>CM069861.1:87836720-89234220 GCA_036172795.1 Pelodytes ibericus
TATATATATACACATACACACACATGTATATAATTATATATATTATTCTCTGAATGAATGAAAAATGAATTCGGCCCACGCACGCATACATTTCTAGCGAAGTGGCCCTTTGCAGAATAAACTTGGACGCCCCTGCTCTAAAACAATGATATTCAAGTGGCAGCCCCCAACCTGGATAAAATAAAATAGGTTATTGGCTGGAATGCAGCCCTCCATATTAAAACAGTTGAACAACACTGCTCTGAACAATAGAAAGCATTTGCCTAAATGGCAATATTATTTACATGGGACATTATTTATAAAAGTCAATTCTGGGGCAAGGTTATAACAGCGGGAGCAATTAGCATGGAAACCAGTGGATTGTTCCACTTGTTGCAGGAAAAGTCGACCCTTTTTAAAACTTTGCTCCAGAGTTGACTTTTATAATTAACATCCCATGTATCTATTAGGAAATGCTTTGGATTTTTTTAAACCACCTCTATTGTGTATTTACACATATAATCTATGATTATATCAGATTTAGTGTTCACAAATGGAGATTTGGTATCAGATATTACTGTAGGTGAAAGTTTAGGATCTAGTGATCACCAGTCGGTGTGATTTAATATAAGAACAGTGACACAAAAGTTTTAGGTTTTACTACAAAATGACTTTTCTAAAATTGGATTATGTGGGAGTCATTTTCAGACTGGAGCAGTTTAAATTGACTCCAGGAGAAATGGGATAATTTATAAGTTGAACTACTGAAGAAACAGAAAATTGCCTTAGGCTAAGAAACCACTGTGGTACGCAGCAGTGGCCAAAATAGTAAAAAAAAAAAAAAAAAATTTTTTTAAAAGTCACCATTTAGTAGTTATAAAAAAATATTTGAGTGAGGAAGATAGAAAGATCTATAAGAGTAGGCATAAAAAGGAAAAACAAGCTATAAGAGCTTTCAAAGCACACAAAGAAGAGAAAATAGCTCAGACATTGAAAAAAGGGGGATAAAACATTTTTTAGATACATAAATGAGAATAGGAAAGTAAAACAAGGATTAGTTAGATTAACAAAATAAGGACACTATGTAGAAGAGGATAAAGGTCTAGCAGATTGCCTTAACGAATATTTTTGTTTACAAATGAAAATGAGGGAAAGGGACCTCATTTAGGAAAAAAGACTTATGAGTCATTTGATATATGTGAGTTTACAGAGGAAGAGGTTCTACTTCAGCATATATCGTAAAGACAATTATGTTGATGGGCCCTGATGGGATACACCCAAAGTTATTAAAAGAACTTAGTGGTGTACTAGCAAAACTATTAACAGATAAATTTAACCAATCATTGGTTATAGGAGTAGTCCCAGAAGATTGGAAATTACCAAATGTTGTGCCCATTCACAAGAACAGTAGTAGGGAGGAGACAGGCATTTTGCAGGATATTGCAATCTTGTTGGCAAAGTATGTCTTTTTGCTGATGATACAAAGATTTGCAGCAGGGTTGATGTTACTGAAGGGATAAGCCAAATGTCAAATGATTTAGCTAAACTATAAAAATGGTCAAAGCTGTGGCAACTGACATTTAATGTGGATAAGTGAAAGATTATGCACCTTGGGTGTAAAAACCCAAAAGCAGAATATTTGAGTCCTAATCTCAACATCTGATTAAAAGGATTTAGGAGTAATAATTTCAGAGGACTTAAAGGTAGGTAGGCAATGTAATAGAGCAGCAGGAAATGCTATTGATATTTTGGAGAGAGTTCAGAGAAGGGCTACTAAACTGGTTCATGGGTTGAAGGATAAAACTTACCAGGAAAGGTTAAAGCATCTTAACATGTATAGCTTGGAGGAAAGATGTAACAGGGTATATATGATAGAAACATTTAAATACATAAAGGGAATCACAGTAAAGGAGGAGAGTCCACAACAAGAGGACATAGACTTCAATTAGAAGAGAAAAGATGTAAAAGTAATATCAGGAAGTATTTCTCTCTTTTCTGAGAGAGTAGTATATGTATGGAATAACCTTCCAGCGGAAGTGGTAGAGGAAAACACAGTAAAGCATGTTTAAGCATGCATTGGATAGGCACAAGGATGTCCTAGATAGGGCCAGGGACTAATACAAATATTTAGAAAATTGGGCACACTAGATGGGCCGAATAGTTCTTACATGCCAACACATTCCATGTTTCTATAACAAAGCTGAAAAGTGCTGATTTTAATTATTTATGAAGTGTGTTCTTTTTTAGAACACATCCTGCCAGGTGACAAAAGCAACATACTAATAGAAAATACAAGGTGAAGGTAAATGGAAAAAAAGTAAAAAAAAATAATAAATTTGTATTATGCAGCTTTCACCTGTGGTGGGGTCTGCCTAACACCCAAATAAATAAATATTGAAATTCACCTATTTTGATATTTTAGCGCTATTTTGATATTTCTAAGTAATACTAAATGGCTAGTTTATCTTACTATGCATATTATATATAGTGTAAAATTATAATTTAAAATGATTTTAGAAAACTTTATCCAGTAACACTGCATGCGAGAAAATGGTACATATATTGAACAATTAAACCAATAATGGCAAACGTCTTTAAACCAAGTGCCCATTGTTCTGCAGGATAACAAGTTAAAGATCTCACTGGGCCATTTTCCATGAGATTATTTTTCCCTTTCTCATTTCCATTGCAGAGTCAATTTTACTTCCCCTTCTCTTTCTTATTGTTCCCTTTCCTTTTGTTGCCTCCATCTCAGTGTCCTTCTGTGTGCTCCACTTACCAGTGTATGATGATGGTGACAACCTCAGAGGCTCCCAAGTGCCACAGGAGGTACCTGTGCCATAGGTTCACCATTACTGAACTAAACTTGAACCTGACACGACTTACCTGGAACTCGTCAAAACAGAGAAGACTCGCCTCTTCACTTATTTCTTCAGCGATTGGTGCAATTGGGTCATAGGTTTTGGCCATGAATCCTACTCTCCTCTTTGGTAAGCTCTTTTTAAGGCGATGTATTCCTAGATCAAACAAAGCAATGGTGTAGCATTGTTCAAAGTACAGTACTTATCTTTTATTACAGTGAGATCAGAACAACCAAATAAGGAAAAACAAATAAACTGCAAATCAAAATTTGCTATATAGAGACCTTCAGTATGGTTGCCATAAACTCATTTGTACCCATGAGAAAGACGGTGGATAAATAGATTTGTTTTATCTGATTAACTGCTTTTGTTGTGGTTCATGGTTCGGGCTATACATAAAGGTATACAAAAAAAATGCAAATGTAAAGGCCATTAATTTCTCTGTTTGTTTTTCCACATTATACACAACATAGAAGGAATATCAGACCATTATAATTACAAATTGTAATTGTAATAGTGTAGTCCTAATGTAGTCTATTAAAACCGCAGAATGCAAACCTTAAATAGAATGTAAACATAACTGACAAAAATGTGAGTTGCAGCTATGGGCGTCCGCAGGAGTCTTTCCAGGGGGGGGGGGGGGGAGACCAGCGGAGACTGAGAGAGAGCAACCATGGGGAACTTTTGTTGTTTTTTTGTGTTTGCTTTCGTTTATTTTCCGGTTCATTGGACTTTGCTGTATTTTTTTCTATTGTTTCTATTTTTTTGTGGTTCTATACTTTTTACTGATACTCTATTTTCAAGGTGTATACCTGACATAACCACATTTTTTCTTTTTCTGCTTATTACATTTTTTTCATTTATTTTTGTTCTGGACACACACCCTTGTGTCCCCTCCCCTGTTTTTTTGCTCTCTCTGTACGCTCGGTATATTATTTTTCATGCCTTATTTTTTCTTTATCTTTTTGATGTATTTTACATCTGCGGTTCATTTTTAACACTGCCTTACTTTTCCATATATTTCCTCCATTGTTTTGCTCGCCATTTTTTATGGTCGTCTTTTCCCACATTTACAGCTTCTATCACATAAATATATATATATATACGCTGTTTTGTACTATGTGTCCCCTATTTTGAGATATATACTGTTTACGCTTACCCATTTGTCTATACATTTACCTAATAAACATTAAAAGTTTTTTCAATTTACATTAAATGTCTTGTGTCTTTAGATCATATTTTACATATTGCAACTGGCTACAGCTTCCTGATTGTCTGCACTTTTTAAAATCTTTTTTAAATTCGTGTAACTTATTTGGTGTAGCAATCAGGAGGAGTGGTTAAAATATAATATTCAAAATATTTAAACAAGTGTACAAATAAGTATTTATTACTTTACTAAAGTTTCTCTATTAATTATATTTTAATAGCAATGATCACTCACTTGTATGTACATCAAGCATAAATCCATGGAAATGCACCCGCTTTTTCTGTTCCACTTCAACATGTGCAAAAAACATGTCCATTACCATAGTCTTTCCAGTACCTTAAAAATAAAATAAATGTGGGTTAATCTTTAGATTTGGAACATTTAACTATACATTGAGATTAAAGTATCTCAGAATTTGTGAAGCACTCAAAGGGAGCTATATAGTAATAGTGAGTTGTGATGTGCTTTTCACCAGGTTCGCAAAATGCTTAGTTACACTGAATAAGCTCCATATACCCTGCATAATGCACAGTTAAATCTTTAAAAATGTAAGAAATATTCATCTCCCCTCATCTCACCTGCTTCTCACTTTTAGTGAATGAATTCCAATATTTTTTTTAAATGTATATCATATTTTTCTGTGCATAAGATGCCCTACTTGCCCTGTGTATGTAAGATGTGCCCTACTTTTTTAACCCAAATTTAAGAAATCAATATTTTTTCAAAAATCTTTTTATTAAGTTATTCGTGGATCATAACAACAAAAGTATATATGAAAGGAGATTTTCTTTCTTGAATTGCCTCTCAGGAATTTTGTATTCAGGAAATGCCCCATATCCAATTTGCACTCAAGATTTGCCCCCAAACCCGCTTTGTACTCAGGACTTGCCCCCAAATTTACTTTTGCACAATAATTGAAACTTTAGGGAGATTCCAGAGATGTGTTCACAGGGCTGGGTGATTTGCAGGCTCTAATGAGCGACAGTTCACACAGCCGGCACGGGGTCACATGATTTCAAAAGGGCAACGCAATTCGGTGGGAAGGAATTTGCCCCCCGATACTTCCTAGCAATGCCACAGGATCCCACCACGGTAAGCATGGAGTCTCTTGAGCAGTTACTTCCGTTACAACCCCCAATTGTTGCTCTAACGTCATCTTATACACGGAATAATATGATAACTTTGTAACATGCCACGGTGTCCCAAAAATATTTTTAGATAGGTGTTTCATCATGTAAAGATACAGATTTGTCTTATCACTTCTCTTCCTCAAAAAATGCTATTTTCTAAAAACTGAAATAAAGTATAATATATTTATTGTTGCGAAAGTATGCCTATCTCTGCAAACCTTTCTTATTGTATGTTACTGAATTTCGATTCCCGGTGAGATTATTTTCAATGTAAAACTTCAGGAGAACTGTAAATTGTTTTAAAATAAAAATACGGGCACTTCACACACCGTATTTGCTCAAATATTAGACAAGGTTTTTTTTCAGAGCAAATTCTCTGCATTGGGCAGCACTGGAGGATGTCTGTGTGAACCAAGCTGCGCACAGACAACCGACTGCCCCCACTAGACAACTGGGGGAATCCTGGTTACCAAGGTTAGCCCTTTGGCTGCAATGGCAAGTCAGTGTGTGTAGGGGCAGGTCCAGTGGATGCAAAGGAAAGTCCAACTGATTCAATGGCAAGTTCAGTGGGTGCAAGGACAGGTCCAGTGGGTGCAATGGCAAGTCTTGTGGGTGCAAGGAAAGGTCCAGTTCAGTGGCTGCTGCAATGTGGTGCAGAGGCAAGTTATGCGGGTGCTGCACTGTGGTGCAGTGGCAAGTTCAGTGGCTGCTGCAATGAGGTGCAGGGGCAAGTTCAGTGGCTGCTGCAATGTGGCGCAGGGGCAAGTTCAGTGGCAGCTGCAATGTGATTCAGGGGCAAGTTCAGTGGCTGCTGCAATGTGGTGCAGGGGCAAATTCAGTGGCTGCTGCAATGTGGTGCAGGGGCAAATTCAGTGGCTGCTGCAATGTGGTGCAGGGGCAAATTCAGTGGCTGCTGCAATGTGGTGCAGGGGCAAGTCTGTAGGGTGCAATTTTGTTATGTGGGGACAATAATGAAGTGGCATTGAGGGAAGAATACAAACAAAAATGCATTTTTTCAATAATATGTGAACCAATGTTTACTTGCA
Source organism: Pelodytes ibericus (assembly GCA_036172795.1). Lineage (NCBI taxonomy): Eukaryota > Metazoa > Chordata > Amphibia > Anura > Pelodytidae > Pelodytes > Pelodytes ibericus. The sequence goes on from CM069861.1 coordinate 87,842,947, forward strand.
AAGCTTTTTTCCTACATGCATCTTTCATGCAGTTTATATGATCTATATCCTCAGGTTATCACATCAAAGTCATGGAGCGGTGGCAACAAGGGTTCATTGCAGAATGCATTAGGAGATTGCACTGTGCATATGCAAACAGTGCCTATGAGATAGGGGGTTTACTACTCATTTAACACATGCACAAGAGAATTGTTAGGGAGCACGATAATGGTGATCTGTGCCTTCCGCTAAATTACCAGTGCATTCTCCTCAAATCAGACTTCAGGCTAGGAAGGCATAAGAGGGGGAAGAGACAAGAGGTAGAGGTTTATGGGACACGTTAGCAGAAATATTACTTCATGAGCATGGCATTACTGCTATTGCTCTCCTTCTCTTCACCTCATGTTTGTTTATTCATTCTAATTTATAAAACTTTGTTTTTCGGCACAATTTCTTTTCATATAAATTCAAGATAAAGCATTTTACTTACCTACATCGCCAAAAACATACAGTCCTTTTGGAGGTTTTCTTCTAGTAAAAAGCTAAAACAAGAAAGAAAATTGTAAAAAAAAATATTGGTGGCTAAAATCTAAAGTATATTGAACACAAACCAAAAAATGATGTGTCAAGCACTCAGTACTGAACAAAAACTTCCCATAGAGAGATAAAGTAAAAAGGACTTTTCCTATATCATAGTTAACAAAATCAGTGGCACTGACTAACACAGCAGGCTGTTTTGCTGTTCTACATGCCACCGCGATTTTAAGTACAATAAAATAAGATAAATAAATATTTGATGTTATTGCTCTGAGGGAAGTCTTTGTCCTGGAGGAAGAAACTCATTGTTTTTGGTTTGTTTACAACAATGCAGAGGAGCAGCCTTGTCAAGTGACTGCACCTCACGCTTAAAAATAATTTGGAAATGTGGGCTTTTTCAATGTGCAGGATGGGTTCTTTCGTGAGGCTGGATACAACAGTAGGATGGAAGTAACCTGGGATGAGTTGAGTGGCTTGTTAAGCCTTGGTAACAAGTGCTGCAGCCTAATACTATGTAGCACACATCACAGGAGCCAGGGCTCCTAAATTTCAACTACTGGCTCCAAAATATTTTGGAGTATTTTACATTGAACTCTATGGAAGTTACATTTGGCTTCTAGAATTAATAAGGCTGGAGCCTTAAATCATCTGTTTGGCTCCTGAAGCCTTTCTATACAGTGTACATTTGGACTATTCTAGAACAAAAATGAAGGGGACAGACTTTAAAGGGACTCTGCACAGTGTATTAGCAGAATTCCAAACAAATTTCTACTTTAGGTATTTGCTTGCAATTCTGCTAACGCAATGTATAGACCATTTTTGATCATTTGTTATTCTCTACATTCACAGTAAAATAAATGTTTAGGTTCACAGAGTCCCATTTCGTGACCTCTATCCCTTGGTTCCGATTGTCATTCTCAGGTGTTCGGGACACTAGAGAATGAATACTGCGCATGTGTAGAGGTCTGCACAATCGCAGTCATGCTGTCAGTTTGAGAGACTAGCACTACCCCTCTCAAACATAAAATAAATTTACACAAATTAGAGAACTAATACCACATGGCAAGACATAGGATAACTTTTCCTGACTGGTTCAAGTGACAATTGGATTATCTAGCTTTCTCAATTTTTTTTATTTAAGGTAAGGAAAAACATGGTGGGAACCCTACAACCAAGGAAATTGTCTGCCATCAAAGCTATAGATGGAGAAATGGGCCAAGATAATTCATGAATAAACTGGACATATAGGCAAAGGGTGATCATTGTTTACCTTATTGCCATATGCCTACGCACAGGGTGGATTTGATTTAAATCACTAGTCAGTAAGACTTGCTTTAAATCATCATTTTTAGACACTCCCACCAAAGAAATGAAAAGGTTTATTTTTTTTATTTCGATTTTTTATTTCAGATATGTCTTTTGTTTTGTGAGTATATTTAATAAAATATTTTACTAAACAAGTGTGACTGGGCACCTCTATTTTGTGAAATATAATGTTTTTGGGTGCCACCCCACAGTGACTTTACCGCACTAGTTTCTCACTATGGGGCTTGGGATACAGAATGCAGTCTATAAGTCAGAATTCTGATCATAGACTTGCATTGAATTAGAGGTTAATGTAACTATTACATCACAAGAGGGTTGAGTTATGATCCTGTTTGATCATGTCAATCTCCTCGCTCTTCCAGAAAGATACAATTTTTGTATCAGAAGGAAGCCACTAGTCCTGCCCACTAGTGTTACATTGGAGCCAGTAACAGAGCAGGGGTTATTCTTATGACATCATCATGTAGGCTCTGTCCAGCAAGTAAAATTCACAAAATGGATGTAGTAGATAGACACCTAATTTTATTTTTACTTTTATATGCAATTAATTCAAACATAGAAAAAAAACACAGTGGCATTTGTCTTGTGTTTCAAATGCATAGGTAATCTAGTTACATCTTATGTAAGTGGTAGTGTCCATCTAAATGTAAAGAATCATTATTGCTGTAGTTATAGTCTTTAAAATCTGCAACCAGTTAAAGAGTCCATATTTCGAATAACCTGTCAGATTAATAAAACAGCTTTATCAGAACTAATATTAGTTTAATAGGGTAATCATACACATTTAAATCATTTTAACTAAAATAATAACATTAGATAGCGTACATATTCTTGTATTTGCTTAAATAAATGTTTATTAGGTATTGTGTGAAGATAATGTGTTCTTTGTTTGTACATAGATTTGCAGAACAACAATGGGATTAAGGGCTCTTCCTGTGTCTATTTTATATAATTTTTACTGAGAAAAAGTGCATGTTATCTCAGCTTGGATAACTTGAATTAACTGCATAAGTTTACCAAAAATGCAAATATTGCATGCATATACTCCATGCTGCGAAACGCGTAGTGCTTTCTCGTTCTTTTTTGTTCATACTAGGTCCCCGTAGCTGCTCTCAGAGTTTATCTTCCATGCTGATTTTTGCTCCAGAGATGAACCGCCGGTAGTTGCCGAATTTCAGCTGGTCCTCAATTTGAGGACAATAGTTAGTGCTAACTTACAAGCACAGAGTGCTGTCAGTTCTTAATATTGGGTCTCACCACCGTTTTCCATAAGGCTTCATTGCAACTGCACCTGAATCTATTGCTGACCCCTTTTTGGTGTTTAAAGTCAAAGATACTTGGTTCTTATAATTTATGTTATTTCTTCTTTTATACTGTTCATAAACTATTTATATACTTTTATTTTTAATTTAATTATTATTAAATTAATTTTTATACTAAATGATTCACCCTTAAGACTTTTTATAATTATGTTAATAGACTTTATATATATCGTTTATACTACTGTTTATGGTGTCCAATACTTTTATACAGATAACACTATGTTTTAATTTCTCTCTTTTTCCCGTATATATCCTAATTGCTGCGATCTCCAAGTGTGATCCCTATCTACTAGACATTAATTGGGTTTAAGTATATATTTTTTATTTTACACACATTAACAGATATTGTTGCACATTTTTTATTTTTAGTGCTCCTGTTTCTCTATTACACTTTTGCACTTTAATTGGAGGTATATTGGTTGCCTCCTTTTTCATCTGTGAGCCATTTGATTGACCTTTTATTATTTGGTATAACAGGGCTCGACAAACCCCGGGCGCCAGGTCGCCATGGCGACCAGGAAATCAGCCCTGGCGCCCGGGTATCGTGAGCCCCGCGATGTGCCCTCGGTAATGGGATTGTTTTTTTTTTTCTTTATTCCAGCAGCGGTGCGCGAGGGAGCAGAGTGAGTGCACCGGCTGCACAGACTTCCTGCTCCGCCCCCTCGCGCACCGCGTTCTAGCGCTGATCACTGGGGAGCATAGCATGGAAGCTGCTCTGTGCCACCGGGCTGCAACGGATACCGCCCCCCTCTCTCTGCATTGAGGTGTAATCGCAGGGAGGGGTACACTGATAGGTGAACCTTTTTTTTTTTCTTTAAAAAAAAAACGACAACCAAAAAAAAAACCCTGCTGTCTTATGTATGTCTGCGTGGATGTGTTTGTGTGTATATATGTGTGTGCCTGGATGTGTTTGTGTGTGTGTATACGTGTGTGCCTGGATGTGTTTGTGTGTATATATGTGTTTGTGTGTATATGTGTGTGCCTGGATGTGTTTGTGTGTGTATATGTGTGTGCCTGGATGTGTTTGTGTGTGTATATGTGTGTGCCTGGATGTGTTTGTGTGTATGTATATATGTGGGGCTGGATGTGTTTGTGTGTATGTATATATGTGTGGCTGGATGTGTTTGTGTGTATGTATGTGTGGGACTGACTGGATGTGTTTGTGTGTATATATGTGTGTGCCTGGATGTGCTTGTGTGTATATATGTGTCTGACTGGATGCGTTTTTTGTGTATATATGTGTCTGGATGCGTTTTGTGTGTATATATGTGTCTGACTGACTGGATGCGTTTTGTGTGTATAAATGTGTTTGACTGGATGTGTTTGTTTGTGTGTGTGTGTGTGTATATATGTGTCTGACTGGGTGTGTGTGTGTGTGTGTGTGTATATATGTGTCTGACTGGATGTGTTTGTGTGTATGTATGTGTCTGACTGGATGTGTTTGTGTGTATGTATGTGTCTAACTGGATGTGTTTGTGTGTATGTATGTGTCTAATAGGGTTTGTGTGTGTATGTATGTGACTGACTGGATGTGTTTGTGTGTATATATGTGTGTGTGGGCAGGGCCGATCCTGGGCGGGTGCACGGGGTGCACCGCGCCCAGGCGCACAGGAGGAGAGGCGCTGTAGCAGGGAGCTCTCTCCCTGCCGTCCTCCTCCTTGTTAAAGCAAGCACAGCGCGACGGGTGCAAGCTCCGCCCCCGTCACGTTCTGTCATTGGCTGCTTCAGGGAGGAGGACGTTCTCTAGAGTATCTGCCAAGACACCATAGAGAACGTCCTCCTCCCTGCATCCAATCACAGAACGCGACGGGGGCGGAGCTTTCCCCCGTTGTGCTGTGCTTGGATTAACAAGGAGGAGGAGGTAATAACAGTTTGGGGTGGGGGTTAAAATAAAAAAGAAAGTGTTTGTGGAAGTGTATGTAAATGTGTATAAGTGTGTATGTGTGTGTCAATGTGTATAACTATGTGTGTGTTACTGTGTGTGTACATGAGTGTCTGTGCAAGTGTATCCTGTGTCAGTTTGTAAAGGTGGCTGTGTGTGTATTTATGTATGTGTGACAGTGTGTATAAGGGTGTCTGTGTAAATGTATGTCTGTGAGGGTGACTAAGTGTGTAACTGTGTTTGTGTGACTGTGTGTGTTTATGTATGACTGTGTGTACAAGAGACCAGCATGGGGAACAGAAAGACAGAGATGGAAAAAGATATAAGGGATGAGGGGAGAGACAGACATGAGGTATGAGTAGAGAGAGAGACAGACATGAGGTATGAGTAGAGAGAGAGACAGACATGGGGTATGAGTGGCGAGAGAGAGATAGACATGGGGTATGAGTGGCGAGAGAGAGATAGACATGGGGTATGAGTGGCGAGAGAGAGACAGACATGGGGTATGAGTGGCGAGAGAGAGACAGACATGGGGTATGAGTGGCGAGAGAGAGACAGACATGGGGTATGAGTGGCGAGAGAGAGACAGACATGGGGTATGAGTGGCGAGAGAGAGACAGACATGGGGAATGAGTGGAGAGAGACAGACAGACATGGGGAATGAGTGGAGAGAGACAGACAGACATGGGGTATGAGTGGAGAGAGACAGACAGACAGACATGGAGCATGAATGGAGAGAGAGAGAGACATGAGTGTATGGGGAGAGACAGACAGACATGAGGGTATGGGGAGAGAGAGAGACAGACAGGGGGTATGAGTGGAGAGAGAGAGACAGACATGGGGTATGAGTGGAGAGAGAGAGACAGACATGGGGTATGAGTGGAGAGAGAGACAGACATGGGGTATGAGTGGAGAGAGAGAGACAGACATGGGGTATGAGTGGAGAGAGAGAGACAGACATGGGGTATGAGTGGAGAGAGAGAGACAGACATGGAGCATGAGTGGAGAGAGAGACATGGAGCATGAGTGGAGAGAGAGACAGACATGAGGGAATGGGGAGAGAGAGACAGACATGAGGGTACGGGGAGAGACAGACAGACATGAGGGTACGGGGAGAGACAGACAGACATGAGGGTACGGGGAGAGACAGACAGACATGAGGGTATGGGGAGAGAGAGAGACACGTGAGTGACTGACTTGGTGGAATATTATTTATCACTCCTTGTGTACTTCTTTTGCAATGATGCTCAGCCAGACTAATGAGAGACTTTGGCTAGTTGGGAATCATGGGAACGGTAGTTAAAACTCATTCTGCTAGTCAGCAAAAAGTCTCCCATGTTGCTGGCTGAGCATCATAGAAATAAATAAAACCACTACACAGTATTATTGCAAAATATATATCTTTATTTAAAATAAACGTTGGTCCTTTACATTAAAATAAAGTTTTTCTCCCTCCCTCTCTGCCCAATATTGAAATGGGCATGTCTGGAACAGAAATGTCTAAAGGGGAGGAGTTCATAATATAGCCACGCCCACCCTTGGGCGCCAAAGGAAAACCTGCACCCAGGCGCCCGTGACCCTAGGATCGGCCCTGTGTGTGGGGGGGTGTTTTGTATGTATATGTAGAAAAACAAGGTGTAACAGGTTTCGCGTTCAGAAGTGGAGGGTGCACGGAGAGGACTTTCACCCTAGTCCTCCAAATCAGAATAAAGGATCCTTTATTCTGTATGTATATGTGACAGACTATGTGTCTGTGTGTGACTGCGTGTGTTTGTGTTTATGTGCCGTTGTCTGGCTCCTAGATTTTTTAGCTGGCTCCTAAAACTCAGATAAATTTGTCAAGCCCTGTGGTATAATTAAGTAGCGCTATCACTATCATATTTTGTTTTTAACTGTTTGTATACAGGACTGTTGCTATAGAAAAAGCAATTGCAGCACTATATATGTGCAGTTTTTGGGTGATAGGAAGTGTTGAGGAAAACTGATAAGTTAGCTTTGTCTTTACTTTACATCATGGTCGTATTTAACTGAAAAATATGTTTGGACACTGCAGGTGGAACTTCCCCTTTAATTGCTAAAGTTAGCATACTTTACAATCTGAGTCTTGGCAATGAATTACACATCACTTTAGCACTGAAATGGCTAAAAATGTTGGTCAGCTACATACATTCAGCAACTGATGTTGTTAGATGATTAATTTGTTCCTTGAGTGGCCTGTTCTCCACTTGTGAGTCATTTTTATTAATGAAAGATCCAGTTACAAGAGAAATCCAATCTGAGAGATAAGAATTCCAAACACAAATGCACAGATCCCAATGTAAAACAAATAGACTGAAATCTGCTAGAATCAATTAAAAGGGTTGTTATCAGGAGATTAATACATCTTTTAATTTTGTTGGTCTATGGAAACAACACTAAAACAGAATAGGATTTAAATAAAAAAAAGAGGTAATGCTGGGAACAATATAATTGAAAAAGAATTATAAATAAACTTCCGATTTGAGTATATATGTAAAAGAACCAGCAAATGGAAACACTCTAATTGGCAAGACGATGACATAAAAATGTATCAAAGTAAGGATGTCCATCTGTTTCTGACCTTCTACACACAGTGTACCAGGTACTAAAATGAATATGCACAAATAAAGACATTCATTGTCACGCACAAATAACGGCTATCTTTAAAAAACATGTCAAAAATAAACAACAAAACAAATACGGCCATCTTTTTCACAGAGGGAGTTGGAAAAGAAGTTGGCCGTAATCCCACAAAACTGTGTCATTCAAAGATGTGTCACTGCCAACAAACAGCCAAAAGTAGCATTAGATGCAACCATACACAACCAAATTAAAAACAAGACAAAAAACTTCCTGCTGCTATGGACCACACTATCAGTAATGATTGTCAGCCAACATCAAGAGAATCTTTTGGCTGGCTGATCATCACACTGTAATTCACAGCTCTCATTTTAATTGCACTTTCTATAAGCAGTATGTATCAATAAAACTTTGCTTTAACAGCAGATAGACATGTGCAGCTCCCGTGATACCCAGCCAGCCTAAAATCTCCCATGATGTAGACTAGACATCAGTTAGGCTGGTCCACAGCAGCTACACATATCGATGGGAGCTACACTGTACCATTGTTAATATCCAATTACCTATTACCTGATTAGACCAATGATGTACTACCATATAGGTCTCTCTAACTACACACGGATGGGTTATATTATGTATCACTATGTCTGGCTACATATATACACACGTATGGAAGCATTCACTGTACTTGGCTAACTCTAAATAGAGAATATTACAGTACAAAGACTGTTAAGCCCAAATAGTATAAGAGTTAAATAATGTTTGCTCATTATAATGCGGTTTTGAAAAGTCCAGCTTACCCTCACCTACCATCATCAATATACCCTCATGTCTGTCTCTCTCTTCCCATGTGGGTCTCTCTCTTCCCATACCCTCGTGTCTGTCTCTCTCCCCCATGTCCGTCTCTCTCTCCCCATACCCTCATGTGTGTCTCTCTCTCCCCATACCCTCATGTCTGTCTCTCTCTCCCCATACCCTCATGTCTGTCTCTCTCTCCCCATACCCTCATGTCTGTCTCTCTCTCCCCATACCCTCATGTCTGTCTCTCTCTTCCCATACCCTCATGTCTGTCTCTCTCTTCCCATACCCTCATGTCTGTCTCTTCTCATACCCTCATGTCTGTCTCTCTCTTCCTATATCCTCGTCTGTCTCTCTCTTCCCATACCCTCATGTCTGTCTCTCTCTTCCCATACCCTCATGTCTGTCTATCTCTTCACATACCCTCATGTCTGTTTCTTCCCAAACACCCTCATACTCCATGTCTGTCTCTCTCCCCCTGGCGAGGAGCTTTATCAACATCCACACTTACATACACAGCCACACTTACACACAGAAACAAACACACTTACACACACAGTCACACCTTTGTATATACTGTATATCTTTATTTGGATTTATTAGGTTACAAACTTATCTTCTAAATATTACATACACACACACACAGACACAGAAACACACACCCTCACACACACACACACAGAAACACACACCGGCACACTTACACAAACACACACTAAAACATACACCCTTACACACACACATTTCTTTTTTATTTCTTTTTTTTTTTTGCCAAAAAAAAAATATTTTCTGTTTGTCCCCCTCCCTACTCATTTACCTTTACTTGCAGGTAGGAGTATGGTTCAGACAGTGTTCTGCCTCTTATCCCTGCAGATGCAGAACACCGTCACACAGCAAGTTCTGACCACCGGACTGATATACGGCTCTCAGTCTCTGGAAGTCTCACAGCACGACCTCCTGGGGGGCCCAAAGCAGCAGCCCTGTTGGCCCTCTGCTGATATTAAAAAACAACAACCTGTGCAACCCACTTTTCAACCCATTGCCTGCTGGAGGAGATAGATTACAAATTACAACCGCTGCATTATATATATATATATATATATATACACACACATATCTATGTAAGCTTGCGAGTAGGGCTCTCTACCTCACTTACCAGTCTGTTCTAGTTTGTCTAACTTAGTATGTGGTTCCCTTCTATGCTCTGTATCTAGCGCTACGTAAATTGTTGGCACTATATAAATAAATGGTAATGTAATAACGCAACGGTTTTCATTTAATCTTTGCAATACTTTCTCCTCCAGCAGGTGATGAGTTAAAATGTGAGGGGTTGCACTTTTTGCTTGTTTAAACGAAAAAAAGTAAATTATATAACTCACATATGTGCTTTTTAATTGGCACAGAGTATGATTGGCACACAGTATGATTAGATTGTAGAAATAACTGATAGTCACCCCAAGCAAGCTGGAAACATCCATAGATACATATAAAAAAAAATACATTTTTCTAATTTGGAAGGAAAAAAGGCGGAACATAACATTTACTTATGCAAAAGATATATATATATATATATATATATATATATATATATATATATATATATAAAAAATAAAAAAATAGATATAGATGTTTCTACCCACATAAACAACAACATTCTGCTGTGATGTGTCAGATGTGAAATTATAACTGTTGAACAGGCATATAAATGCGTAACATCTGTTTTACGCTGCAGCTGTACACATTGTGTCACTAATTCGGTTTCTTTTTTTAGTTATTTGCATTATAGAACGCTATGATTTTACAACTATTCTTGTTTCCATGATTATAAGATACAGTGGGTGATAATCAATTTAAGAAAGACCTATGTAGACCTACATTTCTCCAAGACACCTAGTCTGTAGCACATAGCTTGTATTTTCATGTACAAAGATAACATATAAGTTCTCTAATCATAAAAACTTTCAGAAACTTCAGAGTTTCAAGTTAATCTACATAACTTATCGTAGAAATTAATATTTATATTTTTTAAAGAACTACAGGTAGAGTAAGATAGATAATTCACTGTGTCCACATTGCATAGAATTTAGATGACTACAGGTTTGTGCGTGCATCAAAAAAAAGCATAAAAAATTCTAGAAAGGATAAAACAACACTCCAAAACCATATAAAACCAAAGTAAACAATTACATTTTTAAAAATGTTCTTTTATATTATGTGCCCTGGAAAACAAAAGTTGTAAGCAAAATAATTTTTCAAGGTCTTTGTCTAATGATGAACCTGGAAATGGCTGTGGTATGTATGAGATTTACCTTTGATTTGTAAATAGGCATGGAAAACCAAAACTGTATGTGCATAATCATTTAATCACAAATAATAAATAAATATATTTACAATGTGAGCTCAACCTTAAAAATAAGATATGAATGTTCACAGTATATTAATAAAAATGGAAAGAACATTCTGCATATGGTTATTTATAAATAGGTTTGTTAAATGCTCACTCCAAGAAAATGAAAATCCCCAATATTTTATCACTTGATCCATTGGTAGGCATCTGTCTCAATCACCCTTTCAGAAATTATGCCTTTTTTTTTTGCAATTAACCTGACTAGATTATATCTTAACTCCTCCTACTTCTCATTCCTTGCATGCATAGGTATGTTCAGCCATTTATAAAGGGATATATAACATTTACATGCAGCCCTGCAGAATGCACAATTCGTGTAGGGGAAAATAATTAATGAATCAAGGTAGTTCTTTTGGGATCCTGTCCTTGATTAATTAATTGGTGCCTTCTGGACATACTTGCATTGTACAGTCTGCAGTGGGGTATGTAAAAGTCAAATGCTGAGAGTTGAGTGAGAAGGTCAGTGGTAGCTGCAAACCTGATATTTGTCAGTTAATAAAAAAATTACTGTATTTGCTCGATTATAAGACGACCCTGATTATAAGACGACCCCCCCAAACTTTGGATATTTCTTTAGGAAAAAAACTAAAAGCCTGAATATAAGACTACCCTATAGGCAAAAAGTTAAACTTGTATATATTCACATGTAAATTGCTTTTTTAATAAAATATTATATATAAAAAATGCATTTCTTGCGTTTATTTCTTTTTATGTGCCAATGCTGCCTCTCTCTTTCCCTTGCCCCCAGCTTTGTCTCACTCCCCACTCTCCCCTCACCTGTCTCTTCCCCTCCACATGTTTCTCTCTGCCCCCCTTCCTCTGTCTCTCCCCCCCTTCCTGCTCTGTCCCCCCTGTCTCTCTGCCCCCTCCCTCACTCCCTCCCCGTCTCTCTGCCCCCCACCCTCCCTCCCCCTGTCTCTCTGCCCCCCACCCTCCCTCCCCCTGTCTCTCTGCCCCCCACCCTCCCTCCCCCTGTCTCTCTGTCCCCCACCCTCCCTCCCCCTGTCTCTCTGTCCCCCCCCCTTACCTGTACCTCAATCCCTGGTGGCTAGTGGGGGCAGCCGGGGGATGTCTGCACGATACTTGCAGACATCCTCCTTCTGCCCGACACGGCAGTCTATTATGACGGACATCTCATCGCGCAGACATCCCTTGCTGCTAGAGAGGGGGATCCAGGTCCCCTGCAGCTCTGCTAGGGACCTGGATCCATGTCTTATAATCTGACCTCAATTTGAGGTCAGATTATAAGAGAACTCGATTATAAGACGAGGGGGATTTTTCAGAGCATTTGCTCTGAAAAAAACCTTGTCTTATAATCGAGCAAATACGGTAGAACATTTCATTTACAATTCACTGAATATGTACATTTCTATAGTTATATAACCTCAATATGCATGTAAAAGGACAGGTCATTTCAGTCAGAGTGGTCCTTTAAGAAAGAACAAAAACTCTAAATCCAGTAACTGTCATTATTATTACAATGTTGTTGCCCAATTATGTTTCTTGCTTACACATGACAGAAGTTTAAGCTCATTTGTATAATTTCTCATAACAATGAATATTTACCGTATTTGTTTGAAGCAAATGCTCTGAAAAAGACCCCTCATGTTATATTCGAGGTCGTCTTTTAGTCTGACTTCAAATCGAGGTCTGACTATAAGACTGGGGTCCAGGTCCCCCGCAGAGCTGCAGAGGACCTGAAACCCCCTCGCAATGTGCGCAGACATCCTCTGCTGCCCGGCATGTCCGTCTGGACTTCTATGACGAAAGCCGGGAGGTCATGCGACCTTCCGGCTTCATAATAGAAGTCCCGGCAGACACGTGCAGACATCCTCCATGCTGCCCGACACTTCCGTCTATTATGACGGGAGCCGGGAGGTCACATGACCTTCCGGCTGTTGGGGGGGGCGGGACACAGACAACGTTGGGGGAGGGAGGGGGAGACAGAGACAACGTTGGGGGGAGGAAGGGGGAGAGAGATAAGGTTGGGGGAAGCAGGGAAGGGGGAGAGAGGCATCATTGGGCAAGTCCGGGGGGGAGAGGGAGAATTGGGCAAGTCTGGGGGGTAGGGGCAGCATTGGCACATAAAAGGAAATAAAAACAAAAAATGCATTTTTTAATATAATAATTTGTATTACCGTATTTGCTCGAATATAAGACTTTGGATATTCCTTTAGGAAAAAAACTAAAAGCCTGAATATAAGACTACCCTATAGGAAAAAAGTTTAACTTGTATATATTCACATGTAAATTGCTTTTTAATATTTAATAAAAAGTATGATATTAAAAAAATGCATTTCTTGTTTTTATTTCCTTTTATGTGCCAGTGCTTCCTCTCTCTCCCCCTCCCCCCAGCTTTGTCTCTCTCTCTCCCCAGTGTTATTTCTCTCCCCCTCCCTCCCACGTTGTCTCTCCCCCCCAAAACTTTTCTTTCTCTCTCCGCCTCCCTCCTTTTCTCTCTCTCTCTCCCCCTCCCTCTCACCTTGTCCCTCTCTGCCCCCCTCCCTCCCCTTGTCCCTCTCTGCCCCCCTCCCTCCCCTTGTCCCTCTCTGCCCCCCTCTCTCCCCTTGTCTCTCTCTGCCCCCCTCTCTCCCCTTGTCTCTCTCTGCACCCCCCTCCCTCCCCTTGTCTCTCTCTGCCCCCCTCCCTCCCCTTGTCTCTCTCTGACCCCTCCCTCCCCTTGCCTGTCTCTGCCCCCCCTCCCCTTGTCTCCCTCTTCCCCCTCCCTCCCCTTGTCTCTCTCTTCCCCCTCCCTCCCCTTGCCTCTCTCTGCCCCCCTCCCCTTGCCTTTCTTTGCCCCCTCCTTCCCCTTGTATCTCTCTGCCCCCCCTCCCAGCCGGTTCATCATAATAGACGGAAGTGTCGGGCAGCATGGAGGATGTCAGCTCTGCGGGGGACCTGGATCCCAGTCTTATAATCTGACCTAGATTTAAGGTCAGATTATAAAACGACCTCGAATATAAGACGAGGGGTCTTTTTCAGAGCATTTGGTCTGAAAAAAAACGTGTCTTATATTCGAGCAAATACAGTAAATATGAAAAAGCAATTTACATGTAACTATATATAACTTAAAAATTGTTCCTATAGGGTAGTCTTATATTCAGGCTTTTAGTTTTTTTCCTAAAGAAATATCCAAAGTTTGGGGGGTCGTCTTATATTTGAGCAAATACGGTAGTTAAAGAGTAAGACAGATATAATATGCGTAGAGTAAGATAGATATTATTTGCTAAATGTGGGAGTCCCAGTGGTGAAGACTCATGTAAATAAATGATCTTGTCTACAAGGATTATTTTTTCTTTACATCTGGTCTTTTGTTTTAAATATAAAACAGGGCACATGGAAGTTTAATTTTTATTGGGATTCCCCTTCAACTGCCAGTGAATGGTAGGGAATGGTTAATGGGTTGGGCACCATCAATAAATAATTCTGGTTTATGTGGGGTACTTGGAAAGCTGTTTCTCAGTTTAGTTATACTGATCTATTAAGAAGGCTTTGTAGATTATGCAGCAAAGTAAGGGAGTTAAAGTGTCCTAAACCAGTGCTCTGCAACCAGTGTGCCGCTGGATATTGGAAGGTGTGCCGCATCAAGCGTATGCCGGCCATCTGGCCCCCGAATGGAGACCCCAACGGCTAGGGCATATTAAATAGCAAAATAATACTGGCATTTTATGGGGCAAATTGGCTGGGGCATTTTAAATGGCAAAATAATACTGGCATATTAAATGGCAAAATAATACTGGCATATTAAATGGCAAAATAATACTGGCATTTTATTGGGCAAAATAATACTGGCATATTACTGGCAAAAGTAATAATACTGGCATATTACTGGCAAAAGTAATAATACTGGCATATTACTGGCAAAAGTAATAATACTGGCATATTACTGGCAAAAGTAATAATACTGGCATATTAATGGCAAAAGTAATAATACTGGCATATTAATGGCAAAAGTAATAATACTGGCATATTAATGGCAAAAGTATTAATACTGGCATATTAATGGCAAAAGTAATAATACTGGCATATTAATGGCAAAAGTAATAATACTGGCATATTAATGGCAAACATAATACTGGCATACTAATGGGCAAATTGTAATGCACTGTTTTTTTGTTGTCTGTTTATGATTTTGTAATGCACTGGTTTTGTTTGTCTATTTATGATTTGTAATGCACTGGTTTGGTTTGTCTGTTTATCATTGGTAATGCACTGGTTGTGTTTGTCATTTATGATTTGTAATGCACTGGTTTGGTTTGTCTGTATATCATTGGTAATGCACTGGTTGTGTTTGTCATTTATGATTTGTAATGCACTTGTTTGGTTTGTCTGTTTATCATTGATAATGCACTGTCTTGGTTTGTCTATTTATGATTTGTAATGCACTTGTCTTGGTTTGTGCATTCTTTAATTATTTTGCATACTTGTTTGGTTTTAAAGGTAAATAAAGGCATCTAGTTCTTATGTTCTGTGTATGCACTTGACTTTATAACTTAATTTGTATATATTTTTGCTTGTGGTATGCCACGGAATTCTGGAAATAGCTTTGGAGTGCCCTGAGTGAGAAAAGGTTGAGGAGCACTGTCCTAAACTAAAGCTAAACATACTTTCAATCAAACTGTTCTTCAAAAAACTTACAAAGAGTATTACAATTCACTTAAAGGGACTGTCTAGTGCCCAAAATACATCTACAAATATTAATACATATTAATGTACTTTCAAAGTACTTTAAAATGCATGTTTCACATTTTGCATTGCAGGAACCAATGAGAATAATTTCATTCAAATTACATGTAATTCTATGTATTCTATAAACCGAAAGTCTATAAACCGAACGACCTTCGGTTTATAGACTTTCGGCTTATAGAAAACGAACAGTAGTAGTGCCTTTCTATGAACCCATTCATAATTCTTATGAATGGAGACTCTGTCTCTGTGTAGTGAAAGCCAATAGTACTAATACATTCTTTACAAATGCCGAAAGTCTATAAACCGAACGTTCGGTTTATAGACTTTCGGCTTATGGAATACATAAAATCCTATTGCTATTCTATAAACCGAACGTTCGGTTTATAGAATAGCAATAGGATTCCATGTATTCCATAACCCGAAAGTCTATAAACCGAACGTTCGGTTTATAGACTTTCGGCTTATGGATTACATGTAATACTATGGGCTTTCTATAAACCGAACAAGAGTTCCCATTCATAAAAATGTATGAATGGGGACTCTGTTTCGGTTTATAGAAAGCTAAGAAGTTGAACGAATGGTTTAATATAAACGAAAATCATTCGTCCATTCGTGCTATAGTATTGGCATTACTATAAACCGAAATAGAGTCGGTTTATAGAATGCCAATAGGCTTACATGCATTCAATAAACCGAAAGTCGTTCATTATGTCGGTTTATGGAATGTAGTGTACTATGCTATTGTATTCTATAAACCGACTCTACTTTGGCTTATAGAATACCAATAGTACTACGAATGGACGAATGAACGAATGATTTTCGTTTATTAACCATTCGTTCATTCGGCTTTCGTTAGCTTAGCATTTTCGTTATTCGTTTTTCGGACGAATGAACGAAAATGCTATTTTCAGACGAAAATGCATTCGTCAGAAAACGAATGCACATGTCTAATACCCACTAATGTGCTGATACACACACTGACACATGCAGACACAAATACATGCATCCACACTAATGTGCTGATACACACACTAACATATGCAGAAACAAATACATACATACACACTAATGTGCTGATACACACACTAACATATGCAGACACAAATATGCTGATACGCACACTAACACATGCAGACACAAATACATACACACACTAACACATGCAGACACAGATAGATACATACATACACACTAATGTGCTGATACACACAAATACATACATACACATTAATGTGCTGATACACACACTAACTAGGGTTGCCACCTTTTCTTCTAAAAAATACCGGCCTTGGTACTGTCTCCATAGACTTAACATTGGCCTGATGCCAATTTTTTACCGCCTGCCGGTAAAATACCGGCCAGGTGGCAACCCTAACACTAACACATGCAGACACAGATACATATATACACACTGATATGCTAATACACACACCATTTACATACTAGACTTACACTGGGAAGTTGGAGACAGACCTTTTATCACTGCTGGACAGGGCAGCTGTAAGTTTTCCCTCCATTTTGAGGCAGCAGTAGGAGTTTCCATCACTTCTCACACGCATCTCCTCACTGCTACAGTGTGAGCAGCAGGAACAGGAAGCCAGGGGGAGGAGCTAATCTGCCCGCTGCTCTGTGCTGCTTCTCCAACACTCTACTCTGTCTCTGATCGGTAATTAAGGAGCAGTAGAGTGTGGGACTGGGACAGTGCAGTTCACTCTGCTCAAAGAGTATTCCAGGCGCCAGATTCTAGTTGCCGTGGTGATCTGGCGCCCGGTATTTGCCGAGCCCTGGACTAGACTGTCCCTTTAACTAGAATGCAATATACATCTCCACTGGTTGTAACTATCCTAGCATTCTGCCATCTCATCTTTTGCTGCTTAGCTTGTGAGCAGGTATCATTCTAACTTATACAACTCCAAAACTGAAGGTCTTTTTCAGAGTGTGCCAGCATCAGACAGGCTCTGCCTCAGCAGAAAGGCAGAGCTCAGGGTAAACTTTTGTTTCTATTAGTGAAGCAAAAGTTAAAAGAAACCTATAGTGTCCCTTTAATTAATCATCTGCTCTGTCTTCTGTGTCCCAGCATTTAACTATTGGAAAAGGTCAAACATTTCAAAGAAATATATGTGTGGAGGACATTTTATTCCAGGATCCACAGATCACTAAAAACTATACTGGGACACAAATCACTTTATTTTTCCTTTATTTCAAATTAAAGGCTCTTATAAAACGCTTTCCTGGGGTATAGCTATTTAAAAAAAAATATATGTGCGTTTGTTATTTTACCAAACAATGAAGAAGAAGAAAAATAAGAAAAACAACTATTTTTATAGCAGTTTAAAAGAAGCTCCATGTTGTAACTTTATTCTTCCAAGAGCTTACTAGCTCTGTTTTAAATGGATCATTTCTCCTTCACAGATCCATCATTATCTCCTTAAAGAATCAGGGACAAATGATTCCAGTCTGAATTTGCAGTATAATTATTTCCTTAAAAAGCCTCAGCATTATATCACTCACCACAAGGAACACTTCTCTGTTAAAGTAGACCACTTCATCGCCTGAGAACATTTTCTTAGGAATTAAGACTTGAACTGCCCATGCAATGTAAATTGCAGGCGTTCTATCAAACTTCACAGGATGTAACTTTGTCCGCTATCAAAAAAAGAATTCAAAAGCAAAAAAAAAAATACTTTGTGTTGTAAAAATGCTTAGGCTTATAAAAAGAATAAGTTGTGCCAAAAAGGCTATTCTAACAAACAATTTCAAACATTTTTTTAAATTTTATATTGTGGCACGCATTCTGAGAAACTAAAGCCAAAACAGACACACACACAAAAAGTGAAAGAACGCAGGTATTTTAGTAGTTGGACTTAAAACGGATGCCAATAAGCTTTAACAATGCTTAAATCCTTGTAAGAACAGGTCCAAAGCAAATCATCAGTGAACTGTTGCCAATTGGGGTTGTTAGAAATGGGTGGCTCTATTTTAAAAATATTTAAAATTTAATGATTAGGGGTCGTTTTAACTGATTTTCTGCTGTGCCTCTTTCTAAAGATCAAAATGACAAGTCATCATAATGGCCTTGCAACATTGCGAACTATATATACTTTTAACACACGGATTGTCCAAATAAACATAGACTTCTATAACATTACATAGTCTATATAATAATCCCAGAACATATTTAGCCACAGAAATGAATTGTAAGAAAAAATGCTCCCTCCTTATATGATTCTGCAGAACAAAACCTGAAATAAACTAAACTAAACGGACACATTCTAACCTTATGCTTACAAAATCCCATAGATTTTTCTTGTACTCTTATAACATTTTCTTATCTTGGATATCAAATAAGGGAATGTTTTTTCCTATCACCGTTTATCTATTCAAACACAGTCTGGCTGGAAAACTAAAGAAGCAAGGCCTGTTCATTATGGGGTCTACTCAATAAAGAGAGAATTGCAGGGAATGGAGACAGGAATTTAAAATTGAAGGCCAACGTAGCTGAGTTGGAAAAATTCTCTCATTCAGCTGCATCAGAGAATTTTTCAAACTTGGCTACATTGGCCTAAAGTTTGAAATCCCCCTCGCAATTCCCTCTTTATAAGTAGATGCTTATTTATTCTCAGACCCACTGTGCTGAAGAAAAGAAAGTCCAACCTATAAAGGTGTCTCGAAGGATAATCACACTTTCCAGACAGTAAACAGCATACACATGGCACCAATGAGGCTTCCAGAGGGTGCATCAGGCACCATCGATTGCCTGAGCTACCTTCTGGCCTATGCTATGTTTCACATAATTTTTAAGTAAAACAAAATTAGGGGTGTCTTCAGAAATCTAAACAGCAAATTAGCAACACAGAGGATAAAAAATAAAGTGCAATAGGCAAAAAGAAGGGAGATTATTTTTTGTTACTAGCATTTTTACTGTTGCTCTTTCAGCTAGGGGTTTTTGTGCACAAATGCAGTACAGCAGTAGGGTTGTTTCTGTAGCATACGGTCACTAAATATAAAATAATATATATGTTCAGCAAGTACAAACAGCATACAAACATAAAACATTGATGATATATCTAACCTTTGACAAAAGTCCCTTGGAGTCATTTCTATAACCCCTGAGGATTTCATGGAGACTTTCCAACTGCTGCATTACTCTTCGTTGATGTGTATCCTTCCTTAGGACTCCTTCCTTGACAAGATAATCGTAATGTTGTATAGGTCCTGAACATTCTTCTAAGGCTCTGGTATATGGGTTTATGTCACTGTTTATTACAGAAGCCTCTGCTAATTGACTTATGGAAGCTGAAAGACAGTTTATTTTAAAACTGTTATTAAAAAAATATATCCTTTATAAATGTATATGTTAAAATGTCACTAGACTTTTTTGATGCTTTATAATAATGCTACATAACACTGATAAAAACGTTACATTGCATTACTTGAACAGCAATCCATGTCTGTTTTTAATGTCCTAACTTTCGAATAAACATTCCCCCTTACTTGTTTCCAGTCCCTAATTTTACTTTACTCTCGAATACAAGGGGCTGACAGCAAGGTGTTGAAACATAGAATGTGTTGGCAGATAAGAACCATTTGGAGCATTTTCTGCCCAATTTTTCCCAAATGATTTAACGAGGTATATTTCATTAGCGCTATAAATGTATCGTTTTGTTTGAATAAAGTTACTATAAAAAGTTTTTTAGGCAGCTTTAAAATAAACATATTCTATGGCTACCAGGCCTTTTAACCATTGCTGTAAATAAAAAAAATCAATGCGGCTCAATACACTCACACAGTTTTGATCATGTGGCCCAGTTTGGAAAAACCTTGGATGGACCTGCTGTAAGATTTATTCAGAACTTGGACACTAAGGCAATAGGCATTGACGTCGCTCGATAAGGACTTTTTTACAAAATGTTTTTAAAATAAATTCCCTACTCCATATTCTCAGAATATACAAAAATGTCAGATATTATAATATTAATTTCCTGACAGTATTCCTTTCATCACTTGGCATGCACCTACTATGTATGACACTTTATCATAGGATCTGTATACAGCCATAACTCAAATGTGTTGTAATCATATGCCATTTTTTTAACAAAGAGGAAATATTAGTTATTTATAAAGTGCAATCTTAGGGCAAAGTTCTAAGTGTGGAGCAATCACCATGGAAACCATATGTAACTTCCTGGTGATTGGTCCACTTTTAAAAATTAGCCTTACTATATTTATTTGGAGAAAATTACATTGAAATGTGCCATGTTCACAAATTTTCCTTTTATCTCTTACAATAATTCAACTTATGGATAATGACACTGCAGGCAACTAATACCATTCAGAAATCTTTTGTCCGGAATTTATTTCATTTCATTTGTCAGTAATATTTCACGAACAAGTCCCTATTACAAATTCTCAGAAACCAGTGGCATCACAGATTTTAAAGCGTTTCTTTTCCTGGTCATATGTTGGTTAAATCATAATTTCATTCAAAGTATATGGAGAAAGACATGCTGAAATTTAAAGTGATACATTCATAATGATTCATTATAGGGGTGGGGGTTACTCTTCAGCTGTTATCGACTATGTTTCACATGATGCTCAGCAAGTCAAGTGGAAAATAGGGGATTGAGGAAAACAGTCCTAACAGCGGGGGAAGAGTTTAACCATCACCGACTTTGTACTTTTTTCCAGCTAGATTTGATAATTTAAAAAGGTCACTTTATACAGGTCTATTATTATTACTATTATGTGTGCATTCATTCAGCTTTCCCTTTGAACTTAATTTCGCTATTCTGGCTGCTCGAATGGTCCCTATTTTACACTAACCTGCCCACGGACTCCACTGACTTGGTACCCTTTGTGGACCTAACACCCTCAGTCGTGCACTATATTCAAGGCACCGGTAAATATTCCTTAAACCACGTATAGTAACCAAGGGCGCATAGGTGGCCGCCATGTTTGAGGAGGTACGATTCAACAACTTTATTGAAAGCGGAACGGTAGACAGCCTATGGGAGACGTTGTCTGACTGTTTATTGAAAACAGCATTCTACTTACAGGAAGATTTTGCGATCACTGCCTTGTGAACCTCTGAGTATGTTTTTCTCATTTTCATTTTATTTGGCCCACCTCTGAAAACGAATCAAACCAGTGACGTTTGAGGATGCAGTGCGGTGGATCATCTGATAGCCTTTCTATTTGAATCACTGCACAGATTTCCGAGAGTCATGTGTGTACAATTTATTAATCTGTCATCGCTGCATCTAGACACCCAGTTTTTTTCACTAACAAGGCTGCAATGATTACTCAAATTAGTCAATTTTTATATAGGGGCAAGCTGGCACGTTAAAAAAAAAATGTGGCTCAAACAGTATGAATAAGAAAGATGAGAGAATTACCATCAGATCCCCCCAGATGAAATTACTCTTGCACCGTTGCACAGTATACATATACAAAATGTATATGCATAAGGGAAAATGTAATTTGCACAGAGTACATATAACTGACAAATAGACCCCACGCCTTTTTTGTGCCTGTATCTAACTCTCTATGCCCATTTGTTTATTTCATGGTCTAAGTATTTTGTAATAAAATTCTGGATTATTATCACTCCATTTTGCCTTCATCTTTACCAGTGTCAGCACGTTCTACAGTGTCATATTGCCCTACAGTTCTTTTTACAATGTTATATTGCCCCAGAGCACTAGTCACAGTCATATTGCCACAATAATAATAATTGATGATTAAGTGCGAAACGCATCATGCTGACCCTTTTTTGGATTGTTTTTTCCGTCACTTTGCTGTATTTATGTGACATTTGATTAAATCACCCGATTATTAACCACTATCCGTGAGTGCCGGTTCTCTGCTTCCTCTACATTGCTTGCACAGTCATATTGCCCCCACAGTATTTGCAACAGCATCACAATGGCCCGCAGCACTTGTCAGTGTCACATTCTTTCCACATTGTCACATTGCCCCACAGAGCTTGTCACAGTATCACATTGCCCCACACCGCTTGCCACAGTATCACATTTGAGTTCTTGCCACAGGATCACAGCCAATAGCATTACATGTATTCCATAAGCCGAAAGTCTATAAACCGAACGACATTCGTTTTATAGAATACATGTAAGGCTATTGCTATTCTATAAACCGAAAGTCTATAAACCGCATGTCGTTCGGTTTATATACTTTCGGCTTATGGAATACATGTAATGCTATTGGCTTTCTATAAACCGAACTAGAGTCCCCATTCATAAGAATTTCTTATGAATGTGGACTCTATTTCGGTTTATAGAAAGCCAATAGCATTACATAAATGTAATCGCCGAACTCCAACACGGACATACAGTGAAATGTCCGTGTTCGGGGTCCAAAAATCGTAAAGTTCGGTACGAACCCGAACAGTGCGGTTCGGGTTCACTCAACACTACCCACGATGCTTGCCCCAGTTTTACACGGTCCCACAGATCTTGCACCAGTGTCAAAGTGTCCCACAGAGTTTGTCGCACTGTTTGGGGAGATTAAAAAGGTGGTGGGGGTAGAGCAGGCAGCTGATCCTCTTGCGCTCCCCAGGTGCACAGACATCCTCTTATGTTGTCTCTAGCTCCTCACAAATCTGCTGAAGTCAGAGATGACCTCCTGACACTCAGACTGCACAGAGGCTCAGGGAGTGAAAAGAAAGAGCCAGATACCGGGGTAAGTCCTAGGTGAAATATGGGTGTTGGGGCAAGCCATGTGAGTGCAATCTGTGTTCTGGGGAAAGTCCTGTGACTGCAATGTCTGTGCTGGGTCAGGTCCTGTGAGTGCAAATTAGGTACTGTTATAAAGAGTATTGAAACAGTTTTGTCAGTGTTCTGGAAAAGTTTTTAGTTGGGATATACTTTTCTACCTCTGTAAACTAGTCTTTGTTTGCTAGTATAGATTATGCTGTCATCTTCAAACATGTAAAATTGAGTCATTGCAGACGTTATGCAGATCTTTTAAGAATAATGTGAAGAGCGGGCAGTTGAGTATTGAGTTTTGGGGTACACCACATGAGGCTGGGAAAGGAAGCGAGGCACTGTTAGAAATGGACATATATTGTTAACGATCCAATACAGATGATTGAAGCCAGGTTATTGGAAGGTCAGCAATCCTGAGTTTTTAAAATTATGCAATAGGATACCATGGTCTATAGTGTCAAAGGCCTTAACAAAATCAATCAAAATAGCTCCAGTTAGGCCTCTTTTGGCCACTCTGGATGTCATTCATACTTTTAGGGCAGTTGTAGTCGAGTGAATTGGACGGAAGCCTGATTGATCCGGGGTTAGATAGTTTGATTGTTGATAATATTCACATAATTGCGTGTGAACACATTTTCCCTAGATTTTGGACAACCAAGGTATTGTCACAAATTTTATGAATAAGTGCTACTCTTGCAGTCTTCCAGAGTTTGGGTGTAGAGTTACCCCAAGGGAGATGCTCCCCTTTTACTTTATGCACATCATGCAGTATTCAATTGCACAGTCTAGATTAGATACAGTCCGTACCAAATACAGTATATCATCAGGGACTACTGAAAAAATAATGCACTTTAAATAAATGAGTAGCTCATTACTCTTTAGCCACAGTCAACGTATTAGTTTGATGCATCTTCAACAGTATTACTATTTAGAGGTATCTTAAACAGCTTGGCAATATAACAACAGTTTACATGAATGTGGTTCTTACTTCTAAGGCTAGGAGTTCTGAAAACCCTCTTCAGGGTGGTCAGTAGCAACGAAAAGGGCCCATAGCCATCCTCCTAAATGGGGTGGCCGGCATCTTCTTCCTGTGCGTACATGGTTGATGCATACTCTGAATTAGCTCTTGGATTATAATTAACTCTCATCTGTAGGATGGGCATAATCCTGTTGGGACTTAGCCAGTCTAGCTGGGAATGTATCTGTAGTAGGAAGAGGGAAATTCACTGACCCCGTACAGAGCACTGTTGAGCTTACTTGGGACAGGTACAATAAACTGTCACGAACCACCGTGACTCTGGGAGCCGCCCGGCAAAAGTATGTTAGACTTTGAATGTAATAGCCAGTGTGTCGCCATTTTTCCGCGGTTTTAATACCTCCCCAAAAGGACAGATTACTGTGTTTTCCCCGCCCTCTGGTTAGGGTTGCCACCTGGCCCGTATTTTACCGGCAGGCCGGTAAAAAATTGGCACCAGGCCAATGTTAATTCTATGGAGACAGTAGGTAGGCCGGTATTATTCTGAACAAAAGGTAGCAACCCTACCCCTGGTGCCAGACCCTCCAGACCAAGGGGAAAATGTGGGCACCCATTTCATTGGCCAGGAGTTTAAAGTTCCCCAAAGTTAAAAAGTTAATCCCTTTAAGTGTATTGTTCAATCTCCCCTGTTCTCAAGATGTTTTACTGTATAAATGTGCTGTCTTGTGCACAATAAATTGTTCTTGCTGTGAAATCCTTGGTAGCCGTGTCTACTTCTGGGAATTGCTACGAATGACTTATTACTAAGGGGTGCTGACCAGGGAGCTGACAACCGATTTCGAAAGATTGAGGGCTGAGGAGATATTGAACCCGCAAACGCGAATTGACATCTGGCTACTGAGCATTCTCATTACATAAAGGTATACTGAAATTCCTCATGAGGCTGCATGCTCCTGTTACTGAAATGTTGCTTACCAAATTCCCTACCACTCAGCTCACATACAGTGAAGTGCCATATTTAAGCTGTGTTTTAAAAAAAAAACTATTTTATGGTAGATAAGTTAGCAAGAAAACAAACTTTTTTCCCCCACTTAACTAGCACACAAAAAGCGGAAAGTCAAAATTAACCCATGATTTTCCTTGCATTTATTTGTATTCCTTCCATGTGTTTATCATTGCCTACTTCTGAACAGTCTTTATTAAATAATGTTATTTAATCAATTGAGCGTAAAACAGTAACTACCCAACTTAGAAAACAAGCCTTTAATTTACAATATGAAATTGATTGAAATCAAGCTCTTTTTTTTCTAAATCATTTTTATGGAGAAATGTTTCAATTCTCTTATTGTGTGCTCTTAGAAAGATGGTAATTGGTTGCATTAGTCTTTCTTTGTGTATATTTTGCACATTGTTTTATAAGTTATTTTTATTTGTTCGGCTTCATATGCAAGTTCTATTTAGGCTAAAAGCCTGAGAAGTTAATGTAACAAGATGCTAACCAATTCATAAAAGAAATATATAAATTGCAGACAGTGTTGTGTTTTGCTGTTGGTTTCGTTTTGGCAAAAGAAGAGCATGGTTAAAGAACAACTATAAACAATAGGAAGCAGGGATTAACACGTAATGTCATCTCTTCTGACATAAACACAACATGTGTCTTTAGAAATACACACAGGTCAACTCTGGGCTCTACATACGCAAAAAGAAAAATTGGCACTCTGTAATGCTTAAGAGGTACAAAAAGAGAATTTTAATAAAGTGAAGGTCAATCCATAAATATGTGCAAAAAGAGGCCAACACTTTACACATTTCACGTTGAGGAACGTTCCTTAACGCAAAACGCGTAAAGTGTGTCATCTTTTTGTCGACAGCACCTGTTTTAGTATTGGTTGGTGGAGCTATTTCATTCATCCAACAAGTTGAAGCCCAGTTCACCTTGTGGCAAGGTTGCTCTCTTTCATTACTCTGCGCTTTGCCTCAGAGGTGCTGACTGTGTCAGTGCGTGCACAGCCAAACATATAGGAGGCTTGTCCTGCTCTTCTGATTGGTGTCTGCACAGAGCCAGGGTCTCTCTCTCCTAGTGCACAGACACCCTTGTTTTCAATGGAGAGAGATAGTCACCAAACTGACCAGGCTGCCTGCTTGCCAGGGAAGCATGGCAGCTGCCTGAAAGTGGATAAACTGTCATGAAAAGTACATTGCATCAAAAGTACATGCCAGTTTTTTTCTCACACTAGGGGCACTACATTTTTCACTTGTGCTTTAATAGTCCTTTAACCCAGGGCTTAACAAACCCCGGGCAGCAGGTTTCCATGGCAACCAGATAATTAGACCTGGCACCCCAGGTGCTGTTATTCACATGGCCCCCTTGCCGCTGCCATCTATTTTTTTTTTTTTTCTTCAAGCGCAAGGGTGGGAAAGTCTGTACTGATTGCACAGACAGCAAGCTCCATCAGGTCCTCTGTCGCCCGCCCGCTCCGATGGCAGTGGCGGGGGAAGTGTGGTTCACATTGTGGCGGCAGGTAAGTCGTTTCCTTACATATACTCTCTTGCCATTGACAGGTTAACTCTGCCTCAACTATGTATTGTGCAGGGACAAACCGAGTGAGTTTCCCCTGTTAAAAGAACAAAGCTCGCCCTGCATAATGCATTGACAAATTGTTTAAAAATGTAACTGCATTATGCTGGACCAGTTGAGCTCAAGATATTTAACATTGAAAATGGTTTTATCTAGTTGGCTGGCTTATTAAAGATGAGCACCAACGTGTTGGAGCAAGCAGAGGGCTCTCTGCTCGTTGTAGAAAGCACTAACCCACTCCAGTCACCAAACAATAATGAAAGAAGTGCAGGAGAAATGGAGTGGGGGGAGGTTTAATACCATACTGTATTTTAAAAAATATGGTTCTATTTATTGACTTTTTCAGCATGGTAGAATTCAAATAAAAAAGGCTGTATAAATTAATAATTTATAGAATATGGGAGGCTTGCACATGAGTGGGGATTCTATATAGGTTTGGCTTGCACATGGGCAGGCAGAAGGGGGCCTCATGATCTTCTGGTCCTGGGGCCCCATTTATTGTCAGTCCACCCTGGTTTAGGATGATATTTGGCTCTTTATGTCTCAGGGCTTGGTTTGTGCTCAGTGATTGGCTTGTCTATGCCTATAAAGTGGAGAGACAGCAATTAGAAGATTGATAGCACATTGTAGCTTATGGAATTCATTAATTATGGCATATACAAGTGAAGTCTCTATTTTAACATAGCAGAATCAGTAATTTAACTTCACTAATCTAACATGGAATGGAAACCATAAGCATACGTTTCATGCTTGGAAAGAATCTTTACCCACTGATTAAATGTCTCCCTCATTAAACACACATGTCTGTTTCAGGACTCACGGTACTGCATATTGTCAGCAATTGTATTAAAAAATAACCATAAATATATCAATGGCAATTATCATTAGGGGATGACGGGCGATATACCAGCCCTTTAAAACAAAAAAAAGCTTGGGCAAATGAGGCAGCTGTGAGAGACAGTCACAATCGGGCAGCAGACACAACTTTCTGTCACAGCCGCCGGTAATTTCCCGCTTCCTTCCTGTGGAGGAGATGGCCGGGTACAAGCAGCATCCAGCTACATACTGGGGAAGGGGAGGAGGGGGATTTTTTTTTATTGGGCAGGCCTGTGGCATATTAATGGTCAAATTATTAGTGGCATATTAATGGTCAAATTATCAATGGCATATTAATGGTCCCATTATCACTGGCATATTAATGGACAAATTATCAGTGGCATATTAATTGACAAATTATCAGTGGCATATTAATGGTCAAATTATCAGTGGCATATTAATGGTCAAATTGTCAGTGGCATATTCATGGTCAAATTATCAGTGGCGTATTCATGGTCAAATTATCAGTGGCATATTGATGGACAAATTATCAGTGGCACATTGATGGACAAATTATCAGTGGCACATTGATGGACAAATTATCAGTGGCACATTGATGGACAAATTATCAGTGGCACATTGATGGACAAATTATCAGTGGCATATTAATGGACAAATTATCAGTGGCATATTAATGGACAAATTATCAGTGGCATATTAATGGACAAATTATCAGTGGCGTATTAATGGTCAAATTGTCAGTTGCATATTCATGGGCAAATTGTCAGTGGCATGTTAATGGTCAAATTGTCAGTGGCACAGTAATGGTCAAATTGTCAGTGGCGCATTAATGGTCAAATTGTCAGTGGCACATTAATGGACAAATTGTCAGTGGCACATTAATGGACAAATTGTCAGTGGCACATTAATGGACAAATTATTAGTGGAATATTAATGGACAAATTATCAGTGGCACATTAATGGACAAATTGTCAGTGGCATATTAATGGTCAAATTGTCAGTGGCATAGTAATGATCAAATTATCAGTGGCATATTAATGGTCAAATTGTCAGTGGCGCATTAATGGACAAATTGTCAGTGGCACAATAATAGACAAATTATCAGTGGCACATTAATGGACAAATTATCAGTGGAATATTAATGGACAAATTATCAGTGGCATAGTAATGGTCAAATTGTCAGTGGCATAGTAATGGTCAAATTGTCAGTGGCACATTAATGGACAAATTATCAGTGGCATATTAATGGATAAACTAACACTGGCTGTGGCATATTAAGTCTTGGATTTGCAATGCAGGTAATGGGGCAGCAGCAAATCCTGGATGTGGAATACAGGTGATGGGGCATGTCCTGGGGTGTATTTAAATCATTGGTATGATATACAAAGTCTTGGATAAAATGACTTTGGGAGGGTAGGGGGGCAAGAGGGAGATATGAGTTAGGAGGGGGGCAGAATTATTATTTTTTTTGATGGTGGCCCTGCCTGTTTATATTTACCCTTGCAATGGGAGATCTGCACTTTGCCCTGCAAGATTTGGTGACCAGAATTAGAGTAGCACTGAACTTTGAATTCTACAGCAAGAACGTTAAATGATCATTTTGTTAAAAACTCCAAGTACCTTAAGTTAAACATTAATAACAATTTAACAGACTTTAATCCAGAAATCACTTTGAGATCACAGTTATCAACATAATATTGAATCTTTGCCACAGAATGATCACACCACAAAGCCTGTTCCTCTGTTAATTTACTCCGTGATTATTTTTTCTTCAAGTTTTTAATTCTGCGTATTACATTTTTAAAAAGGCATTCAAAACCAAAAATAAAGATTACTATAATCAACACCAGGGAGTATAAGTTATATATACAAATGTAAAGTGCTCCATCACCTAAACATTGTTTGCACAGTTAATATACAAGCTTAAAAAAATGATCTATTCATTGTGTTATAGAAGTCCCAGCGGAAGTGGCAGGCAGCAGCACAGGCCTCTTGGACACATCCAGTTGTTGTGACAGCCAATCATAGAGATTGGATGTCCCACCACTTTTTTTAAATAAAAAATAAACTTAAGGGTTGATTAAAATTAAAAAATTACATATACATATATATATATATGAAATGTAGTCCCTAAAGCAATACATCAGAATTCCAAAGCTGCAATGACTGTATCCCAAATTTGGCCCTGTACCTGCCAAATAAACCTAGAAAACCTATACACTATATTCAGGAGAAGTCGCTGAACATGCATTGGGGTGTTGTTTGGTAATAACACATAAAAACACACACACAAAATTACTACAGCAAACTTGGCCAAAGATTGGTGGTAAAATGACTGCAAGAAAAGCAATTTACATACACTTGGTCATCTACTTTCAAAAAATATGGCCGTTAGTCTGGAATGCATGACAGATATCAATGTTACAATGTCACTATCGGTAATTTTGAAAAAAAGAATTTGGGAAATGGCAATGGGCAACTACAAAAATGGCAAAAATGCGGGTTTTGAAGGGGTTAAATTGTGTCTAACATTCTAAAAGATTACAGTGTGCAGCAGATTCCTAACTGTGGTTAATAAGTGAGCCTTCCCTGTTTTAAAGGTTTAAATTAACACAGTAACAGCCATTCGGTTGCTGGTTTGATACTTCTAGAATTTGAGATTGGGTTCTACTTCTATTGTTAAATTAATCATGATTATATAGACTTTTTTCCTAGCTTGCCATGTAAAAGTTGTAGTTAAATAGTAGTTTTTATTAGTCAGTATTGAGATCTTATTTCAATTCTTTTGTTAAATTCTGCAGATAAAAGCTTTAGAAAGGCCATAAATAATATGCATAAAAATAAAAAAAATGTCCAGCACTTCAATGTCAGGTGTTTTATTAAACCACAGGGGGCAAAGTTTCTGTGACGGGTCTTTTTCAAGGAAAATACATGAAAATACAATTGAAATAGATACATACAGGGAGTGCAGAATTATTAGGCAAATGAGTATTTTGACCACATCATCCTCTTTATGCATGTTGTCTTATGCCAAGCTGTATAGGCTCGAAAGCCTACTACCAATTAAGCATATTAGGTGATGTGCATCTCTGTAATGAGAAGGGGTGTGGTCTAATGACATCAACACCCTATATCAGGTGTGCATAATTATTAGGCAACTTCCTTTCCTTTGGCAAAATGGGTCAAAAGAAGGACTTGACAGCCTCAGAAAAGTCAAAAATAGTGAGATATCTTGCAGAGGGATGCAGCACTCTTAAAATTGCAAAGCTTCTGAAGCGTGATCATCGAACAATCAAGCATTTCATTCAAAATAGTCAACAGGGTCGCAAGAAGCGTGTGGAAAAACCAAGGCGCAAAATAACTGCCCATGAACTGAGAAAAGTCAAGCGTGCAGCTGCCACGATGCCACTTGCCACCAGTTTGGCCATATTTCAGAGCTGCAACATCACTGGAGTGCCCAAAAGCACAAGGTGTGCAATACTCAGAGACATGGCCAAGGTAAGAAAGGCTGAAAGACGACCACCACTGAACAAGACACACAAGCTGAAACGTCAAGACTGGGCCAAGAAATATCTCAAGACTGATTTTTCTAAGGTTTTATGGACTGATGAAATGAGAGTGAGTCTTGATGGGCCAGATGGATGGGCCCGTGGCTGGATTGGTAAAGGGCAGAGAGCTCCAGTCCGACTCAGACGCCAGCAAGGTGGAGGTGGAGTAGTGGTTTGGGCTGGTATCATCAAAGATGAGCTTGTGGGGCCTTTTCGGGTTGAGGATGGAGTCAAGCTCAACTCCCAGTCCTACTGCCAGTTCCTGGAAGATACCTTCTTCAAGCAGTGGTACAGGAAGAAGTCTGCATCCTTCAAGAAAGAAGAAAATCTAATGACATGGCCTCCTTGTTCACCTGATCTGAACCCCATTGAGAACCTGTGGTCCATCATCAAATGTGAGATTTACAAGGAGGGAAAACAGTATACCTCTCTGAACAGTGTCTGGGAGGCTGTGGTTGCTGCTGCACGCAATGTTGATGGTGAACAGATCAAAACACTGACAGAATCCATGGATGGCAGGCTTTTGAGTGTCAGAAATGTATATTTGTGAATGTTGAGATGTTATATTGGTTTCACTGGTAAAAATAAATAATTGAAATGGGTATATATTTGTTTTTTGTTAAGTTGCCTAATAATTATGCACAGTAATAGTCACCTGCACACACAGATATCCCCCTAAAATAGCTAAAACTAAAAACAAACTAAAAACTACTTCCAAAAATATTCAGCTTTGATATTAATGAGTTTTTTGGGTTCATTGAGAACATGGTTGTTGTTCAATAATAAAATTAATCCTCAAAAATACAACTTGCCTAATAATTCTGCACTCCCTGTAGAGAGGTAAACTGCTGGACATTTGTCTATTTAGTCTACCATTGGGACTTGGTGGAGTCCTGTTGCGGCACACTTGAACTTTTGTCTGCAGTCCAACATGGTTGTTTTGCGTATAAACACTTTTCAGGGAATTCAAACAAAGGAAACTTTAATGTTTCCAACTGATTTCTGGTTGTGTCTACATCTATACTTAGCTTGGTGCAGTTTTACTGTTATTATCGCACTTTCTATTTTGTCAAAACACAACTTAATTTATTTAGCTGAAAATTATAGAGTGGTCTATGGAAGTCGAGAGAGGACATGTAAATTTAATTTTTTTCTGACTTTGGTTTTTCCAAAAAAGAACTTGTTATCTCGAGAAAACAAGTCAGAAAATTATTACAAACACATGAGCTTCTGTAGATTTCAGATAAGAATAACAAAATATTTAACCAGGAAAGCTACATTGAGATATTCAATACATTTCAGGGAGATTGCTATTGTCCAGGGTATCACCCAGTTTGTTTATATTCTTTTTTATCAACCTCAGTAGAAAGAAAGCAGGGAATCAAATCTACAATCCTGAGGATTGAACAGATTTTACAGTTCATATCTGCATTAAGTCATATCACTATGCCACATAAGGGTGAGTAGATTTCCTTAGCACTGATATGCTAGTTTCACTCACAAAGGTTACTTTCCTACAACCTCAGACATATCTTTCAGACTCTTTGGCCTCAATTGATCCGGTGACCCTCTTTGATAGCGCAAGCTAATGAACAGTTGTCATTATTATATAGCACGGGCATCCGCATGCGGCCCGCGGGCCAAATGCGGCCCGCCTGCCACCCGCTCCAGCAAAGTGCGCACCGGGATGTCACCGACACCCGGTGCTCCAACACAGTCAGTGCGCGAGGGGACGGTGCTTTCTCCTCTCACGCAGGGGAGAAAGCTCCGCCCCTTCGCACTCTGACCCCGATGGAGCACAGATGGAACAATCCCCCTCCCTGCAGATATAAGGTAAGCGAGCAGGGAGGGGAAACAACATGTTTTTTTTTTTCTTATTGTAAAAGTGTGTGTGTATGTAAGTGTAACATGGTGTGTTAGAGTGACTGTGTATTTGTGTATGTGTGTCTGTGTATACACGTTGAATGTGTGCATTTAATGTGAGTGTTTTTTATTTATTGCAAACAAAATAATGGGGTTTTTCTTTCTTAAAAAAATATAAGCAAAACTCTTATGTGTGTGTGGAAGTGTGACTAAGTGTATGTGTCAATGTGAATCAGTGTATGTGTGTGCAACTATGTGTTTAAGTGTGATACTGTGTGCGTGTAAATGCAACTATGTGTGTATTTGAGTGTGTGTGTATGTAAGTGTAACATTGTGTAAGAATGACTGTGTGCATTTAATTTGAGTATTTATTGGGGCTGTATGTATATCCACGTGTGTGTGTGTGTGTGTGTATGTATGTATATCCACGTGTGTGTGTGTGTGTATGTATGTCCACGTGTATGTGTGTATATATATCCACGTGTGTGTGTGTATATATATCCATGTGTGTGTATAAATATCCACATGTGTATATATATATATATATGCAAACGCGCGCACACTCACACACACACACACCAATTTTTTTCCCAAAATGAAACATCAATGCGGCCCACACACAAATAAATTTATGGTGAAGTGGCCCACTGCAAAACAAACTTGGACACCCCTGTTATATAGGGTGGTTATTAAACCATGCCAATGTTCTGTAAGAGTATCTTACCCTTTGTGTGCACACTTTAGAAAAGCACAGTTTCAAATCATGTGGTTAATTATATAAACTGCATTGTAGGGGTGGGGGGGGGGTACAATTTCTTTTATTTAGGTATTATATTTCATTATATATAAAAATAAAATCTTTAACACACAAATTTACACATTTCAAAGGGTGGGAAGGTTGGAATCGTCAAAGCGAAAAAGGGGCAAAGCGAAGTCCCCTCAAGCTCCCATTGGAAAAAAGTTTGGTCTCTAATATGCTACGTCAGTTCAGCTTTTAATCTATAAAGAGCACTAGCACTCCCAAATATTGTAACCAAATATTTCTAGGTTTTGTTTTACCATTAAAAAGAAAAGAATGGGATATAACCGTAACCTGGATATGATAAAATGGTCATATGAAGCAATATTTAGGCATAAGGAGGAAACACAGATTGGCATGGCTTTAGTAAGATGGAGGAGTGGAAAGCGTAAGTGTACAGCAGTAAAATATTGTGCACAAGGTACACAAGCTATAACCCAAGGGTGCACATGTTAAAATAAAACACACAGGAGGTATGGTCAGAGTCGCAATAGGCATCGTACAACAACACCAGTGTCTGTGTCAAGGTTTGTGAAAGTCCATAGAACATCATAACATTGTCCATCACAAATGACTCCCCTTGGCCGCCATATGTGAGGTAAGTGTAAAGAAGGAAACAAATGGATACCAAAGAGAGACATATAGAGGCAAACAGGAAACAGACCAAAATATTTTTCAGTAAGCATAGGAAATGAGTAGTAGGCAATAAAGAGACCAAGAGAGTGATAGACACGAGAGAAACCAAACTAAAGAAAGGCAATGGATTATTCATTCTACAGCAGTAGGCAAATCCAAGAAGCACTCAGTAAGTGGCATGTGAAGAGAGGTAGTGAGAAGATCTCCTTTAATATTTGTATCATCTTGTTTGATGGAGTTTCATCATAGAATTATCTAACCAATAAGTAATTGCAATGTGGTTTTGAAATTAGACAAATTATATGAACATACCATAGAGCTGGTATTAACTGTGGTACCATTTAGTACAGACAAGCACTTCTTACTTTGTTTTATTTCAAATATATGAGATTTTGTTTTAATTTGATTCAATGCCAAGGAGAGAGAAATCCCTTTACAGTACAAGGTTTTCAAAAAATCCTATACAGTAGGCACTAGATATTGTATATAGACACTATTTTACAAGTATGGGTCTCACTAATGTTATAATAAAAAGCACTGCTTTTAATCCAAGTACTAGTTAACTGAACATCTCATCATGGAAGCAGCAGATCCATCCTCTGCACATGGACTAAAGCAGGGTACATATTATTAGTACGTTGCTCACATCAGCACCTGTGCCCATTTAGCTATGAATTTTAATACAGACTGCTGTGATTTGAAAAAGCTTCTCTTAAATGCCTTACAATTGTTGGTGTATTTTTAGAACCACAAATAGGGAAATAAACAACTTCAGTAAAAATGATTTAAATAACAAATAACTTTTCTTTATAACGAGCTTGTCTCCTTGAGAACAATGTGCTAGCAAGGAGACAGTTTTATTTTACTTCTACTATTAAAGCAGTTTACAATATGGAAGGGTGAAATGTCATGAATAATTAAAGTAAATCACAGAGTAATCTTCCGTGAAAACATCTGATTTCTGAAACTGTCTCGGTTTTTCTTATCGCATCTTCTGCTTAACAATGCAAACTATGATGTGACATTCAAGATTGTAGCCAAATACGTGCACTTTCTGTTCATGCTTGGTTATTATACAAATAATTTTGAAAGTCTATACCGAGACATGGTTATGCATTACATTATTGTGAAAAGGACAGACAGGATGTAGACTACAAGAACTGATGTGCTGAAAAATAGACATTATGACAGAATGGAATATATATTTTTGCTAATGATCTTATGCCCATAGCATCTTGCCATTTGTGTAGAAATCTACGGGATATTTTCCCCCTCAAACACGGTTTCCATCAATGGATGTAATGAAGCGGTTGGTAGGAATATTTATCCAAGATACAGTACTTGCCCTCACTTATATATAAACATAAGGTGGATTTATAATACATAAGGATTTGCTCAATCTAGACCAAATTTGGTACAAAATGAAGATTGGGGAAAACCTGTGAAATTTGTGAAATCACATTTTTCGGCTACTCAGTGTTGCCAATTTCAGGAAGGGATCGGTTGTTCAAGCCTTTTGGTACCTGAAATATCTGAAGCATTCAGATCGGGGTAACTTCGCCATGAAAAACATAGAATTTAGGCTACTCAATATCTATTAGCTGGAGAACTGAACTGATACTGGCTGAGAAGTAAAGAAAAAAATATTTGAGTGTTTTTTTTTATATGGAAATTGCTTAATATATGCCCTAATATATCTGATACAAATATCCGTGATTACAATATTTGTTCAAAATATTCACCCGTGGAACAACAAGGAAAATACAATTGAAATAGGTACGTGGAGAAAGTGCTGCAAATATACAGTAATAGCATATATTACATGGAAATGGAAGAATTGATTATCATACCTCAACAATAATTTGTGCAATGCACACTCCAATTCACCAGTGAGATCCCATCAATCCGATCAAAATACACATAATTCCCAGAACTCAATTAGGGAAGCAGGGAAATACACAGCCACACCCACTGTTACCCTCAGAGAGAGAGGCTGATCACCAGTATTTTGTAAAACATTTTAAGGATGGCCCCTTTCCCTGGACCAGAAGATGTGAATCCAGGGTGTCGGTTGCCACTGGGGGGCTGGGGATGCTAGTGGCTTTAATGCACTGGATATTTGCAGTCCCCGTTGCAGTTGAATTGCATGATATTCCAAATGGAATAGTGTGCTGCAGTTTAAAAGTCATGAATGTGGTGATTACTGCATCTACCTCAGTGTATTGATGACTACTTATGAGTAGTTTTATTCTGTTTATATGGGGATTTCTATTCCTCAGGCTCATCTGAATCTGATTTTATTTAGGGAATTGACTTTCCTTGACAATTGGCCCAGTCACAGACTGTACGTTCTGCTAGGCACTGGTGTCGTTGTACAGTACCGTGTTATGATGACATATACAATTGTAGTCCAGAGTCTTCTTATTAATATACATGCCTCAACTTTTTTTGTTTCGTTTTTCTTTTCTTTGTTTCTTTCTTCCCCAGTTATTTTCTTTTCCTACTCTCATTTATATTTTCTGTTGGACTGCTATTGTGGTTTTCCTTTTTTGTTATATAAACTCTTATGTTTGTGAAGTTTTATACCAATTCTGTATCATGATTGTACTCACCTGCTGTGTTCTAAAAAAGAGAAAATACACACACACAAAGATAAAAGAAAATAAAGATGTCACTGTTGTTTCATGGCTATTTCAAATGTATAATTCATGAACAATGGGTATCTATCTACGTGTATTCATCATTATGTTATTCTCTTATCTAGTAAATGAAGCAATACGTCAAGACAAGTACATTTCAAAAAAGCAGAATTACCAATTTCAACTGAAAAAATTAAAAATGAACTGAAGGGTTAGTTTTAGCAACACAAAAAGGTCAAAACGGGTTAATTCTAGATTGCTTTTTGTATAGGATACAATAATCATGCAAAAGAAAGGAAAACAAATTTGCATAAGTTATTAAAAAAATAAAATATTATTGATATCTAAGAGAAGAATTATTTTTAGCATATATCTGTAAGCTAAATATAAATCTTTATCAGCCTACAGATTGAGTTGAGCAAACTCTACATACTTAAAAATCAAAGAATATCTGATTGGACCCTTTCTCATTAAACACTTTGATATTATTATTATAAGGAATGCCACTATACACCTTCGAGATACGACTACGTACAGATCGAAATTGCAAACATTCTGGGGACAATTTAAGAGCAATACAGCTCAATAAGGCAGATAAAGCTAGACAAAGTCATTGTTCATTGAAAGTGCTTTGGAGTCCCCATCATATGTGCTGCTGAATGTGGCACAACATAGTTGTAGGAAGATTCCTTTGAGATCTACTGTGGTGAGTGCCAACTAAACTCAACAGTGATTTAAAGGATTGAAGGATTACGGTATGTACAGATGGTTTATATAGAAATGTTTCAATTATTAATTTACTTATAAAGAACCATTAAGTTATGCATTTGTAGAATAACAAAATGAAAGATTCCAGTATTGTTATAATAGGTTTGACACACAGAACAAAATGATAAGGCATATCCTACAGCCATGATTACAAATTATATTGTCTAAAATGGATGAGAATATAGATATACATGGGATCAATGGTGTCTTCATATTTATGGGGGGCCAGGGACAAAAATATGGGGGACAATTATAAAATGCTAATTATATATACCGTATTTGCTCGATTATAAGACGAGGTTTTTTCAAATTGAGGTCAGATTATAAAACAGCGATCCAGGTCCCCAGCAGAGCTGCAGGGGACCTGGATCCTCCTCTCTAACAGCAGGGGGTACTTCCGGCTTCGTCACAGAAGTCCCGGCGGTCGTGCTGGGCGGCAGCAGGGGAGGTCTGCGCTCATCGCGCAGACCTCCTCTGCTGCCCCACTAGCCACCAGGGTGAATCGGGCAGCTGGGGGATGTCTGCACGATACGTGCAGACATCCTCCATGCTGCCCGACACCTCCGTCTATTATGACGGACCAGCTGCACGTATCGTGCAGACATCCCCCGGCTGCCCCCACTAGCCACCAGGGATCTAGTTATAGTTAAGGGGGAGGGAGGGGGTAGGGAGAGGGATGGGGGCAGGGAGACAGGGGGAGGGATGGGGGGCAGAGAGACAGGGGGAGGGAGGGGAGCAGAGCAACAAGGGGAGGGAGGGGGAAGAGACAGAGTAACAAGGGGAGGGGGGAAGAGACAGAGCCACAAGGTGGGGAGAGACAGAGGGAGGGGGGGACAGAGCAACAAGGGGAGGGGGCAGAGAGAAACAAGGGGGGGAAGAGACAGAGGCGAGGGGGAGTCAAAGGGAGGGGGAGAGAGACAAACCTGGGGGCAAAGGAAAGAGAGAGGCAGCATTGGCACATAAAAAGGAAATAAAAACAAGAAATGCATTTTTTTATATAATTTTTTTTTATTAAAAAAGCAATTTACATGTAAATATATACAAGTTTAACTTTCTTCCTATAGGGTAGTCTTATATTCAGGCTTTTAGTTTTTTTCCTAAAGTAATATCCAAAGTTTGGGGGGTCGTCTTATAATCAGGGTCGTCTTATAATTGAGCAAATACGGTATATTCATATTGCATACATTTACACACACACACACACACACACACATCACTCGCATACATACATACATACATGCACATATTTAGATATATAGATAGATGCACATATAAATGTATATAGATAAATAGTTGCTTTTATTCTTATATTACGTTTTTAATATTATGTTCCACTTTTTTCATATGTAATAAAATTATGTTTAAAAAAATGTATTTTTTTTTTTTTTTACATTTTCCTTCCCACTTTACACCTTAAGAACTTGCCACAGCACCAAATTATTACCACAGTACTTATCATAAACCTATATT
Source organism: Pelodytes ibericus (assembly GCA_036172795.1). Classification (NCBI taxonomy): domain Eukaryota; kingdom Metazoa; phylum Chordata; class Amphibia; order Anura; family Pelodytidae; genus Pelodytes; species Pelodytes ibericus. Next base: position 87,882,323 of record CM069861.1, read on the forward strand.
GACAAAACAAATAAGTGGATTCGTGCGCTTCCCAAAACACTACACACTGTTATTTACCCTTTTAGGAGGCAATATTCTCTGTATAATGTAAGGGGAAGAAAAACAACGATAAAATAATATAGTGTAGTATATTCAAACTAATCAGTGAACTAAAAAATATAATATATGAGGGTTCCACTCACATCTTCCTAAGCAGTACCCTGCTCAGTGTCATGGGTATTCGGGAGCCCCTCTAGGGGTCTTGAATTCTCAGGTGTTACCAGATGGTCCCCGAGGTCATAAAGAATAGGACAGGGGAGGGAGGAGATATATCTTCAATAAAACTTTCTTTAATAATGCAGAATACAAAAATACAAAATCTTACATAAAAGCAAACAGCAAGCAGCTGTAAAGTGCATGTAGGGCGGCAACTTTTGGGGGGCGGCAGCGCCCCCCAGCACTGAAAAAAAAAAAATGTAAAAAAAAAAAGCTGGCCCTTTAAAAAAATAAAAAGCACGCGCTTGCAGGCAGAGACGGAGGTGAGAGGGGATCGGAAACCCCCCCCCCCCACTATCTCTGCCTGCCGGCAGGCTGCACATTTAGCCAGGTAGGCAGCTCAGAGAATCCTCCGTGCTGCCTGTTCGGCTTCCCGTGCAGTGTTCGGCTTCCTGTGAAGTGCCGACAGTCACGTGACCGGCGTGCTGACGTCATACGCGCGCTGGGTCACGTGACCTGTCGGCACAACCGCCTGGGAGCCGAACAGGCAGCATGGAGAAGACCATACTGCCTGCCACTAGCCACCAGGGAAAACAGGTAAGTGCTAGGGAAATGGGATTTGGGGAAATTGGCTGGGGCTTATTAAATGGCAAATAACACTGGCATATTGGGCAAATTGGCAGGGGCATATTAAATGGCAACTAACACTGGCATATGATTGGGCAAATTTACTGGGGCATATTGATGGCAACTAACACTGGCATATTATTGGGCAAATTAGCAGGTGCATATTAAATGCCAAATAACACTGGCATTTTATTGGGCAAATTGGCTGGGGCATATTAATGGCAAATAACACTAGCATATTATTGGGCAAATTGGCAGGGGCATATTAAATGGCAAATAACACTGGCATATTATTGGGCAAATTAGCAGGGGCATATTAAATGGCAAATAACACTGGCATATTATTGGGCAAATTAGCAGGGGCATATTAAATGGCAAATAACACTGGCATATTATTGGGCAAATTGGCAGGGACATATTAAATGGCAAATAACACTGGCATATTGTTGGGCAAATTGTCAGGGATGTATTAAATGGCAAATAACACTGGCATATTATTGGGCAAATTGGCTGGGGCTTATTAATGGCAAATAACACTGGCATATTATTGGGCAAATTTGCAGGGGCATATTAAATGGCAAATAATACTGGCTTAATATTGGACAAATTGGCTGGGGCATATTACCAGTAAATGGCAGAATAACACTGGCATATTATTGAGCAAATTGGCTGGGGAATATTAATGGCAAATTATACTGGCATAATATTGGGCAAATTGGCAGGGGCTAAAGAAAAGGCAAATACTGCCATATTATTGGGGAAATTGGCTGTGACTTATTAATGGCAAATAATACTTGCATTTTATTGGGCAAATTGGCTGGGGCATATTAATGGCAAATGATACTGGCATATTATTGGGCACATTAGCTGGGGAATATCATGGGCAAATAATATTGGCAATGTGTATGTAATGGGGTGATAGAGGCATGTAAATGGGGTGATGGGGCATGTCCTTGGTGTGCAACGTGGGTTATGGGTCATGTCGTGGGTGTGCATCGTGGGTAGGGGGAGTGCCCAAAATTTGTCTGCCTAGGGCAGCACAAAACCAAGATACACCACTGGGAAGATGTGAGTGGAACCCTCATCTATTATATTTTTTTGGTTCACTGATTAGTTTGAATATACTACACTATATTATTTTATCTTTGGTTTTCTTCCCGTTACATTACACAGAGAATATTGCCTCCTAAAAGGGTAAATAACAGTGTGTAGTGTTTTGGGAAGCACACAAATCCACTTATTTGTTTTGTGTGTATTTTATGTACCAGGAGTGAAGCACTGGTTGTGTTTTTGTGCTGCTACTCCCTTCACAGTTAAAGGCGCAGTGTACTCTATTTTGTTTACTATAAACCTATATTTCACCCACATGATTTGGCATACACCCATAGTACGTGCCCCACAAATCATGCCACAGTGTCACTTTGCCCCACAGACCATGCCACGGTTTCACTTTGCCACACAGAAGTAGCCCTGCAGAACATGCCAACATCAGTTTGTCCATTAAAATATACCACAGTTAATTTGCCCATTAAAATATGCCACGGTTACTTTGCCCAATAAAATATGCAACAGTGAATTTGCACATTAAATATGCCTCAATCAGTTTGCCTATTAAATATGGAAGTCAGTTTGCCTATTAAATATGCCAGTCAGTTTGCCCATTAACAGATTCCATAGACAGATGTCCATTAAGATATGCCACAATCAATTTATCCATTAAATATCCCATGGTCAGTCTGCCCATTGACATATGCCAACGTTAGTTCTTAATATATACCATGGCCAGTTTGCATATTAATATGATATAATGATATATATTTTATATGATATAATAAAATATGCCCAATGCTGGAGCCCATTAAATAAGCCATATACAGGAGCCAATTACATATTACACATACATAAACCCATTAAATATGCCAAATACCAGAGCCCACTAAATATACCACATACTGGAGGCCATTAAATATGCCATATTGAGGAGCCTATTAAATATGCTACATACATGAGCCCATTTAACATGTCACTTACCGGAACCCATTAAACACATGCAGGTGCTCATTAAATATGCCACATACAGAAGCCCATAAAATATGCCACATACTGGAGCCCATTAAATATATCACATGCAGGAGTCCAAAAAATATGCCACATACAGGAGCACATTAAATATGCCCCATATAAGTGCCCGTTAAATATACCACATACAGGAGCCCATTAAATGTCACATACAGGTGGCCATTATATGTGCCCCAGTTAGATTGTCCTCCCTCCCAGTCCATGGTTGCTACTGATGGCTCATGTTGTCCGGGTTCCAGGAGAACGTTCTGCCCGGAGCCTCATCCATGCAGGAAGCGATTAGGATGAGGGGTAAAGCCGAGCAGATCCTCATCCTTTTGTGAAGGACAGGGCTGGGTCACATGACCCCGCACCCTGTACAGTGGCACGTCCGCCTCCAATATAACATTGCCGCAGTATTTGCACCGACACACCGGTGACGAAGCTCTGGTCTAGGGAACAGAAAACTGAATTATTGTGGTTGATCTTAAAAAAAGTGGAAAGTTAAACATGGCTTATACTGTGAATATACAGAATAAAAAAAATATGAGAAATTATCTATAAATTGTTAGCAAAATTGCAGGCAAATGCATAAAATAAGAGAGAAATATGTTTTAAATGTATATTTGTTGTCTATTGGTCATTACATCACCTTGTGGCTTGTTATGCAAATTAACATTTTTCCATTGACATACACATTTAAAACATGTTCTCTTATTTTATGCATTTGCTGCAAAGTATAGTTCATTTTCTGCATTCACAATATAAGCAATGTTTGGGTTGACAAAAGCCCTTTAACGTTTGTCCTTTAGCTCACTTTATTAATTAATATGTCACTACTGAAATCCCTCTCACTTGCAGCTAAGGTTCACGTGACTATAGTGTTGTGACGTGCAACCGAACGAGACCTTGCGCAGACTCGAGAGCGAGTGGCTTTTGGCTGTGTCAGCTGACCTGTCGTGCAGGCGCCACTTCCGGCAATCACTGAGGTTCATCTAGAGGAATTGCAGATACCGCGAGCTTCGTTGCTTGCTCCGTTTTAACGCTAGTTATGGCAGATACAGTGGTTGATACGCGCCGGCTGTCCAGTAAACCACAGAATTTGAACGACGCCTACGGACCACCGAGCAACTTCCTGGAGATCGACGTGAGCAACCCTCAGACTGTGGGAGTGGGCCGGGCCCGGTATACAACGTATGAGATCCGGTTGAAGGTGAGCATAGGAACCGTAGCGATGTGTGCAATAAGCTGCCTCCTACCGCTCTGTATGAATTGGATGATTATGATATGTCTCTCTGGTGCACTGTTTTATGGTCAGAAAAAGGAGTTTAATATATGTTGGATTATGTATAGATGAATGCTAATGAACTCATTAGTGGAGGTCGAGGAAAGCTGCACATACCGATAAATAGGGCACATGACTGGAGGCACGTGACTTGACATGGGTGTGTTTTTCTGACTCGTACTATCTATGTCTTGGGACATTTACTTTGCATACGAGGCTAAAGCGCCTGCATATCTCTGATAACAGACACTCCAACTGTTATATTGTATAAATGACCTCCTCAGCTAGAGTACCAAATGGTAGCTATCCCCCAAATAGGTGTTATTTTTGTGTAATGTGAGCTATTATTTTTTTTACACTATAATAATTTATTTAAACATGTCACTGCTTAGGGGTATAGCTAGGGAGCCAAGGCTTCTAAAGTCTCTGCTCCTAGTTCATGACATTTGTTTTTGATTGTTTTTCATAGAACTGTGTGTCTCTAAAAGACTGTAAATCTTTGTCAAGTCCTAAAATCTCTCACATTGCCAAAGTCATGTATTGGTAGTCCTGTCTGCTGTTCTGATAATGTCCAGGAATGCAGTTATTACCATCGAGGGAAGCTCACATGCGATCACTCAAACCAAAGACTTGACAACTGAGAGGAAATGTCTGAGATGCTGACAATTACACTTCCCTTGAATCCTCTAATGGTATGAAATGTGAGTGATCAAACATGGGGTGGGGGAGTAAGGGGGGGGGGGGGGTTTGGTTTACAGTGAAGGTAAGGATTTAGGGTTAACTCTAGGCTTTGAAAATTTGAGTTTTAGTAGCCCCAAAAAAATCGAGCACACAGAGACACAGTCGCACTGGCACAAACCAGCATTTTAAATTTTTTTTTAAAACAGGGAATAAATACACCAATAAATGTCCCACTTCCCCGCAGCTTTACCTCATTGCATAGAAGGAGGGCATTTCTGTTCTAGTCTGGTCTGTGCCTTCATATTCCTTCACATGTCATGTGACACCCGGCGCTCAGACACTAAAGCGAGGGCAGCGATGCAGGGGGAAAAACTTATCCCAGCGGTGCCCTGGGGTTAACAATACCTGGGCGCAAAGTCTAGTTTCCTGGTCGCCATGGCAACCCGGTGCCAGAGATTTATATTTTTTAACCCAGGTAGATACTTTGCTCCATTGATGTTAGTGTTGGGGTAGGGGTTAGCTGTAGTCTACACAGTTAACCCTAACTGCCTTTTTAATATTATATTAATCCTTACCTTAACTGTAACCCTAACCTGCTGGAGGCATTACGGGAAGTGTAGTTGTCAAAATTTCAGATGGCATTTCCTCTCCACTATCAAATCTGGGGTATGAGTGATCTCACGCGCATGCAAGCTTCTTTCGATGGGAAAGAACTGCATTCTCAGACATCTTGTTAGAACACCAGCCTTAGGTTTTCAGGTGCCCTTTGCGGGCCACCCCCCATCCCTCTCTCCCAGTCGTGAGTGGTGATAAGGTATAGTTATCAGAAAATAAAACTTTTTGAAAAAATACTTTCCTTGTTTTTATTCTCTGCACCCCTTTACTCCTTTCCCCCTACCCTCCTTTCATTATTGGCCCTACAGCATCTGCTTGCACCCACAGGTCTTTCCATAGACCCCACAGCATTCATGTATGCCACTGTGTATACTAGGCAGGGTCTAGGACACTTCTTCGCCGCATTTTCATCGCTGACAGTTCAGCACGGCAGTTAGAACGCTGAACTGTCAGCAATGAAGTATAACGCGGCTGTTTCACCGCGGCTGCAGCTATGTAAGAGCTGACAGTTCAGCGCTGAACTGTCAGCTCTTACAAATCTAAAAGTAAAATAACCCCCCTAATAAATGATTCCCCCCCCCAATAGTAACACTAAACCCCAATACTGACACTAAAATTAACCCCAATACTAAAATTAACCCCCTAAACCCTAATACCCTAATACTAACCCCCGACCCCTAATACTAAAGTTAACCCCCTAAACCCCAATACTAACCCTAATACTAACCCCCGACCCCTAATACTAAAGTTAACCCCCTAAACCCTAATACTAACCCCCGACCCCTAATACTAAAGTTAACCCCCTAAACCCTAATACTAACCCTAATACTAACCCCGACCCCTAATAGTAAAATTAACCCCTAACACTAAACCTAATTCTAACCCCCTAAACCCTAATTCTAAACCAACTAAAATCGGTAAAATACTTACCTTTAGCGATGAAATGTCCCGCGATGAAATCTCCAGCGACGATCTGTCTTGTGCTGTAGAGTCGGCGGTGAAGCGGCTGCGCGGAAGCAGCCGCGATGAAGTGTCCCATCCCCCACTAGGCATACAGAGAGTTCCACTGTGGTACATGTGCCACTGAAGGAGTAAGCAGGCAGCTGAATCTCTGTGCACTGCCAGGTGCACATACATCCTCTTGTGCTTCCGATTCGTCAGAGGTCATAAGAGGCAGCATAAGTGGATGTCTGTGTGCTTGCTCTCTTACCCCCAGTGATATGCATGCCACAGTGGTACTCTGTGTGCCCACTAAGGCACATATTCTGGAAGTTTGTCTACACTTATCAAGTTGCTCTGGCAAGACGTGTGGGTGCAATCTAGGTGCACAGGCGGCTGCGTCTCACTCTCCCTTTTCGTTATTGGAGATCAGAACTTCAGGGGTCACAAGAGGTAGCCTGAGAGGATGCCTGTGCACTTGAGCAGCATACATGCAGTTGCGTGATCTCGCCTGCAGTGGTATACATGCCACAGTGGGTAACTGATGCTAGGCTTTGAAATTAGAATTCTGGATATCAGCAAATTTTGGATTTGCATGAACCCCTTCATGACTAGACTGCTTTTTTTTTTTTTGATGTTTGGGCAATGGCTTTTTTAACTCTTCTGTGGTGGTTGTGTTTAGCTGTAATTTTCCACAGTTGCACGGTTGTGTAATTAGTCTCTCCCTGCCCTATGATTGCTGTAAAGTATGGAGAGACTAAGCTATCAAAGCCAGGCACTGAGATTGGCTGTCACAGTGGCCAGATGTGTATAAAGGGGCCTCTGTAGATCACAGGGTAATCCAAACAGAAAAAATGTCTGGCACTCCAGTTCATGTGATAAATGTGATTTAATCATGGGCAACAACGCAATAGAAAAATGGATAGAAACGCTTGACGCGTTTCGAGTCTACTGACTTAATCATAAGTGCCTCTGTAGATCGGACTATAAATTACATGGCCTAGTGCCTCGGGTTATGTAATTTCCAATCCGATCAATGTCATTAACCCGCTTTTGTGTGGTACATGATCTTCCCCAACTCTGTGCCTTCTGTGAAGATGACTGAAATTTACAATGCACATCTTTGGGGTGAACCGCATTACCTTCTGAGATTTTGTTGTTTCAGTTATTAGTAACATTTAACACTGAGCACCTGTTATAAAAAAAAAATGATGTAATCTTAATCAATTGCTAGTAAATTTAGATTATTTACTGGTATTTTTTTGGTAAAAGCTATAAAGAAAATTAAAATGCAAAGATGACCACCAGTGCAAATGAATGCATATCTACCTATTCCTAAATGATGACACATCACGCAATATCACATATCACATATATGATGTGATATCACATATCACATCACGCAATACTTAGCATCCAACCTGCATGTGACTTCATTGTCGTCGTTTGGGCGGTGTGCACACATTCATACTGGTGGTCATCTTGGTGGATGTGGAACACTACTTTAGGTAAGTTTATCTAAAAATGTGTATATTTTTTTGGCAATGTCATTAATAGGTTAGATGTTTATATTGATCTGAAGGTAACCTGTCATCCACACATTTTGTGCTAGCATAGTTAGTCACACCTAATAGTGCTTCATTTGAAAAGTTCAAATTTACTTTTCATCGTGCTTGGTTTTATAGAGTTCCTTCCATGTAGATCTGGAAATCAGCAGTGTAAGCAAGTTTTTTTTTTTTCTTTTTTTCTTTTTCTGGCGTTTAAAATAGAAACTCCCCGGGAGATTTGCTGTGTAAATCGACTATTTCCTGTTTTACATGTCTCCTGAAAAAGTCTGTGCTTCTCCTGTATTTCTCTTCTTTTTTTTTTTTTTCTTTTTCAATCACACATTTAATGTCAACACTGCAGAAACTTCCAATAAAATATAGTATGTTGGCAATTGTGGGAGCTGTGGCACTCTGTTCAAAGTTTTAACAACTCAATAGCAGTGAGGAAGCAGACCTTTAACAGCAAATACTAAAGAAAGTGTTGATTGTAAATAGTTAGTGTATCTTAAATGCACATACATGTGCACAGGCTGTTTCATAATTCAGTGCTTTCTGATTTGGCATCTGCAGACCCCTTTGATTCCAACAATCCCTTTCCGCTCCTGCTGGTGTTATCCATAATCTGCATTTTTAGATCCTGTGTGTAATTCCTTATCACTATTATGAATACTTATTTTAAAATGTATGTCATCCTTCCTACTTATTATTTTCCAGACCCCACTTAGTTTGTTATACCTTTTCCAAACACTGTGATCTTTTGATAATTAACCTATGTGATTCTGCAGAACACTAGCACCTTTTGTACACAAGCTATTAACTATCTTTCCCTAAATTTTCTAAGCAGTGGTGAGCGGAAAATAACATTATTTTAAGGACAACTGCAGCCTGAAAATAGTGAACTACTGAATGCATGTTAAATCTGACCTTTTCAAAATATGCATTTATTCATTTTTTTATCTATATCAATGTCACCCAGACCGCTTTTAAAGGGACACTACCACTTACATAAGATGTAACTAGATAACCTGGTCATTAAAAAAAAAAAAAAAGCATGAATAAAGTGTTCTGTTTATTCATTGTTACATCTTTAATTAGAGTTGAGCGGACACCTGGATGTTCGGGTTTGGCCGCACTTCGGAAAAAAAGTCCGGGTTCGGGCTCGAACTTGACCCCGAACCCAAACACCATTGAAGTCAATGGGGACCCGAACTTTTGGCCACTAAAATGCCTCTAAATTCCCAGAAAGGACTAGAGGGCTGCAAAAGGAAGTAAAATGTGGGTAAGAGTAGGAAAAGTGCCCTGCAAACAAATATGGATAGGGAAATAACTTCAAATAACATAAAATACATACAAATTAAAAATACAGCTGAGCCATAAAATAGCACTAGATGGAATCTTTGATTTTAGCTTTGGAAGAACATAAATCTAGATCTAACGCATGGCTGCCAGGAGGATCAACAGAATTATCCATTTGAGAGAGGGTTGGAGTTCAGGGTATTCTCTTTCAGTTTATACTAAGTGACCCATAGGTTGAGGAGGCGGTGACCGTGGCGGTGGAAGCGGCACTGGAGGAGGAGGTAGCCAGAATTTTTCAAAGTGCGCTGTAAGCACAGTATTTGACGGTTCTATTTGACTCTCAGGTGTAATACATGTAATGCTATTGCTATTCTATAAACCGAAATAGAGTCCCCATTCATACGAATAGGTTAATTGACCTATTCGTATGAATGGGGACTCTATTTCCGTTTATAGAATAGCAATAGCATTACATGTAGTCCATAAACCGAAAGTCTATAAACCGAATGTCTTTCGGTTTATAGACTTTCGGTTTATGAAATACATGTAATGCTATTGGCATTACATGTATAGAGTCCCTATTCTTATGAATGGGGACTCTGTTTCGGTTTATAGAAAGCCAATAGCATTACATGTATTCCATAAACCGAATGTCTTTCGGTTTATAGACTTTCGGTTTATGGAATACATGTAACGCTACTGGCTTTCTATAAACCGAAATAGAGTCCCCAATTTCGATTTATAGAAAGCCAATATCATTACATACAATGCAATCGCTGAACCCCGAACTCCAACACAAACATACACTGGAATGTCCGTGTTCGGGTCCGGGGTCCAAAAACCGTAATGTTCGGTACGAACCCGAACAGTGCGGTTCGGGTTCGCTCAACACTAATCTTAATATATATAGAACAGTGTTTCTCTTACAGGCATCATTTTCGTATACACAGACATTGTATATATGTATTTGAAAACATGTCTTGCTTCCATAAATATATGTACACATCATGTTTCTGAGCATATGGCTTGTTTGACTTTAGCCCAATTTTTTCCCACTATCTCAAGTTGGTATCTGGTTTGTCTTTTATGTTTAGAAAGTAGGTTCTTGCACTAGAGAAGTATCATAAGCAGTCCCTAATATGTTTATTTGTAGTAGGATGTGAGCTGTGAGACAGACTCAAGATGTCGGCCTTGTAGTATAAGAAGGAGCACAGAACATGCTGAAGGTTTTTAGGCAAATTGTTTGTTCCATCACATTAGATCTGGTCTCCCATTGACAAAGCAATAAAATAAGGTGGGTTTTTTTGCCTTCTTTTGTATCAACAGAGGTAAACAAGAATAGGGAAATGGTTAAACTTTATGGATGCACGTCTTTATTTCAAACTAACATAATATGTAGTGGCACACAATTGGAGGGCACACAATTTACACCAGTTGTAACTAATTTTTATTCTTAAAGTGCATCTGAATTCATAATATTGATATGCCATAAAACAAGATCCTTGTTTGCTTTATTGTTAAACTATAACTTCCCTCTGCTGCCGGGGAGAGCAGTTATTTAGTCACCCTTTAGTTAGATCAATACAGATCTGAAAGAAAGCAGATACAGCCTTAGGGGTTCTATTCTTTCTTAGCATAGGATACCTATTCCGCAGTAGCTAAGTGAATCTGAAGTGCTGAATATAATAGAGGAAGAAAATAAATAAGACACACTTAAATTAGAGTTGTCTGTTTCTTTTCTACAAATTTTATTTTTGTTACTTTGGTACAAAATGTAATTTGTACATGGGGAACCATTCAAGTGAAGGTACTAAGTGGCAATTTCTTAATGAATACCATATGGTTATTGGCTCTTTCCTAATCTATTACATCCACACTATAACTTTCATGCCATTGGAGTGAATTTATGCTCCCTAGGGTTTAGTGCTGAGCCTTTCCGGCATAATTCTTTAGAAGTAAAGTACGCATATACAGGGCCGGACTGGCCCACCGGGATACCGGGAAAAATCCCGGTGGGCCGTCTGCCCTGGGGCCGCTTTGTGATGCGGCCGCTCTCCATCCGTGCTGACTTCCGCTTCAACTAATTCGGCCCCGCCAGAAGTCAGCAGTCAGACGAAATCTTTAAAGCGGTGACGGCCGTCTAATTAGTTAAAGAGGTGACGGCGGCTGAATTACCTGTACTCGGCGGCCGTCGCCGCTTTAACAAATTCGTCTGACTGCTGACTTCCGGCAGCGGCCGAATTAGTTGAAGCGGAAGTCAGTACGGATGTTGAGGAGATCAGACGCGTGAGGAAAATAGGGGGGTAGCAATAGAAGAGACTACAGGGGGGAAAGTGTCTAGAGAAAGAGTCTACAGGGGGGGGAAGTGACTACAGGGGGGGGAAAGTGACTACAGGGGGGGAAAGAGACTACAGGGGGGATAGAAATTTTAGATAGATTACAGGGGGAGCAGGACTAAAGATTTGAGAGTTGATAAAGACTACAGAAATGAGAGGGGAGAGAGACTACAGAAATAGAAATAAGAGGGGGAAGGTTACACACATGAGGGGGAAGTGGAGAGAGAGACAGACATGGGGGAGAGGAAAAGATAGACAGACATGGCCAATGCCAACATACTCTGGATCCGCCCCTGCGGGGCAAGTCCTGTGGTGCAATCTCTGGAGTGGGCTGGGTGCTGAGGCAAGTCCTGTGAGTACAATCTCAGTGCTGGGGGTATGTCCTGGGTGCTGGGTCAAGTCCTGTCAATGAAATCTGTGTGCTGGGGTATGTCCTGTGAGTGCAATCTGCATGCTGGAGGTAAGTCTTGTAAGTGCAATTTGCATTCTGGAGTTAAGTCATGTGAGTGCAATCTGCATGCTGGAGTAAGTCCTGGGTGCTGGGGAAAGTCCTGTGAGTGCTGTGCTGGGTGCTGGGGCAAGTCATGTGAGTGCAATCTGCATGCTGGAGTAAGTCCTGGGTGCTGGGGAAAGTCCTGTGAGTGCTGTGCTGGGTGCTGGGGCAAGTCATGTGAGTGCAATCTGGGTGCTGGGGTAAGGTTATATTCCACACACTGCCCTGATATATACCACTGCACAGGGCAATATATGTCCTAAGTATGTACAGAAGGTTATGTCTCACACACTGCCCTTGTATATATCCCTACAAAGGACAATTCATAAAACCTTGTGTACATACTGGGACCTCTGTATTGCCCTGTCCATAAGTTGTATATCAGGGTGTGACATATTACCTTGTTGTGTGCATACTGGTGGTATAAATTGCAATAAGTCTTATCTATAAATAATACACTCTTCAGATGTGCTTTTAAAAATGTGTAGTTTTCCTTTTTGTGAAAAAAAAAATAATGTTATGCTATGGGGCTGGTTTAAAAATATTTCCAGGGCTGGTTTTTATTGCCAGTCCGGCACTGCGCATATATCTTCCCAGTTCACGCACCTCAGTCCTTGGGAAGAAGCTGGTATGGAATCTGTATAATTTCATAACCACATTGCTTTGGTACAACAGTGACAGATATCTGTAAGCCAGTGTATATAATATGCATTTCAACATGTGTGTGTTCACTGTGGTAACTAAACCAATAAATCTCATAGAGCAGTGGGTCTGGGAAACTAGCATTTACATTTTACCAAAAAGTTAACCTTTAGACTCCCTTAATAGACAACTGCCGTTAAGAAAAAAAAGTTTATTTAAATAGCTTTAGCACTGTTAACAACAACAGTGCGGAAAAAGCTTAATGAAATGATGTAGGAAATTCCCAGGATGCCGAGTGCATCCATAATGTCAATTATATCGGTCGGATCTGACCGAAAATTCACATCCTGATTATGGTGGTTTGTGCGTGCGTGGTTGCCATTTTGGGTAGGTGCGACAGCCACCACCAGTATCCAAAATAGCACATGCGCATATCCCTAGCAAGAAGCGTGGACGTACATCTTAGGCTTCCAACAAACGCTATGGGGTAGTCGGAGATAAAGAGCTATTTCCTATATCCTTTCTTTAAGCATTTTCTACATGGTTGTTAACAGTGCTAAAGTTATTTAAAGAAACTTTTCTCTTTTTTTTTTTTCTGGGCTACAGTTGTCCTTTAAGCCTTATTACATCCTGTCTTGTAACACTCTTGTATTCACTGTTAGATAGCAAATATATTGCATCAATAAGAATTATTTTTTTACATTAATTTTTTAAATTTTTACATCAAAATTAATTTTATATTGTTGTAGCAGTGTGCCTTGATAAAACGTTGCATGGCCAAACCTTTGTGCATTTCCAATGAATTTTGCAAGGGGGTACTGCAGCTGTAACCATTCGCTTCTTGATTCACGTACTCCACCTCTTCTGTTTGTTTTCCCAAGCTCATTTCTGATGCTCACAGCATTGAGATGCCCTTTTGAAAGTTAATTGGATATTAACATAAGCAATAAACAGTAAGCCAAAGTGAATGGATTCTTTTTAAACTTTCAAACAACTATTTTAATGGAAATGTAAACCCAGCTGTATCAAGGCTACCTTGGCCTACTTGAAATGGCAGCATAAAGGTAGGTGTCATGGCAACAGGGCAGCTTTATGTTTATGTCTATGACTAGTAAGGCAGGATGAAAGAAGTCCCGCAGTATTATTCATTATGTTCATTGGCTTCTAAAAAGCATCTAGCGACAACGTAAAGTGGCACTTGACTCTCTTCTAATTTCCAGTGTCTTTACCCTGTTTTCCTTTATAAAGAGAGCTCGGGAGGCAAGGATTTGAGGGAAATGAAAGACAAGTAGATTTCCCACAAATATACATAAATGTGTGTAAATAGTATATGTGTTTTTTTTTTTTGTTCTCATTCTTGTTAGAACTATAATAATAATGAAGAATGTGTTTTCTATAAGTAATAAACCTATGACTCACTGAAAGAGAATTTTTTTTAATAACTTTTATTGAATCAAAAACACACGTACCATCTTTGGTACAGCAATACATGACTCGTTTTGCATTAAAATACAGATCTGAAACAGTGATTTGTAACATTGATGATATGAATTGAAGAATATAGACAGTGTAATATGTGGTATGAGCGTGCTGATAATCAAATAATAAACAGGAAAACGCTGGATCCATTAAAGAACAATCATTTTAGGTCTGTATTTTCTAAAGACATTAGAATATTCCAGCTGCCTTTAGACTTAACGCACAAGTAAAAGTTAACGCCTAATAACCAAATGAGTAGGGTGTAAAGTGCAATGCACTAAGGCACTGTATATCTGTAATTATCATCCACGTGTGCCCTTGTATGTGCTGACCCTGATCGTTATACCAGATAGTGGATTAGTGCATTATTTATAGTCATCATTTTTGGATAGCAGCATATAATACTGCATTTCTGTGTTAATTCTTGGTTAATGAGAATGCTTAGTGAAGTGTTAATAAACAAGGAAACACAAAAGCCTAAATATGGTATTTGTGTAGTAAAGCAAGTTCAATGAAGATGTTTGATATGGACTTTTAGTACTGGGTAAGTATTATAAGTTTCTTTCAATTGTTTAAAGGATGCCACTGTGTTTGATAATACCTTTGGGTCCCTTCATCAGACATGTAACAAATTCAAAAAGGATTATTGCTGAACTAATTTCTACTCTGAATGGTATTTGTCTGTGAAACAATAGAAATGTTAACCTTCAAGACCTTGAAATATGTTCATTACTTAAGTAAAAATGAAGTAATTAAAAGATCACTCCAGTCCAGAAAATAAAATGGCGTCCATGTTTTTTTCTGAAGTTGGCTACATGATATTAATGAATGTAAGTGGGAGGCCCAATTATTTATTTATTTTCACCACAAAAGAGAAAAACAGCCGTGAGCCATAGAAGAAACCATGTTTGTTTCATTTTGCAGTTATGAGAAAGTATTCTAAAATGGTGTACATCAAATTTATATGGCTTTAAAATGTGTTGTCAGGTGGGCAGTAAAAACGGCAATATATATACAAAGTTATTTTTTGTTTTTTACTTAACTTAAGCATACTTTTTGCAATACTTCTGGGGTTTCGTCTACCCCACCATGATATCAGTAGGTCAAGCAAAACGTGTGTCTACTACACATCCTTTGAGACCGTTTGCAATCTCACATAGAGAGGCAATGATATCCTTCAACTGTTCTGCCCTTCCATTCACTGCTAAGAAAACAAAAAGCATGAAAGCAAACTGCGTCTTAATAAAGTTACTTCACAATAACTAATGACAATAGTGCAATGCACAGATCCTCTTGCAGGTAAGCAAAACAGGAACTTTTGCAAGAGGTGGCTTGTATGTAGCTATCTGTACGATTAAACACTACCAAATTAACCAAAATGAGTTTGCTGCCTGGGATGTTGCTTTAAGTAAAAAATATCAACGCAAATATACTGGCTGATGAGGACAGGAAAATTAAGTTCAATAAAAGGCAAAAATGGCAGACTTACAGGCTGCTACTAAAATATGCATGGCTTGTAAAATATTTTAGCATTCTCAAATATTTCAAGTATTACATTTCCATAAAAAAAGCCCAAATTGTAATTTATTTCACCCCATATCTTTTTGTTTCTTTTTCCTTTTTGACCAGGCCATCAGATTTCTTAAATTACTCCTTCTCCTCTGTCCATTCCACCTCACAGTTCTTAGCCTGACTTGACTATATCTTGATCAGGTTTGACAAATTTAATGGAAGTGTAGGAGTCTGGCTTGGTTCTGCAAAGGAGAATGCAGTTATCATGCCCCCATGTTACATCAGGGCTTGACAAATTTAATTTAGTTTTTTTTTTTTTTTTAACTGATCCTAGGATGAGGGGGGCCATGTGGGGGATGACCCTTCCCGGGTACAGGTCTAATTTTCTAGGCGCCCAGGGTTTGTCAAGCCCTGTGTTACATATACACTGATAAAGGGCTCCTCCGTTGTCTGCCAACAGTCTCCTTTCTCCTTTTCCTCCTGCTACCTGATAAGAGCAGATCATCTAGAGAAACTCTTATTTACATTATCTAAGCCTTCATTGTCATAAGGATGTCCCTCTGTAGTATTTAAAGTTAATATCAGAAACCGCTTCTGGTTCAGACCTCGGGAGTTTCCAGGCTTTTGACAAGTTTGGCTATAAATGTCTTTCTAAATGGCTTAGGATACTGCATTCTTTTCACATGATTATGTCAAAAGTTCAGAATGAGAAACTGGATGGTAAAAGGAGATAAATTGGCACTCGTACCTAAGCATTGTACCTGTAAACTTGATATGTTATTTCAGAGATTAACTTTAGAAGAATTTTCATACAGGGAGTACGGAAGTATATAAACACTTCTCACAAACTTGGTCTTTATAGGGTCACTAGAAGAGAGCAGCTAATCTCTTTGTAAAGTAATTTGAGAGGAGGGAACTTGAAATGCAAAATATCACCTGCAGAAGAAAATATAATAGTCTTAACAACTCTATCTATTGAACATTTCACCCACATTCAATGTAAAGAGTTGAAGTCGGGTAAAAAAGCCAGTGTATGTGTAACAGGAGAGATGTGATACCTTGCTTAATATCTGACTCACCATCTTGCAGTCAGGTTGACCTCCTCCTTTTTTCTTAAAAGAAAAATAATCTATATATGAAGAATTAGCTGCTTAAGTTTCAGACTGACTTTTATCTTAATCTGTTGGCTGTAGCTAACATGGTTGCCTCTGGGATGGTAGAATGTGGTTACCTGGTAAGGATTTCATGTGCTCGTTTATTTAGGACTTTATTCACGAAAAAAGGGGCTTGCAGGGAATTGAGAAGTAAATAGCAAAGTTAACGGCAAAATCTTTTTAAGAATAGCTCAATTGGAGAATTTTTCCAACTATGCTACTTTGGTCTTAATCTTGCAGTTACCTACATTGCCTTTTTGTTTCCTGAATATAGCCCTGTGTGTGATAATAAATTCTGGTCTGTGGGGGTTATGTGGACTTTGAAATACATGGCTCAAAAGTACTTTGGTATGATGCTCATCCAGGTGGAGAATCCAGCTTTATTTTTACAACCCGGTGTTCTGAAAAAAATAGGAGAGATTGTAAAAATGGCCAGGAAGTGGAGGTGACTGAAATGCGTATGCACGAAATCTCATCCCTAATTCATGGAGAAGAACCAAAACCATGCATGCACACAGCAAAAATGTCAGAAATATGAGCGATTAGATAGGGGGGTTTAGGGTTAGAATGAGGGAAAGGATTAGAGTTAACTTTAATGGTGTTTTTTTACACCCAGGTACATGCATTAAACCAGGGGGGTTAGGGTTAGCTGTAAATTACAAAGTTCAAGCCCTTACTCTCACCTAATCCTAGCCCAGAGTTAACCCCTTATCCGTAGCCTCATTCTAACCCTAACTCCCCCATCTAATCGCTCATATTTCTTACCTTTTTGCTGTGTGCAAGTGTGGTTTTGGTTCTTCTCCGTGAACTGAAATCAGGGATGAGAATTGGTGTGTGCGCATTGCAGTCACCTCCACTTCTTGGCCATTTTTATGATCTCGCCTTTTTTTTTTTTTTAGAACATCGCTATAAAGAATCTTTCCAACTCTGCTACTTTGAAATTCCTATCTCGATTCCCTCTTAACTGAAAACAATAGAAGAACACCAAGCGAAAAAAATATCTAAAATATAAAAGTATGAAAAATATATACAAAGGTATAGGCATAAAGAAAAACTATACTGTTTAGTAGTATACTGCAAATATGTCCTACAAAGTCCTCTTGCAAATGTAAAGAAAACCACTGTGGTGCTTCTCCTCCGTGGAGGATGCTACCCAATCCTCTAATCCAAAATGGTACATGTAAAATAAACACAAACAAGATAGTGCAACTCATAGAGCATTACATGTATTACCATATAATGTATAAGAACATATAAAGATAACCAACTCACAGGAGTAGGAGAAAGTAAGTCTGATGAAAAATAGCATGCTGGTTTTTAGTATTTAAAGTGTTTGGTTTTCTCATTGCTTTTATTTTTTTGTAAAATGTTTAATTAGTTACAGTAAAGTAGATCAACAGGTTCTCCATCCTAACATTTCTCTGCTACTTTTGTGACAGCCAACCTAGTAAAATACGGTTATATTCTAAAAAGTTGCAGAGTAAAAGTGTAATGTTTTGTGTTCACGTCATTAGATGTATAAAAGTGGTATAAAAACACATTTAATCCCAAAATGCTTGATGTGAGAGAAAAACATTCAAATGAAAACAGTCTAAATGATTATGGCTTGTTAAAATTGTCACAATTTTAAATTTCAAAAATTATATAAAACTTGGCTGTTCTTATGCATAGTTTGTGACATTACTTTATATCACCTATCTGTACAAATATTAAAACTTAAAAAAAATTTTTTTGATGCATAGCTTTGCGTCAAAATAATGACCGAAAAAAAAAAAAGGTCTTTTTTATTTTGACACTTTTTATACATACACCCCTATATGCTCATATGATCAGGGCCCTCCTCACCTATTGTAGAATGTCTAACCTGTTAGTATATTTCTCGTCTCCATTTTACATCGCTGTTGAATATGATGGCACTGTGTGAATAACTTTAACATGAAAATGTTATCACTGTATTAATACTACGTATGCAGTGCATATGGTAGTGTATAATTGTGTGTAGATATATAGACCTTTCACTCGGTTACTTATTTTTACAGACCAATCTTCCCATTTTTAAATTGAAAGAGTCTTCTGTCAGAAGAAGATACAGCGACTTTGAGTGGCTAAGAAGTGAACTTGAACGGGAAAGTAAGGTAGGTAAAAGATATACACAAAATATAATTTCTGATATTTATTGGCCTTTACTCATGAAGTTGTAGTTTAATTTTAAAACTGAACACCACATGTACATTTTATGAATAATATGGAACTGATGTAGCTGGTTATTGTCTATAGTAGTTCATACAAAAAAACAATACATGGAGATGTTTATATAAAAAACTAAAATGGTTTTCTGTTCTGATGCCCAGTGTTGCAGTGACCCTTTTAAGACACTGTTGAGTTAGTACAAATGATTACTATCCCCCTACTGTTGCCATAATCTATGTTCCTTCCTCTTCCTCTGCATATCTTCTCTTACTGCAGACGCTTCTTAATCTGACAGCCAGTGTATAGGTAAAGAACTCCACTTTAACCCCTATGGAGGGACTTTTTTTTTGTACAAAATAAAACTAATCAAAGGGAATACTTAATCTTTGAAATTAATATTAATAATAAAAAATGTTTCAATAAAATCACGTGCACAAATATCACGTGGAAATCATATGCTCTATTCAAAGTGCAAAAATAGTGTACTGTATGTAACACACTAGTGCCAGTTCATATACTGTTTTGTGTATAGTATAGAAATGTGATAGAATTGTAAAAAACAAAACACATATAAAGTGCATACACAGGACTGAAAGAAAATGATATACACTGCTCTCGCATTCTATTTTTACAGGTTTCGCTGTATAACTACTCCTTAGTGCAGTATGTAGAATTTATTGCAGTTAAAACAGAGCAGTGTGCAGAAATGGAATCACAAGTACAGCTCATATACTGCTCGTCATGTAGTTAAGCCGGCAGTGCGCTCTATGTGCACTGCCATCGGGTGGGTTTTCGGCCATTTGATGGCGGTGATCAATTGATCACATTTAATTTAGATGTAAAAGTCAATGTCTTTATGCACTGACTGTGCCTCAAATTCACCCCCTGTACTTCGCATGCTGATTCTGAAGTACAAAGTGACAGACAAGTGGGTAAAAAATATTACTATTTTTTTCTTTCTTTTTACAGGAAAAAGTTAACCCTTGCTGATCGGTTACTGTGATCAGTTTCCTTCATAGTTTATGGCCCTCATTTTTGTTTTTTACACTAAATATATATATTAAATTACAGATAACCCCTGCATGCTCATGCATGAACCTATATTTTGCTTTCTATTAACTACAATATTAATGTACAATATTTTTGAGAAAATAGTTAAAAAAGCCCCCCCCCCCCCTTACTAAATTGTAGATTGGATACCCTAGATACTATACATATAAATATAGAAAGCTCGAACTGTCCTTTAAAAAACAACAAATAACTTGTAAGGGTGCGTTAAATGACAGAGAGGAAAACTATGTTAAAACCACCACACCCGGTCCTTAAATGGACACTACCACTTACATAAGATGTAACTAGATAACCTGGTCATTTAAAACAAACACATATATAAAAAATATGCCTATATATTTGATTAAATTAATTGTAAAAAAAAAATTGGTGTTTATCTCCTGGCTCCATTTTGTTAATATTTCCCATGATGTAATATCGTCCAAATTCTTCCAGCCAGTCTCACTTTACAACTGTGGCCAAAGCCTGCATGATGATGTCATAAGATACTCCCCTGCTCTCTTACTGGCTCCTGTGTATCCTAATGGGCAGGACCTATAGTGTCAGTACCTGTGGGCTGTTGCTTTCCTCATGGACGAGTACTTAATAAAGCAATTAAATCCGTTCCTCCCTGCGTCCCCTTAAGTACCATATAATTCTTCACAGGGACAGACGTGTAGTTAGTTTATGCTGATCTGGTGTGGAACATTGGATGTTCCAGGGCGCAGGGTGATCTTCACCCTCCATAGTTACGCAGCGGTATGTTCTTCATGGCTTTATTCTTCTACAGTCTACCCATGTGGACAGCTGTGGAATGCACGCCCACACAGCGTTGCGTTCCACCTAGATTCCGAACACACTACTGCGCAAGCGCAGTGGGAATCTAGTATTTTGGCACCAATTTCAAATCAGATTTTAAATTTAAACTGTGCCTGAATCTGTATTTCTGTAAGAGTACAAGCCACCACAGATTATTCTGTGTCACCAGCCAACCCACAAGGCAGGATCTGCAGGCCTTTTTCTTATAAACATCTGGTAAAGGAGTGCCACACTGACTATATGCAAGGTGTTTGATTTTAGATGTCGCTTTCCTAGGAGAGGGGGCCGGCATCCTGTCCTTATCTGTTTTCTCAGGTGATATAGGGCTAGACATCTGATAAGAAAAATAAAGGATTATGAAAAAAAAAAATTCTTCAAGGTACCTTTAAGAAACTATGAAGGATACTCTCACCTTAAAAGGTCCACAGATTCTAAGGAGAGGGGATGCCACTGGAACAAAAGATATACCTATAAGCAACGGTCCCTTCAATCCTATCAGTCCTGTCCCTTTCGGAGACAACCCAGGGACTTCAGACCTAATGATAAGTTTCCCTCCAAATCAGATAAGAAGAGAAAGTTCTGACATAGTGGGAGATCGGCTTCAGTCCTTCGGCCTCGTCTGGATACGGACGGCGAGAGATTCTTGGGATTCGAGAACCGTCAGAGATGGCTACAAGATCATTTTTATGTTCACCCCTTCACTGGAATATCTGATTTCTTCCTATCTTTCCCCAGCCAAGAACTCCTCACTCCTATCAGAGGTCCTGAAGCTGTTAAAAAAAAAAAAAAAATAAGTCTGTTCCCAAGCTTCAACAATTTCAGAGCACCTATTGCCGTCTTTTTTTTTTTTTTTGTCCAAAAACCAGATGGCTCCTACCGCCGGGTGCTAGATCTCAAGAAAGTAAACTGTTGCATCCAATATCAACATTTCAGGATGGAGCATATAAATTCAGTCATTCAGTTGCTAAGAAAAGGTGTCATGGCCACCTTGGACCTTAAAGACGCATATCTGCATGTCCCTATGGCTTAAGCATCAAGAGTGTTTGGGAGATTTGCAGTAAAGTCAGGTACACAGATTCTTCACTACCAGTTCAGGGCTCTACCATTTGGCTTGGCTCCACGAATATTCACAAAACCTCTCACTTCATTGGTGGCCTTCTTACGACTGAAGGACATTCCCATCGTTCCCTATCTTGACCACTGGCTCCTTAGAGCTCCTTCAAAGGAGCTTCTCCTGTCCCACATCAAGTATACTTTTTACAGAACCATGGTTGGATTATAAACTGGGACAAATCCAACCTGATTCCTACAACACAAATGCAGTTCCTCAGAATGGTGGTGGATTCCATAGCTCTGTCTGTATATCTCCCGTCAGCCAAGATCAAAGATTCAAAAGATTAGGAGAGAGGTTACGAACCTACAGAGAAAGCCAAGTGTTTTGGTGAAAGCGGCTATGAAAACACTAGGGCTTCTAGCATCCTCCATCCCAGTGGTCAAATGGGCAAAGGCCAAAACCCGTCCTCTTCAATGGGAGATCTTACAGCAGTGGACCTGGATTGCCGCTTCAGCCTGTCAGCAGCAGTTACATTTTTCAGATCTCAAGCAAATGGCTCTCAGTCGCTGGTGCCTACCAGTAGCACCTCACCTGTTAGAAAACAGGTACCTACCAGCGGAGACCGTGGCCATGTTCAATCTGACAGCTTGGCTACTGAAAGGTTAATCCTAGAGGAGCTGGATATTCACGGTGTCTGATTGAGGTTCTGCTGGCATCTGTCAAGAAGTCCACATTTCGCATTTATGTGCGTATCTGGAAGAAATTCCTTCTCTGAGGTTCAAATCAAGGCATATGTACCATCAGTCCTCCAGTTAACACCATTCTCTGGTTTCTGCAAGAATTTTTCAGATGGCTTTTCAAAGCTAATCGTTTACAAAGACTCCCTCAGTATTAATTTTTCGCTGGTTCTCAAGACCCTTTGTTCTCCTCCCTTTGAACCATTTGAAAGAGGTTTCGCTGACACTGGAGAGATACAACCCCACCCACATTTCGCGAGTGGGTATTGAGGGTGGAAAATGTGAGACATATGGAAGAGTTACTCAAAAAGGCTAACGATGACCATAA
The DNA here is from genome assembly GCA_036172795.1 of Pelodytes ibericus. Lineage (NCBI taxonomy): Eukaryota > Metazoa > Chordata > Amphibia > Anura > Pelodytidae > Pelodytes > Pelodytes ibericus. The sequence continues at coordinate 87,905,360 of CM069861.1, forward strand.
TTCATATACTCAAACCTGGTTTTATTGGTTGCAGTTTCTAGAGGACCCCGGTACTCTAGAGGACCCCGGCAAGGGGAACATTAGGGTAACGGCACCCGGGCGCCAGGCTCAATTTCGACCTGGCACCTGGGGTTTGTCGAGCCCTGCTTTAAACGGTCAATTAAAAAAACAAATTCTGGCAGTAAGCAAACAAATGTGTTGCATGATCACAGAGGGTCATCTGAATGGGGTGAGTTGATGCAAAGTAGCGTCTAGTGCTGCCAAACATCATCTGTTCAAATTGACTTCAGGAGGATGATACCTTGTTAGCTAATTTCTGATTTGACAAATGTCAAATCAATAGATCTCTCCTTTACTAATCCTCTTAAATGCCAACAAAATTTGGAAGTTACATTTGTTAGAGCTTTAACCCTAATGGTGTTCTACAGAGAAAAGTGCTTGTCATATTCATCTTTGTTGTCGCCTGCAGGTTGTGGTCCCTTCTTTACCTGGGAAAGCTATTTTTCGTCAGCTTCCATTCAGAGGTGATGAAGGAATATTTGATGACTCGTTCATAGAGGAAAGGAAACTCGGCCTAGAACAATTTATAAACAAGTAAGTATGGATGCTCTCTGGTACTAGTAAATTACCCTGTGACAATCCAGCATAAACAGCTTCTTAGTTCATTGAACAGATACGCCATTCAGCTCTCTGAAGAACAGAATTGGTTAAAACAAGCTCTTCTTATTGTTGACCTTCTATTTGTTTTGCATTGCTAATGTATGCAGATTGCTGCAGAAATTGATAGCACTGAATGAAAAAGATCGTATAACTTCCTGGTTTCAACGTATGCCCTGTCTTTGACAATATAACTTCCAACACAAGTGTAATCATTGCAGATTGTGATATATCTGTACCTGGTACAAATGTTTAGTAGTTAACTTATTTCTTTACAGAACATTATGAATAGGTTTTTGTTGCTTATGAATTTTCTTGTATTCATGTTTTTATACATATATAATGAAAAGGAAATGAGAGACCTGTATGATAAAATACTGCCTTAAAAATTCTAAAAAGGGAACCGGCTCTCCGGTAGTTAGAATAAGATGGATTTAAAACGGTTTTATACACGTCCATATAAAATTCAATATAAATTACTAAAGCTGTTGGCATTAGAACACAGTAGTATGCTGGTAAAGCACATGAAAATGGTGAATAAATTGTGTTAGCTATTTCTTTTCCTTCAGTAAATTACACGTCTCTATTGGATCTCACAAATGTTTTTTCAGGAAACCGAAAAACACATTTCAGCCATATTTTATTTTCTATTGCCAAATCCAGAGATTACAGGGTTTTTTTTATAAGTCACTCAAATACTGAAAAAAGAAACATGTTTTACTAGCTGTTCCTTACAAAGCTTTATCTATTCCTTCTTTGTATTAAAAAAAGTACTCAATTAGAAAAAAAATCTGCCACTTTACACTTGTTTATTACAAACAATACGTGTATAACCAGTCAATACAAAAACATCAATGCATTCTACTCCAACCATCTGTATTGATATGTACAAAACCCTTCAGGACAAGGTGGGTTCCGCAGATATAGATATTCATTTTTTCCACTATTTTGGGCCATACGTTTGCAATTCCCTTCTCAATTCCTTTGCAGTTATTTCGTAAGAGCCTCTAATGATGTTCATTTTTGTTAAACATACATGATGTTAATGACTAAGATTTATTTTTCTCTCTCTACACCCAGAGTTGCCGGCCATCCATTGGCACAGAATGAAAGATGCCTGCACATGTTTTTACAAGATGAAGTAATAGATAAGAGCTACACACCGTCCAAAATAAGACATGCCTAAAAACTGGAAAGTGAAGCAAAGAACTATGACTGTAAACCATTTGTTTTAAGATTTAAACATATCCTCAGCATGTTACAATCTGCTGTAATAAATGTAACCTACTAACCTCCATTTTATTTCTTTTATATGTTTCTTTTTATTCCAGCAGCTATTTTGCTACTCATGCACTTAACCTCATAAACTCTAACTCACAGTGCTGTGTGCCTACAAGAGCAGGGCAGGGTTTGTATTACCCTGATTGAATCTGTAATGTTTCATTGCTTCTAACCACTATTTATTTACTTTCCTGGTGCTCTTTACTAAAAGCAGGCATGTCCACTCAATATTTGAAGCTCCATTATGAAACCATGGAGCTGTATCAAATTTGATTTCAAAGAGGATTGTTAACCACGGCCTGTTTGGTTTTTCTCTCCCCCAAATGCTCTATGCGCAGTGGTTTGGGAGTAGTAGGGAATGGAAGAGTTTGATCCATGGAATTACAACATTCTTAACTGAGTTATATTCAGTTGTTTTTAGAGCTTCCAGGAAAATTATCTATTTGCTAGCATACTATGCTTTTGTACTCCTAGCATCTCGTAGTAAGAAGCGAAGAGGCTTACAGTTAATAATATCATGAAAGCCTACGTATGTCAGAAATTCAAAAGCAACAAACTTGACACCTGTTTCTCCATTTTGCGAAAAAAATAAATCTTTGCATTGTGTTCTTTTCACTTTTATTTCATTCTTATTTGCATCGCACACAATAAATACATTGGTGTGGAGGAATGTTTTACTCATCTCCTTTTGCAAACAAATACATTTTAAGCGGATTATGTAGAGGAAATACCGGTTGTGTGTATCAAGGACCAAGATCACCTTGTTGTAATTAAGTTTATTGATTTGAGGTTTTCACTCACCACAGCGTCTTAATAGTTTAATTTTATCATGGCCTTTTTTCTTTTTTTTTTTTAAACCACTGAGGGGGTCACTACATTTTGGCAGTTGATGGAATTTAAAATGATTCACTGATGAAGCAGGAACCTCATAGACATTGAACTATTGTGTGTAATGTGCTTCATACAAATCCTGCAAGGAATATTCTGTTTGTCTTCTAGCACTAACCTGTTACTAAAAAAAAAAAAAATAGTTTGCTGCATATTGCCATTTATTCTAATTGTGTATGCTAAAACATGGTCTCTCTTTTTGTGTGTATGTGTAATGTTCACTGGTAAATTTTCTGAAGCTTGCAAAAAGACTTTATACTAAACATTATGGGGAAATTACTTTATATAAAGTATAAGCACATTTATATGATTTTGTCTAAAATTTAAAGTTTTTGAAATAAAATTGATAAAAAATGAGTGTACTTTCATCTATTGTATTTAAGTAGAAATATATATTAGGATGTGCCATTAGATTGGCGTAAGGTGGATGTTGTGCCCAGTGGCACCTGTCTTTAAATGTTTGGCATAGTACTCAGACGGTGCCATGCAGGGACGTGGGTTATATGAGGCGAGCACTGCGGCAGCCATTCTACACGCAGCACATGGGGGCAACATGGTGGCAAGTGGGGAACACAGCCTGATTGCTTAAAACTGGTGAAGATTTTAGACAGGTGGAGTAGACCGAAGGGGTGGCCAAAAAATCTTGTGCTCCTATTTAAAAAGGGATAAAAAGCCAAGTTGGGGATTTACATGATTAGTAGCTTGACATCTGTGGTAGGAAAATTATTGCAAGGAGTGGTAAGCATATAAATTCCAGAATCTATAATCAGAATATTATAAGTAGTCAACATGGTTTGTGAACAGATCTACTAAATAGCATTCAACCTGACTATTTGTTTCCGGTGACATAAAATATTGCCTCTAATCTTCTTTTTTTGGATGCAAGTCATAAATGTGGGCTAAGTTTCTTATCACACTCCTTCCAGTGCTTGTTATCTGTGTCCTTTAATATTTTTCTTTGCATGCAGTCATTCATGCTAGGTACTATAAACACTAGAAAATGCTTTGGTGGCCTAAAAGGCAAAATATACATGGTCGCACCGATGAAAATAACAAACCTGAACCCCGCAAAGTCTGCACCAGACATGAGGTGCAAACAAAGGAGGAAGAAAAAGCAAAATTACCCTCTGGGCCCCGATATAGGGAAATTACTGACAAGGCCTGTTAGGCCTCAACCAAAGTTGATGGAAGGATTGTCTGAACACACTCGGGCTGAATCAGACAAATCCTCTGAAGGTTTGGATTTAATGCCCAGATATAAATCCCAACCTGACAGATTTGACCCTAAACAAATGAGGTTCCAGCCACAAAGGGTGACCTGAAATCACTGTTGCAGGAGGTCATGTATCATCAACTGTCAACACGATCCAAAACAAAATACCCTTTCTGGAAACTACTGTAGCTAATACAGAGAAGAATTATGATGTATTGAACAGCCAGGTTGGCCTCATGTCGCAACAAATATACTTAACATAGAAAAATGTGTGTTAACCACTAGGCTGTTGGAGATTTAACACATATTAATTTTTTTTAATAACCATGGATAGTAGCATTTAGTGTTTGTCAGTATTTAAAAGAAGGCACATCACCAATATTTGAAAGACACACAACTCACATTAAAAGGCAACCTAAACAGTTTGTACTGTAAATGTAGAGAATAAAAAAAGACTATAATGGTAATCAAATCTCCTCATAGGAAGAATGGGCCACTCCTTGCTAGCTGGGAAGGTAGGACTACGGACAATTTAAACCTTATGGATCTCAGATGCGCACAACAGGGAGTCAATTGTGCTTTAATACAAGCATGGAAAAAGAAGAAAAACTGGCACTCGAAGATCCAATATCTGGCAACTTGACAACCCACATTTTCATATAGTTACTAGGAATCAACATTTTAATTGACTATGTATACATTTTTGTATAATGTTTGTTATATTAAAGTACATTTACATTTGTTTTACAGCTTGAAAACAAAGATTTTTTTTTTTTTAATGCTTTGCTAGTTCCCTCACATTGCATGAGCACAATCTCACGTACTCCATGTTCCTACTCTTCACCTTCTATGCCAACCTCTATCCTGATCTTTGTCAGTCAGGAAGAAGCCAGCAGGTACTAGATCTGTGCAGCACTCATCTGTGGGAAGAGTTGCAATTCCACTTCCTTGTCAGATTGAACAAAGCATGGCAAATGAATGTAATTATTACAACTGGTTCAAGTCTGTATAGCTTGCTTTAGGTGGTCGATATAAAGTATTGCTACACATGTTTTACTGGTGTTAGTACATTTTTGAAGCTTTTAAACTCTTAACCTCTCCCTCAGAGAACCCAACTCAGCAAGCCACTTCACTATATTAATTATTCCGCTACCTACACTATTATTACATTATAAACTGTGGATAAACTATAGCACTTTATATTGGCATAAACAAAGCAGCCCAACAAGTAAGTAAGTACCGCATTGCCTCACTTCCATGCAAGTATCAGAACAATTAGTCCACGGGACCAGCAATTCAAATCTCCAGTGCTTTATTCATAGTATTTAAAAGAACTTTGTACAAAGTGACATTTTCAAACAACCTGATAGCAGCATGCCAAGCCTGGCTACCAACTGAAAAGCACCTGACGCATTTAGTCAAAAAGACTTGAAGATACATGCATGGAAGTGAGTCGAAGCAGTACTTACATGTTGGTTGGAGTGGGGGAGAGTAAGTGATTTTTTTCCCCTGAGATTAGGCTGACTTGGTGCAAATTATGATACATAGAATCACAATGAAATGGCACAAATGCAGGCACCTTTGGGGCTCCATCTTTTGCAAAGCAAACCTACAAATAATCGGGTATACAACAACTTAAACATACATGAATGAAAGGTGAAGCGGATCCTGCCTAAATCAATGTGCTCTGAGTGTAAAAGTCCAATAAATTGAGGTGACCAATCATTCCTGAATAACCAGAATACAAGGTATTCATAAAGTATCCACTGGTCAGCATGATAGAAATACAGTTACTCTATGCAAAACAAGAGGTGTATTAGGGTAAGGCTAGACAGTGGAAAGGAATGGTTGTGGCAAAGCACAGGTAGATGGTAAAATAATTCACATATTTCTGAATTTTAAAAAGGTTTGTGTAGGGCATTCAATAGGTAATTTGTGAACAGCAAAGGAGACAATTATTTTATAATAGCAATGTAGAAAACCAGTGGTAGTTCCCAGCTAGGAGGTTGGTAAAATTTCATGGGGTCATTAAAGATAAAACTTTAACTTTAAAGGGCAATTAAACATTGTTTTTTTAATTATAAGATATGGCTCTGTGGAGTTAAAAAAAAAAAAAAAAAAAAAAACATGTCCCCCTCCTGCAAAGTACACCGACCTGTATCTTTACAGAGGCACAAGGCTCACCTGATCTGAAGCTGGTCGCACACACTGACACCTTCATATTTACATGGGATCAACATGCAACTGCATAGAGAGACAGTCACCAACCTGACCTGGCTGCCTGCTTCCCTGAGAACATTGGCAGCTGCCGGTCAAATCATAAACTAGCATTGTCTGTCAAAAGTACTTGCCAGTTTATCCCCATATAACTCATTTTCACTCGTGCTTTTATAGTAAGCACAAGTGGGGGACAAGTTAAGTTGTCTTTGAATTCGTTTTATAAAGAACTGTCAACACGATCCAAAACAAAATACCCTTCCTGGAAACTACCGTAGCTAATACAGAGAAGAATTATGATGTATTGAACAACCAGGTTGGCCTCCTGTCACAACAAATATACTTAACATAGAAAAATGTGTGTGTATGTGTGTTAACCACTAGGCTGTTGGAGATTTTACACATATTGACTTCCCCTGGAAGTCAATTACCTGCTTTATGTAGTTAGGTCACATATGTCAACCTATTTCGCTCCATTACCAACCTATTTTTGGGTTCCACATTGGTAATAAATGATATATCAAAATGTAGACATATTGACGATGTTGTATTGTGCAAATCATCCCTTATCCCACCTCTCCCTACTCTTTATTTCTGTACCCATTATTTTGACTATTGAAAAAACTCAATAAAAAGATATTAACAAAACGCCCACATTATGCGCTTACCATCAACATGTACCAACAAAATGTAAAAAAATAAGTGAATATGAACCTACTACAAATGTCTTATGTATCCATTTAATACATTTTATTTGCCAGAATAATTATTTCCCTATTGCATAGATTACGAAAGATGGCAGTTGGCACAGATTGTTACAGTGAAGCTGATGAAGCAATACATTACATGGCGAACTGGTTTGTAATATGTATCGGCCACCTTGATGATAATCCCGATATTGGGATTCTGATAATTCTTTTTACTGAAAGGAAAACATACACATATACTTATATATACTTTCTTCTACAAGCACTACAGCCAGAAATGAACTGGGGCCTGTATTACTGTCACTTTCTCCAAAATCTAAACTGTAATACTTAGATGTACAGTACCTGACCAAGAGTGATACTGATAAAATTCTACAATATGGAAATTAGCAAGATATTTGAAAAGCTTCTGCAAAGCTTACACATAGAAAGCCAGTTTAAAAAATTATCAGTCAATCGTTTTTCACTCCAACCAATGAAAATGTACCACCTTCGTACAGTCAAATGTTGGTCATGTAGTGAAGCAACAGGCTCTTTTATCTTAGCCTCAAAACAAATGTTTCCGGTTCCAGGATTGTGAACACCTTATTTGCTTAGATTAAACCCCAGGGTTTAAATCATTCCCAACCTTGGGTTAAATTTTGAGATAGTATATTTAACTTCTCTTGCTCTGTATCAAATTTCACTGGTAAACATGTCCAGACTGTAGATAACTGTATTGGTCCTTGTCTCTGCCAGTGGTCAAATCAGGATTATACAATGCATTACGTCACCTAACACTGGACTTCTTTTTGTACATTTAAAGATGTTGGCTGTATGTACATGTTTAAAGGTGAAAGGCCTGTATATGTGGGAGGAGTTAGCGTTCCTAGAAATATCGCTCACCTTTGCCATGGCATTCAGTTCATCCCACCTCACCCTTCTCTTTTTAACGCATTCTACCTGGGGGGGGCCATCTTTTATTAAAGGCCTACCCTTACGTCAGTATCAGCACACCACTACCGACTCGTTCCATTCATAATGTTATTGCACGGCTTATATGTTACCAACCACAAATATATATTGAGCAGGGTCACATTGGTTTGTGCAAATAATATTTCGAGAGAACCTAAGAAAGCATTATAAGTGTCAGATAGTGAAGAACTTTATCATTCTCCTAAATTAAAAAAAGAAATCAAATTCCATATATTTTATTCTTTGTAAAGAAATGGAATACAACTTTAATTCACAAATTAGTTGACATTTTGTACATGTAAATGTTTTACTTGTCTATGATAGTTGAAGTGCTGATTTTTCTCAGTGCTAGAACCTAAAAACACACCCAAAACTTGTAAGGTAGCTAGTTTAAACTGTACTAAATGTTCCACCTTCCTATGTTGGTTTTTGAAGGTCAGTAAGGAGTTGGTGCTCTGATTATTTTCTAAACCTAAAGAAGTTTCAGACTGAAAGTAAAATGGCAACTTGTCTATGAAATGGAGTCTGAATTGCGTAGGCCTCTAACACAGGAAATCCTCTATTCCTCTGGGTCTGAGAATCAAGTGTTTTGGGCACATTTGCTTTTGCTCAGAGAAACTGTTTGTCTTTCCACTTTTTGTCTTACACCTTTTCAAGGCTCTTGTGACTGGTTTTAGATGAAAGTCTCAATTCAGACATTGTCACAATTTTCTTTCTTTTTTCAAATTCTAACGGTTACACATCCCAGAAGGTATTTGTTTGGTGAAAAGAAGCATATATGGAAATTTGTTAGTGCTTGTAAATAGTAACTTCTTTTTGTCTTGTTCATGAAACAAAATGCAGAATATCTGCATAAGGACTTCTTGATGTGCCCAACTGAATCATCAATTGCCGATGGACACATCTTCGTAATGTTATGTAAAACAGAAACTTTTTTTTTTTTTTCACCATTACTCTTGAAAGTAGAAGCAGATAACATAACCTTTACACTCCATTTATAAGATGAAATGGCTCCTGAAACCAAGTTTGTTTGCATGGTATAATATATTCTGATAGCATATTCATCAATATGATGGCGTTTAAAAAAAAAAAAAAGATTATTGTCCAGAGTCATAGCTTGTTTACATCTTTTTTTTTCTTAGATGACACGTTTCCCTCCGGAAATGTCCTTTTAGATGTCACTGGATTTGTACATGTCTGACAGAAGTCTTGTGATTGGAACATTACCAATTGTTTTTTTGAAGAAAACTTCTTCTATGGTAGATGGGCTTATGGAACGTAAAGCTGGTAGAAGCAAGAGAAGTTTGCCAAAACGGCAGGGCTGGGTAGGATACCTGTTGATTATTAAAAGATATGTAGAATTGTTAAACTCACAATTATTCAAAAAGATTCATTATCAGTTTGGACTTTTCACGTTTCATGTATTTAAAGTGCTCTAAAATGATCGAATCGCTGCTTAATCTATTGAACAGGATACCTGAAAATTAAGTTGTTTAACTGAAAGATTGCATAAAGTGTAGGCATTTTAAAAAGAAATGCTTTAATGAAAGATTACAGAAGAAGAAAGATCTGAGCCAAGATACTGAAGAGCATGCCAGCCAATGGAGAGGGCTCAATAAAATACTTAACTTTGGATTCATTAATGCATTTGTATTTAAAATCAATACAAATCTTCCAATTAAACATAACTTAATTTGTTGCGGACAGTGGGCCTTACTTGAGTTAGCTCTAAGCGCCAGCTCTTTTGCCTCCAGCTACTCTAGAAGGGCCTTAATTGACAAATGATAAAGCAGACCCTCATTCCCAGTTCCTATATTTAAATAAATAAAAGATTGCTTTAAAAAGGAATATATTTAGCTTTATCAGCAAAGGAGTAAACAGAACAGAGAGACTAATATTGCCATTTTATCTTCAGATCACTTAAAGTTAAAATGAAGATTTGTAACCGCCCCACCCACCACCCTGGCTGTTAAATAAAAGCACCAGATGTAGTAACCTTCCCTGGTCCAAAGTCCTTCCCTCCTCTCAAAAAATTTGTATGGCTGGGGGATGTCCAAATGCCCCTCAAACCCCGTACTAAAACCCAAGGACTGGGGGCTGCTAATAGAGCCACCCCTTGAAAATACTGTAGATGGGGGCTGTAGATATGGCCCCTCCCTCCCCAAAAATCCAGGGGCTGCCAACATGGCAAATGCCCCAGCCCCCTAACTATGGAGGGGCTTGTGGCTGCCTGAATACCCCTGCCTCTCCTGAATAAAAAGTATTCTCAGTACGCAGAGAGGAAGTCATACCTCTAATTAAAAAAATCATCTACCACATAATCTAATAAAAAAACATGATCAAAGTCAACAACATGAGGCCAGTGTATTAAAGGTTTAAAAAAGCTGCACTACGACTTCTATAAAATGACTATAATATGACAGCAATGTCTTTATTTGTTTTTCTATTTGTCATGGCTTTTTTGAAGTTAGACTGCATTAATTTGATGCTGCAGTTTAATGTATTGCAATATAATAATCTGAAAATGATCATCACCTGGTGTGTATATAGCTGTTTAGTGTGAGCTGAGCTTCATCTTGTAAGGCTGCTATGGCGGCAGCATTCCGGAAACTTCTCAGTTCAGAACCACTGTGCGTAGGTACTAGAAGAGGGAGAAAATTCACAGACAATCATTTAAGGGTCAACTCAATATATAAACAGATTAGTCCCGAATTGGATTTGGGTTGGGCATTTTAGCAGAATTTCACAAATCTCTATTCAAAATCCCATTTGTACACCAAAGCATTGGAGACGTTCGAATCGGGATATTTTCGCAATGAAAGGCATAGATTTTTGGCTACCCAATATGCATCGATCAACTCTGAGTTCGGGTAAAATAGGCAAAATTCACCATTTCAATTCTCCAAATTTTAGTTGGAGAATTGAATAAAAAAAGTTTAGAAGAAATATTTATATACAATTATAATATAGTCATGTTCTATATTATAATAGTATATTTATATTAATATAAATCATTTTACATTTATAAAAATATTTTATATTATTTTATGTTCATTTATTTTATGTACTTAATGTATCTTTTTTTTAATTTATTTTTTACTGATTTACACTTTTTTTTACATTTTGGGAGGACACTGGCTAAAGCCAAAGAGAGGACGTCGGCTATATTAATAATAGCAGAGTTCCTCTCAAAATAAGCCGAAGTCCTGCCCATAGAATGCGGCGGAAGGACTGAGGGTCCCACTATCGATGCAGGAGATATCAGCGGTTATGATTTCTGAATTGAGAACATATTCAAAGGAACATTGGGGCTACCTGGGTAGCTCAACATTCCCAATGTGCCCCGAAGCTCGATAAATGCAGTATTTAGGAAAGTAACCAATGTTATATTTTTTTTTATGAGCTACGTATACATGTCCAAAAAAACCACAAAATAAATCTCATTATTTTGTATATTCTAATTTTTTTGGTCCAATCTATAATTTGGAAATCCAGTTGATGATTACATGATTGCCTCATTTGATGATCCTAGTTCTCCATTCTTTTATTGTATTTACATCCCTGTGTTGTTTCTCCATCAGAAAGAGTTTACTACTTCATCAACAATAACATATACTTTTCCCTGAAAGTACACTTCTTACATGAAATGTCTACATACCAGCCTTAAAAGTGACAATGCATTTGAGACAGGCAAATTCAGTTGCGTCTAGCCGTAGCTGTCGAAATCGAGCCACCACTTCTTGCAAAGCCTGGATCTCCGAGATGATCTTATTCAACTTCTGAGAATCTGTGTTATCATTGTTCATTCCTGAAATCAACAAATATCTATCATTTGGTTTCAATTTCCGTCAAATTGTGATCACTTAACATCTATTAAACTGTCAGCCTGAGATAAACTACTGCGGTGTAGATTTTATGTTTGGAAGTTATTATGAAATACTCTTTTTGGATGATAACAAACACAGTGATTTGCATTTCAATAATGATACAAGCGGCTATGAAAACAAGACAACACTATTTGCATTTAAATATAGATTTATAAATGACAGGTATGGTCTATTGTTCAGATGGGATTTGTTATTCTTCACATGTTGTTCGTATTGCCAGTAATGTATTTTAATGTTAATTTTGACAACAAAGTCATTAAACTGAGCAGTCCTTACCAGATACAGCCAGTAGCGTGCTAGCATCAACTGGGATGGCCCATTGTGATATTCCTAGAACAAATAGCTCTCTCCATGCATCTTCCAGAAGCATCAGCTGTCACATAATAAACAAATGAGAGATTTATAAGCACATCATCCATGCATGTTTCTATTATTTCACAGTTGCTATTCTGGCTCTTTAGAACTCTTAATGGATGAATATTTTATTTCAATTATGCTTCATCAATGATACTCATGAATAAAGGGGTTTGTAACATATTGTGCTGTTTAGATCAGAAGAGCTTATGTTTAGAAGTGGTCTTCAGAAATACATTGATTTTAAAATATAAAATCCTCAGTTTAAGGAACACACAGGCAGGCAGCAACATAGACAATGAGGAAATCATTGTAAAACCTCCTTTGGATATGATGCTCATTATCTCTTGTCCTTATTCTTTATCAGAAAGTCTATTTTTATGTGTGTGTGTGTGTGTGATTGTGTAATCATGTGTGTGTTTTGGAGGCATACTTGTGCATGTTTTAGCACTGATGATATTTTAACATTGGGACTTTTTCAGTAAGAGTATATATTTATTGCTATAATCTAGAGAATTTAGTTTTTATATATTTATATTTATAATATAGATTATACATCACAGATTAAAGTTGGGTTACATTTTCTTAAGAAAAAGTATTTAGAAAATGTAGGAAACTACACTTATATATGTTTGTGTACATATATACAATAATATATGTATTTTTACTACACTTATACTTTATTTTATTTCAGATGGGATGTTTTTATTCCTAAGGAACTATGTTTGGAACCTTCCAAGGGTTATCAATAGATATAGCTTGCCTACATGAAGAATGTTGAGGATTTCTTATTAAATACTCAGACAATTGTATTCTTTAATTATTCGTATTGAGGACTCTTAACAGGGAAGTGCTAGCAAAGGGGGCAAAGGAGGCAAAGGGTAGAAGGGCATTTGCCTTCAGGGCTGCTCTCTAATCTCTCTCTCTTTTCACTTTTAAATACCCAAGTCGTCGGTAACGCTTTCAAATTTTATATACAATTGTCTGCCTGTCAATGTCTGTACCTATTTGTCAGCAAATTTGTCTTGTACATCTTTTATGTGTGTCAATCTCTGATTACATCAGGTGGACTGATGAAGTAGCACCAAGCAACTAAACGGTTTTTGCCTCCTGGACCAACAGTTGCCAGCCCTCCCCTGACTCTTCATCTGAATAGACGTTAATGGCTAATATAATTAGTGATGAAACATTATTCTTATTATCTGATTACAAGGGTGGATTTTTTTTTTTTTTACAGTTTTCTAACTAGAGGGGGAAATATAAAACTGGAATCACTATAACTGTTACAATGCTTTTCTAAAACAAGCACTTTACATGATACAATACTTTTCTAAGAAATGAAAGATCTGGCCGCTTGCAGTGAAAGACATTTCTTGTTCATTTATGCCTAATTTTGTTTTGGTTTTTTTCTTACCTGATCTTGTAGAGAGAGCGTAGAGAAAGCTGGCACACTCTTTGCCCATTTAATGCTCATGAAAAGAAGCCTGGCAGCTGATTCACAAACAGATTCAGTGGCAACCTCATAAAGATAAATTGGGGCTCCATTCACTTCATGTGGATACTGAAACAAAATGGAGATGTGTTACAATTAGTTATTATTATCATCAGACACTATAGTGTTACTCTAGAACCTCTATCTAAAATATAGGCATAGTATGATATTAAATATGTGACTGGTTTCACTAGGAAATTGGCTATTGTCTGCTTGTGATTTAATGGTGTGGGGATAGAGTTGATCTGCGATTGTATTGATTTGTGCCCCCCAGAATTAATGTTGTTAGGTAAAACAAAATCATACATATGACCAAGTTTATTGTGTGTGTGATATTAAATATACAATTGAAAAGTACAACTGAAGAGAGTATAATTAGTTTATAAAGTATTATTAGGACATATGGAAAATGATTTTGTTTAAAAAAAAAAAAGAATATTGAAAAGTAGAGTTCCAAACGCATTTCACAATAACCATGAGGAAGTAGGTACTACATGTATGTACTACTAATAAGAGTCAAATTTTAGATAAGAAGGTTAGAAACAAAAGAGAGACAGAATAGTGCACTGCAGTTAATAAAAAAAATAATTAGTTATTAGTCACTATGTTAATTGGAGACTAACTTACCTTTGGGGTTGGTTGTGCGAGTCCAACTAAAGTCTGTCTTTCCGGTGTAGTAGACACGGCGGCCAGTTCTAGACCGTGGGGTTCTAGCTGGCTTACAGTAGTGAAGAAGTTGGGTGCTGGCAGAGCAGCAGATGGGAAGTGAGGTGTGGTTCCATTCACATCTTTGTGCCCTCTGAAGTACAAAGCCACTTGCTTCCGTATGGTGGATGTCCTAGGTCCTCTTTCATGTTGTACAGCTGAAATCAATCCAGTAATCATCTCTGAACTAATCAAACCCATATGGCAAATTGCTACAAAGAGCAGTATCTCAGATACTTCAGTTCATTAAAAGGTTAAAATCATAAAAATGTTCCCTCATACTGTGTCCTTGAGAGAACGTTTCTCTCTTATGATTTTCCTTTTTCTAAATAACTGTATTAATCTATATTTTACCAGAGGCATGTCAATCATTTTTTAATGTAGTCTTCTGTTCTTAAGCATAATGCATTTGATTTCGCTTATCTAAAAAAAAACCCTCAGTGACTGTTTCACTGATTGCTAAGAAAATATAATTGGATTTTTTTTCTCTTTTTCTAATATGAACAACAATAGATGATTGTATATTTAGGTCAAAGGATATCATGTTTCTTTATTAAAAGGAACTAGCAGTTTAGAAAGATCTTGTAATAATTACCATCTTTATTCATGTTGACTTCCAAACACTTCTTGAGGCGACATGCTCTGCACTGATTTCTGTGGGTCTTGTCAACCGGACAACCTCCCTGGTATCACAAACAAAGAATGAATAGAGTAAAGTTACGACCTTCATCATCTTTGCTGCCTTACTCTGTTAAATACTATACAACTTATTAAAAAATACAATAAACAAAAAACATATATTGTACACTGGAGATACAATGTTAACACAAGCTGTGCAATGGCTTGTATTTAATTCTCCAATACAGGTTTTTTAAGTTTCAGTGTTTGAACAACAATTTCAATTTATTATTTATAATTTCACTGAGCTTTATTATAAACAAACTTAAAAATGATAAACTCTTCAGTAGTGCATACCACAGCACAGATTACATAATTTTGGAACAACTATGTTGCCTCAGAAACTGGATAGTTTGCGATTGACACAATGACCAATTCTGTAGTGTATTAGAAGAGTCTAGAAAACAATGTCGGACTGAACTCATGGTAGAAAAATGGTAGTATATTGCACTCAAGAAAAGGAGGAAATAGAGAAAAAAGGGGGAATTAGCAGACAGAAAAACATGCTTGTTATATTAATGGTGGTTCCCAGTCCACTCCTGATAGAATCTTGGAAATGTAGATAAATAACTGCTCTAAAGAAAGAAAAGTGGTGATGAAAGGCCAAGAACTAAAACAAAAAAAATTACAGGGGAGAATAATTTATTATTTTTATGAATCATAATGGATTGTTAAACCAAACACTGTATCATACATATAATTGTATATAGTTGTACAGCAGGAAAATGTCGACTCCAATACAGATAGTTTTTTTCAAAACTCAACTAAGAAAAAAGTAGCTGCCATATCCTCGTTGAACCAGCAACATCCATCACATCTAGCGGTACCACAGCAGCATCCAGAAGATACATTCTCAACGATGCTCAATTGTCACTCACACTGAGCAACATCAGCTTTTCACAATAATGACAAGTATTTGCTGATAACACACTATTTAGAAGTGCTCAAGATTGCAAGCTTTCTACAACAACTGTAAGGATCTGCAATTATCAATATTTTAAAACCTACAGAGAAAAGATGTCTTTGTTAACCCCTCCACTCTCTATGTAAAAGGAGCCTCCATCAGCCACATTTTGGAACTAAAGGTCAAAACCCAGTCCGCTTAACTTTTTGGCTCATGTCTTAAGCTTCAAATGCTCAAACGAGTCTCTATCACTAAGATCATACCTCAATATTCATAATTCACAAAAACATCTTGGACTAAACACACAGAATCTGGCCAAGAGTAACGCATTTACTAGGTCAAGACACAAAAAAGTCTGAAACATATACCTACTCTTTTAGATCAAAATCATTAAAGAGGAAGTAATAACAAAACTATTCATTAATTGACACTCTTACTCTTATATAGGTTAGAAATTAAGAATAATGTTACTTTTCTTCAGTACCCGCTGACACTAATAGAGGTATTATGAAGACCAAAAAGGGGCATATCTGTCAGTGACTCCCTTTGCAGATTACAGGATCAAATCTCCTACTTCTTGGTTTTTACCTTACATAAAGTCAAATTATCTTGATGAACATTGATAATGTAAAACATGATTACATTACAGGAACATGGTACAATTATTAAACATTATAAATATTCATTGCTCCCTTTTAACTTAGAATGCTTCCTAGCTGGAAAAACCTGTGAGTAACACTATATCATATTGATAGACAGACAGTTTCAACTAGTTTACTTGCACTAGCGGAAAAAAAATAATTCTAAATATATTTACCTTTTGGGTAATAACATTTCCTCCAGGATGGCTAAAGGTATGTTCCCAAGCATACACAAGCTCCTAACTTTAACTGAAAGATTGTATTTTAAATAGAAATACTTTAATGGAGTACAAATAAAGGATCTGAACCCCTTAAGGACCGGCTGTTTGGGACATTTTCTGGACAATGTTTTTTTTTTAATCTTTTTGCATTGTTTTTGTTTAGCTGTAATTTTCTTCTTTCTCATGTAACAACCACAGATTTTATATTGGTTTTATCACCATAAAAGGGCTTTGTTTAGATACTATTATTTTTATAAAATGATATTGTTTACTATAAAAAAGTATGAGATATGATGAAAAAATGCAACCCCCCCCCACACACTTTTTCTAACTTTGACCTGAAAAATGTTTTATACAATGACAAACGCTAAAAAAGATTTTGTTTCTAATATTTATCCTGAGTTTAGAAATATGCATATTATCAACTAGTGCCACAGAAATATGCATGTTTACGTGTTTTCTTGGATTATTTTTTTTGCAAATTAAAGGGCAATAACCAAAAGTAGTATTTTTTTGTTTCCTTACCATTTTCTTCTACTGTGAAATTTTGACCCCAGTCCTAATGCTAAATCTTCCCCAACCCTAAATCGAACGCTTGCAGTAAATCTCATTATAACCCTAACTCATCTGTAGACCTAAGTGGAACTGTAACCCTAACCTTCTAGAATCTAGAATTAATTGATCTAGGGTTAGTATATTACCTTTTTTTTTTTTTTAAATCCCCCCAAAAAATCAATGTAATGTGGCTGACTGCCTCTAGAGGCAGTCTAGCAACAGTAACAGAGCGATGCAAGTGATTTCAACATTGAGGCATCAATGCAACACTGTCCAAGCATAGGCAGTGACAGCTGACTATGCAGGATATGTTTGTGCATGACATGCCTGGCACGTCGATTGTCAGGAAGGGATTAATGAGCCCTCTTTGCTTGTATTGGTCTATAAGGGGACTGACATGCTGTTTAGAATCTTGAATCAGATGGATCAGATCTTTCTTCATCTGACCCAACATGTTTTCCATCTTATAGAACTATACATAGAAAGGGGTCTCAATAAGGTGTTTTTTTAAAATTGTATTCTTTCTTTAATGCATTTCTATTTAAAATGTCTTTACTTGATGCAGTCTTTAATTTAAAGGGGCACTCTCACCAAAAAATGAAAAGGTTTTATTTTTTTATTATATATTGTTGATTTCAGATATGTCTTTTGTTTTTCTTATGTCACTGTATTTAATAAAATATGTAACTAAACAAGTGTGATTGGGTGTTGCAATTTTTGTGAAATATATTTTTTTTGGGTGCCACCCCTCTGAGACTTTACAGCGCAAATTTCTCACTTTGGGGCTTGGGACACTGAGTGAAGTCTGTAAGTCAGAATTGATCATAGATTCGCATTGAATGGGAGGGTAATGTAACTATTACATTACAAGGGGCAGAGTTATGATCCTATTTGATCAGGTTAATCTCCTCTCTTTGTGTTGGAAAGCAGGTAAACAAAAAGTTGTATAAAGTCACCTTGTCCTGCCCACTATGATACACAGGAGCCAGTAAGAGAACCAGGGAGTATTTTATGACATCATCATGCAGGCTTTGGCAACAGTTGTAAATTGAAGCTGGCTGGAAGTTTTTGGATGATGTTGCATCATGGGAATTATTCACAAAATTGATCCAGGAGATAAACACCTATACCCCCCCCCCCCCCCCCTTTTATATGCAATGAATTCAAGCACATAAAAAAACAGTGACATATGATTTATATATGTGTTTTCTTTAAATGACCAGGTTGTCTAGTTACATCTTATGTAAGTGGTAGTGTCCCTTTAAATATAATTTAATTTTTTATCGACAGTTGTATAACTTATGAGTGTATTAACAATATACAAAGTGGATGACGTCAAGGGATTAGCTACAAATCACAGTTAACCCAGCTCATAGCAAACAGAGTCCACACGTGATCCAGACTGAAGGTTTGGATTTTCTCAGAGATCTGGACTGTGAATGGGCCGACCTAGTTAACCCTTGCTTGTTAAAACTTCTTTTTAAATCAGTCTTTTGACTCAGTGTACAGCTCCAGTTTCAGGGAGAGGAAATTCCTTTAGAAATATAAGGCAAGTTCTTTTATTTCACAAGTCAGGGTATTAAACGACTTTAACAAAGGAAGTATTATGATCAATTTTCATTTAATTAGGTTATCTCTATGTGACCATTTAGGTTAACTAGTGTCAGATACCTCTGGCAGTAAAGTGGTTAACAATCATATCATGTTGTTTTTCTTTATATTGTTTCACGTGCATATTGTGCCTGAAACGTGAGAAAAACATATCAAATTTACAGCAGCGCAAAAAGCACAGCTCTGAATGTTTATATCAAGTATCATACTATATACAGCATAAAACAACTATCCACGGTGGTCATGTAGAAATATGCCAGAAATTCTAAGACATAAAACTCCTGTAGAACAATGTACAAAAATGCCAATTCTGATGTCCACATGGATTACATGGGGAGGTTTCAAGTGATTAGGTGTGATTATTTTTGGTGTACCACTAGGCCCCATTTAGTCTTTTTAACCAGTGTTTGTAGCCTCAGACAGCTCATGTATGGGCAGGTTGATAACGTTTTTGCATGTAGTAGGAAATCATTAGAGGTAAAAAAAAAAAAAATTAAACTATCCCCACAATGCATTTATTTTCCCATATTAGTTACACTCAAATTGTATATAAAGATCCATGATTGTATTAGCTTTTGAAAATTATCTATGTGCAGAACTAAATCCACTGCTTTTTTTCACTGTTGTATACCCCTTTACAACACTGAGGCAGGTTGAATACACATTATTTGACTCAACAGTGAATTCTTTATTCCTCTAACTGCATAGGATTTGCTGAATTCTGCCAAAACAAAATCCTTATTGCTTTCAGTATGTCCTCAGGTGTCCCTTGGAGGACAACTAACTTGTTTGTTTGACCTTTGTTTCCTCGGAGGAGGTTAAAAAATAGTGCCCTTCTCCTAAGTAACCCGATGTGTATCTTTAGAGAAGCACGCATGTTTCCTTTGAGCTTTGCCTCTAAGGCAGAGCCAGTCATTAGACAGATTTGCACTGATGCGCGGATAGTCAGTCACAGTGGGGTTCGCTCCCATTTGTCTGATTGAGGTCTGCATGGAGTGGGCTCTCTCTCTGCTAGTTAAGGTGTACAATGTGGTATTGGGGCATGTCTTTGGTGTGCATTGTGGGTTCTGGCTGGGACATTTCCTGAGTATGCAATCTTGACCTGTAAATATTATCTTGGTGCTGTGGCAAGACCTGTGGGTGCTCTGGCAAGAACTCTGGGTGTACGCTCGGTGAGGTTCAAGTGCTGTGGGTGCTGCAAGGTGGTGCTATGGCAAGGTATGTGGAAGTAATAACTTAAGGAGTTGAGGAGAAATGGGGTGAGGGAACAGGGGGGCACAGATAGTTTATTCTGTAAGGGGCCCCAACATTAACAAACATTTAAACAATGTTTAGGTAACAGAGTCCCATTAAGAGCAGCATTGACATATGGTTAAAAATAGAAAAATAAAACTCACCTGATTTCCAGATTTGCAGACATAGGTCCTGTTTCTCCTTATGCTTCTTTTAAAGAATCCTGAGCATCCATCACAGGCGTAAACGCCATAATGTTTACCAGAGCTGCGATCACCACACACTTTACATGGAATATCCAAAATCCGACCTATGGTAACAAAAAAAAAACAACAATAATGAGTGTTATGTGGGTTATTTATGGTGCGACACAGGATGTTCAATATGCGTAACATTCTGCAGATGATATGGGCACGGCTAACCAAGAACCAAGTTATTCCAAATGTCCTCTCTCTTTAAATAGTACATTAAATGGGACATTACAAAACATTGTAGACTCTTTATGTTACTTGGTTGCATGCTATGTTTCATCAATGGCAGTTATAGCTGGTTATGTATAGTAAGTATCATAGCACCATTGCGGTGATCATGGTGACCAAGCTAGGTTTTATAATACTTAAATTCAAACGTTATCTTTTACAGGTTTGCTTGCAGGGATCAATCCTGCTACAGCACACAGTTTACAAAGATGGAGCTACAGTGCATCTTATGAACCATCCACAGGGTACCAATAGAAATACATGGGGATGACCAATGAGGATTTGCATATACCTCACACATGATGCACTTGGGTGTCACTCAAGGCTTGCTCTTCTATGCTCAATGTAGAAAAATTGCAAGGCTTGTACATAGGTGTAAAACCTTCCAAACGTATTATTACAATGACTGCAGTAGTGTATAACCTTTAAGACATGCAGTTCTTATGGCATGCTATGTATCTCTCCACATAAAGTCATCCAGTAAAATTCACACACATCTGCAGGAACACTATAGAATCCATGGAACATGGGTATTTTAGAAGCCCGGTCATTTATCAGGGTAACCAAATAAATACATCATGTAGTCATGTCTATATTGGAATTAATTCCCATTTACTGCCTCAAGGAATTTTGGCTCATTCCTACTGAGCTGTAAACAGTCTGGCATTTGATCACTCTGTGGATACTATAATTTAATGCAATGGCTCCTGGAAATTACTTGTTAAAGTCATATATGATTAATAATTAATAAATGAATATTAGAGGACATGGCCTTGAATTTAGCATAAAGCATGCCATGACCACAGCAGGTGGTATTTGCTTGCAGGCTCAACTGTGCAACATCATATTTGAGCATAGAAAAATTAAGCATTTTAAATGCAGCACAATGGCACAATTCCAAATCCTGACCAACCATGGACACTGGGTATATTTGAGGTAGGGTTGCCACCTTTTCTTCAGAAAAATACCGGCCTTGGTACTGTGTCAATTGACTTAACATTGGCCTGATGCCAATTTTTTATTGGCCAGATGGCAACCCTAATTTGAGGGCACAATTGGGCATACTCTTTTTGACCGGACAGGCACAGGGACGAAACACACAGATTTAGGAACTTTTACTGCATCTGTCAGTAAGGCATGTGGTCGTGGATACACTCGATGGCACAGCCCTGGGCAGGCTGCCACCTCGGGCGGTGCACCTTACCACCCCTCATTAATTATGCCACTCTACTGACTTTCATTTGGACCAATAACTAAGAAGAGGAGGAAGACATATTAACATTAAGAAGGTTCATTTGAATAATGAATAATAATAATAATGAATAATAATAATAATAATAAAGAACCCATTTGAATAATAGATAGAGACCTCACAAATGGTTAAGCTTTTGAGTGCAAGAGGGGTGTACACCTCATGCTTCAACTATCATATAAAACCATCGTGGTCAAATCATCAGTTTCTAATTTTATAGTTCACGCCACTTGATTTCCTTTTTCAGTTGATCTTCTCCAGACCTCCTTGACTGTGTTATCAGTTCAAGAATAATGAATCCTTTAATCATGTTAATAAGCTAGTCGTGCAGTTACTTCGACTACATGTGCAGAAAAATAGTTTGAAATTTCATTTTTTGTGTGTGTAATCTTAGTCTTGCAGATCATTATTATTATTTTGAAAAAAATAAAATGTTTTTTTGTTTTTTTTAAAGTCTTAAATTTTTTTCTTCCTCACTTTCACTTCCATAATGGAAAATAGAAGTGGCCCTAGTATGGAGATAAAATGATATGCATCTGTTTTTTTAAGATACATGCCACTGTATCGTCTGTCCAATATCTTCCATGCCTCACTTACCTAGGTGGTAATATACCGGTATTGTTTATATATAAAACAAAATGTCTCTCTCTGCACAAGTAGAGAGACAGTTTACAGACTCCAGACAGATGTGAGTTGCAAGAGCTCCCTGATTGGCTGAGCACATGTCAACCATGTCAGCTGACTCCTGTAGCCACATCAGCTCTGATATCTACAGTGTAATGGAGCAAGAGGACCTTACTGGAGCTAGTGTGCTACTTTTGCAAAGGGTTTTGATACAGTCAAAGAACCACTCCAACTTGAAAATGTTTATTATATATTAAAGTAAAATAATTAAGTATGCATTTATTACAATTTGAATATCTGGATTGTAAATATGTGTATTTAACTAATAGATATCATGTTTGTGGCTTCTATTGCCCCTCACATTCATTTTTTAGCATTAGTGTTTCAAAGAAGTAAAATTATACTAAATGATAGCTATACTTGCGATGTATGAATAAATATATGCAAAGAACATATTAATTGTACCGTTACGATTGTCAGGTCAGCCACTGTTTTGCTGGACAAATATCACTTTTACATGCTCCCCTGCAGAATGTAGAATGCATGAGTGTACAGGAGGAACAAATTAATTAAATAAACTACATTGATTATGTAACTGATTTCATTCTGAATCCATAAAAATTATACATATACATTCAAAAAATGGCCAAGCATAAAAACATATGTATGGAATATAAAAGTAGGAGGACTTAAGGTAAGATCTAAATAGGGTACAAGTAACAAACCAATGGACATTTTTTTTTTGGCGTGAGCCTTTAACTATTATATTCTCAAAACAAATTCTGGTTTCAGTGACCTGACCGAAAACTGGTTTCATTCTTATTTCTCTCACAGAACTTAACATGTCTCTATTCCTAACATAGTCTCCCTTCTAATTCAAGTTTGATGTACAGTCCACCAAGGCTACAATCTTGGGCTCTTATTTCAATGAACATATTTAAGACAAATATCTTATTCTAGTGATCTATATAACACAAGAAAGGATTAAGATGAGATCTGTGAGTCAAGACAGACTTTTATCTTTTATTCTTCTTAAGCCATAATAATACAGTGATAAATCTATCACATATTAACTACCAACAGTGTGGAATGCAGTGGTGTATCTTGGTTTTGTGCTGCACTAGGCAGACAAAATTCGGGCACCCCCCACCCACATTGCACACCTATGACATGCCCCATCACCCAAGTTGAATACCCACGACATGCCCCATCACCCACATTACACACACAATAAATTCCCAATAACCCCATTACATGCCCCCATCACCCTCATTACAAACCCCCACCATGTCCATTGCATGCCCTGTAATTGGAAGGAGCTAAAGCTTGCTGAACGGTGGGGGAGAGAGTGTGCTTTAACACCCTCTGGCAAAGTGCCGCCCTAGGCGAGTGCCTTGTTTGCCTTGTGGAAGATACACTACTGGTGCAATGTGTATGCAGATACAGCACACAAATTGAGAAATATTACAATTCGTACAGTTTGCAAGATTAATTCCTAGACACATGCTATTTTTAATACTGACAAAACAGATTAAAGTGTCAACCTAAACAATGCTTATACTGTGAGTGCAGATAATAAAAAAAATATGAGAAATAATCTATATGTTGTGTTAGCAGAATTGCAGCAAATGCATAAAATAAGAGAAATATATGATTTAAATGTATCTGTGGAGTCTCCTGCTTATTACATCCCCTGTGGCTTGATTAAACATTCCCCATTGAAAATGACTTCATTTGCATAGGAAGTCACAGGTGATGTCATAAGCAGGCAACAAAACAGAAATATTTAAAAACATATATTTCTCTCCTATTATGAATTTGCATGAAATGTTGCTAACACAATCATTTTCATCATATTCTCTGCATTAAAAGTATAAGCCATGTTTAGCTTGACAGAATCCCTTTAATGTTTTGTTTTTTTAGGAATTCCAAAAAAAATGAAACTAAACAATGTACACTTATTATTAATATTAGGACAAATTATAACCTAACTCCAGTCGGACTTTGTAAATAATTGGAATATGGCTACTTCCAAACCTCTTTCTATACGGATAAATTATTATTGAACTTTATCCCAAAAAATAGCACTTTGCACAAATACCTGAGAAATTCCTCTGATGTGAAAAAGGCAATAAAGCATACACAACTGTGTATATGACATCACAGTGAATTTTAATATGAGGCACTTTGGTCTCAAGTGCAACTTGCACATATCCATGCAATACACTTGCACTCGTCATTGTGATATGTTAAAAGAACTAAATTGACTTATTTCAGATGGACTGTTCACTGTGCTTGGCTTTTTCATAACCACTTCTCTGCTCCTTACACCTTCAATGCACTCCATCACTTTACTTGCCATTCTACATTCTGGGGCATTATACAACTAAAGTTTCGCTCTCAGGAATTTCAGGGTGGGTTTACCCTTTCTTTTCTGAGTCAGCTACTTGGCTTGATCTATTCTGAACGCCCTGCATTTAGGTATGCCTGGGAAAGGTAGTTACCTAGCTCCTGGCTAGAGATGGCCCACAGTCCTTGGTATCTAACCTACTGCATAACAATGAATGAACTGTCCTCAGCAGTAGCTCCCAGATTCCTGAGAATGTTAAGCTGTTGAGATGCCTTCAGTTATTATACTGTTGAAAATATCCACAGCTATTCTACTGTTGAAGATGCCTCCATTTAATAAATATGCAGAGGAAGAAGAGCTTCTGGAGCCCAGTTTGCTCTGCACTACACAACTAGTAGCCTGTCCATAGAGACAGCACAGGAGCGGTTTATTACTCAGGCTGCAGATTGGATTCTACCTGCACATGATCGGCATCTAAAACTACATGCTGCAATCTAAGTATCATTTTCAAAATGATTATGAAGCTGTTCACAAGGATTAACTGCGTAATTGTACAATAACATAAATGGCTTTCCATGGAGGGAATTACCCAGCTTTAGAAGCCTTCCAATTGTTCATTCAATTCATGCAAACGTGAGGGAAATAGAGAGTGTGGATTTGAAAATGTAAAAAAAAAAAAGAGAGAGAGAGAGAAAAGAAGCACAGTATAAACATCCACTTTATATCAGTATTATTATTTGATCCGTATTATAAAATCATAAACTAGATAATCATATCCAAATTAAGTGTCTATACATTCCAATTCCTTAAAGAATTAAATATGGTGTTTTTGTCATATAAGGGTCATCATTGCAGTATGTAAATAATTTCTCTATATATAGAATTTCACTTTTTGATGTATATTTACTCATTTGTATATACACATATGTACATGAATATATATATATATATATATATATATATATATATATATGTGTGTGTGTGTGTGTGTGTGTGTGTGTATGTGTGTGTGTATATAGTGAAGTTTTTTTGTAAAGACAGAAATCTATATTTCTAATTGAACCCAGCTGAACTAAGCTGATGTACTATAAAGTTGATGTATTTTACATTGCTTCATTTTCAGTTACAGTTCACTTCTGTGCTAAATGAAGAAGAAATGTAAAAGTTATACTTACACCAACTCATTCCTTGAGTCAGTAAGGAAGAATCGGGCACGTGAGAAAAAAAAACATGTCCCGGACTTTGAAATAAACCTGATGTGTATCTTAAAGGGACACTCCCGCCATAAAATTAAAAGGTTTTACTTTTTTTATTTCGTATTGTCGATTTCAGATATGTCTTTTGTTTTTCTTATGTGACTGTATTTAATAAAATATGTAACTAAACAAGGGTAACTGGGTGCCGCCATTTTGTGAAATATAGTGCAGAGACTTTACAGCCCATATTTCTCACTTTGAGGCTTTGGACACAGAATGCAGTCTATAAGTCTGAAAGGGAGGGTAATGTAACAATTACCTCACAAGGGGGCAGAGTTATGATCCTGTTTGATTAGGCTAATCTCCTCTCTTTGTGTTGGAAGGCAGGTAAAAAAAAGTTGTAAAAGCCATATAGTCCTGCCCACGATGATAGACGATGATATGAGCAAGTAACAGAGCAGGGAAGTATCTTCTGACATCATGATGCAGGCTTTGCAACAGTTGTAAAGTGAGACTGGCTGGAAGAGTATGGATGATGATGCATCATGGGAAGTATTCTCAAAATGGATGCTGGAGATAAACACCTAATCTTATTTTTACTTTTATATGCAATTAATTCAATCATATAAAAATAACAAACAGTGGCATATGATTTATATATGTGTTTCTTTTAAATGACCAGGTTATCTAGTTACATCTTATGGAACGGTAGTGTCCCTTTAATAGATACACACAGGTTTACTGTCTGCTATGTCTCACATCTGAGACACAACAGTTCCTGGTTGACAGCGCGCGCACTGCCAATTAGAGCGGGGGATCACCCCGCTCTGACTGCCGAATGCCTTGTGGTTCTATATTAGAAGCACAAGTGAAATATAATGTTTAGTGTTCCTTTAAGAACCAATGATACTTAATACTGTTGATATTCTGTGCCTTAAACCAGAACTTAGGATCTTAACATCTATAGTTTGGAAGACGAGACAGGAGGTATGATAGAAACGTTTAAATACATAAAGGGAATCAACATAATAAAAGAAGAGAGAATATTTAAAAGACGAAAAACTACCACAACAAGAGGATAATACAGTGAAGGAGTTTAAGCATTCATGGGATAGGTATAAGGCTATACTACAGTGGTGTCCAAACTTTTTTCAAAGAGGGCCAGACTTGATGAAGTGAACATGCGTGAGGGCCGACCATTTTGCCTGACAGTTAAAATTAAGTACAAATGAACTATTTTATGCAAACTTTATTGCAAACGATTTGAATGACAAGTAAACAGTAGTAAAATCACTCTGCCTTTCATATCTGAAGGCCAGATGAAAAAAAACAACAACACAAGATGCTGAAATATATGTCAGGAACACAACTAACCCTTCCCATATCTGTCTGTCTCTCCACTGCCATCCCATATCTGTCTGTCTCTCCTCTGCCATCCCATGTTTGTCTGTCTCTCCTCTGCCATCCCATATTTGTCTGTCTCTCCTCTGCGAACCCATGTCTGTCTGTCTCTCCTCTACCATTCCATTTATGTCTCTCTCTTCTCCCTTCCCATGCATGGTTCTCTCGGCCAATTTGCCCAATAATATGCCAGTGTTATATGCCATTTCATATGCCCCAGCCAATTTGCCCAATAATATGCCAGTGTTATATGCCATTTAATATGCCCCAGCCAATTTGCCCAATAATATTCCAGTGTTATTTGCCATTTAATATGCCCCTACCAATTTTCCCAGTAATATGCCAGTGTTATTTGCCATTTAATATGTCCCTGCCAATTTTCCCAATAATATGCCAATGTTATTTGCCATTTAATATGCCCCTGCCAATTTTCCCAGTAATATGCCAGTGTTTTTTGCCATTTAATTTGCCCCTGCCAATATTCCCAATAATATGCCAATGTTATTTGCCATTTAATATGCCCCTGCCAATTTTCCCAGTAATATGCCAGTGTTATTTGCTATTTAATATGCCCCTGCCAATTTGCCCAGTAATATGCCAGTGTTATTTGCCATTTTATATGCCCCAGCCAATTTGCCCAGTAATATACCAGTTATTTGCCATTTAATATCCCCTGCCAATGTGCCCAGTAATATACCAGTTATTTGCCATTTAATATCCCCTGCCAATTTGCCCAGTAATATGCCAGTTATTTGCCATTTAATATCCCCTGCCAATTTGCCCAGTAGTATGCCAGTTATTTGCCATTGTATATGCCCCAGCTAATTTGCTCAGTAATATGCCAGTTATTTGCCATTTTATATGCCCCTGCCAATTTGCCCAGTAATATGCCAGTTATTTGCCATTTTATATGCCCCAGCCAATTTGCCCAGTAATATACCAGTTATTTGCCATTTAATATCCCCTGCCAATTTGCCCACTAATATACCAGTTATTTGCCATTTAATATCCCCTGCCAATTTGCCCAGTAATATGCCAGTTATTTGCCATTTAATATCCCCTGCCAATTTGCCCAGTAGTATGCCAGTTATTTGCCATTTTATATGCCCCAGCTAATTTGCTCAGTAATATGCCAGTTATTTGCCATTTTATATGCCCCTGCCAATTTGCCCAGTAATATGCCAGTTATTTGCCATTTTATATGCCCCAGCCAATTTGCCCAGTAATATACCAGTGTTAGTTGCCATTAATATTCCCCAGCTAATTTGCCCAATAATATGTCAGTGTTACCTTATCATTAATAAGCCCCTGCCTCTTTCCCCAGTACTTTCCCCCAATCTCCCCAGTCCCCAGCACTTTCCCTGGTGGCTAGTGGCAGGCAGCATGGTCTTCTCCATGCTGCCTGTTCGTCTCACAGGTGGTTGTGCCGATAGGTCACGTGACCCGGCGCGCGTATGACGTCAGCGCGCCGGTCACGTGACCTGTCGGCACTTCCGTGTCGGCACACTGCACGGGGAGCCGAACAGGCAGCACGGAGGTTTCTCCGTGCTGCCTGTTCGGCTCCCCGTGCAGCCTGGCAGGCAGAGCGATGGTGGGGGGGGATCTTCCGATCCCTTCTCACCTCCGTCTCTGCCTGCAAGCTTTTTTTTTTTTCAGAGAGAGACATTGATCAGCCGTGTCTCTGGGGCCGTATGGAAGTAAAGGACGGGCCGCAACTGGCCTGCGGGCCGGACTTTGGACATGACTGCTATACTAGATATAAGATAAGGTCAAGGACTAATGAAAGTATTAGAAAATTGAGATTAGATGGGTTGAATGGATCTTATCCACTGACACATTCTATGTTTCTAATATGCCCTTTACATGTTTTATCAACAGCTCCACAAAACTTTTCTGTTTGCATATAAGGATATGTAGGCACTGCCGACATCAGGAGGGACGGCCCTTTAAAAAAAATATATATGTAAAAAAAAAAGTGTGGGAAAATGGGGCAGCTACCAGGGACAATTTATTCCTGGGGGCCAAAAACAGCTGCCCCGTGGCCTCCAGCAGCCGGCAGATCCACATCCAGCGGATGTCATATCCGGTGGCTGTATTTCCTATACGCAGCATGCATGCAGAAAGAAACCCTGCGGAGGAGACTGCAGAGGACTAGCAGCATCCAGGTAAGTACTGGGGAAGGGGAGAGAATTGGCTGTGGAACATTAATGGGCAAATTATCAGTGGCTGTTATTGGACAAATTATCAATGGCTATTACTGGACAAATTATCAGTGGCTATTACTGGACAAATTATCAATGGCTATTACTGGACAAATTATCAGTGGCTATTACTGGACAAATGTTCAGTGGCTATTACTGGACAAATTATCAGTGGCTATTATTGGACAAATTATCAGTGGCTATTACTGGACAAATTATCAGTGGCTATTAATGGACAAATTATCAGTGAGCTATTAATGGACAAATCAGTGGCTATTATTGGACAAATTATAAGTGGGCTATTAATGGACAAATTATCAGTGGGCTATTAATGGACAAATCAGTGGCTATTGCATGCATCAGCTAGAGTTGGCACCTTTTCTTGAGAGAAAAAAAATACCGGCCATACTATTGCCTCATTAGTATGGCATCAGTGGCGGATGCTCCAAATGTGCTAGGTGTGCGCCGCGCTACCTATTTCCGCAGTTTGTGTGCTCCGAACAGAGAGCACACAAACCCCGGTAATACATCCAGGAGACAGACGAAAGCTGCCAATTCAACAAACACTAAAAGTATACAAAAATTTTCTGTTCGCAGCACACAAACCCCCGGAAATACACGAGATACGTTGTGCCCCTGAGTGACAGGTGTGCTCCAGACTACGATACGCCCCTGGATGGCATAGCATGCATCTACTAGAGATGTGACCATTTCTTGAGAGCCAAAATAAATACCGCCCATACTATTGCCTCCATAGACTTAACATAGACTTAACATTGGCCTGCTGGTAAAATAGTGGCTGGTTACCCTAATCTCAACATGTTGTTAGTTTAATGTGGGATGCATTGGATGCAGAGATTTCCATGGTGCATGTGAGTGAAGTCGCGTATGGCAGTATCCCTGACATGCAGAGTGCCATCCAGCTGTGCATGTAGCTCACCAATCAGTTGTGCATGCACAGCTGCGCTGACCACTGCATGTCAGTAATTATTAACTACCTTCCTATGTACCACGTGATTGCTTAATCACTCTCTTCATGTGCACTTTATGTGCCTGTTCACTTGATCTTTTTTTTTTTGCCTTCTTTTAGACAACAGCACTAAGGAAAAGGATTGAACTTGATGGATGCAAGAATTTTTTCAACCTAAACGACTAGGTAACTATCTAGTCATCTAACCCGCTATTAATAGATGACTAATGTATTTGTTTGTCAAGTTATAACTTGATCAACTAGTCTTTATTCTGTACTATTAAGAGAAAATATTTTATTGATGTTAATCGGAAATGCATGATTGGTTTATTTATTTGGCCAACAATGTCTTTCCTCCTGTGTAACCTGGGAAATCAGAATTTCTTTGTTATGGTAGCGTTGCACTTCGTCTCACAGAGCCAATTAAAGGTGTTGAGGTTTTTGACTATCATTATGAACCATAATATTGATTTTTGCAATTTCATGTTAGGTAGTTCAACACTGCAGCCTAACAGGCTCCTATGGACAGGTGCCTACAGTTCAGGTATACTTAAATTCAGTATGTGGTGAGCAAAAACGCCAACATGTTAGTGTATCTCTATCTAACCAAGCTAATGTCAGTTTAGCACTAATTACTTAGTAATGCTGTGACTGTTTCTAGTGAGGAGGCAACCACCTTTGAATTTCATCACACCTTCCTCTTTTGGGCTAGCAACCAATAAAAATTATGAAGTCCCTGGTATGGGGTCACCCGGGTCACCTGGGTCCTGCCACCCCACAATTAATTTGATTCTAATTTATACTATTAAAAGATGATTCACAACAAGTGCTGGTACAGAATCATTAGTGTTTTGGGGGCTTGGAATGCCTGGCATTTTAAGGGACTCAAGACCAGGCTCATTACAGGTTCGTGGCAACTTACCCATGGCTAGTGACACCATAGAAGTTCCTTACATCATACATTATTTCATGCTTTTTTTACCTCCAAAGTATTTTTCACACAAACTAATTCATAGACAAACCTTTTTACATGAACTGTGTTCACTGATAATAGAGCATAATAGTAGTGCTATTGTCACGTTCACCAGTGTATAACGCAGCCTCCTGCCAAATGTTGTGCTTTGTACGATGTGTGATCAGGGCAGGCGCTAACATAAGGTTGCATAGGCGCTGCCATAGGGCGCTGAAGAAGGCGGGGGAGGTGGAAAAAATCTGAATCCTCAGTCATGTCTGGTTCATGCTGTGGTCCAAGCACAGACATCCTCTTAGCCTGCCTCCTGCTCCCTGGAAGATTGTGGCAGGGTCAGAGGGGGGTGGCGTGGTAGGAGGGGATTGGCAGTGGGGTTCAGGCATCAAAATGCATCTTTGCGTGTGTAGATAAAAAACCTGCACCAGCCCTGTGTGTACTCCAAAACAATGCATATATAAAGGTTCAGAAACGCTGTTTGGTGGAGGTGTAATATCCTGAACATGAAAGTGCAGGACAATCACTGTCGTAAACAAGAAAGCAATTGCACTTTTTTAGATTTTTTACATCCTTTTGTGTGGGAGACTTAATAAATCAACCAATATATGTAATTGGCTGCAACTTATTATACCTGTAAAATACAGTGAAAGTGAATTAGGCGCTTAAGTTCTACCCACTCTTATAAATGAATATTACAAATATGTGTAAAAACCATATAGAACGTCTTAAGTGTAAGAGGCATGCAGCAAGTGCACTTCATTATTGTTTTGGAGATACAGGGACCCAGTGAGGAAATGCTGAAGGGAACTGTTGTTGTGTAACCTTTGGAGATGCGGTCATTAAATAAATAAACATTTTATGATTATTGGGACTGCTCTAGTAAGGATTAGTCCACTGTGGACTGGTCTTCCCAAAATACAACAAACCAGATCCCCTGGTGATTACATCCGGTGCTGGAGATGGTGTTAATAAGTGTGCTTTGTTCACATTGTCAGTTTGCCTGTCTTTTTTCTCTTATTTTGCACATTTGCATGCAATTTTGCTAACACAATGCATAGATAATTTTTCATCATTTTTTTATTCTCTACTCACAGTGTGAGCAATGTTTAGGTTGACAGTCCCGTTAAGGAGAACTGATATGTACACCAATACTGTATTTATAAATAAATCTGTGAACACAAGAAGAGAACGCTCTATCAGTCATCCTATAATTGAAAGGTAGACAATAACATAATTATTTTGTGGATACTATATACATAACTATCGGAATATTTTCTTGGAGCTTGAAGAATGTTATTTGTAAAACTAAGTCTCCAACTTATTTCATGATTTTATTTTTAGTTACAAATATAATTTATTAGATTTAGTTTATTAACTCATGAGTACCCAATGGGTTGAGAAGACAAACAAAAGTTGAAGCCATTAAGTACTGTAGCTGACTAATAAATAACATCAGTATATAGTGAGATACTATAATACAATAGTGAGATATGATAATAGCTTTTGATCTATGTATACTGATTAAAAACCATATTCCTCTTTTATAAAAAAAAAAAAACACTTGCCAAAGCACAATGCTTTAAGTATTTTTAAAGAAAAAACAAACAATGCAAGATCTTCTTTTTTTATTATTAAATATTATGTGTTTACATGTTTTTTTTTATAATGCTGAACTCTTAGCACATAATGCAATTAATTTCAGTTGAAGAAGTTTATGTTCTGTTTGCATCCATTAAACAATTATACCTGGACAAACAATATGGTAAACAAACAAGAACAAAGTTTATAAAACCTTATAAACTTTAAGCTTTTTATTGTAATGTGACAGTCATAGTGTGACACTCTAGAAATGTTTACCAGTAGTAGCACTTTTATGAAAGCACATTCCTACTTTCTAGGCAAAGGCTGGCAACTCCTATCACTCTCTACCCAAGCCAGTGGCTGGCTGAAAATTGTGGGAGAGGAAGTAATGAGTAACTGAAATGATAAATGTTACCTTGCCTTGCTCAAGGATAAAACAAAACCACTCTATGACATTATCATCTGGACTGCATCTTAGAAATTACATTTTTCCACACTCTCTGCTGGAGTTACAATGTTACATACTATAGTGAATGAATTAATGCCAGCTAACAAACATGATTTGTTCCTATTTTAATACAGACACTTGCCAAAATAATAATATTTGAATATATTTATTTAACAATAAACAGATCCAGTTTTCTTGATTGATCAATTCAATAACAGCAGTTCTCTTACCTGTGTGTGGATCCTATACAACTATGTTAATCAAGCATCACAAATTAAAGCATTAATTAACAAAACAAGTGATCAATTATAAATGTAGAGAAATTTGCAAACATTTTTTGATGTCGACTTTCTACTAGACCTGACAGTTAACTCTCTTAGAGCAAATTTACTTTCCCAGATACAAACTGTAAATACTATATTCCCATAAAGACGTATAGCTATCTATTTCTCCACCTCTGAGTCTGAGTTCTGCAATCCACGAACTAAGCAGGCTATTTATAAAAGTCAATTTTGGACAAAGTTCTAAAACAGCATGACCATCTCAACTTTAGAACTTTGCACCAGAAATTTCTTTCATAAATAACTTCATAATTTGCAATGTGTTTTAAATAACCTATTATTTGGGATTTAAAGGAACAGTGCAAACGAATGTGCAAAGTATTTTCCAAGCTGTTGGTGTATGTGAATTAGTATGTAATTAAAACTTTTAACGAGTAGACATAAAATTATACCATGTATTGAGTAACTGAGAGTTTGTTTGTAAACAGCAAACAACAGGACGAAGTTCCTAGGTCCCTTCCTCAGGCATTAATGTGGCTAGAACAAAATTCCTAATTATAAAATATAATTAACAACTTTTAAAGAAATACGTTAACACATTGAGATTGGGCAGTTGGTTATTAAGGGGACACACTTCACTCATTTTGGAAAATATAGGGTCAGTGTGGGTCACTAAAGTGGATCTGGACTAGTGTCTTTGAGGTAAACATACCTTAGATCAGTGATAGTTAACCCTCAGCTATTGCAGGCTTCATTTCCCATGATCCTACGCTTCCCAGTGGCTGGCTGAGGATCATGGGAAATGTAGCCCACAACAGCTGGAGTGCCAAAGGTTAGCCATCACTGCTTCTAAGACATTTCTTTCCAGCAGGAACTCGAAGACAATGACCAGGGAGAGACAACAGGGACATTAGATAAAGTCTTAACTTAATGATTTTCCCATTGAAACTCGTTTGACTGCCTCCAACAAGCACAAGCTGCCACTTCTCCCACTAAATGAAACTCGACAGCTGCTATATACAACAGAACTAGGGGGAGAGGGATTAAGCTTCGGTGGGGGTGAAGGGGGCTGTGAAGTTACTTGATAGAAATATTCTATACAATTATCAACAGAATAGAAAAGTCTTAGAAGCTAAACTTCATATACACAGAGTAAGTTAGAAGGTTTGCAGGTAGCACATTTCCAGAAAGTCTGGATCACAAACGTGTTTATTTGGCTCTTATAAATGTGTAATTACAAGGTCTTTCTGCCACCTACCTATTGATTTTCCAGTGACCCGTCAAAAAGAGTAGCATGGGAATTCTGGTATCACACAATGCCAACAAGGGGTTGCACTCACCCCCCTCCTGCAGGCTTAGCATCAACTGATACAAACTCCACCTTCCTGAACTCCAGCCTGGCTTCTACATCATTACTGCTGTTACTGCACACATCACTCAGCAAGTCGACATGCTGTCACCGCTATGACGTCATTAGAGCAACACGCCTCAAAATCAGGACTTTATGCAATTACTGCTGCACGTCTATAGAATATTTATGGCACATGTCACCCCCTAATGTAATTAGGGTAATTTAGTTTGAGCACGGCCCTACTCGCATTTTACTTCTGAATTACGGTATATCAATTAGCTGCCTGCCGTTTAAAAAGTTATTTTGTCCTTTCTATGTTCTTTATAAATCAATAATAAATATAATACATGTATCTGTCTCTGTGTATGCTGTTAGTATATTCTATTATGTATTCAACGCAAAATGATTTTCATTTATATTTGGAGCAATAGTAATATCTGACAGCTAAATATTTGAAAAAAATTCTTATTAAAAGCGCAGTTGTGTTTTATTGGTCATGTATTTCCAGAAATAGGGTGGTTTAACCCTTGGTTGACACAACACAGCCTTATATTAAAGGTAGAGTATCTTGTGCTGGTGGAAGCAGATACAATGTGATTCACACAGGTAAGTGTACACTGTCACACTGTGAGATTCTGATAAATGAATGCCCCATACCATGAGATCTGACCGTGCTTATTGGGGTCAAGGTTTGGGGAATGAACAAAAGCAAAATATGAACGCAATGTTAACATGACTCAGGGTCATAGGGACAACAGATTAATTAGGGTTGGAGGGACCATGGTTTTGGCCAGTAACTGTCTTCCTCAGGCAGCCTGGTCCTGACAGTGCAGCAAGAGAAAAACAGATTTTTATTGAACTGGGAAACCGTTTGTAACATCCCGCAGCAGGGGTGCTTTGGGACTTTTTGTGTGTTATAATTGCTTAAAGATATATGGCAGCTTAGATTACTGTAATTACCATCAGAGGCTGCTGAAAGAAGTTAGTCTGGGATGGAGGGAATCTGCATGGGTTTCTCTTACCACCCAGGCAGAGATCAGACTGCATAACTATACACTAAAAAACCCCAATAATTATCAGCGACGCACCAGCTGTTGTGGACTACATTTCCCATGATGCTCAGCCACCCACAAAAGCTGAAGTGATAAAGGCTAGCCATCACTATATGTATTCCCCAGCGTGTACGCCAATGTATTATTTATGGAGAAAAATAAATAAACCTTACTGCCTGTTGTTACTAATATTAATTCATTGATTGGCTACAATATCGAATAATGGTCTCAAATGAATAAATCATGTTACATCCTGTCCAAAGACAGAGAGACAGACACACTTAGTAGTCATACAGTACACATGTCCAGATACACACAACTATTGACTGTTTTTTTTTTAAATTCAAATTAGGTATTCGATCGTTTGAAGTACATCAAATTAGATAGAAATCCCAACATACGTCTCATCTTAATTATTAATTTTCTGTATGTATTTATGTATTTATTAACCCATTGGATACTTGACATGATTGCCTTCTTACTGCCCTAACCATAACACAGTAGCAGTTACAGTAAATCCCTACTTCTCAGTATATCCAATTACTGTACTTTTAGGCGACCTGCAGACTTATTTTATTATTTTCAGATAGTTTATTTATATATACAAATGATTAGACCCGCTTTCTACTAGCAGTCACAACTTTTCAGTAATAGTTTTTAAACGAATTGAGTATATACAATTTTGGAGTTTTACTGGTTGATCATGTAAACATATCAATTATTAAAAAAAATACATGAATAAATAAAAAGGCCTTTTTTTAATTCACCAAATACACTTAAATTTACTATGTAAGTAAAACTGTGATTTATTAAAATAAAAACAAAGCTACTGCTTTATTTAATTAAAATTCATTCAAATGGTAATCTGCGAAAAACTCAAAATATGCTGGGCATCTATCTGTCACGTTATTGCTATTTAAACACATTATCAATACATTTACTATGTGTGAAATAAATTTGAAAGTAAATATACGGTTCATCTAGAAGTCCACTTCATTGATATTATTTAGTACCACTGTCATAAATATGGTAAATTAATTTTATGTTTACGATATTTGCCATTGATATTTTTTTCAATGTCTAATTTTAAATAATCCCCATACAATTTTATTTAAAATATGTTTAAGTAATATTAAACGAGGCTGCGAGAAAGAGTAATGCATTTCTATTTTCTTTCTGAGCATTATCCACATAAACACTGGCCAGGATTAGCAGCACCTTCTCCAATTAAGAATTAGCTATATTGAGATTTTTTTTTTTTCAGTACTAACGTGCATGGATTCAGGATTAAAGAAAATGTGACTTTTAAGTTGTTTTTTTGCTTCCCCAGATTCCAGGATTATTTTCCATAATTAGAGATGCTGTGTGCAATAGGTTGTATTTAAATCCGCTTTGTGGCAGTGGATTATGCGATCCTAACAGATCCAAATAACTAGTAGCAATGTTTTTTGTTTTCTTTTTAAATTACAATTCATAGAACGCTTAGGAAATAGCAAGTAGTTTCTAAGCATTTTGGATTATTAAACAATAACTTTATTAAGGAATGCACTGCGAATAAGTGTTAGAACAATAGTTACATTTAGAACGTCAATAATAATAAATCTGCTTGCTAAGTGCTACCCAATGCAATATATTACACAGGCCATGTTATGGGTTAACATTTTTAAAGCCATTAATATTAACCTAAAAAAAACTTTTAACTTTTTCGTATTTTTTTGGCACCGTTGGAAAATAATAAGTTTTACTTAACACTTTAAGCAACTTTACAGGGATAACTATTTAATCAATTTAAATCAAGATATCACCAACAGTACATCTCCCTGATGATTGAAAAGTAACGTAACATGGTCTGTCATGAGCTAAATGAAATAAATACATTAATATTAATTATAAAACAAAAATACAACACATGATTTCAGCTACAGGTAATTTCCTCAAAGTGCCTTATTGCCTAATATTAGTCTATTATAAGCATAAGTGACCCCTGGCAGATGACCCGAGGCTGGAAACTGTCACTAAACAGATTATAAAGTCACATTAAACTAGAGAGCAAGTTACTCACTTGTTGATCCTGCCGCTTTACTCATCCTGATGGATTTCCAGACACTTGTCCAAGGTGCTGTTGCAACTCCAGATCTATTCCTGTAACAGGTGCAAGGCCAAAGCGTTACCGATCACCCCTCGGATGAATACAACGTATCCATGGACATTGAAATAGGTGTTTAAATAATAATTTCAAAAAGAATATATTCTTTTCCTTGACTTTTGCTCCACAGGAATTTCCATCCAGTAAAATAACAGTATGAATCACAACAAGTAAAAAATAAAAAAGAATTGATTGACTTATTGAAGCTATAGAAAATGCACTAGTTGATTATGTTCTGCAACAATAGTAATTAAGAGCAATAAGAAGTCTTTATTTCCCAGAGTGGAATTGCTAGTGCCTAAGCAGGCTTAAGGAAGTTGGCTGGAGGAGGAGGAGAGAGAAGTTCAGATTAGGCAGTGCCTGGCTCTTTACAGGGTGAAAAAGACTAGGTTTTGCAGAAGTTCAATGCATTGGGTGACTTTGTACTTTGAGGCTGCAGCTCTTAGATTAAAATGAGGGGTAGGAGCTAAAGGACAGATCACCAGGGAGAAGAGGACTGCTCCCATTGCCCAGTTAGCTTCCCTTGCTCTTCCCAAGTCCTGGAGGAACCTGACGTCAGCATTACACACAGAAGGGGAGTGCAGTCAAGGGGGGTGGGAAGAAAGGGGGCAAGATGATATTAATGAACCTTGTTAGAGGAAAGTCCACATGCAGGACTGTATACTCTGTATCATAGCACAACGTTATAAAAACCAAGTCTGTCATCGTGTTTGTCTATCTAATCAGGGGGTTTAACCCTTTGTGTGTATGCCAGTGGTTGCGATGTGTTTGTCTGCTCTCTTTTCTGTTTATTATGTACACCTTATGCTAGGATGGAACTAGTTCTGTGCTGGATGCTAGATTCTGGATCTCCTGGATCTGTCAGGTATGTTTGTGTGTCCTTGTCTGTTCCAAGATGTCAGGTGCCCAGGGTACCTATTTCTAAAAAGTTTGAAGATGGGGAATGGTTCATTTAAGAAATAAATAGAGTTTAAAAAAAAAGAAAAGGGTGAGATCTCCATACAATATAAACAGACATAAGTACATATAGACACACATACTTAAATGCACACGCATATATAGGTGTGATAAGAAAGGTATACGTTATGGTAATAATACAATTTGGAAGGTATAGGAGGTTTACCTACAGATAATTCGGATTTCGTGGTATGGGAGATCCTATATACAGTATAAGTTTCAGTTTATATATCTTCTTATAGCAGGTCATAGTGTGGAAGATGATGTATGTCACATTGTAAACGCCTTAGTCTGCTTTTATAGTTCCCACTGCCATCATGTGTAATGGCATGTAAAACTACGCCCCAAAATGTGCTATACTTTCTGGGTTAGCCTTCACTTTGGGTTAAGTAGCTCAACAGAACAAACTGGAACGCATTCAGTCAGGCACTAGACTGGCTTAGAGTTATACGAATTGTATAGCCAATTCAGATGGACTGCCAAGAGTTATACATCTTTTTTTTCATTCAACTCATTGCAGTTGCCGTAAAATCAGTTTCTGATTGTAATCTCCTATATCAGGGCGAGTTATTAACGCTTCCTGTACCAGATGTTCTAGCAAAATTCATTAACATTAATAATAATTTTTAAAATGCACATAAGCATCAACATCCAAATCCTAGAATAATGCAGAGTGGACAAAACAGTAAAAAGATGATTGAAAAAAAAAAAAGGATTGAGCAGAATTATATTATTCTTTGTTAAGTTAAAAAAAAGTTTGGCAATGCACTTACAGATGGTTGTATTTACACACGGTCACAGCAATATTTTCAAGCAGGTAGATTAAGTGTATTTGTCTTTGCTGTCTTCTATTTATGATACCATCTTGCACTTGCAAATTAGCATGGTAGAAAATAGAATAATTAATTTGCATATGGTGCCGCAAAGTGATGTCATGAACCGGCGACAACACAGAAGAACACATTGATTTCTCGATATATGCATTCATTCTCTTAATACAAAATACTGTTTAGCTGACAGAGTCCGGGAATTTTAAAGACTGGCTTTTGTCCCTTAGATTATTTACGGTAGGTGACAGATATTGCCCATGATCCTCCTGTCAGAGAAAAGCTCCCTGTGTGTGACCACCAGTACAATATCATTAACCTCTTTCCTGTGCTGTGTTGGATTTGGATACTCTCTGCAGTGTTACCAATATCACCAGGGAGTTGAGCCATGTCATCTTCTAAGAGTGTGTGTCTAACAAGAAATTACTAACCTCCACTGACATTTGTTCAGTGAGTTTCTAGACTTCCCCTTTAATGCTGATGCATTTACCCCTATCTCAGACGGTTACTGGGGTAGCTCACAGAATCCTGTACTTCTGATCAATATTTCTACTTTTGACAGGTGTCTCGGGCAGTGTACATGTGGCAGACTGTGGCATGTATCATCCAACTCCCCGTCCGTTCAGTGTAGTGGTACTGGCCATAATTTAGTAAAACTAACCTTTCTAGAGTAGCATTAATAATTGAAGTATCATTGAATCTACATCTGCAATGGCCAGAGTGCTGGGACAGTAATAATCACATAAAAAATTTTTTTGTAATGTAATAAATTTAGAACTACACATGTGATATTTATAGCTTTCCTAATGTAGCTTGTACAGTGGTTGATGCTCAACCTACTCTTCTGTATAACACCCTGTCACAACCATCGCTTATGTATAATAAAGTTAGATGCCTATATGAATGTTTGGTTTTATATGTATATGTGTGTGTGTCACCTTAAACATTATATACGATGAGATTTTGATTTATGCTTATTTATGTAAATTTGTAAAATATTTTATATAAATAAATACATATTCATAATATATTCCTATATATAACATAGGCTAGCATGCAGAGGGTAACTGGGTATAAAGTTGGACATGTTCTTCTATATATTACATTAGCAACATTGATTAACACAATTGGAAACGGAGACGTTTAAGCAGGTTGGATGCGGAGTAACCCGCAGCATCCAGCTGTGCCCAGGGAGTATCAGTCTGTACACAGACTCATCCCTGTATCTCATGCACACAGAGAGCATGCTACAGCCTCCTCTTATTTGTCCATCTATCACACTGACATGTACAATGCAATGGATATTAATAGGGACCATGATGATACTTCAGCAAGCAAATGCTAAGTAATTGGGCTGGGATCTATTTTACAGTG
The DNA here is from genome assembly GCA_036172795.1 of Pelodytes ibericus. NCBI lineage: Eukaryota > Metazoa > Chordata > Amphibia > Anura > Pelodytidae > Pelodytes > Pelodytes ibericus. Next base: position 87,947,015 of record CM069861.1, read on the forward strand.
CAGTTATTATGTAACTAATTAATCGCTCTCTCTTTATGTGTGTATCTGTCTGTACACGATCTAAATTTATTAAATTATTAATATTATTATTTATCTAATGAGGTTTCTTGGTACACAGAGAGTTAAACTCTCCGACTTTACAGAGAAAATTCGTCTTTGAACACCATTTCCAGTATATTTATTTCAATAGATGTGTTCAATGCAGGTAAAATATAAGTAAATAAATATAGATCCAGTATGATATCCACGAAATGATTTAGTTATTTTCTGTTTTTATTTTTTATGCTTTAAATAGGGAATTTAGAAGTGATCAGCTTTTACAATTAGCTACTTTGTTTTAAATAATCCTGTATTCATTTTTTTTTACAAACAGTTATATAAAGAATACCTAGACGCGTAATATGATTATATATATGTTTACAAATATATCCGTATACACTGTGTTCACTTTATAACTTTTAACCTTTTTCACCCAATGAATTATTCATTCTGCTGTCCCATTGCATGTTTGTGTAATCTCTCTCCTCATAGTCTATACTGTTTCAATTGATAACTAATAATTTTCTAATCTCTATTAACTCTTTGAGAATGTATTCGTTGCAGTCCCCTTTGTATGTCAAACCCTCACAAGTGGATAAAACCCTGTTAATTTAAATACCGACTTCTGTATTAGAACATAAGATCTCATTTTTCTCTCTTATTCACTAAACCAGTGGTAGCGTCTGTCACTCCTGCTGTTGTGGAATCCAACTTCTATGTATGGCTGAGCATCCTGAGAACTATAGTCTACAATAGCTCGTTCCAAATTTGTATTTTATCCCTAAATTCAGAACTGGATATAAATAAAATATTAAAATGATGGCTGTTATAAAGTTCTATAAAAATTCCTGATACATATTATAGATTATGGACATTGTTTTCATATACTTATCATATTCAAGAAATTCCAAAATATTTAAATAAAGGTAGTTTATACATTTTGTTCGATTGGACTAAATCAAATTGTTATGTATTGGAAATATACGTTTCCAATACATAAACTAAATTAGCAAAATATATTCTGCAGTTTGCCAAGAATCCCCCCAATACACCTAAAAATATTAAATCTTTAAATTATTCAAAACAAATTACTTTTTGTTTTACAAAAATCCCCCCCCAAAAAACCGAAGTTCCTTATGACTTTTCCCAGAAGAAGATCTATAACTTTTGTCATATATTACTGAGCACACTTTATAGATTCTCTACTACACTGCTCAGTGTAAAGGAATGAATTAGGATTTTTATTTATTTTACTTTGTATTTGGTTGTTGTTACCAGAGTTTGACAGAACTGTTATTTAACAGCATGTTCTATTATTTAACCAATTTAAGTGCTGTTTCACTTATTCCAATGCTTCTCAATGTTCCAGCTGGAAAATTTTGATTAATAGTTCACTGGAGAAAAGGAGGGGGTGAAAGGTAATTTTCATTATGTTTCCAATTGTATCCAAGAAATATGTCATTTATAATAAAGGTTGTGATGTGTTTTGGAACAATGTATTTGCATCATATGTAATACCATTATTATTATTAATAATAATAATTCCCACAGATATACCTACATTCTCTTAATTCATGCAATCTGAAGGACCATTTCAAGTAACAAAAAAAAAAAAACCCAAAAAACCCTATAAAAAAATTATATTAATGCTGATGTTGCAAAAAAAAAAAAAAAAAAAATGCACTGGTCTCTATAATTGTTTTACATAAATTTTGCATAATTATTTTGCAGACTTTCTCCTGGGGAGCGATTCTCCCATGATGATATCCCCAGCTGTTTCCTGAAATGGGCATGCACCGTATCTGTAGGGGTCCAATCAGAGAGCTCCCATAGGCATGCAGTGGGATGCCCCAGCATGTGTAGGATGTCATTGTTGGGTGCAGGCATATTAGACTGCTTACGCTTATCTTAAAAAGAGAGGCTTGGGAACGCAATGAGCAAGTTTGTCGCTGTGGTGGTGTGTGCTCGAGAAATCCCCATCACAAATGCCCAGTGTTTTCACTATTATTTTCAAAGGGGAAGGGAGAGTGGGCCAGTGTGACAGCTCAGTGGGCTAATGCATCATCTGTAGAAAATATTCAACCCATTGGGGTCATGTGCAATTCCCAGCAACGGTTGACTCATCCCATCATAGTTCCAAGGTGGATAGAATGAGTATGATTGAGTTGGATAATGGTAACATTCCCAGAAGGCACTTGAAAACCAGAGAGTATCTGAATTTACCTTTCCTGGTTAAACACTTTGTAATTATTAATAAAACAGATATTAATATTACAGAGGGTGGATTTAATTACACTGGAAATAAAGAACACAACAGACATGTGCACATAAAAATATGTATATTTGTATATGTATAAATAAAATATAATATACACCCACACCCACATATGTATACATATATATGTAATATAGATATGTATATAGTGTTAGGCTATGACACAGATGCAAGCATACCTGTGCACAGTGTTGTTTTGTGTGACTTGCTTCCTGTTGCACACTGACATAGTTTTCTACTAATGTAAACATATTTGGAAAATTAAAAGCAATGGTCAGTATAAACACTCTGAAATAAAATTATGACATAAGAAAATACAGCTCAGTCACTTTTTTTCTTCCCCAAATGAGTTTGTTGTGAAATAATCCATAAAATTGTAAAATCAACTCAAGGTTATCTCCAACAGAATGGGCAAGACTGCCAGGACAGAAGAAAGTAACAACAGCTATTTATTAAATCATATTCGGTTACATATTTGGCTATTTAATCACACCTTCACTTTCACTAAAGAAAGCAGATGAAGGCTATAAGATTATTTGTCATTCACTGAATGGAAGCCAAAATAGTTGAATGACTCATTTTAATCTGAGTAGTTTCTGCTCACATGATCTGGATTAGATAAATGACAGCTTTTTAATACTTTTCGAGGATAGGATAGAACAAGCTTTGTTTGTCATTCTCCATGAATAACAGCAGCTAATGGAAGAGAAGAAATTCTTCAGATGTGGCACCTTCGAGTAAACCCAACAAATACATCATGGCTTGAAGCCGTGGATAGGTAAAAATGAGTAAATCCCATGAGTGGCCAGGTATAGGGGTTTGTTGACTACAGATCAAACCTGAATTGCCTCTGTTTACAGACATCAAATGTGAGTTAAATCAATTGTGAACATAATTAACTAACTGTGGTTGGTAATGATATGGGAGTAAGGGGATAGGCTGGGTCGGGCATTTGCATAAAAAACAAAAACAAATAAAAAAAAAAATGTCAATGAAAAAATATGTAGAGACCAACGTGACACCAGTATACAAAGGGACCAGGACACTTTCATATGATGCAGACTGTTCAAATGCAGAGCACAGGATTGGTTGTTAATTTTACTGTTAGCCCCCTCAGCCCAATACTGGTGGGCTGCATCACTTTTCCACACTACTGTCTAGCACTGTAGACAAATACAGCTATGAATTGAAGGTAAGTGTGTGGAAGGAATTGATTGGCCAGCAGTGTACACATTCAAATAACATCTACGAGTGATTGGTAATTACATGGAAGAAAAGTTTGCATAGCAAAGGCCTCCACTGTCACCCATGACCCAGCATGCAAAGTCACCGCCTGTGACTGTGGGCAGTGCATTCCTATTGGCTGCAGCAGAGTATGTTTCTGATGGGATCCATGACCTGCATTTCCCAAGTTTCTTATGCCAGGAAATTTTTTCACGTGCCACAGGTTTACCACTTCTGTCCTGTAGAAATACCATTAATTGTATTCACAAGTGTAACTTTACAATCAAAACCCGGAATGATGCACATTCTGTAGTGCACTAAACTAACCTTATTTAAACAGGGATTAAATCCTAAAAAAAGGCATATAATAGGGTTCCCCTAATGCTGACCTTATATTCTGTCTCACTGTATGCCTGCTCCCTCCTGCCACAGCAGTAGTGTAACGCAGGGATTGCAACTGTGACCTATTTAAGCTTTTCTGATGGTCGCCATCAGTGTGCCTTCAGGGGCGAGGGATGGAGACTATTTCCCCAAGTGAAGCTGTATCATGCTCCCTGTGTATAGTGGTGATTCAGAGCATTGGACCATGACACTCTGATCACTGTGAGCAGGTAGCAACATACAGTGTTGACTGAGGTCTGAACATGAACAAGAATTTGACCTGTGGCTGCCTGCTTCCCAAACATAAGAAGAGGAGGGGCAAATGGACAATAGGGGGTGGAGTGATACAAGGAGGGATTGACAGATAGGCAGGAGGTGTAGGAGAGAGCGACAAGCATGAGGGGGGAAGAGACAAGCAGGAGGAGAAGACATGAGGAGCATGCAGGGGGACAGAGAAAGACATTGGTGAAACAAGGAAAGACACAAGGAGCATAGGGACCAAAAAAGCATGGGGACAGAGAAAGATATGGTGGGCAGGAAAATACATGAGGTGTATAAAAAAGGTTGGTTATGGGGGCTTGAAAGGTAGGATCTGCACCAGGTACAAAATATGTCAGGTATGTTCCTGCTTTGGAGACAAAGATGGCACAGACAAGCTGTTTGGGGTCATTTTGCTTGTTGAAGTCTGGGGGCCCAAGGCAATTTTCACACCAGTGTCCTGTGGATTCTAGTTATGCCTCTGTTCTACAGTGTCATACTTCAAAGTTGATAAAATTAGCACGCGCAAATATATTCACATTAAATCATTCACTGTCATCCTTTCTTGTGCCACGCCCAGCCGTGCCCTTCACCAGGCACTCCAAAGGGCACTTGATGTGTGCTGTTTTGAATCATAGCTGGCACTGCTGGGGTCAAACCAGAATTGTTAAAAAAAAAAAAAGATTCAATAGTGAATGACAGGAAGGCAACAAAGAGTACATGTTTTTCGAATGGACGTTCTTCTAAAAAATAATCCCCTCTGCTGCAGTGAGTGTGAGACTGCAATTGTGTACGAGATTATGTATGTGATATTTTGTGATTGAGTGTGTATGTAGCATTGTGTGTGTGAACTGGGTGTGTCACTGGGTGACTGTCTATGTATGTGTAACACTGATTGTGTGTGACACTGTGTGATTGTGTGTGAAATTATGTGATTGTGTGAGTATGTGGCATTGTTTGTGTATCTTTTGAATGATAAAAATAATATATAACAGGGAGAAATGTTTCAAAATTATACATGGCCCCAACAGCCCTTCCAATTTTTATTCGGGTACACCCTGGGGTAACTTTTCTTGCTTTCAGGATCTCTCTAAAGTAAGCAGGCCTAGGCGGGGAGGCTAAGAAGTTTTCCCTCCCTCACACTATTTTCTTAAATGAAGTGATGCATGAATACACTGGAAACCAGGATGTGATGTAAAACACATCATCTCAATTAAGGTCTTATAAGCTATGGCCAGGCAGAGAATCATTTAGTTTCTTTTCTTCCTTGGTGGAGGTGCTAAGTGTGAACTTGGAGCAGTGATGCAGCACTATATTTGGAGGCCTAACCGTGGGTGAGATCAGACGTGTGGGGAAGGGGTTTACTATATGATAGAAATAGAGGTTAAAGGGGTTGTTGCTCTGTGGGGATTGGCTGTGTGTATTTGTGATAAATGTGTAGTATTGTGTTATTGCCGTGTAAAAAATACCTTTTAATGTAGATGAACCTTTGCGATATATATATATATATATATATATATATATATATATATAAATCTGGTGAAACACCACACACCGGAGAATGAATACTGCACATGTGCAGAAGTCTGTGCATGCTCTGTGAGTGATAGTGCTACTGCGCATGCACGGAAGCACTGAAACTGTACCTCCCAAGCCCCACCTCCATCTTTGCACAGTAGCACAGACGTTCCCTTTCCCAAGCCCCGCCCCCATTGCTGCATTGCCAGGAGAAGAAGTTGTATATGTATAAATAACAGAAAATAAATATAGAAATAACAGAGTCGGCTTTTCATTCATATTTGTAAATATGATGAGTATAAAGAAAAGATCAGTCAGCTACAGAGCAAAGTGTGATTAAATAACATGAATGCTCTGATTTATATCCAAAAGTTTATTCTTTGGTGTCAACGATGAGTGCATCAGTTGTGAATGTTTGTTTTCAGTTAGTTCAGACAAGGAAAAATATTGCTTTCTTCTACTACCTTGCCAGAAAGTAAAGCCATGCACTTAAACTCAAATGTGATGGGTCCAGCACTGCATATTACTGATACAGTAATGCATTGCTCAGGTGAATTCTGGGATACCGTAATCTTAAATAGATATTCCGTAAGAAATGTTTGTCAAAGAGTTGTGCAAATTGTTTTAATGTAACTATTAGTCATGTCTGTATAATTAACAGGCGTCCCAGTTCTGATAAAATTGTTGATAGAGCAGCTGTGCTAAATTATATGTCTTTAATACTCCTTTTCAGTTGAAAGTACTATTTAAAAAAAAGAAGAAGCCATTTAAGTGTTATAGTCATTGCTATGGTCTACACAGGTGTTACTTATAATCACATAATTGATGCAGTGGTTCAGAATAAGCCTTTAGCTCAGTGTATCAGTTCAGATAGCTTTGATGTATTAACTGGACAGTGTTAGCCAATTTGCTTGAACTAATTGGTTAATTGTTAGTTTTTCACGTCTCAGCAGAATGAAAATGTCACTATAGTTAGCACTGCATTTGTTCTCTTAAACCTAGCAAAGAGTCTTCTCTTAGTAACAGAAAAATGGTTCACTAATTTAGCAATTTTGTGTATCTTTATGTTAAATCACATTTTTATTCAAATTCCAGACAGTCCTGAATCTTAAATTATTTTGTCAAACGAACATAGTATAGTACATTAAATAGTTTTGTTGGGTTGCTGGTAGAAAAACATTAGGCCAAAGTCTACCCCGGATTAGGGCCTGGGAGATGAAACCAATGTTCATATCTCAAGCCTGAGAAATTTCCCTTGATATACCCTCGATATATCAAATATTCATAATCTAAACACTAGGTAGGGTAAGTACAGTAAATAATAGTAAGCAGCATTACAGCAGAAATGTGTCTATTTCCATGTTTTTTCAGTCCTGTACTTTTAATTTCATCTACATGTATATCACCTCTTATTAACCATAATAAACAGGGGAAGTTCTATAAAGCATGTACTGTGAAGGGCTTTTCCAACCTGTAAGGTCTGCGAGGCTAACCTCCGTCACCCACCTACTAAACATGGTGCCAGGTGGGTCCCGCGATAGGGACCTAATATCTCCCGTATCCCTAGCCGTCGGGTTCCCCGCTTGGTGCGTGCGCGGCACTGGCTACTCATGCGCGCGCTCCAGAACTCAGTGGCTTTTCTTTCCAAAGCGTCGCTACGGAGACGGGCAGCATGGCGCGTGTCTCACACATCACAGGGGCGGGGCTATAGCCCTTTAAAACGGAGGCGAGCATTTCTCCAAACTGCTTGAGTATTTACTTAGCTTGTTACAGCGTTTGGTTGTGCCATCGTTTTTTGGACTAAGCTTTCTCTGACCACCCACTGACGTATATTTGGGGGGGTGGTTCCTGGGGTAACAAAAACTAAAAAAAAATATGTTAATATGATGACTTGTTGGGTAAGGTTCAGTTTGGTACTGGTCTTGTTTTTGACTTGTTATACGTCTAATACAGTCTCACCATAATAATAATGACATAATTAGAATAAACACTTCACATGTGGGGGGGGGGGGGGGGGGGGGGAATGGGGGGGGGGGGGGTAGGGGGATCTTAGGGATACAACAACTGAAATAGGAAATATTACGGAAATGACATGAGGAGTTAGGCTCAGATTGGTACAGGTCTTATTTTGGATTTACTTTCCTTCTGCATATCTTATCATTATATTCGGTCCATGCATCTCATGGAATTGTTACTATGTACCGTTAAGGTAACTCATTACTTCTTTACATTTGTCATAACCACTACTTTCTAAACCATACCTGTAGACCATTATGTATCTACTGATCACACTATTCCTTTTGTTAACAGTAGCTCTGTCCAGTTAAACCAGATCAGGGTGTGTTTAGAGCTATGGTCCGCTACTGAGGCCATTAGTTCTTCCATGCTTCTTATTTCCTCAACTCTAGCTACCCATTCGGTTACTGGTGGGGCCCGCTCTGATTTCCAATATTTTGGAATCAGCGTTTTAGCTGCTATAAGCATATGCCTACTCACTGATTTTTTAAAACTTGTCACTGACATGTCATTTTGGTAAAATAGCATTGCTTCAATTGTAAATGGATATTGGGAATTGTCAATCTCGAGTATAATTTTATGGATTAGTTTCCAATATGCTTGTATTATTGGACAGGCCCACCAGATATGTACATCTGTACCAATCTCCTCATGACATCTCCAACACATAGGGTCACTTTCCGCATACATATTATGCAGTTTAGCTGGGGTCAGGTACCATTTAGTCAAAAACTTGAAATTTATTTCCTGATACTTAGATGCTTTAGTGCTTTTGTGCATCAGCAACAAAATTCGATCCCATTGTGTCTGTGTAAATGTACATGACAACGTGTCCTCCCATTTACCCATGTATGAGGGGAATTGAACGTTTTCGGGACTAATCAGTTGTAAATAAATGAGTGAGATCCCATGTTTCAGTGGGGTCTGCGATGTGCATCGATATTCAAACCAAAAGCGATCTCTCGCTAAATTGTGCTGTTGAGGCATACTTTTCAAATAATGTTTAATTTGAGTGTGGTTAAAATTGTCCAGTATTGTCGGGGAGCTGTCCATGAGAGTTGTCAAGGGAATAAAATCTACTGTGTCTATTATTTTAAATGTGTGCAACATAGTATGTGGTTCAATCCTTTTCAGTCCAGGTGAATGTGTGCCTGGGACAAAATCTGGGTTGCCCCTCAGAGGTGTCATAGGTGAAGGGTACGTCGTAAGTCTCTGCATTTTTGCTAACCTATGCACCAGTCGAATAGTGGGTCTGACGGTCGGGTGTGTTTTAATTATTTTCTTAGCCTGTGATGGGGATATCCACGGTAATGCCTGTATAGGGACCGATACGGCAACATTTTCCAAAGCTATCCAATGTTTGTCTGCTCTATTCTGCATCCATTCCACCACCCTTGTTAAGTGTGCTGCCTGGTAGTATTTATACATGTCTGGAAGTGCCAGACCCCCTCTATGTTTGGGTAGCGTCAGAGTCCCATAACGAATCCTGGGCTTTTTCCCTTTCCATACATATTGCGAAATAATGGTACGTAATTCAGAGAAGAATACCTGGGGTATGTCTATGGGCAATGCCTGAAACAGATACAGAAAGCGGGGAAGAAGATTCATTTTGATTACGCTGACTCTCCCCATCCAAGAAATATGATTATAATCCCAAGTCTTTAAGTCTCTTGTCATTGTGTTCAGTAATGGCGAGAAGTTTAATGTAAACAATTGATCCAAGTTGGGAGAGAGCCAAATGCCCAAATATACCATTTTATCGTTGCATATTCTGAATAGATGTTTGTCCCGTATCCTATTTATATATTCCTGTCTGTTACATATCGGCAGTATCTCTGATTTATTCATATTGATACTAAGGTTGGACAACTCAACATATATGTGAAATTCTTCTATGATATTTGGGAGTGTTGTGAGTGGTTTCGTGACTATAAATAAGAGATCGTCTGCGTATGCAGACAGCTTGTACTCAGCCTGGTGTGTACTAAATCCTTTTATATTGTCATTTTCTCTAATGGCTTGGAGGAAGGGCTCTAAGGTGATAGCGAACAAAAGTGGGGATAGTGGGCATCCCTGGCGGGTGCCATTGCCTATATTAAAAAAGGTTCCCAGTGTGCCATTCACCCTTACCCTCGCACTCGGGGACCCATATAACGATTTAATCCATGTTAGTATATTTTGTCCAAAGCCGTAATGCTGGAGAGTCGTTAACATGAAATCCCAGTTTACTCTGTCAAATGCCTTTTCAGCATCGGTTGACAGAAAAAGTAGTGATTCCTTCCTCCTCTCAGCTAGATGGATAATATTTAACAGTTTCGTGGTATTATCCTTTGATTCTCTACCTGGAATAAATCCAGATTGGTCCGGGTGGATTATTTGTGGCAGTATCTGTTGTATACGAAGGGATAATATTTTTGTAAATATTTTCAGATCGGAGTTTAATAGGGAAATTGGCCTATAATTCTGACAATATAGCTGGTCCTTCCCTGGTTTTGGTATCACATGTATATACGCTAATGATGTTTGGGTGTGAATCTGTTCTCCCTGTAGGATAGAGTTAAATGCATCTACAAATTGAGGTCCTAGTATGTCTAATTGTTTTTTGTAATATCTCATTGGTAGGCCGTCCGGTCCCGGTGCTTTCCCTGTGTTAAATGAATTGATTGCCGATTTAAATTCGTCTATGTCTATTGGTCCCTCCAGGTTTTTCATTTGCTCTTCCGTGACCGTTGTCTTAGCATATTTTGTTAGGTATCTATTAATATCTTCTAATTTCTGTGTCTTCTGTGTAGGTGTGATTATGTCCTGTAGGTTATACAGAGATTTGTAGTGAGATGTAAATACATCTAGGATATCTGTCGGGAAATATTTATTTGTGTTGGTCGAGTTGTCCTTAATTTTATTTACATAAGTCGTCATTTGTTTATTTTGAAGTGTTCGTGCGAGTAATCTACCTGCCTTGTTCCCGTGTTCATAAAATAGGACTTTGCTCTTCTGCGCTTGTCTATGGAGTCCAATATTTATGAGTTTGGACAATTGATGGCGTTTTGCCATCAATTGTTGATAAATAATGGGATCCAAATCTTGTTTGTGTATTCTTTCTGCCTCTGCTATTTCCTGTACTAACTTCACTATTTGCTCAGTTCGTTCTTTTTTTTTTGCCACTGCTTTAGAAATAAAATAGCCCCGTATTACACATTTGTGGGCTTCCCACACGGTCAGTAATGGTGTATCGGGGACCCGATTGTCTTGAAAATAATTATTTATGTGCCTAGTTGTTTCTTCCATAATCTCAGAATCTGCCAGAAAAGAGTCATTCAGTCTCCAGGATGCTTGTGTGGGTTTATATAAAGGGGATTTGATCGTCATAATTATTGGCGCATGGTCAGACCATGTCGTGATCCCTATCTCTGTCTTTATCACGATTTGCAGCATGTGGTGTTGCACGAAAAAATAGTCCAATCTGGTGTATACTCTGTGTGGATTTGAGTAGTGGGAGTAATCTCTATCTGTGGGGTGCATGGCTCTCCAGCAGTCAACCAGTCTTTTGTCGTGTAGGGAAAGGGTTGCGTTTCTAATAACATGCGAAGGGATACTGGACGTGTTTGTGGAGTTATCTATTGTTGGATCTAGTGGGATATTAAGATCGCCTCCTAATATCAAAGTACCTTCCTGAAATCTGGACAGGTCTCTCAATATTCTCCGCAGAGCTTTATGTTGTTGTTTGTTAGGGAGGTATATACACGCGAACGTGTATTGCATATTGGCTATGTGCGTTTTTACAAATGTGTATCTTCCTTCTGTATCGTATAAGCATTCTGGGTTGGTCAAGGGGATATGTTTTGAGAATAGTATGGCTGTGCCTTTTGTTTTGGAACCCGATGTATTCCCACAGAACGAATGTGTATAAAAATTATTTTTGAAGGTTGGTGCATGATCTTTTTTAAAATGTGTTTCCTGTACGTATACAATTGAATGCCCTAGATCTTTTCTCTGGAACATTCAGACCTTGTGCATTGATAGTAATTAGTTTTAAATGCGTTGGAGCTGTATTAGACATGTTGTTGTTTACTAGAAAACCCAGTTACAATCTGGAAACCTTATTCGAGAAAAACTAAAAAATAAAATAAAACAAACCTAAGGTGGACAGGTAGGGGGAGGGGTCAGAAATATGGTGTTAGTAGGTACCCCTTTCGATGCCTGTCTATCCACCAGAAAAAACTATCTAACACGGTTATGACCAAAATATAAATTATAAAATAAAATCAAAAACAAAAATTAAGGGTGAGGGGGAAAACCGTGTGATGTTCCCAGAGGAACCAATGAGGAATAGACCGTGCCCTGTGTGGGAAGTAGTGACAGTCGGATTTACTGATATCACCACTAGCCCACTGTCTCGGAGCACCTATTCGGTGGGGGTGTTGTGGGTGTCCTATAACCTGACAACAGCCCAGAACCGGAACTGTCGATTAATATAACAACTTTGTAACTACTCGGTGTAATTACACATCCGAAATTAACAATCAATTACCTAAAACATTGAAGAACTCGTCTCATCAATTTTGAAAACAAATTGTGAACCTCATCTCTACTTCACCCCGTTTTATTGAACCTTATCAATGGAGCTATGGGTGTACCTTATTGTTGCCCCTTGTCATTTGTCTTTATTGGGTATCTCATTGCCTTCTGTCTGTGCTCTTTTCTGTGTAATGCGGCCAGTGACTATCAATCCACTCTCCTCTTGTTAAATGTGGAGGTGCTATACTCTTCCGGGATACCCCTGTTATTCCTGCTAATTTTGCTTAGTGCCCCCCTACCCAGCAGTACTAGCCACCTGTATTTCTAACATCGGGGAACTGGTCCTATGTACATACATTTATATGATCTTTGCCTATACCTTGGGTAGGGCCGGGGTACCTCTATAACACAAACATTAAGTTATTTACTCATACTTATGTAGATACTTAATTCAAACAGGTAACCTGGAGCTGTCCACTGCCACTTTGCCACGTCTTTCGGATAGCGGTCTCCCTGGGTGTCGGTTTGTAACCGGGCACATCATTATAACTGTCTCAGTTCATATGTTCTGGTTGTGAAGATGTGTATAAACAGGAAAACCAAAATCTTCTCCCACATCATCGGGCAGTGGAGCTCCTTGTAATCTCGCCCCTCGGGTAAATATTCAAAAGTACTGTACCGCCGTTTTCGGTTATGGCATCTTGAGTCTGCTGTGCATTTTCCTTTTGCTGCGATATTCTTACACTGTCGGGGTGGACCGTAATGGAATCTGGAGTCCCATCGTCCCGTTTTATTCTTCTGGGTCCCGGGCGCGCGGTAGTCTTCTGGGTATCGGGCCGGCGGTTAGTCGTCGGGTCTGGCGCTGTCTCCTCTGCGGTTGAGGCCTCTGTTGATTGGAAATTGTATTGTAGAATTGTACTGTGTTCCAGTCCGGTAATGGGATCTGCGGTATGCCTAGTTCTTCTAGTAGTTCCATCGCGTCCGTTCGGGTGCGTATTGCATGTGTACCCATCTCTGTTCGCACTATCAAAGCGAAAGGGAAGGCCCAACGATATTGTTGGTTATTTTCCTGCAGCGCTCTGGTTAATGGTCGGAGCGCTCTCCTTTTGCTCAGCGTAATGCGGGACAGGTCCTCGAATATCATGATTGTTTGATTCTCAAACGTCCATTCCCTAGCCGTTCTGGCCTTGCGCATTAGGGCATCCTTCAATGTGAAATCCTGGATACAGCATATTACATCTCGAGGTGGGCCTGTCAATGGGCCTCGAGACCTCAAGGCTCTGTGTGCCCGATCCAAGTGTACCGGTGTTGCTATCTCCCTGTTCAGGATTGTGTTAATTAGGCGGGAAATTAGTGGTTTGAGGTCCCGTTCATCCTCTCTTTCAGATATGCCTCTAAATCGGACATTATGTCTTCTGCCTCGGTTGTCCAAATCCTCCATAGCAGTTAACATATCCCCAACTGCTAGGGCTGCTTCCGCGGATTCTGATTGTGTGGTAGCCAGTGTGGTTTGTACCTGTGCCACCTCAGTTGACAGCGACGAGACCTTAGTATCTAGTTTCGTCACTTGTTGTGTGAGGCCTAGTAGTTCTGCTTTTATTGCCATGCGAACTTCATCGCGTACAGCGTCTTTGACTTCTACTATCAGGCGGGAGAAGTCTTCTTTTGTGGGTCCGGTTTGAAATATCGCCGGGCTTGGACTCATCGGTCTTGCTTCTTTGTCAGATGTTTCTGGGGAAGATGGAAGAGTTTCCGCTGAAGAGGATGCCGATTTCGACCTGTCATGGTCAGCGCTCGGGCCTGGTTGGGTGGTAAGGATTTTCGGCGTTTGGAAATATTCCAATAGTGTTGCGGGTGGGGAGCCTGTGGGTTGTATCCCTGCATCCTGCCCCTTCATAGTTCTCCTATTCTTTCCCATTTTTCAGGGTATTCTGTTTATAGGGTGGTAGAAAGTGCTGCTTTTGCTTTTTCTGAGACGGAGCTCCGGCTCTATGCTGCCATCTTAGTCAACGGTCAGGCCACGCCCCCCCTTTTTGGGCTCAGTTTTCTATGATGATGCTCCCCTGCTACATAAGGACTGCATGTTTGTTGTCTGACATCACATCCAGCAGTTGAAGCAGCAGGAGAAATGCAAGGGTGCGTTACACCACTAGACCACCAGGCTCTTCACCAATTCACCAATAAGTGGAGAGGGACTGTGGAATCTATGTGAACTTGATTTCCCATGATCCTCAACCCTAACTATTAAAGTTTCTTCAAATCCCTGACTGCCCTTGTAGCTGTGGGACCCACCCCTGGCGAACTATACACTATCTCAAAAATGGGATTATCTAAACCTCTTAACATATTTGTCCGTCAACCTATCTGGTGACTACAAACCTCAAGGGCCTATTGAATGATGCCAGGCTCCTTCATGGGTAAAATGGTGATCCATATATAAACTCATGCTGCACAAAACACCCACAATGATCAAAAACACTTAAAAAAACCACACTAGGTGGTTCATTTTCACAGAGAGTTGAAAATGCAATGAGGGGGGGGGGGGGGGGGGAATCAGAATACAAGATAAATGGGCGCAACACATATCTAAGGTGACAGTAACACATAAAAACATTGTTATTATTATCAAAACCAGTCAGCATCTTTAACAAATATTTTGTTGGTTAAAGATCATTATAATTATGATTATTACTGTATTATTTCATTAAAGTGGTCTTGTCTTTTCATTCGTCCTCCATGAAATAATGCATTAAAACTTCACCTTGAATTTATAATGTTGCAATCATTCCAACTTTTGCATCAAATGATAATTATTTTTTTGTACTCTGCATCATTTCCCCCTACCTGCAGGTGTAAAAGCTGGAGATTTCTAGGAGATCCCTGATTGATTGATTGACTGCTGACAACAGACTTTTTTTTTTTAAACTGTAACTGTCTCTGAGAAGAATTTTATAAACTTTGACAGAATTAAAGTGACCACACTGAAAATGTTATTTTGAAAAAGTTGTAATTTAATATAGTGATAATTGCTACATTTTTGATAACGTCGTTATATGAAAGTTCATTATTCATTTTTGTAAAATGCTGTATGTGATTTATTGTCTTTCATGGTAGTTTTATGGTCCCACAAATTCAATCAAGGAATCACTAATGTAATTTATATAAGTAAAGTGTGAAAATAACAACAAAAAAATCTAATAGTTATCACACAAATATAAACATGCAGTGTTCATTATAGGACAACACAATGGATGACACAGGGTAGCCAGTGTATATCTTCAAGTGTACCTCTTTGGAGGGACAGTCGATTTTTTTGACCAAACTTCCTTTTGTTCTTCTTTCCTTTTTTTGTACCACTTTTTCTAAGATACGGATGTTGTTGCAAAACACTAATAACTTCTTCACCTGCAGACAATGCAAACACAGCAGCCAAAATTATATCCAAAGAGGCTTGTTGATGTCATGTAACAATGTTTCTCTGCCTGCATTGGCTTCCAATTTTTATAATTTGCTTGCTGACCTTCAAAGCCTTAAGAAAACAAGAGAGCGCTTGTGGGGTGGGATCACTGAGATGGACCTTGATTCTATGTGTCAGGAATTGGACAGTGGACTACAGAACATAGTGCTGACTTTTTGAACTGATGAATTCATGGATTTGAAAATGTATTTTTAATTTAATGTAACATAGTAATTTAGGTTGAAAAAGGACTTCAGACCATCAAGTTCAAACGTTCTACCTATCATTCCTGCTTTTGATCCAAAATATGACACAAATCCCTAAGGAAGCTATTTCAAATTTTTTCAAATTCCTCTTTCACACCAAAAAGCAATCAGATTTCCCTTTGGCTCAAGAAGCTGTATTATTAATGCGTATTCTATTATTAATAGCCCTGTATGTTCTGCTCATCTAAAAAAAAAAAATCCAGACCATTTTACATGCATCTATTGTATTTGATAGCACCACCTCTCTTGGCAGTGAGTTCCATATCTTAATTGTCCTTGCTGTAAGTAATCCCTTCCTTTGCTGTCGATGAAATCTTTGCTCTTCCAGTCTCAGGCGATGACATCTCTATTAATAAACAGGTCAATGGAGAGCTCTTTGTATTGGCCCTGCACATATTTTTATGATCTTATCATATCCCCTCTGAGATGCCTTTTTTTTCTAGCATATATAAATTCAAGTTTTTTTTAGTCTCTCTTCATAACTAAGTTCCTCCAATCCACAGTATTAATTTTGTAGCCCTCCTTTGCACCTTTTGTAGTTCCATAATATCCTTTTTAAGGACCGGTGGCCAGAATTGTACAGCATATTCAAGGTGAGATCTTACCATTGACTTGTAAAGAGGCAAGATGATATCCTCCTCCTGTGAATCAATATAGTTTATACAGGCATTTATACAAGTTTTATACATGCCAATTTATTGTTGGCCCTTGCCGCTGCTGACTGGCATTGAACACTGTTGCTAAGTCTGTTATCTACAATTATTCCTAAATCATTTTCATTAGTAGTTTTTCCCCGGGAGATACCATTTAAAGTACATGTTGCATTGTTATTATTTTTCCCATAATGCATAACATTTGTAAAGTTATGCATTGAACCTCATTTGCCATTTGCTTGCCCAGTCCCCCACTCTGTCCAAATCTCTCTGCAAAGAATAAGCATTGAGGTTAGAAAATATTAGTTTACCTAATTTTGTGTCATCAGCAAACACTGAGACATGGCTCTCAACACAGTTAGGGAGATCATTAATAAACAAATTAAAAAGTGGGCCAAACCAGAACCCTGAGGTACTCCACTTAATACCCTGGTCCAGTTTGAGAATTTTCCATTTACAACAACTCTCTGCATTCTATCTTTTAGCCAATTTGTAATCAAAATACATACCCAAGTCTATTTCTCTCAGTGTGTATAGTAATCTTTTGTGCGGAACTGCTTTAGCAAAGTCTAAATAGATCACATCAACTCCCACACCTAGATTTATATTGTTTCTATTATTTAGTTTACCTGCATGTATCCAATATTATTAACTTGTGTACATACACATATTTATTGGAGGAACTTACATTGTTTGCTCTCTGAGGAAACAGGCATAGAAAAGCTTGGCGTATTGCTGTGGTGACCTCACATGGCATCTAAACAGCAAACAAAGCCAACATAAGTTATTATATCGAATCCTAGTTTCTTGAAGTGCAGCTTCAGAATAAAGGAGACACAGAAAGGTTATTAATATTTTATGATTGACTTTTAATGTCTGGATAAATGTGATTACATTGTGTGATTTGTTAATTTCATTTTTTTTTAAATCTAATACTACACCATAAGAAGTCTGCTCCTTGGAGTTTACTGTTTATTTATTGTATTTATTTAGTATTTTAAAACATAACATTGTTTTAAATATACATATGTATATAAATATTTCTTTAAAATACATATAACATAACTAAATGTGTCATTTCAATTTTATGTGCTTATCCTAATTTTAAAAGTACCATGGAGTGGATTAGAACTTTATTTAACCTATATTCTAGTCTACTCAGAAAGCTCCCCCCAGCAGATTATTTGGGAGTACTTGACTTGTTTAGCAATAGATCCCATCTCATCTGAAATGTACTCAAACTGCCTGTTTGTGCAATGAATACTTTTTCCATTTTATATCGGTAAGTTAATTTGAGCCTGGTTTGGGCAGTGTTGGCTTAGCCAATTTTTAGTTGAAATAAACACTTTAATTAGAAGATATCTCTTGGCAAGAGATATATGTGGAAAGTGTAGGAGAGTTGGATCTGGAGATTTTGCAAACACTTCATCAAGAATCTGAGACAGTTCTAAAACAAAGTTTTTTAAAGACAAGCTACTTAAGTTTGTGGAAGTGGATTAGGATATCTTGATAAGAAACAGAAGCAACACTTTTTGTACTTTATAGTTGTAGATGTAGGTAGATCATTATTTTCTTTTTTAAATCAGTTTTATTGATGCTGTAATTGATTTGACAGTACCTGGCCGTACGTGGTTTGGGATGAGCTGATTTTGTACTGGACATGTATAAATCAAGAAGTGCTAGTTTTTACTTGCGTGTTTAAAGGGACACTACCACCAAAAAAAGGAAAAGGTTTTTTATTTATTTTTTATTTTGGATTGTTGATTTTAGATATGTCTTTTGTTTTTGTTATGTGACTGTATTTAATAAAATATTTAACTAAACAAGTGTGACTGGGTGCCGCCATTTTGTGAAATATAGTGTTTTTGGGTGCCATCCCCTAGTGACTTTACAGCACAAATTTCTCACTTTGGGGCTGGGGACACAGAATGCAGTCTATAAGTCTGAATTCTGACCACAGACGTGCATTGAATGGGAGGGTAATGTAACTATACCAGCACAAGGGGGCAGAGTTATGATCCTGTTTGATCAGGTTAATCTGCTCTCTTTGGAGGCCGGTAAAAAAAAGTTGTACACAGCCACCTAGTCTTGCCCACTATGATACACAGAAGCCAGTAGCAGGGGACTATCTTATGCAGGTTTTGGCCACAGTTGTAAAGTGAGACTGGCTGGAAGATTTTGGACGATGTTGCATCATGGGAAATATTCACAAAATGGATTTTTGTGAAAAAGATAAGCACCCAGTTTTATTTTTCCTTTTATATGCAATTAATTCAATAATATAAAACAAAACAGTGGCATATGATTTATATATGTTTTTGTTTTAAATGGCCAGGTTATCTAGTAACATCATTATGTAAGTGGTAGTATCAAACAAAAAAGCATAAAACATTAAGACTTCGATTTAAGACTTACATTTTGAAGGACTGGATTTAATGGAATGTTAATAGACACTGAAAGATTACCTTAATACTTAAGAAAATGTCTTAATTATTATGCATTGTTACATAAATTAAGTTAAACTGAATGGATCTGTCTTGCTTTGGGCTATGGAGTTAAGAATATTTTATCAGGGATGTGTTGGCCATTTAGTGGATATATAACATGATTCTAAACAACTTATTAAAACAGGCATTGGTAGGAATTACTGCAAATCTTGTAAAAGTAATTAAGCTTTTGCAGTTACAAAATTAATTTCCAGTCACTGTCGTCGCAGTCACAATATTGCAAGACTCATTACAATAAAAGTGCATTTTGTTTAGTGTAAACAAAAATGTGTGCACCTCACATAAAGATAATTTATATGCTTTACTGGAGTAGATTGCTGGTAGAGCAATGATCATTAAGTACATTAGGGAATTAAAATATTAAATATTCATTTTCATATAAATGCCTCCACACAAGATGCTCACAATTGTAACTGCAAATTATGCTAATTGCAATCAACAGCAAGAGCAGTACAAACACACAGTATAGATTAGAAACAACAGATGACATCAAGATTAATTGGCAATGGACATATGTCTGCTGGGTACAAACAGCCCATGTTCCAGTGACTCGTACAACATACAATCAAGAGTAAAATATGGAAATTAAAATATAAATATTTTTCAACGTGTAAAGCAGAGCACAAATGTCAAAGACTGGCTATTTTTAATGGGATTACAGACAAAACACGATTTTGTTGCTACTAAAAACTACTTTTCAGTATTTTTGACATCTGTCCTGTTTTTCAAGCAATCACATCTTGTAGCCCTTATAACCCTGGGCTCTAATTAACATTGAGTGCAAGCAATCACAATGAAAGGACAGTCTTTGACAGCCAAAGTTGATGTTATCCATTCATTCTCAACCAACTTGCCAACTTGAAGGTACTTTACTACTATTTCACAGGTATCTGTTAGGGACCAGGAAGACAGAGACAGAAAGTAAGATGCAAAACACCTTAATTAATAATAAATAGAAAAATAGTCCATAAGCAAAAGGGAAGAGAAGGGAAGTCAGCCAACCCAGGTCAAACACCAGAATCATAGAAACTTCACTTGGAATCCAGAAACATCGCAAGGGAAAAGGAGCAACTGAGACTAGCTGCTTAAATACCTGTACTAAGCAGCAACAGGGCTGGTTTATAGCAACTCGGTGAGTAACCATGGTAACAGTAGCTGAAAGGAACTGGTCATTAATAACAGCTGATCAACTCACTGAAGGAAGGTTTTTTTTTTTTTTTTTAAATATCAGAGAAACCCTGACAGCATCACAACAAGATGGCAACCATAGTCAGTTCTTGTTTTGGAATCTCAGTGCCATAACTCTTTCTTCCTCTGTTACATCAACTTTTATTTGTATGGTGCCAGCAGTTTGCTAGGCATTTGGTTCAGAGGTTAAATGATGCTTCAAAATCATCTGAACAGAAAGAAACCAATGCATAAAAGAGGCAGGCCTACAGTCAGATGCAGGTAACAACATTGCTCATGGTGAACATTCACTGGAGTCCATGACAGTCAATGTTTTGATGTTCTATGGACCTACACTGACCTTGCCACGGACACTGAGTCATTGTATGGATACTTTGCCTATTCTGCCCTACAATATAGGTAGAGTGGGGAGCAGAAGATAAATGATGGGTTATAAAGGTCATGAACCAAGATGGTGGCATAGCATGCATTAGCTGGCTGTGTCAGTACATTACATTAATATATACTTGTATAGTGTTTCTCTTGTTCACTCAACACTGCATTCTGTTTCAAAATTGTCTTGCCTGGCAACTGATATGCTGGCTGTCTTACCATCTTTGACACACCAATAAAAAAACTACTATATAGACTACAGGAATTCTAAGCATCCTGATTGGTGACAGCTGTAAATAAATGCATAGCTAAAATAATCAACTAATTGTCAAAATTATTTTAAGGCTTGCAGTATCTACTGGCACACAATCTAATATTTTAATGGAAAATGCATTCTTACATTTGCTCCACATTAAAGTATATTAACCCAAGAGGTATTTATGGCTGTGTTTTGTTACTGTGTGATTTGTTATTTCATGTAAGTGTAATGCCTGATTACATATAACAGAAATATAATAGTTTTAATGGACACAAGTTGTGGAAGACTCACAAACACAAGATATTTGGTGGACTCCACACTACAGGGAGTTACCCACCCCTCACTCATGGTCCCAGGAGTGATTGGGAGTAAATTCCCCATCAGGTCAAAATAATATGTGAATACCTCTTTGTACCCATCTTTTTGCTCCCCTTTATTTACATACCCTCCTATGTAATTGAAAACTTTGTCACCCCCTTAACCCACCTTTTTCCTTTATAGTTAATTAAGTAGTAAATGGCCCTCACTTGCTAATATGTATGGCTGTTTTTCTTTTCTCTTTGGTTTTCAGTCCTAGTTTTCACTGAAAATAATGAATAACGCATTAAGGTCCACTATTACAATGTAATGTAACGTACTTATTTTCATAACGGTCTCCCGTGGATCTATTGGTATTTTTTGTAATGCTGCTGCGACAGAGATATCGTTTCTATTTTGTGTTCCCTACCCTCCATTCTCTAAGTGTCTTGTTATTATTATTCATGAAAAAAAAATATATACATATAAAAAGAAATGCACTGAAGTCTTTACACCTTAAATGTATATGTTTCCCCAATCCTAAAAATAACACCATAAACACTTGCAATTTCTGAAGAGATGTAAGAAGGCTGAAATTCTTGAGTATATATGAAAGGACTGCCATACAAAATATGGTTCTGAGATCAAAAGTTATTTTCCTTTCATTGTAGTTATGGAACTATCTAGCACAGAAACATATTATTCCAGTCCCACCCAATTACTGCTTTCAGATGAACCATGTGAACGTAAGTTGGAGAACTCCCTTGACAAAGGGACATTATTTCAGACTGAAGACGTGACTCCTATTTAAAACATAATCCTGATTACCCTCTTAGTCAATTATTTTGTAACATCCAGAGATAGAATAGGGCAGAAGATAGTTCAATCTTCACAGCTGCTTGTTCTACACAATAGAGCGAGAGTTAAAAAGCCCCAAGCTGCTTATAGACTTTGAGTTCTTGTTGTGAAGTACCCTCTCCAAAAACAGTTTCCTAGCTATACCCACTAATGTTCTCCCAACTGAAACATCCAATTGAAACAGCTAAAAGAAAAGAAAATGTGTACAGCAAATTAAAAAAAAATCATCCACAGGTCCATAAATCAAAAAGGTGTTTTAATTTCCCCAATTTCAGAAAACTATAAATTATCTTTTACTATGGATGCTTTGTAAAGGGTTAATTAAGATTTCAATTAACATGATAGTATTGCTTCAGAAAATTACTAAATAAATAAATATTATTGAGAAAATATACTGTAATAACATCCAATTTTAAATGTACCTCTCATGGTTAATGTCCTTAAACACAAATCTGCAGCACATTTGAATGCTGTTCATGTAAAGTGTTTATTAGGCTTTGCTGTAATTTCTATTCCCATCATCACATTTGAAATCAATATTAAGCTCCTTTATATACAATTCCTGGTATTCATCAAATTAACTCTTTTTATTTATATCTTGCCTTCAACATTTTGTAGAAACTACACATTAACCATGTATTATTTTGTCCTACATTCATTTTATTTTTCTGCTGCAGATATAGTTTTTTATGTTCCAATTAACATTTGTTTGTTTAAAAATATTTAACAAAAACCCATTGAAGTAACCATAGTTGATTATTAAAGAAAAAAAAATATCCAAGCTTCTCCTCTTTTAGTGACAATATGTTTTGGAATGCTGTGCCAGTGTAAGGTCACTGACTAGCTACCATGATGTGGAACAGTCACAAGAACATTCCAAGCCTTCCACACTGGCCTTTATTGCATAAACTATATATTCACAGTGTCATTTCTATCCACAGTGCTTTGCGTGATATTAGTGAAGGAAGAGAAAGTAAAAGAAACAAGTAGTGGATTACTATGTACTGGCTCCTTGTTAAGTTTGGACCTTGCTTGCATTTCTTCTTTTGATGAAACCTTTACTGGTGTTAAGTTCAGATACACCTATACATTAGCCACAAAGCTATAGTTGAAGTCATATGAATTCAGTGTAGTGCATATCAATGTAGATCTACTATTGAAAAAAAAAAAAAAAAAAGTTTCCAGGATGGATGTTACCAAGTTATTAGTGTGAGTTGTAGTATCTTATGTAATTGTAATTAGCAGCATGCATTGGTACGGTTGACTGCTGGCATGTTGTTTTACATGAAGATACTTCTGCATACTCACATTTTAGATGCAACTTATCTATAGGTGAGCTACTATATTTCCTAGGAGTAGGAGAACAAATGAATGTGTCTTATCTGGCTAAATGGGAACGCTGGAAAAAAACAGGTGACATCTGAAGAATGCTGAGTAGCAAAACAGTATGTGAAAGTTGATTGCATCTGGAGGCACCGCTGAGATTTCAAAACTAGGTGAAAGGATGGCAATACTAAATCTACTGTTGGGTAAGGATTCTTAAAAGACATCTTAAGTCCCTGAAATCACTTTTTTTTTTTTAAAGATTTAAGTGAGTCATTGCCTAGAAAGTTAATTTTCTTTAATCGTTATATAAATGATGTACCTTTTTGTGTCTAAAACATCCGTTTTGTACCATTAGGTTTCAGACACATTCTATACATCTTTGATAAGCTCTTCCATCATTCAACAATTGATGTGTCCCCATCTTGCACACAATTCAGACTTTATTACATATGACAAAACTACAGATGTAATCAGAAAGAATCAAGGACTGGATCCCACAGAATCATGTTGATTAGGTAAATAATTTCCACCTGGACCCAATTAACTTCTCCATACTATAAAGCAGCATGCAAAAATTATATATGTCAGAAAAAATTGCGAGGTGGCACAAATTAGCAGTGACTGGTATAATCTCCTCCTTACCACTTACCTTGGGCGGCCACTTGTTTCCCGCTGCTACAGCCACCAGGGTCTCTTTCAAGTGCTCACAAATTTTCTTGGTGCCCCTTTTCTCAGTTGGTCTCCAACATAGCTGCTAAGCATTCAGTTTAAAGAGACATCCCTTAACATTCTTTCATTTTCCTCCTGAAAGTGTTCTTACAGTTTGGAGAGGGATTTAAACCTGCTCCTTTCTTTTGAGCATTACCTGTGATAGGTTCTTGTATCCTTAGCTCCTGAACTGGCTTCCAGAATATTTATTCCTGTGTTTGGCTTGTTCCTGACTGCATTATTATCCTGCTGTTCCTAAGTAGTGATCCTCAACTTGTTCCTGACTGTGCTTCATTGTCCTGCTGTTCCTGTGTATGTCTCTTGGTTTGTTCCTGATGCTGTATATTATATTATGTATAATATATTATATATTATACCGTCTAAGTGCCTGTCTATTTCTGTCTAGTGGACTCTCTATCTACTGTTATGGACCACAGTCTATGGTGTTAACATCCTCGTGTCCTGTGGACAATAGAGGTGTCGCAAACCTTTTCTTTTTGAGGCTCAACCAAAGCTATTTCTGATTTAGACAGAAAACCTTCTCTATTTTTCATATGGCCCTTGCTATGATTTCACCTGGGTACTGATGCTGAGGTCCTGTGCCGGCTGGTCCTACCCCGAACTTTACAACTGGGACAACTCTTCTGTATGGATCATTTGGGTTTTTATACCTGTTCATTCCTAATTTGTTATGTCATTTGTGGGTGCATAACTGATCTCCATGTTTAGACTAGACCTGGTTGCATTATAAAACTGAGGTTGTATTTTTTTGTCATAAAACTGCCATTGTGCAGTGGTTTTCTAATTCTCCCAGAACATGGATTAAACATATTTTGCTGTGAATACAATGACACTAAGCACTCAGTGATGTCATTAGCTAAATCATAAACCAATCTCACATAGAGAAGCAAAGAGAATTTGGGAAAATAAGTCTACAGGTATAGCTCCATTAATCCATTTTTCAAATCCAGCAAAATAATCCATATGTAAAGAAGCCAAATTTAGGATGAAACAGTTCATGAATAGTGATGTTGTGTGTGGTTGCTGTGTGACTGAGGATCATGAATCAAATGTGACCTGAATGGGATAATTATGGCAGCCATTCTATTTTAATAACTTGTTTCACTGTATTACATCATACATTTAATAGTGCCTACACTAAGCATCTGAATAATATCCGGTCCTCTACAACAAAGTTCTCTTCTTTAGAAGGCATGTTTTATTTTGTCCAAACAGTTCTCTGATGATTGTTTTTATTATGGTTTCAAGTCCAAGGGGTCCACTCATTAAAAATAGAATTTGTCTCAAAGTGGTTGAGCTATTCATAAATATAAAGACACCCTAATACTAAGGGTGGTGATGGCACTGAAATGATTATGGGTAATCATGACTGCATCCAGTAAATTAATGGATATTATTAAATGATTATAAAGAAATTAACTGTGCGGTAATCACCGCACAGTACATTGTGGCCCCTCCCCAAATACTGGGGGTGAGACTGCAGAAATGGCCCCAGCCCCCTAATAACTAACTGGGCCATGGGCATGGCAAAATGCTCTTTACCCTCCCTTAGTGCTGGGGCCTGTGTAATATGCCCCCTAGCAAATATCAGGACCAGGAGCTGGATAAGGTGCCCCTAAGAAATAATGGGGCTGGACAAAATGCACCCAGCCCACCCTAATACTGGGATCGGGTGTCCCTAATAATTGAATGGGGCCAGACAATGGCAATAATGCCCTGAGCCCCCCTAATAATGATGGGGCTGAGGGCTGTTCATGTGCCCCCAACCTCCCTCTTAAATATATGGGGCTGGGCCCCATAGTGCCATTGGCCCCTCCTGAAATAAATGGGGCCAGCTGCTGACCAAGTAGTCCTGACTCCCATGTATTTTAAAGTGCTGTGGGCTACACATGCCCAAGTGCCACTGGCCACCACTATTAGACATGGGCTGCGAGCTGCCCCAAATGGCCCTCTAAGATAAATTAAATAAATATTAAAATGTTACTCTACCCACACCTACCTCAAGTTGCCCAGGTGAAAATCCCTCCCCACACATGCTGTATAAAAAACCTTATTAAAATGTCCCTCAGTGATCTGCGACCCTTCGAACCTTATCTTCAGCCCAGAGAATGGCGTAATCCAAAAATAAAAATAATCCACCTTATCTAAAACGGGATGGAACTAACAAAAAGCCTGACACTTCTAAACAAATCCATCCTCAGCAGAGGACAGATGCATACTGAAATCTCAGCCACTTAGGACAAGGATTTCAAATACCTAAGGAGGCATCTGATTGGCTGATGCCTGAGGATGTCAGGCAAACAGAGGCCTTCCTGGTTCCAGGTCAGCCATTGTTATACCCGGGAGGCCTCCCTGGTCTCGGGTCAGAAAGTTATATAAAAACCAGTCTATGGCTGGCCTAGAGCCATCGCAACAGTTTAATTTCTTCCACCATTAGAATGACTGGTAGGTGAGCTTAACCACACTCCACTCCATCTCACATGCCTTCACCACATCTCAAACTCAGTGAACAGCATTTTGTGAGGATGTGATGGGGGCATGTGAGGGAGGTTGAAATTGTCAGAGCTTGGAGTTCGAGATGAGCTCTCATCTCAAACGCCAAACTCTGACTTTCTGTGAAAAGACCCCCATGTGTTGATCCGCCATTTAGAAAACATTATTATTTCAGGAACTCTTACTATAAATGTTACATACTATTTTACAACGATTTTTTAGGAAAAACTGAATGCACCTAAAGGAAAGCATCTTGCTTAGAAAACTCACATTCAGGATCGGCTGCAAACACTGCTCGAAAGGCCACTAAATTCAAAAATGTCCCATGCTAAAGTTTTGAGGCTCTCCCTCCATTGACCAGTTAATTCCTGGTGCTGTCTACTGCCAAACAAACAAGAGGATAATACTAATATGTATTGTTATTTTTATACACATTTATCTAACTACCACCAAGTATAGATATTTCATATGTTTACAGTTGCATACATCTGTGGAAATTAAATGAATTTATGAATGTAACTTCACTTCTAACCATACCCCACAATTTATCCAGGGCTAAAATGCGTTTTATTTGTTAGTAGAGTAATAATCCCTATCTCATCACACAAATCCTGTTCAAGTGGAGACACTCATCTGACGTCCTTTATATTCCAGAAATCTCTCCATAACCTGAGAAACAAATGCAGGAAAACAGATTTTTGTCATTGACATAAGAACCAATTGACCCATCTACTTTGTGTAATTTTAACGTACTTCAAAGCAGCCACTTCTTTTCACTGATGTTTTGAAATTCCTTTACTATATTTACAGAAAATACAAAACCTTGGAAGGCTGTTCCATGGGAGCAAAATTATGTTTTTGTAAACCATCACTCTTTCCTGTGACAGTGCTGCTGCATATGTGTAAACGTGACAGGAGTCTATGACATCACCTGTGACCTTTATATGCAAATGAACAAATTTCAAATGGGAAATTGGGTAATATCAAGTCACAATGGACTGTCATAAACAGAAGACAGTTATGTCTTAACATAATTTGTCATGATGTCATAAATAGGAGACAGAACAGAAACATTTAACACATTCGGGGTAGATAAAATTTCACCTGTAAATTACCACATCTGTGCATTTTATACTACAGCACGCTACTCCATTTGGAATAGCATGTGATTCAATGGCAACGGGGACCGCACAAAATACCATTCATTAAAACAATGGCATTGCAGTAAGGGAATAACATAGTTTTGCAAAAAACCTTGTGACTCCCCACAAACTGGAGCATCCCTCCTGCATCCCCTCTAGGTATAAATTATGAACCCCTCGGGCCAGAAGCCAGAACATGCCTGTGACCTCTGATATAAAGAATTATTGCACCCCCATGTACTCAGGCCGGTGCATCATTGGCACCCTGAGGCCGCAGGTCTGGTATGCCTATGGTCCCCATAAAAAAATGTTATTTACAACCCTGGGGCCGCAGTCTGGCGGATGAGTGGGGCCCCAATGAATAATAAATGGTGGGCCCTCTAGCGCTACATAAATTGTTGCTATATAAATAAATGCTAATGTATTGTAATGTTATAGGCTGGCGTATGCCTGCTCCCCCAATATAAATTAATTTGTGCTGGCCCCTGATATACTGGGTTGATAGCCCAAACACTAATAAAATATATATAAGCCACTCCCTTCCCCCATTGTACCAAGGGCTGGTCAAATGCCTTTGGCACAATACAAAAAAAATCAAAAATTAAGTTAAATATATCTCCTGCTACCTCGCTATCTCTACCTTACTCAGGTTGGGGGGACGATCAAAAACGCAAATTTTTTTTTTTTTAAATGACGATAAAAAAAGCTAAAAAAAAAAAACACTTTGAAAAGCCTGAAAAACCCAGAAAATCACTGTCCACCCCCGGAACACTAAAGGTGCCCTGTTGGTAATAAATACTTGTATTATATGTCCACCGACAACCAGCAAAGGGTCTGCACCATCAAAAAAAAACCCACACAGCACAAGCTCATATGTGTCTGCCCTCAATGGAAGGCAGACACAGAATAAAATCCCAGCCCATAAGGGCTGTGATTTTAAAAGACACTAGGAGGCATCTTGTTTAGGTAAATAAACACGTTTTTTGCCTGTTGATTTTTACCGGCTATCATTGTATCACTGTTGCAATCACTGCGGCAATTACCGCACAGAACACTATTTCAATGCTGTTTTTTTCACGGATGTGCTAATACTTCATAGAAAGGATGGAGGATTTTAGTGGACCCTGTCATTTTTTTAACGGGTGAGGTAATGATAGTACCACATCCATTAATGGTGTTAGTGTCGGTCATTGATTCATCAGTGCCTGTTAAAAGGACACTCCCACCAAAAAATGAAAGTGTTTTTTTTGTATTGTTGATTTCAGATTTGTCTTTTGATTTTGTTATGTGACTGTATTAATAACATATGTAACTAAATAAGTGTGACTGAGCACTACAATTTTGTGAAATATAGTGTTTTTGGGTGCCACCCCTTAGTGACTTTACAGCACAAATTTCTCACTTTGGGGCTGGGGACACAGAATGCAGTCTATAAGTTAGAATTCTGATCATAGACTTGCATTGAATGGGAGGGTAATGTAACTATTACATCACAAGGGGGCAGAGTTATAATCCTGTTTGATCAGGTTATCCTGATCAAATCCTGTTTTGATCGCCTCTCTTTGTTTCGGAAGGACGGTAAAAAAATGTTTTAAACAGCCACCTTGTCCTGCTCACTATGATACACAGGAGCCAGTAAGAGAGCAGGGGAGTATCATTTGACATCATCATGCAGGCTTTGGCAACAGTTGTAAAGTGAGACTGGATGGAAGATTTTGGATAATTTTCCATCATGGGAAAAATCTACAAAATGGAGCCAGGAGATAGACACCTAATTTTATTTTTCCTTTTATATGCAATTAATTCAGTCATATAAAAAAAAAACCCAGTGGCATATGATTTATATATTTGTTTGTTTTAAATGACCAGGTTATCTAGTTACATCTTATGTAAGTGGTAGTGTCCCTTTAAGTTACTGCTAATGCCACTTTTACACTTAATGGGGGTATTGAATCTACCCCATTTTCTCTTAATATATGGCTTACATTGCTTACCCAGTGTCATTTTTATGCTTTATATTCACAATGCAAACAACATTTAAGCAAAATCCATTTATTGTTAATTATTTGTAATGCTTATAAAACGATTTAACACGTTTTCTTAGTTTGTATGTGATGCTGCCTAATTTTCTACTCAGGTGCTGCTCTGGCCCTGTAGCAAAAGAATTATGTCCTCATAAGTCAGCAGGGGAGAGCATGGAAATAAAGTGCATCAGTAGCAAACGTCTAAAATAATGCTCCTACAATAGAGATTAGGGTGGTATGAATTGGTAGCTTTTATCCACTTATCATGTTATATCTCACTGAATGAAATGTAATCTTGTACAGTGCAGCACACAAAGAGGGCAAAGGTAAATACAATTATTTAGCACGGTACAATACAAAGAAGGGATGCAAGTAGCTGGGATTAATATGACTTCAGATATATAAAATACTGAAAATAATTAGTTATCAGTCTGTTCATTGGATCAAATTGTCACTGCTGTCTACACAGTTGCATCTGTGGCTGAATTGGAGGGGCTATAAATTAATAAATCAGATGGGGGTCCCATGGCAGCTGTTTACACCCTCTCCACAAGTCTCTCCTCAGGGGCTGTGGCAGCCCACTAAGCAAGGATGGGCCCTAAGCAGCAACAGAATTTGCTTGGCAGCACCATCACTGTGTGAAACAAATAATAAATTATGGTGCACGGTTCTAAAAATGGAGCAGTCACCAGGAAAACCATAGGATTGATCCTGCAAATTACTGTTTTTTTTAGAATTTGGCCCATAAACACTTTATTACATCAAGCCTCTCAACTATCCTGCTGTGCATGGGACAGCCACATTTTTTTCCCACCGAGCTCTACTTCTGACCAGCTTTTTGGGACACCACAATCCCTCAGTCCAAATTTCACTCTCCGGTGTCTGAGACGCATAGTAGCGCTGCCAGTTTGAGTAGTGCTGGCACTCGACCTCCCAAGCTCCACCCACATCATCATCATTCGCCAGAGCAGAAGTTGAGAGGTATACTACATTGTGCTACACTGTGCTTTACCATGTTCCAGATTAACATTCAGTAGTGTTAAACCTTTCACATAAACTATTCTTGAAAACGTCTTTTTCACAGCAACTATTTATTCATATGAATGATTACTCGGATTTAAAGAAAAATCCATGCAAATTAAGTGCGACTTCATGCACCAGACCAGATCATGGAATGTAAAAATACGGGCTATGATCCAAAACATAGTCTAAAGAATAACATGAGGGTCCTCAGCAGTGATATGTGTCTGTAATATCCAGGAACTGACTTCTCTGCAACCCGTGATGATCGAATAACCTACGTGTCTGCCCCTCTCACCTGTTCCCTGCAAGACAGCTAACTTTCCTTGGCTTTTGCTAAAGGTCGGTGCTGACAAATCTATCTATTTGGGGCAAATTGTCAGTGAGAAACTTCCGCTCGAACTGCTTCGGACAAAACTGACTGTTTGAAAGGGTAAATCCCATTGCATGAAGATCTGAACAATGGCCAAATGTGTTGATGTGCTGCTGGTGGTTTGGACGGGACAAAGAGCGGATTAATTGGGGCCTTGGCTGGCTGATTCGAGATGGCTCCACTCAGCCAGCACTGCGGGGAGCCCCATTGACTGGTACCACAGCCCCACTTTTCACAAACTCCAAACAAAAGTCAATTTCTCTCTTTTTTTTCTCTTAGGAGAGTGAGCGAAAAGGAGAGAGAGAGAGGGAGAGGGAGCTGTATTTGAGCTTTGGAAGGTGACTTGATGGATTATAAGACCTCATTGTCTGCTTCTCTCTCTCTGTGTGCTATAAAGTTAGTCACTTTCTCCAAGTAGACAAGAGAAAGGGAAAAAGTTAAACCATTTTCTGTGTTTGCAGTTGAGATGTGCAGGCTGATGCCAGTAAAGTCCAGTATACTCACAATGTGCAAACTCAGTATATTTACATGAGTATATTTTTATCATTGAATTTTTTTTTAGTACTTTAACTGCTTATCTGGAAATGAATTAATTCACAGTGTAGTAGGAATCCATATATACACATAGTATGTTTATTAACATATTAATAAATACTAGTTGTTTGGGGGAACAAATTTGATCCTTTCGTTTGTCTCCAGCACACTCTTTTTGTTTCACAATGGAATAGAGAAGTCACAGGGAATCGTGTTAAAAACGGGTCAGTTGTATTTAATTATTAGGCTGAAATCCCCTGGGAAAGCTAACAAAGAAAGGTAGTATAATGTGATCAGCCTTGAGTTAGTTAATTAATACAATACAGGCAAATGTCCACTACTTAGGCAAGTAATACTTCTCCATCAATACCCATGAACACACCTGATTCAATGCATATTATATCTATTTTAGCCAAATTATTAAAAAAAAAACTATCAGTGTCAACATTATCTATACATATGTAATAAACATTGGCATCTAGTAATTCAAATATCACAGGCTAAATAATAGACTTTGCAGCTAGGCTGGAAATGTCTCTATCCTAAGTAAGGAATTGTCCAGTCCCACAAAGGGTTACTTGGTCATTGCTGGCATTGCAGCTTTCCCTACCTTGACTTAATCAGGAAATGTACATTGAGATATTCTATCAAATTCAAGTAATTCCTGGGGATGTTACTTTTACCCCACATTCAGGCATGTTACCATTACCCAATTTATTGGCAGTCATTTTATCCACCAACGAGGAATACAACCTGTAAACACAAGAATTGAACAGATTTCACAATTGACACAAATTCACTGAGCCATCTCACTGTCTTGCCCAGTCACTGATTTGGAAGAAAAAAAAAACCCCAGTAAAGCTTGCTTAATCCCCAGGATGTTGCTTTATATTAATGTCAAGAATGATTACATTCCTTAATTGTAATAAACATACTTAACCCGTTCACTGCCACTGGAATAAATCACACCCTACTCTGTTACAGTGAAACAAACTGCCTTCTGCTATATTCTGCATTCAAATCTATAAAATAATGAAAACATTATGAAAATGATTTGGGGACCTCAACTGCTCAATAACAATAAGAGAGTGTACTGTCTGATTCTGTATTTGCCACATGCCACTCGCAGCTTCATTATCATTGGTGTCTCTGGATAATACTAAAATTAACCCCTAACACTAAACACTAAACCTAATTCTAACCCCCTAAACCCTAATTCTAAACCAACTAAAATCGGTAAAATACTTACCTTTAGCGATGAAATGTCCCGCGATGAAATCTCCAGCGACGATCTGTCTTGTGCTGTAGAGTCGGCGGTGAAGCGGCAGCGGAAGCAGCCGCGATGAAGTGTCCCATCCCCCTCTGGATATTCCAGCCAATCAGAATGCTCAGACTGAGTAATTTGATGATTTTATTATATGCTTTATAGCCACTGGCACAACAGGTTGTCAGTTGTATGTTTTTTTTAAACTACTTCATTTAGAGTTAATAGTGCATTAACCACTCCCCAGCAGTGAAAGGATTACACGTTTTTGAGAAGCAGAGATCTGCCAATGACTTATGTGCGAAAGAGTGGATTACTGGTGTAACTCCCTCCAGGAGACCCACAACAGCTTTAGATTTTGTAGCAGTGCACTGTGTAGTCTTGCAATGTTGTGCAACACTTACACTGCATACAATACAATGATTATGCAATGTGCTAATTAATATTGTCCATATACAATGGCACATTTAGCAGGATCAAGTTGTTACAAGGTGCAGCTGATTTTTGCATGAATAGTATGTTTTAAGCACATAGTGCATAAAAAGTCATATTTTATAGCAGATATGATTCTCAACTGTGCATTGAGTAGTGTGTCATATGTATACCAGCCAAAAACCCAAGACTCATCTTTGTGTGCCATGACTTTGGCAGTAGGACATGCTGGATCAGTGCATGTGTCCCCTTTGTTAGCATACAGTTTGTCAGTGAGCAATTAACAATATTAAGTCCATGCATAGTGATCTGATGCCCTATAAAATTGAAACACTGAAGATGGACCTCTTCATATCTCCGAAGCAGTCAGCTACTCCAAATTGCCACTGTGTTACCTTTCACAGTTCCAAAACAAATAATAGGTAGAAAAAAAAGCAAAAGCTCTTAAATAAACAGTGTAGATAGTTTCAAAAAGGTTTCTTTAAACATCAAACATATTGTTATAATCTTTTTTTAATCTAATGTTACATGTTAAGAAACACAGTTAAAATTTACAAATACAAGTGAGTGACTCTGTTGCCGGATTCTTAGCTGGCGTCGCCTTTTGGATGTTTTTTTTGGGTTTTGTGCCCTCTCTGTTCGGAGCACACAAATCCCAGAAATACACAGTGCGCATACCTAACACATATGGAGCATCCGCCATTGCTTCATACTGAACATCCTTATGCTCATATTGATAGGGTCTGGGAGGTTAAGTTTCACCCCAAAACGCACTCTGTGGGTTAGCACATCAGGTAAGGCAGATTTGTTCTATTATAAATTTATTCCATAGGAAATATACAAAACCAGTTAAAATGCTTACAAAAAGTAATTGTGAGTACTCCTATTCTGGACTCATGTTAGTGCTTGGTAGCGGTGGTGTGAGGAAGTTTGGATCTCCAAGGTTCTCTTCTGAAAAGGAAGTCAAAGCGTCACGCACTACGTGTTTTGCCTGTATTATGGCTTTGTCAAGGTTGATGTTTATTGATGTGTGTACTTTTTAAGGGTGTTAAGTTTGCACATTTTTGATATTACACTATTTGTTCATATCATTCACTTTTTAAGTGTACTTTAAAGATTTTTTTAAATTTTATTTCAATTTTGTTTATTATTTATATTTTTTTGCTCACCTTAACCCCTTCATGACCAGACTGTTTTTGGAATGTTGTGCGTTAGTGACCGAGGCTGTTTTAACACTTCTGAGGTGTTTGTGTTTAGCTTTAATTTTCTTCTTTGTCAGTTGCTGTACCCACACATATTGTATTTTGTTTTTTTCAGGACAAGAAGGGCTTTCTTTTCATGACATTATTTTGTTCATATCATTTATTGTATTGTGTAAAAAATAGTAAAATATGGTTAAAATTAAAAAAAATAAACACTTTTCCTGACTTTTCTTTGTAAATTCTTTTACTAAGCTTCAAAAGCTAATGAAAAAACGTGCTAAATAGATTCGACTATAGGTCCTGAGTTCAGAAATACCCAATGTTTATATGTTTTAGGTTAATAAATACAAGTAGCATTTAGCTGTTTCAAAACCATTTTTTTTAAAATTAGCGTTAGTGACACTGTAACACCGATATCTGATATGAATCACTGAATAACCCCCCACATGTACACATTTTTATAAAGTAGACATCCCAGGGCATTCAACTTGGGGTAATTTGACACTTTTCACTCTGTCATTTTACCACCAATCTTTGACAAGTTTTGGCGTAGTAATTTTGTGTGTGTTTTATTTCCACACACTTTGAAACTTTGGTATGAATTTAAAGGGACTGTTCTATTTTATTGCCAAACAAAACCCCAATATATGTTCAGCAACTTCCCCTGAGTATAGCGGTACCCCACATGTATAGGTGTGCTAGGTTTATGTGGCAGGTACAGGGCAAAATTTAGGATATGGTTATTGCAGCTTTAAAACGTGTATTTATTATGTAATACTTGTGACTACATTTCCTATCATGCTCAGCCAGCCAAAAGCTACCGTAGCAGAATAGGAAATGTAGTCTATAGTAGGAAGCACCGATTTTTGCTATCCTTGCTATCCTGCGGCTGCATGGATCAAATATCCAGCTGCTGCGGGCCCCTATCTACTGCTGGGGGCCAATGCAAAGCACTGGCCCCACTAGCAGTCTTTTTAAAAAAAATAAAATATCCCTAGAGGACCACAGACAGACATAACATGTCATTGGTCCTCTACGGAATAACTTCTTATTTGTATACAATTTATTATTATTATTTTTAATTTTTTTATTTATTTAATTTTTTATTTTTTTACATTTTTTTTATTTTTATTTAACTCTAACCTTAACCCTTTGGTTAGGGTTAGTACAAACCCTAATTCTAACTGTAGGATTAGGGTTTTGATGAACTCTAACCCTAACCCAAGAGTTAGGATTAGCACAAAAGGAAAAAAAAATATTAAAAAAAAAAACTTTTTTTTTTTTATTAAAAAAATCCTTTGGGGGGCTGGTTGTTACTGGGGGGGACCAGGGGGAGAGTTCACACACTATATTTAGTCTCTCTCTGCCCAACGATCACCGTGGAGCAGGGAGAGACTATAGCTGTCAAAGCAGGCACATGCTTTGACAGCTATTAACATCTGGGCGCTGTGATTGGCTGTCAAGGTGCCCGGATGTTTCCGGGGGGGTCCTCAACCGACATGGCTGAAGTGTCTCGGTATCGAGACAC
Source organism: Pelodytes ibericus (assembly GCA_036172795.1). NCBI lineage: Eukaryota > Metazoa > Chordata > Amphibia > Anura > Pelodytidae > Pelodytes > Pelodytes ibericus. The sequence goes on from CM069861.1 coordinate 87,983,168, forward strand.
TTAGCCATGTCGTTGGAAGCGCGATCGCGGTATGCCAGCGTGCATACCACGATCAGACCTGCATGACGGTCCTGGACCGTCATCGGCCACGAAGGGAGTTTTTCCCCATGACGGTCCAGGACCGTCATCGGTCGCGAAGGGGTTAATATTTATGTTTGTATCATTTGCTGTTTAGGATACCACCCATGGTTTGATATGCAAATTGCACATCTCTCATTGAAAGGCAGTTTATTTAAATATCAAACAGGTGACACACAGTGGTGTGTTTAGGGTTTGTGCTGCCTTGGGCCTGACTAAACTCATGCACCCCTTATTTGCCCCACTCCTTCCTGACCTGACTACACCTCTTCCTATTTAGGATCCACTATCATTGTTACCAAACACCATTCCAATGCCATCTTTTTAGTCCAAACACAATTCCAGTGCCATATTTGTGCCTAAACACTATCCCGGCACCATCTTTCTGCACAAACACATTTCTAGTACCATCTTAGTTCCAAAAACACCTTCCCACTTCCACTGTTGTGCCCAAAACAGCTTTCCAGAGCCATCTTGTTGCCTAAAGCAGCTTTTTAGTGCAATCTCTGTCCCCAAAATTCTTGCCAACTTACTGGCTGAAGATCTCCATTGCTCTATTGGAGTTGTATGGCGAAAAAATGGAGCGAGCGGGAGAGCTTAAAAAAAGTAGTGGGTGGGCTTAAAAAAAACCTGAAGTAGGTGGCCTCTCCTGTGGGTTTGAAGCGGCTTTTTTATGCCACGGGTGGAGTTGTATAAAGCTACCTTCCTGCAAAGTGCCAGCCTAGGCCCAGGCATTTTTAGCCTTGGCCAAGTTACACGCCTGGTGACACCACAGACACATTTCAAACACAGTGGTCTCCTAATTTAGGAATTTGCTTGCAATTTTGCCAACACAATGTATAGATAGTTGTCAAACTTGCCAATTTCTGCAGTTGTATTCCTGGACAAAACAGGGTGGAGCTCCTTTATGTTCAGCTTGATCTGTACATAAACCATGTGTCTGGAGTTCAACTCTCCTAGTTTACATTGTGTGTGTGTGTGTGTAAGATATTTATATATTTAGGACTGTTGGCAACTATGCATTTTTGATCATTTTGTTTTCTGCGTTCACATTAAAAACTATGTTTAGCTGACAGATTCCCTTTAAGTAACACTGAGCTTATGGTGTGAGCAAATGAAATGCACCATTTGGTTCTCATCTCACAGCACATGCTATGTTTCAATCACATTACTACAACCGTCAACATGTGGCCTCAACCTGTATCTGATTACATGACTCACTTTCAAGGGAACAACATTGTTATTGAGGTCACTTAGTAAATTAGTTACTTACTGCAAACTTCTACAAGAAGCAAAGGTCTACTCACATGTAGTCCCATGTTTGTCCCTTTCCTCTTCCTTGCCATGTCTGTGTCTTTCTCTAACTTCCCCATACCTGTTCTCTCTCTCCTCCCCTTCCTCTGTTCTGTCTCTCTCTACCCCCTCCCCTGTTCTCTCTCTACCCCCACCCCTCTCCTGTTCTCTCTCTCCCTCCCTCCCCTGTCTCTCCCCCATCCCCTGTACTGTATCTCTCCCCCCTCCCCTGTCTCTCTCCCCCCTCCCCTGTCTCTCTCCGCCCTCCCAGTTCTGTCTCTCTCCCCCCTTCCCCTGTACTGTCTCTCTCCCCCTCCCATGTTCTGTCTCTCTCCCCCCTCCCATGTTCTGTCTCTCTCCCCCCTCCTCTGTACTGTCTCTCTCTCCCCCTCCTCTGTACTGTCTCTCTCTTTCCCCACTCCCCCTGTTCTGTCTCTCTCTCCCCCCTCCCCCTGTTCTGTCTCTCTCCCCCCTCCCCCTGTTCTGTCTCTCTCCCCCCTCCCCCTGTTCTGTCTCTCTCTCCCCCCTCACCCTGTTCTGTCTCTCTCCCCCCTCCCCCTGTTCTGTGTCTCTCTCTCCTCTCCCCCCTCCCCCTGTTCTGTCTGTCTCTCTCCCCCTCCCCCTGTTCTGTCTGTCTCTCTCCCCCCTCCCCTGTTCGGTCTGTCTCTCTCTTCCCCCTCCTCCTGTTCTGTCTTTCTCTCTCTTCCCCCTCCTCCTGTTCTGTCTTTCTCTCTCTCCCCCTCCTCCTTTTCTGTCTCTCTCTCTCCCCCCTCCTCGTGTTCTTTCTCTCTCTCCCCCTCCTCCTGTTCTGTCTCTCTCTCTCCCCCTCCTCCTGTTCAGTCTCTCTCTCTCCCCCCTCCTCCTGTTCTGTCTCTACCCCTCCCCCTATTCTGCATCTCCCCCCCCTAACTAACTAACGAACTGGCTGAGAGGTGTAGCTCCACCCCCAACCAGTGAAGCAGGGCAGCGTCTGCTTCACGGGGAGCCGCATGCAGCAAGAGAAAGTGCTGCTAGGCTCCCCATGCTTAATGCAGGCTGCCCATGCTTAATGCAAGCATGGGGAGCCGAGCAGCACTTTCTCATGCTGCCCATGGCTCCCCGTGAAGCAGACGCTGCCCTGCTTCACTGGGTGGGGGCGGAGCTACACCTCTCAGCCAGTTAGCTCCGCCCTCCCCGGATCCAGCAGAACATGCCGAGCAGAGGGCTGGTGAGGGGGGATCTTTTGATCTCCCCAATCCAATGCCTCTACCGGCTTTTTTTTTAACTTTTTTTTTCTGAGTGAGCTGGTGCCCCCTGGGGTGTTGCGCCCTGTGTGCTCGCCATAGGCGTGCGCACGGGGTGTGCCGGGTGTGCCTGGGCACACCCTAATCCGTGCAGGGCCGTCTTTAACGCGGGGCAAACGGGGCAGCTGCCCTGGGCCCATTTACTCCTGGGGGGCCCCAAGGCAGCTGTCCCGTGGGCCCCCAGCCCCTGCTACCGCGTTCACAGCGCATTGCGCTTGTGAACGCTTTTTTCCGGCAAGCTGCATCCGATGGATGCGACGGCCGGAAAAAAAAAAAAAAAAAACTGACGCCGGATGTGACGTCGCGTCACATCCGGTTTCGGTTTCTGTTTCCCTCCTCCGTGCAAGAGGGAAGACTGCACGGAGGAGACATCCGGCGGGGGACACGGAGCCGCTTCATGTAAGTAGGGGGGGGGGGGGGGGGCTGGCTGGCACAATATTCCTGGTATCTGACTGGCACAATATTACTGGGTATCTGATTGGCACTATATTACTGGGTATCTGATTGGCACAATATTACTGGGCATCTGACTGGCACTATATTTCTGGGCATCTGATTGGCACTATATTACTGGGCATCTGATTGGCACTATATTCCTGGTATATGATTGGCACAATATTACTGGGTATCTGATTGGCACAATATTACTGGGCATCTGATTGGCACAATATTACTGGGCATCTGATTGGCACTATATTACTGGGTATCTGATTGGCACAATATTACTGGGCATCTGATTGGCACAATATTACTGGGTATCTGACTGGCACTATATTACTGGGTATCTGATTGGCACAATATTACTGGGCATCTGATTGGCACTATATTACTGGGCATCTGATTGGCACTATATTACTGGGTATCTGGCACTATATTACTGGGTATCTGATTGGCACTATATTACTTGGCATCTGACTGGCACTATATTACTGGGTATCTGATTGGCACTATATTACTTGGCATCTGATTGGCACTATATTACTGGGTATCTGGCACTATATTACTGGGTATCTGGCACTATATTACTGGGTATCTGACTGGCACTATATTACTTGGCATCTGATTGGCACTATATTACTGGGCATCTGATTGGCACTATATTACTTGGCATCTGATTGGCACTATATTACTTGGCATCTGATTGGCACTATATTACTGGGCATATGATTGGCACTATATTACTGTGTATCTGACTGGCACTATATTACTTGGCATCTGATTGGCACTATATTACTGGGCATCTGATTGGCACTATATTCCTGGGCTCTGACTGGCACACTATTACAAGCATCTGACTGGCATAATATTACAGGCATCTGACTGGCATAATATTACAGGCATCTGACTGGCACAATATTACAGGCATCTGACTGGCACAATATTCCTGGCCTCTGACTGCACACTATTACAGGCATCTGACTGGCATAATATTACAGGCATCTGACAGGCACCATATTCCTGGGCTCTGACAGGCACAATATTCCTGGTATCTGACTGGCACAATATTATTGGTATCTGACTGGCACAATATTATTGGTATCTGACTGGCACAATATTACTGGCATCTGACTGGCACATTATTACTGGGCTCTGACTGGCACACTATTGCAGGCATCTGACTGGCACAATATTGCAGGCATCTGACTGGCACAATATTACTAGGCTCTGACTGGCACAATATTACTGGGCTCTGACTGGCACAATATTACTGGCATCCGAAAGTTACAATATTACTGGCATCTGAATGGCACAACAATTATGGCATATGTGTGTGTGTGTGGGGGGGGGGGGGGGGGGGGGGTAACATCGCGATGGATGGCGGGATTGCATGCAGGGGAGGGGGCAGGATCCAGGGGGCCCAAGCAAATGCTTGCCCAGGGTCCAATCACTATTAAAGACGGCCCTGCCTCCGTGCTGCACTGCCGTCTGCCGCCCGAGTTTGTCTCCTAATCCGATCCTTCACTATGCGAGCGGAAGCGCCGCATAGTGAAGGACGGACTTTCTCCTCCCTCAGACCTCCCCTGTAATGTACGCGTTCGCGTACACGCGTTCCGTGACGTCACGCAGAGGCGGAGTCACGGCAACGCAAGGGTGAGGCCCAGCCGCAGTGCCAGAGGAGAGGGTGCAGAGCGGAGCACAGGCACATCGTTTTTTCCCAGGAGGGGTTCTGGGGCGGCCGGCTGGCTGGTAAACTTTAAGTAAGTGTTTTTTTAAGTTAAAAAATGTGAAATGTTTGTTTACATTGCTAAATGCTTAATTAATAAAAAAAAAGTTTTAATACAGTTTTTAAATGTTTGTTTATATTGATAATTATATGAATGCGGGTCTGTATGTAAGTATGCAGAGTGCATTTGTGTATGTGTGTGTGTGTGTGTGTGTATAGATATATAGATAGATATATATCTATCTATATATCTATACACACACACGTGTGCGGCGTGTGTGTTTGTGCTTTAGGGTGCACACCCTAATGCAATAGGCTGCGCACGCCTATGGTGCTCGCACAGGTCGCACACCACTAAGGCCGGCCCTGGACCCAAGAATCGAAACAAAATGTCTGCCCTGATAGAGCTATAGAAAGAGCTCAATAAGATGTGCCATTTATATTCTTTTATTAAAACATTTCGATTTAAAATGTAAACACTTTTTGCATTTTGTCAATTAAACAGAACTTATATTTTGCCGACAGCTGTCTTTTAATGTCTGTAAGCAAAGCGTATATAATTACTAGTAGTTTTATAGCACTGTTGTCAAATCTCTTTTTTAGAGCACACTTTCAGAACTAACCAAATCGGCAGCTGAAATAATAATTGTTATATTTTATTCAATCTATGGTATTCATTTATCAGTCTCAGAAGGATGAAGGCCTGAGTCTCGACCCTGCCAGGATTTGAATGTGCAATCTTGAGGTTTGAACAGGCTCTGAAGTCAGGACATTTCACCAACTGAGCTGTCTTACTGGCTCATCATAATTGTAGATAGAATTTAGGGGCTATTCTCTAAAAGGTGAGTTTCAGGTGAGTTGAGGTAAGAAGAACATTTCAAGTCACCAGTTTAGCTACATATTGTGCATCGAGCTAAATCGGTGTGATGAAATGTTCATCTCTACTCAACGCACCTGCAACTGACCAATTAATCAATTGCCCTCCTTATGTTAAGGGGGAGTAACTTAGAAGGCCAATATATGTGGTAGTGTACAGTTAAGACTCTAAAGACACTAACATTTGCACCGAGATACTACAGCAAACAATTTTCACGTGATATTCTATATCACATCTGAAGTGAACACTGTGCTAACTAAAGTCCTAGTAAATTATTTGAGCCACACATCACTTAAAACTATAAAGAGATTTTTTTTTATTTTTATTCATAGATATTTTTCAGCTTACGATATTTTTATAAAAGATGTGATCCATAGAACTGGTCTATAATGAGTTGCTGTGGGAGTCTCTCCAAATCAAAAGTTAAGCAATGCCACAAATAACAGAAACATCAAACTGCAGAAGCACAAATTTCATATAATAATTTTAACACAGTTCTATACCTCATTAAAATTCATCCCTTGCCGTTTTAATCATGACCCACACTTAAAGCACTTCTAAGTACTTTTCCTATAAGTACACTAGAGAGAAGAATGACAGATAATATCATTTTATATAGAATTAAATGTATTTCAAATGAACATTAATTTGCATAAAAAATGTTTTTTTAACATTAGGAAGAATTTCAAGGTAAACTAATTACCATTGAAAACTAAAGCTGGTGAAATAAATCAAACAATGGATTCATCATTATGAATAAGAATATAAAAAATATTACCTTATTATTTATGTGAGGTGTTTTTAATTAAATAGGCAAACACATATTAATTATTAGGAATACATCGAATGGAATCTGCCTTTTCTACAACTCTAAAAAGAAATCTAGACAGGATTAAAATAACATAGTGTAACAATTTCCATGAATGTGTACATAGTTGGTTATGTATAAAAACTCCTGCATTTGACAGTTTTGGTAAGCTAAAAAATATAGGGGGTATGTATTAACAGTCCCATATACTAGAGTTTTGGCATGGTAACAAAAAATGCTTTTTCTTATGTAGGTGATGGGACGGTTCATCACAGCTGCTTCTACGCAGCCGCTTCACTGCGACCTCTCACAATGGCCAGTACATTACGTGAGAGGTCATTGCAGCACAGTTCATCACGGGCTCACGTGGAAGGTTAGTATTATTAGTATTAGGGGTTAGGATTAGGGTTTAGGATTAGTATTAGGGACCTCGAATTGATGTCTGATTATAAGACAAACCTCGAATGTAAGACGAAGCAAATACGGTAATAAAATATAGAAAGAAAAAATAAAAATAAAATATACAAATATAATAGGAATATAAAAAAATACAGAACAAATTCTTGCATCACTATTGCCCTCCACTTAATGTAGTATCAACCACCCATTTGCCCTTTGGGGGTATACAAGAGTTTTGAAACTAGCCTATATATCAATATTAAAAAAGCCCCCCCGCCAACTAGACAAGCTATACAATATAAATATGTTTTGTTCTTGGTATTTGTCCTGGACTCGCCCACTGTAAGTTTTCTTTTACTTATATATTTATTTGTCCCATTCTTTGTACATTTTTGTATATGTTTATTTACCTGGTTGAGTCTATACCACTTTTTCTTTCTTTTGTTTTATCTTTATATTTCAATACATTTTTCACTTTTTATCTCCTGGTGTGCGGTCACTATTGCATTGTTGAGGTGGTATTTGGGGACTACCTAGTGGTTTGCACCCAGTTACCTAGTCTTATGTTTATAATACTATACTTAATCCATGGTCCTACCTTACTGTTTTTTATACAATATAAATTTAACTGGTATACACCACCTTCATGGCAGGGTCATGGCCTGGCCAGGCACGCATACAAATAAAGCGGTTGTTAGATGCCACATAGGGATGTATTTAAACTTCTTCTTCAGTCAGTATTGGCGTCCAAACCATACAGTATGGTTTGGACGCCAATACTGGCTGGAAGAAAAAAAGTTGAAAACGCAATATTTATCACAATTTCATCCTGTATTTTGCTGTATATTCTTGTATATATTATTATTGCACAAAGCAACTGATATAATACAACAGTGCAGTGCAATATCCATTAAGATTTTGTCCTGTTTTTTTTTTAAATATTCCTCTATATTTTGGGTATTTTATTTCTTGTTTTTCTTTCTCTGTTTTATTGTATTTTTATTGTTCAATGTATATTTGTACATTTATTATATGCCATAACTATTATTTGTACCAAATAGCGCTGTCTACCTTTCATCTATTCCTTTTTTACCTACTTTGTGATCACCTATGTATGTTTGTTTTATTCCAATTTTGGGTTTGTATCAATGTCTTTATTTTTATTTCTGTTTTTGGTGGTGATTAAATCAGTATATATTTTTATATATTTTGTCTCTATGTAACATTTTATTTAAAAAAAAGACTTGCGCTTGCGTTATTTCAGGTCAACCATGTCCACTATGATTGAGGGCTCCCATGACACAGGGAAAGTGTAATGCGTGATTTATTTTTCTATACCCCCCCCCCCCCCCCCACCTATTCATATTTTATTGATATTTATGCACCAATAAAGGAAACATTGGAACCATCACTTCTGTGGAGCACCTGGTATATGTTTTCATCTTTTTTTTTTTATACATCCCAATACTTTTGTGAGCAAGGAAATGGCGCCTCTACCAAAATGGATTTGATGGAGAATCTTTACCACTTTCCAGGCGTATTTTAGCTCCATAGCACCCCAGAAATACGAGACAGGCACATGTAATGCAAAGTCCAGACTTTTTCCAGGAGTTAATATTATATATTGGGACACACGTCGTTATCACAAGTATTTGGAGCAATACATAGCGTACTATGCCTTTATTTTAAAAAACAAAAATGTTTGTGTGGGATAATGCATCCCCCAGGTGTAGTAAGCTAAATACCAGTTCACAATGCGTTAGCAAACTGTTTTGCTGTTCCTCATTTAATATCTAATGCAGTCACTTTTCTAACTTTTTTAAATTTTATCCAATTGCTAGTCATATGTGTCTTAATTTCATCCAAAATGTGTTGTTCTTGCAGTGTTTGAAAAGTAACATTGAACACGTTTAGCTTTACAAAAGAGTTTGTGGAATTTTGAAAAAAATATAATGATTGTTAGTAATCTTATCTAAATGAATGCTACTTACTTTGTGAAAACTTGCAATAAAAAATCAGTTAATAGATTGGTTAATGATTATTGAAAAATTCAGTGGGCTCCGGATTCGTGACTGGTCTTGTAGTTCTGGACAGTTTCGTATTCCAAGAAGGATACCTCAATCAAAGTGCATCTGGATTTCAGAAGGATTGGCTAATTTCTTTTATTATTAGAGTAGAAATATTGGTATAAAAGGTGTTTCAATTATTTTCTATGGCTGGGACCTATGCATTCTGTGCAGCTACAAAGACTTTAAATCGAGTTATTTTTCCATGTCTGTAATCATCCCTTCTTTTAAGTACTCAGGAAGAAAAAGTAAGTTTACTGCAGTTCTCACAATAGTCCTCTCCGCTCTTAGATTTGGGAGACCTGGGTGACCTAGGAAAGTTAATTAGTGGGCTAACAAAGAATAAGGCAGAGTAGAATACATTGCCTCTCCTCCAGCCAAAGATGTCATCCATTAATTAGGGAAATCGTTAAGGTGGCCTTTATTGAGCCTATTGAAAATCTGCAGTAGGCGGTCGACAGTTTTGATCAGATTTGCCCCTGCTAAATAATGCTACCCTTAATGGTAAGAAGGATTTCAGGGGGTAGGGCGGGGAGGGATGTGTTTCAGCAACATTACAGTTAAATAGCCGCCAATTGTGACGGCTTTGATTCTCAGGGCATACTTTGTCCATGATGTAATCTTTATTGAACCTGAGAGAGAGGACTAGAGGGAGGCGGAAATAATAGAGGGAGAGAGAGTTGGGGAGGATGGACAGAGAGAGGAGGATGAAAGAGAGAGAGGAAGAAGAGGAGAGTAAAGAGGAAGAGAGCAGTTAGTTTGCATATTAACTATTATAATAATAATAATAATCAAAAATGGAGTGTGCTGAGAGGACAGAAAAGAGGGAGAAGCAGAAACCATCAAAATAATGCAGCTAACAACACAAGCAGGAATTTGGGAATTAATAATAACATTTATTCTCTATGCCTCTATATCTTATTTTTACTAGTTTAACATGCAATCACTAAAACTCTTTTTTTTTTTTTTAAACTCTCAGGTAAAATGTTCTCCATTGTGAGAGATCAGTTTGAAAAGTGTTTTTTTGGCTCTGTTCACTGAGATTCAATCTTCCTTCTTTCAAAAAATGTTTATTTTTTCACACTCTTACAGAAAAAGAAATCTGATTCTTCCAGTGAACACTTTTTAATATTAACCTCTAATAAAAGCAAACACTGCATAGAATATCAAAATGTACCTGTACTACAAGCTGGCACATTATGCTATATCCATGTTTAGACACATGGACATAAAGCACTTTCACTAGGAAACACACTTCCAATGAGTGTTTTCATTAACATACTAAAGGGTTAGAATGTCCCTTTAAATGTTTGTAACAACTTCAATTTTCTATTCTTCATGTTAGATTATATATTTATGTCCCCATATCGATTTCCGCTGAAAGTATTTCTGCATTTTCCAACTTTCACAAGAGTGCTTATTTTTTTTTTTTTTTTACACTATTCCTTGAGATCCATTTACCTGTGCAGGAACATGACTCTCTGGGGCCCTGGCACTCGTTCTGTTGTGTATTGCACTTCTCATGATGCACAGCCAGTACTTGGCTTCCTGAGCATCCCAGGGTATAGCTGGCTAAATTTTAACACTCGTTGTTGTGTATTACATTTCCCTTGAGTCAAACACTGGCCAGTTAGAGTAATGGTTAACCTATGGCACACCTACTGTTGTGGGTAACATTTCTTGAGAGGGGCAACCATGCTAGTTGTAGGCAACCACAGTGAGATGCACACCTTCCCTTCCATTTCCTGGTTATCTGGGCGCTTATAGATGTTAGGGGAGGTAAACCCAACGCGCTTCATCCTCAGAATTTTTCAAAGTCTGAGGATGAAACGCATTGGGTCATCTTTTGGACCTTACCGGCATCCATAGAAGTAGGTGTGGGCCCAGAGAATATGGAGGAGGGGTTTTGTGCACTATACTCCTATCTGGGATTTAGAGACGTCAAGAGGTTGTTCAGTTGGGCCATTTCTGTTCCAGCGACTACAGCTGTCTGTTTTTAATTTTGAGATTAAAAACATTGTTGTAAGTATAACGAGTTTCTGGTCCTTCTGTCCCCAAATTGATGGGTTAAGTCTTCAGAGGGCCTCAACATCTTATATCTGGCTATAGCAGAAGATTGGAGGTCCATCTGGATCAAAGCGAGAATCGATACTCCTATATTCACTGATTTTGAGATACACTTACAGCTCTTCATTTTCACCGGTAGATATATCTGTGCTTACACTTTTTTGATCACAGTTACACTTGGTTGACACAGTGAACAGCAGATTTTAGACTATTTTTATTAACGTTTTCATCATTTTGCCATTTTAGTATATCATATATTTATATTGATATTTATACTTTTATTTTTTGTGTTCATTTACACTGTGCACTAAGGAATACCCCCCTCCTTTTTCTTTTCTAACACTAAACGTCTACTCAATAAAGAGAGAATTGCACGGAACGGAGATGGGAGTTTCAAACTTTAGGCCAATGTAGCAGAGTTGAAAAAATTCTCCAGTAGAGCTGAATGGGAGAATTTTTCCAACTCAGCTACTTTGGCCTTTAGTTTGAAATTATTTTTCAATTCCCTGGTATTCTCCCTTAAAGGGATTGTATCATATAAACCTTGCTTTTACTGTACATGCAGAGAATAAAAAATGATTGAAAATTATCAATACACTATGTTGGCAAAATTGCATGCAAATTCCTAAATTAGGAGAATAATGTGTTTTAATTGTCTGTTTATGACATTCCCTGTGGTCTGATATGCAAATTACATATTTCCCATTGAAAAGCAGTTCATTTGCATATCAAGCCACATGTAATGTCATATATAGGAGACTCAACAGACACATTTAAAAACAAACATTTTTCTCCTAATTTAGACATTTGCTTGCAATTTGCTAACACAATGCCCAGATTTTCAATCATTTTTTACCATCTACAGGCACAATTAAAAAAAAAAATGTTTAGGTGATACAGTTCCTTTTAAGGTCTTCTTTAATGTTAATTGTCTGTATATAGTCTTTTATCATACTTTGGCCAAATTAACAAATTATATTTTTCACTTGAATACTTATTAGTCAGCAGACACCCTCTGCTAATAGCAATTTCCGAGTTGTCACCGAGAACGATCAAATTACAACTAAATAATGTTGGCACTTCTCTTGTACTGTAGGTAGACATGTGGAAGCCTAATCTTTGTAATTCCCTGTCCATGGTACTGAATATATACATATGTACACATATTCTACACTTTCTCCCCCACCCCCCCATGTAATTATTAACTATAGATTTTTCCAGGAGGCAAGTTAGATTTTTTTGTGTAACTGAGAGAATAAAAATCGGAGGGCAAATTAATATATTTAGAATTTCCTTTTGTGGGAAGCACTTAAATTATTAAAAACTTATATCTTATCTTATTTTTTTATAGCTTGGAACATAGTATCCAAGAATGAAGAATATCAATTACTTTGAATACATTAAAACATTTTATTGTTACTTTTTGTAATGTAATTGTTACCTAGTTCCTCAGTTGCTTTCCAAATAAGAGTTTATTATCCATGTGTTAATAACTTAACTTTAGATCTTAACCAATATTATTTTTTTTACTTCTTTTTACTAATTTGTTAACATCATATGTTTAAATCATTAGAACATAGATTAGCAATCGTGACATGATATAGCTACCTTTTCATAAGGATGTTAACTAATAATAAAGGTTTTCTTAGAAATTTTCACAAAACCATATATATATAACATATTTTGTAAATGTATTGATACTATATATTCTAGTTACAAATAAAATTATTGAGATTTACACTAAGAATAAACTCAAAGTATTAAACATTTTGATCATACAAAACAAAATACTAATAAAATAAAATAATATGTTAATAAATAAATGCTACTGTATAAAAGCCAGGAATATAGTCTTGATCTGAAAGTATGTTTAAAAGAAACAACAAAATAATGATTGGATGGAGACCAGGGATATGCAATGTATCTGTAAAATGACACCAGTGTCAAGTGTGGCAAGTTCTATAAAGGTCCATACATCATTAGATTGTCCATGAAAGAATCTGGTAAATGGCCACCATGAACAACGCAGGTGCCTATTCTTGATGGAGGCATCTTGTTTTATTTTCTTAGAGTTTGTTTGTTTTGAAGAAAGTATCAAACAACAATTCAACAAACAGATACAATAATATAATAGTTAAATCATTTCTAGCTAATGAAGTACCAAGAACAAGGTGTCTACATGGAAAAAACATCTTGAACAGGTTATAAGCCCCTAAAGCCCAGGCAAGACCCCGTACATTTTTAGTACATACATCCATAATGGTACACCTTTTTTAATATCACGTATGTATTAATTTAAACATACAATACTGAGAATGTTTAGGTATGTTAACATTATAAATTAGTTTTCTTACAGGTTTACTCAGGAGGTGGTGATTTTTTAGGATAATACAACCTAACAGCTGTTGACTGTGAACAAGAATCTGTGATGTGATGCCAACATCCAGCTGTCATGACATCACTGGCATTGCTATTCCACAAAATCTGTTATGGCAATGTATAAAATGATATACGATGATGTATGTATATATGGCCAGTCACCAAATTTTATTTGGGTTACTAAGTAGTGTATGGGATATGTGTATGTTATATTACATGATGTTTTCATTGACGTGGTAATTGCACAATTCATGCCGTAATAGCATGTTTTAATAAGAAATTGCAATCATTATTATTACTTTATTTTAATGTAGCTTTTTAATATTTATTTATTTTATTTATTACGGTAACTGTTAAAATATATATATTTTTTTTCAATTCAAAGCAACCAAGTATTATTTGGGGAATTGAACTGACTACCCTATGCTAAACTTTAATATTGTTAGCGTTCTTTTGTTCAAGTTATGTTATCAAGATGTGTTACTGTATATATGTCCTGTGTTTTGAATAAATATATAGTTCTTCTGATTTTACCCAACAGGAGCGGTCTCGTCCGCTATGTTGGGGAGGTGCTAGCAGGGAACCTGTGATTATAGCCCCGTTTGGCTATTTGCTATTTACCTGGACCTGAGGAGTGATTTTGTGGAACTGATTCCGGTAGGAGCTACCCATCTAGTTGCCCTCCCGTGACACTGGATAAACCTATATGTTTTGTAATGCAAGGTGTGTGAACTAAACAGATATCATAGATAACACATGCACTGCTTAGAATTCAAAGTTCTATTCTTCATCCTTAACTCTACACTTCCATGTCACACATGGAAGTGTCAAGAAGGTAAAAAGAAGACAGTCTGCAGTATTTTATCTATTAGACATGTGCAAAACTAAAATTTTCGTTTCGTTTTCGTCCATTCGGACGAAAATGTTATTTATTTCGTCTAAAACGAATTTCGTTCATTACTGCATTCGTTTCAGACGAAATTCGTTCATTATTTTCGTTTCGTTAATTTTAATTCGTTCGTTTTATAGAAATACAATGTAATACTATTGGCTTTCTATAAACCGAACGAGAGCTCCATTCATAAGAAATTCTTATGAATGGGGCTCTCGTTCGGTTCATAGAAAGGCAATAGTACTACATGTTTTCTATAAGCCGAAAGTCTATAAACCGAACGACTTTCGGTTTATAGACTTTCGGCTTATGGAATACATGTAGTACTATGGCTATTCTATAAACCGAACGTTCGGTTTATAGAATAGCCATAGGATTACATGTATTGCATAAGCCGAAAGTCTATAAACCGAAAGTCGTTCGGTTTATAGGCTGTCGGCTTTTAACTATACGGAGACAGAGTCTCCATTCATAAAATTATGAATGGAGACTTTGTCTCTGTATAGTTAAAAGCCGACAGCTTATAAACCGAACGTTCGGTTTATAAGCTGTCGGCATTTTAACTATACGGAGACAGAGTCTCCATTCATAAAATTATGAATGGAGAGTTTGTCTCTGTGTAGTAAAATGCCGACAGCCTATAAACCGAACGTTCGGTTTATAGGCTGTCGGCTTATGGAATACATGTATTCCTATTGCTATTCTATAAACCGAACGTTCGGTTTATAGAATAGCAATAGGAATACATGTATTCCATAAGCCGAAAGTCTATAAACCGAACGTTCGGTTTATAGGCTGTCGGCTTTTAACTATACGGAGACAAAGTCTCCATTCATAATTTTTTGAATGGAGACTCTGTCTCCGTATAGTTAAATGCTATTGTATTCTATAAACCGACTCTATTTCGGCTTATAGATTGCAATAGTACTACGAATGGACGAATGAACGAATGATTTTCGTTTATTAACCATTCGTTCATTCGGCTTTCGTTAGCTTAGCATTTTCGTTCTTCGTTTTTCGGACGAATGGACGAAAATGCTATTTTCGGACGAAAATGCATTCGTCCGAAAACGAATGCACATGTCTATTATCTATAAAGGCAATTGTCTTTGTTTTATTTTTACATCCTGATAGTTTTATGTGTGGGAATTGCGCCTCTTTTCAGATGAAGCGTTCTGCTACTTTTAAGGCACATTTTTTAACCTGTTTCTTAATACTTAGGTTGTGTCAGTGCAGTAATCCAGAAATGCAGGACTGGTGCATATAGCACTAATTGTTGACTTTTGTCAGACGTTAGCATTATATATTGGTAAAGGTTGAATTGCCAACCAAGTTGTAAATATCTAATATATAAATTCAACTTATCTATTTTCCAATTCAGCTATTCTAGTCGTTTTTTTTGCAACTTTGTTTTCAATTCACCACATTTCACCTCATTTAGTGAAAAGACCTACAGCCAAAATTTAGAGAAAACAGGAGAATAGAAATAAATCTATTAAAGAAAGGGGGAATTTTATACACCGATGGTGGGAGTCTGACAGATTAAATAACTTCACTAGAAATTCCCAATGTTGAAATACAGTCAGAGATAATTTTATTACATCTATTTCCGGAAGAATCAACTGATATACCAACTAAAATTGGAACAAGGCCTAAAATGGATGAGTAAGAATGCAGCTAAAAAGCCATTAAATATGGGTAAACAATTAAGAAGATAGAGAACTTAGAAATCTGGGATTAGATGGCACTTCTATGATTGACCGACCTATGTATTTGTTATGTAATGTATATTAAAATGATCACATCATATAGTAAACTTCATTCTACTTGATATCAGAGCATTAAAAGGATGTAAACTGGGATGAAGACTTTAAAAACTGCACTTTATATTATTTGTGTGTATTTATGTCTTTGGATGCCTTTATTGTTATAAGATGTATTTTTTGTAAGGTAAATAAGTTAAATAAACTATTGAAATAAAAAAAATGAAATAAATCTATTGGCCTTATTGATTTGGACATTTCTGTCTCTCTATTTGAGAGTACACGCTTTGACATCTGTACCAAGCACTGTGTACAAATAAGTAGAACAATATTTGTGCCCAACGGTGAATAGGTGCTACTGTATCTCTAATTCTCTATTTATTCATTATTGATTGGCTTATTTAAAAGTTGTATCAATTAACCGTAATGAATGAATAATTAATCTTTTCCTTTTTGGTGTTGTTTCCACACAGAGTGCATTTGATAATATTTTACTGTCTGTCAAACCTCTATTGCAAATATTGTAGCAATCTAGAAATACAACATACAATAATATACATGTGTATGTAAAAATACATTGACACCTGAAAATGGAAGAAATTTACCAGAATGACCACTGAACAAACAAATAAACCAATAATTGAATATGTAACGTTTACTGCATGGCAGTCTTTTAGCTCTCTCACACAAAAGGGGGTTAAGAAGCTTTGGCATTAAAAGCTGAAGCCGAGCACTTTTTAATTAGACACAGGGGGTAATAAGGGTCTAACAAGTGCCAACAACTCTGCTTTCTTGATGGACATTCTTCAACTAACTTTAGAAATAATGTCTGTCACAAGACCAAAGACATGGTTTAATTTGGCCTTACTCTTTTTTGGGGATGTCATGTAATTCTTTTGTTTCTTTCTTTTTTTTCTGTAATTCCAGCACAGCTTTTTTCATTCCAAGGTAATGCATGCTAATCTCTCACCACAACAGAATTTCACCATAAAGACTGGTCATTTGGGACATTCACTGTTCCTGCAAGGTCAGGTTGATTGGGCCTAACCATGTATTTGGCTATTGTTTTGAAAGGTGGTGTTAGAAAGGTTTTACACATCAGAAGACATATATGCAGAACAAGCTTTCTGTAGGCCGCTGCAGATACTCTGCCAAAAGCATTAAATGGTCAGTTCATTCTATAAAGAAAATTAGAGCCCCTGACTTCTTTTCAGTGTGTAGATATGAAAACCTTCCCCACAGGGGATAACATTACGTGTCCATCAAGTAAGCACTTGCAGAGCAGAACAAATAGTCTCGTTTGTACTGGTATATCTGTGGTCACCTGTGGACTCACATAATGCTGTTGAAACAAGGCAGCCACTACATCTAAAGAGTTTTATTTTATGGGTTTAAGCATTAATGTCCAACTGCTGAGCAGTGGCCGGATGTGGCCCTCATGGGTTTTTTGCGGTCCTTGTCCTGGCTCAACAGCCCATTAATCCTAATATATCACATCATTAATTTTAAGTGAAAGTGTTAATTTCTAGTAGTTTCTGTACTTTTTAAAGATAGCTTGAGGCTGCTTTAGTTAGAGACGCTAATGAGTTAATGTTAGTTAGTAAGTCATTTGTATGTAGAAGTTGATTGTTGGTATTTGGGTTTCCCAAAAATTTGAAAACTCTGCAGTTGTAGAAATATTTTTCTTTTCAGATAACATCGGTCTGCCTCTCATGAGCGTTTTAGAAAAGAAATCTGATTTCTGAACCATGTAATGCTAAATAATGAATATATTATTATCACATCACTGAAAGAGAGTGTTCAGATAACCAAGAGATGAGAAAAAAACCTTTGGTCCATACACAAAATATGGCAAACACCAAGCGGATCTGAAACCCTAGAACAAATGTAAATATTGGTGTGAACACCAATTAATCCCTTCATGACTGGACTTTTTTTTATCGTCTTGCTGAACAATAGCTGTTTTAACATTTCTGTGGTATTTGTGTTTAGCTCTTTTCCTCTTTCTCATTTAATGTACGCACATAAATTATATATTTTGTTAATGGGATAAGAAGGATTTTCTTTGGTCCGAATGGTTCTTATCTGCCGACACATTCTATGTTTCTATGTTTCTATGGATAGCATTCCTGTACTGCGAAAAGCGTAAAGTGCGTTCCTCATCCCCATACTGTTTTATTTATTTATTTTTACAAATAATGCACATTTTGCTATGGAACCGGAGTGCTAACTTTATATACACATCACCGCATGTTGCCTACAGTGAAGAGGTCAGTTGCATCACTGGGTATCAAGCAGTGTTTGGAGATACCATGTTCTTATTTGAGCAGTCACAGGAGTGGATCCCAGAGTATCTCCCTTGTGACTTGAATGTCCTTAAGGACTAGCTTGGGAACCACTGGATTAACTGAAGGACATACAACAGAAGAGTTAAAGAAATAAACCAAAACACAGATATTGGCTCAATCTTTAGTTCTTACCTTCAAGGGAGGCAGTCTGACATCTGGGCCCAAAAAGGTTGTCTTTTTGGACAGGACCATCCAAAATGATAAAGGCAAAAACATGATAAGTCAAATCATGTATAAGTGGTATACATAACCTATTACAACTGCAAATGATTACAAAAATGAATTATCTAGGCACCACCAGAATGCATGCTGTGCAAGGTGTCCAGGTATGCTATAGGATGCCGTTAATATCTCCTGTACATGGAGACATAAGCACACAGTATCTTATATGCAGGGACAATGAGAAGATGATAGTAAGAGTAGCCACTACTCAAGTCACTTGAAGAAGCACTGGATGGGGTGAAACTCTAGGGGGAATGCAAGATTGAACCGCCATTGATGAAAATAGGACTTCCTGAATTTATATATCAAACATATGTGTGACACTCGTGAGAGCAGTCATCAATATTTTATGTACGCTTTTTAACCTTTATTTAATATTTATTAAAATCGTTTTTACACTTTTTACACTATGCGAACATTTTCTATTTGTTGCACGTGAGTCGAATCGTCTCTAAAAGAGATACAATGTTGGTACATTGGTGGGACTTGGATACCTCTAAACTCCACAGAGGAATATATATATATTCTTAAGTGAGCAGTACTCTTTCTGCTCCAGTGCAAGTGAGTGCATTAGCAATCTATGGGGGGACCCTACTACCACTGAATATATGCAGAGAGCACTATTGTTTTGTTCTGTTCTTTTCTTCGCATGTCGACACATCATATGAGAAAAGGCATCTGATTTATCTACAAAGAAGTTGTATCCTGCATACTCAACTGAGAATAATTTAAGTATATTTGGGTTTTTTTCTTTCAAACATTTAGTCACAAATATTTTAAATATACAGCACTCCATCTTGTATGTATTGATTGTAAAGTAATAATGCAGATTATTTTTAAATATTTTTAGAGGGTTCCTTCTCTGCCAGTAAAAAAATTAACAACAAATGCCTGCGCTTATACCCAGAAAGTTAAGGAAAACTGGATTGGGACATGGTGTGTGTTATAATCCTTACCTTTATGTTATATGCAGATGGAGAGTGTAGAGGCATTCCATATTCAAGCCAGTCACATCAGTGTGTAACTCAGAACATACAGATGAGTTTAGACTAAGGATGAACAGTGAGTATATGCCTGTACAGAACAGATGGATGATTGTGGAGCAAACAAATTGATTTTAGGGGTATATTTAGATTGCACACATTTTAACCAAATTTTAATTACTGGAAAGCAAAAAAAAAGCAAAACAAAACAAAACAAAACAAAAATTATATATATATATATATATTCCACAGTATTAAATTGGACATTGATATGAATATTTTATTAAGGAGGGAGCTGTTTTTTTCAGTCCAAAGATGGTCAATCCGACTAGGGGGGAGATGGAGCCCAGCTGCTTGTCAGAGTATAATCTTAACACACGTGCAATGAAGCCAGTGGATGCAGCCAAGGCTCTCATTGTTAGAGCTGTGCTGCTGTGCCATGCACTGAGCCCAACATCAAACAGTTTCAGGTGCCTGTCACTGTGCATGTGTTTTAGTGCATGTGCAATTAAGCTATTTGATGTTGTGCATGGTGCAGCAGATCCGTCATTGTGAGAGCTTTGACTGTATGCATTGGCTTCACTGCATATGTACTAAGATTATGCGAACAGTGACAATTAGATGGTTTCCATCCCCCTTCTTTTGGATTAGACATGATTCGACTGAACTAAGTGAAATGGCAACTCCTTCCATGGACATCTTGGGGGAAAATTTTAATATTTATGGAAAAATTCACCATTTAATATGACTCATAAAAAGTTGTAATTTTATCATTGAGGAAAAAATATTCACTGTAATTGTCCTTTAAAATATTTAAAAAAATATATACTGCTGAATTTCGAGACCCAACAAAACAAAATGAAAAAAATAAAAAGAATAAAAAAAATAACAAGTGTTACCAAGACTGATCCTGCACGTTTAGTATCATGGAATAGGTTTGTGGCTCTCCATTCTGTACATGACAGAAAAATCGATTGGTGTACTCCTTATCGTTGGATGCTGCTGGTTTCTTCCTTTCAGAAGCTAGGAGTAAAAAAAAAAAAAAAAGCAAAGAAAGAGAGACATTTTCTTTCACAAGAGCCCCTCAGAACTACAGTTCATGAACTATTCAGTAAACTGACCGGCCTCAGCCTCCCCTTCAACGGCCTAATCAAAGGGGAGGATCTATGTGTTTTGTTGCTTGTCAAAAACAATCAGTGGTCGGCCCATTACATTTGCAGCACGTCGTTCTTTAATTGGTGTAACACACTAGGAGCTGAAAAGAAGAAAGTTCCACAATACAGCCTGAGTGAATGAACCCTGACTCACACAAAAATACTCTTCAGAAGTTCAGAGCTGGACACTAACAAGGATGTATAGAGTTAGCTTGAAAAGGGGTTAAGTTCAGCAATGTTCTACCTTGAAGACCCTCTGTGAAAAAGCAATGATAGCATAGACAGCTTCTAAAATACTCTTCGAAATTGAAAGACAAACTGTCACATGTTATAGTGATTATTTCATGTTTGGTGTGTAAAAGAAGAACAAAATCTGGCTATTTTAAAAAATATACACCGGTATATCCAATTATATTTAGACAGTTAGATAAATTCAAATTTGAACATACTAATTTTTATTTTCATTTTTTTCAATGGTCGGTACCAAATGCTGCATAAATAGTTGCCGTTACATAAATCAATATTCATGTAATATGCGTTTTTTTTGTTATTTTTTTGCAAGAAACTTTTATTTTAGTCTAGAAAATGTATGCTTATGTAATCTGAAATACAACAAGCTATATTATATTAATCATTAATTTAGAAGACGTATTACATTTATTATGAAGCTGACCAATGATATCCAACAGGGGGTCAAGGAAATATTTAATATTTTACTTATTTACTCTTAAGGGTCTGAACCTAAGAGATTGTCACTAAAGTTTAATGGTTGAGAAAGCTTTAAAAGTAATGCGATTTGAAGAGTCAGACTCAGCAGGTGGAGCAGTGGAGTCTTTGCCCTGACAACATTGATTAGTGAGATTTGCATGGAATAATTAAAAAGAAATCTAGTGTCACAAAGTTCCAGAAAACGACCTGCTTTTTTCCCTCTATGAACCACACACTTAGTCAGTCGGTTTGGGTTAGCCTCCATCACATGGGATTTTATTCAGCCTTTAATTCACTAGAGCTGAAGAAGTCACATTCCAGCATTCTGCATTAGTATTCCAGATCACAGACTGTGTATGGGCTCCTAACGCGACCAAATGAATGAGAAAAGCAAACTGTATATACACATGGAGGCTCATAAATGGAAATTAATTATCGCCACTATTACGCCAGCCTTATTATCTCTGACTTTGGTGTTAAATAGACCATTTTGCAAAACATTTGGAATATCACCTCTATATTTCCATCAAGACATAATGATAAGAATGCAAGGCCCAGTGACTATATATTCATTGTGTTGATCTATTGAAAAGCAGTGAAAAATCCCCCCAAAAAGGAGAGAAAACCCAAGCTTCTGAAGTCTGCTCTATTGACTGGGGAGTGTTACCTTGCCATATGTGAACCATCCGGTGCTTCAGCCAATGGCCACTCGCCAACAGTGCGGGTATGAATAAAAGATTCCAAAGGAAAATAGTGTGCTGGCACTCTGGTTCATAAAGTGAATGAAATATTTAACGAGAGCAACAAAATAACAGATACAGGGACAGAAACACTTGATGCGTTTCGAGTCTATTGACTCTTAATCATGCTGGGAAGGTTATCTTGAAGAATAAAAAAACCTGAACTTTCATTACTGTCTTACTTGATGGGCAAACTAGTTCTAAACTGCCGTAATTAATTATGTTTCTATATCACTGTATGTTAAATAAAAATTGAATGCCTCTAAAGTAGGGTGACCATATTTTATTTCTGCCATTCAGGGACACATTATGGAGAGGATGAGGTTTCAGACACAGGCATTACATATGTTATATATACATATATAAAGTCCAAAAAATGATGCAATCAGCTTAATGTGGATCGTATAGTCACGGCCCAGGTGCTGTATTGCTCCATATACAAAAATCCAAACAAATACATGCATTCACAGGACTTGATAGAAAAGAGTCAATAGTTTAATTACTCAATAGGCTATCACACGAGCTTGGTATCGATGTTTCGGTCCACATTGTGGAGCTTTTTCAAGACTTTTTTTTTTTTACAAGTATGTTATAATGTTTTTAATGTTTTATGTTTGTTACATGCTAAAAAAAAAAAGCAAAAATAAATATTTTGAAAAAAAAAAAGAAGTGTCTCCTGGTTGGTTGAAACCTCATTCACTCAGAGCTCTCTATGCGAGACATCCAATCATTGTCCTGGATTGAATCCCATTGCTGGACATGAGGTTACCATACTTTAAAGGTTTAAGGTGTGTTCCAATGGTGTTAATACAGTAAACCAATTTCCCTCTAAAATATCTGACTGAGTTTTAAAGGCAAGTTGCAGCATAGGACAATCTTGAACATGATTGTGATGATTTGAATAATTTAATGCAATATTATCACATGATTTAAATTAAAATATAAAACTATAACAGTTATATTAAAATTTAAAATGTGTGCCATGAATGCAGAACATTAAAAAAACGTTGTATTGCTAAATAGATACATTTTGTTCCTAATCTATAGAAATGTGTCTGTAGTATCTGATGTCTATGAAATTACCTTGTGACTTGATATGTAAATTTTGTTAACATGCCTCCCAAGTATCCCTATTTTTCCCCCAAAATGATCTATCCCTATTTCCTCCTGATGTCCTGATTTTTTAGGAGCTCAGAATTTTACATGTGCATGAGTATGTCACAGAGCTCCCGCCAAAAAGAGGTATTCCTCCTTAGCCATTTGAAATGTTGGCTGGTACAAATGAAGAAATATGTGAATATGTATGATTCTCTATATTGAAGCATTTGCTTGCAATTCTGCTGACAATTATTTGCAAATGGAAGAAACACAAAATAACTGTCAGTCTCCCTCGGTCGGGTGCTTCATGCAAGATCTCACCTCGTCGAGCTTCAATGATCATGAGAACGGTGAGGAATCAGCCCAGAACTACACGGGAGGATCTTGTTAATGATCTCAAGGCAGCTGGGACCATAACACACTACGCCGTGAAGGACTGAAATCCTGCATCGCCTGCAATATCCCCTTGCTCAAGAAAGCACATGCACAGGCCCGTCTGCCAATGAATATCTGAATTATTCAGAAGAAAACTGGGTGAAGGTGTTGTGGTCAGATGAGACCAAAATGGAGCTCTTTTAAACGCTGCCTATGACCCCAAGAACACCATCCCCACCATCAAACATGGAGGTGGAAACATTATGCTTTGGGGGTGTTTTTCTGCTAAGGGGACAGGACAACTGCCCAGCATCAAAGGGACGATGGACACAGCCATGTACCATCAATTCTTGGGTGAAAATCTCCTTCCCTCAGCCAAGGCATTGATGGATGGGTATTCCAGTATGACAATGACCCAAAACACACAGCCATGGCAACAAAGGAGTGGCTCAAGAAGAAGCACATTAAGGTCCTGGAGTGGCCTAGCCAGCCTCCAGACCTTAATCCCATTGAAAATCTGTGGAGGGAGCTGAAGGTTCGAGTTGATAAACGTCAGCCTCGAAACCTTAATGACTTGGAGAGGATCTGCAAAGAGGAGTGGGACAAAATCCCTCCTGAGATGTGTGCAAACCTGGTGGCCAACTACTAGAAACATCTGACCTCTGTGATTGCCAACAAGGGTTTTGCCACCAAGTACTAAGTCGAAGGGCTCAAATACTTATTTCACTCTTTGACATGCAAATAAATGTATAACTTTTTTGACATGCGTTTTTCTGGATTTTGAAAATTTTTATTCTGTCTCTCACTGTTAAAATACACCTACCATTAAAATTATAGACTGATCATTTCTTTGTCAGTGGGCAAACGTTCAAAATCAGCAGGGGATCAAATACTTTTTTCCCTCACTGTACAAGTATCAATATTTATTTACATCATATTCATTAGGGCGCAATTCATTTTTGGCCACCACAAGTAGTTCTCTATTAATTTATTTAAATTTTTTAATTATTTCTTTTTATCTTTGTTTTGGGGGGGTTTTTATTGCACCCCATCTTATTTTTTTTCTAATTTCTCCCAGTGTTCATTACGTTTGAAGCATCGGCCAGTTCCAGATTTTTTGGTCTTGTGAATATATTGTTTCACTAGTGTGCCCTGTACAGTGGGGGATGTCAAACAGATGTAATAACATGCTGTGAATCATCTGCTTACAGTCACAGCAACAAAAGATTCACTTACTTTTGTATTCCAACATTGAGAAACCTCTGAAGGATTTAGAACGCTGCAAAATTTGTGTTTATGTGGCTCTATAAGAAATCTAAGGGTTAATTCTGACTTCTGAGCAGCCACTTAGTATGCTCCACAGTGTGTTTTCGGCTGTGTTTAACAGACCTCCTCTATCTTAATGGTAAAGTCTCTTCCTGTTCTAGACGGTTAAGAGCCTTATGTTATATAATGGAGTGTGTGGTTCCAGAGTCAGTCAATATCAGGGTTCAGTGTTAGATAGGTATAAGCTGAGCATGTATGTCCTTTGCATACATACCATTCCATATGAGGGCAGCAGGAGAAGTGCCGAACCCGGAGTGTAGACATATCTGTACAATCAAATTTCTCCTTGGATCAACAAGCACTAAAGGCATATAATGTATTTGCTAGCACCACCTCTTTAAGCAGTGAATTCAGGGCTGCCATTAGGGGGAGACAGGCGATACATATATCATAGGCCCAGTCAGTGCTGTATTTACCGCGAGGCATCCTAGGCGGATGCCTAGGGCGGCAAATTTTGGGGGGCGGCAGCGCCCCCCAGCACTGATAAAATAAAATAAAAAAAAAAACAAACCCAGCCCTTTCAAAAAAAAAAAAAAAAGACTGCGCTTGCAGGCAGAGACGGAGGTGAGAGGGGATCGGAAGATCCCCCCTCACCATCGCTCTGCCTGCCAGGCTGCACGGGGAGCCGAACAGGCAGCACAGAGAAACCTCCGTGCTGCCTGTTCGGCTCCCCGTGCAGTGTGACACGGAAGTGCCGACAGTCACGTGACGGGCGCGCTGACGTCATACGCGCACCCGGTCACGTGACCTGTCGGCACAATCGCCGGGAAGCAGAACAGGCAGCATGGAGGGACCATGCTGCCTGCCACTAACCACCAGGGAAAGGTAAGTGCTGATGGGAGTCAGAGTGTGTGTGATGGGAGACAGTGTGTGTGACTGAGTGTGATGGGAGTCAGAGTGTGTGTGATGGGAGACAGTGTGTGTGACTGAGTGTGATGGGAGTCAGAGTGTGTGTGATGGGAGAAAGTGTGTGTGACTGAGTGTGATGGGAGTCAGAGTGTGTGTGATGGGAGACAGTGTGTGTGACTGAGTGTGATGGGAGTCGGAGTGTGTGTGATGGGAGACAGTGTGTGTGATGGGAGTCAGTGTGTGTGACTGAGTGTGTGTGATGGGAGACAGTGTGTGTGACTGAGTGTGATGGGAGTAGGAGTGTGTGTGTGATGGGAGTATGAGCTTGATGTGAGTCTGAATGTTATGTGTTATGTGGGGTCATGAAATGGAGGTGATGGGGCATGTCTTAGGTGTGTAACGTGGGTGTGCAGCTTGGGTAGGGGGGTGCCCAGATTTTGTCTGCCTAGGGCAGCACAAAATCAAGATACACCACTGGGCCCAGTGGGTGCTGGGGTAAATCCTGGGTGTGCATTGAGGGTAATGGGCATGTGCTGAGGTGCTGGGGTAAGTCCTGGGGGTGCATTGTGAGTGATAGGTCATGTCTTGGGTGTGCAATGTGGGTGATTGGACATGTCAAAGACTAAATCTCCTTTCTTAGTGGGGGGCCTCTTGTCCTTTGTACTGTTCTGTTAATAGACAGGTATTTAGAGAGCCCTTTGTATTGGCCTTATACATATTTATATAACATTATCATATCCCCTCCAAGTCATTGTTTCTCTAACATGTACAAGTTTAACTTTTCTAGCCTTTCTTCATAACTATAACTTTTCATTCCGTTTATTATTTTTGTAGCCTTCATCTACAATTTCTCTTCATTATGTTGTTTTTTAGACAGGGTACAGAGAATTGAACTGCATACTCAAGGTGAATATGCAGTTCAACAATATGAGGGAATCGATATAGTTGTTCCTCTGTTGTGTCAGTTTTATTGCTGGATGTTTGGTATATGTAGCAACAATTCTCTATGTTGTCTATCCTTTTCAGTGAGCTTTGGCTTGCAACCACAGGTCCTCTTTGATAGTTCTGTGGATGTATGGCATGACTTTTGAAACTGTTCCCCTTTACCCATTAAATAAATATGCCATTTTTATGACCGATGCACCCAGGGCTGGACTGAGCTACTGGGATACCTGCTCTGGGGCAACTGTGGGATGCAGCAGCAAGAGTGTGGTGAGCACTCTCGTGGCCAATGTGATGTCACCTTGCCGCCAACCAGATATCACATAGCATGATCAGCACCTTTTTCCTCCTGCATGCAGTGAGTGGCTGGTGGAAGTCCTGGCTGCCGTATGGTTACGGCAGCCAGGATCTGCATGCTAGAGTAAGTCCTGTGAGTGTAATCTGTGAGCTGAGGCAAATCCTGAGTGCTGACCGGGTGCTGAGGCAAAGCCTGGGTGGCATCTGGGTGCTGGGGCAAATCCTGACCTCCCTCTGGTTAATGGGTAAGTCCTGTGGGATCTAGGACTGTTCCTTGTGGTCTCTTCACTGCGGCAGCTACATTGCCGACAATTCAGCACAGCTGTTTCGGCACTGAACTGTCAGTGCCGAAAATACTAACACCCTCCAGTAAAGTAACCCCTCCAACTATAAAACTATCCTCTAACTCTAATAATAACTTTACAACCAAACCTAAAACAAACACTGAACCCTACTGCTAACTCTAAAATTAACCCTAATACTTACCCCTAATCCCTAATCAGTGGTGTATCTTGATTTTGTGCTGCCCTAGGCCGACAAAATCTGGGCACCCCCCTACCCAAGCTGCACACCCACGTTACACACCTAAGACATGCCCCATCATTCAGACTCACATCAAGCTCACACTCCCATCACACTCAGTCACACACTCCTACTCCCATCACACTCAGTCACACACTCCGACTCCCATCACACACACTCCGACTCCCATCACACACTCTTACTCCCATCACACTCAATCACACACACTGTCTCCCATCACACACACTCTGACTCCCATCACACTCAGTCACACACACTGTCTCCCATCACACACACTCTGACTCCCATCACACTCAGTCACACACACTGTCTCCCACCACACACACACTCTGACTCCCATCACACTCAGTCACACACACTGTCTCCCATCACACACACTCTGACTCCCATCACACTCAGTCACACACACACACACACACACACACACACACACACACACACACACAGTCTCCCATCAGCACTTACCTTTCCCTGGCAGGCAGGCAGCATGGTCCCTCCATGCTGCCTGTTCGGCTTCCCGGCGATTGTGCCGTCAGGTCACGTGACCGGGCGCGCGTATGACGTCAGCGCGCCCGTCACGTGACTGTCGGCACTTCCGTGTCGGCACACTGCACGGGGAGCCGAACAGGCAGCACGGAGGTTTCTCTGTGCTGCCTGTTCGGCTCCCCGTGCAGCCTGGCAGGCAGAGCGTTGGTGAGGGGGGATCTTCCGATCCCCTCTCACCTCAGTCTCTGCCTGCAAGCGCGGTCTTTTTTTTTTTTTTAAAGGGCCGCGTTTTATTATTTTTTTAATTTTTTTTTTTCAGTGCTGGGGGGCACCCCAAAATGTTGCCGCCTAGGATGCCTTGCGGTAAATACAGCACTGTCCCTAATACTAACACTAAAATTAAACCCTGACCATAATACCCTAACACTAACCCTAAACAAACCCTCAATGATTCAATGATGTGCTTGACATTGCCGAACTGTCAGGCCCTTTAAATGCTGTGAAGACGCAGTGGAAAAGAATCAACTTCAGAAAAAATTCCCTCTCTGCCATCTAGGTGCTGGGGAAAGTCCTGTGTGTGCAATTCATGTGCTGTGGTAAGTCCTGTGTTCCATCCCAATTCGAGTGCTGGGGTAAGTCTTGGGTGCCATCTGGATGCTGGGGTAAATCATGTTAGTGCAATCTGCATTCTTGTGCATGTCCTGGGTGCTATATGGGTGCTGGGGCATATCCTGAGTGCAATCTGGGTGCTGGGGTAATTGCTGGGTGCATTTTGTTTGCTGGGGTAAATCTTGGGTGCCTTATAAGTACTGGGGCAAATCCTGGGTGCAACTTGGATGGGGCAAGTTCTGTGTGTCATCTGTGTGCTTGAGTAAGGCATGTGTGAGCAATATGTGTGCTGGGGGAAGTCCTGTGACTGCAATATGGATACTGGGGAAAATTGTCAGTGCTTGGGTAAGTCTTGTGAGGGTAATATGGATTCTTGGGTAAGTCTGGGTACAGAGACAAATTATTCACACAATCTTGGCACTGGGTTAAGTCCTTAGAGTGCAGTCTGGGCACAGGGGTAAGTCCTGGGTTTGCACCCACAAGACTTGCCTTAATACTCAGATTGCACCCACAAGACTTGCCTCCACACCTAGCTTACACACACAGGCGTTGCCCCAGCCAGAACCCAGATCACACCCCACAGGACATTCTCAGCACCCACATTGCATCCCTAGGACTTGCCCATGAACCCAGATTGCACCCATAGGACTTGCCCCAGCACCAATATTGCACCCATAGGACTAGCCCAGCACCCCATATTGCACCAAAAGTACTTGCTCAGCTCCCAGATTGCACCCACAGGACTTGCCCATGGACACAGACTACATCAAAAGGACTTGCCCAGCACCCATATTGCACACAAAGAACCTGCTCAACACCCAGAATGCACCCACAGGACTTGCCAATACATTCAGATTGAACCCACAGGACTTGCCCATGCACCTATATTGCACCTAAAGAACCTGCCCTTCACCCAGATTGCAACCACAGGACTTGCCCCTGCACCCAGATTGCACTGACATGCCTTGCCTAGAAACATAGAAACATAGAATGTGTCGGCAGAGAAGAACCATTCGGTCCATCTAATCTGCCCAATTTTTTTGAGTACTTTAATTAGTCCCCCGTTCCCGGTCTTATAGCTAGGATAGCCTTGTGTCTATCCCACGCATGCTTTAAATCCCTGACTGTGTTAAAGTCAATGTAGCTGCCTAGTACTCATATTGCACACACAGGAGTTTATCCAGCACCTAGTTTGCACAGACGGGCATTGCCCCAACTAGCACCCATATTGCACCCACAGGACTTGCTCAGCACACAGATTTCACACACAGGACTTTATCAAGCATCCAGACAGCATACACAGGATTTTTCCTAGCCAGCACACAGATTGCACACACAGGCCTTGCTCCAACACCCAATTTGCCCACAACTGACTTGCTCCAGCTACCAGATTGTACCCATAGGACTTACCATGTGCTGGACATCCCTGGTGTCTAGTGGTGAGCAGCTGGGTGTCTGTACACTGGCTAGGTGCACAAACATTCTCTCAGGCGGTGTTGTTTTTCTTGTTAATGATATCTTAATACCTTTTATGAAACATTTTCCAGAGTAATTTGACTGCACCCACAGTTTTGCCCTACAGCCATATTGTACCCACTGGACTTTCCTAGCACCCAGATTGCCGAAAACACACAACATGTACCCCCAGGTTTTGCCAGAGCACCAAGTGATGGCAAAGACTTTTGAGCCCAAGCTCCCATTATAATGCAACAAACTAAGTTAACAATCTAAAAGTCCAATTTTCCCCTAACTTATGACCTGTCTCAAATTGTTATTCCTTGTAGTTTCCATTCTTCTTGTTTTTGTTTCTTTTCCTTTAGTTGTTCCATCTCATTGTCTTTATATCCTCCACATCCATCAATATATGATAATGGCGACAATGCAGTCAGTTGCCAAGAGCCATCTCAGAAGCTCTTGAATGCCTAAAGCTACAATATGTTTGCCTATATCAGGGGTGGCAAACACAAGGCCCACGGGCCGAATCCGGCCCGCCGGACCTTGTAATGTGGCCCGCACAGCAGTGGCGTACTGCGGGGGGGGGGGGGCGGCACGCCCCGGGTGCCACTGACTAGGGGGGTGCCACCGGTGCAGCCGGCACTCCCCCGCGCTGCTTACCTTTTTTTTTTTTTTAAATCACAGCGACCGGTTGTGACGATACGTCACATCCGGCGACTGTGTTTCCCTCCTCCGTGCAGGAGACCCCGTCCGGGACCACAGACAAGCAGCGATTCGGTAAGTGATGAGGAAGGGGGGGGGGGGGGGGAGGAGTGGCACAATATTACTGGGCATCTGGCTGGCACTATATTACTGGGCTCTGGCTGGCACTATATTACTGGGCATCTGGCTGGCACTATTTTACTGGGCATCTGGCTGGCACTATATTACTGGGCTCTGGCTGGCACTATATTACTGGGCATCTGGCTGGCACTAGATTACTGGGCATCTGGCTGGCACTATATTACTGGGCTCTGGCTGGCACTATATTACTGGGCATCTGGCTGGCACTATATTACTGGGCTCTGGCTGGCACTATATTACTGGGCTCTGGCTGGCACAATATTACTGGGTTCTGACTGGCACAATATTACTGGGGACTGACTGGCACACTATTACTGGGCTCTGACTGTTACAATATTCCTGGGCACTGACTGGAACACTATTACTGGGCACTGACTGGCACACTATTACTGGGCTCTGACTGGCACACTATTACTGGGCTCTGACTGGCACTATATTACTGGGCTCTGACTGGCACAATAATATTGGCTCTGACTGGCACAATATACAGATGTGAGGAATTTTTAGGCGCAATCCTGACCCATGCACTGTGTTCTTGGTGCAATCTTGACCCATGCACTGTGTACTTGGTGCAATCCTGACCCATGCACTGTGTACTTAGTGCAATCCTGACCCCTGCGCTGTATAAGTAGCATAATCCTGACCCATGCACTGTGTAATTAGCGCAATCCTGAGCGCTGCACTGTATACGTAGCGCAATCCTGACCCATGCACTGTGTACTTAGCGCAGTCCTGACCGCTGCACTGTATACGTAGCGCAATCCTGACCCATGCACTGTGTACTTAGCGCAGTCCAGACCCATGCACTGTGTTCTTAGTGCAGTCCTGACCCATGCTTGCTATTATTCTTCCTAGGCTTCTGTTTTCAAGGCTAGTTATTACTTAAATTATTATTAAAACCAGTAGCAACTGAATGCAGAGGCAATTATTCATGATAATAAAGAGTAGATGCATAATCCTATACAACCGGCCCTTTGAGGGTAACCATACTGCTGATGCGGCCCCCGATGAATTTGAGTTTGCCACCCCTGGCCTATATCATAAACACCTATACACATTACAATTATGTTACTTTCACTCTCCATCTCAACTGTAACTACACCACAAGGATACCAGAGGAGGTCTCTTCAAGCATCCCCCCCACAAAATATTGATGCAGGCCAAGGGACAGATTGTGCAGGACTCATGTGGACTTCTTTTGCATCAAAGAGGAAGAGATCAGAGAAATGTATAGGTTAACAATGACTACTTTGCAAAGCAATGTTTCCTATGTAGTGCTCTATGATTTGAATAAGAAATGTTAGAATCAGAAAAATGAGCATGGGTTAAAAGATCCTGGAAAATGTTATGATAAAATTGAAACATGTGGGATGAAGGAATCAAAGAGAGGAAGAGTTTGTGTCAGTAGGGGAGCTAAAAGAGGTGCTTGTAACAGGAAACTCACTGTAGAGTGAAGGAGTGGCACACCAAGGTAGGTACTACATTAGGTAATACTTTGTGGAAATTGAGACACCTGCAGGGGTGTTTATCCCAACAGTCAAGTAGGTACCCCATGGTTGAGCCATAGTTTCTAGTTACTGGGAGCTTGTGCAGCACTGACCAGATCTGACCAGGAAACCGAGAACCACTGTTAACGGCATATGTGTAACTGGAAGGCAACTTTGAATCATAGGCAGGTTAGCATTGTTTTGTCCTTTCTTATCAATGTCAAACTATCCATGAATATTAATGAAATATAATACTTTACTTTACAAGTTATATAATTCAAGTACAGTGATAAATACAGCAGTTACAAGATGATTAACACAGGAAACTGAACAACTCCAAAGGCTTCTGTGAAAAAAAATGCACCAATTGAGAATGATTATGATTAATAAAGCATTGCAGATGTAAAGCCATGCAGTGGCGTTACTAGAGGGGTGCGGGGGATGCGGACCGCACTGGGTGACACCCTCAGTAGGGGTGACACCGGAAGATGCTTTCCTCTCCCCCCCCCCCCCACCACAAACACCGCAACAGCGATGTGCTGCATGGAAGAGGAGTTTGTGCAAGCCATCCAAGCACAGACTCCTCCTCCTCTGGGTTATTCAGACTCTTCTGTCAATCAGGCAAGGGGGAGTTGAAGATGATTTTATGGAGAGGGGGTGGATGGGCTGATGTTGGAGGGCACAGAGGCTGATGTTGATGGGGCTGATGGTTACGATGTTGATGGAACAGATTTGGTGGAAAAGGGGGTTATGGATCATGCAATGGGTTGAGTAATATGTTGAGGAGGAAAGAGGGGCTAGTTTTGGGGGTACATGGGGCTAATCATATTGGAACAGGGCTGCTGGTGATTATGGTTGTGGGGCTTATGATGTTTTAGGATGATGTTTGAGAGACAAGAGCTACTGATGGTTATGATTCTGGGGGTCAAAGGGGCTGATGTTGGGGGAACATGGGGATGATGATAATGATGTGGGAGAGCATGGGGGATGATTATGATGATGATCATAAGACTTGTGACCCAGAGCATTGGACAGCTACCCATAGGTTAGAGGGACATATAGCATAGAAAGTATCGGTAGCTGCCATTTACATGTTTTTTCATGTTTTCTATTATATCACTTTGCTGGGGAAACAGTGGGGTTGATGATTGTGTTAGGGGAACAGAGGGGCGAATGGTTATGATGCTGAGGTAACAGGGGGCAGATAATGTTGGGGGACAGGAGGGCTTATGATCATGCTGTGGAGGAATGATGAAATGTAGTAACCTGGAAGGAGGGCCTATGTAAGGTTTTCCCCCTTTAATGGACTGCATTTCTCTGTTAACATCAAGTGGACTTCGGACTGGCTAAGTGTCATGGGAATTGTAGATAAAACATATTATCTGACACCTTCTTTGCTGTTAACTACAGTCCCCATGATGCTCAGCCAGCATTGTGTTACCAGTATGGCCAATACTCATGGAAATTATAATAGTAGATAGTGACAGGTATTACAGTTTCCACGATTCCCATCCAGACAAAAGTCTCCCTTTAAAGGGACACAAAATGTTACTTTTCATATGTGCTTCTAATATAGAATGTGAAAGGTTAATTGTGCCTCGTATGAGGATAAACTGGCATGTACTTTTGATGGTACATGCAAAGTCCTTTGGGTGCAATATAGGTGCATGGCAAGTGCTGTGTGTACAATAATGTGCCGTGGCAATAACTTTGGGTGCAATGTGAGTCAGTGGCGAATCCAGGGGGGGGGGGGGCAACGGGGCAATTGCCCCCCCCCCCCCCCCCGAGAAGAGAAACCCTGAAAAAAAAAACCTGACGCTTTAAAAAAAAAAAAAAACACGCTTGCAGGCAGAGACAGAGGTGAGAAGGGATCGGAAGATCCCCCTCACCTTCTCTGCCTGCCTGCCAGGCTGCACGGGGAGCCGAACAGGCAGCACAGAGAAACCTCCGTGCTGCCTGTTCGGCTCCCCGTGCAGTCTGACACGGAAGTGCCGACAGGTCACATGACCGACGCGCTGACGTCATGCGCGCGTCGGGTCACATGACCTGTCAGCACAACCGCCGGGAAGCCGACCAGGCAGCATGGAGAAGACCATGCTGCCTGCCATTAGCCACCACGGAAAACAGGTAAGTGCTGGGGAGATGGGGGGCACATTGGCTGGGGCTTAGTAAATGGCAAATAACACTGGCATACTGGGCAAATTAGCAGGGGCATATTAAATGGCAAATAACACTGGCATATTACTGGGAAAATTGGCTGGGGCATATTAAATGGCAAATAACACTGGAATATTACTGGGAAAATTGGCTGGGGCATATTAAATGGCAAATAACACTGGCATATTATTAAGCAAATTAGCAGGGGCATATTAAATGGCAAATAACACGAATATTATTGGGCAAATTGGCTGGGGCATATTAAATGGCAAATAACACGGGAATATTATTGAGCAAATTGGCTGGGGCATATTAAATGGCAAATTACACTGGAATATTATTGGGCAAATTGGCTGGGGCATATTAAATGGCAACTAACACTGGAATATTATTGGGCAAATTGGCAGGGGCATATTAAATGGCAAATAACACTGGCATATTACTGGGAAAATTGGCTGGGGCATATTAAATGGCAAATAACACAAATATTTTTGGGCAAATTGGCTGGGGAATATTAATGGCAAATAACATTGGCAATGTGTATGTAATGGGGTGATGGAGGCATGTAAATGGGGTGATGGGGCATGTCCTTGGTGTGCAACATGGGTTATGGGTCATTTCGTGGGTGTGCATCGTGGGTAGGGGTGCCCAAATTTTGTCTGCCTAGGGCAGCACAAAATCAAGATACACCACTGGGGGGGGGGGGGGGGGGGGGAGAACACTGATGGGAGAGAGAAGAGAACACTGATGGGGGAGAGAGAGGAGAGAACACGTATGGGGGAGAAGAGAGAACACTGAAGGTGGGGGAGAGAGAAGAGAACACAGATGAGGGAGAGGAGAAAAAGAGACAGCTATTGGGAAGAGGAGAGACACATACATGTTTAGAGGGACAAAGAGACTGTCATAGGAGGTAGAGAATAGAGAGAGACATGGGAAGGGAGAGGAGCGTGACAGAAGGACATTTGAGAGAGGATAAGACAGATGGACATGTGCCCCTCCCGAAATCAGACTCTGGATCCGCCCCTGATGTGAGTGCAGAGGAAGGAAATGAAAACAATCCATTTTTGCATTTTCATTTTTATTACATATGAAAAACGTTGTAACAGATCCGATGGTTTATGTAGGTAGTTTATTTAAAGTTTATATAACGTGGGGATGAATTTTTTTCTGTTACATATTCTGGATAAATAAAATTAGGGACATAAAAAATGGTTTCTGTATGATTTGGTATGGTTTGATCCGGGAGGACATCCAGAGGGGTGACACCGGGAGTTACCGAACCGAGTGACACCAACCCTAGTGACGCCTCTGAAGCCATGTTTGTGTTGCTTTGACTTTTATAAATAACTATATATATAAAACTAAACCAAGGAACTGAATGGGTGAAACCACTGAAGATATATTTTAACCACAATTAAAATTTCATTTGTTTTAAAGGGACATGCTAGGTTGAAAAATAAAATAAATAATTAAGGCTTTTACCAATTTCTCTAGTCTACTTTTTCTGTTTAAAGCAGTAAACAAACAAATCTTAAAACTATCAGCGGCATTTCAGGCTGCCTGATAATCATAGGACTTGTGACCCACAGCATTGGACAGCTACCCATAGGTTATGATTATTGACATGATTATAGCATAGAAAGTATCGGTAGCTGCCATTTACATGTTTTTTATTATATCACTTTGTGTCCCCTATGTGACACAGGATATCGCTTCCTCTGCTTAACAATCAAGCTTACTTAGTACATAGATTAGTGTTTTATTTAGCATTTTGCCTCTTACATGACCAGTTGTCCCAGTGCTCATTATATGGCTTTTAAAAAAATAAACACTATGTTACTCTAAGGAAGCAAAACACAAGGTACCTAAGCTTGAGGTCTCATGCACTAAGGGTTACTACTTTCTATTAAAGGAAAACAGCAGCAATTTGGGAGAATCCTTCCCAGTGAATACATTTAGAACCAGATGCTTTTTATTCTTTGCCTGGGCTTCATGGGTTTCTCTGGCACAAATCAGGCCTTCTAGGCACAGAATGGGCAATCCCTTGATCCCCATCAATTGTCACCCAGAGCCTGGGCCACTTTGACCGCAAATAGTGGGGAAGTCAGAGCTAATCCTTTGGAGGAACCACGGGAAAAGAAAGGCAACAATAACCAAGTCAAGCGTAAAAAATGAAAGAGAAATCTCTATTATCAGTCAGTACATTTCCCAGCGATGTACTGAGAAAATCAGCTAGTTGATGATGCGAGTCAGACTCCCAGAGAGGAATCCGAGGTCGTGCTGGGTTGATAGACTCACACGATGTAAGGAGCAATATCATAGAGCAAAAGGCCTCTTCATTTACCAAATCCTCCCTTACATCCACCATAACCATTAAATACAGACTGACTTTATTCTGTATGGAGCGTAAAGTGGAAAAAAAAAAAAAAGTTCACTCACTGAGCTTTAAAGAAATGTGCCAACGGCTTAAAGGGATACTACTGAGCAAAAGAATTTTATATCCCCATTATTACACACCCATATGTATTTATAAGTGTGTAACTAATCCATATATAACCATGCTCTCTCTTTATATATGTATATATATATATATATATATATATATATATATATATATATATATATATGCACATACAATATATGTGATATATATATACACACACACACACATACACACACACACACACACACATATATATCTATATATATATATATATATATATATATATATATATATATATATATACTACTGTTCAAAAATTTGGGGACAAAAATGTGGTTATAATGGCATAATATCAATTGTGTTCTATTCAAAAATAAAATCAAAAAAGCAAATCTTAATTTTGATCTTTCTAAAAAGGTATTAAGATACCATTAACAGAGAAACAACACCACAGAAGCCCTCCCCCAGAAAAAACTCTTATATGGGGGGTTGTGAAGTAAAAAAAAAAAAAACAAAAAAAAAAAAGTTTGTATTTTTTTTCATTTGTCACAACCCCCCATATAAACAGCGTATTTTTATTTTTTCTGCTTTGTTGTTTTCTCTCTTAAAGGGACTGTCTAGTGCCCAAAATGCATCCTCCAAATATGAATGCATATTAATGTGATTTTAAAGTACTTTAAAATGCATGTTTTACATTGCTTAAAGAATAAAATACTTACATACTAGCTGAGTAAAAGTCATTTCCTTTTTTTTTATTTTTGCTGCAGGAATAAATGAGAATAATTTCATTTATGTCATCAGGCAATGTGTTGCACTGTGAAGAGATCCTACTGTGTACAAGAACAAGGTCACTCAGAGTCCACATAATATATTCAATTGGAAGAGCTCAGGAAGTGACTAATTGAAACAAAACTTTATATCATCATTGTATATTTAATCAGTGCTACCGCACCTTCAGTAAACATGCAGAGTAATCACTTGGGAGGGCTTGAGTCAAATATTAAAAATGTGATTTATGCAGAATGCCTGCATCAAATCACACTGGAAAACAAAACCTGTGCAATATACAAGCAGTAATCTTCATATTGCACCAAAGTGAGTTTGGGGACTAGACTGGCCCTTTAATGATATCTTAACACCTTTCAAGAAAACTCAAAAATAATTGTCGTTTTAAGTTGACTTTTGCCTTTGACTCTGGTATTGGCTTATCATACCATAGTAAACAGAAGTGCCCTGCAAGCATCAGGAGCGTTTCTGCTGCTGCGATTATTGTCTACTAATACTTTGTTCAGGGTTCAAGTGGTTATGGTAACATCCTTGTTACAGGAATTTGTTGTTTGTTTATAAATTTCTTACTGACTAAAAACATTTGAACTGTTGTGTATACACAAACATAATACATACAATATCATACATAGGCCTCAAGCCAATTTTTTACCTGCCTACCTGTAAAATTCTAGCTGCGTGGCAACCCTATAGAGATACTATAAATGTACATGTTAAACATTTGCATGGAATTTTTAAATTCAACATTAAAAACCACAAATTAAAATATACATTTAAGGGTGATCCAAACAAAGTATAATCATACTGCAATGTCATGACATTTACAAACACAAATTTATAAAACAGAGAAAGTGAATGAGCTGCCAGGATTTTCTTTAATCAAAGATTCCATGTTGATATTAGGTACAAGGCATTATTAAGCCAAGTGCACAAGTATAACTTAACTACATACTGAATGCCTGTGCTGAGAAAGCTTAGAGCTTATGAATAAAACTCACAATAATAGGAGATTGGCTATTGTAGAGGAAATATTTCTACAAGTACATGTTACAGAAACCCCAACACAACTCCCTATTGGCAATGAACCTATCCTCCTGAAAATAAACTCCTTATTCCGCCCCATTACATTGCTTAATTTTACACATACACATTATCCAAGAGCAAGGATTCCTACCAGAAAACCTTCCTGTTTATATGTGCAGGGATCAGCCGGTTTAATAGCTGCAGGATATAAAAAGAAGTAACAGCAAGACTTTTTTTTAAGAATCTACAAGCATTTACACGCTGACACCTACAATTATCCCAAATAAGGCTCTGATCTCTGTGCTTCTGAGCCAATCTGTAGAAAAATTCCCAGCAGACAATGGGCCATGTCAAGTGTTCTTTGGACTGATTGGTTTAAGGAACCGAAACAACTTCATTCTTAGCAACAACAAAAAAACAAGTTTGTTTTTTTTTAAATAAAAAATGTATTTCAGTACAAAACCTAACAACAAAAACGATACACTTTTTAAAAGTTTTTTTTAATTTTTTTATTAAAGACAGCCATTTTAAACAAAAGAAGCAGAAGTCTTTTAACAAAAATGTAGCTACAAAGTATGCCCCAGATGAAGGTCCTTATTTGCCTGTGTTGAAATAAGCATTTCTAGGATATTGCTTCATATTAATAACACTTTAAATCATATGTAGAGCAAAGACAGTATTCTGTGTGGTCGTGCCCTGTGTACAACATGGTGGAACTTTACTAGGAGTTGAATAGTGAAAAATCCAGCAGTATCTAATTAATTTACACAATAACATACCAATTTTTACTTGCCATCCACCTGGAAACATAATAATAGTAAATACAATAAAAAATTGTGTTTGTATATTCATTATGTTTTATAACATCGTCTTGATTTTAAGATCCATTAATAAATCCCACTGATGTAATCCACCTGCTTCATGCAGTTCATAGGGCTTTTCCCCCTTGTGTGTCTTTTCAGAGAAGGGAATTATCCAAATCCTGTAGGTCCCTTCCCTATCTGTCCTCACTGTGATGCTGGATGACCCGTGAAAAGGATAGGGCAGCTTTTCACCAGCCTGGCATAGCCTAGCAGTTAGTGTTCTGCCAGATGTAGGGCTAGAGAGCAGATAGAGGCTCCATATTGCACATCACAGAGCCAGCTTTTACTTAACCCCCTGACCTTTCATACATGTTATCTAATGTGTATTTTACAAATGTATCCTTTACTTACAGGAAACTAAAAAAAAAAAGTCTACCATCTGATTTATGATTTCATTTGAGATTGAAATTGTATTTTTATTTTTTTAAATGTTATTTTCTTTTTTTTTACAAAAATAAATTCTAAATGTAAATATTAAATCAGGGGCAGAAGTATGTGTTAAAATAGTTAATAAAAAAAAACATTAGTATCATTTTTATATTTAACATCAACCGTTTAAAAGAAAACCTGCAATTTTTCCAAACTTTGTTACGACTTTGCTAAACCAGGCAGAGTATGGTTATATAGAACCATCAAGAAAATCTTGTATTTTCCTAACAATGCTAAATGCTGTAAGAAAAATACAAAACAAAGTATTCAATGGTTATAAAATTGAAGAAGAATGCAAATGGCCATGGAGTATACTTTATAAGCTGCATTTACAGAAAAATAAAAAGAGAAGTTTAAAATTTGTTTTAACAAAGAAACATAGAATGGGTCAGCAGATAAGAACCATTCGGACCATCTACTGATTTCTAAATACTTTCATTAGTCCCTGGTCTTATCTTATATCTATGTTAGCCCTATGCCTATTCAGTGAATGCTGAAACTCCTTCAGTGTGATAACCACTTCCGCTGGAAGGCTATTCCATGCATCCACTAACCTCTCTGTCAAGTAATACTTCCTGATATTACTTTTAAACCTCTGTCCGTTTAATTTAAGATTATGTCCTCTTGTTGTAGTCGTTTTTCTTCTTTAAAATGTACTGTGTTGATTCCCTCTATGTATTTAAATGTTTCGATCGTGTTCTCTCTGTCTTGTCTTTCCTCCAAGCTGAACATGTTCCTTTAAGATCCTTTTATTTTTCCTGGTAAGTTTTGTCCTTTAATCCATGAGACAGTTTAGTAGCCCTTCTCTGATGTTCAAAGTATCAATATCCTTCTGGAGATACGGTCTCCATTATTGCAGTTTAAAGTGACCAGATTAACGCATCTAAAGTCTTGTAATACAATGTACAGGGAATTTAATTTTGTCCTTACTCTGTAGTTGCTCCTACTTGCCCATGCTACTATTTTACAGTAGTCTCATAAAAAGCTGTCTAATAAAAAGGCTTACGAGGGCATTTGTTAATCTTTGAAATGCCAAGAGAGTAACATATTGCCCACTCCTCTAAAAATCAATGGGTTATGCGCTGAAAAAGAAATGAAGAGCATTTCTTTTAAAAGCCACAACTTGCAGCAATTTAGAAGGGAGACGTTAATCTTCTGCTTGCTAAGTTTGACATGTCCCGTGAAGATGCTCTGATTGCCACAGACAAGCTTACCTCTGTCCATGCACAGGGAAGCCATTATTTATCCCCCAGATACCCACCACTGGGGGTGTTTGACACACAACAAATACCACAGCGCCTACAAATGCATTGCTCTGTTCAACATTAACATAAATGTAAGATATTTCTTCCCTTCTTTCTCTCTTTCTTTTTTAGTATCAACCTTGTTCTTGAAAGGCTGCTTGAAGAGATGGAGACACTTTGGGTCCTAATTAGTGATTTTTGTCCTCTTGTTACAAAGGCTCAACATTTCATGCAAATGAACTCTTCAGGGTAGCCACATTTCCCCTGCTCCAGAATTAACTGACTCTTATGCTTAATCATATGCTGAGCATCTCTCAGCCCGGCTAGCTTTTTATCTTGATTACTTTAATCAATAAGAAATGATAGAGTCGAATTATAAACTCTATTGGCTTTTAAATTCTACCGACAAACCCTCTAAATGTGTCTCTCCTTTCACTGCTGTTTATTAAAATGATCTACTCCTGCCAGTGGTGCACACAATCCACAAAGAAAATACACTGTTTACTTCTCTTGGACAAACAAGTGGTTTATGCGTTTAGTAAAAGGAGATGCATTCTTAACCCTTTCCTTTGCAAAGGTATGAGTTATATTTAGGGGGGGGGGGGGGGGGGGGAGAATACATTGAGTGCCTGAGGAGAGCTCCTCTTTGGGTGTTCTAAAAGTTAAAGCGATTGATGTCAGAAGACTGAGAATCCTTTTGGTGGCTGAAATGTCCACATTTGAAGCTGAAAAACAATTCTAAAATTTGGGAAATCAAAATGAGTGTTAAATGATTTTTTAATGGTCACAGTACGATGCATATAAAAATACAATCATACTGATGCATATAAAAAAAAGTACAATCATACTGATCAAAGGTTTACACTGCATGAGAAATTACATTTTTTAAAACAATACGTTCTATTTATTAAATGCATCTTAAATCCATAATTTTTTTTTAAATGTGACTTTTTTATGCTTTAGAAAAAATGGCAATACCTGAAACCTAATTTCGTTGTTTTATAAACTCTAAAATTTACTAGATTGCTAAAATAAAAAAAAATAAAAAAAAAATATATAAACGTGTTATGTTGGTAATAGTGAATTACTAACTTTACAAATTGTTGGTGCTACATAAG
Source organism: Pelodytes ibericus (assembly GCA_036172795.1). Classification (NCBI taxonomy): domain Eukaryota; kingdom Metazoa; phylum Chordata; class Amphibia; order Anura; family Pelodytidae; genus Pelodytes; species Pelodytes ibericus. The sequence goes on from CM069861.1 coordinate 88,025,765, forward strand.
TAAGTGTAACCCTAATAATAATAATAATAACACAAGAAAAATACTTAAACATACAGAGAGGTAAATTAAATAAATTAATACAATATACTAGATATCTGAATCATTTCTAGATTTTGTATCTTTTAGTTGTCCATATTTAATATATATATTTACGATTAGCATTATTTTCTACTTTTGGCTCAGATGTGCTAGTTGCTATGTTGCCATAAAATGAACAAACAGCTAAGACCTGGTTTGATTAGCGATAAAGAACTACTTCTAAAAAAAAAAAAAAAAATCAACTCATATGTATTATAGATGAGTTTCAAAAGGGGATTAAGAGGTTGAACCTAATTTTGCTTGCACCATAGCAAGTCAAAAGGAAAGACAATCCACCAGATTACACAATAGTATTCCATTTCTTCATCTGCACCTGCAACCAATTTTACTGGCCAAAAACTCCCCTTTCACCACTGATAAAAGGCATCTTTTTTTTTTGCTATGTGGTTAAAATTCTATAAATAAAGTGAATAGAACATAGAAAAAGTACTATTTTAGTATCTTATTAAATTAAATTATTCATTTCTTTATTTTATTTTTCAAATAAATACTTGCTTTAATATTTTTAAGTTCTTTTTTAGACTAATGCACAAATAGAGTGAGTCTCTTCCTATATACACTTTATACAGAGTTCTATAATACAGAATGCACAGCGCTTTGCAAAGTTCACAGAAGGGCATTCATTATGTAGAAATAGAGATGCAGAAGAAGCTGGAAGCATTAATTCTCAATGAGGTTAGCAGTAAAATCACAGACAATTTCAGCACTCACTACCACACTTGTTATTAGGAGTGATGGCTAAAGCACCAGAATTATTCTGGTTTGTAAGTTATCAAGAGCCCACTAATATCACATTAAAACCTATTGACTGCAACTGCGTGATTGAAGGGTTTTTAACAATTAACATAATCAGAAAATGAGCCGAGCTAATTTTGTATTCAACTCATTACTTTTTAATCATGTATTTTGTTTTAATTAATATCTATTGCCTTGGAAATAACATAAGGAAGATGATTTTAATGCTGGTCCAGTATTTGTTAAGATATAGAGGATTGACACATACATTTCTTGTGAAATGTAAAGGGTGAAGGGGAGTGTTAATAGACAGTTCCCAGAAAATAAACTCCAATCAATATAAGGGTCTGCTTTATAAAAACACCAGAGACCACATCTAGCTGTCATTTATCAATCTCTGATTGCAAATGGGGGTGTATATATGTTAAATAATATGCAATTATGTAATAGGTGAAGAATATACTGGAAAAATGCAGTTAATTTTATTCCCAATCACAAAGTACAAAAGAGATGTTTAGATTACATATTCATTTGAATCACCCTGGTAATAAAGTCACCCATTTCACTCTTGCAGTGTGAGATGATGTGTTGAACACTGTTCTGACACTCAACGTGTGAAGAGGATACCTTTAGTAAATAAATTCGATCACAATGTTTTCAGTGTTTTTGGAATAGAGTCTCTAAAAAACAACTCCCATTCCTTACCATAAAAAAGAATTAACAGTAAATACAAGGGGAGTGTGCTATGTAATTGCATTGAGTCTTGTTCCCAAACATTTTTTATGATGGCCACTTGGGGCATAACAATCATGGTCGCATGGGTCATGACTAGAGTTGAGCGGACACCTGGATGTTCGGGTTCGGCGGGTTCGGCCGAACTTCGGAAAAAAGTCCGGGTTCGGGCTCGAACTTGACCCCGAACTCCATTGAAGTCAATGGGGACCCGAACTTTTGACCACTAAAATGCCTCTAAAAAAGTCCTGGAAAGGGCTAGAGGGCTGCAAAATGAAGTAAAATGTGGGTGAGTGTCCCCATTCATACGAATAGGTCAATTGACCTATTCGTATGAATGGGGACTCTATTTCGGTTTACAGAAAGCCAATATCCATGTAATGCTATTGGCTTTCTATAAACCGAAATAGAGTCCCCATTCATAAGAATAGGTCAATTGACCTATTCTTATGAATGGGGACTCTATTTCGGTTTATAGAATAGCAATAGCGTTACATGTATTCCATAAGCCGAAAGTCTATAAACCGAGACTTTCGATTTATAGAATACATGTAATGCTATTGCTATTCTATAAAAAGAAAGTCTATAAACAGAATGTCTTTCGGTTTATAGACTTTCGGCTTATGGAATACATGTAATGCTATTGGCTTTCTATAAACCGAACTAGAGTCCCCATTCATAAGAAATTCTGTAATGCTATTGCTATTCTATAAACCGAATGTCGTTCGGTTTATAGACTTTCGGCTTATGGAATACATGAAATACTATTGGCTTTCTAAAAACCGAAATAGAGTCCCCATTCATAAGAATTTCTTATGAATGGGGATTCTATTTCGGTTTATAGAAAGCCAATAGCATTACATACAATGTAATCGCCGAACCCCGAACTCCAACACGGACATACAGTGAAATGTTCGTGTTCGGGTCTGGGGTCCAAAAACCGTAAAGTTCGGTACGAACCCGAACAGTGCGGTTCGGGTTCGCTCAACACTAGTCATGACTGTAACCAGGCCCAACACCTTAGATATCTGAGCTAACCCTGCAACTGACGTGTAGTGTGGGGTCAAACTGGCAATGTGGCAAGTAATGTTGGGACAAAGCTGGTATTGTAGAAAGTGATAGTGTATTGCACTGGTGATTTTGCATGGTGACGTGTTGCGCGTTCGGAGACCTTAATGGTCTCGAGTTACACCATTGATGGCCCCTTATTTTTTGCAGAAATGTACGACTATGGTGACCACTTTACCATTTTATTCATTGAGGTTTATAAACAATGCTGTGATCACCCTAAGAAAGATCCTGGAGGGCCTAGGTACAACAGCAAAACATGGATCCTGAGAAAGAACACTTGTTACCTCTGCCAAGTGATTAACATTTTCAGATGCCACACATTAAGTTGGGCTCTGTTACCTGGGATACATTCTATCCAGCAAAATATAGATAACTCTATAGAGACCAAAGAAGATCAACTAAAATGGTGCATGATTTTCAGGGTATGATGTGCCCCGAAAGAATTAAGCATCTCAACATATAGAACTTGGTGGCAAGAAAAGGTAAGGGGGTATGCTAGAATCATTTAAATAAACATAGTGCATGAGAAGCATTTATTAAAGGGTGATAAAAGGTAGGATAGTCTAAAACTAGATGGTCAGAGGCTTGATGTCATGTTACTTCATAGAAATGGTGGTAGATGTATGGAATAGTTTTCCAAGGTGGTGTAGGTTTATACCCAGGCATTAATGGTTATATAGTGAATAATCCCCTCTGTTTCTAATGTGGCTTTTTCATGTTCAACATTAATGTTGCAATCTAAAGGAAAATTGTTGTTCAGTTAACATAGATGAATTTATCTACCTGAACATACAAACTGATTTGTTTTCTATAGGATTTTTTTTATTTCATCATCTTGTTTCTCAAATTATTAAGAAAGGGGTTGCAGGCCAGGTCAAGATAAAAGGCGATGTCATAGATCAACTAAAACAAACATTTTTAAACTACATAAACCAATACTCATGCGAACAGTTGACAGTTTGTTCCCATTTGATAAACAATTTTATCACTATAATAAAAGACCACTTAGTATGCTAGTCTTGTTTCTTTCTATTACCAGGACAGTAAAAGGTTAACAGGATAGCTGCTTAGTCCTTCGTTTTCAGTGTATTGCACAACACATGTAAAGAATTCAGGACAAGGAAAAACAAAGAACATACACCCATTGCTGTTGTGTTATCTTGGCACACAGTGTATAATTATCCACTTGGTTTCTTGTGTTGCTAAATACACTGCCATCCACCTGCCAGTACAATGCAGTCAGTTCATGGGTAAACTGACTGCTAGAGCATTTTAAGAATCCATAAATACCATTGTTACACTAATGTGCATTCCATTGGACAATGCCAGTGCAATACGTGAGAGCTGTTTGGAGAAGCATAGTGTGTGCTCTTCCCTTAAACTGATAACTGATCTGCAAGTGAACTGCAGAGATCAGACGTTAACAGCTGAGTAAGAAAAATAGGCAAGTTGCAGAATTTGCAACATAGCTTACTCAAATTAAAAATTCCAAATGACAGACAATATGGGCTATATTTATCAAGACAAAATAGTTTATATTTCAGAAAAAAGTGCTAAAATAGTAGTGTTAACCATGGAAAGTTATGGCAGTTAACTCCAAATTGAGAACTTGAGAAAAAACAAACACCTGTTTTGCCTAGACATATTTGGCTCTATCTACAGTATAGTAGAAAACACTAAATTGTAATAAAAAATTAGTAAATTCACATTGAAAGTTTATTTGTCAGTGCACACATACACGTAAGAACAGATTATTACTGTACACACAATTTTTAAAATTCATAAATATACACATACACTTCATATATATCCATGCCATATTGCCTCTTTTAATGTGTTTAATTGTGTGTCTGGATCTTTTTTAAATAATACAACCATTTGGTAAAAGATGGCAATAAAAATAGAATAGCAATACAGGTGTTTTCTAATCAAAAATAACTTTTCATTGATAAGTTATCAAAAATATCATTTTTGTTCTATATTAGAATAATGTTCCCTGTATGTGTTATCTATATTAAAAGACATTGGCTACACATACATCAGATGCTATACCATTATACATGCTAGACATTTTCATCTCCCATTATGTCCCTTTTGACAAAAGAATAACCATATTTACAATTTTGTCAATTTCCAGATTGAGAGGATTCCTTTAACTTTTAATGTGTATTTTGAACTTATTAATATTCTGTTAAAATGTTATATATTCTACTATACTGTACATAGTTTCTCTATTTGAATTTGAGATAGCTATATTGTAATACTTGTTCTCCAGCCCCCACCATCATTTGCAGAATTTCTCAATATTAGTCAGTTCAGTTTTGGCAAATAGCCCCCAATATTAGTGTATAATGCTGTAACAGCTGTATTTATTTTCTTCTACCTTAAAGAAAATGTCGACCTCTAGTGGCAGAAAATGATAACAGACATTTGAAATCCATCCAATTAAAGTATCGAGACAGACAAATGGGAAGAAAGCAGTTTTAGGGTCAAAGCTATGATTGCAGATACACAGCAACTCTAAGTTGGACAAACTGTCCAAAATGTTCATAAATTCTTTGTAGAAACAGTTGTAGGTCATGTATGGTCTGTCTCTGAAGGTGAAGACATTTTTACTATTTGAATATTTATTAGTATTACAATTTTATGAATAGGCTAGTTTGCTTCAACCCTTTAAATGATCATTAAAGAGTCTACATATTATATGCCAAACTTTGGGCCCTCAGTAATTGTCCCTAAGTCTGGAAAGACTCGGGCACTTCAGGGTCACATTGGAAGTTGGATTTCAGGCTACACAATAGGCCCCAAAGGCTCGCAATTCGTATATCCTAGCCGATTTAGTCCAAAACCCAAAGCAGGCCGATATACACCGAAGCGAAGCGGTAGCCTCTAAATCACCATTATATCCTATGGGAGATTTCGGCACACACACAAAAAGCCAGAAATACGAAAGGGAAGCCAAGATGCCCTGTCAACCCCCATCATCAGATGACGAGGCCGCGTGATCTGCACAGCACACAGCTCCTCCTCAGTCTACACCAGGTCAGATGGCTCAGTTGGCCTTGCTGGCAGCTTCCTCTTCCTAAATATAATTTTTTCCCAAATATGCGAATTGTGTATATATCATTGGAAATTATATTAGGTCATATATGAAGTCATGTCCATGTGGGGAAAAAAACTAGTTTCAAATGTTTATTGTGTAGTATAGAGGGCTTTAAAGTTGAATTCTTTAACTCAAAATAGGAGAATTAAAAAGTCGGTTATGCGGGTATTATTATTAAGTATGTTTTATTTACATCTACGTATTTGCTCACATAATGCAGAGATGAGAAAAATAGCTTTGTAAAATGGCACTTGCATTTTTTTGTGAGAAACAGTCCCTTCAACCGCAAAGCACTGGTTAAGTAGAGCGCTAGTCAACAGTGCCATCTATTGATGAGGTAGACTATGGGTTCTATGTCACAAGTTAAAAGGGACAGTGAGGCTTTTGTGCTATTAAAATACTATTAATGCTTTAAGATGGAAAAACCAACAAGCACTTTTTTATAGTGACTCTATACTCTTTTGAAACAAATGAACTGGTTTTCAGTGTGTAAATGCATAACCTGCCACAGGTGATATCATAAACAGGAGACTCCATAGACACATTTAAAACACATTTTTCTCCTAATTTGGCATTTGTATACAGTTTTGCTAACACATTGAATAGATAATTTTCAATTATTTTGTATGTCCTACATGCACAGCAAAACAATGTTTAGGTGATAGTCCCTTTAAGAACATACAATATTATATAAATACATTTTCTTAAAGGGACACTCCCACCCAAAAATTAAAAGGTTTTATTTTGTATTGTTGATTTCAGATATGTATTTTGTTTTTGTTTTGTGACTGTATTCAATAAACTATGTAACTAAACAAGAGTGCCTGGGTGCCACCATTTTGTGAAATAGTGTTTTTGGGTGCCACCCCCTAGTGACTTTACAGCACAAATTTCTCACTTTGGGACTGTGGACACAGAATACAGTCCATAAGTCAGAATTCTGATCACAGACTTGCATTGAATGGGAGGATAATGTAACTATGACATCACAAGGGGGCAGAGTTTTTGTCCTGTTTGATCAGGTTAATCTCTTTGTGTTGGAAGGCAGGTAAAAAAAAGTTGTACACAGCCACCTAGTCCAGCCCACTATGAACACAGGAGCCAGTAAGAGAGCATGGGATTATTTTATGACATCATCATGCAGGGTTTAGCCACAGTTGTAAAGTGAGACTGGCTGGAAGATTTTGGATGATGTTGCATCATGGGAAATATTCACAAATGAACAAATATAAATACTGGAACTAGACTAACAGTAGCTATGGAAGCTGCCCTGAGTGGACACACTGCAGGGTCCACTGATTCTGAATCCTTTTTATTATATTCTTACTTACCAGTGTGGATGACATAATACTATTATTAATTTTAGTATTTCCCTCACTCACCAATAAACCCCTTTCATCATGGTATTGCCCTTATAGTTCCCTTAGCTTCTTCCAACTACCATTGATTTCATTCACCCCATTGGCCATTAACATAACCTATTGGCCAGCTTTTCTTAGAACTCACCTTTCATCCTCTTGGTCTCCTTTTCACAATATTTAATTGCCTCCTATTGCTCTGTGTGTGTTGCTGACATGGCTCACAAGTTGAGGCAGTCAGCGGCACTAAAGAAAAATTAAAATTTAGTTCTAGATCTTCGGCCTCAGGAAACATGGCCAAAATGGTTTTGAAATAGCATTGCACGGCTTATCCGTATTGCCCTGTAACCTGAATAAAAAAGCATAAAAACGTTAGGTATTTCTAAACTCAGGACAAATGTTAGAACCTATTTAGCGGGTTTTTTTGTTCGCTTTTGTAGATGAGTATACGATTTTTCAAATAAAAGTCAGGTAAAAAAAAAAATCTTTCATTTTTTTCACCATTTTTTATTTTTATTTTTTTTACATATGATCAACATAATGTCATCAAATGAAAGCCCTACTTATGCTGAAAACAATATATAATTTGTGTGGGTATGCTAAATGAGAGGGAACAGAATTACAGTTAAACACAAACACCTCAGAAATGTTAAAACAGTCATTATCACCAAGGGAAGGGCAAGGCTAAAAAGTCTTGTCACTAAGAGGTTAATGTGTAACTTTTCTAACATTTGCCTCCCACCAGGAAACCTCTCATCAGAGCCAACAAAGGTAAACAATAGGGAGGAGGTAGGAGGTATTGTGGGTACTCGAGAGGATATTTTGCGCTATTAACACAAAATGCATTGAGCTGTAAGAAGTTGAGTTCTGCCTCCGCACGATATCACTTTGACGGTTATTGATTCCATGGATTCGTCTCACCAATTTTCTTCAATAAATTACTGATTTATACACGCCGTGAGTCCATTCCTGCTTTGATATTTTGCGCACCCCCCCCTGGAAAAATTTCTGTGGACCCCCATGTCACAGGATAACAATGGCTTATATTTTTTTTTTCGTTTTTCAGAAAAAGCAGTAATTGCCCTATTAGCTTCATACAGGTGCAAAGCTATGAAAATCCAGAGCACAAGTAATTGGTATTTGACCAAGCAGTGCTATTAGAATTGTCTCAACCTGATGTAATGAATGACCTTAATTGAAGTGTGTGAAGGCAGTGATTTGTGCATTGAGTAAAACTGCATTTGAGTGAATGAGGCTTGACAAGCCTGCAGGTGTGCTTTGCTGTTCGTAATGCAAACAGGAGTGCTGCTGGGTGTGATGTTAACATGCAATGGCCATAACATAATACCAAAGCTCATCCCAGCTCTGAGTAGGGAAAAAAACTTAAAATTCCACAAACCTTTACTGATCTGATTTTGAAAAATAATGTCCATGGCAATTTACTGGGTTCCTGTGTTTTACATAGAGTTTGTGATTGTCAGATCAGCTATTTCAAGACAGACACTTGTAAATCCCCCCTTCTGTGCCTGGCTTAGAGCAGTAAATACAAAAAGCTGAAATATGATACATTTGTTTCAGGTAATTTTACATTCTGTTGGCAAGATTGTCACTGCGGTCACTCTTCAATTAATTACTTATTTACTGGTCAGGATCTCTGTTAGAAGGGAAAAATAAATCGAACAGGAAGTGATCCCTGGTCATTTGTAGCTGGAAGTAAATCAATTAATTAATCACATTATGGGATCTAACAGCATCATTGCACATTTGAGCGATAAGAGTGCAACTAGGGATGCCAACCAGCTGGTATGTATGGATATACGCACAGATACAATCCAATTAATTAATCAGGGTGGAGATCTCAAGGACCTACCATGATTAATTAATTGGATTGTGTCTGTGTGTATATCCATCCTACATGCTGCCGGGCTGCACTTTGCATGCTCTTTTCTGCAGCATGTGGAACACATATGTGTCCCTGTAACATGGCCGATGTTGGCAACTATGGAATAGCCTTTCAGCAAAAGTGGTAGAGGTAAACACAGTTAAGGATTTTAAGGATGCGTGGGATAGGCACAAGCCTATCCTAGATATAATAAAGGGAACTGGGGACTAATAAGCAGGATGTATGTCGAATAAAACAGCTACAGACAACGTCTGGAGGGTTCTGGGTATCTTAGATATTATCCATCAAAGAAAATTACCAGATGTGATATTGGCTTTGGACGCAGAAAAAGCTTTCGATAGAGTGGATTGGAGGTTTTTGGAAGCAACTCTGCGGACTTTTGGGTTTACAGGCCTATTTCTAAAATTAGTAATGGCATTGTACATCTGTCCACGTGCCAGGATTACGGGTCCTTTGCTGGCTTCAGAGTTTTTCTCCATCTACAATGGCACCCGGCAGGGGTGCCCACTGGCCCCTCTGCTATATGCTAATTCAATGGAGCCAATGGATGAGATGCTCCGGCAATCTCGATTGATACATGGGATAGAAATAGGGCGCCAGATACATCTTATAACTCTTTGTGCGGATGATGTTCTTTTAATCTTTTCCTCGCCAGACACATCAATTCCGGCGCTTTTGGAGCTGCTGACACAATTTGGTCTATATTCAAATTACAGCTTGAATTTATTAAAAACCCAGGCTATTGCACTATACTTAACTCAAGGACAAGAAGCAGTTATGGAAAATATGGGAAGGAAGACTAGGAGACATGACACAATTAACTACCTTGGTATAAAAATGCACTCACGTACAGAGAATATAGTTAGGATAAACTATACTACACAGAGCTACATGAAATTACTTTTAGATGGTCTAAAATAGTAATATCATGGATGGGCCGTATTATTGTACTAAAATCGTATATCCTTTATAAGTTAGTCTACCTATCTAGGACAATACCATATATGGTTCCAATTAGTATTTTGAGAAATTTGGATCTGCTTTTTTCCAAATATATTTGGGCAGCCAAGAATCCTCGAATTCCCAGTCAAACCATTAAACAAAGCCTGAATAGAGGAGGATTGGGTTATCCAGACCTTCGTAAAATCCATGATGCTTGCCAAATGGCATTTGTCTTGGCATGGAAAAACCCTAAAAACAGTGACAGTGGCTGGCTGGATATCTAGAGATATCAATGTAAAGATATACATTTATCTCTGTTACAGTGGTTACCACAAAAATATTACTTTAAACTAAGGATTACGTGGTCAAGGATGTCATGTCAGCCTGGTATAGAACTTAAAAAGTATTGAAACTTGATAATCATATTTCAAAAGCAGCACCATTGCAGGTACTTACAGTCTGTGCCCCAGATTTGAGGTTGGATAGATGGAACGAAGTAGGAATTAATGATATTAAGGACCTATACATAGAAGGTCGGCTGGCACCAGGGGCGTTGCTAGGTCTCCAAAAGATCCGGGGCTGGAGCCCATGATAGATTTTATAGAAGTAGAGTAAATAAAATCACATTCTTAGGCGGCATACAGACTGATATAATTGACACCAATGAACAATAGGTATATATGGGTATATATCAGGACTCAACAAATCCCTGGCACCAGGAAATTATACCTGGCGCCCAGTTATTGTTGTCCCTGCATGGTGACCTCGTGCTGGGATCATTTTATTTATCCAGCGGAGCGCGGGGGAGCAGTGTGTGCACCAGCTGCACAGTCTTCCTGCTCCATCCCCACATGTACAGTACTATAGTGTCCGAGTGCTGAGCGTGCTCAGCAGGGCTAGAAACAACAGCAGGGCACAGACCAGGCTAGAATGAGGTATAGCAGCCAGGAGGGGGACATATTGATAGATGCACTTTTTTTATCGTAAACAACAACAAAACAGTGTGTGTGTGTGTATGACTGACTGCATGTGTGTGTGTGACTGTGTGTTTATGTGACCCACTGTATGTGTGTGTGTGTGACTGACTGTATGTCTGACTGTGACCAAATGTATGTGTCTGTCTGTGACTGACTGTATGTGTGTGTCTGTCTGTGACTGACTGTATGTGTGTGTCTGTCTGTTATTGACTATATGTGTGTGTCTGTCTGTGACTGACTGTGTGTGTGACTGACTGTATGTCTGCCTGTGACCGACTGTATGTGTGTATCTGTCTGTATGTGTGTGTGGATGTGTCTATCTCCACAGCAATACAAGTCACAGTAATGTGCAATGTGTGAATATAACAAAGACTCCACAGCAATAAAACTCACAGTAATGTTCTACATAGCCTACACACACATGCAGCCACATATACACACACATGCAGCCACACATACACACACATTCACACTTGCACAGTCACACATACATACACACACCTTTACACACAGAGACACACAATCCCACTTACACACACCAACTTACATCACACACACACACTTGTATGTGAGCAAATTCCCATGATTTCAAAATAACTGATCATACAAAAGTTTGTGTACATTGCATACAACATTTACCAGTCTCATAATATGCCATAATATAGGGGATATCACACACACAGACAACCACCCTGACACCCCCCCTTCCCCCCACATAGATACCCTTACATAGACAACCTTACACTCACACACACACATCCAGACAACCTTACACACAGACACCCTTATACACACAGATGGCCTTTCCCACACAGATATTCTGCCACGCAGACACGTGTGTAAACCTGCAACTCACACACGCACATCACAAATATTTATTTATTTATTTTTTAATAAAAAGGGGTCAAAACCTGGGGAGAATAGGCTGAGGTATGAAGGTGTGCTCCTTCTACCATCCTCATAAAAGAGAGAAGTGCAGGGAACTGAGAGGGGAATTCAACTGAATGGGAGAATTTCTCCAACTCTGCGACTTTAGCCTTACGTTTGAAATTCCCCTCTCACTTCCCTGCAATTCTCTCTTTCATGAGTAAAGCCCATAATATAATGAGCAGCTCATTCATTCATAATGTACGGGTTTAATACTATAACGAGGTACATGGGATGTGTAATGCCATGTGTATGGACTTTTATTGCCATGAATATAAAGACTATATATAAAGATGAATGTGATAATCGAGTGTAAAAATAAAAATGGTATGAGCACTGTTTCACACTTGATTATCACATTCAATATGAATAATAGTAATTAATCACATTTTCTCCTAGTAATCTCACTGCCACTCACACACACTCATAACTCTGCCACTTACGCTTTCACTCTTGCACACTTACACTCTGCCACTCACACACACTCATAACTCTGCTGCTTACGCTTACACTCTCGCACACTTACACTCTGCCACTCACACACACTCATAACTCTGCTGCTCACGCTTACACTCACACACTCTGCTACTCACACACATACACACGCACACTCATAACTCTGCCACTCAAGCTTACACTCACTCACACACACACTCATATCTCTGCTGCTCACACTTATACTCTCCAATACTCTGCCACTCAAACACACACTTACACTCTGCCACACACATACACATGCACACTAACTCATAACTCACGCTTACACTCTTCCATACACTCACACTTTGTCACACTTGCTCATACACTCACACTCTGCCACTTACATTCTGCCACTCACACACATTCATAACTCTTCCACTCATGCTTACACTCACTCACACACACTCTCTTCCAAACACACTCTGCCACACTCACACACATACACTTACTTACACTCTGCCACTCACACCCACTTACACACATACACACTCATAACTCTGCCACTCACACCCACTTACACTCTGCCACTTACATTCTGCCACTCACATACATACACATGCACACTAATAACTCTGCCACTCACATACATACACATGCACACTAATAACTCTGCCACTCACATACATACACATGCACACTAATAACTCTGCCACTTACACTCTGCCACTCACATACACATGCACACTAATAACTCTGTCACTCACATACATACACATGCACACTAATAACTCTGCCACTCACATACATACACATGCACACTAATAACTCTGCCACTCACACCCACTTACACTCTGCCACTCACGTACACTTGCACACTAATAACTCTGCCACTCACATACATACACATGCACATTCATAACTCTGCCACTCTCACTCTAACAAACACTCATGTGCAAAGCTTGAGGGGGCGGAGCCAATCGTGAAGGGGCGGAGTCTGGAGCTGTTCAGCATACAGGAGGTGGAGCCGAGCGTGAAGGGGCGTGGCCAGAGTCTCCATTAGGGGCTATGTAGGGGAGATCCGGGGCTTCAGCCCCAATAGCCCCCCCCTAGCGACGCCTCTGGCTGGCACCCTTCGGAGAACTAAACCAGACATTTGGCCTTCCACCTAATGAAATGTTTAACTACTTGAGGGTTAAGTTCCTTCTTATGGCAAATTCTCCGGAGGAGGCCACAGCCTGGGATAGATATATCCTTTCCCATGTTACAAAGAACCTTATTTCGAAGTCTATAAAGCTCTTCGAAACATGTGCTTTAATTGGAAAACCTGGAGCCATTGTTCGATGGGAGGGAGACTTGGGGAAGGAGATTGATATGGACACTTGGTTTAAATCATGGAGTGAAACTAGAAGGGCAGTTTATTGCTTAAATATTCAAGAGCAATTCTTTAAAATCACTCATAGATGGTACCTGGTCCCTGTACCATTGGCCAAATTTGCAATGGACCCCAATGAGCTGTGCTAGGGATGTTATAGAAATTATGGAACACAGATACATATATGGTGGGAATGTGACATACTAAAAGGATATAAAGAGAAAGTAGAGAATGTATTTTCGGCCCTGTTCGGATTCACGAAGGAGATCGCTCCTCAGACATTTATATTCCATTTAGACTTACCGTCTACCGATAGTTCTACCAGAAATCTAAGTTTAGACATCTTAATGGCCTTTAAAATATACCTGTCCAGATACTGGAGATCTATTGAGGTCTGGTCCAGGTGGCCTCTGAGAAACAATATTTCGGCCAAAATGAATTGGGGAGAGAAAGCTATAATAGGGTCTGGTTTCGTTGGACCTGCTTAAAAATAAAGGAGTAAAAGAAAGAAAAGTGAAAAAAATAAAATATATGCGTGCAGGGCCAGCCTTAAGTGTTCCAGTGCCCTGTGCGGGCTTCCCCCGTGGCACCCCCCCCCCCCCATCTTTCACCCCCTATGTATGTGTCTCTTTCCCTTCCCATGTTTGTCTCTCTCTAACTCCCCCATACCTGTTCTCTCCCCCCCTCCCCTGTTCTTTCTTCCTCCCCTGTTCTGTCTCTCTCTCTCTCCCCCCTCCCCCTGTTCTGCCTCTCTCTCTCTCCCCCCTCCCCCTGTTCTGCCTCTCTCTCCCACCCTCCCTTTGCCTGCAAAAGTGGATCCAAAGCATGGGGAGCAAGAGCAGCACTTTCTCTTGCTGCCCAAGGCTCCCCGTGAAGCAGATGCTGTTCTGCTTCACAGGGTGGGGGCGGAGCTACACCTCTCAGACAGTTAGCTCAGCCCCCTCCAAGGATCCAGCAGAGCTTGCCGAGCGGGGGTTGGTGAGGGGGGATCTTTTGATCTCCCCAATCCTGTGCCTCTACCAGATTATTTTTTTTTAAACATTTTTCCCAAGTGGGCGGGCTGTGAGAATAGAGCGAGGCAGCCTAAGAGGATGTCTGTACACTTGGGTGGCACACAGACATCAGCTGGTAGCGGTTTTTGTAATGATTAACATGCAGCATGTTAATGATTAATGCTGCATGTTAAATAAAAAACATTTTAAAAACCTACTTGCAAACCCTGACATTTTTGCAAATTTAAAAAATGAAAAAAACCCAGACTGACATTTATGTCTTCAAAAAGAGGACGTATCCAGGGGGAAAAGATGACTGATGGCAACCCTAATGAAACCAAATTTACAAATTTGACACAATCTGTTTTTGCCATATTTGAAAAATGTATATATTCATAAGAAACTCTAGATCTCTTCCCAACTATTCTTGGGGGGAAATTCTGCAGACTTAAAAACACAACAAACATTTTTCAGAGAACAGCTACCCAACTGGATCCCAAATCATGTGACCAGACGTGAACAGGTTAACAGAAAACTAGTTCCGCCTCCTCCACTCTGAACACGGAAGTGCTTGCAGCTAATGGGGCTTTCTATGTGTTAGCGAGCTGGGCTCATCATCAAGGCTGTTACATCTGATATCCCACTAATGATACAATTGTACCGTCTTTGCTTTGTAGCTTGTGTGCATTGACTGTGTGTTAAGATCTTGGTTTCTTTCGTTGGATGATCAGTATTGTGTGTAGGTTGTAGTGTTTCTGATAAATGGTGTGTGTAACCCAGATGTGAGAGAGAAATTATGTGGCATTGTTAAATTAGCAGATGTTCCATGCACACAGTGTGTGATTTTGTGGTGGCAGATCCTTCATATAGATAATATAAGTTGTGCTGCGTAGTTACCATCTTTGCATAGATCTAGCATCACTGTGTCTGTTTAATGCTAAACAGGATTGTGTTTTGAGCCTCTGCTGATCTCCAGTGTATCTGTGGTTTCTAACGTGTGTTGTTGTGCATTTCGTATGATGTTTCATTTTGTGCTATATTCCTTGTGTTTGGTGTTAAGTTTGTCACAAGCTCATGGTGATGTTGTAGTGGGTTCTGATTTTATGCCCCGGGCAGTTTGGGCAGAAGAGATTTCTCTTTCCCTCCTTCCTTCCTACTACACGGCTCCAGAATTATCTGAAGACCCAGCAGTCTGTACACAACTTCGTCTTGAGTTTGCCAACCGCAGTGCAGCCCTAAGCGGGTGCTTAGTGGAGAATGCAAGGCCTGTCCGACTATGCCAGGGATGCTACAAGGAATATGCCCAGCTGGGAGCGGTTATGGATAAAATAACACTAAAGCCGGTATGTGGGAATTGGCTGGGTGTGGAGAGGGTGAGCCTTAACGGAGGTAGCCATATCTGCTGCCCTTTTTGTCTGCAAGTACCGTATTGTCCCGATTATATGCCACACTTTGTATTTATTTTTTGCCTTAAGAGGTGCAGGCTGCAGCCTATAATCGGGCTTTTGCAATGCAGACTTCGTGTACTTCCATGGATCCCCCCTACCCTGCTCTGCTCGTGATGCTGAGGCCGGGTATCACTGTTCAGAGATGCCGGTTTGTATGACAGGTCAGCACCCGCAGCTCCAGCCTTCTATTCATCTATACTTGGATAAGGTTGTGAATACTTCAGTTTTAAATTGGTTCACACACACTCAGAGAAAGCAAGTCTAGTGCACTAAGCATGTAGGGAAAAGGAGGGGGTAGAACCCGCCAGGTGCTGGGAGGTTCGGCTGGTATATGTGTGATGTGGCATCTTCTCCTTTCCACTTTTTTCTTTTCCATTTCCTTTAGAACCCCATAACATCAATTAATAAATGAAATCCTGTTTTACATGTATTTGTGAATTGTGCCTCTCTATAAAAAGTGTTTTCTTTGCTCTGCATCATTCCACTAACTATCTGTTCAATTCTAACCAAACCACATACAGTCACATTAAACACATGCACCCACACTAATAACTTATTGACAACACATCCTAATACACACCTGTATCCACAAACACTGACACTACATCCTCATACACAACTGTGCACATGGACACGAGACCCTAGTACTTTCCTGCCTTCACACAAACACACATGCTTTCACATAAACTGCACAAAGACTAAAAATACGTGCATACAAATGACACATATTTGTTCCGCATGCTGCAGAAAGAGCATGCAAAGTGCAGCCCGGCAGTATGTAGGATGCATATACGCACAGACAGAATCCAATTAATTAATCAGGGTGGAGATCTCATAGGGCCTACCATGATTAATTGGATTTTGTCTGTGCGTATATGCATACTGCTAAGCTGCACTTTGCATGCTCTTTCTGCAGCATGTGGAACAAATATGTGTCCCTGGAAACATGGCCGATGTTGGCAACTATGCAATACAAGGATGCATAACAGCAGGAGCATGAATTATTATTTTTAGGGGTGTGACCAATATGGTATGATTTTACTCTGGATACTTTATTAGATGCAGTAGTCACACTTAAATCTGCTCAATAGGTTCTTGCTGAGCTCTTCATCATGTTTACTGGTGAAATGTGCTGTGAAAGTCTTGGAGAAAGCTGTGTACACATAATTTACAGTTACACAATGATCAAAGCTGCTATCTGTCATGGCGGTATTGCTCCAGTTAACATTAATCATGGACTCCAACCAAGAGCTGCATAGGATGATAACACATTAACCAGTAGGCCCATCCTGTCTGCCTCTCCACTATCTAAAACCTCAATCATTACTCAAAAAGTATTCTTGCACAAGGCTGATAGTGGTGGCCAACGGATTCTTTCATTTACCTTCTGCACAAAATTCCTTTTGAGTAGTGCTCTTGCTTTCAGCTGCCAGGTGGTTTTAGGAGTACCTGTCACTACTGTAAATGGGCCAAACCACTGTGTACTGTATCTCTGCAGTTAGTTCATGTATAGAAAGATGTAGTTCAGTACTAATTCTCTGTTCTATTCCAAGCATTTAGAACATTGCAGACAATGGAAATTGTTAGTAGGTTCAGCATCACATGAAGTGTAATGAGCTGCAATTCATATTTTTATGAGAGGGTTGATTTCAATTTGTTCTACATTAGAGTAGCATAGTGTTTCCTGTTTTCTTTTTTTCTTGTGATTCTCATGTGATGTGTGCATTTCCTTTTTTTTTCTCTCTTAAAAGCTTCCTTTTTTTCTGGCTAAACTTTGTGTCCTGTAAACTGTTGAGGGAGAAATGTATTTCTCAATTCGTTCGGGCATTTTATTGTTTTTCTTAAACATACTGAGATTCTAGCTTTATTGGCACAAGGGGAAAATAGTCCATAAAAACAGGTAATTGAATAACCTTTTTTTATTTAAACACAATCTAAACATGCAGTTGCAGTAAATATTTTTCCCACTATACTTCCCCTTTAGGTTGCATATTACATTGCAGTGGGTTAATACAACTTAAACTGCTGTTCAAGCATTTGTTTTTGGTGCTAAGAGGAGACGTCCGTAAACTTTTACCAGGATTGTGCTCCATATAGTGTACTTTCTCTTGGAAACTGGAAAATGTGTTGGAACAACGCTCCAGCCCAATGATGGTGAATGTTTTTGGTCTTGATTGTCCAATCTCATGACAAAATTCAAGTGTTTGTAAGCATTGTAGAATTGTAAGCACATTTTTTATGTAGCATCACTTATGTTTTTCTTTTGATTTAACCCATAGAACAACACAGACAGCTGTGCAATAAGTCTCCTGCAGTCAGACCGGCTCCATATGCTTGTGATCCTTAACGAATTCTTTAAAAGCACGTGGCTTGATTCCAAATGCGACAGTAAGTATTTTGCATGTTTGTAATATTAATGTCTGCAGAGTGCATGGGTCTTAGGGTTGCCATCTTTTCTTTAAAAAAAAAATACCGGCCTTGCTGCTGCTTATATAGACATAACATTGGCATGATGCCAATCTTTTACCGGGTGGCAACCCTAATGGGTCTATAGAAGTGAGCCAGTCAGAGGTTAAATTGACATGTACTATCAAAAGTACATGCTAGTTTATCCTCACCCTAGAGACAACTAACTTTTCATTGTGCTTCTATAGTCGCACAAGGGGAAAACAAAGGTTAGTGTACCTTTTATGAAAAAATGTAATGTTACTTGTACCTGAAACACTGAGGACCAAGGTTAGTAATGGGGAGAGAGGAATAAACCTTATGTATTTCATGCAAGGTGCTTAGTTATAGGTAAGAAGGCAATACATCATTATTTTTCTCATCATGGTAACCTGCTTGAATGCTCTTTATACACCTATGGTTCCCCATTAAAAACAAAATCATGTTCAAGGTTCATGAAAAACATTATTAACATAGCGACTTGTTATTTCATAAAAACAAATTGTAAAGGATATTTCATTTCCCACTAGATTGTTTGCAGAAGAACAGCACAGAGGTACAGAACGGCACCATTACATTTATGGAGCTATATCGTGAACTGAACCAATGCTTTGAACATAATATGAAGGTAATTACCAAGAGGACTATTTGTAAAGGGCAAAGTTCTTAAAGAGGAACACTCAGCTGGAACATTCCATTGGTCTACATTGTGACTGTTTGATCACCCCCCCCCCCCCCCCCACACACACACACACACTTTTGTCCTGATAGCATTACCATTTTGAAATCTATTTAAATATACTGAATGTAGATGTGTTGAACTTCCTAATGTAGTCCAGATATGCAAAGTCACCTTTAATAGTTTGTGTGTACACATTCCCAACTGCTCACAAATCATGCAGAAGTCACCCCTAGAGGCAGTCAGAACCAATTTGTTATTAAACGAGAGAAAAAAAGGGACAAAACTAATCTTAAATATATGAATACTACATCTAGAGTTGGGATTAGAGTGTTATTTAGGGTTACAGATGGGTTAGGGATAGAGTTAGGGTGATGATTTGAGTTGGTGTTAAAAGGTCACTGTACGAGAAAATAGTTAGGAAACAATAAATCCACTTTCGGTTATTGCCCTAAAACTTGCAAAAACAGAAAAACATGTAAACATGGCATATTTCTAAACCCAGGACAAAAAGTAGCAACTATTTAGATGGGGTCTTTTTTACTGTTTGTAATTGTGTAAAATATTTTTCAGGTCAAATTTAGAAGAAGTGTTTTTTTTATTTTTTTTCATCATATTTTATGATTATTTTTTTTATAGTAAATGATATGCTGAAAATAATGGTATCTAAAGTAGGACCTGTTTTGGTGATAACTGTACATTATATGTGTAGGTATATTCAATCAGAAGAAACATTTAAAGCAGAAATGTTAAAACATTGTCAAGAAGGGTACAAAAATTTCAAATCCGTCCTGTCACTAAGGGGCTAAAGCTATAACTAGGCATTATCCATGGTCAGCTGAGCTCAACCAACAGGAACTAGCCCAGCACAAATATGTTGATCTCACCTTTTGGGGGAATAGTCCTTTTTGACAGACCCACTGGGTTTCTCCTATATATTGCATATGTACAGGTTCATTGATATTGCTTTTTTTATTTCAGGAACCCCCAATTCTGACGCCAGAGGGTAACTACTCAAGCGTGTGCCACAACTGCAATGAGAGTTACAAAAGTCTCAATACTCTCTACAGTACACTAGAGCAAGTGGGTGCCCTCTGCATTGACTTGGAAGATGCTGTGAGTACATGGTTCTTGTAAATACAATCTCCACCAGCTTAAGATTAACCTATGAATAATTAGTGATAGTCTAGCTGTTGGTTGTAGTGTATGGTACCCAGGGCCGGCCTTAAGTGTTCCGGCGCCCTGTGCGGACCCCCCCCCCCCCCGAGGCGCCCCATGCCTGTCTCTTTCCTCTCCCTCCATGTACAGTGGATATAAAAAGTCTACACACCCCTGTTAAAATGTCAGGTTTCTGTGCTGTAAAAAAATGAGACAAAGATAAATCATTTCAGAACTTTTTCCACCTTTTTAATGTGGCCTATAAACTGTACAACTCAATTGAAAAACAAACTGAAATCTTTTAGGTAGAGGGAAGAAAAAATATAAAAATAAAATAATGTGGTTGCATAAGTGTGCACACCTTTAAACGAATACTTTTGTTGAAGCACCTTTTGATTTTATTACAGCACTCAGTCTTTTTGGGTATGAGTCTATCAGCATGGCACATTTTGACTTGCCAATATTTGCCCACTCTTCTTTGCAAAAACACTCCAAATCTGTCAGATTGTGAGGGCATCTCCTGTGCACAGCCCTCTTCAGATCACCCCACAGATTTTCAATCGGATTCAGGTCTGGGCTCTGGCTGGGCCATTCCAAAACTGTAATCTTCTTCTGGTGAAGCCATTCCTTTGTTGATTTGGATGTATGCTTTGGGTCGTTGTCATGCTGAAAGATGAAGTTCCTCTTCATGTTCAGCTTTCTAGCAGAAGCCTGAAGGTTTTGTGCCAATATTGACTGGTATTTGAAACTGTTCATAATTCCCTCTATCTTAACTAAGGCCCCAGTTCCAGCTGAAGAAAAACAGCCCCAAAGCATGATGCTGCCACCACCATGCTTCACTGTGGGTATGGTGTTCTTTTGGTGATGTGCAGTGTTGTTTCTGTGCCAAACAAATCTTTTGGAAGTATGGCCAAAAAGTTCAACCTTGGTTTCATCAGACCATAACACCTTTTCCCACATGCTTTTGGGAGACTTCAGATGTGTTTTTGCAAAATGTAGCCTGGCTTGGATGTTTTTCTTCGTAAGAAAAGGCTTTCGTCTTGCCACTCTACCCCATAGCCCCGACATATGAAGAATACGGGAGATTGTTGTCACATGTACCACACAGCCAGTACTTGCCAGATATTCCTGCAGCTCTTTTAATGTTGCTGTAGGCCTCTTGGTAGCCTCCCAGACCAGTTTTCTTCTCGTCTTTTCATCAATTTTTGAGGGAGCTCCAGTTCTTGTTAATGTCACTGTTGTGCCATATTTTCTCCACTTAATGATGACTGTCTTCACTGTGTTCCATGGTATATCTAATGCCTTGGAAATTCTTTTGTACCCTTCTCCTGACTGATACCTTTTAACAATGAAATCCCTCTGATGCTTTGGAAGCTCTCTGTGGACCATGGCTTTTGCTGTGGGATGCGACTAAGAAAATTTCAGGAAAGACCAACTAGAGCAGATGAACTTTATTTGGGGTTAATCAGAGGAACTTTAAATCATGGCAGGTGTATGCTGACTCCTATTTAACATGATTTAGAATGTGATTGCTTAATTCTGAACACAGCTACATCCCCAGTTATAAGAGGGTGTGCACACTTATGCAACCACATTATTTTATTTTTATATTTTTTCTTCCCTCTATCTAAAAGATTTCAGTTTGTTTTTCAATTGAGTTGTACAGTTTATAGGTCACATTAAAGGTGGAAAAAGTTCTGAAATGATTTATCTTTGTCTTATTTTTTTACAGCACAGAAACCTGACATTTTAACAGGGGTGTGTAGACTTTTTATATCCACTGTATGTGTCTCTCCCTTCCCATGTTTGTCCCTTTGCCCTTCCTTGTTATGTCTGTCTCTCTCCAACTCCCCCATAGCTTTTCTCTCTCACCCTCCTCCCCATATCTGTTCTCTCTCTCTCCCCCTCCTCTCCCATATCTGTTCTCTCTCTCTCCCTCTCAGTTTTCTTAACTCGCCCCTCCTCGGTTCTCTTCTCTCACCCTCCTGTTCTTTTCTCCCTCCCTCTTTCTCTGTTCTCTCTCCTCCCTTCACTGTTCTCTCTCCCCCCACCTCTGTTCTGTCTCTCCCTCTTCCCTCATTCTGTCTCCCCCCCTCCCCTGTCTTTACTTTTTTTTGTTGGCCGGGCGGGCGCCCCCTGGGGTCAATCGCACAGGTCGCACACCCCTAAGGCCGGCCCTGATGGTACCTGAAAATCACATTGGTTAATAGGCCATAAAATCTAAATCTCCTGACATCCCCATTCCGTTTATGAGCCAGATCACTGAAGAAAATCAGCCCTGTGCGCTCCAAATGCATTCCTGCTACAAGCAGAGTTCAGGTTTCATCCCACCAAGCACTCCAACATTAACATGTTGGCGTGTAAAACAGGACTGAGTACCTTCTCAAAGGAAAGGGGTGAAACTACAGTATGTATGTAAATTATGTGAAAGATTTAAAATTATATACACAGCACTTTATAGATGTAGTAATACGACCAAAATACGAAAAATATATATACAAAGACAGTCAATTTGAATGTTTTACACACATGCAGCAGGGGACTCCTCAAGATACAATTTATAGGTGATATAATTGGTAATTAGCAGCTAGACTTATTGTACTGCAGTGGAACATTACTGAAGATAAAAGGCACGAAAAATAGCTAGAAAGACGGCACTTGAACTCCTGAATGGTTATAAATTGCGAGAATATATTTAATGTCTCAATGCATTTGAATTACTTTTAATAAATAAAATATAAAAGAATGCTGTTAATAGCAAAAAAGTAGGTTGGTACCATGTTTTATAACCAAATTTATGGTGTAGTGCTTGGACCGGTTTTATATGTAGCTCAAGAGCAATTGAATCTAGCTCTCTATGTTTGGGTATTTTCTTTTATATACAAAGTCTTTTTAATGTATGCAGCTTTCTAATGAAATATGAGATGCATTAATTATATGTAATTAGTCTTGTGTATATTTTATTGGATGTATTTTTATTCTAAAATATTTTATTTAATAATAAATATATTTTACTTGCAATTCAAATACCTCGAGGAGTCATTCACTATTGATAGTATTTATTTTTGCCATTTATGAGCATTCAAGAGTTAATATAAGAGCTGTGTATAGTTCTAGCCATGTCAGTTGTGTATTGAAACAAGCTTTCTCACACTTGGACTTCCCCAATATCATGAATGCTTTTCCGGATGCATAAACCAGAGGCCATAGATAATTGTATCCAAAAATGGATTGCTCGCAAATTATATTTGTGAAAAAGAAAAGAAATTCTGTTATTCCATGGGCAAAATAAGCTTGACATCAATATGCACTTCCAGTTTACAAACATTCTAGTACATTAATATGTACTAGAAGGGAAACAAATGCATTGTAATTGAGTTCCACATACCACTAGGGAGCACATTACAACCCTGCTTTACCGGTAAATATCTTAAAATGCTTGGTGCTCACTGGTAGTGCAGGCTGTGGGAAAAAGTGTTCAGTGGGGATTACAGTAAATATTTCTTTTAAACTGGACGATGTAAACTGGTAGCCTCACAATACATTCCTGTCTGTTGCTTTATGATAGATGGAATAGCCTGTTGCCAACACAAAACCCCTCCAAGTCCGGAAACTGTATTTTTATAATCCAAATATAAGGCTAAACTCGCATTTGTTGGTGCTTGATTCAGTTTAAATTGCTCTTTATTGTGCCTAGAAGGCCTGCATCCCAGAGTCCACCTCTTCATGGTTCAAATTGAGACTGGTGTTTTGCTGATAATAATAAAGGTGTCAGTTGAGGACCTGTGAGACGTCTGTTTCTCAAACTACACACTCCAATGTACTTGTCCTCCGCTCAGTTGTGAACCAGGGCCTCCCACTCCTCTTTCTATTCTGGTTAGAGCCAGTTTGTGCTGTTTTGTGAAGCGAGTAGTACACAGCATTGTATGTGATCTTCAGTTTCTTGGCAACTTCTCGCATGGAATAACCTTGAACCCACAAATGCTGATGCTCCAGATTTTCGACTAGTCTAAAGAAGACAGGTTTTATTGGTACTTTAATCAGCGCAACAGTTTTCAGCTGTGCTAATATAATTTCAAAAGGATTTTCTAATGATCTACATCGCATAATTGTAAAAAAACAGGTTCCATCATGAAGGAATTAATGAACAATTTGCCTTTTCCTTCAAAAACAAGGAAATTTCTAATAAAACTAGACAGATTCCCTATAAAGAATACTGAAAATCAAACTTTTTTTTTCATTTTAAAACGTTTACTTATACCATACTAACAAAAAGACTTGATCTTAAAAAGAAAATACAGAACACAATATACAGTGCGGGTTATGAATAAGTAGAAACTCCAGGGCAGCCTTCTAAAACTTTAAAAATCAAGGTCACCTGACTGTCAAGTATCATCAGTGAAAAGTCTGCTAACCCAGGGCTCGACAAACCCCAGGCGCCAGGTCGCCATGGCGACCAGGAAATTAGACCTGGCGCCTGGGTGCCGTCAGCCTCACGGTCCCCTTGCCGCTGCCATCTGTTTTTTGAAAATTATTTTTTCGGAGCGCAGGCAGAGCGGCTGCAGCACGAATGTCCCCCTCCCCTGCAGTGAGGTAAAGCAGCAGTGAGGGAGGACACATTAAGAAGAAAACAAGAAAAGACTGTGTGAGGTGTGTGTGTGTGTTTGTATATATGTGTATATGTAAAGTAGGTATGTGTGAGGTGTTTGTATATATAGGAATATGTAAAGTAGGTGTGTGTGTGTGAGGTGTTTGTATATATAGGAATATGTAAAGTAGGTGTGTGTGTGAGGTGTTTGTATATAACTGTATATGTAAAGTAGGTGTGTGTGTTAGGTGTTTGTGTATATGTAAAGTAGGTATGTGTGAGGTATATGTGTATATGTAAAGTAGGTGTGTGTGAGGTGTTTACATATACACATATATACAAAGTAGGTATGTGTGAGGTGTTTGTATATATGGGTATATGTAAAGTAGGCGTGTGCGTTTATCAATTTCGTGTATGCTTGCATGATTGTCTGGCTCCTACATTTTTTTGCTGGCTCCTAAAATCTAATTAAATTTGTCAAGGGCTGTGCTAACCTGTATTATTAATTAGTTTACTGCCATATTTAGGCACTCAAGGGGGTTTGGGTCCTCTACTGGAGAACCTACTGGTGATTGCAAATGAACAAAGCCAATAAATGTGCCCCCGCCCATCTATATTTATACTTTTGTTTAAAAAAAAAAAAAAAAAAAAATATATATATATATAATGGCTGCATGTACATAAAATAAATCTATAATTCTGTATTGAAGTTTAACAAAGTTGCTCTTAAACATACATAAAGGTTAATAACAGTTGTGAAGTCATAAGTTCTTTGTTTTGACCTGCAGTTTTTGAGTGAGTTGTAGGCATTTTCTTTTTATCCCTTCACTTCAAACAGTTTGTTTTCCGGCACTGCTTTGGTCCCTGTATGTGCAGTGAGGACACTCTACATGTGACCTGACCTATAGATCTAACCTATAGACCTAGACGTAACTGTTAATTTTTCTTGTTCCAGATGAACAGCACACGAATACTTTGGAGCAGAGAATTCAACTGCACTTTACCCTTCACGGACACTGTGCCAGTGATTGCAGTGTCTGCGTTTATTCTTTTTCTACCTGTAGTTTTCTATCTCAGCAGCTTCCTTCACTCGGAGCAAAAAAAGCTTAAACTTGTTTTACGTAAGTAGTTACTCTGAAAATGTGTGTGTGTGTGTGTGTGTGTGTGTGTGTGTGTGTGTGTGTGTGTGTGTGTGTGTATATATGTATATATATATATATATATATATATATATATATATATATATATATATAATATAAAAAATTTTTATTTTTTTCTATTGTAAACAATAAACATTGATGACTTTCTGAAGATACAGAGTATTGGGGCAGAAGGAAATCCATGAAAATCTACGGCTAAATATTGAGTACATTAATGTACTGCTGGTTGAGTACATTAATTAACTTTCTTATTTTTGCTTTGTAATATGCCTTTTCTTTGAGAAAAATGCAGACGTTTATAACCGATGTTTATAGTGTTTTGTTTTTTTTAGTTTTAAGGATATGTATCGGGGCGGAATAGAGGTACACCAAATGTTACCAGGCCCATCCATTTAAGGGGGCCCATAACAGACACTAACTGATTTACCATTTTACTCAACTAGCCAAATTTCACACTTCCACCTGTCAGTATTTTTATTATTTTAGCAATTAAAAAATAAATTCTATTCAGAGAAAGAAAGCTAGAATTGGAGAAAACGATTGCATTAGTAGGGAGATGGGAGCAAAATTGTTTACCATGGCCTTTGAACTGCACCCACCAGTCATAAAACATGTTCAGTGTATTAATTGGAATATAATTGGGCACAATGATGCTTTTGACCAAGATTATGTCTTGGGCATAAATATTTTAAACATAGTGTAGGTCCAGTTAGAAGAGCTCTAAAAACACTTCAGAACCTGGACAGACTTTATTACCCTTTGATCAACTATAAAATGAAAGCTTGAATCAACACAAATATGTTCAAAATAGCTTATTTGTTTGGTGTAATTTACAGAATAAGTAGGAAGGTGCTTATCTTGATTTTATTATTATTATTATTATTTTTTATATACAGCTAAGAGGTTTACAAACAATGCCGGCGTGTCAAACATACAAGAGCACAGTAACTGAGCAGTGGTACTAAGAAGAAGCTAGTCTTTGCACTGGACCCATCAATGTACTGTGTTTGAAGCAGATGTATTTGGAGAGAAGTCAGCACAGCATAATGATGCGGAATTTGCTTTTCACTTTCCTGTTCAAGGAATTGATTGTATTGGGTAATAAATATATATATTTTTTTGTATATTTACAAGAAATGTGGGGAATAAAATTTATTTCCAAAATAAACTCTATAGAGTACAATATATTACCCTCTACCTATACTATTTTGCTTATCCACAGAATGATCTTTTGTATGGAAAGTTTGGTGAAAGTGGCAATCATAATACCAATATTATATTTTCAATGTATGTAAAACTTACAGTATTTCATTTAAAAAATGTTTTTTTTTTTTTTGTATTTTATAGGTATGACTTTTTTTGAATAGTGATAACCTTTTGGAGGTTGATTATTGTGCAGTGTATAAAACACCAATGTTCAGATGTTTATTTTCAAGCTCTTCTATAAACTCCAGACAATAACATCTGATTTTTCTCCCAGCATAGTAAATCTCACACAATATACATAACATTTCTCAAAAATGATTTGCTCTTTTTTTTATTTTTTTATTTTATATTTTCATTCAAAAATGAAAGTGGAGAGTGTGCCCTTCAAGCACAGTTTTTGCAGACTTGCCACATGTGACTCCTCTTTTTTTTGTCCTAATACTGTATCCAATCGTATTTGTTTAAGTGATTTGTATCCAAGAACTACACTTTACAGTAAAACCTCCGCCCCTGTAACATTTTCTCGAAAAGACAACTGTCAGATCTTCCTTCTGTGAGATCTGACCCAAGATTCTAAACGTCTGCCCCCTGATAGCGCTATACAGACTACTCATTAAGGTATTTTATTTGTATTTTTAATTTTTACTAAAAAGGCCTACACTCGATGCAATATTTCAATTAAACGTAATATAATTTTTTGCCTTTAGTACAACTAAACTTTTATTTCTAATTATTATAATCCATTCTTCATGGAGGTCAAGGGACAGTGAGAATGTTTTTTTTTTTGCTTTACATTTGATGTTTGAATGGCAGAAGAAAACGTTGCCTTTTTGTTCAGTGTGGCTGCATGATTGTCTCGAGTAAGAGATGAATGTTCTGAATTGTAGGTTATTGTTTTGACGTCCATTGTGCTCCAATTTCAACTCATTTGGATTAGTTCAGCTGCTGCCTGCCATGCAGACTCTGAAAGCATTACCTTGATTTGGTGAATCATATGATGGAGAGCTGTTCAAAGCAATCTTTCATTTATGCTAATAAAAGCTGGTTTATATCTGCCAAGTTACAGAATGACAGCTTTGATACAGTAATCAGTGGCTTTTTGAGCACATTCATGCTAAGTAGGTCTGAAAGTCATTACTACAGGATAGGGCAGTTAAGCACTTTTACAGGGAAAGCTGCTTTCCTGGGTTTGTGGCCAATTAAAATTCTTTTTTTCTTCCTGTGTAAAAGCCCTACGAGACAAGCCCTTATCTATCGTAGGCTATATAAAATCCATAGTGTGCTTAAAAAAAAAATTACTCGACTAGCTTCTGTTTTTTTTCCTAGTTTCTTATAGCACTTATTTTAGATCTTGCTATATGGTTTTAAAATGGTACAGTTTATCAAGAATTGAGTTACAAATAATTTAATATAGTCCAGTCATACATGAATACACTGCAAAACAAATATGTAGCACAGAAGGTGAAGGATGGCTATGAAAGCAGGGATGTTAGTCACTCTCATGTGTCCGCTATATTACACTATTGTCACTTTATAATACATAAAAATGCTTATTCTTGACTTTCAAATGTTTATGATGTCATTTCTCATTGTGTAGAACTTTTATATTGCAACTGTGAGTTTTCCCACATGATCAATATATTGAACTGCAGTATCATAAAAATGACTTTGCTCCCAATCCCTCTTAGAAAGCTTTGTTTATAACTGAACCTACATTAGTGTCAGTGTCCATGTAATCTGTGAACAGTGACTAAACAAATAACGTTCATAAAACTGTTGGCTTTAGTTTCCAGTCCATGTGGCAAAAATGTATCCCACCTGACTAGTCAGCTGAGCATAAAAAAGGCAAATACACAGTGAAATTTATAAGTTTCTGAGACATTTGCATATTTTAAAATGTTAATGTTTTATAGACTAATTTCCTGCCATAAGGTGAGCAAAAAGCCCATCGAGTCTGGTAATGATATTAAAGGGATCCATATAGTAGTGCTTAAAATGTACACTGTACAGGTTTGTTTGCAGACAAATGCATGCTACATTCATTGGCAATCTCTTTCAAATTTTCCTGCTCTAGCTTCCAACGCTTCTGTTGTTTACATTACAAGGTAAACTGTTTGTTTGAACTGATCTTCTTGCGTTATAAAAAAGGAAGAAGGGGGCGGCTTAATAAGTAGAAAACTTGTGAGCATGAGCAGTAAAGCTAGTAATTTCCTTCCTGTTGTTTTTACAAAAAATTTATGTATTTCCATTACCGCTGGGATTCATGGGGGGGGGGGGGGGGGGTTGCCACCTTTTCTTCAAACAAAATATCGCTCATGCTATTGCCTCCATAGATGTAACTTTTTTACTGGTTTACCGGCTGCCATGCATCCCGAGGGGTGGGTCAGTTGTATAATTTCACTGGTCTCTTTCATGTGAGCAGTGGACATATCATAGGTTAAGGGAACCATTGGATTCCAGGATGTGCTGGGAATGCTCAATTTGATTGCCAAAATTGGTGATCTTTTCATGTTAAGTATTGAGAAAAAAAAACAATGGAACAAATATGCATGTTTATTTTAAACTGTCCGTTTTAATTTGCATTTATTTGTCCAGTTTTTATTTCCAGACTGGAGTGATCTTTTAAACATATCACTACAAATCAAAAGGGGGGATATTAATGGCACTATAGAAGTAATATTTAATCTCCTAATATTCCTCTTGTCAAGCTGCTCCTGAACAACAAACATGTCAGAAGCGTCTTACCTGGGCTGAAGAAAAACAGACCTGGTCTGTTGCTCAGTGGTCCAAAGTCCTCTTTTCTGATGAGAGCAATTTTTGCATCTCATTTGGAAACCAGGACCCAGAGTCTGGAGGAAGAATGGAGAGGCACACACTGCAAGATGCTTGAAGTCCAGTGTGAAGTTTCCACAGTCTGTGTTGATTTGGGGAGCCATGTCATCTGCTGGTGTTGGTCCACTGTGCTTCATTAAGTCTAGGGTCAATGCAGTCGTCTACCAGGAGATTTTGGAGCACTTCATGCTTCCTTCCACAGATGAGCTTTATGGGGATGCTGACTTCATTTTCCAGTAAGACTTGGCACCTGCCCACACTGCCAAAAGCACCAAAGCCTGGTTCAATGACCGTGGAATTACTGTGCTTGATTGGCCAGCAAACTCGCCTGACCTGAACCGCATAGAGAATCTAATGGGCATTGCCAAGAGAAAGATGAGTGACATGAGACCAAACAATGCAGAAAAGCTGAAGGCTGCTATTGAAGCATCCTGGTCTTCCTTAACACCTCAGCAGTGCCATAGGATGATAGCTTCCATGCCATGCCGCATTGAGGCAGTAATTGCTGCAAAAGGGGCCCAAACCAAGTACTGAGTCCATATGCATGCTTATATTTTTTAGAGGTCCGATATTGTTCTATGTACACTCCTTGTTTTATTGATTGCATATAATATTCTAATTTACTGAGATTGTGGATTTGGGGTTTTCATGAGCTGTAAGCCATAATCATCATACTTATGACAAATCACGGCTTGAACTATCTTTGCTTTGCTGTCTCATATACCGTATTTGCTCGAATATAAGACAAGGTTTTTTTCAGAGCAAATGCTCTGAAAAATCCTCCTCGTCTTACATTCGAGGTCTTCTTATAATCTGACCTCAAATTGAGGTCAGACTATAAGACATGGATCCAGGTCCCCAGCAGAGCTGCAGGGGACCTGGATCCCCCTCTCTAAAAGCAGGGGATGCCTGGTCCGTCATAAGCAGGGGACAGCTGGTCCGTCATAATAGACTGCCATGTCGGGCAGCATGGAGGATGTCTGCACGTATCGTGCAGACATCCCCCGGCTGCCCCCACTAGCCACCAGGAACAAAACCGGGGGAGGGGGTTGGACAGAGGACACAGACAAACAAGGGGAGGGGGGGGAGAAAGAGACAAAGAGAGGGGGAGGGGGGAGGACACAGACAAGGGAAGGGAGGGGGACAGAGATAAAAGGGGAGGGGGGGATAGAGAGAGACAAAGGGAGTGGGAGAGGGGAGGACACAGACAGACAAGGGGGGGGGAGACACAGACAAGGGGAGGGAGGGGGACAGAGAGAAAAGGGGAGGGGGGATAGATAGAGACAAGAGAGAGAAGTTTTGGGGGCAGAGAGAGAACGCTGGGGGGGAAAGACAGCTGGGGGAGCGGGAGAGCGACCGCATTGGCACATAAAAGCAAATAAAAACAAGAAATGCATTTGTATAATATAAATTTTTTATTAAATATTAAAAAGCAATTTACATATATACAAGTTAAACTTTTTTCCTATAGGGTAGTCTTATAATCAGGCTTTTAGTTTTTTTCCTAAAGGAATGTACAAATTGGGGGGGGTCGTCTTATAATCAGGGTCGTCTTATAATCGAGCAAATACGGTATTAGTTTCCCCTTTTACGTTGCATTACTGAAATAATTTAACTTTTGCACGATATTCTGATTTTTCAAGTATCACCTGTAGACCACTGTGAGTATGCAAATCAGTGCTGATTTTATTACGAGATCATCGTGAAATCAACTCTCTGCAATTTTGCCACGTATAGGATCAGTGCTATTGTTCTGTACTGGTTGTAATTCTTGGATGTTTCACTTACCGTATTTGCTCGAATATAAGACGACCCCCCAAACTTTGGATATTCCTTTAGGAAAAAACTAAAAGCCTGAATATAAGACTACGCTATAGGGGGAAAAAACTTGTATATATGTAAATTGCTTTTTAATATTTAAAAAAAAAAATTATATTAAACAAATGCATTTCTTGTTTTTATTTCCTTTTATGTGCCAATGCTGCCTCTCTCCCCCTCCCCCAGCGTTGTCTCTCTCTCCTTCCCCCCCAAAATTCTCTCTCTCTCTCCACCTCCCTCCCCCTCGTCTCTTCCCCCCTCCCCTTGTCTCTCTCCCCCCTCCCCTTGTCTCTCTCCCTCCTCCCCCCTCCCCTTGTCTCTCTCCCTCCTCCCCTTGTCTCTCTCCCCCCTCCCCTTGTCTCTCTCCCTACCTCCCCTTGTCTGTCTTTTTATCCCCCCCTTGTCTCTCTCTATCCCCCCTCCCCTTGTCTCTCTCTATCCCCCCTCCCCTTGTCTCTCTCTATCCCACCTCCCCTTGTCTCTCTCTATCCCACCTCCCCTTGTCTCTCTCTATCCCACCTCCCCTTGTCTCTCTCTATCCCACCTCCCCTTGTCTCTCTCTATCCCCCCTCCCCTTGTCTCTCTCTATCCCCCCTCCTCTTGTCTCTATCCCCCCTCCCTCCTCTTTTCTCTCTGTCTCCCCCTCCCTCCCCTTGTCTATGTCTCCGCCCCTCCCTCACTCCCCCTCACCTTGTCTCACTTTCCCTGGTGGCTAGTGGGGGCAGCTGGGGGATGTCTGCATGATGCGTGCAGACATCCTCCATGCTGCCCAACACCTCCGTCTATTATGACGTATCGTGCAGACATCCCCCAGCTGCCCATATCTCCCTGGTGGCTACTGGGGACAGCGGTAGGATGTATGCACGATATGCGCAGACATCCTCCGCTGCTGCCCGGCACTTCCGCCTGGACTTTTATGATGAAGCCAGAAGGACCCGCCTTCATCATAGACATCCCGGCGGTCGTGCCGGGCGGCAGCAGGGGATGTCTGTGCGCATCGCGCAGACATCCACTGGCTGTTAGCGAGGGGGATACAGGTCCCCTGCAGCTCTGCGGGAGACCTGGATCCCAGTCTTATAATCTGACCTCGATTTGAGGTCAGATTATAAGACGACCTCGAATGTAAGACGAGGGGTATTTTATTTAGAGCATTTGCTCTGAAAAGAACCTTGTCTTATATTCGAGCAAATACGGTACTTTAGACTTGCAGCTTGAGTTAAGTCTATGGAGGCCAGTGTGTTTAATTTTTGGAAGGTGGCAACCCTAGGTTCAGCTCTGCAGTATACAGATACAGTGCACTGGTCTTGCGTGCTAATCAGTGGAGAGGAGCGAATAATATCCTCAGGAGCAGGTCTGTATTCTGGTTCCACTACCACCAATGATGGAGGAAGTAGTGTAAAAAGGACATGTGCACACATGAAAATAAAGTAGTGTTTCTTAACTTTCAGTTGGGAGCACACAGCAGAATGTAGATCGGCATGATCTGAAACAGAATGATGATGAGAACCATCTAGCCCATGTAGTCTACCCACTGCTTAAAGGTGGATTCACCAGTGACCTAGTCGTGTAAGTCTGTCTACTAATCATGCACCATTATGTTTGCAAAGCAAGAGTCCTTGGCGTATGCATTTTATCAGAGATTAGAAAATATATTTTACATAAATGAAAGAAAATCAACTCCAGTCCTGCTTTACTTATTGACGCCTGCAACTCAAGGGGCGGAGAAACCATTGGTCATTATGGATTGCTATAATTTATAGATCTTTTATGTTGAATTATTTTATAAGCTGGTGGAGATCAAATTGCCCTTTACTGGAAGGAACAAAGTGAGTACTGACAGCAGCAGAACTCCAGCTCTATGAAGACAAATAGCGTTTGTGATGAGATTACTCTAATAAAATCTGTTGGAAGACTCTCTGAAGCTGTTTTATTTGTTTTGTCTTGTTTTCATGCATGGTTAGCGGTGTAAAAGAAACAAATTCCAATGCAATTTACCAGCTAGACCTTCACATTGATGCCATTTCTGAAACGCCTGTGGCAGATCCAGTGGTGTATCTTGATTTTGTGCTGCCCTAGGCAGACAAAATCCAGGCACCCCCCTACCCAAGCTGCACACCCACTTTACACACCTAAGACATGCCCCATCACCTCCATTTCATGACCCCACATCACACATAACATTCAGACTCACATCAAGCTCATACTCCCATCACACACACACTCCTACTCCCATCACACTCAGTCACACACTCCTACTCCCATCACACTCAGTCACACACTCTTACTCCCATCACACTCAGTCACACACACTGACTCCCATCACACACACTGTCTCCCATCACACACACTCTGACTCCCATCAGCACTTACCTTTCCCTGGTGGCTAGTGGCAGGCAGCATGGTCCCTCCATGCTGCCTGTTCGGCTTCCCGGCGATTGTGCCGACAGCTCACGTGACCGGGAGTGCGTATGACGTCAGCGCGCCCGTCACGTGACTGTCGGCACTTCCGTGTCACACTGCACGGGAACCGAACAGGCAGCACGGAGGTTTCTCTGTGCTGCCTGTTCGGCTCCCCGTGCAGCCTGGCAGGCAGAGCGGTGGTGAGGGGGGATCTTCCGATCCCCTCTCACCTCCGTCTCTGCCTGCAAGCACGGTCTTTTTTTTTTTTTTTTTTTAAAGGGCCGGGTTTTTTTTATTTTTATTTATTTTTTATTCATTTTTTTTTCAGTGCTGGGGGGCGCTGCCGCCCCCCAAAATTTGCCGCCCTAGGCATCCGCCTAGGATGCCTCGCGGTAAATAGAGCACTGGGCAAATCCTTACTGACACCAAAATGATCTTCCAAGTTGAGGTCATATATGGGAATAAGTACACTATGGGATAGGGTAGCACATAACACTGGTCTAAAAACTTTGAGTAGGCTTGACACGTGTGCGAGCAGATGTAGGGCTGGGCAGAGGGGCAAAATCCCATTCCTTTTACTAGCACTCTTTATGTTGGACCTGAAATCGTGTCAAGATTTCTGCATTTTTAAAACAGTGGCTTGGGCCACAAGTACATTGAATGAAGAATGCATTTTTCTCAATTGCTTTTAAAATGAAATGTACGTTTTATTTTATTAGTTTGCATCTGTACACAAAAATTGTGCTTGAATAAAATTCTATGCTCTGTGGATGAATCATAACTATTTTGTAAAGACCATTATTTCATGAGGTTAAAGAAAGTCAGATATCATTGAAGATATCAATTGTGCCTGGAACATTTTTATTTTTCTTTGCTGCCATTTGTGTTACTCGGTCCTAGTTGAAAGCCTGTCTTTCCCAGCTGTGAGTTCAGCTCGTGTAATATTGATGCCTCTCCATCACTATTATACAAGAAAAGAGGGCTGAGAGAGGTCGTATGCCATATAAGTGGTTTAGGTCTTACATTCATTAGCACAAGTGATGTTACCCATAGATTTCAAATGTGTTTCAATTTCGTGCTGCCAGCTCTTTGCAGTCTTAAGCATGGATTGATTGTCATTGAAGAGCTTCTGCGGTAACAAAGACAGAAGTCATGTAGGAAAGGGTTTGACATGTGATCATACAGAGCTGATGTCACTAGCAGCTGATTTACCATGAGACTCTATGAGGTAAGCCAAAAGGGAACTTTATTAGTTAGTAACTAGTCTGCAGTACCCTTCTGGAAACAGACTCTGTAACATAATGGAGTGATTTTGTAATCCATCATAAAACCATAAGCTTCTCATCTAGAGACTTTGACCCCTTACAGGTATAATAATAACCCTATTATACAATTGGATATGATCTCTAGCTTTCATTCTAAACCCCCCCCCCCCCCCCCCCCCTCACTTCCTAATTAGATACCAAAAGCTATTTTATTTTTTTACTGTTTGGAAACAAAGCATCATATTGATTAGTTCAATCTCATAAGCTAGGCCCCTCGGTTCAGTCAGTTAACTATTGACAACGGAAAATGAGTTTCAGAAAGAATGTTCTCTTGTCAAATTGTAATACAGTTAACTATAGGTAGGATTAGGTAATCTTGCTGCTGTGGATTACAACTATCATCATCAGATAGACCCGTCCTGGGCCCCCGACCCTTTAAAAAAAAATTAGAAATAGTGGGCAAATGGGGCAGCTGGCCAAGGCCCATTCACTCCTCGGAGCCCAAAGCAGCTGCCCCGTGGGCCCCCGCTGCTTGCGTGACTGTCAGTCCGCATCCAGCGGATATGCACCCGTCTTTTAGTCACAGCCGCTGCAAATGATGGAAAGTCATTTACAGCGGCTGTATTGTGCAGGAATCACTGCACAGGAGACGGCCGACAAGCAGCATCCAGGTAAGTACTGGGGAGGAGGGGGGATTTATTTCAGTAAGGGGCCCTGAAATTTCTGATGGCGGCCCTGATCATCATGCTCAATCATACAGATATTGTTAATGCGAGACACTTCTAAGTATATTCTGTTATATATTTTTGCTCAGTTGAAGACCCCTGTCATAAAAGCCTAAAGGTAATCAATTGGCCCTATAAATCCAGAACCAGCACAGTTTTTAATAGGGTACAAATCAGGGGTCCAAAACATAAAGATGCTAACCAGAGCTGTAGAGCAGGGTGTCACTGAAAGCTTCAAGTGAACATAATCACCAAGACTCATAACGGAGCTTGTGAAACAACAAGCAGCGGGAACTGAGATAAAGGGCGCTTGACGCATTTCCGGCTACACAGATGTTTGGTGTAAACCACATCAGGTGCTTGGGTAGCCCCTACAACCACTTGCTTGATTAAGCCACTAGCTGCACAGAGAGTGTGAAGTTCATCCAGTCAAATATTGTCTTTCACACTCCCTCCCAGCTCGCTGTCTCACTGATCCAGCGCGGATGAAAGGACTTCATATCCACTTGGATCAGTCTTCCCCTAGCATGTGGGGAGAGAGAGGCAGAAGACCAGGCAGGAGGTAAGTGATGCAAAGATGAGGTGTGTGGGTCAAAGATGCCACTGACAAGGGGTGTGGGGGCAGTTATTAGTATGCCAAGTGATGTGGGAGCAAAGCTAGTAGCTGGCTCTGTACAAATTGGAGGTGTATGGCACTGGTTGATCATGTGGTGGTAGATTGCGCATTCTGCTACTAGTTACTCCCCTGGCATAAATATCAAATTTCCAACTGAGCCACCCAAAAAGTGCTCAAGCATTTGGGTGAACCAATTTTAAGTGTTTCAAAAAAGCATCAAGCAAAGTACACTAGATTGACAAAAGTATTGGGACATACCACTTAATTATTGAATTCAGGTGTTACAATCATACCCTTTGCCACATGTGTATAAAATGCACCTAGCCATGCATTTTACAAACATTTGTGGGGGGAAATGGTCATTCTGAAGAGCTCCGATAATTCAAGAGTGGTTTTGTGATAGGATGCCACCTTTACAATAAGTCAGTTTGTGAAATTTCATACCTGATAGATATTCCACAGTCAACTGTAATTCATATTTTTGGAAAAGTGGAAGCCTTTAAGGAACAGTAGCCACGAAGTGGAAGACCACGTAAAGTCACAGTGGGGTCACCGAATGCTGAGGAAAATGGTGTGTAAAAGTCACCAATGCTCTTTTCCTTCCATGGCTAAAAAATTCCAAACTTTCACTGGCTTTAATATCAGCACAAAAACTGTGCAGTGGGAGCTTCATGGAATGGGTTTCTATGGGCAAGCAGCTGTATGCAAGGCTCACATCACAAAGTACAATGTCAATCGCCGGATTAAGTGGTATAAAACATGCCACCCCTGGACTCCGGAGCAGTGAAAATGTGTTCTGTGGAGTGACAAATCACGCTTTTGCAGTCTCATAAGTGAGTCTGGGTTTGGTGGATGTCAGGAGAGGATTGGATACCTAATTGCACTGTGCCAGCGGTAAAGTTTGGTAGAGGAGGGATAATGGTAAGGGGCTATTTTTCAGGGGTTGGGCTAGGTCACTAACTTCCACTTAAGGGAAATCTTAATGCTTCAGCATACCAAGACATTTTGGAAAATGTTATGCTTCAGGCACAGAGCCCTGACCTGAACCCCATCAATCATGAATGGATCATGAAGATGAACGGGAACGATGATTGTGAGCCATGGCTTGTTTTCCAACATCAGTGCCTGACCTCACAAATACCCTACTGATGAATGGCCAACAATTCCTATAGAAACACTCCAAAATATTATGGAATGTCTTCCAAAAAATTTGGAATCTTTTGTAGCCGCAAATGGGGGACTAACTACGTAATAATGTCTACATATTTAGAATGTGATGTCATAAAAGTACCTGTTGATGTAATGGTCAGGTTTCCCAATACGTTTGTCCATATAATGTATCACGAACAATAAATATACTTGCAAAGTGTACAATATATTGCTACACTTATGTGTAAAACTAGAGTAATCACATCTGTCGAACTTGTTTTCAGTGGAAAAAACAGTTAATTTGCATATTTGGCCACAGGTGATGTCATGAACAGGAGACTCCACAGACACATTCAAAACACATTTTTCTCCTAATTTAAGCATTTGCTTGCACAATGTATGGATCATTGTAAATCATTGTTTTTACTGTGAATGGTAGTTAAAAAACAGGCCTTTCTGGAAGTCTGTATAATCAAACATTCACAATGCATTTACTGAAATATTACATTTGATTTTCAAATGAGCAAAATGTCTGAAAACATTTTCTATTTGAATAGCTCCCAGTTATAAATTAGTTAGAAATGATAAATTGTTTATCTTACATTGCCCCCTTCTGGTTACTTTTATAATAAAGTGGCTCAGCATTTAAAATTATTGTCAGCATATGTGTTACTTTAATTGTCATGACTTGATAAATTAAATGGTGAGCATAGAGCAGACAATACTGCAGTTGGCTCTGTTCCATCACTTCAATACATATTTTCTTAATTGTGTGAAGATCTAAGACACTTAGAAGTGGTGGTTAAAGGGACACTACCACTTACATAAAATGTAACTAGATAACCTAGCTATTTTAAAACAAACATATATAAATAAGCCACTGTTTTTTTTGGAGGTCTGCACATGTTTACTCTTTCCCACAGCACCAGATTTTAGTCACAGCATCAGATTCCACCTCTAGCACTTACATAGCACAAGGTTGCACCCACAGCATCTCCTATAGTAGGGCTCCTAAACCCCTGGGCTGCGGCCTTTGTTTAGCCAGGCCGTGTGCTGTGAGGGAAGCCATCTGCGCTCCCCTCCAGCCATGTGGCTTCAATAAAGTTTAAAAAATGCGTGTGCAGTAGTGAAGGTTGCACGGAGGAGACGACTGGGGACACGGAGCAGCAAGGAGGTAAGTACTGGGGAACGGGGGGAGGGTGGCATATTGAATGGCAAAATAGTGGATTATTGAGTGGCAACATACTGGCTTATTGAGTGGCAACATACTGGCTTATTGAGTGGCAAAATACTGGCATACTGAGTGGCTAAATACTGGCATATTAAATGGTACATACTGGGATACTGAGTGGCAAAATACTGGCATACTGAGTGGCAAAATACTGGCATATTGATTGGCTAAATATTGCCATACTGAGTGGCTAAATACTGGCTTACTGAGTAGCAAAATACTGACTTATTTAATGGCTAAATACTGGCATATTGAATGGCTAAATACTGGCATATTGAGTGGCTAAATACTGGAATATTGAGTGGCAAAATACTAGCTTTTTGCGTGGCAACATACTGGCTTATTGAGTGGCAAAGCACTGGCTTATTGAGTAGCAAACTACTGGTATACTGAGTGGCTAAATACTGCCATACTGAGTGTCAAAATACTGGCATATTGAATGGCTAAATACTGGCATATTGAGTGGCTAAATACTGGCTTATTTAGTGGCTAAATACTGGCTTATTTAGTGGCTAAATACTGGCTTATTTAGTGGCTAAATACTGGCTTATTTAGTGGCAAAATACTGGCTTATTGGGGAGCAAAATACTGACATACTGAGTGGCTAAATACTGGCTTATTGAATGGCAAAAAAGTGGAATACTGAGTGGCTAAATACTGGCATACTGAGTGGCTAAATACTGGCATCCTGAATGGCTAAATACTGACATACAGAGTGGAAAAATACTGGCATACTGAGTGGCAAAATACTGGCATATTGATTGGCTAAATATTGGCATACCAAGTGGCTAAATGCTGGCTTATTTAATGGATAAATACTGGTATACTGAATAACTAAATACTGTCATATTGAGTGGCTAAATACTGTCATATTAAATGGCTAAATACTATCATATTGAGTGGCTAAATACTGGAATATTGAGTGGCAAAATACTGTCTTATTGCGTGGCAACATACTGGCTTATTGAGTGGCAAAATACTGGCTTATTGAGTAGCAAAATACTGGCATACTGAGTGGCTAAATACTGGCATATTAAATGGCTAAATACTGGCATAATGAGTAGCCAAATACTGGCATACTGAGTGGCTAAATACTGGCATACTGAATGGCTAAATACTGGCATATTAAATGGCTAAATACTGGCATATTGAGTGGCTAAATACTGGCATACTGAATGGCTAAATACTGGCATATTGAGTGGCTAAATACTGGCATATTAAATGGCTAAATACTGGAATATTGAGTGGCTAAATACTGGCATATTTAGTGGCTAAATACTGGCATATTGAATGGCTAAATACTGGAATATTGAGTGGCTAAATACTGGCTTATTGTGTGGCACCATACTGGCTTATTGAGTGGCAA
Source organism: Pelodytes ibericus (assembly GCA_036172795.1). Lineage (NCBI taxonomy): Eukaryota > Metazoa > Chordata > Amphibia > Anura > Pelodytidae > Pelodytes > Pelodytes ibericus. The sequence continues at coordinate 88,066,482 of CM069861.1, forward strand.
AATACTGGCTTATTGAGTAGCAAAATACTGGCATACTGAGTGTCTAAATACTGGAATATTTAGTGGCTAAATACTGGCTTATTGTGTGGCAACATACTGGCTTATTGAGTGTCAAAATACTGGCTTATTGAGTAGCAAAATACTGGCATACTGAGTGGCTAAATACTGGCATATTAAATGGCTAAATACTGGCATACTGAGTGGCAAAATACTGGCATATTGAATGGCTAAATACTGGCATATTGAGTGGCTAAATACTAGCTTATTTAGTGGCAAAATACTGGCATCCTGAATGGCTAAATACTGGCATACTGAGTGGAAAAATACTGGCATACTGAATAACTAAATACTGTCATATTGAGTGGCTAAATACTGTCATATTAAATGGCTAAATGCTGGCTTATTTAATGGCTAAATACTGGTATACTGAATAACTAAATACTGTCATATTGAGTGGCTAAATACTGTCATATTAAATGGCTAAATACTGGCATACTGAGTGGCTAAATACTGGAATATTGAGTGGCAAAATACTGGCTTATTGCGTGGCAACATACTGGCTTATTGAGTGGCAAAATACTGGCTTATTGAGTAGCAAAATACTGGCATACTGAGTGGCTAAATACTGGCATATTAAATGGCTAAATACTGGCATAATGAGTAGCCAAATACTGGCATATTGAATGGCTAAATACTGGCATACTGAATGGCTAAATACTGGCTTATTTAGTGGCAAAATACTGGCTTATTGTGGAGAAAAATACTGACATTCTAAGTGGCTAAATACTGGCTTATTGAATGGCAAAATACTGGCATAGTGAGTGGCTAAATACTGGCTTATTAAGTGGCAAAATACTGACTTATTTAATGGCTAAATACTGGCATACTGAATGGCTAAATACTGGCATATTGAGTGGCTAAATACTGGAATATTAAATGGCTAAATACTGGCATACTGAGTGGCAAAATACTGGCTTATTAAGTGGCAAAATACTGGCTTATTGTGTGGCAAAATAGTGGAATGCTGAGTGGCAAAACACTGGCATATTGAGTGGCTAAATATTGGCATATTAAATGGCTAAATATTGGCATACTGAGTGGCAAAATACTGGCATATTGAATGGCTAAATACTGGCATATTGAGTGGCTAAATACTGGCGTATTTAGTGGTAAAATGCTGGCTTATTGTGGAGCAAAATACTGGCATATTGATTGGCTAAATATTGACATACCGAGTGGCTAAATGCTGGCTTATTTAATGGCTAAATACTGGTATACTGAATAACTAAATACTGTCATATTGAGTGGCTAAATACTGTCATATTAAATGGCTAAATACTGGCATATTGAGTGGCTAAATACTGGAATATTGAGTGGCAACATACTGGCTTATTGAGTGGCAAAATACTGGCTTATTGAGTAGCAAAATACTGGCATACTGAGTGGCTAAATACTGGCATATTAAATGGCTAAATACTGGCATAATGAGTAGCCAAATACTGGCATACTGAGTGGCTAAATACTGGCATACTGAATGGCTAAATACTGGCATATTAAATGGCTAAATACTGGAATATTGAGTGGCTAAATACTGGCTTATTGAGTAGCAAAATACTGGCATACTGAGTGGCTAAATACTGGCATATTAAATGGCTAAATACTGGCATACTGAGTGGCAAAATACTGGCATATTGAATGGCTAAATACTGGCATATTGAGTGGCTAAATACTAGCTTATTTAGTGGCAAAATACTGGCATCCTGAATGGCTAAATACTGGCATCCTGAATGGCTAAATACTGGCATACTGAGTGGAAAAATACTGGCATACTGAGTGGCAAAATACTGGCATATTGATTGGCTAAATATTGGCATACCGAGTGGCTAAATGCTGGCTTATTTAATGGCTAAATACTGGTATACCGAATAACTAAATACTGTCATATTGAGTGGCTAAATACTGTCATATTAAATGGCTAAATACTGGCATATTGAGTGGCTAAATACTGGAATATTGAGTGGCAAAATACTGGCTTATTGCGTGGCAACATACTGGCTTATTGAGTGGCAAAATACTGGCTTATTGAGTAGCAAAATACTGGCATACTGAGTGGCTAAATACTGGCATATTAAATGGCTAAATACTGGCATAATGAGTAGCCAAATACTGGCATATTGAATGGCTAAATACTGGCATACTGAATGGCTAAATACTGGCATACTGAATGGCTAAATACTGGCTTATTTAGTGGCAAAATACTGGCTTATTGTGGAGCAAAATACTGACATTCTAAGTGGCTAAATACTGGCTTATTGAATGGCAAAATACTGGCATACTGAGTGGCTAAATACTGGCTTATTAAGTGGCAAAATACTGACTTATTTAATGGCTAAATACTGGCATACTGAATGGCTAAATACTGGCATATTGAGTGGCTAAATACTGGAATATTAAATGGCTAAATACTGGCATACTGAGTGGCAAAATACTGGCTTATTAAGTGGCAAAATACTGGCTTATTGAGTGGCAAAATAGTGGAATGCTGAGTGGCAAAACACTGGCATATTGAGTGGCTAAATATTGGCATATTAAATGGCTAAATATTGGCATACTGAGTGGCAAAATACTGGCATATTGAATGGCTAAATATTGGCATATTGAGTGGCTAAATACTGGCTTATTTAGTGGCAAAATGCTGGCTTATTGTGGAGCAAAATACTGGCATTCTAAGTGGCTAAATACTGGCATACTGAGTGGCTAAATACTGGCATCCTGAATGGCTAAATACTGGCATACTGAGTGGAAAAATACTGGCATACTGAGTGGCAAAATACTGGCATATTGATTGGCTAAATATTGGCATACCGAGTGGCTAAATGCTGGCTTATTTAATGGCTAAATACTGGTATACTGAATAACTAAATACTGTCATATTGAGTGGCTAAATACTGTCATATTAAATGTCTAAATACTGGCATATTGAGTGGCTAAATACTGGAATATTGAGTGGCAACATACTGGCTTATTGAGTGGCAAAATACTGGCTTATTGAGTAGCAAAATACTGGCATACTGAGTGGCTAAATACTGGCATATTAAATGGCTAAATACTGGCATAATGAGTAGCCAAATACTGGCATACTGAGTGGCTAAATACTGGCATACTGAATGGCTAAATCCTGGCACATTAAATGGCTAAATACTGGCATATTGAGTTGCTAAATACTGGCATACTGAATGGCTAAATACTGGCATATTGAGTGGCTAAATACTGGCATATTAAATGGCTAATACTGGCATATTGAATGGCTAAATACTGGAATATTGAGTGGCTAAATACTGGCTTATTGTGTGGCAACATACTGGCTTATTGAGTGGCAAAATACTGGCTTATTGAGTAGCAAAATACTGGCATACTGAGTGGCTAAATAATGGCATATTAAATGGCTAAATACTGGCATACTGAGTGGCAAAATACTGGCATTGTAAGGATCGCAGGACTACCCCCCGTCACCCACCGGCAGGACCTGATGCCCGACGGGTCCCGCGATCGGGACATGGCATCGCTCGCGTCCCCAGCCGTCGGATTCCCCGCTCGGCACGCGCCCGGCATTGGTTACTCGCGCGCGCGCGTCAGACCTCTGTGGCTTTTCTCTCCCGAGCGTCTCTATGGAAACGAGCGGCACGGCGCGTGTCTCACACGTCACGGGGGCGGGGCTATGGCCCTTTAAAACACCGGCGCGCCTTTTTCAAAATTGCTTGAGTATTCACCTTGCCTGTTCCTGTTTAGTGATTTTTCCTGCTATTGTTGTTTGACCCGGATTGTTTTACTGACCTTCGCTTCCTCTGGACTCCTGACCCGGCTTGATTCTTTGGACCTCCCGCTTTCTGGCTCCCTGACCTTGGCTCTCCTCCTCGTTTTTTGTGATCTCTGGACTCCCTGACCCGGCTTGGTTACCGTTTATTCTATCTCTGCTCTACTACCTGGATTCCCCTGGACTACCCTTTTTTCTGACACTCGTGCCAGTTGTCACTGCTGCAGTCTCACCATCCTCCAGTACTGTGGTGTCTGGCAAGGGCTGTCACTGCTGCAATCGGGGCTCCACTTCTGAACCACGGTACGTTCTTCACAGGCATATTGAATGGCTAAATACTGGCATATTGAGTGGCTAAATACTGGCTTATTTAGTGGCAAAATACTGGCTTATTGTGGAGCAAAATACTGACATTTTAAGTAGCTAAATACTGGCTTATTGAATGGCAAAATACTGGCATACTGAGTGGCTAAATACTGGCTTATTAAGTGTCAAAATACTGACTTATTTAATGGCTAAATACTGGCATACTGAATGGCTAAATACTGGCATATTGAGTGGCTAAATACTGGAATATTAAATGGCTAAATACTGGCATACTGAGTGGCAAAATACTGGCTTATTAAGTGGCAAAATACTGGCTTATTGAGTGGCAAAATAGTGGAATGCTGAGTGGCAAAACACTGGCATATTGAGTGGCTAAATATTGGCATGCTGAATGGCTAAATACTGGCATATTGATTGGCTAAATACTGCAATATTAAATGGCTAAATACTGGCATACTGAGTGGCAAAATACTGGCTTATTAAGTGGCAAAATACTGGCATAATGAGTAGCCAAATACTGGCATATTGAATGGCTAAATACTGGCATACTGAATGGCTAAATACTGGCATACTGAATGGCTAAATACTGGCTTATTTAGTGGCAAAATACTGGCTTATTGTGGAGCAAAATACTGACATTCTAAGTGGCTAAATACTGGCTTATTGAATGGCAAAATACTGGCATACTGAGTGGCTAAATACTGGCTTATTAATACAGGGAGTGCAGAATTATTAGGCAAATTAGTATTTTGACCACAACATCCTCTTTATGCATGTTGTCTTACTCCAAGCTGTATAGGCTCGAAAGCCTACTACCAATTAAGCATATTAGGTGATGTGCATCTCTGTAATGAGAAGGGGTGTGGTCTAATGACATCAACACCCTATATCAGGTGTGCATAATTATTAGGCAACTTCCTTTCCTTTGGCAAAATGGGTCAAAAGAAGGACTTGACAGGCTCAGAAAAGTCAAAAATAGTGAGATATCTTGCAGAGGGATGCAGCACTCTTAAAATTGCAAAGCTTCTGAAGCGTGATCATCGAACAATCAAGCGTTTCATTCAAAATAGTCAACAGGGTAGCAAGAAGCGTGTGGAAAAACCAAGGCGCAAAATAACTGCCCATGAACTGAGAAAAGTCAAGCGTGCAGCTGCCACGATGCCACTTGCCACCAGTTTGGCCATATTTCAGAGCTGCAACATCACTGGAGTGCCCAAAAGCACAAGGTGTGCAATACTCAGAGACATGGCCAAGGTAAGAAAAGCTGAAAGACGACCACCACTGAACAAGACACACAAGCTGAAACGTCAAGACTGGGCCAAGAAATATCTCAAGACTGATTTTTCTAAGGTTTTATGGACTGATGAAATGAGAGTGAGTCTTGATGGGCCAGATGGATGGGCCCGTGGCTGGATTGGTAAAGGGCAGAGAGCTCCAGTCCGACTCAGACACCAGCAAGGTGGAGGTGGAGTACTGGTTTGGGCTGGTATCATCAAAGATGAGCTTGTGGGGCCTTTTCGGGTTGAGGATGGAGTCAAGCTCAACTCCCAGTCCTACTGCCAGTTCCTGGAAGACACCTTCTTCAAGCAGTGGTACAGGAAGAAGTCTGCATCCTTCAAGAAAAACATGATTTTCATGCAGGACAATGCTCCATCACACGCGTCCAAGTACTCCACAGCGTGGCTGGCAAGAAAGGGTATAAAAGAAGAAAATCTAATGACATGGCCTCCTTGTTCACCTGATCTGAACCACATTTAGAACCTGTGGTCCATCATCAAATGTGAGATTTACAAGAAGGGAAAACAGTACACCTCTCTGAACAGTGTCTGGGAGGCTGTGGTTGCTGCTGCACGCAATGTTGATGGTGAACAGATCAAAACACTGACAGAATCCATGGATGGCAGGCATTTGAGTGTTCTTGCAAAGAAAGGTGGCTATGTTGGTCACTGATTTGTTTTTGTTTTGTTTTTGAATGTCAGAAATGTATATTTGTGAATGTTGAGATGTTATATTGGTTTCACTGGTAAAAATAAATAATTGAAATGGGTATATATTTGTTTTTTGTTAAGTTGCCTAATAATTATGCACAGTAATAGTCACCTGCACACACAGATATCCCCCTAAAATAGCTAAAACTAAAAACAAACTAAAAACTACTTCCAAAAATATTCAGCTTTGATATTAATGAGTTTTTTGGGTTCATTGAGAACATGGTTGTTGTTCAATAATAAAATTAATCCTCAAAAATACAACTTGCCTAATAATTCTGCACTCCCTGTACTGGCTTATTAAGTGGCAAAATACTGGCTTATTGAGAGGCAAAATAGTGGAATACTGAGTGGCAAAACACTGGCATATTGAGTGGCTAAAGACTGGCATACTGAATGGCTAAATACTGGCATATTGAGTGGCTAAATACTGGCATATTAAATGGCTAAATACTGGCATATTGACCAACTGCTAAAACCCCACTCACCCGACCAAACCCCTGCCCCCCCCCCTTCCCCCCCCCGGCTGCCCTATGGGGCTCATCCTGCTCGGGGGGCTATTAGGGTTGCCACCTTTTCATTCATTCCACTAATGATAATTTCCATGCAGGGAATAATCCTGGTACACTTCATTGGTGGATCTCAAAATACGCATTACAAAATCATATATTTTTATCATTTGAACCCAGTGGACCCACCTAACCAATTCATGTCCCTCCAACTACTTTTCAACAACTCCAAAGTGCCTATTTTAAAGGAAATATATCACCTAAACATTGTTATTACTGTAAATGAAACCAAAGAGCTTGATTTTTGTCTCATCTGACCACAACACTTTCACACAGTTTTCCTCTGAATGATTCAGATGTTCATTGGCAAACTTCAGACGAGCCTGTACATGTGCTCGGGGGGGACGACCTCACGGGCACTGCAGGATTTCAGTCCTTCACAGCATAGTGTGTTACCAATAGTGTTGAGCGAACCAGAACCACACTGTTCGGGTTCGTACCGAACATTACGGTTTTTGGACTCCGGACCCGAACATGGACATTTCACTGTATGTTCAGGTTGGAGTTCGGGGTTCGGCGATTACATTGTATGTAATGCTATGGGCTTTCTATTGACCTATTCATATGAATGGGGACACTCTTACCCACATTTTACAGCCCTCTAGCCCTTTCCAGGACTTTTTTAAAGGCATTTTAGTGGCCAAAAGTTCGTGTCCCCATTGACTTCAATGGGGTTCGGGTTCGAGGTCAAGTTCGAGCACGGACCCGGACATTTTTTCGAAGTTCGGACGAACCTGCCGAACCCGAACATCCAGATGTCCGCTCAACTCTAGTTACCAATTGTTTTGGTGACTATGGTCCCAGCTGCCTTGAGATCATTAACAAGATCCTCCTGTGTAGTTCTGGGCTGATTCCTCACTGTTCTCATGATTACTGAAACTCCAGGAGGGGAGATCTTTCATGGAGCACCCGACCGAGGGAGACTGACAATTATTTTGTGTTTCTTCCATTTGTGGTTAATCGCACCCACCTTCACACCAAGCTGCTTGGCGATGGTCTTGTAGCCCTTTACAGCCTTGTGTAGCTCTACAAAATACATCCTAACATCCTTTGACAGCTCTTTGGTCGTGGCCATGGTGGAGAGTTTGGAATCTGATTGAATGCTTCTGTGGACAGGTGTCTTTTATTCAGGTAACAAGCTGAGATTAGGAGCACTCTTGTTACCTGTATAAAAGACACCTGGGAGCCAGAAATCTTGCTGATTGATAGGGGGTCAAATACTTATTTCACTCATTGACATGCAAATCAATTTATAACATTTTTGACCAGTTTTTCTTGATTTGTTGTTGTTGTTATTCTGTCTCTCACTGTTAAAATACACCTACCATTAAAATTATAGACTGATCATTTATTTGTCAGTGGGAAAACGTTCAAAATCAGCAGGGGATTAAATACTTTCCCCCCCTCACTGTATATCCTCATATGATGATCTTGCCAAGTAGTTAAACCTGTGTTTTTTCTATGCTAAGACCCTTGGACTACACAAGTAAATAGAAATTAGCCTTACTTCTCCTCCCGGGTTCTCATATAATAAGCTCAACACAAAGTATGTGTATTACTGTAAACTGGAAAAATACACCTCCAATACTATAATTATACTTAAATTATTTCAAAAATCTGCTGCCCATATAAATTACATATTATTTACATATATACATATTAATATCTAAATGTCCACTCCTCGTTTGCAAACTGGATCATTCTACAGAAACTCCACATAATGATAATATAATGCATATTTTTATTTGAAGTTTTAGCTTCAATATGCATTAATTATTTACTTTTTTTGGGGAGACAGTACTTGCAGTAGTCGTATAGAATTAACCTCATGGTTGGATTCCTCTTCTTGTGATACCTTCCATTCTTCCATACGTACCATATCAGTAGAGATAAACCTCATTATAACGCTATGCATTGTAATGTGGTTCCTGTGACAGTGATGACCCCAATGGGCCACCAGATAGCTCTTTAGTGAAAAGTTTATTGAGCACTTTGGACTGTACAATGTAATTCCTGGGAACCCGAGCCCTGTGCCCCTCTCTCTATAGACCTCTAACATTCCTATAATGTTATCTCAGATGGGATGATGTCTTGAGATTTAGATGACTATCTTCCTCATGGCATTTGTACCTGTAGCTTCTCTCCCATATCTTCTACTTTTCAGTGCCCCCTTCCCTCCCTACCACCTTATTGTACAACTAGAAAATTGGTTGATTTCCATTCTTTTACAGAGTTAAGCAATATTGGAATTACCTTCCAGAAACTATACAATCTACCACTAGTGTTTCTGACTCATTGCATCTAAAATCATAATGTACCTGCAATGTGGGGACACTTTGTATAATGCATTTACATGTATTTTATTTTTATATTTCTTAATATGTAACATTAAGTTGTATGATCTCTCAGGATATAATTGCAAATAAATGTTTTTTTTAATGTTGTTACATTGCATGTAACTGATTATATTATATTGAACATGTTTTTTTTTACAATGTATTACATTGTATTGTACATTCTTTCAAGAACACATTTGAAAATAAGAAATTTTAATGGGGCTATTCACGAAAAAAAAAAAGTGGGTTGAGATGAGAATAACATTTCATCTCCCCTCAACTCACCTTTTAGTGAATAGACCCCAGTGTATTCATCCTGGTATAATTTCCGACCTGGGTCTGCTCTTTGTTATCGTGTGCAGCATTAGGTAATTCTGACAGTTTCTTTGTTTTTTTTCTCCTTTATTTTGATTTGGTTATATGCCTTGTGTATTAAACAATGTGCATACCTTATATGTGTTATTTCATGATTGCTATTTAATTTGCTGGTTAATTCTGTGTTCCCAGTACAGGTGTTGCTGTGTATACATTTATATGTTTAGTACGGTGTGACATTTTTTATTTTGATAAGATATAATAAAGATATATTTTAATATCATATTTTGTTTACTTTATTTATTTTATTTATACAATATAAATATAAAAAGAAACATACCACATCTACACATACAGAACATATGGCTAAAATGAAATCCCACTTGAGAATCTCTGCTTACATGGTGATAAAATACCAAAATCAGAAAAGTTTTACCCATACGATGTTGGGCAATATCTCTGATATGCAAAACAAAAATACAGGAGAAAACATATACAGAAAAGATCTGTAGAGGCAACCTTTAATGGGGGAATTTGAAAGAGAGGAGGCTGAGAGCCCTATCCCCCTTTGTCTCCTCATCTGTATTGTTGTACTCTGCTCAATTGGTGACAATAAGTTAATCCAAACATTATGTTTATCCCTTTCTACATCTTTAATTGCTGTAATACAGTAACTGATTCCTCACTCATTTTAATTCCATATTGATTGTCCTGTCTATATTATTTAAATCTCCCTGCAAAGACCTGCTGTTGAGTTTGCTGCAGTCAAGGGGTGAACAAAGCCCCTTTATAAGAGATAAGACCCCACAATCAAATTACAAATAGGGAGAAGATGGCTCATATTAAAATGTATAACCTTTTTGCTACTGTGTAATGTGTTTCACATTTCCCATTAGATTTTAAGCTTGCGAGCAGGGCTCTCTACCTCATTTACTAGTCTGTTATAGTTTGTCGAACTTGTATGTGGTTCCCTTCTATGCTATGTACCCAGTCAGGGCCGGCCTTAGGGGTGTGAACACCCCATGGGGCGCCCGCCCGGCTGCTCAAAAAAAAAAAAAGCCGGTAGAGGCACTGGCTGGGGGAGATCAAAAGATCCCCCCTCACCAGCCCTCTGCTCGGCAAGCTCTGCTGGGTCCGGGGAGGAGCTAACCGGCTGAGAGGTGCAGCTCCGCCCCCCACCCTGTGAAGCAGAGCAGCGTCTGCTTCCCGGGGAGCTGTGGGCAGCATGAGAAAGTGCTGCTCGGCTCCCCATGCTTGCACTAAGCATGGGGAGTCGAGCAGAACTTTGTCTTGCTGCCAGTGAAGCAGACGCTGCTGTGCTTCACAGGGTGGGGGCGGAGCTACACCTCTCAGCTGGTTAGCTCCGCCCCCTCCCTTGATCCACATTTGCAGGCAAAAGAAAGGGAGGGGGGAGAGAGAGAACAGGGGTGAGAGAGGGACAGAACAGGGAGTGAGAGGCAGAACAGGGGGAGGGGGGAGAGAGGCAGAACAGGGGGAGGGGGAGGGGGGAGAGAGATACAGAACTGGGGGAGGGGGGAGAGAGACAGAACAGGGGGAGGGGGGAGAGAGACAGAACAGTGGGAGGGGGGAGAGAGAGACAGAACAGGTGGAGGGGGGGAGACAGAACAGGGGAGGGGGGGGGGGGAGAGACAGAACAGGGGAGGGGGGGGAGAGAGACAGAACAGGGGAGGGGGGGGAGAGAGACAGAACAGGGGAGGGGGGGGAGAGAGACAGAACAGGGGGGGAGGGGGCGAGAGACAGACATGGCAAGGAAGAGGAAAGGGACACATACATAAGGGGGTGAAAGACAGGGGGGGGGGGCAAGAGGGAAGCCCGCACAGGCGCCGGGACACTTAAGGCCGGCCCTGTGCCCAGTGCTACGTAAAATGTTGGCGCTATATAAATAAGTGTTAATGTAATTATGTTAACTAATATCATGGCTGTCTGGGCCTGCAAAATACAGTACAAGTGTGCGTAAAATGTCATTATAGTCACTTAATTTTCTATCATCGCATCAATTTAGAGTACAACATATCTCCCAAAGTTTCAAATGTCCACACAGGATCACTTTTATTTTCAGGGGAGTTGCTGAAGGTGTGGTTATAGGCAGTGTATATATATATATATATATATATATATATATATATATATATATATATATATATTTACAATAAAGTGTGTTTGGATATATTTTTGTTTTGTGCTCAGCCACAGATATATATATATATATATATCTTCTAACTAGGGACACTTAGGAGGTATGGAACAGTAAGACGACGCAACCCTGATTACGTCCCGATTTTGCGTACATCAATAAAGTTTAATTTAATAAAAGCTATGAATACGAATGTTGTGTTCATTTTAATAAAGTTTATTTGGAAAAATAACACGTATCCCATAGCTTGTCTCGCGAGATGATGGTGATGCGTGTGTGGGCGTTTCCTGTAGGAGGCAATGGGCGGGGCCTTCGCCGGGTAACGGCCGTCGGTCGGTCGTAGGTTTTACTGTCTTGTGTTGCTCTACCGGCTCCGGGGTAATCCCGGCGAGGAATAAACATGGCCGGACAACAGTTCCAGTACGATGATAGCGGCAACACATTCTTCTACTTCTTGACCTCTTTCGTGGGGCTGATCGTCATCCCGGCCACATACTACCTGTGGCCCCGAGACCAGAACTCTGGTAAGTATGAGTCAATCACATCTGGCTCGGGCCTTACACAGCCGGTGCGCACACACACACACACACGTACTGTGCTTTATTTAGAAACAAAACATGTGTCGGCAGATGAGAAACATTTGGCCCATCTAGTCTGCCCACTTTATAAATGGTGGAGCTAGTGATACCCTCTTTTAATGCCTGCAGCACTTGGTTCCGGAACAACCTTTGCCACTATATAGCTGACTGAGCATTATGGGAAACGTAATCGACATCTGCTGGAATACACCGTCATTGATGTACTGTAGTGTTTTATGGCATATGTTTCTGTAAGGACTGCCTCCTCTTTGTGCCTTGCTGTGTGTGTGTGATATATATATATATATATATATATATAAAATTAGTCAACGGTGATATATACCTGTAATGGCCAACCTTTTGCAGTGCTGTCAGACTTTCTGAGCATCATGTCACTTGTTTAAGTCATCATGGATAAGCCCCCAACGTGCTATGCACTGCCATTTTAAAAGCTCACAATAACTATCTCAACAGAGACACATGAATCATTGATTTATTTATGAGCTGCCCCTATCTGTACTCTCACTGAATGACCACTGTAATCGGTGATTTCTACCATTTGAAACTCAGGTTGTTTTTTCCCATTATGCTCAGCCACAGTTACAAAGGTTCACTGGTATAGATTAATTTGCCTTTGAATTTGCAAAACGTTTCCTAGAGTCCTATACCTCCCACATATCATAGGTGAAGATCTAACTATATCTACACACAGTACTTTAGAAGCCACTCCCTATAAAGGATGCAAACATTTCCTCCACCTACAATCCGTGCATAATTTGTCTTGCTCATGGAAGGTGGTGGAACCATACAGCACTAATGGAAAAGTTTGTCCTGTTATGCAGTATTTTTTATGCAAGATGCCTTGTTCCTGTTGTTACTTATCAGTAGTGTTCTTGCACTATTCTTGCAAGGTGTTATTTATAAATACCAAAACTTTACTGAGAATTTTTTTTCCACCTGCACATCCAGCCAGAAGTATGAACAAAATCTAGCAGATACATGAGTACTGTTTTTTTCTCTCTGTCCAAGTCATTGGGTCGATTAGTACCATTGTTTTCCTCTTCTGATAAGAAATTTTTTTCTCTTGTTGATTAACATCACTCATATTTGTAGGTGTGTCTGACCAGAGTATTGTAAAAAGGTGATATAGATGGATGATTTGTAAGCCTGATTTATCACACATGGAGTTTCAAATATTTATATAAAATATACCCAAATGTTTTTTTGTTTTGTATATGCGTATAACTTTCAACCTTATAGTAACCTATTACAGTTGCTTGCTATGGTTCATTGTGTGTGTGGTTAATTTTAAAGTCACACTCCAACCCAAAATGGCCTAGCATGCAAAATGTAGACAATCATGATTGTGTTATTCCAGATAATGAACTGCCTTTTACTCCCCAAAAAGGTTTTCTTGGAACATAATACTTCCATGTAAGACTGCTCAATTGAATGGTCATTGATTGCACACAGCGGTTTGGAAACATTTATGGAACAATGGAATGCAGTTTTAAGACCTATGACTAGATTTAGTTAACTATCATTATTGGGACTTAGTCACCGTAACATTGTTTATATTGCGTTTATAAGTGTGGAGAATTAAAAATGATGAAACATGAATCAGTTGGGGTTATATATGAATAATGGTGCTGTTTGAAGGAATCCGGATTAGACACAAGTCAGATTTTTGCTCTGACACATTTCTAACATTAATAAACTGTTACAATGGGGATTATACCTGTTTTTTAATTCTCATTTTGTGACTTTGTGTTCAGTGCACATTGCAGAATCTTGTATTCCAAGAAAGTGTTGTGAAATAGGCACAATTTTGCAACTTTTTTATACATGAGATGCAACAGAAAAAGTAGATTTTCTTACTCCAGTCGCTTGGTGGGATTTAACTAGCTCTGTGCACACACTCATCAGTAATAACAACAATGCTAACCTTCTGCTTGATGAAAAATCTTAGTAGCTTACCTCAGTTTAGGATTCTTTTACGGCCCTTATCAAGATAGAAAAAAACTTGGTAATGCATACTGCAACACCTGTCCAGCAAGTGTTTCTCCACATACTATTCAAAACACAATAAAATAAAAACCTGACAATCATAAAAGGTGCCCATACCAAAAGCACATGTTTATCACTGATGGACAGATTTAAAAAAAATCTAACCCTATATGGCAGGGGTCCTACAAATGATTTTGCTGTACATACATTTTGAAAAGAAGTATATGGATGTACCTTTCCAAGAAAACTGATTTTGATTGCTGCATATGGTTGGCTCCTAAATTTTGGGAAACAGTTGTCTATCCATGCAAATGGTGGAGTGGATAAACTTTTTTTTTTTTTTAGTGGCGACAGTTAAGATGGTGGCGTAATTCAGTTGGAGACATTTAGGTTTCATGGTCAAATTTTTTAAAATTCCATTTCAGAAGTGTTTTACACATGCATGGGATAGGCATAAGGCTATCCAAGATATAAGACCAGACCGGGGACTAATGAATATATTCATTTAATTGGGCCTATAGATGGGCCAAATGGTGGGTATTTGCCGACTCATTTTACGTTTATGCTGGTGACTAATGCATGACTATTAAAACAGACGGCAGATATATGCGTTGCTTACATGCTTTATTACAAAGCTTTAAATACCATTTGATGATTAGTTATTTTGTTTTGAGAGCACGATTAAGAAATATAAAAGTTGGCAGCTTCCAGGCAGTCCTAACTACTATTTATTGTCCTATTGGATGAGTAGTGTTGAGTGTTTACATCTGGTTGCAAATATTAAAGATTATAACTACCAGCAATAATGAGTCATACTGACTAGTGATTTAAATTGACTTGATTCAATCAAATCCACTCTGATTAATACACACTTTTTTATATGAATTTGAAAAACTGAATGTCTAACATTTATGTAAGTAACTGCAGGGTTGCACCCAGCTTTTACGCGTATCATGGCTTTTTGTAGTTTGTAAGACACATGCAACACTTTAAAGTGGAAATAATCAATGTGGTATTAAAGAAATTGTGTTTTTCAAGTATTTTATGTACTCAATAATTGGAAAACCATTTGAAAACACAGTGCAGACAAATTGTTCTGTTTAAAATCCAGATTCATGGGTTCATTACTTGAAGAGATCCTTTTATTATGACACTGGAAAAGAATCAATGCAAATTATTGGATAAATATAAAAATTTTTAAAATGTTTAAGAACACTTGTTTTTTTCTGTCACACTGTTTTTAGTTAAAATAGCAGTTGCTGTTCCTGTGTTTGTACAATAATAACAACTTGCTGTTACATTTTAATTCAGTGTGCCATCTATTATTTTTTTTTTCACAAAAAGTGGAGGCTTAAAGGGCAATTAAACATTTTGTATTTTATTTTTTTTCTTCTAACCCTTTCTTCCTGGAAAAAAACATGTCCTGGGCTTCCCATGGAAGCATGGCAGCTGCCGGTCAGAGGATAACCTGGCGTGTATGGTCAAAAGTACATGACTGTTTGTCCTCAGACAGGTTGAGTATGCCTTATCCAAAACTCTTGGGACCCGAAGTATTTTGGATATCTGGTCATTTTGGATAATCATTTTCACCAATGAGGTCTATTAAAGTCTGGTGTCGGTGCAAATACTGTATAGAGAAAATAACTCACTCTTACTGTGATTTAAATGTGATAAATTAGGCATGGTTGGGGACCTGTCAAGCCTGCACCTTTGTCAATGTATTATCCTCATATGGGTGAAACTGGGCATGCATGGGAAAGTTCTATCACAGTTTAATCCCTTCGCGACCGATGACGGTCCTGGACCGTCATAGGGAAATCTCCCTTCGTGACCGATGACGGTCCAGGACCATCATGCAGGTCCGATCGCGGTATGCACGCTGGCATACCGCGATCGCGCTAACAAAGACATGGCTAAGTGTCTCGATAACGAGACACTTCAGCCATGTCGGTTGAGGACCCTCCGGAAACATCCGAGCACTGTGACAGCCAATCACAGCGCCTGGATGTTAATAGCTGTCAAAGCAGGGGCCTGCTTTGACAGCTATAGTCTCTCCCTGCTCCACGGTGATCGTGGGGCAGGGAGAGACTAAATATAGTGTGTCAAGTCTCCCCCTGATCCCCCCAGTAACAACCAAGTTTTTATTTTCTATTGTGCTAATACTAACTCTTGGGTTAGGGTTAGAGTTTATCAAAACCCTAATCCTAGAGTTAGAATTATGGTTTGTACTAACCCTAAACATAGGGTTAAGGTTAGAGTTAAATAAAAAAAAAAAATGTAAAAAAAAATAAATAAAAAATTTAAAAATAATAATAAATTGTATAAAAATAAGAAGTTATTCCGTCGAGGACATGTTATGTCTGTCTGTTGTCCTCTAGGGATATATATTTTTTTTTAAAAAAGACTTGTGCTTTGCATTGGCCCCCAGCAGTAGATAGGTTCCCGCAGCAGCTGGATATATGATCCATGCAGCCGCAGGATAGCAAGGATAGCAAAAATCGGTGCTTCCTACTATAGACTACATTTCCTATTCTGCTACGGTAGCTTTTGGCTGTCTGAGCATGATAGGAAATGTAGTCACAAGCATTGCATAATAAATACACGTTTTAAAGCTGCAATAACCGTATCCTAAATTTTCCCCTGTACCTGCCACATAAACCTAGCAAACCTATACATGTGGGGTACCGCTATACTCAGGGGAAGTTGCTGAACATATAGTGGGGTTTTGTTTGGCAATAAAATAGAACAACCCCTTTAAATTCATACCTAAGTTTCAAAGTGTGTGAAAATAAAATACACACAAAATTACTACTCCAAAACTTGTCAAAGATTGGTGGTAAAATGACAGTGAAACGTGTCAAATTACCCCAAGTTGAATGCCCTGGGATGTCTACTTTATAAAAAATGTGTACATGTGGGGGGTTATTCAGCGATTCATGACCGATATCGGTGTTACAGTGTCACTAACGCTAATTTAAAAAAAAAAATGGTTTTGAAACAGCTATATGCTACTTGTATTTATTAACCTAAAACATGCCAAAAAAAATATAAACATTGGCTATTTCTGAACTCAGGACCTATAGTCGAATCTATTTAGCAGGTTTTTTCATTAGATTTTGGAGCTTAGTAAAAGAATTTACAAAGAAAAGTCAGGAAAAGTGTTTATTTTTCTTAATTTTAACCATATTTTACAATTTTTTTCACAATACAATAAATGATATGAACAAAATAATGTCATGAAAAGAAAGCCCTTCTTGTCCTGAAAAAAACAATATATAATATGTGTGGGTACAGCTTCCGACAAAGAAGAAAATTAAAGCTAAACACAAACACCTCAGAAGTGTTAAAACAGCCTCGGTCACTAACGCACAACATTCCAAAAACAGTCTGGTCATGAAGGGGTTAAGGGGCCTGGACGCTGAGTAAACTGTTGTGCGCTTGCATTCTGACAGGTGGGTGTGGAATTTGAAACTTGTGGCAAAATCAGCAGAATTTAAAGGGTAAAGGAATCGTAACCTTTCATTTGTGTTTCTACATTTGGAAGCGCACATGAAACTTTTGACAGTACTTGTGTGTTTATCGTCTGACTGGAAGCTGCCATGCTTCCCTGGAAAGCAGGCAGCCTGGTCAGGTTGGTGACTAGCGCAGGTCCCATCTGCTGATCCTTTGTAAAAATGAGACCTCACTCAATCCAAACCCCGATCATACAGTGTGAACTGTCAGCATGTGCCATCTTCAGATGAGCTCTGCTTCCGCTGAGAGGTGGAGCTCAGAGTAAACTATGCGTTACCATAAAGATACATGTCAGGTTTACTTTGGAGAAAGGGAGCATGATATTTAACCCTGGTTTCCTCCGAGAAAGAGTTAAAAATATTTGTTTTCATCTTGTTACCCATCATGTTGGTTTTAACATGCTACCTATTTGTGTTTTTCTCAGATGAGTAATGTTTATTAAAGTGATTAGGCTGACCTTTAGCGTTTCATCATTCCCAGTCCTGCTAAATAAGTGGCCATTGCAAAATCACTTTGCTCAGTTTGAACTGATATTTCTCTAATACTGTGATCTTTCATAGGGAATAGTGGAGAGTTGACCTTATTGACTTTCTTCAGGGAAAGCTTGTGTCTTTTAAAGTATAGATTTTACCGCTAAAACCATGCCCCCTGCATTCCAAGCATTTGAAACAACGGAGTTCAATAGACAAGCTTATTCTACAGTAATAACTAATGGCA
Organism: Pelodytes ibericus; assembly: GCA_036172795.1. Taxonomy (NCBI): domain Eukaryota; kingdom Metazoa; phylum Chordata; class Amphibia; order Anura; family Pelodytidae; genus Pelodytes; species Pelodytes ibericus. Next base: position 88,084,801 of record CM069861.1, read on the forward strand.
GAGAAAATCTGAAAACTCCTGTGGCTATGCCTTCATTTCTATCTTTTTGAGGCCCCAGTGAAATTATTTTCAAAATAATATGCAGGAGAACTTTAATCTGTTGTAAAGTTAAAAAATAAAATAAAATAAAAAAATGACTTCACATAGATTAGAAATATGCATAACATTAAATAAACTTGTTGGAACTGTCCCTCTAATACTTTTCTTGCTGCACTAAATAAAGGTATTAATATATGCCATGGTTGTGGAATATAAAGGGTGCTGGGTACTTCTCTTCGGAAATGATCTTAATATTTATTTATGAAGTATTTTACCAGGATACATTGAGATTTATTTTGTGTTCAAGTACTTCCTGGGTTCACAAACATGGCATTGTTTACAATAGGGTACAATATAATATTCAAAATAGAAAATAAGATTAAAATCCAAATATACAAATTTTAAAAAGAGCACGAATAGGTAAGAAACCATGATTACAGATGCATTCTGTATTGAGGTGTTTTGACCGAGATCACTTAAGAAATTTTAGACTGGGGGAACATACAAGCTAATATACACATATGACTAATAAAGAGTGCCCATAACCTCTGGCCTGTAGACTATTTTGAAATGCTATTGCTACACACGTTTATGCTATGCATACACGTTACATTTTGGAGACAAATGCATTCCTCAATTTCAGATTAAGATAAAAGCATACTTTGTTTTGAGAAGTTAAATGATTAAATGTAAAAGGTTAATGTTGACTGTGTGGTAAGACCTTCTCTCCCACCAAAACAAATATACTTTGCTGTTGTTTATTGTGGTTTTGTATGTGATCAGTCTATAAATTCAGTGCAGTCCAATCACTATTTAATAACATATACTGTTTAGATTCAACTCATTTGGTGAAACAATGTGTTCTCAAAATCACTTGGTTCTCCCTGCAAACATAATTTTCGGGCTTATTTTATTACCGTATTAGCTCGATTATAAGACACCAGGGATTATTACACAGGTGAGGGGGAGGGAGAGGGGTGGAGGGAGGGAGGGAGGGGGCACCAGAGCAACAAGGGGAGGGAGGGGAAGAGAGAAACAAGGAGGGGAGAGGGAAGGGAAGGGAGGGTGAGAGACAGACAACACTAAGGGGGGGGGGGGGGGGAGAGAAAGCTGGGGACAAGGGAAAGAGGGAGGCAGCATTGGCACATAAAAGGAAATAAAAACAATAAATGCATTTTTTGATATCATCATTTTTTATTAAAAAAGCAATTTACATGCCAATATATACAAGTTGAACTTTTTTCCTATAGGTTAGTCTTATATTCAGGCCTTTAGTTTTTTTCCTAAAGGAATATTCAAAGTTTGGGGGGTCGTCTTATAATCAGGGTCGTCTTATGATCGAGCAAATACGGTAATTTGGCAACACTCCAGAGATATGTGCATCTGTAAGAGGTCTACATATTTAGTATGTATCTGCACTGTCTACATTGTGTCATGACTTGTGATCAAATTATTGTGTAAGAATTCTGTCGCAGACCATGTATACATTTTTGTTGTTAAAAAGTTACAAAATAGCGTCTCTCTACGCCACTCCTATTCTGCCATTATCTTCACTGAACAAAAGGTTGCATATTGATAATAAAGTCGCAGGTTTGCCCCCCTTTTTTCGCTTATTTATAAAACTCATTCTGACCATTCTATACACACTATATAAGCACAAGAGCAAAAACATTACTGAAGAAACGAGTAGAGACAAAACATCTCCATTTTTGATACATAACCCTCATTGTTCACTTTACAAGTTACAAAACTTATTTTTCTCTACCAGATCCTTTGTGTTTGTTGATTTACTTTGTTGAAGTGTTCAGTTTATAAATTTTCTTTATTTTTATTTTTTAGAGCAAGTTCGTTTAAAAAACATACGACATGTTTATAGAAGTTGTCTCTGGTACCAGCTAAAGTCAATCAAGCCTCAGCAAAATATAATCCCTACATTAAAGTAAGTAAGGATTTGTCTAATTGCTATCAAGTGTGTGTCCATATGTAGCATCCTTTTGCAAGACTTGCGTATTAAGTACATACTAGCATTTCATTACCATTTATTTTTATATAAACTTTTTTTTTTTCTTGTTTTAACAGGAAGATAGTTCTGTTAATAGGCTGGGCATTATTTCTTTTTCTGGCCTACAAAGTTTCTAAAACCGACAGAGAATATCAAGAGTACAATCCCTATGAAGTTTTAAGCTTAGATCCGGTAAGTTTTTGAATACTTAATTTCTTTGCTGAATTGTTGGTGTGTTAAGTGTTTTTGATGCCCCGGTCTTCATTCCATAATTTCCTTCTAAAAGAGCATCCAGAATAATACAGTACTAGATGTAAAATATTTATACACCTATCCACTTTTTTCTTAATATGTTTAAATGTTTTAAGCCACTTCTGCACCACTGAATTATACTTTGTACATATTTCTTATGAGTTTCAATCACACTTAAAATGACATGAAACTTAGCTAGTTATACACAATTGTGAATTACATGTTCACGTAAAAATCCGGGTATGATCTGTGACCTGTTGGAACAGTGCTTCAAGAAAGAGGTGTCTCTCGGAGTATGATTTATAGCCAAAGTTTATCTTTGTAAAGCACGTAATGCACCTGAGAGAGGCCTGTGGTTGGGAGGAGAAAGTGAAGAGGAAGAACTGGAAAAATCAGGGGGGTTTTGGGTTGATAAAAGGAAATGCCCTGTCAACATTTCTTTTTCTTTCTTTGTAAGGGAGCAACAGTGTCTGATATAAAGAAACAATATCGTATGCTTTCTTTGAAATTCCACCCTGATAAAGGAGGAGATGAAGTAATGTTCATGCGGATAGCAAAGGCCTATGCAGCGTAAGTATATTTTTTACAACACATGTACAGACTGAGAAGCCATACTGAGAAACCATTTGAATGTCATGCAGGTTACTGAATGGTGTGCTCTTATTACTTAGACTTTGGTCAAAGATAAATACACCTTTTATTTATAATTTTCTTTTGAGTGAGTCAGTTTAGTTCCAACATAAAATGAACCTTGGGAATGTTTCATATGTTGTCACAGTGCTTTAAGAAGGATGCCTTAAGTAATTAAGTTTTCATTTTTGTTGTATTGCTGCATCATATGAAAATGTTCTACATCCAACTATTGGCATCAAATGGATTAACATTCATGACGCAATACATTACAATAAAATCTGGTTAATGTAGTGTATCATTTAGAAATATTGAATGCACTCCAACAGTGGGTGGGCTTCTGCAGTTATTTTTAGAAATGTATTTATTTATTTGGTATGTAAACTGTTGCTGTGTTGATATATTTAACTTTTTCTAGTCTGACAGATGAACAGTCCAGAAAAAATTGGGAAGAATTTGGTAACCCGGATGGGCCACAAGGTAAGTTTAATTCCTCCGCCCCCCCCCCCCCCCCCCTGTTCCTGGCCACCGATCGCAAGGTTCGGGCACGGCATGATTTCGTAAAATGTAGCCGGTGCTCATTTTGAGCGTTTGCTACCCTTTTTCCTGTCAGTCTGCAAAGGCATCCGAGCACAGCTTATAGCGGGGAGCGGCGATGAGTTAAAGGCAGGATGTTCTATGCTTTTTGTCTTTTAGGACAAAAAAAATAGGACGGCATAGAACATCCTAGCGCTGTGAAGGGATTATTATGTACCATGTCTTTATGGGGCACAGTCATGCTGGAATAGAAAAGGGCCTTCCTCAAACTGTACCCACAAATTTGGAAGCATATTATTGTCCAAAATATCTTGGTATGCTAAAGCTTTAAGACTTCCCTTCACTGGACGTAAGAGGCCTTGCCCAACCCCTGAAAAACTGCCTCATACCATTATTCCTTTTCCACTAAACTTTACAGTTGGCACAATGCAGTCAGGCAGGTAACGTTCTCCTAGCATCCACCAAGCCCAAATTTGGCCTATGACTAAATAGTGAGAGTAAAATTCAAACAGATGTTGCGCCTGAAGATATACTTGTTGGCGGCATCCAAGCCACATAAAACATGTTCAGCAGAGATCAGAGGATGTAACAGCTTGTCTTTGTTTAATGAGTAATATATATTCATCAAATCCATTTTTATGTCAACATTTTGTCTAAAAAAAGTGTTTATAAATTTTAAATAAAAGGTATGTTCTTGGCTTAATATTTCTGAAATCACTTAATTTATCCTGCAATATATAAGAACTTATGACGACTAGACCAGATTGTTTTACACTACCCACTCTTATATATCCTTTACAGCTACAAGCTTTGGCATCGCTTTACCCGCTTGGATCGTAGACCAGAAAAATTCCATGTTGGTGAGTGGCCCATATGCTGTGTATATACTTGTATACAGTTTAAACTATAAAGCAAAATATCAAAAATGGTGGGATAAAGTTGTACCTTTTCAAGTAGCACACCTCTTAGTGAGGGGACTATTTTGAAATTTTAGTACCCTTTGGACAATGGTTTTCTGCAGTGTTTGTATTTAGCTGTAATTTTCTTATTTCTCATTTCATGTACCCACACATATTATATACTGTTTTTATCACCATAAAAAATGCTTTTTTTAGATTATCATCATAGCCTATATTTATTATAAGCGATATAAAATATGATGGAAACAAAACGAAAAACCATTTTTTTTTTTCCCTTCTAACCCGCATTAAAAATCTTTCATACATCTTTAAACAAAACCTGCTGAACAGTTTCTAATATTTCTTCTGAGTTTAGAAATAGCTAATGTCTACCTGTTTGGTTCTTTGTGCAAGTTACAGGGCAATAACAGAGAATAGCTTTTTTTTTTTTATATTTGTGTCTTTTTATAGATGTACATTTTGTGTACTGGGATAGCACTCTGCTCTCCATAGTCAATAATATCCACTTGCCTGGGTGTACCTGTCCTGCGTAGCATACAAAAAGTCCATAAATAGGAACTGCACCCACAGGATTTGTTTAGGCAAGAAAAGTCATACTTGAAGTGTTACATCAAATAGAAAAAAGGGGAAGTAACCACCCAGGTAGATACCATACTTGTTTTCACCAGATCAAAATTCCACAGCAACCCGATAACACAGATCAGTACAGCTCAAAAACAGCGTTCCTTGCCACAACACATATGAACAGAATATCATGAGCAGTAGGTGCACCTTTCCGATGTACAGTAAATCATAATGATCACCTCAGAGTCCCCATAAAATCTTCAAGTTTATTTACATCAAATAGACGTTCCTGTCAGTTTCTTTTCTGGGGTTTATGTTGTGCTGTTCACCTGAAGTTGGTAAGGGCCACAGCCTGGTTCGATAACCTCAAATACAAGTCTAGTGAGTGCAGTTCCTATTTCTGGACTTTGTATGTGTATATGTGTGTGTGTGTGTGTGTATATATATATATATATATATATATATATATATATATATATATATTAAACAGAGACAGGTTGCTTTTTATCCACTAAAAATATTATGATTTTTTTAAAATTGAAACGTGTAGGTCTTTAATTGAATATTTTCTGCTAGTATCATCATGGGTACGTGGTTATTTTGTTTGCTCGAATATCTCATTGTCACTCTCTCTCTCTTTTTTTTTTATTTGTAGGTTTTACTTGTGTACGGATTGGCTTTCATGGTTATTCTTCCTGTTGTTGTGGTGAGTATGTTGGAAATTTCTGTGACCCTTCTTAAAGTCTTATTCACATGAAAGGATACTTCAGGCAAGAAACTAACTTTGATGTATCTTGTAGTATTTAAATGTACAGCTTTGCTTTTTTCCATTGAAGATGGTATCTGCTCCTTATTTCGTGGGGAGGTTGATTGATTGTAGTGGAGACTCTTCCTTTAGTTTGTAGCTTTTTACTAGAATATTTTGTCTGTTTAGAATATGACTAAGCAGACCATCCATTAGTTTTGGCATCATTATTTTATTGTTAACATGGTGACACTTGTGTGGGAGACATTGCCAGATGTTCACATTTGTTATGTGTATTCCACAAATAAACCTACATACTGTATATTCAAAATATACAAAAGCTCTAGATTGGTAAAATATTATTTGGTTTAAAATTCTTTTTAGTGACTTAAAGCTTGTGTTATTTGTTCCAAACAGTACGCATGATTTTAGATATACAGGCTGAGGATCCCTTATCCGAAATGCTTGGGACCAAAAGTATTTTGAATAATGGATCATTTTAGGTAACAGATCGTTTTCACCAATAAGATATATTAAAGCCTCTCAGCGCTCCTGAAATACAGTAGAATCAATAAAACTACTGAACAGAGCAAATAAATTACTTTGATGTGAGGCATTTTTGCGAACCTGCCCTCCTCGCATCAGGCCTGCACACATTGCTGGACATTAATAACCATAAAAATATGAATATGGATTATTAATTATGAATCATTAAAAATATGAAAAATTGATTCATATATATGGAAATATATAAAAATAAATATCTTTATATAAAACAAAGATCAAAAGATAAACAAAATAGTGTAACAACCAAAATACCGTATCAATAGATGTTAATCATAATTCACAAGTATGACTTATAAAATATGTAAATAGGATAACATGAATTATACAACATGCATGTAGTATAATTTACTATGCCACTATGTTTAAGACCACAAGATAGCCATGCATTTTATTTAGAAACAACCACACCTACATTGATAATGCTTAGTAGCTAAAATAGTTAATGATAGTACACCATTACCTACAAATTACCAGCATATACTCTGTTTAGGTAAACACTAAATTATATAATTCAATGTGGCTATTTCTTAATCTGCCTGGTAAAAAAACAATAAATGCTTTCTAGCTTAGATTTTAAGAATAAGAATCTTAGATAATCTCTGGAGATTAAATATTACATATTTGGGTGACTAGCTAGACTATAAGAACTATACTTTTCTTGGCAACATCTATAGGATATTCCTCTGGCTTCCTTCTCTCGAAAGAATGACCCTCCTACACCTCCAGTATCAATTTATCAACCAAATCTTAGTCACACCCTGCTCTCTGTAACTTTTAGCCAATTAAAAGTGATGGGTGTGTTTCATTTAAATGAGATGAAGTCATGATTTATAGCTATATCTCGATTGTTAGTATATGTAAGAAAATATATACGTTGAAATCTATAGAAGTGTCTTTTCAACTTGTAGCAAAATAAAAACAAATGTTTGGATAACGGATCATTTTGGATAATGGATTTCTGGATAAGGGATACTCAACCTGTATATACTTTTATTATGAAAAACTACATATAATGATGTTAGCTCAGTTCACAGCAATATCTTATCAGTAGCTAAATATCTGACTGGTTCCCTGTAAAGAATATTGAGTGCATTGTGTTTCAGTGCTACCCTGGACATACTTGAAAACACAAGAAGACTAAATTAAAATACTTTTATAAATAAAATAATACTAAAAGTTGGTGGTTGAAATAAAGATGACGGTACGTGTATTTATTTATTGACTGCTGATTTGTTGTTGTAGGGATCCTGGTGGTACAAATCAATCCGGTATAGTGGAGATCAGATTCTTATTCGAACAACCCAGATCTACACATATTTTGTTTATAAAACCCGTAACATGGATATGAAACGTAAGTAAAATGTATAGGAAGAACTGTTTTTCAGCTGGCTGATTAAAAGATCTTATCTGCTTTCATAGGACTGCTACCTCTCTCTTTCTTTCTAGAAAATGAATGTGATTTATTTTTTCTGTAGATGCCAAGGGGGTTAAGTATAATAAAAATAATATGGACACACAGGGATAGTGTCTAATATTGTGTGCCTATGTATAGTGCGAACTCCCAACAAATATGAGTAGTCTGTGTTGTGTGTGTGCTGGTCCGGAACATCTGGATTACTCCAGATCTCTAAGGGCTGCTGCAATCCATGTATAAAGAATCGGCCTTTTCAGTACATTTATAGGTGTTGGAGAACCTCAGCCAAGCACTGTTTGGTGAAGGCTCTTTTCCCGCACACAGATGTGTCAGCATGTATAAAATACATGTAGTCACCATTATACATAACAAATTGTGCCTTTTCTTCACCCCACACAACACTTTTGTGGTATTTTATATACCTCCCATTATTTCTGTACTCAGTTATGTCATCCAGAAGATTACATATGTAATGAAATGCCTTTTGACATTAAATGGCCATTGCTTTTGTAAGATAGTTTGTCTAGCCTTGAGGCACAAATAAGTTGTGTATCACTTGAACTCTACATAAGACACCTAAACTAAAGTTTATTTAAAACATTATTAAAATAATCATAAAATCCCATAAAACCATTTTAGATGGAGCATGTGTGCTTTGGTGCTCTAATCAGCCTCTGGATGGCACCTGCTCAGCTTGTCCCTGTTAGTCAGCTTGTATACTGCGTTGCAGATGTCCCTGCTGCTGTTTAAAGAATAGACTAGCTTTGTGATCCCACATAAGGTCTCTAGTAAAGAGATGGCAGTGATTTCTAGAAGCAGGAAAGGGTCGTCTTTGGCGATATAAAAGAAGCAGTCAGATGACTGCTGCAGCAGGTTGAGGTGTCTTTGCTTGGGAGTCCTGCAGCATGTTTCTTCATCCACAAACCAACCCCTGCTTCCCTCTGCTGTACAAAGTGGTACTCTTCTTTCCAGTGACTGGATGGTGTCCTCAGTGTCAGTTCATTTTGCCAATGAAAGTATCAACTTTCTCCACTAATATTGCACAGGAGCAGACAGCCACAGCTATACTACAGACTTCACTGTTGAAAGTCTTTTGGTTAACGTACTGACCAGCTAAAGCACCGAGGAGTCAACACAGTAAAGTGGAGTACAGGAGACAATAAACTTTTTTTTTAATGACTGACTTCATAAGTTAAGGTATCATTGGGGATTAGTTGCATGTGCACACTAACCAAAAAAAAAGGTTTAGTTCCACTTTTGTGGATCTGTTTATTTAGGACATCTGTTTCTTATTAGAGCTATTATTAATGGGTAGGGCACAGCTCCGTGAGAAACACTAATTAATCAGTTACATGAAGACATTACAATAATAATGAATAATTATAATGAACACATTACCTAACATTGAGGTGTGAGCACTTGTGTCAGTCTCCTATTACTATATTTAACATTGCTCTATCCTGTCTGTTTAGGTCTTATTATGGTGTTAGCAGGGGCTTCTGAATTTGACCCTCAATACAATAAGGATGCTACCAGCAGGCCTGCAGATAATGTACAGATACCGCAGGTAGTATTTAACTGTCCTATTTTTATTAGATTGGTCAATGTATTTATGTGATGTTAACACTGTTTTTTCCGCTACTCAAAGCTAATCCGCGAAATTGGCAGCATCAATCTGAAAAAGAATGAGCCTCCACTTACCTGTCCCTACAGCCTTAAAGCCAGAGTCCTTTTACTAGCTCACCTTTCAAGGATGCAAATACCTGAGGCTTTAAAGGAAGGTAATTGTCTCTTTGTGTACTTTCTTATACTCTGCAATGTGAAATGTGTGTGATTTTCACCTTTTAAATTGTACTCTAGCTGTAATTGAAATGCCTCTGTCTGGCTGTCTTTTTATTCCTTTCAGACCAGCAGTTTATCTTGAAGAAATGCCCTGCATTGCTTCAGGAAATGGTTAATGTAATCTGTCAACTCATAATTATGGCTCGGAGTCGTGAAGGTTAGTGCATTTTGGGTTAGGATTTGACTTTTGAAATAATTAGTACTTCACTACTGTTTTTATGCAGATTGAATAATTGACCTCAATGTATGCTACAAGTTTTATATAGGAAGAATGAATGGTTTGTGAATAAAAAGTAAGTTATCTTGTGATATTTACCATTTCAATGGCTTCTTCTTTTACATGTGGTGAACTGCTTCATGGTCAATTGATGGCTGTTTGGAAATAGTTTTGATTTCCACAACTTTTTTTTTTATTTATTAATGGTTTTTGGTTTCAGAAAGTCTTCATTTGACTTCACTGTGGGCCATCAAACATATTCACAGTCCAAACTCATAAATATAAATGCTCTCCTCAAAACAGAGATCTTAACGTACAAAACAAGTAAAACTAGGATAGGTTTATATCATCTACTGAAGAGCCATTTTTACTGATAAAGCTTCAGAATAATCAATAAAATAATGTGCTTGGTCTCTAGAGGAGGTAAGTAGTCTTCTGGAAAAACCTTGCACTTTGACTTATACTCAATAATTTTGTGGGACATGGTGGTGCTGCTGCTTAATTAACTATTTAACTCCCAAAATGTTTTGTGAGCCTTTAATGGAATCACTCTTGTTTGCGAACTGTTATTCATGATCTACACTAGGTGCAATACGGCAAATGTGCATATGTGTGCTGATGGCACCATCATTAGGAGCCGGCTAAAACTGTCGCAAGCGGAAACCAAGCTTACAGGATCCATTTTCCAATCTTGAAAAGTGGATCACTAGCAACAAACTATGCCTCGATACTGGCCTAACCTAAGGGTCTACACAATATAGCCCGATCCGTTCACGAATGATTTCGGATCGGGTATAATGGCCAAACCGAACAGATCCCCAAAATTTGGCTACACAATCTGTTTTTTCGGTCCATTTCGGATATCAAAGCATCTGAAGCATTTGGATTGGAACATTTTCGCAATTAAAAGTATACCTGTGACTACTCACCCTTGTGCCCATACAATAAAAGTATCTGCCCCCACTGGGAAAATGCCCGCAGATTGGTCCAGAGGCTGCTTGCTGGCCCCAGACCCCGCCTAAAAAGAAAATAAAAGCCCCCTTTGGGCCTGGGGCTGCCAAATGGCCCCTGTCCCCGAGAATAAAATAAAAATTTAACCTACCTCTACCTTGCCCAGGTAGTGGAAAAGGGGGGGTGATTCACCTGTACAAAATAATTTAGGTGCTGGGGGGAAAACTGAAAATTAAATGTCCACCCCCATTTTTATTTATTATATATTTTTTCTTTTTTTCAGAAGCAATTCAGCTATGTCCACAATAGCCGAATTAGAAATGTGTCTATCATCCCATAGAAGTCTGTAGGGATGATAGAGGTTATTTTCGCTTCTGTGTATTTCGGGCTGCTTTTGGTTTTCAAAACATTCAGGCTGAATTGTGAGACTGTTCGGGTCACACTGGGGTGTATTGTGTAACTCGAAATTCGGCTACCGAATCTTTCTGAACTTCGGACCATTTACTTCAGGCCCAAAGTTTGCCATATATTGTGTAGACCCTCTAGGGAAATTCTTGTATAAAAGCTTGGTATGTGACCTAGATGCCTATTTGTCTTTTGATCTCCATGTTGATAAGTTATCATCAAATCAGTATTTTAGGATTGACTATCTATACAGGAACAAATCTTCCTTAGATTGACCTGTGAGGAAGCAAATTGTGCAGCAAATGTTAATGCTGGTGATAGACTATGGGGAGGTAGTTTACGCTTCTGCACCACAGACCAACCTTGACTGACGCTCCACCATTCTAAAATGCTCCCCCTCAGCATGCACACTCTTACCCCCTGCAATCGCTGATCCAGCACCCACCAGTTTCTAGCTGTCCCTAACCATAAAAAAAAAGGTCAAAGGTTGAGGTGCCTTCTTTTACAGAGCTGATCATATGTGGAATAGCTTACACTAGTCTAAAATCCCTGAAAATTAGTGTCACCTGTCTTCAGAATGTACCTGTCATTCGATTATAACCTTCTATATATACTGTACATGCTCATTGTTGTTTTCTCCATCTGTAGGAATAATTGTATATCCTTTAGCTTGTTTTTAGCACAACTTTTTTTTTTTGTACAAATATGGATGGATGTTTGTATTGTTCTAGATGTGGAAATCCTGTGTATTATGTTTCTGGTCCCCATGACATACTGGAAAACAAAGGAAATCTTAATCTATTCTTACTGGTAAAAATGTTTGCTTGTGGTTGAAGTAATTTTCCCGAGCACATGAGAACAGTTTGCTGTCAAGATGAGAATCTTTGTATGAAAGCTGTTATTTGATTTTTTTTTATATTACAATTTAAAATTCTTTTACGGTAATTTAAATTGTATTAACATTGTAATGTTTCTGTCATAATGAAATAACTTATGAAACTTCTGATCTGTTCCTCAAGAAAGGGAACTACGGCCTCCATCACTGTCCTCTCTGGAGAACTGTATGAAGCTCTGTCAGATGACTGTACAAGGCCTTCAGCAGTTTAAGTCTCCATTTCTGCAGCTGCCATTTATTGAAGAGGACCACCTGAGAAGAGTGCTTAACCACAAAAAGGTACCTATTCTATTATAGTGAAGGACTTCACATTCCATGTTTATTTTCTTACCAAGTGTCCAGCTAAAGAGCCAGATCTCTACTTTTCATGGTGTATCATTTAATAAATTTAGAAGTAACTGGCACAGCATGGAAACCCATGATTTATCTAGACTTTTCCTGTAAATTCCTTACAGGAAGTATATCCAGAATGTTTGGTGTACTTCCTGTATGGGTAAAATGTCTGTAATTGGGTGAATTATATTTAAGTGTGTAAGCACCATTATAAGTTTTAGAAAATCTGTTATAATCATCACGGTCTGTCTGGACATTTTTTCCCATTTCCCAATTTTTAATAATTTATGTTTGTCTTCAATTACTGTAATTTTCAGAAACTACTTTTTGAGTCTTTTCATTTTTGTTTGTTTATAAAGCTACTTCTTGTAAATAGCTTATCTTTGTCTTTTTATAATAGTTTAAAATTAAGACCATACGGGATCTGGTCAGTATGAAGGAGTCGGATCGACGAGTGCTGCTTAGCTTCCTGGAGGACAGTAGTTATGAAGAGCTGGTTGCTGTTCTTGGAAGCATTCCACACATCACCATTGAGATAAAGCCACAAGGTAGGTGGAACAGCTGCAGCAAGAGATGTGTGCAAGACTGAACTTGGTAGAGTCTAATTGCTACGGAAGTTTAAACACTGGCAAAGTTCATGTGATCTACTGAAACATTCCATTGATCTCCATGGTTACTGCTTGATCACAGTCAGATTTAGTTTGAGAAGAAAATGCTTTGCAGTAAATAAACTTACATCTTTGTATTTTAAAAGGTGTGGAACAATTCACTTAATTACTTGTTATACTGAGCTAAATATGTATTATTGTATTCTGCTACATTTTAGTGTTGGACGATGAAGACAGTAACAATATCACAGTGGGTTCCTTAGTCACAGTCTTGATCACTCTCAAAAGGCAAACTATGGCTGTAAGTATGATTTTAAAGTATTTTCAAGATACCTGAATAAAATGTTACACTATTCGGTAGAGCCTGTGAACAATCTATATGTGGGGGGGAAAAAATAGTTTGCAGAATTAAAACTATTGTTCAAAATCTCCGTTTTATCTCATTGTATCATGGACTTTTTGCCCATATATCCAAACAAACTCCTGTTCTCTGTATTAGTTGTGAAACATGTTAATAATCACCCAGGAAGCGAAAGTTGGTTGTGTGCTGAGAAATATTATCTCTAATGTAATGTGCAGAAAGTATCTGCAAATATTGTTTTTAAAAATGTCTTAAACTGATTACCAGTTTTCTGTTCTCTGGAGATTAAAGGGACACTCCCACCAAAAAATGGAAAGGGTTTATTTTTTTATTTTGTATTGTTGCTTTCAGATATGTGACTGTATTTAATATAATATGTAACTAAACAGGTGTGATTGGGCACTGCCATTTTGTGAAAGTGTTTTTTTGTGCCACCCCCTAGTGACTTTACGGCACACATTTCTCACTTTGGGGCTGGGGACACAGAATGCAGTTTATATGTCAGAATTCTGATCATAGACTTGCATTGAATGGGAGGGTAATGTAACTATTACATCATAAGGGGGAGGAGTTATGATCATCTTTGATCAGGTCAATCTCTTCTCTGTGTTGGAAGGCAGTAGAAGACAGTTGTACACAGCCACCTAGTCCTGCCCACTGTGATACACAGGACCCAGTAAGAGAGACATGTATAAGTTGTAATGAGTCCAGCTATTCTGTAACAACTCGTCCTACACAATATATATTTTTAAGCAAAAATATGCTTACTTTTATCCTATCACACATATTAGGTAGAACCACGTATGTAGGTTTCTAGTTTTATCTCCCAGCTCTTCTGAGATCCCCTCCCTATCTCTATTTTAAACAGAGTAACTGATACTCCATAATTACGTAATTGGACAGACTCTTTAATGTTGTTAACAGTAATTTATGATAATGTCGTAGGATGTGATTAACAGTTTGGTGTGTGTTCAGCTAATCGTGTGTATATTTTTCCATCATCAGGAGGTATTTGAGAAAGAACAGTCAACGTGTTCTGCAGAGGACCAGCCTATAGAAGAAGGTGTAAGTCACACGATTTTTATTGACATTACCTCCTTTTTTGAGATTAGTTGTTGATATAGCTCAGTCGGTAAATGGCCAACTGTAATACTTGTTCAAATCTCAGTCACAGGCTTGATTCCTGGCAGGGTCAACTCAGCCCTTCATTCATCCAATTTTGATAAAATGAGTATCCGTAAGTTAAGTAAAAATACCATCTATAATCCGTTGCTGACTCATTTCGATCTGACAGTGTGCATTGAAGCACGATCAGTTTCCTCATGAAATGGAAATAATTGGTTTAAATAAGTCTCCTCCCCCTGATTCCCCTGCTCGATATTTGAGTGAGTAATTCTTCTTCTAAAGTCTGTATGTTAATGTTTCATTCCAGCAAGGAGATGTAGGCAAGAATAAAGGCAAAGGTTGGCAACAAAAAAATAAAACTGCCAAAAAGTCTTCCAAATCCAAGAAAAAGAAGCCACTGAAAAAGAAACCCGCTCCAGCACCTTTACCACAACAAAAACAAGTGAAATCCAAGCAAGCAAATGGCGTCCTTGGAAATGTAAGTATTCTGTCTGTTTAGTTACATCCCCATTCTTACAGTAATAGCACTGCACATCAGATGGCACGTCATATTGGAGACCGTGTCTCCTGAAGGATATTGATATTTGGAAAGTTTTCAGAGAAGGGCCACTAAATTGGTTCATGGATTACAGGATAAAACTTACCAGGAAGGGTTAAAACATTTTAACATGTATAGCTTGGAAGAAAGACTTAACCGGGGGGGGGGGGGGGGGGGGGGGGGGAATATGATAGAAACATTTAAATACACAAAGTGAATCAACACATTAAAGGAAGAGAGTATATTTGAAACAAGAAAAACTATCATAACAAGAGGACATAGTCTTAAGGCCATTCTAGATATAAGATAAGGTCAGAACCAAAAAGTATTCAGGAAATTGGGCAGACTAGATGGGCTGAAATGTTTATCTGCCAACACATTCAATGTTTGCCTTTTACCATGGCTGATTGCTATGTTTAAACTGTCACATCTTAAAACAGGAGGTGATTCATAAACATGGCGCACATGCAGATAGCACCAAATACTGATGCTATATTCAGGTGTGCACTGACGGGTATCTGGAGTCTGCAACGCGTCCGCCACTCACACACGTCTGGGTTTCTCCGGCGCTTAGTCAGTCATCACAACTCATGCATACAGAATTAGGCACCGAAAAACGAGAAATATAAGAACAAAATGTGATGCTTTTTTCACAATATGCAACACACACACACATCTGATACTTATTCCAGTTTGTCTTATTTTCCTATCCTCTGCTGGAACACACATTTTAAACTAATCCGTATTGTGACCGCTTGTTCACAAAATCACTTTTGAAAGTGGTATATTATCTCAGGATTACTGGGATATGCATAAGGCTAACTGACAAATTAAATATATCTAAGCGTTTGTTTCGGAAGGATTAGGTGCTACTATCTAAACTTTCATCCACTACACTGTGTGTGTTTATTATGGGCCTAGCTACTTTATCATGATTGTGTGCTCTGCCCCCCCCTCCCCCCACTCTAACAGAACTTATTTGAAGGCCAAGGCGAGAAGTTAAAGTTGTAAGTTGTTTATTTTTCCAAACATGATTGTCATATTTACCATTTGTCTGCCTATTGTACAGCACTGTCAAAAAAAATATATATATATATCACTATTTCTCAGGATATTGCATCAAAGGAGGAAGAAGAAGAGGTTTCTGACAAAGGAAGTGATTCAGAAGATGAAGATACAAACCGTGATTCCCAAAGTGATGGAAGTGACAAAGATTCCGACAGAGAGCCGGATGAGAAACATGGCAAAGATGATGAAGCGGTAAGCCAAGTTACTAAATGGTATTATTCAGAAGCTGTGAAGATTAAGGATCAGTAATTCCACTCAGTTTTTTTATTATTTTATTTTCAGTAAAATGATTCATATGTACATAAAGAATAAACTTTTTAAACCAAAAAAAACAGGAACATGAACTTTGAGCGCAAAAAGGTGGCATATTAACACTAGCCAAGCCTTAACTATGAAAGGACATATGTAGACATATACAGGAAACTGTTCTCTGTAAGAGCAAGTATTTTTATCTTTCTGAGATTTTTATCCTACTCTGTATAAGACTAAGAGGAACAAATAATATTCTCATGGTCCCATGAATAGGCCACAATGCTCCAAACTTCTCTCAAGGAATCAGCTGTTATCGGCAGGGTTTCTGGAGAGTGCAACTCTCTTACGTGTATGGAATGCTGAAGTGACTTAACATGCCATTAAAGGTGGGAGAGATCTGATTTAACACATGATCTACATTTGTCTTCTTGCAGGAGTGGCAAGAATTGCAGCAAAGCATACAACGTAAAGATCGAGCACTACTGGAGACCAAATCAAAGATAACGCATCCTGCTTATAGCCTATATTTTCCTGAGGTAATTTTTTATTCACCGTTTTCAATATGTTTAACAGATGTTCTACTGCAGGGGTCCTCAAACTTTTTAAACAGGGGGCCAGTTCACTGTCCCTCAGACCGTTGAAGGGCCGGACTATAGTAAAAATAAAAACTATGAAGAAATTCCTATGTACACTGCATATATCTTATTTTGAACAAAACGAGAACAAATACAATATTTAAAGTAAAGTTAAATCAACAAACTTACCAGTATTTCAATGGGAATAGTGTGCCAGTCAGATGCCCAGGAATATTATGCCAGTCAGATGCCCAGGAATATTATGCCAGTCAGATGCCCAGGAATATGATGCCAGTCAGATGGCGAGGAATATTATGCCATTCAGATGCCCAGGAATATGATGCCAGTCAGATGCCCAGGAATATGATGCCATTCAGATGGCCAGGAATATGATGCCAGTCAGATGGCCAGGAATATTATGCCATTCAGATGCCCAGGAATATTATGCCAGTCAGATGCCCAGGAATATTATGCCAGTCAGATGCCCAGGAATAATATGCCAGTCAGATGGCCAGGAATATGATGCCAGTCAGATGCCCAGGAATATGATGCTAGTCAGATGCCCAGGAATATGATGCTAGTCAGATGCCCAGGAATATGATGCTAGTCAGATGCCCAGGAATATGATGCCAGTCAGATGCCCAGGAATATGATGCCAGTCAGATGCCCAGGAATATGATGCCAGTCAGATGCCCAGGAATATGATGCCAGTCAGATGCCCAGGAATATGATGCCAGTCAGATGCCCAGGAATATGATGCCAGTCAGATGGCGAGGAATATTATGCCATTCAGATGCCCAGGAATATGATGCCAGTCAGATGCCCAGGAATATGATGCCAGTCAGATGCCCAGGAATATGATGCCATTCAGATGGCCAGGAATATGATGCCAGTCAGATGGCCAGGAATATTATGCCATTCAGATGCCCAGGAATATTATGCCAGTCAGATGCCCAGGAATAATATGCCAGTCAGATGGCCAGGAATATGATGCCAGTCAGATGCCCTGGAATATGATGCTAGTCAGATGCCCAGGAATATGATGCTAGTCAGATGCCCAGGAATATGATGCTAGTCAGATGCCCAGGAATATGATGCTAGTCAGATGCCCAGGAATATGATGCCAGTCAGATGCCCAGGAATATGATGCCAGTCAGATGCCCAGGAATATGATGCCAGTCAGATGCCCAGGAATATGATGCCAGTCAGATGCCCAGGAATATGATGCCAGTCAGATGCCCAGGAATATGATGCCAGTCAGATGCCCAGGAATATGATGCCAGTCAGATGCCCAGGAATATGATGCCATTCAGATGCCCAGGAATATTATGCCATTCAGATGCCCAGGAATATGATGCCAGTCAGATGCCCAGGAATATGATGCCAGTCAGATGCCCAGGAATATTATGCCATTCAGATGCCCAGGAATATGATGCCAGTCAGATGCCCAGGAATATGATGCTAGTCAGATGCCCAGGAATATGATGCCAGTCAGATGCCCAGGAATATGATGCCAGTCAGATGCCCAGGAATATGATGCCAGTCAGATGCCCAGGAATATGATGCTAGTCAGATGCCTAGGAATATGATGCCAGTCAGATGCCTAGGAATATGATGCCAGTCAGATGCCTAGGAATATGATGCCAGTCAGATGGCCAGGAATATTATGCCATTCAGATGCCCAGGAATATTATGCCATTCAGATGCCCAGGAATATTATGCCATTCAGATGCCCAGGAATATTATGCCATTCAGATTCCCAGGAATATTATGCCATTCAGATGCCCAGGAATATGATGCCAGTCAGATGCCCAGGAATATGATGCCAGTCAGATGCCCAGGAATATTATGCCAGTCAGATGCCCAGGAATATGATGCAGGTCAGATGCCCAGGAATATTTTGCCAGTCAGATGCCCAGGAATATTGTGCCAGTCAGAGCCCAGAAATATGATGCCAGTCAGATGCCCAGGAATATTATGCCAGTCAGAGGCCAGGAATAGTGCTCGTTATCCCTCCCTCCTCCCCCGCTTCCCCATCACTTACCTCCAGCTGCTGTGTCCCCGGACGTCTCGCGCGGTGTCCTCCTGTGGAGGAGGGAAACAGTTACCGGATCCGGATGTGACGTAACGTCACATCCGGTCGCGGTGAATTTTTTTTTTTTTTCTTCCTGCAGCCGCATCCTTTGCGGCTGCCAGAAAGAAAAAAAAAAAGTAAACGGGGTGGGTGCCGGCAGCACCCCCCGCGGGCCACATAAATGTCCTCGGCGGGCCGCATGTGGGCCGTAGTTTGAGGACCCCTGTTCTACTGTGTCATCTATCTCTCCATTCTAGTTTATTTACTATCATGTGGTGTAAAGGTAAAATGTAACCCCATCATTTGCCAAATAAATATCTATTTATATCCATCCCTTTTCTTAAAGCGTGAATTGCTTTTCACAGAATTAAATGTGCAGCTATCTAGCTACAATTTTTATAAAGTTTTATTTAGATTTAATATACTCCATAAGTACACTTCATAACTACAGCCATGTTATGATAGCACGGTCACGTATTTAATAGTAAGTACTGTGAACATTCCAAAATGGCAACTTGGTCAATGAATTGGACAGTACTAATTTTCACAGTTTTATTTTAAAATTGAGCCTCTTCAAATGAAAATATTAATATGCTGCTGAATGGACTTCATTTTTTGATGGTATTAAATCAGCCTCCACTTTCAAACAGCAGCAGTTTCGACCCTCATGCAAACCTTGGTCTGTTAATTAACCTTATTTTACAATAGGACAAGGGAGTCTGAAAACCTACTCTAATGCATCAACAGCAGACTGCATAAACATAAATGAGGGGGAATATGATTGAAATGAAAAAGTTGTATAGACCAGGGCTCGACAAACCCCAGGCGCCAGGTCGCCATGGCGACCAGGAAATTAGACCTGGCGCCTGGGTGCTGCCAGCCTCATGGTCCCCTTGCCGCTGCCATCCGATTTTTCCGCAGCGCGAGGGGGTAAAGTCTGTGCCGATAGCGCAGACTGCAAGCTCCGCCCCCTCGCGCAACGCGTGTCTGAGTGCCGGATGTCGTCACGTGACATCTTGGCACTCAGCACGCCGACCAACGGAGTGCAGCTGCATCATGAAAGGGACACATCAAGAAGAAACCCCCAAGAAAATACTGTGTGAGGTGGGTGTGTGTTTGTAGGTATTGTAAAGTAGGTGTGAGAGGTGTTTGGATATATGTGTATATGTAAAGTAGGTGTGTGTGAGGTGTATGTATATATGTGTATATGTAAAGTAGGTGTGTGTGTGTGAGGTGTTTGTATATATGTGTATATGTAAAGTAGGTGTGTGTGAGGTGTATGTATATATGTGTATATGTAAAGTAGGTGTGTGTGTGAGGTGTATGTATATATGTGTATATGTAAAGTAGGTGTGTGTGTGAGGTGTATGTATATGTAAAGTAGGTGTGTGAGAGGTGTTTGGATATATGTGTATATGTAAAGTAGGTGTGTGTGAGGTGTATGTGTATATATGTGTATATGTAAAGTAGGTGTGTGTGTGAGGTGTATGTATATATGTGTATATGTAAAGTAGGTGTGTGTGTGAGGTGTATGTATATATGTGTATATGTAAAGTAGGTGTGTGTGTGAGGTGTATGTATATATGTGTATATGTAAAGTAGGTGTGTGTGTGAGGTGTATGTATATATGTGTATATGTAAAGTAGGTGTGTGTGTGAGGTGTATGTATATATGTGTATATGTAAAGTAGGTGTGTGTGTGTGTGAGGTGTATGTATATATGTGTATATGTAAAGTAGGTGTGTGTGTGTGAGGTGTATGTATATATGTGTATATGTAAAGTAGGTGTGTGTGTGTGTGAGGTGTATGTATATATGTGTATATGTAAAGTAGGTGTGTGTGTGTGAGGTGTATGTATATATGTGTATATGTAAAGTAGGTGTGTGTGTGTGGTGTATGTATATATGTGTATATGTAAAGTAGGTGTGTGTGTGTGAGGTGTATGTATATATGTGTATATGTAAAGTAGGTGTGTGTGTGTGAGGTGTATGTATATATGTAAAGTAGGTGTGTGTGTGTGTGAGGTGTATGTATACATGTGTATATGTAAAGTAGGTGTGTGTGAGGTGTTTGGCTATATGGGTATATGTAAAGTAGGTGTGTGTGAGGTGTTTGGATATATGGGTATATGTAAAGTAGGTGTGTGTGAGGTGTATGGATATATGGGTATATGTAAAGTAGGTGTGTGTGAGGTGTATGGATATATGTGTATATGTAAAGTAGGTGTGTTTGTATATAGGTGAAGTAGTCGTGTGTGTTTATGAATTGCGTTTATGTTTGCGTGATTGTCTGGCTCCTAAAAAAAATTTCTGGCTCCTAAAATCAAATTAAATTTGTCAAGCCCTGGTATAGACTATTGCACCATAAGTCCCACCTGTCCTCATGACGCTGCTGTTGATGTTTAGGATTGTAACAAATATAACAAAGTCCACAGAGCATAGTTAAATCAGGATAAGCAGATAAATGTCTTAAAAGGTTGTTGGTACTCTGCTGTAGACGACACAATATATAGAATTTGATACACTCAAACGGTATCAGTGTTGAAATGTGTTTACAATTGTTTCAATATACCTTTAATTGGCACTTCTATGAAGCCAGAGGAATAATTCTCACACGATGAAACAAGGAGGATGGTATTCATTTCTCTACCTTTTTCAGTGTATCACTTTCTAAGGATTGTAACAAAAACAATATTGCTAATGCTGTTGGGTTAAATATTTAAAGCACACAACAAGCTATTCTCAACCCTGACTAAACCCACTGACGAACGTACAGTATCGAATGCATAAACTTGCTAACAGGAAAAAGTGACCAAATCACAGCTGGACTTGTCAACGGAATGACAGTATGTATAAACATTGTAGTTAAGTGGACGTCATCATGCCTGGCCCTCATAGACCACACTATCTTAACCTTATTCGTTTGGATTACCCCTAACTTTGAGTGGTTTTGGTGAAAACAGCATTTTTTGGTGTCGTTCCATACATTATACAATCTTTTTGTGTGGCTATTAGGGGCTTTATTCATGAGCTGGACTTGCAAACTATATTATCCCATTCAGCTATACTTCAAACTCTGCTATTTTGCCATTAAGTTCCTTCTTTCAATACCTTAGATGCCTTTAAGAGCGGCCTTGATACTTTTTTTTAATGAGCCGGAGCATAGAGGGCTATGCATGTTAGTATAAGCATTAAAATGTATTTAGTGCCTGTTGATCCAAGGAAAATCTGATTGCCATTTAGGGTCGAGAAGGAATTTTTTCCCCCAATGAAAGAAGAATTCGAAATTGCTGAAGGGTTAATACAAGATTCTGCTAAGGCTGGGCTTGACTAATTTAATTTGATTTTAGGAGCCAGAAATTTTTTTTAGGAGCCAGACAATCACGCAAACATAAACACAATTCATTAACACACACGTCTACTTCACATATATACAAACACACCTACTTTACATATACACATATATCCAAACATCTCACACACACACACACACACACACAACTACTTTACATATACACATATATCCAAACGCCTCACACACACACAACTACTTTACATATACCCATATATACAAACACCTCACACACACCTACTTTACATATACACATATATCCAAACACCTCACACACACCTACTTTACATATACACAAATATACAAACACCTCACACACACCTACTTTACATATACACATATATACAAACACCTCACACACACCTACTTTACATATACACAAATATACAAACACCTCACACACACCTGCTTTACATATATACATATATCCAAACACCTCACACACACCTGCTTTACATATACACATATATCCAAACACCTCACATACACACACACCTACTTTACATATACACATATACACAAACACCTCACACACACCTACTTTACATATGCACAAATATCTAAACACCTCACACACACCTACTTTACAATACATACACACACAAACCTACCTCACACAGTCTTTTCTTGGGGGTTTCTTCTTGGTGTGTCCCCCCTCCCTGCTGCTTTACCTCACTGCAGGGGAGAGGATGTCACGTGACGACACCCGGCACTCAGACACGCGCTGCGCGAGGGGGCGGAGCTTGCCGTCTGTGCCATCGGCACAGACTTTACCCCCTCGCGCTGCAGAAAAATCGGATGGCTGCGGCAAGGGGACCATGAGGCTGACAGCACCCAGGCGCCAGGTCTAATTTCCTGGTCGCCATGGCGACCTGGCGCCTGGGGTTTGTCGAGCCCTGTGCTAAGGTCATTACTGTAATACATAACCTATTACATTTGTAGCTTTTGTGGAATAAATATCAATATTAATAAATTCTTAACCTTTCACACCCATTGTTATGGTAACATAAGGTGGGATGTGTGTGTGTATATGTCTTACTGTATCTAGTTTGTGGAAATTGTTGGCATTATTTTAAAACTTTTATTTATTTTGAATATACTCTGTGACTGATATATTGTTTCTTACAGGAAAAACAAGAATGGTGGTGGATTTATATTGCAGATAGGAAAGATCAAACATTAATATCTATGCCCTATCATGTTTGCACACTTAAGGATAGAGAAGAGGTAAGATGATCATGCTTTACTTTGAGGCTCTGAGTTCGATATGTCCACAATGAGTAATACAAAGTATGATCTAAACATTGTATTAGCAGAATTTAAAGTAAATACATTTATTAGGGGAAAAATGTCTGTGGTGTCTTATGTCTGACATCGCTGGAGGCTTGATATGCAAATTAACTTCTTTTCAATGGGAAATGTGTAATTTGCATATGAAGTCACAAGGTGATGCCAAAAGCAGGAGACACCACAAACATGTTCATCTTTTGCATTTGCATGCAATTTTGTGATCACACGCTATAGAGCCAGGGCATCCAGATCCGGCCTACTGGTGGGACAGGTGCGGCCGCTAGAGATTGGCAGCGGTAGCCACCCCTGAGCCCCGCTTATATTGGCCGCAGGCTGAGCCAACCACTTGTGCCGCACGAGGGGAGGTAGCTCAGCACCCTCACCCTCTGACCTTGTTGGAGCACCGGGATGTCACTGATGCCCGGTGCTCCAACAAGGTCAAAGTGCGAGGGGCGGGGCTTCCTCCCCTTGCGCAGCACAAGTGGTTGGCTCAGCCTGTGGCCAATGTAAGCAAGGACACGGCAGTAGGAGCCACAATTCCCCTCCCTGCAGATAAAGATAAACTAGCAGGGAGGGGGGACAAACAAAATAAAGTTTTATTTTTTTAATTTTCTTTCAATTAAGCAGTCTGTGTGTGTAACTGTGACTTTGTGTGTATGTGAGAGTGTAACTGTGACTGCCTGTATGTGAGTGTGTTTGTGTGTGTGTGCGTAAGTGTGACTCTGTGAATGCATGAATTTGTATGCTTGTGTGTGAATTTAATGTGAGTTTTTTTTAATGAGTTTAATTGGTGGAGAATCTGTGATACACTCACACATTACTGTGAGTTTTATATATAATATAGTGTTTGTGTGTGTTTATGTGTATATGTGTAATATGAATGCGGCCCACGCACAAATTCATTTGCAGTGAAGTGGCCCACTGCGGAACAATCTTGGACACCCCTGCTATAAATCATTTTTATCATTTATTATTCTCTATATTTACAGTATAAGCCATGTTCAGGTTGACAGTCCCTTTATATGCATATGTAGGTAGTACAGTGCAATCTGTCCCTTCAAACATCAGTTCTTTCGTAAGCCTGGCACCTATGTTGTATCATACATTAAATGGTACTGTGCATTCATTTTCTTTCATTTACAGCACATGTGGTGTGATGTACAATTGGTTTAGGCAGATGGCACCCCACATACATTATAAAGAAGAATATATCCCAAAAAATGTAGTATATAATTATAATTTTTATATTCCACAGGTATTGGATAAATGACATTTTTGTAAGATTTTTACTGCATATACACACTATTCTTTGCGTTTTACAATAAAACTTTATTCTCTTGTAGGTTGAACTTAAATTTCCTGCACCCAATAAACCTGGAAATTATCAGTACACCGTGTTCTTAAGATCAGATTCTTATATGGGCTTGGATCAGATTAAACCATTGAAGGTAATGCTTTGTTAATCTCTACATTACTTATATTGTCACTCAAATATTCTTGTTGTACTGTTCTATGACTGTGGAACAAAACTAATTTTATTTTTCATGCAAACGCTATGAAAACCATAATACTGCCTGGCTAGATTTTTTTTTCTTTTCATCGATAGACTTGTGCAGAGCTTTATATCATACTTTTCATACTGCCACCGAATCGCCCAGTTTTTGCCGTGCACATACAACTTTACATGCTGCCCTGTAGTGTGTAAAACTCATATGTTGCCAAAGAAAAACTATTAACCTCTTCATGACACTGGGACGTTCTATAGAACGTCCAGCATTAATGAGCTGTGCATGGATCCCAGGGGGATCCTACCTGTCAGATGGGGCCTTTTTGAGTGGCCCCAGTCTGACAGAGAAAATGTAGCTGACACTCAAATGGTTACTGGTTACATTTTATGAATCACGCCGCCTACGTGACTCCATGAGGTCTCATGATTTTTTGGCAGGGACCCACAGGGTCTATTAGGACCCTCATTGGATCTCTGTCATTGTGTTGGTTGCTAGGAACAAAAAGTGGTGTACTGGGCCAGCTGCCACTTTGTAATAGTTCGAACCTTTTCATAGATGCTTGCAAGTTAGTTTCCTTTCCTATATTAAAAAAAAAACTGCCCTCCTGATGCCTTCTTTTTCCTCTTCAGCTGGAAGTTCATGAGGCTAAACCAATACCAGAAAACCATCCACAGTGGGACACCACCATTGAAGGTGATGACGACCAAGGAGACAGTGAAGGCTTTGAAGAAAGTTATGAAGAGGAGGAAGAAGATGAGGAAGAGGACTAAATGGAAACCCAGAAATGAACTTACCAGACCTTCACACTGTCGTCGTTCTGATATTGGAGCTATTCCATTCGCCAGAACCACAGTGTAGACATTTTTGAGGAAGTTGATTTTTAGTTACTCTTTACCAGTTCTGAGTGCTTTGTGATTTTTGCCTTTTGGAGGCCAAACAAAACCTTGCCATTGGTACATCCTTGAGAATGTCTAGTGACTTACTGAAGTCCCTGGTCATAGAGAGCTGCATTTAATCCATCAACAAAAAAATAATAAAGCTTTTTATTAAATTAAGATGTCTATATTCAGAAACTGGTCATCTTTGTGTAAAAGAAGAATCTCGGTTGTAATATAATAAGTAATTTATAGCCTAAAGTCTCCTGATTTCCTTCAGAGTTCTATTAAATGTATATGGCATTTAACTTTTTGTTTCTTTACACATTAATGTTTTTTCTTTTCATCAATCTTTATTTTAATCTAATTTGTGCTTATTAAGACTTTTTTTTTTTGCATTTTGTAAGGAGAAACATTCCACATAATTCAGAAAACATATTTTTGTCAGGGTAAAAAAAAAGCTGACTTCAATTATAAACTCTTAAAGAATTCTATTTTCTAGTAAATGATATCTCTCATTACCACTAGCAAACCAATGCAATTTTTTTTTTTAAGCAATGCCTGGAAATTATGGGACCGCATCTGGGAATGTGGTTTTTATGTAATGCTGCCTTTTTCTTTTTTTAAAGGTACATGTGACGAGTTAGAAATTCACTTCTGGAAATATTTAATGTCAGGGTAAAATTCTACTGGAGAATGGAAGAAGGATTTTCATACCAGCTGTTTTTTTAAAAAAAAAATTACAATAAGTTACACTACAACGTCTTTTAGTCCATAGAACAGTGCCAAGCTCCTTTATATGTCCCGATGGTCCAATAGCAACATCTGGAACAGTTGTGCCGTTCCTTTTATGTAAAGTTATTTAACTTTCTGACAAAATCTTGAGGATGGAACACTAAATGAGCTACACAGACATGACCATCTTTGTGTAACTCTTAATAAATCTGTACACCATTAATGACTGTTTTGAATTTGTAATAGTGTGTACCTCCTTTATACCCTCCTAGGTAATAAAGAGGATGTCCTATTTTCTAACTTGATATTTGCTATTGAACTATTGTATTTACCTAGCATTTAAAATAGTCTGTGTTCCAGTACAATATAACTGTATATCCTTAGTGGATTTTTCATACTACAAGAACATTATGGTGTAGCTTTCACTGAATGTAGTAATGACAGAACAGAATTATCATGTAAGAGGTAATACACCGTTACTATGTAATACAGAGTTAACCAGCTTCTTGTGTCAGGTCACTTTTCCCACATATTTACCCACTCTTTAATTCACTTTCAGCCTTTGACAAGAAATTAAGTTACCATTTTTATGGAGAAAAAAAAAAACGGGTTGTCACATTTTAAATGCAAAATTACATTGATCAATTCTTTGTAATGCAATAGTTGCAAATAAAATTCAGTCAGAAATGGTATGCTCAATCTGGAAATGTTTGTTTTTCTTAAGAACCTTTGTTGGTCCTTCATTTTGCATTGAAGGGACACTTCACCCACCAAGTATACTTTAATGCATCCAATAGCATTACTTGCTGCTTGTAATCTTTCATGAAAATGCCTGAAGTTTTAATGTAGAAATCCTTATGTTCGTAGTGTTAACTACACCCAAATGTTGTTTTCACATATAATCGGTTTAGTACTTAAAGGGACCTTCACCTGAACAATTTTTTTTACTGTGAATGTAGTGCATAAAAAATGATTTGAAATGATCTAAACATTTTATTTGCCAAACTGCAAGCAAATGCCTAAGAGGTGTTTTTAAATGTGTCTGTTAGTCTCTTGTTTATGACATCACCCGTGGCTCGGTTTGCAAATTATACATTTCCCATTGAAATTTTCCTCCTAATTTAGACATATTCTTGCAGTTTTGCTAATAACAATGCATAGATAATTTTCAATGTTTTTTTAAGCTCTACATTCACAGTAAAATTCTGTGTTAAGGTGATCAAGTCCCTTTACGTACTAGCTATGAAACGGACGAATTCCATCATCAGGAAGTAAAACTTAACTCCTCCAGGACAACTGTCACGGTCACCGTGGAAGGAGTTCTCTCTAAATGACTTGGGAAAGGGAGTTAGTTTGTTGTGTGCATTATATTTTATTACGGAGGTGATTCTTCAATGTTTGTGTATTTAAAAAAATTTTTAGTGCTAGAATAGTGGATATAACTATATCTACTCCCAGATACTGTAAGGGTTAATGCTGCTATAGTTATGTTTTTACTTTTTAAATCATATTTTATTAAGTTTTACAATTTTTCATTAACTTTAAGGCAGAGGATAAAAGAATATACAGAGGCTCAGATTTGATGCAATAACATTCCGATAGGTAACATACTTAACAACAACAACGCTATTATAAGTAATAGCAAATAAAAAGATAATGATGCTGTTCTAAAACGTTGGCAATTTAACAGGTATGCCTCACTAAGATTTTTTTTTTTCCTCATTCTCAACGCGTTCGGGATCAGTGCATCCGGCGCATTTAGGAAGAGCCATCACAATGTGGCTTGTAAGACCACTTTCATCTTTGAGACCCTTTCCTTCTGGCTGTGTCTCTTAACTTGTAAGGTGAAGGGGGATCCCCATTAATAGGTAACATCAGCCACCCTCAGGGCTGTTATGATGGGTCGCATGGCCCTACGTGCTCGTAGAGTCATCCGGGAAAAGTCTGAATACAGTGTAATCATCTCTTCATTACACTGTATAGGAGTTTTGTCTCGGTAGATGGATAAAAGAGCATCACCGTCTGATGGATAGTGCAGGCTGCAGACTGCATTCCAGAACAGGGAATTCAGTGGCCCCTTAGCCCACTCAGGGCCCCCTGAAGGGCAGCCATCTTGAATGGACTAGAGATGCAACTGAAAAATGTTCCCGATGGAAGCTGTTTCGCATCTTTAGGCAGTGCCATATCAGTGTATTTGTTTTGTTTGCCCCACAATGATGGTTAGTGTAGTTGTTTATGCTATGATGCAGCGTGTGATATAGAGCAATGGTAATGCACGTCCGCCATCTTGGCCTGCTGGCTATGCCTCCCCTGCTATAGTTGTGATTTAACCTCTCATGAGAACAATATACAGAGCTTGGAGGTGGTACTTAAAGGACCAGCAGCTACATTTTTATAAATACAGTGTTTGCAGAAAACAAAAAGCTACTGCAATAATTAAATATAAAAAATATATTTATATATTAAAAAAGTTCTGATGATCAGATTTAATATGAATATAAAATAACAATAGGGTAGCTTGGTGGCTTCACTGTCTATTTGGAATAGGTACTCTTCAATCCAGGATCTTATTGGGTGTCTAGAAGGATGGTTTCAAAACATGTAGTCCTGTTTGAAACATACACTATGCCTTACTGTAATTTCTAGAACGAAATTATATGCTTCTTAAAATACACTTCAGTCATATTTCTTCCAGTCAAGCTATGATCTATGAAGACTGCTCTATTCTCTGTAGCTTCAAAATACTAATTTTGTCATTAAAAGATGAATGTAAGAGGAGGTCACATCTATAGTTATCCATGGGAAAGCCTCTTGGAAAACATTGTTTTTCACGGAATATAAAGCATAAAGAAAAATAAAATCATTTTATGCTTTAGACATATCCCAGTCAAAATTCAACATTTCTGTTTATTTATTTATATCCCTTGGCGCCAACATTAATGTGGGTCAGAAGATCTTTAAGTTTGTAATATATGCCAAAACTATCTCTGGTTAAGAAGCTATTCACCTCTACAGTAAACCATTTTTCTTTAATTTGGCCCAATATGCACATTCAATTAATGTGGTCCACTTCAGAAAAAAACTGGATCCCCCAGTCCTGCGGCAACATTTTACGGGGTTAGGAGGAGTTGTCCTTACTGTATGTCCATCTCTCATGTTTATGCCATGAATCTTTTTAGCTATTGATCTGTCTTATTCTCTGTTTTCATGTTACCCTGAAGCACCTGCAGGAGGCAGTGTTACAATTTCCAATGATTTTGACTTGACTGAAAGTAGCTAGGTAACTTTTGTACCTTTTTACTAGGTATGTTGTTAGTGGTACAATGAGGTTTATTTTCAAATTTAATATACAGAACTATTACAAGACTGTGAATTTCCATTTTCAGGACAATAATGGTATTGAACTAATAATGTGCCTGTGTTTGAAAAAATAAATAAAGTGAACAATGCTTAACATGTTTATTCAAAAATGTATGTGTAAAATAATACATACACTAAATGGACAAAAGTATTGGGACACACCTTGAATTAAGGTGTTTCAATCAGACCCATTGCCACATGTGTATAAAATCAAGCACCTAGCCAAGCAGGCTGCACTTACAAACAGTAGTGAAAAAATTGGTAGTTCTGAAGAGTTCAGGGATATTGAGCATGAAACTGTGATAGGATGCAACCTTTGCAATAAGTCAGTTTGTGAAATGTCATCCCTAGTAGATGTTCCACCATCAACTGTTAGGTGTATTACTGGAAAGTGGAAGCATTTAGGAAAAGCAGCAACTCCACGAAACAAAAACCATGTAAAGTCAAAGAGTGGGATAACAAAGAGTGCTGAGGCGCTTGGTGTGTAAAAGTCGCCAATGCTCTTCTGATTTCATAGTTAAAGAATTCCAAACTTC
Source organism: Pelodytes ibericus (assembly GCA_036172795.1). Classification (NCBI taxonomy): domain Eukaryota; kingdom Metazoa; phylum Chordata; class Amphibia; order Anura; family Pelodytidae; genus Pelodytes; species Pelodytes ibericus. Next base: position 88,115,369 of record CM069861.1, read on the forward strand.
CACTGGCATTAGTATCAGCACAAAAACTGTGCGGTTGGAGCATCATGGAATGGGGTTTCATGGCTGAGCATCTGTCAAGTACAATGCAAGCGTTGAATCAAGTGGCGTAAAGCATACTGCCACTGGACTCTGGAGCAGTGGAAATGTGTTCTGGAGTGACGAATCACGCTTCACTGTTTGGCAGTTTGATGAGTCTGCGTTCAGTGGCTGCCAGGAATGTTATCTGCCTGTCATGCATGTTTAACATTTTGCATTGCTTAAAATGTAAAATACTTACAGCTAGATGGAATTGTGAAATTACAGCAGTTTGCAAGAAACCAAGACTGCCCACACTAGCTCAATAAAGGCAATTTCCTTTTACTTTTTTTTTTGCTGAAGGAACCAAGGAGAATAATGCCATTCAAATTAATGGAATTTCCTCTCTCTCCATGTTATTTAAACAAATTTCGTCCATTGCAGCATTCGTTTCGGACGAAATTTGTTCATTATTTTCATTTCATTATATTCATTTTCGTTATAATGGAAAATAATTCACCTATTGGATAATTCGGTTGAAAAAGTCAAAAGCATCCAAATTTCATTAGAATTTCATTCAAATATCATCCCCTACCTTATGCTATTCAGCTGTCAAAATTAATCTCTTTCATTTGATTTCCCCAGCCTTATACTACGTATTGAATGAACGTAGGTGAAATGTTCATTCATACGAAATGAATGCAGCAATGGACGAAAATGGCCTTACTTCAATAGTATAGGGTTGGAGAATTCGGTTGAAAGAGTCAAAATCATTTTTATCCCTTACCTATGCTATTGAACTGTCGAAATTTGTGGTTGAGGAATTCGGATATAGAAGCTTATGGACATCATTTTGTTGAAATCAAACAGATAGAAACATATAAAGTAAAATTTTAGTGGTGTAGATGTAAACCCAATAATGGGATTAAAATAATATTAATGAAAGTGTATAAAAAATATTTGATATGCTGCCTATTAAATTTTAAAAAACCTGCCGTTTATATAATAGATTGACAGCGCCACCATGCAAGGTCACGCTGTCACACAACCAGGCAGCATTGCGCATGCGCAGTATTCAGTCTCCAATGTCCCAGAACATGGTATTGCAGTTTTTATTTCCACTGTTCTAACGCATTCTACCTCTCTTCCGAAACGCTGGACAAAGGTAGAGCTCGGCGGTACAGTGTGACAGACCCCCAAAATCGGAACTGTCCCGCGAAAACTCTTAGAGCATGTTACTGGTATATTGTGCCATTCAGTCAGGGATACTCCTATGGCATGCATTAACCCTTCCAGGGCTAATGACCAGAGGGTGATTTTTCCATTTTGATATGTGGTTGATTAAACGTAGTTCTCCTCTCATTTAATACACACATACAAGTTATATGTTAGAATTTGCTTTGGATGGATACCATGTACATATAAATGATCTACAATTTAGTATTCAAAAATACATACAAAAGGAGAAGTTTAAAAAAAAAAGTCACTTTTCACAATAATATTGTACACAACTCGTACAACACTTACACTAGCCCAATTAACTACCTAATAAAAATAAAATTATAGGTTCCCAGACCCCCCCAAAAAACTTTGACCAGTATGTACTGGTCAGATCAATCAGAATCACAGCACAGGCATGCAAGGGTAACTCTAATTAAATTAAATTAAAATAAAAAAAAATAAAAAAATGATGGCCATAAACTTGGAAGGAAACTGATCACAGTAAAAAAAACTGTGAACAGCAAGGGAAGGATTTACTTTTTTTTAACAGGAAATGAATTTGTTTTTTATTTCATTTCATTGCTGTCATTCTCTCACTCAGCGAGTGAATTGGAGGCAAAGTCAGTGTATATAAGCATTTAACATTTAACATAGATTGTATTACTACGTATTCTGATAATTATGGATATAAAATGTATACTTTTTTTATTATGTGTTACACATTGAAAAAAAAAAAAAAGTTTAAAAATGTCACATCCAATTATCAAAATGCTTAGTAACACATTATACAAAATTGACAAATACAGACAGACAAACAGTATATAAGTTATTTCATTCAGACTGAAAGCAAGCACTGCTGTGCTATGCCGGCCCTAACATTGTTTTGTCGAAATGCACCTAACTAAAGTGAAGTTTAAAGCCTTGAAAAATATCCCCATTATATTGCTAATAGCATTACAATACAACTAAATTCGAAACGGAGTCGAAATATAGTCGAAATTTAGTCTTTTGGGTCTATTGATTAAAATTCAAATGCTATTGAGCTGTTGAAATTCGTCTTTTTCATCGAATTCCGAAACCTTATACTATATGTGTTGAATGAACATAGGTGAAATTTCCATTCATACAAATCGAATACCAAAATGAATGCAGCAATGGCCAAAAATGGCCTCACTTCAATAGTATAAGGTTGGAGAATACGGTTGAAGGAGTCAAAATCATTTGAATTTCATCTCTTACCTATGCTATTGAGCTGTCGAAATTCGACTCTCTTCTATATCCGAATTCCCCAGTCTTATACTATATATTGAATAAATATAGGTGCAATTTCCTTTCATACAAACTGAATAACGAAATGAATGGTAAGTGGTTGGGGAATTCGAATATAGAAGCTTATGGACATCATTTTGTTGGAACCAAACATGCAGAAACATAGAAAGTAGAATTTTAGTGGTGTATCTGTAAACCCAAAAGTGTGAACAAAATAATATTAATAAAAGTGTATAAAAAATATTTGATATGTTGCATATTAAATTTGAAAAAAATTATAGAAAATGTTTTTTGTTTTTTTTTTCCCACTGGCTGTCATTCTCTGTACTTTACAATCAGTGTACAATATATACGTATTTAACATATAACATAGATTTTATTAATAAGTATTTTGATAATTATGGATGTGAAATTTAAACTTTTTTTTAGAATGCATTACATGTTAAAAAAGTTTATAAATCTCACACCCATAATTATCAAAATACTTAGTAATACAATTATACATAACTGACAAATACAGATAGACATACATTATATAGATTTTTTTAAATCAAACAATTTTCCAACCTTACACTAGTAGGATGTCTGAGAGCTGTGGAATTCATCCATTCATTCAGTTTGGCTTTTAGGCTGTTGTATCTAATGCTAATCACATTATAATACAACAACTAAAGTTGACCTCCAAATATGAATTTTAGTGTAATAGAACCACGTTAGTTACATAAACAACTGAATTCGACATGTGTCGAAATTAAACCGAATTGACGAATGGAAGAATTCCACTGATCAGAGTCATAAAATAGTCATTATTCATTTAGGACCAGTTTTCTTCTGCATAGCATAATGTTATGCAGAATAAAAACTAATATGATATGAACACTGAATGTCTGATTTCTCTGTTCTGTGGAATTCGACAGTTTGGTCAATTCGACACATTTCGACTCTATTTTCACTCTATTTCGCCTTCTGTAATGCTATTAGTATTACATACAATTCCTTCAGCCGTAATTGAGATGAAATTCAAATTTGACATATCAGAGTGGCTGTCGGCATCTGAATGAACAAATGGACGAATGGACAAATGAATTTCGTTTATTTAGCATTCATTCATTCGAAAATGCTATTTTTGTCCGAAAACTAATGCACATGTCTACTTTCTCATGATGTTATTAGACAATGTGTTGCACTGTTAAGTGATACTGTGTACAAGAGCAAGTTTATCACAGTCCACACAATGTCATTTTTCCAGCAGCACAGGAAGTGACTAAATAAAACAAAACTTTATATCCTCAGTGTCTAGATAATCAGTGCTGCCACATCTGCAGGAAACATGCAGAGTAATCACTAGGGGAGGGCTTGAATCAACTATTAAAAATGTGATTTATGCAGAATGCCTGCATCAAATCACACTGGAAAAAAAGCCTGTGCACTATACAAGCAGTAATCGTCTTCTTGCACCAAAGTGAGTTTGGGGGTTAGACTGTCCCTTAAAGGAATTCATTTTGTTTTCCGACGCAGTGTTTTAATAAACATATATGATATTGCAATCCAGATTAGGATTTCGCTGCCCGGCAAATAGTTAATTACTCGAGTAGAAAGAAGGACATTCAAATATGTATTTTAATCCCATCCAGCTCCCCCAGAGATATAGGGCCTTCACTCTTGCCAGAAATGTTGCCTGCTTTTGATTTTATCAGCAATGGTATTTTGTAACATACACAAACAGATCACTGTGGAGGATACATATTTTGAAATGCCAACAGTGTTTAACTTTATTACCTTTGTAAATTGGAAAATCACCATATTTAAATATTACCAAAACTATTGCATTTCATCATATTATTACAATGGATCCCAATATGGCCTATTCAGCTGTTTTAAAAAAAATGTCCTCATATGCATAGCTTCTCTGAGAATCTCTCAGTCTGTCAATGTAGCTGAAGCTGAGATTTGGATGAAGGTTTTCATCTCTTGGTCTATTTAGCATAAATATTGAGAGCTTCGTGACTGCACAGCTGCAAACCCTCTCTGCTGTCTGATATTCTGATATGGGCTGATTTATTAACATTCTTTTTTATAGGAAACTCCCCCTCCCTCTCTTTACTCAGCTTTTGCACGCCTCATTAATGTCCTTTTACTGGTAATAGGACCACCCAATTAGCTTTCATTGCATACCATTTTATCATATACTAATTACAGCATGTTTAGAGGAGCTGATCAAGACATATAGACTGACACTGAACCTTTAGCATGATGATATGTTCTGCCACATAAAACGTGTAGATAAAACACACGACTCGTATAATAAAGTTATTAAATAACATTGTGCTGAATTCTTAACCCGTGGGTATTAGTTTTACACATAAACAAGCCACATTTATGTTCTGTTTTGCACTTGAATGCAGTTAGGATCCTATGAACTGTTACAAAATAAAACTTATTATTGTCAAAGTGGTACATTTTAAATAATAATTACAGAATGCATTGCTTCTTCTGATTTCTCCACTGCTATAAAATGTCGGGTTTTGTATAAATACATACAGTCCATTATTCACTTATCCTAATACTATAGCAAATTTGGTACAAAAAGTCAGTTATTTCATTAAATATTTTGCATCATACATTACTGTATGATTATAATGTCCATGTATTTATTATATTACATCATGTTGTAAGATTTATACAATAGCAAAATTAAACTAAAAGTTAAATATATATATTTATATATTGTATCATTGCATGTGGTGACTGGTATTCCAGAATCCTGGTGTATGCTATTTCCAGAGAAGAGCAGGTCCTTTTCCTTACATATGGTACACCTTTATCAGCCCACCTGGTATCATTAGAGATGATATGAATAGACAGACAAGACACAGTGGTGTATCATGGTTTTGTGCTGCCCTAGGCAGACAAATTTTGGGCACCCCACCTACCCACGATGCACACCCACGACATGACCCATAACCCACGTTGCACACCAAGGACATGCCCCATCACTCCATTTACATATAATACTCCATTATATACACATTACCAATATTATTTGCCATTAATATTCCCCCGCTAATTTGCCCAATAATATGCCAGTATTATTTGCCATTAATAAGTCACAGCCAATTTCCTCAATAATATGCCAGTATTTGCCATTTAATCAGCCCCTGCCAATTTGCCCAATATTATGCCAGTATTATTTTGTCATTAATATTCCCCAGCCAATTTTCCCAATAATATGCCAGTATTTGCCACTGAATATGCCCCTGCCAATTTGCCCAATATTATGCCAGTATAATTTGCCATTAATATTCCCCAGCCAATTTGCCCAATAATATGCCAGTGTTATTCTGCCATTTAATATGGCCCAGCCAATTTGCCCAATATTATGCCAGTATTATTTCCCATTTAATGTGCCCCTGCCAATTTGCCCAATAATATGCCAGTGTTATTTGCCATTAATAGGCCCCAGCCAATGTGCTCAATAATATGCCAGTGTTATTTGCCATTTAATATGCCCCTGCCAATTTGCCCAATAATATGCCAGTGTTATTTGCCATTTAATATGCCCCTGCCAATTTGCCCAATAATATGCCAGTGTTATTTGCCATTTAATATGCCCCTGCCAATTTGCCCAATAATATGCCCCTGCTAATTTGCCCAATAATATGCCAATGTTATTTGCCATTTAATATGCCCCAGCCAGTTTGCCCAATAATATGCCAGTGTGATCTGCCCTTTAATATGCCCCTGCCAATGTGCCCAATAATATGCCAGTGTTATTTGCCATTTAATATGCCCCTGCCAATATGTCCAATAATATGCCAGTGTTATTTGCCATTTAATAGGCCCCAGCCAATGTGCCCAAATCTCCCCAGCACTTAACTTTCCCTGGTGGCTAGTGGCAGGCAGCATGGTCTCCTCCATGCTGCCTGTTCGGCTCCCAGGCGGTTGTGTCGCCAGATCACGTGACCCGGCGCGCGTATGAGGTTTCTCTGTGCTGCCTGTTCGGCTCCCCGTGCAGCCTGCCAGCAGAGGGAAGGTGAGGGGGGATCTTCCGATCCCTTCTCACCTCCGTCTCTGCCTGCAAGCGCGTTTTTCTTTTTTTTTAAAGGGACGTAATTTATTTATTTTTTCAGTGCTGGGGGGTGCTGCTGCCCCCCAAAATTTGCCGCCCTAGGCATCTGCCTAGGATGCCTCGCGGTAAATACAGCACTGACAAGACAGATATATTGAAAAATAAGTTATAGAGATTGATAGACTGGCAAGTCAACTGGACAGAAGGACAGACAGATAGAGCATTTTTATTTTTATCCCTTTCTCTATCTCACATGAAGAAAACTGTGAAGGTGGAGGCAGTGAGAGAATGTCCTTTCTCACAAGTGCATGCCTACAGGGTTTGTGTGGCTAAAATACACAGCATTTTCTTCATAGATTAACCTCAAGACAATTTTTTACTGGACTTCCAGTAAAATAACTGTCTGGCGGCAACTCTAACAGGACTGCAACACAGGAATTGACACACACTCCACCTCCTTGCGCTCAGCGCATTCAATTAAGTCAGACCACCGGTGGTCATGTGATACCCCACACACATTGCAGATTTCTATGAGATTTATTGCAGTGGAGCTCTGTGATACACCCACACACATTGCACATTAGTCTGAGTTTTATTGGGTGGAGTTCTATGAAACCCACACACACAGTATACATTGCTCATTACTGTGAGTTTTATTGCTGTTGAGCTCTGTGTTGCACCCACACATAAGGTTGCCATCCACCTGGTATTTTACAGGTAGGCCAGTAAAAAATTGGCTTCAGCCCAAGGTTAATTCTATGGAGACAATAGCATGGTCGGTATTTTTTAAAAGTAAAGCTGGCATGCCTACTCCCACATGGTAAATTAGTATGGCTTCTGGGTACCAGTACCAGTAATTCTGGGTATTACTGTGGTATTTCTGAGTAGCTCTATAATACATTAACACACTGTACATTACTGTGAGTTTAATTGCCATACAGCACTGGGATACACACACCACATTACTGTGAGTTCACTTTCAAAGCAGTGTGAGTAATGTACAGTTTAGTGTAGTGTACAGTTTCAGAGCTTAACAACAATCATACTCAAATATTTATTGTCTGTTATATTTTGGCAAGCAGTATGTCAACCCATGGGCCAGTTTCCCAAAAAAATAAACAAACACTGAGCCATTATTTATATCAAGAGGAGCTGATACCACCACCGTAAACTTTGGGTGGGATTGATAGACTCTCACTGTGTCCAGAAATAAAGAACATGGTTCTTCAGTGTGAAATGTATCTCCTGATGTTCTATTACTTTTTCCACATGTTCCTACCTTCTCTTGTTGTTCCTCAATCTTCCTTTTACGGGATTGGTGGCCATTGTGAGGGACAGTAAACTTCCTCCTGTTTTTGGACGTATGCTCATCTTTTGCAGAGTCATTTTAATTTTTTCCTCAAGTAGTCCAAGTTAAGTGACTCCTCTTTTCAACATGTCTATTGTTTGCCCATTGGAAAGGTGGACTTTCAGCCACACTTCCTTCTACCTCAAAAGGTTCACAGTAGCGCTCTGTTTGCCTTGAAATATTGCTCTCTTATTATGACATCACTAGGCTTGTCACTAGTTACTCTTTATGCCATCATCAGCCTACTGCAATGATCCTTATATGGATGAAATGCATTTTTTTCCTTATTCTCTAAATGGACACATGATTGTATTTTGCTATTGTATTCATGGATTTGTTTGAAATGAGGTGCTTCTTTTTTTTTTACTATTAAATGTGAGGAATTGTAGATATCTGATGTAACATTTGAGAAGAATTGAATATATTTGGTGTAAATCACATTTAAGACCCAAAAGGTATTTATGGCTGAATTTACACAAAAATGTACAGAATTGATGTTTGATGTGCCATCACCCCACCATTTTCAAATTTTGACTTCATCAAATTATATAACCATTAACAATTAATCCTCCTTTAGGTTGTCGTTTGAACAGTAGTGTATGTATTAAAAAGAAACATGAAAACATATTTGGTCAGCATCTTGGTCCACATCCTTTTTAGTCATCTGTCTCCATCTGTATGGGTGGCCTATTTCTGAACAATTGAACAAAGTGTGAGTTTAAAAGCGTTTTTGATTCGCTGTCGTATGTCCTCCTCTCAACCAGTAATGAAGGGTAGTCAGATTTTTTTTTAAACTAAATGTTTTCCTTCCTTTGGCAGTAGATACCTTTAGCCAATTAATGCAGAATATAAAGTAGAGTTTTGTTTTAAATAATGTCAATGTGGGGGCTCAGCATGAATCCATTGGTGTCAAATGTATTTTTGTACTGCAGCCAAAATTATTTGTGACAATTTTTTTTTGGTGATTTGCCAATCTCCCTATGAATATAGAGCATATAAAGAGAAGACGGGGCCCCACCGCATGCTTTGGGATGGTTTGATGTACTCTCATTGTGTTCAGAAAAAAAATAATACTGTTCTTCAATGTAAAATCTGTCTCCTGTAGTTCTTTTTCCACATGTTCTTCCCTTCTCTTACTCAAACTTCCTTTTATGGATGGCTAGTATTCCTCCTCCATTTTTTGGAAGTTTGCTCTTCTTTTGAAAAATTATGTCTCTTTTAATCCTTTTCTTTAAAGGGACACTACCACTTACATAAGATATAACTAGATAACCTGGTGATTTATAACAAACACATTTATAAATCATATGCCACTGTTTTTTTTACATGATTAAATTCATTGCATATAAAAGGAAAAATAAAATTAGGTGTTTATCTCCAGCATCCATTTTGTGAATAATTCCCATGATGCAACATCATCCAAAATCTTCCAGCCAGTCTCAATTTACAAAAGCCTGCATGATGATGTCATAAAATACTCCCCCTCTCTCTTACTGGCTGTGTACAACTTTTTTTTTTACCTGCCTTTCAACACAAAGAGAAAAGATTAGCTTGATCAAACAGGATCATAAATCTGCCCCCTTGTGATGATGTAATAGTTACATTACCCTCCCATGCAATGCAAGTCTATGATCAGAATTCTGACTTACAGACTGCATTCTGTGTCCCAAGTGAGAAATTTGGCACCCAAAAACACTATATTTCACAAAATGGCAGTGCCCAGTCACACTTGTTTATTTAAATATTTTATTAAATTAAGGCACATAACAAAAACAAAAGACATATCTGAAATCAACAATACAAAATAAAAGAAGAAAAACTACCACAACTAGAGGACATAGTCTTAAATTAGAGGGGCAACGATTTAAAAGTAATATCAGGAAGTATTACTTTACTGAGAGGGTAGTGGATGTATGGAATAGCCTGCCAGCACAAGTGGTAGAGGTAAACACAGTCAAGGATTTTAAGCATGCGTGGGATAGACACAAGGCTATCCTAGCTATAAGACCGGGAACGGGGGACTAATAAAAGTACTCAAAAAAAAAATTTCAAAAATTGGGCTGACTAGATGGACCGAATGGTTCTTATCTGCCGACACATTCTATGTTTCTATGTTTCTATGTAAATAAAAAAAAGTAAAACCTTTTTGGTGGGAGTATCCCTTTAAGCAGTTCAGGGTATGGGACTCCCCTTTTCACCTTCCATACAGTTGACCAATTACTCTGTTGTAAAGTGCTGTTAAAAAAACTCACAAATGATAGAAATTTATCCTGTCATCCTATCATAAGATGATCTAATATGGAAATGTTAATATGTGATTTCATGGACTCAGCATGGCTGCCAAAATATGACACGGTTTATTGCCCTAGCTGGAGGATATAAAAAAAATAGTCAATTTATTTCAGGATGTTGTGTACTCTGGGCTAAATAATAGAGTCAATAGGGTCTCCAAGGGTCTATAAATTGTAATTTTCTGGTAGTTTCTGGTATGTGTGTAGTCAAAAGTATGGCTGTCCCCTGTTGGTCATGGTCAGGGTCTTGGGTCACATTAACGTCATCTCCCATCACACACTTGAAAGTAGAAAATTCTGTTAGTAATTCAAACATTTTGCAGTAGAATACATTATCTTCTTCTTATAGGTTTAGTAATAGAAACCTATCCGCTCCCATGGTAAGATACAAAATAATTGCCCTTCAATGTATGGTGTAACTGAAAATTTTAGAGAACACAGTTGTCACCTCTCTCGATTTTGGTATGGTACAGTGTTAACACACATTTTTTATACCGGAATCCTTAAAAGAACCTTCCTCACCAGATTTCCAACATGTCTCCTGGAGTTTATTTAGGACGAATCATCTCTTAACTGGGGGGTCTCTTAACATTCCAGGCCATTAATTTGATGGATCTGTCAAGTATCGTGTGGGTACATGTGGCATTAGTGTCTAACATGTTAATATGTCCATTGTCTTGTTCTTAGAATAACATCTTCAAATGTCAAGTAATTGGGGGCTTCCCTGTCTCAGCACTTAGGGGGTAACAGAAAAAGCCATGACCAAATCCACATTTACCATATAACACCCACCAGAAGAATCTGGTATAAAAAAACAAACAAAAAGCACTGAAAATAGTGAACAATTTTTACATGTATTTTAATTTGAAAACATCATGTGCTAAAGACTTGTTATCCATTACAGATCCAGCAGATTGAATTCAGCAAGTTTGTCCTTGGTCTCTAGTGCTGTTTCTAGAAATAGTGTCTGCACTTCATGGCTCAAAAGGATTTTACAAATGAAAAAAGAAGAGGTCCGGAGGAATTGACGGCGGTGGCCAAGTGGAGGAGAAGCAAATGAATGATCCAGACATAGTACAGGCTGAAAGGTGAGTTTAATCCAAGTGGCCATTGATATTGCCATAAATATATGTTTATGGCCCCATCTCCAATGTACTATGTAAAAGTGTTTATAATACTCATGTTTTTAATCTTTAATGTATGTAAAGTAGATGTAAGGATCACTTTAAAATCCTCCTTATTTATGCTCTCACAGAACACACAACAAAAACAAAACAAAAATATATAAAAATAAAATAAAAAAAAAGTGTTTAAATAGAAGGGCACACCTCTAGGAGGTAAGCCTTGACAAAGATTTGTCTCGAAGCGCGTACAACAGACCTGTTTCTTCACATGGATTAAACTCACCTTTCAGCCTGTACTGTGATCATTCATTTGCTTCTCCTCCAATTGGCCACCACTGTCTGTTCCTCTGGACCTCTTCTTTTTTCAATTGTCTGTTTTGACCGACGAAAGCGCTGGGCTGGCGTGTTGACATTAGGAGGAGTGGGAGACTGTCATTTTCTCAAGCCGCATTCTGTGATTCAATCTTTTGTTTTCAGAAGGATTTGAGTCTGCTCATAGTATCGTTCTGTTTTCTTCCTTTACCTTGTCAGCAAAATTCAGTAACTTAAAAATAACTGGACATGGTCTAGAGTTCTGGTCTTTTCTTTCAGGACCAATCTCAGGGCTTCTAAGAGCCATTATTTCGCCTGCAGCAGTTTTCAGCATCAACACTTTTGTCTAGGAGAGTTTGAATAGCCGTTGCCTGAGTGCTTGACTCTTTCTTAAGTTGCCCAATGTTATCTTCCACATTACTGTGCCTAGTTTCCAGTGTTGTAATTTTAGCAACATTTAAAACTATTTGCTCCATAGCTTTATCCACAGAAGCTTTAATTAAAGGGCTATGTGGTGTTAGTCACTTCCTGTGACATTTATCCTGCCTTGAATTGTGGTAGTAGTATTAAGGAGTGCTGTTATGAAAACCTTCATCACTGGGGTTCTTTTAGAGAAATAATGGCATGCCTCCTGCCTATAGATTATGGGCCCTGGCATTGAAAAGGGGTTGTGTTTGATATATTGATTTATGTCCAATGCATAATTCTGAGAGGAGAACCCTCTGAAGTATTACAGTGTGTCACAGGGGAGTCAGGGACAATGATTGATAGTTTGCTCTCTCATCCATTGTTCTTGGTTAATTGAATTTACTGTTAAACTGATTATGTTGTGTTCATTATGTGTCTGTATGTGTCTAACATGTGTGCTGTGTAATTATGTATACTCATTCTATGTTAATGTCAGTGATGTAATTCTGTAATTCAGTTTGTGTTATTTTCAATAAAGTGTTCATTATTCTTCATCCTGCATTAAGTCTTGGCTAGTGATTTGGATGGCTGGAGATATCAGGAGATCCTGGGCTAAAATCACTGGTCTTAGCCCTTTTGAGAACCGAGGGTCCCTAGAAAGCATAGACTGAAGGATGCACCCAGCTGGAGTACAAGGGGGTTCGTCACAATTTGGCTTGTTGTTAGACATGGCAAGGATTCCTCCTACATAGCTAAGAAAGGTGTAACTCTTTCTTGTGACTGGTGTTTTTATTCTAAGTTGCTTTTTAAGAGTGGATCGTTGTGAAGGCTTCCTTTGGGGCATACCAAGACATGTGTCTATGTCACAACCGAGATGGGAGATGGGAGAAATGATAGCTCAGCAACTAATGAGTAGATAAAAAAATAAATAGAACTGTGTCTCATACGAATAGTTACTAGTCAAAAGTGTGGAACCGGAGTAAATTAAAGTTCAGCAAAATCCTCCGTCACTCTTTTGTTTAAGTGATTTAGTGCAATTATTTATGACTCATCTCATCCAAAATCTATGGCATGATAGAAGTTGGAATAGAGTCTTTATGTCGGTGATGTACTCAATGCTCAAGAAAACGCAATTGGTGATATAGTAATGAAAATTGCTGCAACTTTTGCAATTCTCTGACCCTTATCTGAAATTTAGTTCCTCATATATATGAATCATATGCAATGATGTAGTTTCAGTGTTAATGTGTCACTAGTGTTTGAAGCCAAGCATGGTTTACTGAACAATATCTGGTCTTCAATGATTGAGTAAATTTAGGGTACATGGATATGCTGTGTGGATACGCTAAAAAGCATTACTTAGACTCCACTTAATCTGGCATTAATATGTTTTATAGGGCTTGGCAGATCAACAGTCGGAGATCCTGCTAAACACAGGCTGGTCCTCTCCTCAATATCTCTGGTAAGCGTAGATGTGATGGGCCTCAACACCTCTGTCAAGGTGCTTTAATCTGCTCTTTTGGATGGATCCGTATGGAAAGTAAACAATAACATTTTGGTCCATGGTCTCCATGAGTATTAAATTGTCTGTCCTACAGACAACCAGAGAAGACTTTAGTAGCAGGATTTGCCGCAAATGTGTGTGGAGGAATTAACACGTGCGACTATGTTCATTCGGTGTGTGCCTGAGAGAAACAGATAACAGCTTCTGTAAGTTGCCAGACTGCGTTTAGTTTCCAGTACTGTGTAAATGTATATGTAAGCACCGGGTGCCAATTCAATCAACATGCCCAGTCCTTTTCGTTTCATGAGGTCGATAAGCTAACCTGTATGTTAATGATTCAGTTCCAGTGTAGTGTCAACAATGAATCTTTTTCGACTCTGTGCAGCTCTCAACAGGTAGGTGCAGATGTGTGAAGTAGGCATTAGGTCAAGTGGTGCATGAACCTCAGTCGAGCGTAACTCTTGATCTCAGTGGCAGTGGAGGTGGTAGGCAATATGCGTCCCCCTTGCACAGCCAACTTATCCTCCACATGATTGCAATTCCTGTCAGATGTAAAAGACTGAATTCATCGAGGAGGGTAATAGATCAATACAGGTAAAAGAATGATGATGGTACACTGAGGTTGTCTCAGGCTCAAATAATATACATGTGTAAAACAGGCCTATCAAACAGGTGTGAGTGTACTGCAAGTACAGTATAATCGGCTATTTAGTGTATACAAAAAAACAAAAACTACCTGCACTTCTCACCATAATAAAGTTGGCAACAATTATATAAACATAATTTAAATGAGAGGTTTTGGTTATATGAATTGGCCAAAGCATAATTAAGCACTTCTATACTGGTACCAACCCCTTATTAATGTGTTCAATTTAGCCTCCTTCCCATTAAACACTGGACAGCAAGTTGCAACAATCTCAACAATGTGCAAACAAGGAAAAGAAAAATGGTGTGTTAAGCTTGTTGCAGGATACCCCAAAAATGTGAGCATGCTGCACGTTACACTGTACAAATGGAAAAAATACTCACTCTAATAATGTTGATATAATATATATAAAAATGATAATATAAATAAGAGGTTTTGTTGACATAAATTAGCCAAAGGACAATTAAGCTCTACATCAAGGCACACTCGCAATAGGGTGAGCACCTAACCTATATAGTGGGCACCGACTGCTATACTGCTACCAAAACCTTAATAATGAATTGGAGGTGGTGCAATTAAGCCTCCTCCCAAATGACCCCTGGACAGCACGCTGCAACCAGAGAAAGATGAGTCAACAACCTCAATAATGTGCAAGCAGAGAAAAAGAAAGATGTCAGTGTACTAAACAAGGCCTACCCAACAGGTGTGAGCATGCTGAGAAACTGTTGTGCAATTAAACTGTACTTGTATCATTTCAAAATCATAATTTGTAACCATATCAGTGTCTTTACTATATTTCCTATTCATTTTGCAGCTAATTTGATGTAGGTTATCATGGAAAACAAGGACATTTCTAAGTGATCCCAAACCATTGAATGGTAGTAGGGCCGTCTTTAATAGTGATTGGACCCTGGGCAAGCATTTGCTTGGCCCCACTGGACCCTGCCCCCTCCCCTGAATGCAATCACGCCATCCATCGCAATGTTACCTCTTCCGCCCCCCACAAAAAAAACATAAAAATAAGCACACACACAATTGGACTTTTCTTGCAGTGAGTATTTTTATTGCATTGTATAAAATGTGTATATTATGTGTATAATTGCAGTGTATAAACTTAATATTTTGATACAAAATGTGTATATATGGCTGCAATATGTATACCATCTTACTATGCAACACTGCACTACAACTACTCATTACCTAAATTACAAAATTATACACAGATATTAGAGAGCACTTGCATATATTCATATATATTTATAAATATCTATACACATTTCACTCTCTCTCACTAGTTGCATTTATACTTATAATAAAACTTGTAATAAAAATGTTATTGAAGAGTTGCATTTCTTGTTTTTATTCCCTTTTTCTGCACCCACATTGCACCTAATGGACTTAACACAGCCCCATAGAGTAGCCACAGCACTTGTCATGCACCTATATTGCACCCACAGCACTTGTCATGCACCTAAATTGCACCCACAGCACTTGTCATGTACCTATATTGCACCAACAGCACATGGCTTGCACTCATATTGAACCCACACAATTTTGCATGCTATAGTGTAAATTTGCCCCACAGAACAAACCACAGTTTCACTTTATTTGACTGAACTGCCCATGCAGAAAAAAGCAACATTGTCACTTCCCCCATAGTACATGTTATTTTTTCCCCACAGAATATGCCACAGTTTTTCATTGCATATGCAACAGACAGTTTGCCTGTTAAAATATGACACTGTGTGTCCATTAAATATGCCACAGTCAATGTGCCCATCAATATGCCAGTATTATTTTGCCATTAATATGCCACAGACATTTTTCCCATTAATATGCCAGTATTATTGTGCCATTCAGATACCAGTAATATTGTTCAATTAAGATGACCCATCCATTTGCCCATTAAGATACCAGTATTATTGTACCATTAAGGTGCCATAATTGTTGTGCCATTCAGATGCCAGTAATATTGTGCCAGTCAAATGCCAGTAATATTGTGCCATTCACATGCCAGTAATATTGTGCCAGTCAGATGCCAGTAATATTGTGCCATTCAGATGCCAGTAATATTGTGCCACTCAGATGCCTGTAATATTGTGCCTTTTAGATACCAGGAATACTGTGCCAGTCAGATACCAGTAATATTGTGCCAGTCAGATGCCAGTAATATTGTGCCAGTCAGATACCAGGAATATTGTGCCAGTCAGATGCCAGTAATATTGTGCCATTCAGATGCCTGTAATATTGTGCCTTTCAGATGCTAGTAATATTGTACCATTCAGATACCAGGAATATTGTGCCAGTCAGATGCCTGTAATATTGTGCCTTTCAGATACCAGTAATATTGTGCCAGTCAGATACCAGGAATATTGTGCCAGTCAGATGCCTGTAATATTGTGCCTTTCAGATGCCAGTAATATTGTGGCAGTCAGATACCAGGAATATTGTGCCAGTCAGATGCCTGTAATATTGTGCCATTCAGAGCCCAGTAATATTGTGCCAGTCAGAGCCCAGTAATATTGTGCCATTCAGAGCCCAGTAATATTGTACCATTCAGATACCAGGAATATTGTGCCAGTCAGATGCCTGTAATATTGTACCATTAAGATGTCATAATTGTTGTGCCATTCAGATGCCAGTAATATTGTGCCAGTCAGATGCCAGTAATATTGTGCCATTCAGATATTCAGATTCCAGTAATATTGTGCCAGTCAGATGCCAGTAATATTGTGCCATTCAGATGCCAGTAATATTGTGCCATTCAGATGCCTGTAATATTGTGCCATTCAGACACCAGGAATATTGTGCCAGTCAGATACCAGTAATTTTGTGCCAGTCAGATACCAGGAATATTGTGCCAGTCAGATGCCAATAATATTGTGCCGTTCAGATGCCTGTAATATTGTGCCTTTCAGATGCCAGTAATATTGTACTATTCAGATACCAGGAATATTGTGCCAGTCAGATGCCTGTAATATTGTGCCTTTCAGATGCCAGTAATATTGTGACAGTCAGATGCCTGTAATATTGTGCCAGATACCTGTAATATTGTGCCAGTCAGATGCCTGTAATTCCTCCCCTCCCCCCCTTCCCTAGTACTTACTGAATGCTTCTGCTCCATGTCCCCGGCCGGATGATTCCTCCGTGCAGTCTCCCTCCTGCACGGAGGAGGGAAACAGTCACCGGATGTGAAGTGACGTCAGTTATTTATTAATTTTTTTCCGGTCGTCGCATCCAGCGGATGCGGCTTGCTGGAAAAAAACGTTCACAAGCGCAATGCGCTGTGAACAGGGCGAGCAGGGGCCCATGGGACAGCTGCCTTGGGCCCCCCAGGAGTAACTGGGCCCAGGGCAGCTGCCCTGTTTGCCCCACGTTAAAGACGGCCCTGAATGGTAGTTAGTCATATCTGAATCTGAAGGTCATATCTAATATGAACATTAGGAATTTAGTGTGTGAAAATAACAATATGTTGAAAGAATGTGACCTTTTTGGTTTGAGAAAGTCATACTTTAGGTGATTTTTCTTATTCTGTGAAAGTTGAGCTCCATTAGCATGTGTAAAGATGCATCTATCACCACAATTCTGACACCATACATCCGCTCCGCTATAATACAGGTTGAGTATCCCTTATCCAGAAATCCATTATCCAAAATTATCCGCAATCCCAAAATTCCACACACACACCTGTCAGAATGCAAGTGCACAACAGTTTATTCAGTGTCCAGACCCCTTAAGCTGTGATATAGCCTTTCCAGATTCCACCACACCCACAAAAGGTATAACAATAACACGTATGCAGGCCTGACACGTTAACTGCAATTTCCCAATGATGCCACAAGTGATTTATTTGCTCTATACAGTATTTTCATTGATTCTACTATATTTCATGAGTGCTGAGAGGCTTTGATATATCTTATTGGTGAAAATGATCAGTTTTCAGAAATGACCGGTTATCTAAAAAACTTCTGGTCCCAAGCATTTTGAATAAAGAATACTCAACCTCTATATTAAATATACTATTCATTCATTGAACACTGTGTGAGGAGGTGGCACAGATGATATAAAACTAATTATAATAAAATAACTTTGAATGTATTCTAACATCCTGTTTAGTTTTCTAATTTTTTTTTTTTTTGTTTCTGCTGTTCATCACACTTGTTTTTAGTATTTTGTAATTGGCTTTCACATGGAATAGTGTTAGTAAAGATATAATAAAAATAAGAATTAGTAGTCAGATAACATGTTTATTACACTCACATGTGAGTCTCTATGCATCATTTGCATAGTCAGTCCTGCTGGCAGTAAATGACAAGTCTCCCTGCTGCCAATCTGAGAGATAAACTTCCAGATGTATGCCTTTGGTTAATATAAAACCTTATAATAAAATATTACTTTCTTGACAAAGGAAGTGTGTATATAAATCATTTTCTTTAAAATAGGATAATAATTAATGCAATAATACACTGTTAATAAAAACATTTTCTTTTAAATAGGATATTAATTAGTGCAATACTTCATTGTTTTAAAGGTATTATAAGATAGAGATACATCTACATTTAAGACAAACATTGTGAAAAACATAAGAAAATAGAAATGTAGCTGAAAAAGTAATGTAAAGTAATGCTTGAACTGAAATAGCAAAACAAATAATAATATATTATCATCCTGCCATGCACCCACACATGAATAAGCATATGCTCAAGTAAAACATAAAAACAGGTGAAATTAAATCTACACATGAAAATATTTATTATTCATACATATGTCATTATCTAATTTCTTGTTCTAGCATGAACAGTGTATTTTAAAAGAGCAGATCCACCTACATTGCATGAAAAAATATTTTTAAAACAGTACTACATCATGTACAGTAAAGAAAAGGAACAGAGCAGTCTCATCAGTTTTTCCTACACTCTTCCTATATTGTAAAATATAAACTGCCAATAAAGTGTAATAAAGTTATTGCTGTTGCTATAGTAACACTCCAGTCTATCTTTCCAAGCTCTCCTTATTGGATGTCACTGAATTTAGAGGCCCCTCAAAATGTATTTTAATGTAAAACGACAAGAGAACTTTCTTAAATGAAACATTTGAATTTCACATATTTTAAACACATGTACAGCATACTGAAAATAAGCTAGGTGGAATTGCCCCTTTAATATAATAAGCACACAAGTCTCTGTGGAAACAGTGGGCAGTATCTTGTGGTATACATTTTGATCCAGCCCAGGGGCGTCACTAGGGTTGGTGTCACCCGGAGCGGAAACTCATGGTGTCACCCCCCTGGATTTCCTCCAATACAATGCCAAACAGATTCCTTAGTAATGCCAGTTAGATGGCCTATTAACTATGCCACACACAGGAGCCCCATAAATTATGCCACACACAGGAGCCCCATAAATTATGACACACCAGAGACCCATAAATTATGCCACACCAGAGCCCCACTATTTATGCCTCACCTCTGCCCAATTATGCCACACACACAGGTGCCCCATAATTATGCCACACAAAAGAGTCCCTTAATTATGCCACACAAAAGAGTCCCTTAATTATGCCACACATGGGGCTCGATAAATATGCCACACACAAGCGCCCCATAATTATGCACACATGGGACCGCCATTAATTATGCAACACACAGGAGCCCCACGAGGAGACATTTGTACAATTATAGATACCAGGAATATTGTGCCACTCAGAGCCCAGTAATATTGTGCCAGTCAGATAGCAGTAATAGTGTGCCACTCAGAGCCCAGTAATATTGTGCCAGTCAGATACCAGGAATATTATGCCATTCAGAGCCCAGTAATATTGTGCCAGTCAGATACCAGGAATATTGTGCCAGTCAGAACCCAGTAATAATGTGCCACTCAGATACCAGTAATATTGTGCCAGTCAGAGCCCAGGAATATTGTGCCAGTCAGAGCCCAGGAATATTGTGCCAGTCAGAGCCCAGGAATAGTGTGCCACTCAGAGCCCAGTAATAGTGTGCCAGTCAGAGCCCAGTAATATTGTGCCAGTCAGAGCCCAGTAATATTGTGCCAGTCAGAGCCAGGGAATATTGTGCCATTCGGATACCAGGAATATTCTGCCAGTCAGAGCCCAGTAATAGTGTGCCAGTCAGAACCCAGTAATAGTGTGCCAGTCAGAGCCCAGTAATATTGTGCCAGTCAGAGCCCAGTAATAGTGTGCCAGTCAGAGCCCAGTAATAGTGTGCCAGTCAGAGCCCAGTAATATTGTGCCAGTCAGAACCCAGTAATAGTGTGCCAGTCAGAGCCCAGTAATATTGTGCCAGTCAGAGCCCAGTAATAGTGTGCCAGTCAGATTCCAGTAATAGTGTGCCAGTCAGAGCCCAGTAATATTGTGCCAGTCAGAGCCCAGTAATATTATGCCAGTCAGAGCAATAACGAGCAAGCTGAGGGGCAAAATCCTGGCATATTAATTGGCAAATTCCTGGCATATTAATTGGCATAATCCTGAAATATTGAGTGACAAAATCCTGGCATATTAATTGGCATAACCCTGACATATTAATTGGCATATCCCTGACATATTAATTGGCAAATTCCTGGCATATTAATTGGCATAATCCTGACATATTGAGTGACAAAATCCTGGCATATTAATTGGCATAATCCTAACATACTGAGTGACAAAATCCTGGCATATTAATTGGCATAATCCTGACATATTAATTGGCATAATCCTGACATATTGAGAGACAAAATCCTGGCATATTAATTGGCATAATCCTGGCATATTACCGTATTTGCTCGATTATAAGACAAGGTTTTTTTCAGAAAAAAAAATCTGAAAACTACCCCTCGTCTTATAATCGAGGTCTTCTTATAATCTGACCTCAAATTGAGGTCAGATTATAAGACATGGATCCAGGTCCCCAGCAGAGCTGCAGGGGACCTGGATCCCCCTCTCTAGCAGCAGGGGATGTCCGCAACGAGCGCAGACTCCCCTGCTTCCGCCCGGCACGACCGCCGGGGCTTCTGTCACAGAAGTCCCGGCGAGCGTGCCGGGCGGCAGCAGGGGAGGTCTGCGCTCATCGCGCAGACTTCCTCTGCTGCCCCACTAGACACCAGGGACAATCGGGCAGCTGGGGGATGTCTGCACTATACGTGCAGATATCCTCCATGCTGCCCGACACGGCAGACTATTATGACGGACAGCTGTCCGTCATAATAGACTGCCGTGTCGGGCAGCATGGAGGATGTCTGAAAGTATCGTGCAGACATCCCCCGGCTGCCCCCACTAGCCACCAGGGATCAAGGTAAGGGGAAGGGAGGGAGGGGGGGGCAGAGAGAAAGGGGGAGGGAGGGAGGGGGGCAGAGAGAAAGGGGGAGGGAGGGAGGGGGACAGAGAGACAGGGGGGACAGAGAGACAGGGGGGAGGGAGGGGGGCAGAGACAGAGTCAAGGGGAGGGAGGGGGTTAAGAGACAGAGACAAGGGGAGTGAAGGGGTAAAGAGACAAGGGGAGTGAGGGGGTTAAGAGACAGAGACAAGGGGAGGGAAGGGGTTAAGAGACAGAGACAAGGGGAGTGAGGGGGTTAAGAGACAGAGACAAGGGGAGGGAAGGGGTTAAGAGACAGAGACAAGGGGAGTGAGGGGGTTAAGAGACAGAGACAAGGGGAGGGAAGGGGTTAAGAGACAGAGACAAGGGGAGTGAGGGGGTTAAGAGACAGACAAGGGGAGGGGGGAGAGAGAGAAAAATGGGGGCAAGGGAAAGAGAAAGGCAGCATTGGCACATAAAAAGAAATAAAAACTAGAAATACATTTTTTGATATCATAATTTTTTATTAAAAAAGCAATTTACATATGAATATATACAAGTTTAACTTTTTTCCTATAGGGTAGTCTTATATTCAGGCTTTTAGTTTTTTTCCTAATGGAATATCCAAAGTTTGGGGGGTCGTCTTATAATCAGGGTCGTCTTATAATCGAGCAAATACGGTAATTGGCATAATCCTGACATATTAATTGGCATAATCCTGGCATATTAATTGGCATAATCCTGACATATTAATTGGCATAATCCTGACATATTGAGTGACAAAATCCTGTCATATTAATTGGCATATTGAGGGGCAAAATCCTGGCATATTGAGGGGCACAATCCTGGCATATTAAAGGGCAAAATCCTGGCATATTGAGGCTCAAAATACTGGAATATTAATTGGCAAATTTCTGGCATATTAAGGGGCAAAATACTGGCATATTAAATGGCACATTGAGGGGCAATATACTGGCATATTAATTGGCAAAAGAATTGCATATTGAGGTGCAAAATACTGGCATATTCGATGGCACATTGAGGGGCAAAATACTGGCATATTAAATGGCATATTGAGGTGCAAAATACTGGCATATTCGATGGCACATTGAGGGGCAAAATACTGGCATATTAAATGGCATATTGAGGGTCAAATTACCGGCATATTAAATGGCATATTGAGGAGAAAAATACTGGCATATTAAATATGAAAAGAATGGCACACTGAGGGGCAAAATCCTGGCATATTAAATGGCAAAATAATGGCATATTAAATGGCAAAAAAATGCCACATTGAGGGCAAAATACTGACTTATTGAGTGGCAAAATATTACTGACATATTGACAAACTGCTCCCAACCACCCTCCATATTAGAGTAGACCGGTATAAAATGCTTGTAAGGGTAGGTGGGGCGAGTGGGAGATATTGTCGGGGGGGGGGGGGGGGTCTTGGGGGCAAGAAAATTTGTTCAGTAAGGGGCCCTGAAAAAAAATCCAAAGAAAGAGCACACAAACCCCGGAAATACATCTGAGAGACAGATGGCAGCTGCAAATTCGGCAACAGAGTCACTCACTCAATACTAATACTATACTAATTTTCGTGCCTTTTGAAATGGCAACAGAGTTACTCTGGCATCGCCTTTCGGATGTAACTCGTGTATTTCTGGGGGTTTGTGTGCTGCCTGTTCTCAGCACACAAACCCCTGGAAATACACAAGGGACATTGTGCCTCCGAATGACAGGCTTGCTGCGGGCTGGCAGCACGCCTGTCACTCAGGGGCACGGTACGCCCCTGGTTGCAACTCTGGGATCTGTGTGTATATACAGGAACCTGCAGACAGTGCATTCAATGCAAAGGGCCAGAGGCATACATTTATATTTTATTTTTTTATTTTTATTATAAACATATAAAAAGACATTACAGTTCAAGAGACATTACAAGTATACATGACTTACAACGTAAATTTACATTCATTCTTAGGTATCCAAAGATGTGATAAAATGTAGGTATTATTTATGAGATCACTAGTGGTATCATAATAGTTTTTTTATATAGACATATTTAAATAGATAGGTTTTTCTTTTCTTTTCTTTTTCTTTCCTCTTTCTCTCCCTTTTTCCTCTACTTTTTTCCCTTTCTTTTTCTTTCTTTCTCTTTTGTTAGCGATCTAAAGATAGATTCAAATATTTGTCACTCCCCCTCTGGGGTTTTTTCCCTATTGTGGGGGAGGGTATTACCTTTTTCCCCCCATCGTTTGGCCTCCATATTTCAATTTAGTTAATATTTTGTTTTTAGAGCTGTAAATTAACTCGCTAGGTGGCAGGTTCCTCCTGGCTTGTCTCTGGCGAATGCCTGTGGTCCATAATCTCCCCCCATTTCCTGCATATGTTTCTATAGAGCTGTGTTGATCACTGGAGTTATAGAATCCTTCTTCCATTTTATATTGGAAGTCAATCTGTGCTTCTATTTCTATCCATTTGATCAGGTCAGTATTTTTCCACTTTCTCGCTATACAGCATTTTGTTGCTAGAACAATGTGGATAATTAGGTATTGAATTTCCTTTGTACATCTAGGAATATCTAGGTGGAGGAGGAACATTTGAGGTGTTAAGGGGTCTGGTTTCATAAGTAGTTAGGTTAAAAAAGATTTTTTTTAAAGTGGTTGTAGATTGCTACAGGACCACCACATATGTAGTAGAGTACCCTCTGTTTCCAGACATCTCCAACAAAGTTTAGAGTGCTGTTGCGAGAAGTTACTCATTTGTGTTGGTGTCATATACCATCTATATATAATCTTATAATAAATTTCCTGCAGTGATAGATTGTGTATGCACTTTTTCATAATCTTTTGGGCCTGCAACCATTCTTGTAGTGGGCGGTCCAACCCTATTTCTGTTTCCCATTTGATCAAGGATTGGTCTTTTGTGGGATCTACTCTGGCGTCTATTAATTGGGTGATTTTTTCAATTATATTATTGTTGTATTGTTTTTCTAATAATTGTTCTATTTGGGGATTATGAAAAATAGTGGTAGAATTTATTTTATTCCTAATTCTCAAATAGGAGTAGTATTCTGCTGAAGAAAGATTAAATATATGTTGTAATTGGGTAAATGAAATTAAAGATTTTTGTTGTAAGATTTGTGACATATTAGTAATGCCCGAGACTTTCCATTTGTCAAGGTTTAAGTTGTCCATATTCCAGGAGATGGCATCTAATGGGGAAGATTGTAAAATTCCATCATTAAGTCTAAACAGTTTTTTAAATTTTATTAAGGTATCAATAATATTACTAATTATGGGGTTTGAGGAATGGTATTGTTGAAGATTATCGAACCACAGAATGTGGTACGGTTCATGTTTTCCAAAATTTTCTCTTTCAATCATATACCAATTTGTTTGTTTGGAGGCATCCTTGCCCATTTCAAGAAATGGGGAAACATTGCTATCTCATGGAGGTGGTCAATATTTGGTATTGCCAAACATCCATTTTTTGTTTTCTTTGTCATGGAGTTATATGAAATTCTAGGTTTTTTATTATTCCATATAAATTCTAGAATTAAGGTTTTAAATGTGGTCAACGTTTGTTGAGAGACTCGGAGGGGAATTGACCTAAAGAGGTATAGTAGCTTGGGGATTAGGTACGATTTTACTGAATTCAAACATCCCAACCATGATATTTCTAACCCCTTCTATTTATTCAATTTATCTCTAAAGAAGTCTATTAAGCATTGATACTGTATTTGCTCGATTATAAGACGACCCTGATTATAAGACGACCCCCCAAACTTTGGATATTCCTTTAGGAAAAAAACTAAAAGCCTGAATATAAGACTACCCTATAGGAAAAAAGTTAAACTTGTATATATTCACATGTAAATTGCTTTTTTAATAAAAAATTATGATATCAAAAAATGTATTTCTAGTTTTTATTTCTTTTTATGTGCCAATGCTGCCTTTCTCTTTCCCTTGCCCCCATTTTTCTCTCTCTCCCCCCTCCCCTTGCCTGTCTCTTAACCCCCTCACTCCCCTTGTCTCTGTCTCTTAACCCCTTTTTTTCTCCCCTTGTCTCTGTCTCTTAACCCCTTCCCTCCCCTTGTCTGTCTCTTAACCCCTTCCCTCCCCTTGTCTCTGTCTCTTAACCCCTTCCCTCCCCTTGTCTGTCTCTTAACCCCTTCCCTCCCCTTGTCTCTGTCTCTTAACCCCCTCCCTCCCCTTGACTCTGTCTCTGCCCCCCTCCCTCCCCCCTGTCTCTCTGTCCCCCTCCCTCCCTCCCCCTGTCTCTCTGCCCCCCCCTCCCTCCCTTCCCCTTACCTTGATCCCTGGTGGCTAGTGGGGGCAGCCGGTGGGATGTCTGCACGATACTTGCAGACATCCTCCATGCTGCCCGACACGGCAGTCTATTATGACGGACAGCTGTCCGTCATAATAGTCTGCCGTGTCGGGCAGCATGGAGGATGTCTGCACGTATCGTGCAGACAACCCCCAGCTGCCCGCTTTTCCCCGGTGGCTAGTGGGGCAGCAGAGGAAGTCTGCGCGATGAGCGCAGACCTCCCCTGCTGCCGCCCGGCACGCTCACCGGGACTTCTGTGACGAAAGCGGAAGTTCCCGGCTTCTTCACAGAAGCCCCGGCGGTCTTGCCGGGCGGAAGCAGGGGAGTCTGCGCTCGTTGCGCAGACTTCCCCTGCTGCTAGAGAGGGGGATCCAGGTCCCCTGCAGCTCTGCTGGGGACCTGGATCCATGTTTTATAATCTGACCTCAATTTGAGGTCAGATTATAAGAGACCTCGATTATGAGACGAGGGGGATTTTTCAGAGCATTTGCTCTGAAAAAAACCTCGTCTTATAATCGAGCAAATACGGTAATTTGTTTGTATCATCAAATCTAAATCCATTTTTAGTTTGACCCCAAGATAATCGTTAGATTGATTATCCCATTTCCAGTGATAGTTGTACCTTAGTAGATCTGCGGTGTTATCATCCAAATTTGCTTGTATGACTTGGGTTTTATTTAAATTTAATTTATAGTTGGAATATTTACTGTTTTTGGCTATTTGTTCCATTGCAGATGTTATAGAACTCGTGGGGTTACTAAAGGTCAACAAAACATCGTCGGCAAATAATTAAATTTTCATATCCTGTTTTGCTATTTTTATCCCTTGAATTTCTTGCGTTTGTCTTATCAAGGCAGCCAATGGTTCGATTGATGGCAGGTAGAGAAGTGGTACCAGGGAGCAGCCCTGTCTGGTACCATTACGGATATCAAACCAGGCTGAATCCAACCCCGGCCCCACCACTCTTGCCTGGGGGGGTTGTATATAATGCCATAGTGCTTGCCTTGAAAGGTCCCCTCAGACCAAACACCTCCAACACCTTTTCCAGGAATATCCAGGTCACCCTGTCGAAAGCTTTTTCAGCGTCGAGTGCTATTAGAACCAGTGCTGTATTTACCGCGAGGCATCCTAGGCGGATGCCTATGGCGGCAAATTTTGGGGGGCGGCAGCGCCCCCCAGCACTGAAAAAAAAAAAAAATACAAAAAAAAAAAATACAAAAAAAAAAAAAAACGGCCCTTTAAAAAAAAAAAAAAAAAAGACCGCGCTTGCAGGCAGAGACAGAGGTGAGAAGGGATCGGAAGATCCCCTCTCACCTCCGCTCTGCCTGCAAAACTGCTTGGGGAGCCGAACAGGCAGCACAGAGAAACCTCCGTGCTGCCTGTTCGGCTCCCCGTGCAGTGTGCCGACACGGAAGTGCCGACAGTCACGTGACGGGCGCGCTGACGTCATACGCGCGCCCGGTCACGTGACCTGTCGGCACAATCGCCGGGAAGCCGAACAGGCAGCATGGAGGGACCATGCTGCCTGCCTGCCAGGGAAAGGTAAGTGCTGATGGGATGTGTGTGTGTGTGATGGGAGTCAGAGTGTGATGGGAGACAGTGTGTGTGACTGAGTGTGATGGGAGTAGGAGTGTGTGTGATGGGAGACATGTGTGTGACTGAGTGTGATGGGAGTCAGAGTGTGTGTGATGGGAGACAGTGTGTGTGACTGAGTGTGATGGGAGTCAGAGTGAGTGTGATGGGAGTCAGAGTGAGTGTGATGGGAGACAGTGTGTGTGACTGAGTGTGATGGGAGTCAGAGTGTGTGTGATGGGAGACAGTGTGTGTGACTGAGTGTGATGGGAGTCAGAGTGTGTGTGATGGGAGACAGTGTGTGTGACTGAGTGTGATGGGAGTCAGAGTGTGTGTGATGGGAGAAAGTGTGTGTGACTGAGTGTGATGGGAGTCAGAGTGTGTGTGATGGGAGACAGTGTGTGTGACTGAGGGTGATGGGAGTCAGAGTGTGTGTGATGGGAGTAGGGGTGTGTGACTGAGTGTGATGGGAGTAGGAGTGTGTGACTGAGTGTGATGGGAGTATGAGCTTGATGTGAGTCTGAATGATGGGCCATGTTTTAGGTGTGTAACGTGGGTGTGCAGCTTGGATAGGGGGGTGCCCGGATTTTGTCTGCCTAGGGCAGCACAAAATCAAGATACACCACTGATTAGAACTGAAGGAATTTGTTTCTTATTGATATAATCCATGATGCCGATGATCTTCCTTATGTTGTCTCCTGCATCCCTTCCTTTAATAAATCTGGTTTGGTTATTGTGTATTAGATCTGTCATGAAAATTTTCAATCTGTCTGCCAAAACTTTAGAGAAGATTTTGACATCAAAATCTAGCAATGAAATTGGTCTGTAGTTCGACAGGGTGGCCGGATCTTTTCCCAGTTTTAGAATTGGGGATATGGTAGCCCGAAGCATATCTGCCCAACGTCAACAAACGTCAATCGTGCCAGTAACAAATTGTACATAGAAATCCTAAAAAATATGCCACAGCCAATTTGCCCATTAATATGCCACAGCCAATTTGCCCATTAATGTGCCACTGTCAGTATGAGCATTAATATGCCACTGTTAGTATACCCATCAACATGCCCATGTTAGTCTGCCTGTTAACATGCCACTATTAGTCTGCCCATTAATATGCCACCGCCAATTTGTCCATTAATGTGCCACAGTCAGTATGCCCATTAATATGACACTGTTAATATTCCCATTAATGTGCCCCTGCCAATATGCCACTATTAGCCTGCCCATTAATATGCCACTGTTAGTTTGCCCATTAATATACCACTATTAGTCTGCCTATTAATATTCCACCGCCAATTTGCCCATTAATATGCCATTGGTATTTTGACTATAAATGTACCACAGCCAATTTTTTCATTAATATGCCAGTGTTATTTTTCCCATTAATATGCCAGTGTTAGTTTGTCCATTAATTTGCCAGTGTAATTTTGCCCATTAATAAGCCACAGCCAATGTGCCCATTAATATGCCACATTAATCTTAATAAAAACTATTAACCCCTCCCCCTTCCCTTGCGGCTCTCTCTGTCCCCAGCTGTCTCCACCGCAGTCTTCCCTTCATGCACGCAGTGTGCGTGGAGAAGGGACTGTAAAAAACGTACCTGGCTACTTGCAACTCCCGTCGAGCTCCCATGACACCATCTTTCCAGAGTCCTGTTGTCACCAAGATGGCTGTGTGGCACCCTATGCACATCTTGATTGGTTACACCCACCTGGCTGGTTATAGACGCCAGATTTGTATTTAAACCCTCAGTTGCTCCTTATCTTTGATTGTGATATGTTCTCAATTCCTGGTTGTTCCTTCTCATCCTTTCAGTGCTGGTATAATGTCTGTAATGTTAATTATATTCTTGTTGTTAGAATATATATATTCTATATTCCTGTT
Source organism: Pelodytes ibericus (assembly GCA_036172795.1). Classification (NCBI taxonomy): domain Eukaryota; kingdom Metazoa; phylum Chordata; class Amphibia; order Anura; family Pelodytidae; genus Pelodytes; species Pelodytes ibericus. Next base: position 88,144,652 of record CM069861.1, read on the forward strand.
GTTAGCTACCTTGCGTTTTCTTATATTCCTTTATCCAGTGTTCCGGACCCGTCTTGTTTGAGCATCCTCATTCCTAGTGTACCAAATCTTCAGCTTGCTTTTGACTATTCTGAATTCTGTTATCCTGACATCGGCTTCCAATCCTGTATCCAGTATCAGGGGCGTACCAATAGCATTTGGTACCTGGGGCAGATTGTGTTTTTGGCACCTCCCACCACAACTTTAAAATGTAAAAGACACCCGCAATTCCATGCACCCACTACCCTCTCAGTAAAGTAAAACTTCCTTTTAAAAACTTTGCCGCTCTAATTTAAGACTACTTTGGTTATTCACTAAAATGTGATTTATGTAGAATATGTCAGCAGATAAGAACTATTTGGCCCATCTAGTCTGTGCCTTGGCCTTATCTTATATCTAGGATAGCCTTGCACCTATCCCACGCATGCTTAAACTCCTTCACTGTGTTTACTTCTACCACTTCCGCTGGAAGACTGTTCCATACATCTACTACCCTCTCAGCAGGGGCATTGCTAGGTCTCCAAATGGTCTGGGGCTAGAGCCTAGAGGCAGAAGCGTAACTAGAAACCACCGAGGCCCCGGTGCACAAATTGCCCTTGGGGCCCCCTGAAGCCAATATGCAACTCCTCTATGGCTGGTTTTATAATATTTATATAACAATATAACAATATAACAATATAACAATATATATATATATATATATATATAGTTGGTTTTATATATATATATTTGTTACATAAATATTATAAAACTAGCCATATATATTATATAAATATTACATAAACCTGAACCATATGTTTTATATAAAAAATATATATAAATAAATAAATAAATATTTTTGGGAACCCCTTGGTCCGCAGACCGATTTTGACGAGTACATTCTCAGTAACGCACCCTTTGAGTGGTTTACCTCGATTGCCCCTCTCTGTACAATTTGGTGTGGAGCGTATTTTTTCTGGTCTACGTTGTCTGTCCCCTCTTCTGTATTCATCTGTCGTTGTGTATTTATGTGCGTTTTTTTGGTTTATCGTTTTGGTGTTTGGGACACAGCTCTTTTTAGGTGGAAGTTTTTCTGTCTATATATTTTTGGCTCTGTATATTCGTTGATATAACTCTGACTAGTTATCCCTTATTTGTTTTCACAGACACACATACACATACAGGGGTTGATTTCCTACGTTAGTAGAATGGTGGTGGTAGCTCTCTGATTTTTTATTGGTAGTACAAGCGGTGACGATCAGTGCAGGTTATCTCTGCAGCGGGACCGAGTGATATGCTAGGTTACGGGTTGGTGTAGACACGCCCCTATAGACATACGCGTCCTCACCGTTGTCATGGTGACGTTTGTTCACTTGACACGCACGGTGACACGCAAGCTACTTTGTTTCCGATTTCCGGAAGCTGTTTAAACCGCGCTACTTTGGATTAGTGGAGCAGGTCTCTGCAGCTGCAGCTGGTAAGTGGTTGATTGGGGGTGTATTTATGTGTTTGTTTTACACTGAGTATGACACTTGACAAAAGGCTTGCTAGCATGAAACGTTGTGGTGGTTGTCATTTTAATCATTAAATTTTGATATTACAAGACCTGTGAGTGCATCCTCGAGACATATTTTTTGGACTGTTTATATATATATATATATATATACAAATCCAAAAAAAGGGAAGAAAATACGCACTCACAGGTCTTGAAGATCAAAGTAAATTCATTGTATTAGGGTCGATACTCAGATGAAGTACATATAAGCAGTCGACGTTTCGGTCCACGCTCTGGACCTTTATCAAGACGATAGTCTTGATAAAGGTCCAGAGCGTGGACCGAAACGTCGACTGCTTATATGTACTTCATCTGAGTATCGACCCTAATACAATGAATTTACTTTGATCTTCAAGACCTGTGAGTGCGTATTTTCTTCCCTTTTTTTGGATTTGTATACATACCATGCTGTACAGCACCCAGGCAGTTGATTCCACAATGGATCTTTGAGCTGAGTGCACCTTTTTTGGAAATATATATATATATATATATATATATATATATATATATATATATATATATATATATATCATATGGCTCAGGTTTATTTAATATGTGTATAACATATATGGCTGGTTTTCGATTTTTTATATAACAAATATTCTATAAAAGCAGCTATATATATAGCTGGTTTTATAGCATATTTGTTATAATATTACAGTTACATACATACATACACACAGTCAGACTTACACACAGTCAGACTTACACTTACATACATACACACAGGGCCGCCATCAGGGGGTGACGGGCGACACCCCCGTCACGGGCATCTTCCCAGGGTAGGCCCATGGCAGGGAGTGTGTGTGTGTATGTCAGTGTGAGTGAGTGAGTATGTATGTCAGTGTGAGTGAGTGTGTATGTCAGTGTAAGTGTGTGTGTATGTCAGTGTGAGTGTGTGTGTATGTCAGTGTGAGTGTGTGTAGGTCAGTGTGAGTGAGCATGTGTGTATGTCAGTGTGAGTGAGCGTTTGTGTATGTCAGTGTGAGTGAGTGTGTGTGTCAGTGTGAGTGAGTGTGAGTGATAGACTGTCTGTATAGGTGTGTGAGGGAGTGTGTGGATAAAGGGGTTAACTTCTTTGACACTGCCTATATCTGTCTAGCCACCCAAGGGGTTAACTCTTCTGACACTGCCTCTGTCTAGCCACCCAAGGGGCTAACGCCTCTGACACTGTCTAGATCTGTCTAGCCACCCAAGGGGTCAATGCCTCTGACACTGCCTAGATCTGTCTAGCCACCCAAGGGTTTAACTCTTCTGACACTGCCTCTGCCTAGCTACCAAGGGGTTAACTCCTCTGTCTAGCTACCAAGGGGTAAACTCCTCTGACACTGCATATATCTCTCTAGCCATCCAGGGGTTAACTCATTTGACACTACCTATATATGTAAAGCAATCCAGGGGCCCTGAAATTTCTGACGGCGGCCCTGCATTCACACAGTCAGACTTACACTTACATACAGTCAGACTTACAGTTACATACAGTCGGACTTACAGTTACATACTTACATACAGTCAGACTTACACATACATACAGTCAGACTTGCACACACATACATACATACATACATACATACAGTCAGACATGCACTTACATACATACACACAGTCAGACTTACACTTACATACAGTCAGACTTACACTTACATACTTACAGTCAGACTTACACTTACATACATACATACATTCAGTCATCCTTGCACTTACATACATACATACATACATACTGTCAGACTTGCACACACATACCGTCAGACTTACACTTACATACATACAGTCAGACTTGCATTTACATACATACAGTTAGACTTACATACCCACAGATTTTTTTTGTCTGTCCCTCTCCCTGCACGGTTACCTTTCATTGCAGGGAGGGTGGTTAATGCAGCCTCCATTTTCTTGTCATGGACATCCGGCGCTCTAGGAGGCTCAGAACGTGAGGAGGCGGAACTTTCACCCCCTCGGGCGAGACCAGCGGAGGTGTGGCTACCGGTGACAATGTCATACGGGCCACATCTCTCTCTCTATGGAGGACCTGCATAGTACCGGTTTTAATCTATCAGGGTCGTAGGGGTCGACAGGGTAGCCAGGCCCCTGGTGTGAAGGGTCCGGTTGCAGCTGCGACCCCTGCGATAATGATAGTTCTGCCACTGCCTAGAGTGGCTCTGTCACACACACTGTCTCTAACACATACACATTGCGTGTCTCTCACACACACACTCCATGTCTCTCACACACACGCACACTCCATGTCTCTCACACGCACGGACACTCCATCTCTCTCTCTCGCACTCAGTCTCTCTTTCACACTCAGTTTCTCTCTCTCACACACAGTTTCTCTCTCTCACACTCCATCTCTCTGTCACACACGTCTCTCTCACACACACACACACGCACCATCTCTCAAACACTCACACGCTGTTTCTCTCTCTCACACACACACGTTGTCTCTCTCTCTCACACACACGCTGTCTCTTTCTCTCACACACGCACCGTTTCTCTCTTTCTCACACACGCCATTTCTTTCTCTCTCTCTCACACACACTGTGTCTCTCTCTATCTTTCTCACACACAGACACCCTGACACTCATACCTAGACACAGTAAGACACTCACACACATTCACTTATGAAAATACCCTTACACACACACACACTTTTTTTAAATATACTATATATCTTTATTTTGATTTATTAGGTTATAAACTGATCTTCTAAATATTACACTGTGTCAATGTGTTTACACACACACAAACACGTAGACACCCTGACACACTCACGGAAACAACCTTACTCACACACACCTAGACACACATTTACACACTGATACACACACACTCACACACAAACACCCTGACACACACACTTAAACACACTGAGCCACCCACACACCGTCACACTTACAAGCAGACACATTTCTTCTGTTTATTTTTTTTAACAAAAAAATAAAACAAAAACCTTATACTGTTAGTTCCCCTCTCTGCTTAGGTATTTGCAGGGAAGAAAACGTTTCTGATGGTGTCTGCAGCTGCAGAACACCGCCATCCTGTTTTCTCTGCCGGATGCCACCTGACATCCGGCAAGCAGACAAACTCACAGTGTGATGAGGTGGAGCTTGCACCCGTTGCACTGTGCCAGTTTGAACAGGAGTTGCGGTCACCACAGGCACTCACCTGTGGGCCACACCTAGAGGAGGAGGTTCTAGGGAGAGAGCTCCCTATAGCAGCGCCTCTTCTCAAGTTCGGCTCTTACCCCCGCACGATCATAAACCTCCGATTCTGGCACCATGTCCCAGAAGGACGAAAGTTCAGTGGGGGATTTTTTTTTTTACATTGATAGCCCTGGAGTCTTGGGGCCAAAGTATACTTTAGCACCAGAGTCTCCATTCGGGGCTATGGACCGGGGATTCTCGGCTGTAGCCCCAGTAGCCCAGCCCTAGGTGTAAGATGTGAACTACAATTCCCATGATTCTTAGCCAGCCAGGTGTCCACCATGCCTAGGTATCATGGGAGTTGAAGTCCACAACTAACACTTGTCACACATTCTGCTGTTAACTAAAGTTCCTATGAGGCTCAGCCAGGAATAATTCTTCCATGATGATGGCTGAGCATCTTGGGAAGTGCAGTCAACAAGTCAACAGTAGATAAAGCTGAAAATGTTAGCTGTGAACTACAGTCTTCATGATGTTCAGCCATGATGCTGGATGAGAATCATTGGAAGATTAGTTCACAGCAGAGAATAAAAAAATAAAATAAAAAAAAAAAGCTAATATTATCCTCCCTCCCAGGATCTTACCTTCCTGGTCTGGGGGAGGTTCATCTGGTCCCTGGGGGTCTGTGGGGGCACCCTCCCGGGAGGAAGATCAACACAGCTGCCACCAGTGGATTGGAGGGAGCTGATTGTCTCCCTCCATTCAGGCTCAATTCTTCAGTTGTGTGGCGAAAGCTGCTAGTCTCCCTCCATGCAGGATCCCGCTCTCAGGGCTGGGGGCGGGGATATGATGAGTCATGTACCCATGTTCCCCTCTGATTGGTCTATTATGAGTGACAGCAGCAGGTCTCTGCCGGAAGAGGCAGAGACCTGCTGCTTCACGGAGGACTGTAATATAGCGTGCGGCTCCCTGTTAAACGGGAGCAGAATGCTAATAGTGATAACCTCACATAGAAATTATTGTTTTTTACTTGCTGGCATGGTGGAGTGTGGCACACCCCCATGAGTGGCACCTGGGGAGGCCTGCCATCCTCGCGCCCCCTCCCCCCCCCCTTAGTACGCCACTGCCCAGTATCTCAGTACCAGTGTGTGTTCGGTATCCAGTATCTCAATATCAGTTGACTGTGTATCCGGTATCCAGTATCTCAATACCAGTGGCTGTGTGTCCAGTGTCCAAAGGTCATTCATTCATGAATCCAGTGTTCAATTTACATTTTCAGCATGGTCCATGGCTCAACCAAAGGTATCTCTGATTTGGTACGAAGACCTCCTACTACCTCTCAAAGACCTGGTGACCGGCTGTGCAAGATTTAAAAATCCAGTTACTTCAGGACATGCATCGTGGATACTAAACTCTGACCATTACAGGGACATACAGCCACTGCTGGATATGACTTCCGGCGGAAGTGGCAGTAAGCTGGCTACCGGCTGCCCACTTTGCAGATTGGTTAAACTTGCCTTGGTGACACAGTACTGGTACTTTACCAATTGAAAATGACAAACCAAATGACTTCATAAAGGGACACCCCATCACCAAATGTTTTTAAGGCATCCATTGGCAATAGTATTGTGCTGTTTGTTATTTCTTTTTTTCATGAAAGCGCATGATTATGTCACCTAGAAATCCTATTAGTAGTTTGTAGAGTTAACACCACCCAATCTCTGTTCTAGGCTAAAATCAAGGCAGTGATATTGATGATATTGATTGGGATTGGCTGGACAGAACATTCTCAGCAGGTGACAGCTGGCTCTTGTGATGTCTGTCATTCTGCCAGCATGACTTCTCTATAAGTCTGCTTTGTGCTGTGGGGGAAGGGAGTTATGTCTTTGTATATTTGTGTTACAATTTATTGTGGAGGAGATTCTGCACTGTTTGTGTACTGTTGGGCCCTTTTAATGGTGAAGTGGAGAAATCATTACCCACTCCCAGCACAGTAAGGTTTAATGTTGCTGCAACTGGGATGTAACTTGCTCTTTCTCTGATTGGCTGGGAAAACACAGTTTTCAATTACCTATTATGCAATCTCTCCTTCTTTATTCGCTCAGCAGCAACGAAAACATTTGCCAAAAAAGAACCAATAAGAGCACCCATCACAAACCCTCCTCTCCCTATATAAATCAGTAACACCAAAACCCTATCCTCTTTCTTTGCTGCTTCCCTAAGTACTATATTTATAGCTATGTTATAGCCAATGCTTAGTTCTCATATGTACATTCACTGGTTTTGTATTCTGTGCAGTGTTCATTATCACTGTGTGTGGGGAGCACGAGCAGCACTTTCTCATGCTGCTCGCGGCTTCCCGTGAAGCAGACGCCGCTCTGCTTCACATGGTGGGGCGGAGCTACACCTCTCACCCAGTGAGCTCTGCCCCTTACCATAAGGTAGAATGGGAGGGGGGAGAGACAGAATAGAGGAAGGGGAGGGGGGAGAGACAGAACAGAGGAAGGGGAGGGGGAGAGACAGAACAGAGGAAGGGGAGGGGGGAGAGACAGAACAGAGGAAGGGGGGAGAGACAGAACAAGGGGAGGGGGGAGAGAGAACAGAGGAAGGGGTAGGGGGAGCGAGAACAGAGGAAGGGGGGAGAGAACATAGGAAGGGGGAGAGAGAACAAAGGAAGGGGGGAGAACAGAGGAAGAGGGGGGAGGGAAAAGAGAACAGGAGGGGGAAAGAAGAGAACAGAGGAGGGGGGAGTTAAGAAAACAGAGGGGGAGAGAGAGAACAGATATGGGGAGAAGGGGGAGAGAGAACAGAGGAAGGGGGAACAGAGGAAGGGGGGAGAGAACACAGGAAGAGGGGGAGAGAACAGAGGAGGAGCGGAGAGAGAACAGAGGAGGGGGAGAGAACAGAGGAAGGAGGGGAGAGAACAGAGGAAGAGGGGGAAGGGAGAAGAGAACAAGAGGGGGAGAGAAGAGAACAGGAGAAGGAGAGAAGAAAACAGAGGAAGGGGGAGTTAAGAAAACAGAGGGGGAGAGAGAGAACAGATATGGGGAGGAGGGGGGAGAGAGAGAACAGATATTGGGAGGAGGGAGAGAGAGAGAGAACAGATATGGGGAAGGAGGGGGAGAGAGAACAGGTATGGGGGAGTTGGAGAGACAGACATGGCAAGGAAGAGGAAAGGGACAAATATGGGAAGTGAGAGACACATACATGGAGGGAGAGGAAAGAGACAGACATGGGGGGAGGGGGGGGGGCGGGTGCCAAGGGTGAGGCCCGCACAGGTCGCCAGAACACTTAAGGCCAGCCCTGGGTTTACTTGTACTTGAGCGGCCCTCCCAGTCAGTGACATTCTATAAACTGCTACCATTTTTACTATTACCTTATATAATCTTACCTTAAAGGTACTATCTGGTGCCCAAAATGCATCTAGAAAATGTTAATGCATATTAAAGTAAAAAGTAAATTTCCTATTTTTTTTTCATGCTGGATCGATGAGAATAATGCCGTACAAATGAATATCCTGTTTCTCTAGTGATGTCATCACACAATGTGTAGCACTGTTAAGAGATCCTACAAGAGCCTACGTGTACAAGAGCAAGGTTAGATTCCACACAATGAATTCTATTTCTTCAGCACAGCAGCAGAGGAAGTGCAAAACTGATACATGCTCAGTGTCTACACGCAATCAGTGTGACAGTGCCTGTAGGATAGGATGTTGGGGAGGGCTTCAGTAGAATATCAAAAATGAGATTTATGCAAAATGCCTGCATCAAATCACAGTGGGAAACAAATCCATCCTGTTTACTATTCAAGCAGTAGTCTTCCACTTGCACAAAAGTGAGTTTGAGGACTAGAATGTCGCTTTAATTCCATATACTTTCTGTATGTAACCAACTGAAAGCATAAGGCTGTACAAAAACTTCCATTTACATGTTACCCTGCAGAATGTATAAGTCTTATAAGCTGAGAGGGAAATAAGTTAATTAATAAAGATAGTTCCTATGGCATCCCCATCTAGGCTGATTAATTGGTTCTCCTTGGGCTCACATGCATTTTACATACTGAATGTAAAAATGATGCTAGTCCTGCAAAATCAACCATATGTGTACAATTGGTGGAAAAACAAGAGGACACATGCTCTGTACAAGAAGTGCATGTAAGCACAATTATAGTTATAATTTTGGACACAATGGTGTATCGAGGTCAGTTGTGGGCAATAGTTCTGAAAGTTGTCCAGCCAATATATAAACCAATTTTTCCTGCAAATTAGATCACCTTTAGTACTTTGTCCTAGAAATTACATTAATACATAAGCCATGTTATTTCTGAGTAGGAAGACCTGTCAAACTGTAAACAGGAGTAAATGAGACATATTTAGAATACAGATATTGTTTTTTCAATACATGTACACATTTTTTAATAATTATTAATCTTTAATATGAATTAAAAAAAATAAGTTGCATTGGTTCCTTAAGCTATTCATTTTGTTTATAATTTCTCTTCAAGGCTCACTCATATTGACAGTTGCTTGGTCTGATACAACAGGAAGTGATGTAAAACAGAACTTGGAAGGTATTTTAAGCAGTAAGCGATGAAACTTATTAAATATAAAACAACATAAGTATATTACCAAGTAATTGCAATCAAATATACTCTTATCAAGTACTGACTAATACGGTGGTACTATAGTGATCAGAATGGCCATACTGTTATTAAAATGTAAGAGAGAATAGGGAAAGTTCCATTAACACAATGTTACCAGTGCAGCTTTTGAAAACTGTTTCACTATATTTGGTACTAAACATGTTTAATGAAATCTATTTGCTTATTTGTGATTTTGAAGCATTATGAAGATGTGAAATGCTCTATCTAGCAATGAGTAAAATGCTAAGAACTAGGAAATATTTCTTCTATCAAATTCTGGAAAATTCTCAATCACTTAGGAGGATTAAGCTGCAGAGATAAGCTTACCCCCACCATGGTTAATATTCATACAGCAGTGATCCATGAATGAAGCTGCACAAATAATGAAGTGCAACAATGGGTTAACATGATTCTTAAAGGGACTGTTTCACCTAACCATTGCTTATACTTTGAAAGTAGAGAATAAACAATTATTGAAACTGTTCTATACATTGTGTTTGCAGAATTACAAGAAGATGCCTAAATTAGGAGAAAGAGCGGTTTTAAATGTGTCTCCTGCTTATGACATCACATGTGGATTGATATGCAAATTACACATTTCCCAATAAAAAACAGTTCATCTGCATTTCATGCCACAGGTTATGTAATAAACAGGAGACACATTTTTCATCTAATTTAGGCATTTGCTATCAATTCTGCTAACATAACATATACATCATTTTCAGTATTTGGATTATGATGCACTAATGTAAAAATAATGCATACTGTCTGACATATATGTGGGGAATAATAATGAGAATCAGTTTGGCAATATCTATCCGTATCTGTATTTTACATTAGAAGTGTGTGTTTAGCAAGCCATGCCTTCATGTTGGTATCACGTTAGAAACCCAAACTGCTGCATGCACAGGACAAAGAGATGATGTTACAGTCTGGTTTCTATGGCAACAGTGGAGGATGTAGTTAAAAATGAAAATCCTGATAATATCCAAAGTGCTAAAAGCACATTCATGTTAAAATATTGGTGTATGTCAATATAAAGGATATATTTTTTATGGAAATGGAAATAAAAATTATATATGCTTTATTTCCATAAATATATACACACATGCACCAAATTTATACACCCATCTATAGATATAAAGGTATATGTTTGTGTATATATACATCTTCTGAAATACACGTTTACATTAATAACAGATCTGCAAATATTAGAAGCCAGTATTGAAGCATGTATATTTACACGCACAACCAAAACACACACATATATTTGATAGCTAAACATGTATACATCTATTTATACACATATAACATATATGTTATGTAGAGTACATACTATATATTTTTGATCTGTTATTCGTTTCTCAGCAGCTAAGAGGAAGGAACAAAACACACAGGCCTCATTTTGTGCATGTAAAATGTGTGTGTTCTTTAAAAGCCAGTGGTTGGCTGGTTTTCCGGACATGATGTGGTTGAAGCTGTCATCGTAATGGAAATTCATTGCTGTAGCTATGGTAAATCGAGTTTTCTGCCTGTACTGAATGCATTAGTCTAATGAGATGTTTGCAGCTGGAGAGCAGAGCTGCTGGAGGCTTACAGCTTGCTAGCAGACAGGGGGAAGATGGCTCGTGCAATGGTCTGTGTGCATGCTCCAGAAATCATCTGTCCTTCAAGTCAAAACACCAACCCTCTGTAAAGAAGCTGACAACTGCTTTACAGAAAGGCAAAAGGTAGGAGATTTCCTTTCCATCTGCAATGTCTCTGTGTTCATTGGTATGGACATCATATAATGCTTTTTCCTCCCTAAACCTACAGTATTATTATAAAACACGTAACACATGTTAATATGACTACATGCAATAACGTACATATATGCACAGCCACGCATATTCTCACACACAGTGATTTATATTTATTTCTAATGCATGTATATGTTTGTATTCACAGCATCTATCCATCTCATAGCATGTTTGTGAATGTATATACAAACGTACAATATTCTGGGTAGTACATAAGTTGATTTATAGATGTAGCAAGCAGTCTGTATACATAGATTTGTTTGATGATCTCTTGGTTTTTACCAGATGACAGATAATGTTTGAATTGTCATGTCAAACACCAGAAAGCTCGTTTGGAATAGCCCAGTCTGACATTTCCTGTGTGTTGATGTTTCTCTGCTTTTTCCCCTAATCTTAATGACATGTTCAAAATCACTTCATGCATCTACAAATTGTCACATTTTATCAGTAAATTCAGGAGGGGTTTTTTGTGTTAGTTTTGGATTTTCAGTTACATTTTTTTGTATACGTTTTTGGGGGGAGGTGAAGTGAGAGGGGGTGGGGTGTATAAGGTTTTTTTTTTTTTTGCTCTAGCTATTTAAAGGCTCTGGATTTAAAAATACTATTTTTTTTTTATCAAGCGAAAAAGGCGTAATATGAAGTGTGGCTGCTCTGTCAGTTTAGTGAAATCACGGTGACATTTTGCACAGCAGTCTAATTGCAAATACTAGCCCGGTTAGACACCGAGCAGAGATGCAACTTTAACTCTATCGGTTCTATAAGATAAACAGCTGTCTGCAAGGTTAATCCACTTCAAAGAAATTCTGAATTGTGCTAGTCAGTGCAATGATTGTCATCCTCACGCTCTGCTTGTCAAATTGGGGGCTGAGCATCATGGGGAATGTAGTCCACAATGGGTGAAATGCCCAAATCCTAGTAATTACTTGTTAAAGGATCTGAATCTCTCACTAGGGTTGTGTTTTGAAATAATCCCTTGCACCCCTACATAAACTCCAGATCCTGTTACCAGCCTAGTTTGAAAAAGCCAGGAAATCTATTATTGCATGTCGAATTAGGTTGTCTTGTTGTTATGCCACAGAAACAAATTCCAAAATCCTTATCTGTAATGTAAATAATGTAATGTATATGTTATCATTTATAGACGTGAATGAGTGTTATGGGAAATAACCAAGTTAATTTTATGCACCTGTCAGGAAAAAATGGCTTGATGAAAAATTAGCACAATAAATCCTCTTTCACAAATTATCTATTTTAATATATTTTGTACTGTAACAGATTTGCAAAACATCTGAAACTTAAAGCTCATTAGACGAAATCTTTACCTCAGAGTTTCGTCAACTGCTCTTAAAAGATATCTCCATACATGATCTAAGATGTCTCAATTCTCAACACCTGCATGCTTATTTATTCCTGATTGAAGTATCTTTCAAGCCTTCGTGATAAATATCACAGCAGTGAATATTAATACACTGAGAAATGCAGTATGTAATATATGCCATTCACATTGTAGGAGAGATGTCAGAAAAGCTTAAGAATTAATATTCATATGTAGTCTATATAGTGTATATGCCATTGTTGTCCAGTAGACAGTGTGTGACCCTCAAGACTCCTGTATACCTCCTCTTTTGCCAGAATACCCCATTATGTTACAATATTAAAGGAACACTGCAGGCTAAAAAAGGGGTCAGTCTGAGTCAATCACATCTCCCATGGGGAAGAAGGGAGACCTTTGTTGTGCAGACACTACACCTGTACAGAGGAGGCACTGAGCATGCGCTCTTAAGCGTGCACAGCTTGGTGTTTCTATTTGCACAGCAAAAATAAATAAATAATCCAGACCAGTATTGTCCAACTTGTTAATATGCAGTGATGTGTACCATACAGAAGCACAGGTGGGGATCCAGACATTATTCATTTCTAGAGATACTATAGAACCTCTAGGCTTTTCAGGCTGAATACGGGCCCTCGAAATTGTAGGAATTTTGTATGGAAGAAAAAATGTAAACCCACTCTCCAACCTGTCCATCTGACTAATATGTGACCATAAGAAATACAAAAAGAACAAAATGAAAACATAATGAAATAAATACTTCTTAATGTAACGCAGCCTCCCAAACTGAGTACTCTGTACCTATACAGAGACACAAACAAATAACAGGGTAATGGCGCCACTGTGATGTAGAATTTTAAACCACAGGATTTCAAGAAGTGAATAAACTCACAAAAGTGCCTTAAAGGAATTATAAAGGAATAATAGAAATGGTGACAGGGATCCATTTAAATGTTCTTTAATATTGATGAAGCTGTGACCAGTGAAAGTTGGGATTTCAGTGGGAGTTTTGGCACTTTGCTGCATCCTTCACCTGTGTTTTCCTGTTGTCCATTAGTTCTGTGCTCATTTGCACCAGAGCTTTTTCTAGTATCCTCCTTTTATTTCTCACTGGATTTACAGACCAATAATAAAGAAAATGTAAATGGATCCCTGCAACCACTTCTATTATTAAGCCACTGGTCCAGTCTACATTTGTAAGTTTATCCACTTCTGTATATCAACACCATTGGTTTAACATACTACACCATTGTAGTTTTTTTTATTGTTTCAGTATTCCTGCCCCATTCCCCTGTTTTGTGAAGTGAAGATACTATGTTCTGAACAGAGCATTGTTCAGAAGTGATCCCTGTTTGATTTAAAATTTACTTTGAGAGTTTGGGAGGCTGTTGCTCATTGGTTTGTTTAGTCTTCGACACCAAATATACTCCCAGTGGGTGAGGAGATGGTTATCTCCCCACCCTCTATAGGCTGTGCCCAGCACGTTTAATGCGCGATAAAAGATAGACACTCACCAGACCGCTATGCTCTGTGAGATAGAAGCCTCCTGACTTCGAAAAGATTAGTTGTGAATATCTTTTGAATTGTGAATGATTGGGCACCATTCAAATGTTAAAAGGAAAACTGTGAAGCAGGTACCAATTTAAAGCATTTTGTTAACTTGTGAGTGAGTCTGCATGGCACAATTAAGAAGTGAGCATGATCTAATATGACAAGCAGGCACAACATTAACATAGAAACATAGAATATGTTGGCAGATAAGAACCATTTGGCCCTTCCTATCTGCTCCCCTTGGCTTACCTTATATCTAGGAATAGGATAGCCCTATTCCTATACCATGCACGCTTACACTCTTTCCCTGTATTAACCTCTGCCACTTCTGCTGAAATGCTATTCCACACATCCACTACCCCTCTCGGTAAAATAATACTTCCTGATATACCTTTGCAAAAGGAATCATATCAACATCGTAACATATCACAGAACTATAACTACATGAGGAAATAATACCATAAATAGGACAAAGCAGATTGCCCAATCAAATCCCGTAGGGGAAATAGATTGTGGTTTTGTAGTTTGGACAGTAGAATTATAGGTTAAAATACATTGAGGCAATTGAGCTGGACATATTCGGATATCGTTTGTGATCTTGATGCAGATTCTGAGGCCTCAACACTCATGGCCCATCTCCTTGTTTAATTCAAACAAATAAGGGGAGAAAGAGAAAAAGAAAAAAAGAGAGGGATGAGGGAGGAGAGTGCGTGGGTGTGTGTGTGAAAAAGATATGGTGTGAGGGTGTCTCCCAGGTGTGATGGTGGGTGGAGGGGTACTGCAAAAATATTGTTTTAGGGTACCACCCCGCATAGACTTTACAACACCAGTATCTCACTTTGGGGCTGGGGGCACAGAATTCAGAATTCTGATCATAGACTTGCATTGAATGGGAGGGTAATGTAACTATTACATCACAAGGGGGCAGACTTATGATCCTGTTTGATCAGGTCAATCACCTCTCTTTGTGTTGGAAGGAAGATAAAAAAAAAAGATGCACACAGCCACCTAGTCCTGCCCACTATGATACACAGGAGTCAGTAAGAGAGCAGGGTTGTATCTTACGACATCATCGTGCAGGCTCTGGCCACAGTTGTAAAGTGAGACTGGCTGGAAGATTGTGGTGAATCATTGGTAAAAATGCAGGAGATAAACACCTAATTCTATTTTTACTTTTATATGCAATTAATTCAAACATATAAGGAAAAAAAACAGTGGCATATGTCTTATATATGTGTTTGTTTTAAATGCATAGGTAATCTAGTTATATCTAGATTACATCTGGTAGTGCCCCTTTAAGAATGATTCCTAATTATTCCTTGTCTATACCACATTAGTGAACATTACAAATGCACATAATACAACCTAAATATGCAAGCTCACATTCAGTAACCTAGCAACGTAAATAGCATAATATCATATTGCTAGCAACGTACTTTTCACCAGCAGGTATTGAGCCAGGGATATTTCACACACAAAAGACTATTTTTCGTAAAAGCACTGACAAATCTGTTTGTTTAAACACAATACACCCATACAGAGCCATAGCTAGCTCTTTCTGTGCCAAAGGCAAGAGCAGAAAATTGCTCCCCCTTTGATATAGATTCATAGTAAAACTATGATGACTATTAGTGGTGTTGAGGGGGCTGTAGGCCTGTTCGTTCATACATGCAACCACAAGTTGGGTGCAGCAATATGGCTTCATATACAGTGCTATGGTCTGATTAGTTCTATGCACAAAGTGTTTGATATGCGAGAGCTGTCCAGTGGGGCAAATACCGACAGCTCCATTGATAGGGGGCTTTTAGCCGTCATCACTAAGCCAGTTTTGTGTACAAGAGGCAAGTGCCTCCGTCAATGGCATATTTTTATTGAAACTTTTTATTGCCACTAGGCAGAATGATAGATAGTGGCAGTCATTTTGTGATTTATTTTTGCAATATACATGTATTTTGTGTGTGAATTTTTGTACAAGAAGACAGAGTGCAGTTAACATAATGAAAACATAGCAGTAATTCAGTTTGAAGTGTGCCATAACCAATTCCTTAAGGAAGCTGAGTTGTCCCTCCTTGTAATAAAGGTTAAAAAAAGAAGAAGTGAGAATCAGGTAGGTAGAATCAGGTAGGGGCCGACATCAGAACAGAGTTATGTAAGTGGTATACTGTAATATATTCTATACTATCTATTGTGATATCAAAAAGGTCCTTTGGAAATTGTCAAATCCTATGTTAAATGAACATAAGGGTAACCTGAGGTAAAAATATACTGTAGATTGGTGCATCTCAAATTATAATATGGAGAGAGAAATACTAGTGAAGCGAGATAACATGGAAAGAGGAAGTGGTGAGAGCTTGGTAAAGTTGTGCTAACCCAGATATTGTGGCCTGATTTTTACAACTATTTTAGTGAAAAGACCCCACTATATAAATGTCAAGTTTATTTTGCCATAAATGACTGTCAATAAGCCCTAAATATTTTGCCCTGTGCAATAATGGATATTTGAATTAGTGAGTGCATAAAGCTAATCTTTTTGTAACTCAGTTCCAAGTCTACCGCATAAACCAACAGCAGGAAAATCTATATGTGTATTGTGTCTTCATTTACAAAACTGTCTGTCTAGCATATCACTGTCAAACCATTCTTTTTATATAAATAAGAACAGCAAGATGAACCAAAATATTTCACACTCATAGCAGCACCTGCTATCAGTGTAGAGGCCCTGTGTCCAGACACAGATATGTTTGTGTTTTCTGTCCAAATGCATGTCATTTAATGTTGATAGGATGGGATCTAAAAGTTTGAGAGTAATGCAGGTTTAAGTGAACCAGAGTTTAAGTGTAGCCCAAAATAGAATGTCACATGGTACTTTTCAGCCTTCTTGGAATTATTTTCTTCTGTTAAGTACTCCTCTGACAGACGCAGCTCTATGGTAGTATACAAACAGTGTATATATATATATATATATATATATATATATATATATATATATGTATATAGATATGTGTGTGTGTGTATATATATATATATATATATATAAATACATAGATATAGATGTTTATATACTAACCCTACTTTTTATTTTCATGAATAGTGGTGTCCAATAAGACTGTTCGGACAAAAACATAGCTCGATATTTTACAAAATAACTTCACATAGTGAAATAGTAACTTTGAACATTAATAGTTAAGTTGAGTATAGTTTATAGTTTTGATTAAAATAGAGGTGTATTTCAACTGAAACAAAAGCACTGATGATGAGTTGTTGAAGAGAAGATAAAGCAATAGTTAACCAGGTCCTTCCTACCTTTCTTTTAATTACCAGCTTACAAATTGTAACATGCTCCACTGCTCCATAAAATTATGTTTACTTTGATTGTGTCCAATTCTAAATATGTCAGTTTAAGCACCGATTTTAATTGGCTAGGTGAAGCACTCCATATCCCATTAGTTTTGCTTTGATACACAGAAACTCACAGGAAAATATCAAGCAATACATCTTTTTTTGAAGAAAGAAATACAAACAATATAGCTATATCTTTTATTGCTAAAATCAGGATCAGAAGAACATTTTATGCCATTCGATGCTTAGTGTACATTGTGCGTACTGACTGCAGAAAAACACAAATTCTAGTGAGCTGGTCTTATATGAATTAAGTTGTAACCCCCAGAGCCAAGTACACCAGTAACAAACATTTGATTTATATGCTAATTAAGTGCACTCATTTGTGCTTTATAATATTGACCACTTCTAAAACGTATGACTTCATTAAGAACCATTGATTGAGTACATTACGCAGAAATAGTGAATCTATGGTCAACTACATGGTCGATGTTACTGTGTTTTCAAATGCCGTGTGTCATTTCATTTATTTCCTTCTGGCCCTGGAAGGGTAACATCTGGGTCTTCACATCAACAGTTCTGATAATTTGCCCTTGAGGTACCAAGAAATTACAAGGTTTTAGAACAATCTAAATGAGAAATATAAAGGGCATTGTTAATATTTGTATATTATGTTTCAACATATGGAAGTGAAAATAGATATCATTAGACTTCGTGGGCTGAATAGAAATATTCACTTTTATTCTTACAGAAATGCTTTAGTTCTGTCGTACGTTACAAACTGCCCTTGGTTTGTCAACTTGTAATATATTGGTTGGGTAGAGCGCAAAAACCCTGAGGTCAGTAAAAACGATCTCACAATTTGTTTGTTTCTTAGGATCATGGACTGAATATACACACTACCAGGATGTGTACATGTCAGTGGTGATCTTAGAGAGTAAAGAAAGTCTTTTGCTTAAAGCATTTTACAGTATATTAAACATTGACTTACAAACCATAGTCTAAATTTATTAAACAATGCTCTCTTAAAATCTATAAGCACAGCTCCCAGAAAATATTTGTTCATATTTTAATTAGACATTTCATTACAACCTTTGTAAGTACTGTATGTCTGATCAGCGAATTGAACATATATGAGTAAAACAGTTAAATTGTTCAATGCAGAAGATTTCTTCCTTGCTGTTCTTCCTGGATTAAGTGGGATCATGCTTTGTCCTATATGCATCTGGGCTGTAGCAGTGCGGTACAATGATCTATAGATCTCAGCAGAGAAGGAGAATATGGAGCCTTTCTGGTTCAATAAAAAGCAGTTTTTTTTCTCACTGTATAGGATTTCCACATAAAAGGAACTCTTCAACTCTACCACCTGTGGTTATTTTGCTTTTACGTTACAATTTTATTTTCAATCGCAACAATGAATAAGCTTAAAAAAACTCACAGCCAGAATACATTGCACTTGTCAGTTCTACTTATTTTTTGCAGTATTTTTTATTTTATTGTATTTCATCCACTGTATCCAGCTCTTGGATAAGAGTTAAATAGCGTATTCTGCAATAACCTGCTGTCTTCATTGATTGCATAATGTATGGTTGTATTCTACACACAAATACCCCTGCTGTCTGCCTGGACTGGCCAACCTGATGCTACTCATCTCTAGGGCTACAATTGGCCAGGGAAGGACAATGTTGGGCATAGCACTCTAAAACAGAGAATTGCATGATATTATAGGGCAGGGTTGTCCAAGTTTTTTTTTTCTGCAAAGGGCCACGTCACCAGCAATGTATGTACAATAAAACTCATGGAGTATGTGAGTGTATCACAGATTACACAGCAATACAACACACACCTACACCGCCACACACAGACAGACACACTTACACACACAGCTCAATATACTTTTCCAATATATGAACCAATAAGCATGGATTACCATAGACAGTTATGGTTACATTTTGTATGACCTCACAATTCACTTTTTGCAGGCCTAACCAGTGGTGTATCTTGATTTTGTGCTGCCCTAGGCAGACAAAATCCGGGCACCCCCCTACCCAAGCTGCACACCCACGTTACACACCTAAGACATGCCCCATCATTCAGACTCACATCAAGCTCATACTCCCATCACACACACACACACTCCCATCACACTCAGTCACACACTCCTACTCCCATCACACTCAGTCACACACTCCTACTCCCATCACACACACTCTGACTCCCATCACACTCACTCTGACTCCCATCTCCCATCACACTCAGTCACACACACTGTCTCCCATCACACACACTCTGACTCCCATCACACTCAGTCACACACACTGTCTCCCATCACACACACACTCTGACTCCCATCTCCCATCACACTCAGTCACACACTCTGACTCCCATCACACTCAGTCACACACACTGTCTCCCATCACACACACTCTGACTCCCATCACACTCAGTCACACACACTGTCTCCCATCACACACACTCTGACTCCCAACACACTCAGTCACACACACTGTCTCCCATCACACACACTCTGACTCCCTACACACTCAGTCACACACACTGTCTCCCATCACACACACTCTGACTCCCAACACACTCAGTCACACACACTGTCTCCCATCACACACACTCTGACTCCCATCACACTCAGTCACACACACTGTCTCCCATCACACACACTCTGACTCCCAACACACTCAGTCACACACACTGTCTCCCATCACACACACTCTGACTCCCATCACACTCAGTCACACACACTGTCTCCCATCACACACACTCTGACTCCCAACACACTCAGTCACACACACTGTCTCCCATCACACACACTCTGACTCCCATCACACTCAGTCACACACACTGTCTCCCATCACACACACTCTGACTCCCATCACACAGTGTCTCCCATCACACACACTCTGACTCCCATCACACACAGTCACACACACACTCTGACTCCCATCACACACAGTCACACACACACACACATCCCATCAGCACTTACCTTTCCCTGGCAGGCAGGCAGCATGGTCCCTCCATGCTGCCTGTTCGGCTTCCCGGCGATTGTGCCGACAGGTCACGTGACCGGGCGCGCATATGACGTCAGCGCGCCCGTCACGTGACTGTCGGCACTTCCGTGTCGGCACACTGCACGGGGAGCCGAACAGGCAGTACGGAGGTTTCTCTGTGCTGCCTGTTCGGCTCCCCGTGCAGCCTGGCAGGCAGAGCGATGGTGAGGGGGGATCTTCCGATCCCCTCTCACCTCCATCTCTGTCTGCAAGCGCGGTCTTTTTTTTTTTTAAAGGGCCGCGTTTTTTTTTTTTTAATTTATTTTTTCTTCAGTGCTGGGGGGCGCTGCCGCCCCCTAAAATTTGCCGCCCTAGGCATCCGCCTAGGATGCCTCGCAGTAAATACAGCACTGGGCCTAACACTATCACTGCTGTTCTATCATCTGTGATTCGTGAATCAATTAGTTTGGGAAGGTTGGCCTAGGAAGTATTTTGATTGTATGTTAAATGTATTTTTAAGTTATTTTTATAACACTTTTATCCCTGTAAGACCCATCGTGCATTATAAATACGCACAAAGACACATTAAAGTGAGTTCCTGTTAAATTCAGGATAGTTTTTTTACCTTCAACCTTTGAAAACATTAGCCACACAGATTTAAAATAGTAGTAATAAAAACTGAGAACATAGATCCCAACTTTAGGAAATACTGAAGGAGGATCATTTGGATGTGAGGCCAAGTAAGAGTCATGTCAGTTACTCGCATCTGCTGAGTATATTAAAAAACATTTGAATCTATGTATAAAAACTCTCACTCAAAGAAATGTACAATTAGTGTTTATTATCTGCAAATTTTTGGGCATTTATTAGCATCCAGTTTTTTATATATGGAGTGTGCCATTTGTTAGGCGTTAGGATTATACATTGACGCATACCGCAAAAATACCAGTATTTGACGCTGATTCCACATGCAACACTTTTACCTACCCCCCAGTGTCATGCTGCCCAATTTTCCCACTTTGTGAAGGAGAGTCCAGATTTTGAGTCTGTCCCTCTGAGCTCGGTGGGTAATGGGAGACAGGATGCAATCTCGAAATCCTGATTTCATTCTCCGGTTGCTGAGATATCGGAGAATGCCTAGTGCGCAGACTGGGGGAAGAAGATGGGAGATATGCAGTGTGGGAGCTAGTCACACATGTATATATCTACAGTTATAGCTTGGTTTCTTCGGGGAGTGTCGGGTGATCCGAAGAAAGTGTCAGGCCCAGGGTCCCTCATTTACCTTATCCAGGGGGTCCCTGCTGCAGAGAACCCCTCCAGTTCCTCGTTTGGGCCATCATTTGGTAGCAAGCTTGCTGAGTAGGCCGCATTCCCCCGTCCTCTAGTGACAGGCTTACCCAGCACAGTAAGTGTGGTGAGATTTGTGCGGTTTAGGGGGCTTGGCTTATCATGGGAGCACGCCCTATGATTGGCTGACACTGGGAGGCTGGCAGAGAGGGAGGTGACTTCTCACTCCCCCTCTCTGTCCAAGGGGGAAAAGGGGGTGGTTACGGGGGGAGGTCCCTGATTGCTGACACTATAAAACCCTTTACCTTCCAGGTAATTGTTTGATAGTTAAGCTGTGTTACTTAGCAGTTCATACCCTTTGTTGGATACCCTCTCTATTTGAATTACTGGATATTGACCTTTGGCTTTTCTCTACTGACCCTGATTGCTGACTCGCCTGAACTTTGGTTTTCATTACCGCGTGTGAAGTTTTGCTACCTGCCTTGACCCATTGGACTTCTTTTTGACTACGCTTTTGCCTTTGCCCCTCTGTTGTAACATGTTTGCTATTTTTTGAATAAATCCTTGCAAATTAATTCTCTGTGGATTTATTCAACCCTGCGCAAAGCTCCCTAAATTCAGCCTTATAGAAAGCAGAAATCATACAGGCAGTCTGGGAGAGTTACACCTATTCTTTCACCCTAAGCTACTGTAAGACTATAATAATGAAAAAACTATTTTACTTAACTTGTAACTTTGAAAGAACATTGAATGTGATATTAAAAGTACAACTCAACATTATGTACACATATGTAATAGCAGAAACAGACTTGTAGCTAGCCTTTCTCTAACACAGTTTTAGTGTATACAGTATCTAGAATTCATACACTGGTTACATTTAAAAAGGACATTTTCAGTAAAAACATTATTGCATTGTCATATGCAGATTATTAAAACACCATATAGTAAAATATGGTGAACCTTCCGCTTTTCGATGTTCTTCGTTGGAGTATAAACAGAACCTGCCAATAACAAACAAATTAAAATAAGCTGTTTGAGTACAATAAAACAGAAATAGGTAGCTAATCTAAAAGTTGGTTCTGACTTTAAACCAAAACATTCGAGATTTCCAACTTAGAATGGTATGTTTTCAACTTTGTGTATTCTACATCATAAATATTCTTTTACCAATAATAATGCAAAAGTAGTTTTTACCAATCAAATAGGTTGCACTTTAAAAAAAAAAAAGGTAGATATTAAATAGTATTTGTGTATATATTAGCAACAATGTATGTACACAAATCGTTATTGTTTTTTTTTTAAAGACATATATACAACCAAATTCGTGATAAGATTTTCAAACAAATAGACAAAATATAAACATCTATTATGTCAAGAGAAGGGTTATAGCAAACAAAAAGCCTTATATTATAAAATCACTTACTGGTTTCATAGAAACATAGAAACATAGAATGTGTCGGCAGATAAGAACCATTCGGTCCATCTAGTCTGCCCAATTTTTTTTTTTTTTGAGTACTTTTATTAGTCCCCCGTTCCCGGTCTTATAGCTAGGATAGTCTTGTGTCTATCCCACGCATGCTTAAAATCCTTGACTGTGTTTACCTCTACCACTTCTGCTGGCAGGCTATTCCATACATCCACTACCCTCTCAGTAAAGTAATACTTCCTGATATTACTTTTAAATCGTTGCCCCTCTAATTTAAGACTATGTCCTCTAGTTGTGGTAGTTTTTCTTCTTTTAAATATACTCTCTTCCTTTACTGTGTTGATTCCCTTTATGTATTTAAATGTTTCTATCATATCCTCCCTGTTACGTCTTTCCTCCAAGCTATACATGTTAAGATGCTTTAATCTTTCCTGTTAAGTTTTATCCTTTCAAAGGGTTTCTATCTGAAAAGACAATCTCCTGCCAGTATTTATACAGACTGATGGCAACCTGCAAAATTTAGTTCATTTCTGAGCACTAACACCCAGATTCATTTGTTATGTCCAATATTTTTGATGGACATCTGGCAACTCTACAGTATTACCCACTATGTATTTTTGAGGCGGCAGAAGAGGCCGGGCTGATGGCATCTGAAAAAGGGAGTAGTGTTTTTAATCTGCTGCATCTCTTAAACTGCTCATATCTGAAATGTTGGGTAAAAGCCAAAAAAGCATTCAAAACATTAGCTTACATATTAGAGTAAGTTTTATAAACCCATTAGAGTCCCTTTAATAGACATCCTAGTATGGAATATTGTAGTGAATGTGGCTTTTTTTGTTGTTGCACTTTCTCTACATTTATTTGTAAATACTATACATGATTGCTCTTTTCTGTTCTCTCAGATAATTGAGAGAATGTGAGAGAATGCCTATATCACAAACTAACATCTCTACTGTGAACATCACATCAATACAAACAAGGGGTGGTATCAGGACCTTATACCTCTCACATAAACAAACAAGTTTCATTGTGGCAATGAGGGACCATGTGGGCATGGTTTGGAAGAAGGACTCTCACTCTCTATATATGAGTGTTAGTGCTCTTTGAAAAGTAAAAGTCTTTCTTGTCTTCCTTTTTTTTTTTTTTTTTTAGTGTACTCTGTATGTCCACTATGGGAACATCACTACACTATGAGTATTTCTGTTTTTTTCTTGTTGAGTTTTAAGAAAAATCAACAATTGGGAAGTACTTCTTTATTAATTCCACTGCTTGTAATTTGCACCACATTTGAGCTTATAAATATAACCCAAATATCCCAGACAGACTATATTATTTCTTATTAATATTCTACAGTGACAGCAATAATACTCTCTATTTATAATTATACCTATGAAAAGTTACACAAAATAAAAGGTAAAAAACAAACAAACAAACCCCTTCAGTATAACCAAACATAAGAAGTACTTTATAAAATTGACCAATATTGTGGTTGCTTTCTGAAGTAAGTGGGCTTACTGGACTAGCTTTTGAGAGCATGTAAATGCATATTGATTCTTCTGATTAATTGATTTACTGAGCTTTTCTTAAGAATCCATTTGGATTTTATTATTTATATATTATTTTCTTGAAGGTCATATTTTAAACTTTGGCTCAGAATAAATGCCTGTTTCCTCCATTTGTTTAGTTGCTTCCAAATAATCTATTACTCATGTGAAATTTAATATAAAGAGAGGAATTTTGGTGCCTGCTCTTTTGGAAATACATGCAAAAAATTTGATATGAATTAGATTACTTCTTACCACTTCAATTAGGAGCATGGTATATATTGTACAGGTCAGCAGCAACACAAAGCTGGTTTATACAATAATGGAACTTCTCCCTATTTTTATCAAAGTCCATACACTTTTAGCGTTGCTACCTTATCTTTAAAGAAATGCTGTTGCATCCACAGCTTGATGGATTATGGCTTGAGGTCAACTTAATGTTGACCTCGAGCCATTTTTTTTACTGGTCTGGTGATATAATACCAACTGGGTGGCAATGCTAGACACTTTCTTAGGGTGATAAGGGAGGAATAAAGATGGGTTACCTAAACATGGTAGCTACTACACTTGTTTACTGCAGTTCAAACAAATAACTATGAGTTTTTAGTTGCATATAGGGGAGGAGAGGGCAATATGCAGCACCCCAGCTGTTGCTAACTAAAATTCCAATGATACCAAGTCAGCCTTTTTAGCTCCCTCTACATCATTTGGCGTGGTAGGGCATTTCATAGGAGAAGTTGACGTAAGAGCAGAGGACAAATGAAGAGCATCAGTGGATGGACCTTGTAGGAAGGTATGTGGAAATAATAGCTGAAATGCAGTACATACCTGCAGCTAGTCTAGAGACTGATATAGAGTACATATAGGAGCTAGACAGCGCTTATATAAAAATCAAGAGACCAGTATACAAATACATACATGCTTTTAATAAAAAATATCCTATTTAAAATAAATTATACAGAAAAAAGAAATACATATACATTAGACAGACAATAATGCAGCAACCTGCTATACAATAGACATACAATGCATAAAAATATGTACCACTCTAAGTGATCAGCATTTAAAATATATAAAAACAGCGTTATAGAGAGGGGCTAAATAGCCACAGAAAGTTGGTAAGAAAGTTTTCTACTGGTAAGTAACAACAAAAAATACCAAAAAACGATAACATGCACACCTCCCTTGGTGAGTATTTGACCTGGCCAGGTACTAAGAGGTGCAAAACATTGGTAGAATATACACAAAAAACGACAAGAGACACCACACAGCCGTATTTGTATACTGGTCTCCTGATTTTTATATAAGTGCTGTATAACTATACTTTTTTTTTCAGTTTCCTCCAGCCCCGTTGGCAACAGCCAATTAATTGGGGATCCCTATAAGACTAGCGGCTTAAGTGTTTATTATCTACTGGGACCATTTGTGTGTTTTTGTGTACATGTTTGTACATATTTTGGGTTTGTATTTTATATCTGAAATTAAATACTGTTAAGGAGGTGGATAATAGAGTCATATGTGTGTGTATATATATATATATATATATATATATATATTTATTTATTTATAATTTTCATTGATTATTATTATTTTTTGCAATCTTAAGCGCTGTGTATCACTAAAAATTGATAGAGTGGCTGGAAGAGTGACAGAAATGAGCCTAACAGCAACTTTAGTTATGGATGGTAGAGTGGTGGGATGTTTTAGTAGCAGGATGCTTTGCTGAAATAGATAAGATAGGATAATGTATAACTGCTGCTAAGTTACTGTCTGTGGCTTGAATTTACTGTGCAACAATGTAGACTGAAAGTGGAAATCTAATTAAATCAGTTACAGACAACCTGCACTTAAGCTTGAGTTAACGATCATCCAGATAGTATTTTTGGAACTATTTTCAATGCCAGTGACTGAACCAAAGGGAAAGAACACACCACCTCTACTAGCCGGCTTGCTTCATTCAGCTGATGAAAGGAGACTGTGTTTTCAGATCCCTTAGCTTCTCATGCCGACATACAGAGAGAAACCACAATAAGATAGCGAATCCATGTGGAAAAAACCCCAGCTCCAATAACAAACAATCTCCAATAAAACGTGTCCTTTTTTTAATCTTAATTTCATTATGAAAAGGAAGAGAGAGGGAACACATACTTAGCAAGACAACACCTTATGCTAAATCACAGGCCTACGACTAAGAGCTGGTAGAAACTAGAAATGCTTAAGGCATGTCCTTATTGGTCTTGCTAAGTACGTGTTGAACCTCTCTACAAAATGACATGGATTAAATATGGGACACATTTTACTGGAGATCATTTATTACTGGAGATTCTTTTTTTCCCATTGATCTGCTACCCTACTGTGGTATCTCTCCATTCACTTAACCAACCCCATACAGAAAAAAATGCTACAAAATAATGTAAATGAAATAAAAATGGATTATTTGTATATTTTACCTTTGGCACTTACCATTTATGTAGTGAACTAAGTTATTGTATACACAGTTTGGGTACTTTATATCAAGTTCAAATTTGGGCACAGCAAATATATTTCTTAAAACATAGTAGAACTCACTAAAACAAAACTTTGCTGGCCTTTTAGAAAGTAACAGGTATCCTATTTGTAACCCTAAAAATCTGCCTGTATATATCAGTGACTCTGAGATTAAAGTAATGTCCAGAGAGTCAAGAACAGAATTTCCAGTGCAGACTATTGTTATGGCTATTCATATTACAATTTTCATTTGCATTTTTACATTGTTTTTCTGGACCTTTTTTTGTTATTGACTTAATTGTTTGTGTTAATATTTGTTGCTTATTGTTTCTCTTTCTGTAGGATTTTCTTTTAGCTTAGCCTACTATTGTTCAAGCTATATGTAGTTGATTATTCCACTCTTTGGTTCAACGCTGACAGTTTTGGCTTTCCATACTCAACGTACAAAGACTGGATGTCTTCTTATTTCATGTGCAAAGCTTTATTATTGTACAGCTTGTATTGCTTCTTAGGGAAACAATAGCTATGTCAATGTACTGAAAAAATTCTTGCAGCAGACAAAACATTACAGAGAGCTAGTGGCATCTATTCATCTTTTATTGTGCTCATTAACCCTAAGACTTTTAGCATAGTAGCAAACGTTTTGCACACAGTATAATGGAATTTAATTTTGCTCCTGCATATTTTATAAAGGAGTGAATGAAAGAAGTATTTATAATAAAATCACACAACTGGCGCAGGCATTAATGGTGTACTCCATTTACATAATTTATTTACTTTGTTCCAGTCTGATTTATGTTTAATTAAATCTCAAAGATAACGGACCTCAAAATTCAATGTACATTGTGTTGAATGCCTCAGTTGATTGATTGTTATCAGAGGTTAATATACGTCTTCAAACATTTTTGTACATTAAGAAAAACAAGACAAAAAAAATCAGATGAATGAGTCAAAAGGCAATCAAATAAAAGTAAAATTACAAATGTGATATACACAGTGCCTATTTTGTGAAATCAAAGTGAACCCTTTACCAAATACATAAAAAAATAAAAAAAAATAAAAAATTATTATTATAAACGTATACAAACCCAGCGATACACTGATTGAGGATATTGACAATGATATATCTTAGTGGATTTTACAGATGGGTCGCATTGAGAAAATAAGCTGCTAGTATTTATGAGAAAACAGTGGGGCAAGCCACTGTAAAGGGAAACAAAATGGGAAGGTGAGTAGACAGCGCTTGGCAGTTAAACAAAGTAAGTGTCAATCAATATAAAAAACCAAAGATAGTAAATTAATATAAAATATATAAATGTAATAATATATAAAAGCAAATGCAATATATAAATACATATAGAAAAAATATACACAAATATAACAAAAAATGACAATAAATCGTTAAAAACAAGAAACAATGGTATGTGCCTTTAAATACAAATGAACAGACACAGATACAAATGTAACCACAGGCAGAGTATCAAATTATGCTGGTCTGTTTGTTTAGAGGCTGAAGAAGTTCCCCGAACGAAACGCGTCCCTTCTGTTAAGTGAAGTTACCTGGCCAGGTTCTAAATTCTTCCTTCCTTACTGACCAGCACGTTTTTGTATCCATGTACTATTCATGGTATTTTGCTAACCTAATCAGCAAGTGAGTAATTTGATACTCTGCCTGTGGTTACATTTGTATCTGTGTCTGTTCATTTGTATTTAAAGGCACATACCATTGTTTCTTGTTTTTAACGATTTATTGTCATTTTTTGTTACATTTGTGTATATTTTTTCTATATGTATTTATATATTGCATTTGCTTTTATATATTATTACATTTATATATTTTATATTAATTTACTATCTTTGTTTTTTTATATTGATTGACACTTACTTTGTTTAACTGCCAAGCGCTGTCTACTCACCTTCCCAAAAGTAAAATTACCATGAAGATATAAAAAAAAAAAGAAAACAAAGTAATGGGATGGCCAGCCATAGAGGAAATTGTATGTGTGCTAGATGTGCCACAAGAATTACTGCATGGAATATATTGACAAAGGTTGGGTACCATTATACTGAAATATTCAGTTTTGAAGTGAAATGTTCAATGTTGGCAATTGGACCCAGTATTCTACTTAGAGACCCCTTATGTAAATCAGGCATTGCAACTGTGTCTGGTAATAATGGTAATAAACCATTGTGCTGATATATTTATAATTTATGGTACAGATGTAGCTAATCTTAGCGTTTATCCTTTCCCACTCGGATCTGTAAATTTCTGTGCCAAATAAACAGAAATGTCAATGGAGATCACTTAAAATATCACAACCAATTGTCTTGAGGCCAGCGTTAAGGAGTCTATGGAGACAATAGCAGAGCTGGTATTTTTTTGATTAAAAGGTGACATCCCTATTTAACACATAGCCCACTGTGGAAAGTTTGCCATTGTATTTCTCACGTATTCCGAAGTGTTAATACGGAAACAGTCTAAATGTAAAAAAGAGCAGGGATAAGCTAGCATCTTTCGCAAACTGCTTGTGTATAATAAGCTAGTAAATCATCCTTATTGGGTACCTGCACACGGTGCATAGCCGCATCGTAAGAAGGAATTAGAAATTGTGTTTGCTGTGAAATTCAGCTTTGTAATGCGTATTGATTTTCTCTGAGAATGAAGACCTTGCCGGCACTACAAGACACAGGGCCTCTAACCGGATACTTTACTTATTCACTGAGTATGTTCTTTACTTAACAAGAAGTTTCAGACAACAAATATACATCCACTTTCTCACAGACAGAGGAAATCAATGCTCTATCGAGTCTTATGTTTACAGCTGTAGTTAGAGAGTGTGTGTGTATATAACTTGATTCACT
Organism: Pelodytes ibericus; assembly: GCA_036172795.1. Classification (NCBI taxonomy): domain Eukaryota; kingdom Metazoa; phylum Chordata; class Amphibia; order Anura; family Pelodytidae; genus Pelodytes; species Pelodytes ibericus. The sequence continues at coordinate 88,174,621 of CM069861.1, forward strand.
AATCAGCTAATAAATATCACAACTATCCTCCCAGAGTCAGACGATCGCATTAAGCATCTTGTAAATAATAATGTTAATTTAGGATCCAGGCTAGATCAGTGCTCACCTCTCCAATGCTTTTTGGTGACCAGGACAATAAAGGGACAATAACAGCTAAGAATGAAATCACATCCATTACTGCCTCAGTCTTGCCATTGATGTGTTTTATGTGACTCTTTCCTTTGAAACTTTCTTTGAAATCACTACATCACCTAAACATTGTTTACACTGTGAATTGTGGCAATCAAAATCATAGTGAAGTAAGGTCCCCAGGATGGTCCTGCATGAAGCAGGCCAGTTGGAGGTTATGGTTAGTAGTGTGACCAGATATCCACTCTAGAACATCTCTTCCATGATAGAAAATGTTAGTGCAGCTCCAGGAATCCTTTTCCATAGGACACAAGTCCATCAAGTTCAACCCTTCTACCTATCTTTCCAGCTTTTGAGCTTTTTGGTATCCCCCCAAAAAAGGAACATTAATGTCACTATATCTTTTTTACAAAATATAACAGCCCTTTTTACATAGATAAAAAAGGAACAAAATATGGATAGTAGTGCTCCTCTATTTTTGTGTGACTTCGATAGTGTAGAGAAGAACACTTAATAAATATATATATTACATATATACACTTTATAAATAAATGAATACATAAATTGGCAAATCTCTCTGAAAACTGAAAATGTTCATATGTCACTTCCAGAATCAAACAGAATTATTATGTCTTTGTTTCTTGATCTTTAAATGACAAAGTGCAGGAATAAATAGAGAGAGGTCATCCACTTAGAAAAAAAATCTGGCTTTGGTATTGATCCATGATCCTTCACCAGCAGTTCAGCTACAAACATCTGATTCTGCAGTTCCAGTCTCTTTAAATAGGGCGGCTTTCACGGAAAAAGCCAAAAGTAATTTGAGCAGAAGCATGTCACACTGACGCGGGGCTGCAGTGGCGGTCACTAGGCAGTGACATCATAACATGTCTATGTTAGTGAACATTTTAAATATGGAGAGATAATTGCCATTCAGGATGGGTGCAAATAACCTTTACAATGACATAGGTAAATGTGAATTTAATTCAGCTGCCCCAGCATCTTTGACTTACTCAGAACAGCAAATTCCCACAAATTATTTTTTTGGATGAAAATGCTCACCGGTTCTTTGCAAAACAGTTTCAATCTGCTCCAGTGAATATTGCTATATAGAGATCAATACAAGACTCTTTCTACTGTAATATGATGTGACACATCATCTATATTTTCTGAGGAATGCACACTGTCATCTGTTAAAATCTAATAAACAAGAGGAAAAAGAAAACAGCGCTCAGATATGCAGAAAGCGAAGGCCATTTTAATACATGGCAGATCTGATAGACACATACACGGCTCAGGGTGTCCAAATCTCTTAGCATAGTACTGGGGTCCACTGATTGATTTAATTTTGGTTCCACTGACATTGATGTTTGCTTATTTTATGAATTTTTTTTTCAAATTTAAAGGGATAGTTGGGGTTCAAGAAGATAAAACAACATTCATTTTATTGCCTCCAAGAGAAATGATGGATTACGATGTCATTACAGCCTGGTCTTTAAGGACCCTATGCTGGCAACAGATGTCCTCATCATTAAATAAGCAGAACCTTGCATAGCAACATACATTATTATTTTGTTAACTCTTAATTAAATGAATTAATACATTAATCAACTAATCCAATACATTTCTGTGCAGGAGTGGTGCTTTCTTACCCCAAAAACATGTCTTCAGAGCAAATTGCAGTTTTTCCACTTCAAATGGTATTTATAAGTAGAGCTTACATGTTGTTTATAATGGTTTATTGTTTCAAATGGTACAACAGTATTAAAACAGTTACTATTGATATATTTTGACCTACTATACCAATATTAACTATGCTACAGGTATTTTTGAAACATACCGAGCCCTCTTACACTTTCCTGATTACTACATCCATTTTGTGGACTGTATTTTATTGAGGTTCTCGCAGCTAAAATTGATAAATACTATAGGGCGACCATGAATAGGGCAGAAATGCACTGACGAAAAAAGAGGGAATAATAATTGAAAGGGTGTTCATGTAACTGACAGATCCGTGCAAATAAATTGTGAGACATAAATGGATGGGAACATGTGGTAAGAGGGGGCAATGGGATACAAAGGAAAGTGAGTGTGGGTGAGGCTTGTGCACCCTTTTTTAAAAAAAAGTTACAGATTAAGGAGCAATGGGTTTCTAAGTGCATTCTGGTAAATTTTGTATTATAAGCATAGCATACATATGATGTGAGTGTACAGTCATGTATAAAAGAAAGAACACCCTCTTTTGAATTATATAGTTGTACATATCAGAATATAATAACAATCATCAGTACCTTAGCACAGGGCTTGACAAAGTTAACTGACAAATCTTGGAGCCAGACAACAGCACACACACACACACACACACATATACCGTCAGTCTCACACACATATACACAGTCCGTCACTCACACACACATACATACAGTCAGTCACTCACACACACATACACAGTCAGTCACTCACATACACAGTCAGTCACTCACACACACAGTCAGTCACTCACACACACATACACATACACAGTCACTCACACACACATATACACAGTCCGTCACTCACACACACATACATACAGTCAGTCACTCACACACACATACACAGTCACTCACACACACATACACAGTCAGTCACTCACACACACAGTCAGTCACTCACACACACATACACAGTCAGTCACACACACAGTCAGTCATACACACACACAGTCACACACACACACACACAGTCAGTCACACACACACACATACATATAGTCAGTCACTCACACACACACACAGTCAGTCACACACACATACACAGTCAGTGACACACACACACACATACACAGTAAGTCACACACACACATATATACAGTCAGTCACACACACACACACACATACATACAGTCAGTCACACACAGTCACTCATATACACACACAATGTCAGACATACAAATGAGGAACAGGTCTAAAGAGCTAGAAACCTGACCAGTGACAGTGATTGCAATGCCCAGTCTGCCATGCATGGTGTCTCTAGGGGGGATGGAAGCCATTTAGTTGTGACTTTTCTTATGCAGAGGGAACCACAGCATAGAGATCTGCTGTTAACCCTTTCAGTCCTGCACCCATGAGCATTGGATTTACTTAGCGAGCCTGCACTCCTTGGCTCATGACGTCACGCACCTGACCCTACTGCTCCTAGCTGGTCAGAGTTGCTAGGAGAAATAAACAAGGCAGGTGGGTGCTGATTGGCCGGCGGGGCTGTGCCTGCAGTCCACATTGGTTTGTGCACTCGAGCACCACAGAGCTGTGCGCGAGGGGACAGAGCAGAAAGAGTGTGCATCTGCTCCCTCGTGCACCAGAGGATTAAAGTTTAAAAAAAAAATCCCAGCGACAAGGGCACCATGCGGGGCTCACGCTACCCGGGCGCAAGGTCTGATTTCCTAGTCTGAGACCTGGCGCCCGGGGTTTGTCGAGTCCTGCCTTAGCAAGTCTTAACATTGGGTAAATACAACTTCAGATGAACAACAATACATGACATATTACACCGTAATTTTGGCACACTCTTCTTCACTATGTTGGTTGCTTCAGTTTATTGAGGTTTGCTGGCTTTTGTTTACGCCACACCATGTCAGGGGTGGTCTGGACTTTCAACACCTTGATCTTTTCTTTTTCAGCCATGATTGCTTAGGCCAATGACTCCCTCCTCCACAGACCACCCTGACCAAGCCCCATTAAATAAACACTGTGACTAAACTATACAAAGAAACTCAAAGTACAGGGATGGAGGGAAGGAAAAACAGGATTATAGTCGATGCAAAGACTGCAAGGTTCTCAGGTCCTGTGGCTCCAAAACTATCCCAAGTCATCACCCCTCCAATACAGTGCTTGACAGTCAGGGCCGACCCAAGACAATGTGCTGCCTGGTGTGAAGAATGAAATACTGCCCCTCCCCCCCCCCCAAACAAACAAAACAAAAAAACACCCTCAGTCATGATAATGCAAACTAAAATGATACTGATTAGGAAGTGATAATTTAATGATGCAACAGCACCTTGTCTATATGCAAAATTATATGAAATACTGTATTGGTTCGAGTATTGGCTGGCCATGATTAAAATGTGTACCCTAAATTTTCACCTCGTGGGTGAGCTTTTAGAAAAACATTTTTTATATGGCCACTAAAGCACTTCTTTATATATAAAACAATAAAAAATGTTTTTTTCAAAGAGCTCACTCATAAGGTGAAAAGAAAGTAATGGTTAAACATTATTATGATAATATGATATGGTTATTATGAGAATTGTTTCTCAATATTTTTAAACTATGTATAATCGAATATATTATGTATATTTTGTTTATAATAAAAATAAAAAAAATTCTAAGATCTCACCCATGAGCTGAAAATAAAGTAATGGTAAAACAAACAATTATTATGATAATTTCCAGGCTAGTTCAATTATTAAACTGAAGAGTCTCTCTAATGTATAAAATAATTATTTATTTGCAAGTTGCAACTTTCAAAACTCAGCTTACCCACGAGCACCAGGACAGCCACTTTCTGACTTGTGTCCGCTCTAGCCACCACAATTCAATCTGAGTGACAGCATTGATATCAGTGCAGTGTTTACCGTGGGGCATCAACGCTTCACTCACAGCCATGGACCTGCGGGAGACAGCAGCAAGGAGGTAAGTACTGGCTGGGGAAGGGGGGAGGAGGGTGGCATAATGAGCATACTGAGGGTCAAAATCATGGCATATTGAGGGTCAAAATCCTGGCATATTACATGGCAATATCCTGAAATATTAAGTGGCTATATCCTGGCATATTAATTGGCAATATCCTGGCATATTAAGTGGCTATATCCTGGCATATTAAGTGGCAATATCCTGGCATATTAATTGGCAATACCCTGGCATATTAATTGGCAATGCAATGACATATTAATTGGCAATATCCTGGAATATTAAGTGGCAATATCCTGGCATTTGAAGTGGCAATACCCTGGCATATTAATTGGGAGTATCCTGGCATATTAAGTGGCTATACCCTGGCATATTAATTGCCATTATCCTGGCATATTAATTGGCAATACCCTTGCATATTAAGTGGCAATACCCTGGCATATTAATTGGCAATATCCTGGCATATTAATTGACAATACCCTGGCAAATTAAGTGGCAATACCCTGGCATATTAAGTGGCAATAGAGTGGCAAAATCCTGGCATATGGAGGGGCAAAATCCTGACATATTGAGTGGCAAAATCCTAGCATACTGAGGGCAAAATCCTGGCATATTGAGTGGCAAAATCCTGGCATATTGAAAGCAAGATCCTGACATATTGAGGGGCAAAATCCTGACATATTGAGGGGCAAAATATTGGCATATTAAATGTCATATTGAGTGGCTAAATACTGGCATATTGAGTGGCAAAATAGTGTGTCTCAGGTTATGTGTGTCACTGTGTGTGTGTAAGTGGTAAGGGTGTGTGTAAGTGGGTCACTTTCTGTGTAAGGGTGTGTGTAAGTGTGTCAGTGTAAGGGTGTGTGTGTGTTTAAGCAGGGCCGGACTGGCCCACCGGGATACCGGGAAAAATCCCGGTGGGCCGCCTGCCCCGGGGCCGCCTTGGCCACTTAAAGTGAATCGGCGGCGGCCGCCACTTTAAGAGTTCGGCTGCAGCAACAACCGGCGGCAGCAGGCGAATTTCTTAAAGCGGAGACGGCCGCCGAATTGCTTAAAGTGGCGGTGGGCCACTTTAACCAATTCGGCGGCTGTCGCCGCTTTAAGAAGTTCGCCTGCTGCGGCCGGATGTTGCAGCAGCAGTTCCGGCGGCGGGATGGGGAGCAGAGAAAGCAAGGTGAGTGTGACATAAAGGGGAGGTGGTGAAAGACACTACAGGGGGAAGGGGAGGGGGTGAAAGACACTACAGGGGTAAGGGGAGGGGGTAAAAGACACTACAGGGGGAGGGTGTGAAAGACACTACAGGGGGGAGGGGGTGAAAGACACTACAGGGGGAAGGGGGAAGAGAGACACCACAGAAAGGACAGAGAGAGAGAGATGCCACAGAAAGGACACAGAGAGAGAGACACCACAGAAAGGACAGAGAGAGACGCCACAGAAAAGAGAGAGAGAGAGAGACGCCACAGAAAGGACAGAGAGAGAGAGAGACGCCACAGAAAGGACAGAGAGAGAGAGAGAGACGCCACAGAAAGGACAGAGAGAGAGAGACGCCACAGAAAGGACAGAGAGAGAGAGAGACGCCACAGAAAGGACAGAGAGAGAGAGAGACGCCACAGAAAGGACAGAGAGAGAGAGAGACGCCACAGAAAGGACAAAGAGAGAGAGAGAGAGACGCCACAGAAAGGACAGAGAGAAAGAGAGAGAGACGCCACAGAAAGGAGAGAGAGAGAGAGACGCCACAGAAAGGACAGAGAGAGAGAGACGCCACAGAAAGGACAGAGAGAGAGACGCCACAGAAAGGACAGAGAGAGAGACGCCACAGAAAGGACAGAGAGAGACAGGCTACAAATATGCGAGAGACATGCTACAGGATATGTCTCACACACTGCCCTGATATATACCTCTGCACAGGGCAATTCATATAACTCTGTGTACATACTGGAGGTATATATATTGCCCTACGCAGGCTTATATATCAGTCTTATCTATAAATAATACACTGTTCAGATGTGCTTTTTAAAATGCATGATTTTCCCTTCTATGAACAAAAAAATTATATTATGCTATGGGCTGGTTTAAAAATGTTATGCGATGGGGCTGGTATACAAATTTTTTCCAGGGCTGGTTTTTGTTCCCAGTCCGGCCCTGTGTTTAAGTGTGTCACTGTGTAAGGGTGTAAGTGTTTCACTGTGTCTGTGTAAAGGTATGTGTGTAAGTGGTAAGCGTGTCTCTGTGTGTGACTGCAAGGGTGTCTTTGTGTTTAAGGGTTTCAATGTGTGTTAGGGTGTCAATGTGTTACAAATTTAGAGCATGCGAGTTGAATATTTAGATGTATTTATTTTCCACACTATACATTATACATTTATATATATAAAATATATGGAGGGTTGGTGGTGTGGGAGTCGTAGCAGGTCAGGGGAGGGGGGCACCAAACTGCACCTTCGCCTGTGTAGAAGAAAATCCTTGCACCGGCCCTGATAAGGTGCTTGTGCTAAAATGCTGTGTTTGGTTTTTGCCAAATGTGGCACTGTGCATTATGGCCAAACATCCCCACGTTGGTCTTGTCTGCCCAAAGCACATTGTTCCAGAAGTCTTGTGGTTTCTTCAGATTAAATTTTCCAAACCAAAGCAGTGCTGCTATGTTTTTTATTAGAAAGAAGCTTTATCCTTGCAATCCATCAAAACAAACCATACTCTTTCAGTCTTTTTCTAATACGGTCATGAAATTTAACATTTAGCATGGTAACTGAGGCCTGTAGAGCCTGAGATGGAACTCTTGGGTTTTTTGCAATTTCTCTGAGCATTGCAAGGTTGGACCTTGGGGTGAATTTGCTGGGAAGTCCACTCCTGGGAATATTGGTAACTGTTCCGAATGATTTCCACTTTTGAATAATCTTTCTCACTGTAGAATGATGGACTTTAAATTCTTTGTAGATACCATTCTAACCCTTCCCAGTTTGATAAGCAGCAACAATTGCTTCACTAAGAGCATTGCTGAAGTCTTTCCTTGGCATTGTGTTAACACCTGAATGCTCCAGACCAGCAAACTTCTAAAACTTCAGCTTTTATAGAGGTAGTCACACTTACTAATGATTAATTAATCAAGGATATTTGATTAGCAGCACACTTCTGCTACGTAGCCTCTTAATTCCTATGGAAACAGTACGATTGTATTAAGATTTTTGTTAAATTAAATAATAACACAGTATAACATTTCATGTGTTGTTGTTCATCTGAGATTATATTTACCTAATTTTAAGACCTACTAAGGAATAGATGATTGTTATTATGTCCTGATATGTAAAACTATAGAATTCAAAGAGGGTCTACTTTTCCTCATGGCTGTTTATGTATTATAGAAAATATTCTAAAAACTGATGAACCATTATTAGAAAATTGTATTATTAGCAAAGTGAAATACATTAGTTTTCTCCAGGGGATGGTTTTAAGTGACAGACAAATTAGCCCTTAATGGGTTAAACAGTTTCTTATACAGTTTGACCTCTCATCACCAATTTGACGGCTTTCTTTCTTAATTTGCATATGACAGTACCATCAACTTTCCATGTTTTCCCTCACCATTCTATGTTCTAATATACCACAATACTCCATAACCAACATATGTTGCTTTAAATTGTACTATCTTTATTATATATATATATATATATATATATATATATATATATATATATATATATATACATAATATGGCTCAATTTAAATGATCCCAATTTGTCTGATATTCGGATTGCCGATTTTTGTAAAAATTTGAGCTCTTTGAATAGATTGCCAAGAGTTACAGTAAAAAGATCAATAAGTAAACAGAGTGTACAGTTATAAAATAAGTCTCATAATGAAGGGGTGACAGTCACCTTCAGTAAATATAGGTCAATGGGTGGTGATGTGAATGAACTAATACATTTATAATAACAAATAATTATGTACATATACAGTGAAAAGAACATAAAACCATCAAGATCAACAGCATATTCATTTATATGAGTGATTTTGTAATATTGCACAGGGCTTGTATGTTAAGATTACTCCCTAAGAGGTAATATTATGCACATATTTGTTTGCATATTCAGATCTTCTTGATCTACTGTGTAATCAACGCGCTCACAAAATAATCTCTTTTAAATGAATGCATTTATCATGCGTTCATTAACAGCACTGACTTACTAAAAAATGTTGAGACAAAGTAACATGTTTTTGAAAGCCATTTACTCATCTCACATATGCACATGTGGGTCTCCACTCACGTTCATACCTGGGACCTTACCAGGTTTGACCAGTAACTTTGGGTCAAACAATTATCTTCTGGGGAGTAGAGGCATTTAGATTTAGAAAGACATGCTTTCCTATTTCTGGGGTGGTCCCAACTTTTACATCTGGTAGAGGCCAGTGGTGTATCTTGATTTTGTGCTGCCCTAGGCAGACAAAATCCAGGCACCCCCCTACCCAAGCTGCACACCCACGTTACACACCTAAGACATGCCCCATCACCTCCATTACATGACCCCACATCACACATAACATTCAGACTCACATCAAGCTCATACTTCCATCACACACACACTCCCATCACACTCAGTCACACACTCCTACTCCCATCACACTCAGTAACACACATTGACTCCCATCACACTCAGTCATACACAGCCTCACATCACACACTGACTCCCATCACACTCAGTCACACACAGCCTCACATCACACACAGACTCCCATCACACTCAGTCATACACAGCCTCACATCACACACACTCTTCCATCACACTCAGTCACACACAGCCTCACATCACACACAGACTCCCATCACACTCAGTCATACACAGCCTCACATCACACACACTCTTCCATCACACTCAGTCACACACAGCCTCACATCACACACTGACTCCCATCACACTCAGTCACACACACTGACTCCCATCACACACACTCTGACACCCATCACACTCAATCAAACACTAACTCCCACCACACTGTCACACACTGACTCCCATCACACTCAGTCACACACAGCCTCACATCACACACAGACTCCCATCACACTCAGTCACACACAGCCTCACATCACACACAGACTCCCATCACACTCAGTCACACACACTGACTCCCATCACACACACTCTGACTCCCATCACACACAGCCTCACATCACACACAGACTCCCATCAGACTCAGTCACACACAGCCTCACATCACACACAGACTCCCATCACACTCAGTCACACACAGACTCCCATCACACTCAGTCACACACACTGACTCCCATCACACACACTCTGACTCCCATCACACACAGCCTCACATCACACACAGACTCCCATCACACTCATACTCACAACCACCGTTTTCCATTTGAACCATCTTACCTTCTGCTGTACTCTGACAGGCAGGGGGCGGAGACTTTACACTGGCACGTGTGACGGGGAACGAAGGGAGGGGAAGTGAGGGAGCCCCGAGCATGACAAGCAGCACCGGGTGAGGGGAAGAACGAAAGGAGCGGTGCGGGTGGGAAGGGGAGGGGAGGGGGTAGGAAGGTAAGAGAGAGGGAGGGGAGGGGGTGGGAAGAGAGAGGGAGGGGAGGGAACAACTTTTAACAAAACGGAGAAGAAAGTTAAAATCTTCGCCGCACCAGAAGTGTTTAAAGCACCAGTGTGCTTTAACAACCTCTGGGAAAGTGCCGCCCTAAACAAGGCGCCGCCCTAGGCGAGCGCCTTGTTTGCCTCGCGGTAGATACACTACTGGTAGAGGCCCCTTCCCGTACCCAGGGTAAGCAGCAGGGTAGATCTCAATGTTCCCAGGTATGCTTATAATACATGTGTGTATTTAATGTAACATAGGTGTGTTCAACTGTCCTGATTCAGTGGACCTACAAATTGGTAAAGAACTATGTATTTATGTTAAATACATTATATTCATCTGGGGGTATTTAATACAGTTCCTTTTGGACATGCCAAGCACTTTATTTGATGGAATTAAATGTGCATCATTGGTGCTGAAGAGTCTTTATCAACCTCATACAGGAATTTTGTATCTGTTATCTATAATGCAATGTAATATAAATAATACTATGCGTGACTAGTATCAAAGTCTATGTACAATGATAATATACTGCATGTAATACACTCCTGTTTTTTTCTATTTGTTCTTTCATAACACACATACCACTGAAAATTAAAGTTGCCCTAGTAGGATGCAAGGTCTAATCTCCAAAATTCATCCACTACTAGCACAGATAGAGACCCTCATGTTTTATATATAATCACTACAGTGGAACTTAAAGCACTAGCAGAAAAAGACAGTAGGACCCATAAGACCCTAGTCAGAAGCAACTGGTGACAGTCTGCTCTGATTGGCTGAGACTGTGTCTTCACGCTCCATCATCCAGATCAGCTCTACCTCAGTTAACCCCTTAGTGACAGAGTGCTATGCTGCATTTGATGTACCTTGAAGACCAGGATTCCATTATTTTTGTCATATGTTTGCTGAACTGTGATTTTTCTTTCTTTGTGTTCAGTCCACCCACACAAATTATATATCATTTTTTAAAAGGACGGGTAGGGCTTTCATTTGATACTATTACTTTCATCATATGATATAATTTACTATTAAAATATATATATATATATATATGATGAAAATATGCCATAAAAAAACACTTTTTCTAACTTTGACCTGATTTTTTTTTTAAAAACAATTACAAATGGTAAAAAATAGCCCATCTATATATTTCTAATATTTGTCCTGAGTTTATAAATACAAATGTTTCCATGTTTGTCTATGTTTTATTTCAAGTAATAGGGCCATAATCAATCAATAATCAATATTAGTGTTTTTTTGTTTCCTCACCATTTTCTTCTACAGTGATCTTTTGACCCAACCCTAAATTTACCCTAACCCTTAATCTAACCCTTGTACTTACCCGAACCCCCCTGTAACCCTAATTATAACCGTAATTATAACCATACATCTAGGATTAGTAGATCTAGCGTTAGCTTTTTCCTTTTATTTATTTATTATTGTAAGGAGCACAACGCTACATGAAAACTCAGGACGTATATATATACGTCCTCCCATGCTTTGCAGGACTTATATATACGTCCATTAGGTTTAAGGGGTTAAAGACACATCTGAGTGTAAATATACACAGTGGGGTTATACCTCATAAACATTAAAAGACAGGTATACTTGTAAGATTGAATTTTTTTTTTTATTTGCATAATTTTCCTTGGAGGTGTGTAGAAACAGTATTTGAGTTCGGCTACTGTTTGTGTGAACTTTGCTGTTAGGGTATTCTTACATTTTCTTGAGTAAGCAGCCATTTTAGTAGCTCTTCACTTATATTATCCTGGCACAAATGGTTCAATACATCAAAATCGCATTTGAATTCATGCAGCCATTAAATAAAATAGGGTTCAAAATATGTTAGCATGTAGAGAGCTGCCATATTACATCAAATTATATATGTTTAAGCAAGATGATGCACCATGGGCATAAAAACCCAAGGGCAGAGTATAGAATATTTGATACAGACATATAGCTTGGAAGATGAGACAGGGGGTATATAAAAGAAAGATTTAACTACATAAAGGGAATCAACACTGAAAAGGAGAGTGAATTTAAAAGAAGAACAACTACCACAACAAATAATAGTCTCAATTTGGAGGGGCAAAGTTTTAAAAGTAAAATAAGGAAGTAGTGAAAGCATGAAATAGCCTTCCAGTGGAAGTGGTAGAGGTTAACACAGTGAAGTACTGTAAGCTTTTGTGGGATAGCATAAGGCCAGGGACTAATGAAAGTATTTAGAATATTTACCAGACTAGATGGGCTGAATAGTTCTTATTTATGTTTCTGTGTAAGCAGGCAACCAGAAGAAAAAGCGGTGATTTTTGATGCCAGCAGCCATACACAACAATACAATTAGAAGAAGGCTCTATTCTCTGCAAATACCTACTGCTGGCCTCACCTGACTGTCAATAAAGTACAATGGGGGAAAAAAATATTCTAAACACTGAGATATTGCTTGAAGTTTATATGAAAATGTGTCTCTTTTTATTAACTACACATATATAGAAAACTACAATCTGGCAAATAAATTAGTATATAATTGAGATAAGTCACACATGCTGCATAATTTATAAAGACAATATTAGATTTCTATTGTCAACATGCATAAAAGTCACCCACAATTTCAATATTGCTTTCTCTTATAAGGCAATGTTCATGGTACTGTATTAAAATCTGTGTGACAGATATTGTTAATCATTCCACAATGTTTTTTTCTGTATCGAAATATGTTATCTCTAATATTGCTTGTTACCAAGGTTTACAGAATTAACTGATAGTAAATTAATCCAGTATAGCAAAATTATTATGTACTAATTGGGTGTTATTATTAAAAACTATTTAAAGTAAGGGAGCTGATCACCTAAAAGCCTCTGAACATTTGAAATTAATTAAAATAGTTTGTCCAAAAATATAAACACAGGTGAGATCTTAAATTTGAGGTATTCCTTTGTTTGGCATGTATGACCAACCTATTTAGATAGAATGCTAATGTTATGTTTCATTACTATCTTGGTTCTCTAAAAGAACTTGGAAAAAAGAACATGATTAATTTTGAAATGAAAGTTATTTGTGACCTGTCGGAGAAATATCAAAGAGAATACTTATTTTTACTTAAGGCATATAACGCTTTAATTATCTGTTTAGAACTTAAAATTCTTGATTTTTTTTTTTTATTATTATTTTTTGGGGGTGATTGATAATATTAGAACATTTCTCACTCACTTGTATTAGGTGTATTTCCTTGGAATATAATATTTAAAAGAGACAATATTATTTTTCTTCTATAAATAAAGCACTTCATATAAAACCCACTGCTGTTTCTGTAGGTCAGAATGAAAATCTCCCGAGAGAATCATCAAAGATAACATAAATGTAAGAAACTGAACAGATTTTATTTGAACTATTTGCTCTATAGAGGTTTAGGCAGGGGGTCTCAAAGGTAGTAACATTTATTTTGCAAATGGATGCCTAAGGGTTCATTCAAAATTGCCTATTAATTCCCATGCATAGATTAAGGTGGACTCCTAATTATACACCAGACATTGACATATAGTATAGCATAGCAGCCGACTCAGCAGTGTGTCACTTGTAATAGTTTTCATAAAATACTAGCAGCAATATTTCTGTAGTAGACATACCATTATTTTAAAGCTGCGTCACCACTAACCCATTTAAATTGCGAATAACAGATATTTTTTTTTTTTATTATAGCTGCTTTCCAGTGTGGGTCGGAAGGGAACCTAATATCTTTATTTTTATTCACCTTTTTCTTTCGCAACATTGTCAACATGCAGTCTTCATTTGAGAATTCTCTGATTGTCCTTTCTTGTTCTGAGGTAATATTATGGTTATCGGTGCAATTGAATTAGAAAGAGCAATTGACAATAAACTAATTAAAAAAAAAAAACAATTTTAATAATTTAACAAATCAAATAGAATGCCTTCATACATTGTAGGAACAGCAAAGTCTGTGGCTATAAAACTAGAGGGTGTACTTATGCATTAGCCAGCCCACCATTGTCTACAGCAATCCATCTTATAATGGGCAAAATAGGAAAAAATGTAGACCTCAGGGCTGTATAGACTAAAATAAAGATTGCAGACAGATCTACATTTTACTGATTACAGTGTACAGGACATTTTTCATAAGCATCCGTGAATAATACGGTTATGTAGTCACCCTGGATCTTATAGAATCTCTTTCACAACTACTCCTGGCATGTTAGCCAGAGCTGTATTTAGTTCGAGACAAACAAGGCAAGTGTGGCTTGTGCGGCACTTGCCTTGTATCCCTTGAAGGGGAGGCACAAAATGCACAAAAAAAAAGCTGCCCCTTTAAGAAAAAAAACACCTTGCTTTCCGGCAGAGAAGGTGGCTGGGGAGATCGGAAGATTTCCTCTCACCACCGTTCTGCCTGCAAGCAGGATGCACATGGAGCTGAACAGGCAGCACTGAGAAACCTCCGTGCTACCCATTTGGCTCCCTGTGCAGTGTGACGGGGAAGTGACGACAGGTCATGTGACCCGGCGCTCTGATGTCAGACATGTGCCGGGTCATGTGACCTCTCTGCACACACCACAGGGGAGCCGAACAGGCAGCATGGAGAACACCATGCTGCCTTCCACTAGCCACCAGGGACAAGTGTAAGTCCTGGGGAGATGGGGGCATGTATTGGGGTTGATAGGGGCATGTATTGGGGGTGATGGGGAAAGGTAATGGGGGTGATGGGGCATTTAATGTGTGTGCATGAGGGTGATGGGGCATGTGATGGGGCATGTAATCGGGTGATGGGGCATGTCCTTGGTGTGCAACGTGGGTTAAAGTCCCAGTTGAGCAAATACATGAGATATAGAACAATTTATTACAGAAGGCTGAAAAAACAGTACACAATTAATAATAGTATTCTGCTGCAGATTTTCCAGATTGCCAAGTCTCTGGCTGGAGTAGTCAGCAATATTTAAAATCTAAAGCCCTTAATGTGCGGTCCTCTAGGCTCTTACAGCTGGGAACTCTGTATGTGAAATGCAAATCATTTGTACAGCGGATCTCAAATTCCTAAAAATGCCCAGACCAATTCTGTAATGTAGAGAAAAGTCTGGCAATATATCGTGAGATGATTTCTCTAAACTCTATACTCCAAACAATAAAACCACAATATAAATAAATTGCATTTTATAATTATGTAGCAAGCCATCGGGAAATAAAGAGAGCAGGATAAAACTTACTAGGAAAGGTTAAAGGATCATAACATGTGTTGCTTGGAAGAAAGATGAGACAGTGGGGATATGATAGAAATATTTAAATGCATAAAGGGAATCAACACAGTAAAGTAGGAGAGTATTTTTAAAAGAAGCAAAACTACCACAAAAAGAGTACATAGTCTCAAATGAGAGGGGCAAATATTTAAATAGTTATATAAGGTAGTATTACATTATTGATAGGGTAGTGGATACATGGAATAGCCTTGCAGCGGAAGTGGTAGCTGTTAACAGTGAAGGAGTTTAAGCACTCATGGGATAGGCATAAGGCTACAAGCATAGCAAAAAGTTGAACAGAACACAAGCTGCACAAATTAGAGGCAAAGTCCAGTGCTATTAGAAAAAATTCATACAGACTTTATTGTAGACAAAAAAAAGTATAAAATAACATTACAGCAGAGATACAACGTCTCACGTGTTCCACCTCCTGATTAGTCTGGACTCTACTTTGCTTCTACTTCAATGTAGGCATAAGGATATCCTAGATATAAGATAAGGACAGGGACTAATGAACGTATTAAGGAGTAGATGGCCTGAATGGTTCTTCTCTGCCGACACATTCTATGTTTCTGTGTAAATCAATATCTGTCGAGAATATACAGTTGCTTATGTTTTTTTGTTTAGTTAATTTACTTTGTATGTAGGAGCACCACAACCCTAAGCCTTTTTATGATTCATCTATTGTAAACAGGCCCGGACTGGCCATCGGGCACACCGGGCAAATGCCCGGTGGGCCGCGGTGGCCATGGGCCGAGGCCGGCAGGGGAGGTCCCAGAATCTCCCCTGCCGGTCTATGCAGGGCCGGCACTATCCGAGCGCCGGCCCCGCTGTTTGACATGAAGGGCCGGTGAGGACATCAAAGATCTCCCTCACCGGCCCACATGCCTTCAAATACGGCCGCCGGCGGGGAGAGAGGGAGGGAGAATGGAGAGAGGACCCGGCGGAGCTCTAACTTGCAGCTCCACCGGGTTCCTCTCGCGAGATCCGGAGCATTGCCATAGCAACGACCGGATCTCGCGAGAGTGAACTCTAGCCGGCAGGCTAGAGTTCACTCACCACGAGGGAACATTGCCACCGCCAGTCGCAGGTACCAGCGTGCCGGTCCCCCCCTCCCAGGCTAAAGGTAAGAAAGGAGTGATGGGTGTGAGAGTGCTGTGTATGATGGGTGTGAGAGTGCTGTATAAATGTTAGAATGGATTGTGTGTGTGTGTGTAGGGGGGGGGGGGGGGGTAGGTAAATAAACAAATAAAATAACAGGCATTATGTCCCCATAATGCCTGTTATTTTATTTGTTTATTTACCCCCCCCCCCCTACACACACACACACACACACACAATCCATTCTAACATTTATACAGCACTCTCACACCCATCACACACAGCACTCACACACCCATCACACACAGCACTCTCACACCCAGCACTCTCACACACAGCACTCTCACACCCAGCACTCTCACCCATCACACACAGCACTCTCACACCCAGCACCCTCTCACACCCAGCACCCTCTCACACCCAGCACCCTCACACACACAGCACCCTCACACACAGCACCCTCACACACAGCACTCTCACACACACAGCACTCTCACCCATCACACACAGAACTCTCACACCCAGCACCCTCACACACACAGCACCCTCACACACAGCACCCTCACACACAGCACTCTCACACACAGCACTCTCACACCCAGCACTCTCACCCATCACACACAGCATTCTCACACAGAGCACTCTCACACCCAGCACTCACACCCATCACACACAGCATTCTCACACAGAGCACTCTCACACACACAGCACTCTCACACCCAGCACTCACACCCATCACACACAGCATTCTCACACAGAGCACTCTCACACCCATCACACACAGCATTCTCACACACACAGCACTCTCATACACAGCACTCTCACACCCAGCACTCTCACCCATCACACACAGCATTCTCACACAGAGCACTCTCACACACACAGCACTCTCACACACAGCACTCTCACACCCAGCACTCTCACCCATCACACACAGCATTCTCACACAGAGCACTCTCACACACACAGCACTCTCACACCCAGCACTCACACCCAGCACTCACACCCATCACACACAGCATTCTCACACAGAGCACTCTCACACCCATCACACACAGCATTCTCACACGCATCATTCTCACACCCATCACACACAGCATTCACAGCATTCTCACACCCATCACACACAACACTCTCACACACATCATACACAGCACTCACGCACTCACACACATCACTCTCACACACGCCCCCCTCACACACCGCCCCCCCTCACACACCGCCCCCCTCTCACACACCGCCCCCCTCTCACACACCGCCCCCCTCTCACACACCGCCCCCTCACACACACATACTGCACCCCTCACATACACACACAACACACTGCACAACAGACATACACAATACTTACATATATATATATATACACACAGCACCCCTCACACACATACTGCACCCCTAAACACATTACATTCCAGACACACACTAGATCCCTTACCCAACTCTGGATCATCTACACACATACACACACTAGATCCCTATATACACTCTGAAACCGTTATAAACACACACTCACTAGATCTCCTATACACATTCTGGGTCCTTCAAACACACACTAGACTCATATATATATATATGTATATATACACACACTAGATTCCTTGTAAGCAAACACATACTACACCCCTAAACACACACTACATCTATATATATATTCACACACACACACTATAGCCTGTATGCACACACTTGCTATATCCCCTATACACACATTCTCTACAGCCCCTAGCCACATATGCATCACATTACACCACAAACACAACACAACTAAAACCGAACCTTATTACACAATACCACACCACAATCAGCTTACTCTACACACACGCAATCCCACAAGCAGGCTCCAAACACATGCTCAATACTCTTTCCTGGCATTTTTGTCTCCTGGTATCCATTTATAGAGACACCAGAGACAAGTTGCAAGGAAACACAGTGCAAGCATGTTATTACATTTGCTTGCACTGTGCAGAACACATACAGGGCTTTTTTCTCATGCTAGAGCTCTTCAGCAGAGCTCTGCGCATGGTCTGCCCTGGAAGAGCATTGAACCAATATGCTCACTTTGAGAGGGAGCGTGTTTGTCATTGGTGATGACAAAACACACCTCCTCTGCCCCGCCCCCTTCTTAGTGGGCCGCTGTGATCAAAAAATGCCCGGGCCGAATTTTTCTCCCAGTCCGGCCCTGATTGTAAACATAATTTCCTTTAAAGTATAAACAATGTAACGTGATCGTAATAATGTAACCTAATTATTCCTTTTATGATTAATATGTGGATAAATTGCTATGTAACTTTAATGGCACATTCCAGTTCATCCACTCACTGGCAGCCATGATTATTCCCATGAAGCATCATGGCTAGAGGCTGTTACTGATTGCCTCTCACCGCTAGCTCAGAGACACTCTCACTTTATAAATGCCACCAATAGAAGAAATCTTAACTAGGTCCCCTTTGATGGTGGCATGTAAAAATTAGGGCCTGCATTAACAGAAAGAGAACACTGGACCCAACAGACCCCGATCAGACATGAGTGGTGAGTCCCCACTATGGTTGGATGAGCACATTGGATTTACTTAATCAGAGTTTATTCACAACTTATATGCAATGATTTGTAAGGTCAAAGTACCCTGTAATCTAGAAATAACATACCGGACATGTCCTCAAAAACTATAGACTCCAACTAGTGACTGCATTATACACATTAATACTGAGGTAGATGAAGGCCCTACTGTTATAGGAAAACACATAAAACATTAGCAAACACTGCCAAATACCAGAGCTATTATACTGCTCAACTAATCAGTATACATTAGATTCCGTTGTATCAACTTAGAGGAAGGCACATTGATTTTCCTGGGATTTATGGTAGCCGGTTATGTAAAACTATACTAATTATATTTCTGTAGAATCGGCAGACCTTACATGGCGGCTTATTAATGCGCTTTGAATGCTCACTATATTTGCATGGTTAATGAATACCAGCACGATTTTGCCAGCTCTCCAGAAATTAGAAAGCTAGAATCATACATTTGACACATTTAGATATTTGATTTGGGCCACATAATCTGTGGATGTTTTTTTTTTAAACAAAATGAATTTTGAGTTAGACTGTATGCAGCTGTCCACTGATTACTAGTGAGGAGAAATAGTGTTTTCCATGTTTAAAATAGTGATGCAGGTCTTGTATGCCCTAGTGTACTCAGAAATGGAGTATGTGGTATCATAGTTTAGGTAACTGTTTGAAGCATTGGCCAAACAGCTAAATACATTTCAGATGGTATTTACATCCCACGAGCTGAATGGCAAAAAAAATGTCAACTCGGCTACTTTGGCCTTAAGTTTGAGATCCCTTCTCAATACCCTGCAATCCTCTTTTTTCATTAGTAAAGCCCAGAGTGTCTATCATGGGTCCCCTTGTAAGGATAGACTTGAGTGTGCACTTGCTGTACCCCTATTGGTTCAACTTGCTAATGGGCAATCCAGCCCTGGGAAGAGATCCAATGTGACTCATCACCCAGAATGGGTACATTGTGTGCATTACTGAGGTATATGTTCATCCTTGTCCAAATGAGGCCGATGAATAACTGCAGAGCCATTTTTGTCACAATGAACAGTTTAGGAAAAACACAAAATACCCGTTTCACAAACACATAGCGCCCTTTTATTCTTTATATGTATAGCAAATTCACGTTATGATATACAGCACTATGCAGAACATTGTACACTTCTAGCAATAGATGTCAATGATTGAGTCATCTAAAATGTCTAATCTAAATTATTATTTTTTAATAAAAGAAATTAGGAATGTAAAAAATTTTTTTTTAATTTATCTATTTGTGTCTATATATATATGTGTAAAAAAATATTTTAGATGACTTTAAAGTTGAATTCTCCAGCTAAAAATTGAATTCTCCAGCTAGAGAATTGAAATGGGCGTTAGCTGAGATGAACAGCCTACACTTTCCCCGTGTCTATTACCGTATTTGCTCGATTATAAGACGAGGTTTTTTTCAGAATTTTTTTTATGAAAATTCCCCCTCGTCTTATAATCGAGGTCTTCTTATAATCTGACCTCAAATTGAGGTCAGATTATAAGACAGCGATCCAGGTCCCCAGCAGAGCTGCAGGGGACCTGGATCCCCCTCTCTAACAGCAGGGGATGTCTGCGCGATGAGCGCAGACTCCCCTGCTTCCACCCGGCACGACCGCCGGGGCTTCTATGAAGAAGCCGGGAACTTCCGGCTTCGTCATAGAAGCCCCGGCGGTCGTGCCGGGCGGCAGCAGGGGAGGTCTGCGCTCATCGTGCAGACATCCTCTGCTGCCCCACTAGCCACCAGGGTGAATCTATACGTGCAGACATCCTCCATGCTGCCCGACACCTCCGTCTATTATGACGGACCAGCTGTCTGTCATAATAGACGGAGGTGTCGGGCAGCATGGAGGACATCCCCCGGCTGCCCCCACTAGCCACCAGGGATCTAGGTATAGTTAAGGGGGAGGGAGGGGGCAGGGAGACAGGGGGAGGGAGGGGAGCAGAGCAGCAGGGGGAGGGAGGGGAGCAGAGCAACAAGGGGAGGGAGGGGGGACAGAGGGAGTGGGGACAGAGCAACAAGGGGAGAGGGGCAGAGAGAAACAAGGGGGGGAAGAGACAGAGGCAAGGGGGAGTCAAAGGGAGGGGGAGAGAGACAAAGCTGGGGGCAACGGAAAGAGAGAGGCAGCATTGGCACATAAAAAGGAAATAAAAACAAGAAATGCACTTTTTGATATAATTTTTTTATTAAAAAAGCAATTTACATGTGAATATATACAAGTTTAACTTTTTTCCTATAGGGTAGTCTTATATTCAGGCTTTTAGTTTTTTTCCTAAAGCAATATCCAAAGTTTGGGGGGTCGTCTTATAATCAGGGTCGTCTTATAATCGAGCAAATACGGTATATGGGATCACTATATAAAACATGCGCGAGACCTACTTTGAGACTAAACGCTATCGTCATGAAATGCCTGAAGACATTATCATTGTTTTTTTGCGCTGTGTGTATCCACAATATACTATGGAATATTGGAGTATGGAATATTGGAAGGCACCGTTTGTTCTAATCTCTCTGAATCCCAATGTTCTGTCGACTACTGTTGTTGAGCTGGGTTGCTCAGCGATGATTAAGAACTGTCTGTGTCAGCAGCATTCTTTGTGCAACATATAGAAAATACGTTATGTGGAACTGCCCCTTTAACATTTCAAAAACAATTCTTACAATATTTTGTAAGTCAACATACATATTACGGCACTATGCTTAAAACTAACCTCTATATATGACCTTTTAATTGTTAATACAAACACTAGATTATAAGGTTTAGAATAATATATCTTAACCCTGCTCAGTAACAGTTACTATGGATAGGGTGTTTGTTACTGCATTACCTGTAGGATACACATTTACTTTTAGAAATTCTAGTAAAAGTAGCAGATTTCTTTGAATGGCAGAATTGCTAATTGATGTTGAGGGTCCCAGGTTAAAGACAAATAACTATTGTGACCCTCAATTATTGTAGAATAAAATTCTATGACCTATTAGTAGTTACAGCTCAAAGTTTTCAGTTCAGTAATTAACAGTACTTTGATTAATAGGAGCTGTTCACACGGCTTGGGAAATGGCCAATTACGCTTTTTTTAATATACATATGTATTTTAGACCATATTTTAAATTATTAAATCAAGTCTCCTTATATTTGAACTGCTGATTAAATATTATTGATTTTATTAACCTTATTGATTTTTTATTTGCAAAATCCAATCATTTTACTTTGTTTTGTCACATAGAGTGTAAGAACATTATATAACCTTAGCCCAACTGTCCTCCTTTACGCAGACAAGCCTGATTTCTGGCACTGGAAGTTAAAATGATGTAGCTCAAAATAAATAAATTAAAAAAACAGGTTCACATTTTTTTTTTTTAACCGGGTTGTGGTTTAAAACAAGGATTTGGTACTGAACTGACCTGTCTAAATGATCATTAACATTGTGCTTATTTAGCTGAATTAGCAGTACACATGTAAAGCATTACATGCTGTATTCATCTACATATAAAGAAAGCAATCAAGGTAGAAATGTATATATTACATGCTGCATAGTTTCCAACATCGGCCATGTTTCCAGGGACACATATTTGTTCCACTTGCAGCCCGGCAGTGTGTAGGATGGATATACACACAGACAGAATCCAATTAATGAATCAGGGTGGAGATCCCATAGAACCTAATACAATAAACACCACAGGGTGTGAGCCGGCTCCACTTACTGATTCTTGTCAAGAGGGCGGGTGCTCCACAACGCCGATCCAGCGTGTAGAGTCATTGAAGTAAGAAAAGAAGTGTGCACTCCACTCTCCGATAGATGCCAATAAAAAGTGCTTTATTTAGTGCAGAAACAAACCGGGTACAAAACACAGACTGTGGAAGGAAGGCCACCTTACGCGTTTCGCGGCTTTCCACGCTTAATCATAGGTCTATTATACAGTTAAAGACTGACACAATTTAGTTCAAGATCTGGTCCACAATTCTATAAAATTAGATATGATGTAAATGTATGTTACATTAATATATATATATATATAAATATATATATATATATATATATATATATATATATATATATATATATATATATATAGAAAATTAATAGGCACTACAAATTTAAAGGGACTGTATCACCCCAACATTGTTTTTACCATGCACATAGAGCATAAAAAATGATTGAAAATTATCTGTACATTGTATAAGGAAAACTGCAAGCAAAATGCCTAAATATGTGGAGTCTTCCGCTTATGAGATCACCTGTGGCACAGATAAACTGCTTTTCAATAAGAAATGTGTAATTTGCATACTGTGCCACTGGTGATGTCATAAGCAGAAGACTCCACAGGCACATTTAAAACATTAAAGCATTTGCTTGCAGTTTTGCTAATACAATGTACATGTCATTTTCAATCATTGTATATGTTCTACATTCACAGTAAAAACAGTGTTTGGGTGATACAGTCCCTTTAATCAGACAACTAAAAACCGAACTGGTAGGTAGAACCCTGCTTGCAAATCTACTTACCAACTATTCCAGATCATCAGATAGTGACGTTTAAAGTGCTATATATTGGTTTGGTTTGCTTTTCTTTTCCATCAGTGTATAAACAGAGAGCTATGTGTATGAACATAGCAGTCACTAGCACAATTGTAAGTCAATATGCTTTGAAGAAGGTGACAAAGATATTTAACATTTAATGAAATAGTTGTTATTTGATTGCCAGGGCTGGATCAAAAGAGTACATTCTTGCTATACGGTATTCATCCATCAAATATGTGCTAAGTTTATTATTAATAATATTCAAGTTATGTAAATATTACATTTCACATATGCATAAGTTAAAATAAGTCTAAATTTAGTTGGCAAAAGATTAATAGGAATTTTGTTTGCTTTCTGCTGACAGCTTTTATATTAATTAAGTAAATTACCCTCTGTACTTCGGCGATACACATGTGCTTTCATGTGAAAAGGCTGAACTAAATAAGGGCTTGCCACAATTAGGGTTTCCAGATGTCTGTGACTATCATACTGAAGGCAGGACACCACAAAACCATTGGAGAATCCTCATAAAATGCATGAATATGTGAAATGTAACAGTATGTGTACATGGCAGTGTAACATAGTTTTAATGCTTGTTTGTAGCTCAGTGAGTATACACATGTTCATTTGCAAATACGCCATCAGCACCTGCTGTGTTAATCAACTATTTGCATCTGGTGGTCCACAGAGCTTTAAAGGGACAGTCTAGTCCCCAAACTCACTTTGGTGCATGTTGAAGATTACTGCTGGTATAGTACTCAGGCTTTTTTCCAATGTAATTTGATGCAGGAAAATAAGGGATGAGAACTGCCGACTATAGGTAAAGTGAGGGGATAGTTACAGGTGCAAAACCAAAGGACTGCTTATACGCTCTCTCCAAGGGGGCCTATACATGAAAAATCAAACTATATAAAAAAAGCAGACATGCACAAATATATATTTGAATGTGGGAAAAACAAATAAAAAACAAATACTGGAGTAGCTTCAAAAAATGGCAACTGTCTCACCCTTATATAAAGACTTGGTCACGGGCAGTATGGGGTCATACAGAAGTCCATATAGATCAGCTAGAGGCTCCAGGAGATGATGCAGGAACAGTCTTTGTAAATGTTGAATCAGCAGAGGACTAGGGATGATGGCACGGGGCGACGCCTTCGGAGGAGGCCTCCTTCTTAGGCCATAGAAGAAGACCGCCTCCAAGTGCATCACTCCGTGCCACCTGGAGCCTCTAGCTGATCTATATGGACTTCTGTATGCCCCCCTATAAATTATACTGCCCGTGACCAAGTCTTTACAAATGAGACAGTTTTTGAAGCTACTCCAGCATTTGTTTATTTGTTTTTTATTTATTTTTCCAACATTTGAGCTTTTTTTCTGCTTCACTACTTCCATACATGATATATATACTTTCTCTTGTTTGTGATGTAGGCATTTTGACCAGTTATATCTGCAAAAGGCATTTTTTTTGTTTCCCCCCCCCCCCTTTATTTACCCCATTCTTGTCCTCTCATTTTTTGCACTCTTACTTTGATGTGGTTAGACCAACATTGACTATTATTTTGCTTGACCTGTTATTCTCTGAGCCATATACAACCACTCTTTCTTTTGTTTTATTTTTTCCTCAATTTACTATATTTTGTGCCTTTTTCCCATTTTTGGTTTTTCATATTTTACTCCATTTTTTCCTATTGCTAAATACATAGAACATGTGCGTGAATCATCATCTGTCAAACTAAACTATTAAAGCAAGCTTCTAAATTTGTTTTGCTCATATTGCTTATTTTCATCTATGCAGCATTTCACATTTAAATACTGCACAACCTTCTTTATTGTTTACTGTGAAGACGGTGTACAGCAGTTCATTAAACGAGTACACATCTCATTGAATATGGAGTGTGCACAAACGTGTTCTGAATACATTCTGTGTGCATCATGGTTTAAGACAGAACTCGTTATGCCATCCGTACCATCAACATCAAATGCGGGTAGGGAATGAGCCTCTTAGTATAGTGACAACACTGTGCATGGGCACCAGGATTCTACAGGAAAGTGATAGGCCCTAAAAGTCAGTGTTTCCTGTTTCTTTTAAGGAATGGAATAAATTAATTAAGAAAAACAGATGTACTGAGAAAAAAAACACAGAAACAAAATTGTGTATTTCTAAAATGTTGTCAGTCTTTTAATAACGTAATTATATATCTTTATTACACATCTTTTGGACTAATAGGGCTTGTTTTCATCTGCTATCAAGTTGTAATTTGCCTAATGCACTGGTCTTTCAAATAGAAAAATAACCATCATATTCCAATGTTGTTTTAAAAGGATGGATATGAAAAAAGGTTATACTTTGAATCTTTAATTAACAATATTTGATTTAGATGACTATCTGAAGCTATAAATCACCTGTATGATTTGAGGGTCTTTTTTCCTGATGGCCATGGACTCTGATAGCGATCTTCTCTCAAAACAGAAAGAACAAGGACAAGGGAGTATCAGGCAGACTCTTTTCCACTGGGAATATATAAATATCAGACCTTGCAAGAAATTGTCTTTACTGTGCAGAGGCTTGTATTTCATATATAAAATGCATGAATATATTAAATAGTTGTAATTCTTGTTTGTAGCTCAGTGAGTATACACATGTTAATTTGAAAATACACCATCAACACCTGCTGTGTTAATCAACTCTTTGCATCTGGCGGTCCACAGAGCTTTAAAGAGGCAGTCTAGTCCCCAAACTCACTTTGGTGCAAGATGAAGCTTATTGCTTGTATAGTGCACAGGTATTTTGCATAAATCACATTTTTAGTATTTGACTCAAGCCCTCCCCAGTGAGTACTCTGCATGTCTACTGCAGGTGCAGCAGCACTAATTATATAGACACTGAGGATATTGCGTTTTGTTTCATTTAGTCATTTCCTGTGCTCTTCCAATTGAATACATTATGTGGACTCTGAGTGACCTTGCTCTTGTACACAGTAGGATCTTTTTAACAGTCCAACACATTGTCTGATGACATCACTAGACAGACAGGATATTCCATTCATTTGAATGAAAATATTCGCATATGTTATTTATTTATTTTTTTGGTTCCTGCAGCAAAAAATAAAAAAGGGAATTACTTTTACACAGCTAGTGTGGGCATTCCTGGCTTCTTGCAAACTGGTGTAATTTCACAGTTTCATCTAGCTGTAAGTATTTTATATTTTAAGCAATGTAAAATGTAAAACATGCATTTTAAAGTACTGTGAAAGCACATTAATATGAATTGATATTTGGAAGATGTGTTTTGGGTAGAGTTGAGCGGACACCTGGATGCTCGGGTTCGGCAGGTTCGGCCGAACTTTGAAAAAATATCCGAGTTCGTGCTCGAACTTGACCCCGAACCCCATTGAAGTCAATGGGGACACAAACTTTTGGCCACTAAAATGCCTCTAAAAAAGTCCTGTAAAGGGCTTGAGGGCTGCAAAATGAAGTAAAATTTGGGTAAGAGTAGGACAAGTGCCCTGCAAGCAAATGTGGATAGAGAAATAACTTAAAATAACAAAAAATACATACAAATTACAAATACAGCTGAGCCATAAAATAGCACTAGATGGAATCTTTAATTTTAGCTTTGGAAGAACATAAATCTAAATCTAAAGCATGGCTGCCAGGAGGATCAACAGAATTATCCATTTGAGAGAGGGTTGGAGTGCAGGGTATTCTCTTTCAGTTTATACTAAGTGACCTATAGGTTGAGGAGGCGGTGACCGTGGCGGTGTAGGTGGAAGCGGCGCTGGAGGAGGAGGTAGCCAGAATTTTTCAAAGTGCGCTGTAAGCACAGTATTGGACTGTTCTATTTGACTCCCAGATATGACGTGCACCGCAAGACGCAAATGTACTATTTAGCACCCAAAACTATTAGAATTTTTCAAAGTGCGCTGTAAGCACAGTATTTGACGGTTCTATTTGACTCTCAGATATGAAGTGCACCGCAAGACGCAAATGTACTATTTACCACACAAAACTATTAGAATTTTTCAAAGTGCGCTGTAAGCACAGTATTAATCAATTGACCTATTCGTATGAATGGGGACTCTATTTCGGTTTATAGAAAGCCAATAGCATTACATGTATTCCATAAACGAAAGTCTATAAACCGAATGTCTTTCTACTGGCCAAATGTAACATTAACTGCCATTGAACATACTTTCGTTTTATAGAATGCATGTAATGCAATGGGCTTTCTATAATCCGAAAGTCTATTAACCGAAAAAGATTTGGTTTATAGAATTTCGGTTTATAGAAAGCCCATAGCATTACATGCATTCTATAAAACGAAAGTCTATAAACCGAAAGAGATTCGGTTTATAGACTTTCGGTTTATAGAAAGCCCATAGTATTACATACAATGTATATGTATGTAATGCTATGGGCTTTCTGATTGGCTGCCCTGCAGCCTTTCAAAACGTGCCACTAAATCACTGAACCCCGAACTCCAACCCGAACATACAGTGAAATGTCTGTGTTCGGGTCCGGGGTCCAAAAACCTTAATGTTCGGTACGAACCCGAACAGTGCGGTTCGGGTTCGCTCAACACTAGTTTTGGGCACTAGACAGTCCATTTAAGATTCATGGGTAGCTGTTTTTAAAAGCTTTGCTATAATACATAAAGAAGCATTTACTATGTACATTTCTACCAACAAAAAGTTGCTTTAA
The DNA here is from genome assembly GCA_036172795.1 of Pelodytes ibericus. NCBI lineage: Eukaryota > Metazoa > Chordata > Amphibia > Anura > Pelodytidae > Pelodytes > Pelodytes ibericus. The sequence continues at coordinate 88,203,158 of CM069861.1, forward strand.
CTATTTTATTGACACATTTTTTTATGATTCTATTGTGTTTATTACAAATTTCTCTTAAACCCAGATCTCTGTAATGGGAATGATTAGGTAAGAAGGGTTAGTGAAACAAAAAATGCTGGTTTCTAATCTTTGTATCATTCTTGAACTAATTAATGAACAGGCAGCTGAATGGTAGATTGTTTTCTAACTCAGTTACTTTGGCCTTAAGTTTGAGATTTTTATCTCAATTCCATGCAATTTTCTCTTTATTGAGTTGACCTATAGTGTATAAATACCATGTATGTGGTCTATTTTGATTATAATATGCTGATAAATTGAATATTATAGTTCAATATGTTCATGCTATTTGTGTTATTATTGGTTAATAGATTGCATCTTTTGTGTAGATGTGCTGGTTCGCTTGTTTTTCAAGTTTGTCACCTATTTCTTGTTCACTGTAGAAGATTGCTTTAGCTGCAGATTTAAATGTCATTGGATTAAGTAAACAGTGTATATTTAAACAATTTTCCCAAAAAACTGATTTTTCATGGATATTCATGTGGCTGGCGAGTGTTGCTAATCTAACATGACATTGGGTTTGCTGCACCAATGCTTTACTATTAGCCGTACTAATCTTAGATTGTACGTTTGTTTCTACATACTCTACCAGTTGTAATTTATATAAGTAAGCTTTATAAATTAAAAATACCGGTAATAATACTAGAGCAAAACTTTGCTAGCCGATCAGAATTAACCGCAACAATAAAGTGATGATATGAAACCTGTTAACAAATATAACAAACAAGTAAGACTGTACTGTAGTGGCAATATGATAACAACCATGTTTGTTTTATATCTTGTATCATAAATTGAGCATATCTTTTTTATACTGACTGATCAGTATATTTATCTGTGGCAGCAGGGTCAGGATGTCAGCAGTATACTAAAGGGACACTCCAGCCACCAAATGTAATTCAATGCATCCATTATAATTATTAATGTGCTGCTTTTCCCCCCCATAAAGCTGTCACCTAGCTAGACCACAGTTTCCCAAACCAGTCTTCAAGGCCTATGCAACAGTGTCTAAGACACTACTGGGTAATCCCTAAATCCTGCAAAAACAGAAAGAAATATTGACCTGGCATGCTCCAAAAATTCAGTGTTGACACTGCAGTAAATATCAAAAAATTATTTATTTACTGACAATTGTGGCAAACAGCCTTGCAGACATTCCTGGGAGAGAGACAGGAGCCTTATGCGTTTCGCGCCATGACAGAGCGCATAATCATAGGAAAAATCTTCAAAGTGTGGAGGTGGTCCTGGTTGGTTAGCATGTTCTGAATTTAAAAAAAAATAAATACAGTACTTTCAGAGAAAAATAATAAAATATAAATTTAAACATCTTAGTAGTAACTTAAACATGCGTTTAAAAGGCTTAGCTTGGAGACCCTTTAAATAAATCAAAGATAATGGTGCCGCCTAGCCGGCATTTTACCGGCAGGCCGGTTTTGCAGTCAATGTTAAGTCAATAGAGACAGTGCATGATTTATGTTCCAGCCTGAAGCTAGGCTGCCATGACGTTTGCTAGACTTTCAAAGTTTCCCTCAGACTTGATCATGATACATCAGCCCCAGTGAATTTCACTTGGTGGCGGATTTTTCATCAGATGCAATGCTCTCTACAAATTACAAGAGCAAAGTTTTCCACTATACAATGAAAAGGAATCCTCCTCTCACTACATCTCAGAATGTATTTGTGCGTTGTAATGTCATGTGCGTACAGCAGAAAAATGACACTTGATTTAGCAATTTAATTAGTGCATATGAATCCTTTTTATTTCTTCAGGCAATGGTGTCATTAGACTAATTGTTATTTTGTTCAGTCACTGTAATAAACAAAACCCCTTCATCCCATTCACAGGTTCTTCTCTGTGTATGAATCATTCTTTACTACCAGTGAGAGATCATAGTGCGGTGATGCAATCTCCAAGAATACCTGGCAGGAAACGAGGGCGACCTCCACTGCATTCCAACCCTCTGAAGATGACAGTCCACAACCTCTACTCTGGGTCAGCAGGGTCCATCCCAACTGTAAAAATCCCAAAGAAGAGGGGCAGGAAGCCAGGCTTTAAGGTATTTACTATTCATTCTTAATTTTGATTAAATACTTTACTAAGACGTCAATGATAAGATGTAGATTATTGAATTATTGTGAGCTCTTTAGTCGTCCACACCCATATGCAGGGTTAGTCATGGTTTGATCATCTAGGTCCTACACATCCAACTGCGGACCTCCTGCTGCTGCCAAACTACAAATTCCATAAGCCCCCACTTGCTTTCTACAATAGCAGAGAATTGTGGTAGCTGTAGTCCAAAAACAACTGGCAAATCACAGTTGGATGCCTAGGATCTATTTATTTATAAGCTGTTTTACCATGAAGAGCACAGTGAGAGTTATCTTGCTTTGAAGTATGTTGAGTGCAATGTTACACCTTTAAACATATATTAAAAAAACATATACATAAAAGAAGAAATCAGAGCTACAATCTCCAAACATGACTACTTGAAATTGTATAGTAAAAGTTCTATCCACAACATAAAACACTTATGTAAGAATAATATGTAAAAGAAAGCACTTATCTCTCCAGTGTCCGTAGAGACTAGGTTTCAGTCTATTGAAGTAAATGTATTCAGTCTTTCTGAATCCTTAACAGCAAAAGTTCTTATATGCTGTTGTACCGATGCTGTAGACATTGCTACTAAATTCTCAGCATCCTGGTTCTCTATAGGCTCCGTCTTCTTCGTCAATGTGGTTCAGATTTAAAATACAGGCTGCAATGGTCTCAGTGTTCTCCACTGTAGGAATGTTTCTATAATTATGGAGACAGCAGACCTTGCATAGTATGTTTAGACTGATTTTATTGCTCAAACACCATTAAAACTTGTACATTATCGATAGAAATAATTTCATATCACCAGGTGTAGAGTATCCTTAGTTACCTTTCCAGTTGTGATCCACACATATCAGTGGTCAGGTTATGCTTTAGCAGTCAATGGAAACACCATCTAGTGACTCCAGGTCTCAAGCTCATAATGCGTTACATGTTTCACATTGCAGGTTTCAACAGGGGTGTGTTATGGAATGAGTCATATAAGCTTTATATACCTTGCCTGATTATAAAAAGCAATTCATATTAAACTCAATATTTAGTTCAAATGGTGAAAAAGTTTGAAGCGTGGAAATCCACCATCCCTCTTTCTGAGATAACTTAGTAACTGTGTTATCACCTCTGCAATTTTTTGTGATTCTCTCAATGCCCATGGATTGAATTAACCCTTTAGGGCAGGGGTGGACTGAGAACCCTCAGGGTCCCCGGGCTAAATAAATCAAGGGCCCCCTTCCAGGCCCCACCCACATTCTGCCTCCAGCCCCACCCATGTCCTGCCTCCAGCCACACCCTACACAATCTTTAGACACAAGGAACAAAAGTGCAATAAGTTATAAACAAGTGCAAAACCCAAACAAGTGTGCAAAATAAATAAGGAATGCACAAACCAAGACAAGTGCAAATATACATAGATATTTTCCTGATTGCTCGAACTGGTACTAATATTTTGGAGGAGGGTCTTTCTAACAAAGGCCATCTCAGTGTCCTTTAGAGAGTGTGTTAGAAAGAGTCCCTCCAGGCCCTATTAGAGACTATAATGGATATCATATGCAACTATTTTCATATCACATTCAAATATTTGTGTATGTAATAAAAATGTTATTGAAAAAATGCATTTCTTGCTTTTATTCTCTTTTTCCTAAAATGTATTTATTAAAACACATGCAATAAAGTAAAGGTTTGGTATTATAATGTAAAATATAATAACTGATATTGTTCTAAACTATATCCATATTAAAGTGGCAGTAAATGGTGCAAAGAAACAGCTTTAATTGCAAATTCCAAACGTACCTATAATAGTGCAAGCACCTTAGTCTGTGTCCAGCCCCCTTATGCTACGATATAGCCATTCCATGAATGCTTAGATTTCCCAATGCGCACAGAGGCTAATATAATGGCACTTGTGAAGGCTTGACTTCTGCTGGTGGCAGGTTCCCAACGAGGGTCTACGACCATTCTTTGCGGTGAGTTCACCACAGAAATTAAATTGCTGATAGTTCAGAACTGCTGTACTGTCAGCGCCAAATACTACCCCCCAATAAAATAAACCCCTCTTACCCTAAAAGTACCCCCTAAACCCCAAACCCTAACACTTACTGTCAAACTAACCCTACTACTAAACATGAATCCCGATCCCCACTAACCCCAAATACTAACCATAAAACTAACCCCTAAAGCTCATACCCTAATCCTTACCCCAACACCCTATTACTAACCCCAAACAAGCCCTAAAACTAACATGCATCCCCTAATACTAACCTTATCGATGGAGCGCCTGACAGAGATGAACTGTAAGGCATTCAAACTCCTGCGATGAAGCAGCCACAAAGCACTGTCCTAGTCTGCCAAACGATGCCGTACATCAAAGCTACATCACAGTAAAAGTGGTTTATCCACTCTATACAGTATATGCATTGCTACTATTGTATTTCATGAGTGTTAACAAGCTTTACTATATCTTATTGGTGAAAATAATCAATTTTCTGAAATGATCCATTATCCAAAAATACTTCTAGTCCCAAGCGTTTTGGATAAGGGATACTCAACCTGTAAAATTGTTTAAAAATATTTGAGTGCCAGTATTGCAATTGCTAGAAGAAGCAGCTCTTGTTTACACTTAGGGGTCTACTCAGTATTGAGCGATCTGGCCTAAAATGTTACTTGTAGCCCAATTTTGGAATCTTTAAGAATTCAGCTACTCAATATGGCTGATTTCAAGTTGTATCCATCAATTTATGCCAATTTTCTTTGGTCATGCTCGGTTTGCAATAAGGGTTGAAAGCCCCCGAAATGGCCCAAATTTGTTAGTTGTAGAAATGAATAGAAAAGTGTAGAAGAATTAAAGTTAACATACAAACACACAAATATTAATTTAAAATTATAATATATTAATGTTATGTATTATAATAGTATATTTCTATTAATACATGATTTTTAAAACATTTGAATAAACATTTTTAGATTATTATGCTAATTTACTTAAATTTTATGTATGGGGCCATTTCGAAAGTACTTTGGCTACTTAGGCTATAGCCAAAGTCCTCCCATTGACTTCTATGCAAGGACTTTGGCTATTTTCATAGAAGCTTCTGGGAACTACTGAGTCCCCTATATTTTTGACAATTTAGAAAATGTATTTTTTTATTGATAATATTAAACATATTAAAGATGTTCTGGAGAGCTACATTTTAATCACTGCATTACTGCAGTATACATTTTTCATAAGTGATCCTTTCAAAAATGTATAATGGCAAGAGCCCAGTTTGTTGATTGCCAAGAATGAACCTGATCGTGGTGAAAAGTCACTGTAGCTTTGCATATCTAGCTCTTCCTGCCATATGTTTTCTTCTATCAATTTATCTTTCTATTTAAACCAAGGGTGTGAAACTGTGGCACTCCAGCTGTTGGTGGACTACATTGCCTTGGTTTATTGTCACCCTCCTTGGGTGACAAAGGATAATGGGAAATGTAGTTCATCAGTAGATGGAGGGCCTTAGTTTGACACCCTTATCTATACCATAGCCTACAATAGCAAAATGTTGTATTTGGCTAAGTACTTGTTGATGTAAAACAAAACAGAATTAGACACAGCTTGACACTCCATATTAAAACCTATTGACCGAAGTGACAAGCACTAATGTAAAACCACTTGAAAGGCAACTGTGATGAGCCAAGTTCCATTTTGTAGCATTAGTCCCCTATTATTCCTAATTAGGAAAACAAATCAGATTGTTCCTTTGCAGCACACATGCTGGGGAGTTGTCAATGTCCCCATTTGGACACCAGAAATGGGAGTAGAGAAGAGCTTTATAAATATAATCAACACCTGGATCATCTGGCTACAAGTAAAATTAGTACTGACAAGGCACACAAAATCAATATGGATCTTTCCCATAGGAGATTTGCGAACACATCCAATCTGCTATATGGTTCCCTAGGGACACACTATAATTCACAGCAATCCATAGATAGCTTTCACCTGCAAAACAATGGGAGTGTAGGGCTTCTTCTGCTTTGTACAAAAGTGATGTCTTAGGATTTAAGAACAATCAAGCAGCACTAATAGCTATTCAAATAAATTGCATAGCACTTAGAGATGTTACATAGAAATGTACACATGTGCTCATGCTTGCAGCCAGCCACTCTTGCTGAAAGGTAAAACATATTTACTGTAAAATATAAAAGAACCAAATCCCTTATTGTTCACTATGAACTACAATTCCACCTTTCACTATAAGGTAACTTGAAGCTATGGCAGCCTGATGACATTGCCTAAAAAACTGGACTCAACTTAAAATACTTGGACAGAGAGCCTTAGTACTGGACAGTCCATGTCAAACCTGGACACCTGGCAACAACAGTTATAGGTGATAAACATTTGATCTCACTGACTATGAATATGCATTGTACGTCATTTGTGAGTTATTCCTGCAAGAAGAACAGAGTTAACTCTGCATAATGCATTGTTAAAAGATTATAAAGATTTGACTATAGTAACATAGTAACATAGGTTGAAAAAAGACATAAATCCATCAAGTTCAACCCTTCTACCTATCATCCCTGCTTATGATCCAAAAGAAGGCAAAACCCCCTAACGAAGCAATTTGAATTTTGCATCTTAGGGGGGAAAAAGACTAAAGAGCAATCCGATTTCTCCATGGATCAAGAAGCTGTATTATTAATAGCCCTGTATGTCCTGCTTTTCTAAAAAAAAAAATGCTGACTGGCATTGAGCACTGTTGCTAAGTCTGTTATATACAATTATTCCTAAATCCTTTTCATTAGTAGTTATTCCCAGGGAGATACCATTTAAAGTATATGTTGCTTTGTTATTATTTCCCCCATAATGCATAACTTTACATTTGTCTATGTTGAACCTCATTTGCTACTTAATAGTCACCCACTCTTCCTGTAACGAAGACTGTATTACCTTACCTTACCTAATTTAGTGTCATCAGCAAACACTGAGAAATGGCTCTCAACACAACTTAGGAGATCATTAATAAACAAATTAAAAAGAAGAGGGCTTAAATAGTTTAGTCAGTAGCAGGCACGCCATCAGGGGGTGACGGGCGATACTGGCGTCCCGGGCCCGCGCGGCTGGAGGGGAGCGAACAACGCTACACTCACAGCCACGGACCTGCACCGGGAGACAGCAGCAAGGAGGTAAGTACTCGTTGGGGAAGGGGGTATCAGGGTGGCATAACAAGCATACTGAGGGGCAAAATCCTGGCATATTGAGGGGCAAAATCCTGGCATATTAATTGGCAAATTCCTGGCAGATTAATTGGCATAACCCTGACATATTAATTGGCATCACCCTGGCATATTAATTGGCTAAATCCTGGCATATTAATTGGCATCATCCTGACATATTAATTGGCATAATCCTGACATATTAATTGGCATAACCCTGGCATATTAATTGGCTCAAACCTGGCATATTAATTGGCATAATCCTTGCTTATTAATTGGCATAATCCTGACATATTAATTGGCATAACCCTGACATATAAATTGGCATTACCCTGGCATATTAATTGGCAAAATCCTGGCATATTAATTGGCATAACCCTGTCATATTAATTGGCAAAATCCTGGCATATTAATTGGCATATTGAGGGGCAAAATACTGGCATATTGAAGTGCTAAATCCTGGCATATTAAATGGCTAAATCCTGGCATATTGAGGGGCAAAATCCTGGAATATTGAGGGGCAAAATCCTGGCATATTGGCAAATTCCTCGCATATTGAGGGGCAAAATACTGGCATATTAAATGGCACATTGAGGGGCAAAATACTGGCATATTAATTGGCAAAAGGATAGCATATTGAGGGGCAAAATACTGGCATATTAAATGACACATTGAGGGGCAAAATACTGGCATATTAAATGGCACATTGAGGGGCAAAATACTGGCATATTAAATGGCATATGGAGGGGCAAATTACCAGCATATTAAATGGCATATTGAGTGGGAAAATACTGGCATATTAAATGGCATATTGAGGAGAAAAATACTGGCATATTAAATGGGAAAAGAATGTCACATTGAGGGGCAAAATCCTGGCATATTAAATAGCATATTGAGGGGCAAATTACCAGCATATTAAATGGCATATTGAGGGGCAAAATACTGGCATATTAAATGGCATATTAAGGAGAAAAATACTGGCATATTAAATAGAAAAAGAATGGCATATTGAGGGGCAAAATCCTGGCATAGTAAATAGCAAAAGAATGGCATATTAAATGGCAAAATAATGGCATATTGAGGGCAAAATACTGACTTATTGAGTGGCAAAATATTACTGACATATTGACCAACTGCTCCCAACCACCCTCCATATTACAGTAGACTGGTATAACATGCTTGTAAGGGTAGGTGGGGCGAGTGGGAGATATTGTCGGGGGGGGGGGGGGGTAGAGGGCCCAGAAAATTTGTTCAGTAAGGGGCCCTGAAATTTCTGGTGGCGGCCCTGGTCAGTAGTATGAAATGTCATCACAGCTCACTTGCAACTCATCCCTTTGGGTTTCATTTAATCCCCTTTTTATCCCCTTTTAAATTAATTAATTAATACATTTTTTTTTACATTTTCAAAATTGACACTGCCCCTAAAGGCTGGAATAGCATTGCATCATTAATCATAGTCGATTCAGTTTATCAATCACTTGGGCGCATTAAAGCACTGGTTCCCAACCCAGTCCTCAAGGCCCACCCAACAGTCTAGGATTTGTTTCTTAAATGTTTTTTTTTATTAAAAAAACACCTTTATTAAATACACCTTATACACAGCTGTGTAATCCATAAATCAGGACTGTTGCGTTGGCCTTGATTACTGGGTTGGGAACCAGTGCATTAGAGGACCAGCGGCATGATGACGGAAAAAGCAAACATTACCAAGGAAAAAGAGGTGTACCACCCCAATGCTCAGGTGGGATAGTCAGACAGTGAATGGAGAACAAATACACCCACACATACGGAGAGAAGTAAGCGGGGCTCGTCCTGTTTTCCAGATCTCGGGTGCTCAGTAGATTAGCAGCTGGCCATGCTGCAGAAATCCAATATGACATAAACTCCTGGATCCAAGCATAACGAATAGTTAAATGAAAGCTGATGTTACATATTGTGCAAATGTGCAGATGGAGAAAGTAAACACTTAATGCGTTTCCTGTCCAGCAACGCTTAGCCATAAGTTATGAATAAGCATCGCTAGACATGAAGCACGTTAAGTGTCTGCTTTCTCCGCCTGCACATTTGCACAATATGTAATCTCAGCTTTAATTAAACTATTTGTTTAATGGTTTTATATGTACCAGTGTATATGTTTTATGAGATTTAGCTTCTTTGTTAACTGTCATAACTGAATACTCCGGGGCAAGCCCAGCAAATTCCCAAGCATATCCATAACTTTGGCAAAATTTGAGTTACAAAAGTCACTTATTTAATTAAGTCAACATCCGTCAGTAACAACTTCACTATAGCCTAGACTGGAGGTATAGAGGACAGGTGATGGCAGCTTATTAAAGTTATTACAACTTCCCAGTGTCGCCTACATTGAGAGGGTCAATACAAATAAATGCCAAAGTCCTTAAGGAATTTGGAGAAAATACATTAAAATAAAGAATAATAGTTTTCTGGCGTCACATTGCATTTGTCCGATGATGCTTTCTCTGGAGTTGCATGTCCTACATTTAAACTAAGTATAGCCATCAAAGCTATACAATTTCCCCTAACCTTGTTTGCTAAGTCTAAAAAAAAAAAGCAAAATCCAAGTTTAGTACAATTTATTTCAATGGAGTGTGCATTATGCACATTCTACAGGTTTGTTCCCCGTTGATTGCCATGAAACAACATGATGAGATGCAAGTACATTTGTCAGCATGGGAGTAACACTGCTAATGTGGCTTTAAATCATGTACTGCCAAACTGTACCGTGGCATAATTATACTGATCAACATTTATATTGCTGGAAGACGGGCCTCTAAATCTTAGGCTTTGTGACATATGCATTTTGCTCATATTTGTGTCTACACCTTTAAATGATAAGATTTGGCGCTTAGACGATGGTTTGGCTTATACCTTGGTGTTGCATGACAAGTTAAATAAATTGATGTGGTTAATATTGCATTTAACATGTAGAAGGATGATGTCACAGAATCGCATGTTTGCAGTTTCCTGGCAAATAAGGGGAATAAAGAAAAGCAAGCATTAAATAATCCTCTCCACTGGATCAGTAGGTATCACAGGAAATGTACTTTTGCCTCAGCAAGCTGGTGATGTAGAGCAGTGATGGCCAATCTTGGCAGTTTCCAAACATCTGCTGTGCCATTACTGATATAGAGAAACAGACTATTATTATTTAATAAAACAAGTCTTAATGTTAGCATTGTTGTATACTTACCACAAGGATGTTTATTTGATAAGCCATGTCCTGTTATATCACTTTTATTCTGTTCATGTTACCGAATAAAGATTTGATTATAAAAACAAAATCCTATTATTTGGGTACATATTTCAATACATATTTTTATTCTTGCACTTTTGTCCTACCATAGAGTAAGGCACTAGTTACTATGTACGTTCTCTTGACCATGAGTTCCCACTCCCCAACTTTATATTATTGCTAGATTGTTCAAACATATTTACTGGGTACTATATCCCTCTATATATGTTTAGCTTGTATGTGAATTACAAAGTAATCCTCTTCCCAAAGATTTCCTGCAAAGTCTTCTCATTTTCTAAGAAAAAAAATAAATAAGGAAAATGTATTTAAAAAAAAAATATATATATCCTACATAGAATGTTGACACTAGTAGTTAGAATGCACATTTGTTTAGGTTTCTAAAATGGAATGTTTATCAATGTGTTTGATCCTGGCACATGTCTATTTGCTGTAAAATTGCTGACTCTCCAAGTAAGAAATGGAGAGAGTTTACTGTGTAGCTACATTCATTCATATGTCTTAGAATTGCAGATTGAGTTATTTCCTAAAGGAATAAAATTCCCTTATTAAGGTTTTTAGTGATATCCTATTATCCTTTATGTTCCTGACCTCCTCTAGCTGTTAATAAACTACAACTATTGTTAAGCTTTACCAGACAATATCACAGAAAGTATATAGCAGATCTATATTGAAATATCCCTTCAGTATTGTCCTGGTGATATTTTTCTATGTCTTAAAGCACACTAATGGTATGTCTTGACCTTCATAACCAATGAAGGTCAATAGCATAACTACTGGAATATCAGCCATGAGCAACTGATGGAACTGACATTGCTGAGAGCATTTATAAACACAGGTTTTTCCAGATCGTCTTCCACTTGTATGTGCCTGCCTTTTATTTTTGGTTTTACAATTTTTCCTTGGCTTCTAAATCTTATCTGTCTTCACAGTTCAGGGAATTTCAGTGTGCTCACTTGATTAAATTTGCAAATTGTTTCTCCCTTTACAACACCCACTCTGAGAATTCTGGCTGTTATCAGCTCTTTCTAAATGTCACAGATTATTCAAACAGCTTATTAGAACTCATCATCAGTAGGGGAAGCCATGATGCTCTGAGTGATTCTATCGCCATGGTGACAAAGTTTAATCTCTTAAATCAACATTGGTTCTACAAGGTCCCTTTGCAGCTAATATTTTTCTTGCAATTTTGTGAGCTTAAACCCTCATCCTACTTAACTAAAATCTACCATATCTACATATTTAACTAAAATACGTATAATAAAAGCATATTCACAATGCCTTTATTGAGTTAAAATACATGTGTTAATGTATTGCTTTAGCTATTATTTTGTATTTCTAAAAACTGTAATATTTGACATATTATTAATGTGAATTCATATTAGATTGTTCCCAACAAAATCAGCAAAACACAAATCTTATGGTTCATTCACAGAGATCATGGTTTATTCAGTTTTTTTTTTTTTTTTTACCCATGTTTGCATGTCCCTTGAAATGAAAAAAAAAATTCATGTTTCTCTTCGGCCTAGAACACCCAATATATTCTGTAAGACAAATATGTTACCTGCAGGCAAATATTCTAGATAAAGACACAAATAGTTCAGTGTGGAGGTGACACAAAATATTACACAAGGGAAAAAAAAGACAAAAATGAAATGAAAATCTATGCTTAGTTAATTGTGTTCATGAAAGAAAAGTAAATGTAGAGTTAGTTTTAAAGGGAGTGTATATACTAAACACTATTTTTTACTGAGAATGTAGAGAATAAAAAAATATTGAAAATGGGAAGGCGTGGTGATGACGTAGGACGCACGACGTAAGCCGAGGCGTTCTGCGAGTGCGGGTGCCGACAAGCCGAGCTCTGATGGAGTAACCTCATCCCGATATACCGCCTTGACACAGCCGAAAATCGGATAGTCCTCTGCCTGCTTTGCGAGATCCCTGTAAACCTCCCTCTCTGGACCGGGCAAGTAGGATCTTAGGAGCTTCTGAAAGAAACTCGCACGACATAGACGTCATAGCAAATTTGTTTTTACCAAAACCGAAGATGGCGGTCACATAAAGAAGGCTCCAGGCGATCTAAGCTAAGTATCCCTCTTATATGTGTATATATGTCCTGCGCTCGGGGTAGCTACTGAACGCAAGTCACTTGGAAAAAAAAACTGGACAGAAATTGAGAAATCTGTATCTAACACAGTACATTTCTCAGTCTATAACTCCATTGTAACAGCGTCTGCAGTTTAAAGTCAGCACTTTCATACAGGGGTCATTAAAACTCACCTGCTAGGGGCTTCTATTGTGGGAGGGGGGCAGGTGTCCTGCGGGCCGGTGGTATCCTCACATCTAATTAAAAGAAAAGGGGGGAAATCTATCAAAAAGGAAATCTATCAAAAAGGGGAGAAGGGAGGAAAGGGGAAAGAGAAGAGAAAAAAAAGACAGAGATACTGGTAATATAAAGCGGTATCGCCTTCAGCTTTGATCCTCCAGCGCAAAATTCAGCTCACTACCCGTTAATACTCCTAAACTAAATCTTACTGGCTCACTGGTAGCCATATCAGGAGCAACATACATACATTCTAGGAGTAAGAGCCTATTCTGAGCAAAATTTTGCCTCTATATCCTTAGACTAAACCCCAGCTGAGCATTTGCTGCTACTGCAGGAGAGCACTTTTTTTTTTTTCCTCTCTTGATTTTTGGGAAAACTTTATCACTCACCTACCTTCCAGTGCCACAAACCTGATACAAGCACTGCATAGCAGTTTAACCTCACTGCAGATCCGCAGTATAGATCCCGAGGGACAGAAAGAGGAAGAGAAAAAAGGAGAAAAATTTACTTACGCAAAGTTTCCAATATGGCCCCCAAGAGAGAGAAGGAGAAAGAAAAGGAGAGGGAAAAGAGACAAAGTCTAGATAAATTAAGACCACTATCGACCTACTATTCCCCCAAATCATTACCCACAGCCAAAGACTTCCTCAAAGAAACACCAGGATTAGTGGAAGGAGCCACAGCGGAAGTTGTGTTAGAAGATTCTCAATCGACACAGTCACCTAGTCGTATTTTCAATATAAACCAACTATATGAGAAACTGAGCACTGAAATGAAAGAGAACACACAATCAATAAAACAGGAAATCTCACATATCTCTGAAAAAGTGTCTCTCCATTCCGAAAGCATTAAAAACCTACAAGCAGACCTACAAAGTATCCAAAAAGAGAATGAGTTGCTTAAAGTTAATTTTCAAACTCTCGAAATCAAAGTAACACAATTAGAAGACAGATCACGTAGGCAAAACTTGAGGATAAGAGGCATACCGGAAGAAATAACAACTGAAAAGTTGGAGCCCTATCTGCAAGACCTCTTAAACTGCTATGTAGATGGAGACCAATTAGGCACGGTGCCTATGGAAAGATTTCACAGACTAGTCAAGACAAAAGACCCTAAATTTCATGAAGCTCCAAGAGATGTAATCATCAGATTCTATAACTGTTACCTGAAAGATCTTCTAGTGAGGGAATTTAAAAAAGCACCAGCCAAGGACGAGAGATTTAAAAACCTATTACTGTTTCCGGACCTATCAATTACAACAAGATCACAAAGAAGAAGCTTTGGAGACTGTACAAAACAGCTTAGAGAGGCAAATGTAAAGTACAGATGGGGTTTCCCAACCAAAATCATAATCACAAAAGATGGACACACCCTCTCATTTTCTGATCCGGTCCACCTACAAAAATTCATATCCTCTGCATACGCAGAAGAAAATTGAGGCATTTAATCTCAAAACAGCAGGAATAAATTAGTATCGATAAGTCAATAGGATCCACCCAACTGTATATATAACGGATCCACAATATTTTGCAATTTCTCTCTCTTCCTCTTCTCTCTTTGTCTTTTTTCCCTTATTTCCACTTCATCTCCACCTATTCACTCATATCACGACATATAGAACTCGCACAGAGTATCACAATTAGCTAGAGACACTAACATGACTCAATACACCCTATACATTTTTTTTTTTCTTCTACTTCTCCCCTTATTTCCACTTCATGTCCACCTAGTCACTCATATCACGACACATAGAACTAGCACAGACTATCACAATTAGTTAGAGACTCTCACAGGACTCAATACACCCTATATACATACATTTTTTTTCTTTCTTTTCTTTTTCCTTTTCATTCTTTCTTTTTCCCTACTCACCTATCTCCACATAAGTGCACCAATTCACTCAAATTCGACACATAGTCTTTGCACAGAGCATCACAATTAGTTAGACACTCACTTGATTTAATTATTTCTTTTTTTTTTTTTTTTATTTCCCCTATCTCAATTTTCTTCACAATAGCACATGCTAGACAATTCATCTATCCAACACTATATCCGCACACCCACAGTACTCTTTGCACAGATTCTTAGATCACGAAGGTAACAAACCATACAACAGCATATATTTCACACTCACATAGTAATTATATTTCTTGAAAGGGAACGGGAGCGGGAGGGAATCATGTTGATAGCTTCTTAAAGAGGGGGGGTTCAATAGAACAGAGAACTCTTAGATACACATATAAAAGCTCGGGGTCGGCACCACGCACATGTATGATACGCCCGATCATTTTTGATGGGGCAAAAATCGCATCTAAGTACTGTATGCGAAGGTGGGATGAATGTGAAGGATGAATGGATGGTCTCGTGGTGGAATCGTTTGGTGGATAAGGTGGGGTCGGGGGAAAGCGGAAGACAGCAGAAAATATGTCACTTAAACTTGCCTCCATAAATTGCCAGGGATTAAACTCCCCACATAAACGAGCTTTCTTGTTTGATTTGATTTGTCGGGAGCAAGTGGATATCTGTTTTGCCCAGGAGACCCACTGGACTACGGGTGCTGTTAGATATTGGAAATATAAGAAATACCCCACTGTCTATACTTCTAACTTAGACAAAAAAAAGAAACGAGGGGTTGCAATAATAATCGGGAAAAGAGTAAAGTTTGAATGCATTCATACTGAAACAGATAATGAAGGGAGATACATTATCCTAATTTGCAATCTCAATGATGTGACACATACTTTGGTTAATGTCTACGCACCCAACGTTGCTGCGGTGGGTTTCCTGGGCAAGATTTACTCCAGAGTTCAAGACCTCTGCAAGGGACTTTTAGTTATGGGCGGCGACCTAAATTGTATACATGACACAAAATTAGATAAACGTATGATGCACGGCTCACAACCAGACAAAAGGTCTAAGCTTTTAGCAAAATCCTTCTCTGACTGGCTAGCTCGGAACAAGCTCTATGACATCTGGAGAACACAAAACCCAGGTGCGAGGGATTATACCTTCTACTCACAAGTGCATTACTCGTACTCCAGAATAGACATGTTCCTCACAAATAATAGATCTATCAATAGATTCACTTCGTCTTCTATAGGTAATACAACATGGTCAGACCATGCACCAATCTTTATCAGCATAGAAAATAATAAAAATTACAATATTAGAACTAAATGGCGTCTGAACGAGTCCCTATTAAATAACGGGTCATTTAAAGAGGAATTTAGAAACCAAGCCACACTTTTCTTGAACGAAAATGACAATGGGTCGGTTGATGAGGTGACTGCGTGGTGTGCAATGAAATGCACGATGCGAGGCTATCTCATTAAACAGGGCACAAAGGTCAAAAGGGCCAGGGGCTCGGAATTGGCAGATCTCTATGTGAGACTAGCCCAGCTCGAAGCCCTTAACAGACTAAATCCTAACATAACAGTAACTAAACAACTAAGGGAGATACAGCAAGAAATAAAAGGTAAATTAATCGAAAAAACAGACAGATCCCTTCAAATTCTAAAGCAAGAGTGGTATTATAGCAGTAACAGAGCTAGTAAGAACTTGACCAATAAGATTAAACACAGGAACAGCCATATTAAGATCAATAAAATAATATGGAAAAATAAATCTAAATTATCACCGAAAGATATCAGCGAAACATTTAAAGAATATTATAAGTCTCTATATAATTTGCCAGCGGTAGAAAAAAACGCTAAGCAGATAAGATCCTTCTTGGCCAAGCTAAACCTACCAAAACTTTCAGAGGAAAATATAGAACGGCTAAACTCTCCATTTCAGCTGTCTGAGGTGAAAGAGGCAATTAGAAATCTAAAAAAAAACAAGGCCCCTGGTCCGGACGGCTTCTCTGCTCCCTTCTTCCAGTCTCTGGCAGATATTATCTCTCCCTTACTACTAAGAGTCTATAGTAATATAGCATCGGGTCAGCTTTTCCCAACAGAGATGCTACAAGCATCAATAACTCCAATCCCAAAATCTGGGAAAGACCCCAAATGTGTGACAAACTATAGGCCCATCTCGTTAATAAATTTAGATGTTAAAATATTTTCAAAAATGCTGGCCGGAAGACTGGAGGGAGTGATAGCGGATATAGTAAGCCCGGACCAGACAGGCTTCATTACAGGTAGGAATGGGGAGGATAACACTCGTAGGATACTAAACCTCATATATGAGATCCAATCCAGGACTCTACCATCCGTTTTCTTGGCATTAGATGCCGAGAAGGCGTTTGATAGGGTTAGCTGGTCATTTCTACGAGAGACTCTACACGCTTTCGGCTTCTCGGGCAAGTTCGTAATCAGGACAATGGCTCTATATGAAAATCCACAAGCAAAGATATCGGGACTAGATTTAGACTCTGATTTTTTTCATATTAACAACGGGACCAGACAGGGGTGCCCTTTAGCACCCCTGTTATATGTGCTAACTATAGAACCACTTGCTGCCTTAATACGCCAGAACAATAGAATAGAGGGCATAATCACAGGTCCAATATCTCATAAGATTACGCTCTATGCGGACGACATCATATTAACCTTAGGCAAGCCAGGAAAATCAATCTCAGAAGTACTATCACAGATAGTAGACTATGGTCACTACTCAAATTATAAGCTCAATCTTAATAAAACACAATTGATACATTTTAACCTAAACCATCAACTTCTGAGTAATCTTAAAAAACAATTCCCATTCAGATTTGATCAGCCACACATTGAATACTTAGGTATCCAAATTCATCAAAACCTTAAAGATATGATAACTGGGAACTATTCCTTTTTACTGGATAAACTAAAAGCCCAATTTGCATCCTGGAAGGGCTATGAGATTTCCTGGCTGGGCAGACTGAATGTTATAAAGAGTTATGTCATCCCTAAACTGACGTACTTGTTTAGAACCATTCCACTGCCCATACCTGGAAAAACTCTAAAACAGTTTGAAATATTATTTTCCGCATATATATGGAACGGGAAACCTCCAAGAATAGCAAGGGCCACACTCAGAAGGAAATTATCACAAGATGGAGTTAACTACCCAAACATTGCTGAATTGTACGATTCATGTATGGTCTATCACTTTATGGTATGGGATTGTAAACAAAGCTATAATTTGAGCTGGTACAATTTTGAGAAGTGGAAATGTAATAATTGTAAACCAATTTGTCTCTACTGGTTGAATCAGGAGCAATTCAACAGACTGAACATTACAAACCCTATTATTGTAAACATTGTTAAACAAATGTTCAAGTTTAAAAGAAAATTTGCCTCTTCTGATTCTTTGACTGGAGGGGCCCCGTTAGAGACGCTCCAACTATTGACGGAAGATCTGGATCTGAGGCAGTGGCTCAGGGCGGGGTTGACTCAAGTCTCAGACCTATTGCCTGCTCTATCCTCTGGCACTTTTTCTGAACTACAGAGTAAGTTTAAATTACCAAACATAGAACAATATACATTCATAAGAATTAAGAGCACCCTAAATGCTAATCCCTTAAGAGCTCACTCAGATCTAGATACCTTTATGGACGCGCACTATAATAAACACCTTATATCCAAAATAACTGAGCTATATAGACGGGAGTCGGACCTGGTGAAAACTAAAGCCATATGCAAATGGGAAGAGGAATTGGGGTTGGAGTATCCAATTGAGACATGGTTCCGAGCATGGGGCAGAATGAGGAAAGCAGTTCACTGCATAAATTTACACGAGCAATTTTTTAAGCTGATGCATCACTGGTACTATGTTCCAACGGTCATGAATAAAATGTTCAATTCCTCCACGGAGAGCTGTTGGAGGTGTCAGACTATGCCCGGAACCATGTCACACATATGGTGGAGTTGCCCAAGACTAGATCCAATAAAAATGGAATTGGGCGAACTTATTAAGGTTTTATTTGGATTGGACTGGTCACCGACACCTCAGTCTTTTTTGTTTAACATAGAGGTCCCGCTAAAGAAAAAAGCTAACGCGGACTTAGCGATAAACATTTTCTCGGCAATAAAGATATGCTTAGCTCGAAACTGGAAGAATCAGAACCCTCCATTATGGCAGAATATTTTAAATCAAATAGAGTACCAACACAATATGGAGAAGTATTTCTACAAAATAACCGACAACTTAAACACATACTATGAAATATGGGCCCCATGGCAGACCCTTAGCCAAACTTAACTGGATTCCTATCAAACTTAAACTCAATCAAACAAGGGGGAGGCAATCCCAAACAAGAATCCCCCGATCACATTACAGCTTTACTAAAGAAAACCAGGTACACCACGAGACCATGGTATAAATGTACGTATGGATGAATGTTTAGAGGAAGAATGCTAATAGAATGTATGAGCAAAAGACACTCTTAATCGATCCAACAAATAAAGGGAACTGGCAATTATCCCAGAAAAGTTACAACACAATTTCAGCTTTACAAGTATAAATATGACTACTCTCCTCTCTGCTCTATAAACTAAAACCTCTTTAGACCACAAGATAAGCCCTAGATCAACAAGAGCTGAGATAGGGGAAGAGGTGAGGGGGGATGGAGGTAGTGAGAAGTTGAGAAGTACAGAGAGAACAGGAAAGAACTAAGCCAATCTAACTTAAGAGTGCTGTCTAAGCTTCAAAAGACACAATGATGTAAAAACCTAATAATTAACTTGTCTGATTAAACAACGCAAAACTGAGTGTCAGGAAAGAAAAAAAAAAAAAAGAATAAAAAAAAAATATATTGAAAATGATCTATATTTTGTGGTAGCAAAATTGCAAGGAAATGGATGAATACACAATGTATAGATAATTTTAAATCATATTTTTTATTCTCTACATTCATAGTTAAAACAAGGTGTAGGTGATATTGTCCCTTTAAAATGACAGCAGCGGCATGTGTGCTAATATTTTCCCAGCTAGATATTATATTCCGTTAGATGCTTTGGCTAAAGTAATTTTGGTGCAAATGTAAAAATAGAACAGCAGGCAGAAATGCCACTGATGCCTATATTTTTTATTTCATATTTATATATAAATATACAAAAAAATAAAAGACAACTGATTTTTTAATTATAACAAGGTACCACAAAATTAATCACAATGGATTAACTTACCTAGTGGATGTAACATATCAAGGACCTCGCAAAGAGGTTTTCCTTTTCAGGAAATACAGGTATACCTAGTTTTATTGCGCTTCAACTTATTGTGCGTTTCGTAGTAATTACTCTTGACAGGATGTGTCAATAATCCATCAAACAAGTCTTTCGGTGCCATTTTCTTTGTGTCTCTGACTATTCCATGTCCCTATTTGAACAGACACCACAATATTTTATTGAAATTAGACCAATTAATCACTGACAATGGCTTCTAAGCATCAAAAGAAAGTATGTACAGTACATATTTTTTGTACTTAATCATTTTGACTTATGTGACTCACTTTATTGCGGAATTCAAATTATAGCAACTCACTGTAATGTACCTACCTGTATATGAACTGCTTACACTACCAAGTTTGGATTCATTAGAAACTATCTATTATTTTATTTATCTCTTAATAAAACACTGTGTTTTTTCTATAAATTAAAACACCACATTCCTATCGTCCCAATTCCTAGTGTCTCCCTCCCCTCCCTCCATATTCCTGGTGTCAGTTTCCCTCCCTCCATCCCTCCCAATGCCTGGTGTTACTCTCCGCCCCCTTCCCCCATGTCTTACCCCGGGCAGCAGGTGGAATCTTCTAGTCAGCTCTGTCAGTCCTGCACGCACTCCCTGCGCATAGTGATGACACGGAGCATCATATTTCCGATGCTCTGAATCATCATTATGTGCAGTGAGTGCGAGCAGCATGGACTGAGGCACCTCCGCTCACTTTGGCACCTGTCCACCCCCCCCCCCCCCCCCCGCCAGCATTACACGCTCCAAAAAGTAAGATTTTTTTTATCTTGTACCTACCTGCCTACCACCGGGATGCATGAACCCCCAAAACGCTGGCGCCCTAGGTAGCACCGCCCCTGCTCCCATAGTAAAACTGTACATTTTCAGATAAAAATGGGAGTACCCAAAATCACATGGAGCTGTCAACTGCATAGATATCAGTGAGCATTGACATCAAACAACTGTCCTATCCCACCACTGCTGTCAAAAGAAAACAAAACAGAAAGGCAATTACCAGCTGCTAAATAAAGTTGTTACTGCACATGAGTGGTCCAACATAATATGTATTGATCCTCTTACAATATAAAAAAAAAAACAAATGCAGGAAAGTGCAGGAGACATTTAAAAACATTACCAAGATTTTCATACATGCATTTGTATGCAACAAACCTGTGGAATATAAATGTTACATCCTACCTGATCTATCTAAGCTATTTTGATGCCTGGAGTAATTTGCGGAACTATCATTATTGCAGGGGTCGCAGCTGCGACGGGCCCGTCACACCAGGGGCCTGGCTGCCCAATTGACCCCTGCGATAATGACAGATAAAAACCTGTACTATGCGATCTGAACTGATCGCATAGTACAGGCCCTCTGGAGAGAGAGAGATTCGGCCCATGTGACATTGTCACCGGTAGCCGCACCTCTGCTGGTCTTGTGTGAGGGGGTGAAAGCTCCACCCCTCGCACTCTGAGCATCCTAGAGCGCCGGATGTCTGTGAAATCCTGGCGCGCAGAAGATAACGGAGGCTGGATCAACCCCCCTCCCTGCAATGAAAGGTAACCATGCAGGGAGGAGGGCAAAAATATCTGTGGGTATGTATGTATGGATGGATGGATGTAGTGCAAGTCTCTCTCTGTGTGTGTGTGTGTGTGTGTGTGTGTATGGATGTAAGTCTGACTGTATGTATGTATGTAGTGTAAGTCTGTGTGTATGTATGGATGTAAGTCTGACTGTATGTATGTAGTGTAAGTCTGTGTGTGTGTGTGTGTGTGTATGTATGGATGTAAGTCTGACTGTATGTATGTAGTGTAAGTCTGTGTGTATGTATGGATGTAAGTCTGACTGTATGTATAGATGTAAGTCTGACTGTATGTATGTAGTGTCATTCTATGTGTATTTATGGATGTAAGTCTGACTGTATGTATGTAGTGTAAGTCTGTGTGTATGAGTGGATGTAAGTCTGACTGTATGTATGTAGTGTAAGTCTGTGTGTATGTATGGATGTAAGTCTGACTGTATGTATGTAGTGTAAGTCTGTGTGTGTGTGTGTGTGTGTGTGTATGTATGGATGTAAGTCTGACTGTATGTATGTAGTGTAAGTCTGTGTGTATGTATGGATGTAAGTCTGACTGTATGTATGTAGTGTAAGTCTGTGTGTATGAGTGGATGTAAGTCTGACTGTATGTATGTAGTGTAAGTCTGTGTGTATGTATGGATGTAAGTCTGACTGTATGTAGTGTAAGTCTGTGTGTATGTATGGATATAAGTCTGACTGTATGTATGTAGTGTAAGTCTGCGTGTATGTATGGATGTAAGTCTGACTGTATGTATGTAGTGTAAGTCTGTGTGTGTGTATGGATGTAAGTCTGACTGTATGTATGTAGTGTAAGTCTGTGTGTATGTATGGATGTAAGTCTGACTGTATGTATGTAGTGTAAGTCTGTGTGTGTGTATGGATCTAAGTCTGACTGTATGTATGTAGTGTAAGTCTGTGAGTGTATGTATGTAGTGTAAGTCTGTGTGTATGTATGGATGTAAGTCTGACTGTATGTATGTAGTGTAAGTCTGTGTGTATGAGTGGATGTAAGTCTGACTGTATGTATGTAGTGTAAGTCTGTGTGTATGTATGGATGTAAGTCTGACTGTATGTAGTGTAAGTCTGTGTGTATGTATGGATGTAAGTCTGACTGTATGTATGTAGTGTAAGTCTGTGTGAATGCATGGATGTAAGTCTGACTGTATGTATGGATGTAAGTCTGACTATATGTATGTAGTGCAAGTCTGTGTGAATGTATGGATGTAAGTCTGACTGTATGTATGTAGTGTAAGTCTGTGTGAATGTATGGATGTAAGTCTGACTGTATGTATGTAGTGTAAGTCTCTGTGTGTGTGTATCTATGGATGTAAGTCTGACTGTATGTAAGATTAAGTCTGACTGTATGTAAGTGTGTAAGTCTGACTGTGTGTGTATATGTAAGTGTTAGTCTGATTGTGTATGTATGTAACTGTAAGTCTGACTGTGTGGATGTATGTAACTGTAATATTATAACAAATATGATACATATAGCTGATTTTATAGAATATTTGTTATATAAATATTATAAAACCAGCCATATATGTTATACACATAATAAAATAAACTTGAACCATGTTATATGTGTGTGTGTATATATATATATATACACACACACACACACACACACACACACACACACACACACATATATATATATATATATATATATATATATAGTTATATAAATATTATAAAACCAGCCATATATATAATAAAAATATGTATAATGTAATATATAATTACATAAACCTGAGCCATATGTTTTATATAAACATTATCTATATATATATATATGTTTATATAAAACATATGGCTCAGGTTTATGTAATTATATATTACATTATAAATATTTATACAATATATATGGCTGGTTTTATACTATTTATATAACAAATATATATATATATATATATATATATATATATATATATATATATATAACCAACTATATATATATATATTTTTGTTGTTGTTATATAAATATTATAAAACCAGCCATAAATTGTATAAAATATAAACCTGAGCCAAATGTTATACATATATCATATGGCTAGTTTATATAATATGTATATTATTTATATATATCTATATCTGATTTAATATAATATGTGTTATATAAACCAGACATATATATATATATATTAACCAGCATATATTTACATATATTACATTATATAATTATATAAACCATCCATTTATAATAACATAGGAGTTGCATGGTGGGTTCGGGGGGGGGCAATGGTTTCTAGTTACGCCTCTGCCTGGAGTGTCCTATTATGTTCAGAAACCCTGCTGGAATCCACTTGGTTGGAAATTTACATGGAGGTCTGAATTTTAATAGGTTTATATTAAAACATGATGAGATACACTGTAGCCCCATTCATGGTCTTGCAAGCAACTGGAGGACTTTTGACTCCTCCCCTTCAAAAATATGATGCCATCAGTACTGTTTCTTCCTCAGTCGAAACAGATCAATCAAGGTGAAACTTTTTAGCATTCTATATAGCTATCATGATGCCCCTGTCTTCTACGGTAAATTAACAATTAAAATTCAATGCCATCCGTTAGTACTAATAATACTCTGTGGTTTCAAAATGAGCCAATGGATCTGCTGGGACCAGGGAGGCCTCTGATTGGCTGATATGTATTAGAGGACGGGGGGCAACTTACCCAGGCCCTGGCAACTGACTTTTGTTTTGTCGGGAACACTAGGGGTGTTTTGGGAATAACAGCATTTTTAACAAAAATTAAATACCATTATTCCCTTACCACCAAACTACTATAATGCAGGTTAGTTTGCTGCGGTATGTTTTAATTGAATCACATGTTATTCCTCAAACGTTAAAAAAAACTTAACAGCTGGCACTGAATCTAGGCCATTGTTTGCAAAGTAATATGATATTGTGATGAGACCAGGCACAATGATGCATATTTTTAACAGTTGTACTCACTTGTGTATATATATTTTTTGCTGCTCTAGGCTTGACTAAACTCATGCACCCCCACAACCGTCATTGGTCGCACCCCTTCTCCTCCATGTTGGACCCATTCCTTATATAACTTTCCAGTACCCCAGATTTCCTTGGACAGCACCATATTGCTCCCTGGTGATCTAGAAGGGACAGAACACATGTTTTTTTCAGGAAGCGCAAGGCAGCAAGGGAGGATGTGCAACCAACAGTGGTACTGCTGACTTTTCTGCGCTAGTGTTGTCACATTTTTTTCAGAAACTTTATTTAACTGTTAATACATATGCCTAGTTCCACTAACTCATTTGGTGTATGTGTGTGGGTGTATATACATTGCCTGGCCACATCCTCTAATATTTAATTGGACTGGCTTTAGCTTTAATTACGGCATGCATTCGCTGTGGCATTGTTTCTATAAACTTCTGTAATGTCACAAGATTTATTTCCGTCCAGTGTTGCATTCATTTTTCACCAAGATCTTTAAAGCCTTCTCCAGCACATCGCAAAGATTCTCAGTGGGGTTAAGATCTGTGGTGGCCATGAGTGAAAATGATGTCTCATGCTCCCTGAACCACTCTTTCACAATCTGAGCCTGATGAATCCTGGCATTGTCATCTTGGAATATGCACGTGCCATCAGGGAAGAAAAAATCCATTGATGGAATAACCTGGTCATTCAGTATATTCATGTAGTCAGCTGACCTCATTCTCTGGACACCTAATGTTGCTGAACCTAGACCTGACCAACTGCAGCAACCCCTGACCTATTTGCTTGGTTACATCCAGGTGGTGACTTTTTTTTGGCCAGGCAGTGTGTATATATAAAATGTATAAATATGTGTGTGTGTGTATATATACATTTGTTATACATATGCATTTGTTGTACACATAGATCATTATATATCATTAGATATATATGTGTACACTGATAAAATAAGGCAATATGTTTGACCGGTCATTCTGGTCAGTGTCAAAGTAATGTATACAAAACCAGCACTGACGAGTGATGGGACAAAGCTGGTGCTATAACAATGATGTGGGCAAAGCTAATACTGTGGCAAGTGATATGGGATAAAGTTGGCACTATGACACATGATGCTGGGCAAGGCTGGCACTATTGAAAGTGACACTGTATGTCACTGGTAGTATAGTGTGGTGACAGTTGCATGATGAGGCCTAGGGGGCCCCAGGGGAATTTTCTCACCGGGGCACAGTGGTTTCTAGCTATGCCACTGAGTAGAAAGAAGAAGTAAGTGCAGTACAGATAAACAATAAAGGTGAGGTGCAGTATTCTCAAAAATAGAAGTACAGACATTAAAATAACTATGCAAATAGAAGGATAAACATTTTTTCCATTTACAACATAGAGAAACAAGAGATTATGGTGACAGGCGTAGATCTTATATATATATTCTTTATGACTCATTAGTTGGGCTTTGCTTAAAAAACACACTTTAAAAAACTAGGGTGGAATATGCTCTCTGCTGGCCGAAAAAAGGTTTTAACAAAAAGCACAAAAGGCATTCTTCCATATTAAAGATGTGAGAGGCTGCAGTGTATCAATGAAACCATAATGATTTGTAACAATCAGTGCAATGTTTCTGGTAGAAATCATTTATACTGCATATTTGTAGACTCAGATACGTTGTACAGCTTCCCATCCATTCTACATGTCAATATGAAATTGGTACACTAATGAAAGGAAATATATAGAGGTTTAGAAGACATCATATATTGAGCTAAATGCATATTTCTATACAGAAAAATGTACTTTAAATAAAATATACCCTAAAAAGGAAGGCAACAGAAAATGGGAAGAATTCTGATACCCAAGCTATAGAAATCAGCTGTAAAGACGAAAAGGGTGGTGTATCCGATTGGGGACTGATAGCATTGTTCTCACTTATGTTTTAGTACATAAGGGCTCCTGTACCACTGTTCACCTTACCCGATGAAGGGTCCATAACGAACCCGAAACGTTGTTTCTCTCTGCATGCCCTCACAATAAATCTTCAAGCATTGCATCTACGGAGTGTGAGTATTTGATTTTTATTCAGGATACACCAACCTTTTGTCTTTACATGGAGCATTTTCATCTAGATTTTATCCGTGTGTCATGTGCCTCCAATTCCAGTCAGTGGTATTCATTTGCCTTCAGATTGTTTTAAGGTGTCTCGGAATAGCTCTGTATAAACTGAGTTTACTTTATATATGTATAAACACATTGAAAATATAATGAAACTATTAAAGCAATTACAATATGAGTATATGTTATTTTGTGGAGCAATAGTAGGCAAGTGCAGATTTTCCTATTTGCTAGCTCATTACCCATAATCCTCCATCAGCAATTTTTTTTAGAAACTAGTAGTCATCAAGAATGGAATAACAATGAAATTTCCATTTGAGATTTTTACTTTTTAACTATTTACCACAAATCTTCCCGTTACAGACAGATAAAGGGAGTGTGCTGCCAACATTTCTACATTGTGGAGTCAGCTTTTATTTCTTTGATTTTCCAAATTGTTTAAATTAAAATGTAATTTAATCCTCTGTCTATTTCTTGTATTTAAATGTAAAATTAAGAAAAATCAATATTAATTTCAACCAGTTAGTGCAAGTGTAACATTTAAATAAATAAGTAATAAACTAACATAATACAATTCTCAAGTCAACTTTGCTTTAGTGAGATCATATGTGTCCTACAAAATTCTTTCAGCTGGTCTGGCTAAAGGTCAGGCTAGCTGCTGCCATTGTGAAATGCTGGCCAAAGAATATGAGTATTGCAGCCAATCAGCAGCTGTAGGGCCAAAAGTGGACACCTAGGTGCATGCTCTGATTTAATTTAATAAACTACTTCATAAATGTCCAACAGTAATCTCTCAGTGTGACAGTCTTCACATCTTCAGCTGGGATGTACAGAAGATATTCCTGTGATAATCATTTGAGATACAAATGTATCTAGAAGTATAAGGTGCGACAACTGACACACTGAGAGAGGGTTGCGGAGTTGGAGCAACTCTGACAGAATACTCTGTATGGACAGAATCTCTATACGAAGCATAGTTGTCAAATGGAGAACTTCAATAAAAGGAATTGTACACTATAGAAGCAGGATCATAATGCATGTGTTTCATCTTGCACTCTAGGCCACATACATTAATTTAAAGATAAGTATTTCAACATTTTAAAACATATATTTTCCATTACAGCTCTCTTGAATATCTTAAATTATGTCTTAAATTAACATACTGCTAACGCAGATACATCTTAGTTTCAGATGGACTTCTACAGCAAAATCTTTTTACTATTCATTTTATTTAGTTTACAGCATTGTATCAGTCCTTTCCAACTCAGTATTTATGGACCATATTTTTACAGAGGTTAGGCTTTCTCTGACTAACATAATTAATTTATTGCAGAGCTTGATAAAAAGTTCCAAATAAATGTTGTAATTATTATATATATAATTACGTTGTCCTCAATATTTTATAGATATTTGTTAACCATTAATTGATAAATGTATTACATTAAGAGCTAGGTGTGTGTGGCCCTTTAAGACTAGAGTTGGAGAGCTCTGATCTGATCATTAAGTACTGTATGATACATGGTATAGATGATTTTGTTACTATGTTCAGTTTCCTAGTTCAAATCTTTACATGTTTAACATTTACTTCCTGTTTTGCAGCTGAAGTCTCGCGTTGTTATGACTCCATTAGCCATCTCTCCTCCTCGCAGTACCCCTGAGCCAGACATTAGCTCTATTCCTCAGGATGCAGCTACTGTGCCCAACTCTGCTGTGCCTCAGGCTCTCACAGGTAAAAACACAAATACCATATGTTGAGAAAAAACCCCATATAAAACAACGTTAAATCATTTTTTACAAATGTTTTCCACTCTTGCTTAATTACTGTTACTGAGACACCACTGTGGTGTGTGGTTGAGTATGCCTAAGGACATAGACATGCTGTAAGACAAGTTTTCCACACAAAAATAAGTAAATAGGAAATTGACTTTTACTCAGCTAGTGTGGGCAGTCCTGGTTTCTTGCAAACTGCTGTAATTTCATATTTTAATCTAGCTATGAGTATTTTATATTTTAAGTAACACAAAATGTAAAATATGCATTTTAAAGTACTTTCAAAGCACATTAATATTCATTAACATTTGGAAGATGCATTTCGTACACCATTCGTTTAATGAAAAAGACAGTACAAAATAAAATAAAAAAATTATAGGACAGAATACCTTAATAGAACTTATAGAACGTACACACTTAAAAGGAGATAAAGATAATAATGTTTACCGTTTGTTAAACTCAAACTCTATTCACTTAAATGACATGTCTTCTGCTTTTCTACTCATAACATATTCTTATATTTGTCTTCTATTTGCAGTTTGCATTTACGTGAACAAACAAACTAATACAGGGCCTTACCTTGACAGAAAAAAGGTCCAACAACTCCCTGATCACTTTGGGCCTGAAAGGCCCTCCATGGTGCTTCAACAAGCTGTTCAAGCCTGTATCGACTCTGCTCACCAGCAGAAAAGTGTCTTCTCCCTTGTAAAACAAGGTTACGGAGGGGAAATGGTGTCAGGTGAGCCAAGAAGGACTTCATTTTTCCAAAACTATATATGTATTGCTTGCTAATGGACAACATCACATACACAAACCAAAGTAGCGCTTTGAGAATCTACACCTAGTAGAAAAAAGAATCTAAAATATTAATTCCCATGTAAATAAAGCAAAAACAATGTCCTATGTATATTGGAAAATGATGCAGCCTATTTAATTAGTGTTTTGCTAACAGATGCACCCTGCATTCTAGCATTCATTTTATTACAAGCCTGCCTTCATAACATATATATATATATATATATATATATATATATATATATATATATAAAATAAATGGTGAGTTATAATTGCCCTTGTTATAAATACAGCTGCCTGATTTGGCCTGAAGGCTCCAGCTTTGGAAGCTGACTCAAGTTACCCTCTTACACTCCAGGAGGGCAAGGGGTCTTTAATGGTTTATTTTCTAGTAACCATGGAAAGGGGCCTTCATATGAATAACAGATAGAAAACTTTATTTAAAAAAAATAATGATAATAAAAGTATTGTAAGCATCTGTGCCTACCCTATCTTATCAAACAAAGTATTCAATAACAGTGCAACAAGGTGCTTAATGCATAGCTATGAAAATTATACACAAAGAAAAGAACATATTGTAGTAGTAATGTTTCTTCCGAACAGCCACCTTGTTTGTGAAGCTTATATAGTGGCTCACTGTCTTTCTGTTAGCACTGTGTTCGGCCTTCTGTTTTACTTAAAAACAATAGCTGGGATCCTTGATAATATACAAAAACAAGGCTCTCTATGCATTAGCAGCGAAAGTCAGTCTGCACTGACTTTATATGCATACATGACCTGCATTCCACATCAATTAAAATTGAAGGTTATCAAGGGAGGATATTGTAGAGTAACAGTGAAATATGTATAATGAAGGCAAAGCTAAAATCAAGTACCCTGGGAAAACATAGCCATAATAAGTGGCCTTGCTTTAGAAGAAATTCAAAAATACGCTCTACAAAATTGCCCAACCATTTGTGATATGGTAGCTGCTGAAATAATTAGTACGCTGTCTGTTCCACAAAGGGGATTAATTAGCGTAAGAAAAGATCTAGTGAACACAATGCCTGGTGACAAACCATTGAATACTACAATGGATTGCACAGCCTTAACTGATGTATCATTATTCTCAAAAAATTTATGACACCATCAATAATTGTCACAAGCAACACAAATGTATTCCAGCAGGTAAATTGTCTGAAACAGAGATGAATAATTACAATTTGTGAAACAAATGGGTTTCTTTGAAAAATGTGCTTTTGGCACCTACTATTTATTTAGTACTTCTATAAAGATACCCTGTGTTTATGTAGCTGTTACTTTGTATATATGTGCTGAACCTTGCCAGTTGTATTTATATTGAAGGTTTATGAACTTCACTTATTTCTTAAACGTTTTTTTGTTTTTTTGGGGGTTTGAAACTTTGCATGTCTTTGGCTCCTGTATCACTGCAGCTTCTCTGCTAGTAGCTTATTCCATATTTCCGTCCCCTTTTCCTTCAACAAAAGTTCTTCATATCGTTATCCTTCTTTTTCAGTTTCAGCTTCATTCGAGGGAAAGCAACACCTTCTCAGCTTGCCTGTGGTGAACAGCATAGGATACGTCCTGCGCTTCTTGAAGAAGCTTTGCCGTAGCCTTATTTGTGACAATCTGTTCAGTAATCAGCCCTTTGTACAGTACAGTACCACTTCAGACAACTCTAAGGAGTATGATACTGGAAGGATGGAGTCAGGTAAGCTGACATTTTCTCCAAGAAAAGGCATCACTAAGTTTAGTGTCAGTCATGGTGTCATTCATCCTGGATTTCCTCCCATACTATACAAAATCCTTAGTAATGGCAGTCAGATGGGCCATTAAAATATGCCACATAACAGGAGCCCCTTAAATATGCCACACAAAGAAGCCCCTTAAATATGCCACATAACATGTGCCCATTAAAATATGCCACATAACTGGTGCCCCTTAAATATGCCACCCACAGGAGCACATTAAACATGCCACATAACATGTGCCCATTGAAATATGCCACATAAAAGGTGCCCTTTAAATATGCCAGACACAGGAGCACATTAAATATGCCACATAACATATAATAACACATCAACAACACTTCCGCGAGGGAGCGCTTTATATGCTACAAGTGCTCTCTCGCAGCAGTTATGAACAGTGGGCTGCCGAAAAAAGAGGCCAGGACGGCAGCACGTTTGTCACCACCACTGGGGGAGTCACCCGGTAGGCATTCTGCATCCACCACAACCCCCCTCGTGATGCCTCTGTCCCCAAGTACATGAGTGACTGTAGTCACTGACTTTTGTGATAGAAAATAAAACACGTGCATTGACTTACCTCACAACATCTGAACAAATTACTACAGCTCCATTATGTGTTATTTAACATTTTCTGATAGAGCCTAAAACTGTCTACACTTGTGGTAAAACACATCACAATGAGGCAGTAGTTATAAATTGAAGATGCCATGAAAAAAGTACATGGGTGCACTTTAAAGTTGAAATGTACATTTTGTGTACCACTGTTATGACAGTCGTCTACTAGGAAAGAGAAAAACTTTAGAAAAATATAAGACAGTTGCTAGATATTAAATAAGCACAAGGCAAATATTATTTTTTTTATTTCATTTTATAACTGAACCAAGCAACATGATTCACATATTTTATTTTAATATATCTTGATAATATTTACCAGGGTCCACTTCCTGTTTTTTTTTTTTAGTTTAACTTCCTGTTTATTTATTGCAAGGAAGTTGCATTTATTTGTGTACATAACTTTATTTTTTAAACATATTTACTTAATTATCTTTGACACAAGATGCACACAGGGTTTATGTTTCATTGTTTTTTTTTGGTGGATATTTTTATATTGTTGACTTTTACGCATGTATTTATGGTCTACATGCCACAAGATGCACACAGGGTTTATGTTTCGTTGGTTTTTTTTGGTGGATATTTTTATATTGTTGACTGTTACGCATGTATTTATGGTCTACATGCCAGATTACATTACATTGGTCTTCTAGACACACAAATGTAGTGGACTGGAGGTAATATTAGCATATCCAGTTCTGTGTAGTCACAATCTGTTCAAGAATGTTGCTGAACTACACCTTTCTTGGGTCCTTTCCAGACTGTGTGCCATAACAGTAGGTGATTATGGTATTTTTGGCTTCTCAACCACAATACGTTTGTAGATTCCCTGCTGTATGAGGGCATGATTCCTGGTAGGCACAATTTCTGTTATGTTGAAGACATTTTGGAAACACTGTTCCTAATGACACAGTTCAGCATTCTCTTTACAAGGATTTGCTGACCTGACATAGACATGTTCCAGCAGTCAGCTCTGTATGTCATTCTCTCCCATATGTTGATACATTTGATATGCATTACTTGCACAAAGTCAGCAGGCCACTAAGACTTCTTTATTGACTCATTACCTGTCTAGTTTGTTTCATACATGGCCATATGGCATAGTAGTAAAGGCTTTGTCTGACAAACAGGATTCTAACTAACAAATCCATCTGCTATTTTAGAACTTTTGCTGAAAAACTGCAAAAAAGGGTTTCTAAAGCTGCACATGAGCAAATTTAAAGATAGAGTAGACACAATAAAAAAAAAAAAGAAATCAGGTCACTTGAAACATTAATGTATTATTGAGTAAACCATCATTATGAGATTAGGGTAGTAAAATCACCGAATGTAACTTCAGTCACTACTTCAAGCATTTATCACATATCAAGACTTGAACGTGAATAAACATTTATTTTGAATTAGAAAGGCTGGTGGAGTCCCGACCAAGACCTTATTTTCTATTGGGCACTTGTCTAACTTATGACTTTTTAAGGATTCCACAAAAAGCTACTTTTATGCTATTACTATGAGCCTTATTTTGCTCACACACAACCTATTTCTAATTATACTGTATCCACTTCCCATGGATCTACATCCTACAAAGTTTTGTTTATTTAAAAAAATGTAAGAAGAACTCTGGCAGTCTTGGAAAATAGTTATGTTATACAAATTCTCCCCCAGTGCCATTATTATGAAATGCTGATCACATAATTTGAAATTCACTTTCAAGACCAGTATATCAGTGAATTAGTATATGTGCTAATTGTCAGTGGATGTGATAGCAAACAGTGTAAGATTTCAAGATGATTAGTTATGCTGTCTTTTAATACTCTTATAAATTAGCAGAGTGGGATGAAACAGTTTGAATAGGAAACAAACGACTTCCATCTCAGCTCTGATACAATTAATAGCTGCATATAACTTAGTTCCTTGTCTATTAGTTAGGCAGTCACCTTATACTAATTTCTGGTAGGTCTGGTATTTGTAAGCAAATAAACATCTACTCCTTATTTTAATAGTCATGCAGTTGCCTTTCTCTCAGCAGAAACTGTGATTCCTGAAGATTACCTAGTCGATCCTGTGAACACAAAGAAATACAGCATGGACCCCTCTGATTCTGCCTTTAACTACATGGGCTCCATGTACCCTATGAGGCAAAACTCTGGAGATGGGCGTGTAGGTGGTGGAGGAGGATCCTCTTCATGTAGCCATCGATCCAGCCAGATGTCATCAGGACTTTCATCTGTAAACTTAAGGAGGCAGACAACAAGTCCTACCAGAAATGGATCTTATCTTGAAGGAAACAGAAGTGGTAAAAGCATTTATTTTATGTCCTATTAGTATGCGCCAAAACCTACTTTTACTTTGGAGTTCTAAAATCTTTTATTGCGATCAGTAGGGGGACATTTACAAGCTTAAATCACACGCACATATCAATTATGTGAGACAAATGAACTGAAGGTAAATAATCTATAACAGGCTCAAGGACCAGGGAACATTTGAAGCTCTAAAGGTTTGTAGATGTGTCTAGTTTAATAGAAAAAGGAATGATTTCATTTTATAACTGAACCAAGCTACAGGATACACATTTTATTTCAATATATCTTGATAATGCATATATATGTGTGTGTGTGTGTGTGTGTGTGTGTGTGTGTGTGTGTGTGTGTGTGTGTGTGTGTGTGCAATGCATGTGTATATGAGGAGTTAGCAAGTCATTATAATAAACAATATTCTGACATGGAATGTCCGTCTCTTTTTTTTGGCAGTATTCTGTAGACCTGCTGATAAAAAATAATCAGAACATTTTATACTGCATTATTAAATACCAGAATATGATATTAAATTGAACTGTATTAATCAAAAAGGGGCTAAAGGGTTCAGTATTGGGCCCACTGTTAACACATATTTAAATCTCTATTTATAAAAGAGAGAATTGCAGTGAACTGAGAAAGGAATTTCAATCTTAAGGTCAAAGTAGCCGAGTTGGAAACTAATCAGAGCTAAATCTCATCAAAAGTTCCTTGTTTTCCTGTTTCCATCTGTGCCCTATAATATGCCCAGTGGTGTATTTTTTTGGTGTTGTCCTAGGCCTGACTAAACACACCCCTCATTTTTCATTTCCCCATCTCTTCCTGTCCAGGCCACAACACTTCCTATTTAGGCTCCACCCCTTCCTCTTCAGACTTCACCTGTCATCTCTGTCCCCAAGCAGCTTGGCAATGACATCTCTGTCACCTGAAAACCTCCCACCTCTCTATAAACAATCATTAGCCGTATGTTTAGTTGGCTCACTCACTATAATCATCTGCAGTCTCCAACCAGTGCAGTATTTACCGCGAGGCATCCTAGGTGGATGCCCAGAGCAGTAAATTTGCTAGGGGCGGTGAAAAAAGCCAGTATGGTAGGCCACGATGCTGCCTGCCATCGGCTACCAAGGACCAGGGAAAGTCCTGGGGTGATGGAGGGATGTAATTGGGGTGATAGAGGGATGTAATTCGAGTGATGGGGTGATGGAGGTATGTAATGGGTAATGGGGGTGATGGAGGGATGTAATGGGGGTGATGGAGGGATGTAATCTGGGTGATGGAGGCATGTAATGGGGGTGATGGAGGTATGTAATGGGTAATGGGGGTGATGGAGGGATGTAATGGGGGTGATGGAGGGATGTAATCTGGGTGATGGAGGCATGTAATGGGAGTGATGGAGGCATGTAATGGGGGTGATCGAGGCATGTAATGGGGGTGATGGAGGGATGTAATGGGGGTGGTGGAGGCATGTAATCGGGGTGATGGAGGCATGTAATGGGGGTGATGGAGGCATGTAATGGGGGTGATGGGGGCATGTAATAGGTGTGCAATGTTGGTTATGGGGCATGTCGTTGGGGTAGCACAGACCCAAGGTACACCACTGTCTCCAACACCTTGCATTTTCTTTGTGGTAGGTTTACAATGCACCCACCTACATCATCCAAGTATTAATCGCTGGTGTGACTCACTGGACCCAATACCTGCCATTGCCACACTTTTTTTTCTCTCCTTCCCCACCATTCCTCCTGGTTTTCATTAAATTTGTGTTACTCATGTTCCCCATTCTATCTAGATTGTAAGCTTTTGAGCAGGGCCCTCTAACTTATGTTTTAGTTTGCAAATGTTTGTTTAGCTTTTTACGCTCTGTACCAAGCTTTGCTGTCTATAATAAAATCTATTTGCAGCGCTACTCCAGTTGTCAACCATAATTATTGAGGTCTGCAGACACCACCTCTCCTATATTTACTTTCACTTCTCTGAGTTGGCTCGGCAGTGGAGACCGAGCGGAAGTGGAGCAGACCGGATAACAGTCTTTACACAAAGTGTAGCGTGCCGCGAGTGCCTTTTTGTTTGTTACTGCCATATTTGTGACCAAACAGCTTACCACTGCCATCTGTGTATCCAAACAGGATTTCTGTGCCATTTTTCTGCCCAAACATCCTTGTATATGCCAAGTTTGAGCCCAAACAGCATTTGTGTTCCCTATTTGTGTCCAAACAGCATTTTTGTGTCAAGTTTCTGTCCAAACACCATTTTGTGCCATCTTTGTATCCAAAAATCATTCCTGTGCCATCTTTGTGGTAAAACAGTATGTCTGTATCATTTTTGATAGCATTTCAGTGATATCTTTGTTCCACAACTGCTTTCAAAAGTTATGAACGTTTTTTTGTCAGCAGCATATACCGTAGTTAAAATTGTCTTAAGAGAACAAGTGCAAACTGAACTCATGAAAGGGGACCCGGGCAAGAGTTGTGGTTATCATACAAAATACATGGGTGGAAATTAAGTGAAACCACAGAAGGAAATGTTGATTACAAGACCAAAACAGAAACAGTTTTATATTATTAGCTCCCTGCAAACCCTGTAATTTAAATGCAGTCCACACCAGGTAGCTATGGCTGACCAAAACATACTTTCTACACAGCCTCCAGCCCCTCTCCCGAAAACCAGGAGGCCGTCAGACCAGTGAGCAAAGACCCTTCCAACTGGAGTGTTGAAGATGTTGTGTGGTTTGTGAAAGATGCTGATCCACAAGCTTTAGGCCCTCATGTCGACCTTTTCAGAAAACATGTAAGTAAACAACTATCTCTGCAATGCAAATCTAACTGTGACACCCATTATATGACACACATCTGTGCTTGTTGCTTTCTTCCCAACAGGAGATTGATGGAAATGCTTTGTTGCTGTTGAAGAGTGACATGGTCATGAAGTACTTGGGACTAAAATTGGGGCCTGCCCTGAAGCTGTGCTATCATATTGATAAGTTGAAACAAGTCAAGTTCTGACATTCAAGTCATACTAATATAGTACTTTAACATGGTAGAGGTAATATGTTGCCTTTTTTTTTAAAACAAGGCCATCCTGACACTCTTTTTTGCTTTCTTTTGCATTGGCTCGCCTTTTATAAAACACTTGTGTATATTTTTTCACATTTGCTAAAATTATTGGAGAGTCCTGCAATTCATTACATTGAATGTGGTTGACATTACAGTAGTCCTTTTGTACATGACAATTGCTATACATTGCCAAAATCCATAATGCCATATCAGCTCTGACATTATATTGAACAACTTTGCAATAGCAACATCTGTCGAATAATAATAATGTCATGCTATCACTGCCTGGGAACACTCCAGGTTTGCCTCAGAAAATTTAGGTTTCATAGGTCTCTTCCAGGATTCCAGGCCAGTGCATTAAACTTTGGGCAAAGAGAATGGTGGTGAACTCTGAATACGTATTACTCATTAATGCCCACTCCAGCCCCTTCACAGTCAGTAGTTACCCACTTTTAATATAAACTCTGTCTACCCAACAGCAGATCCACCAACTTCCTGTGCTAACAGGAAGTGGAAGGAAGAGGATTTAATAATCATACTGCTGACGAAGACAGCCATTTTGATTGATGTTATAAACCGTATTTTCCAAATCAACGTATTATGTACATTCATTAGTATTACACATACAAAAGGTTTTCAAATCTGCCATTCTGATTACACATACTGCTAAGATGTCAGAACAAATGAACCTGGAATGTGTTAAGAGCACTTAAATTATAACTGTTTCTAGCGTTTCTTATGTTCTACACTTTGCCATATGTTTACTGTAGAAAGTGAATTGTTTGTAGTTAGTAATACATAGTGAAAATAATGCATTAAAAACTGTATTGCTGTTTTGGAGTGGATGGTGGAGTGTCAAGGATTTGGTCTAAATTCACAATAACAGTGTAGTTTTTTTGGCTCCAGTGAAGTCCTAGTGTCTTTTATTTGCTCTTAATGTGTGTTTTAGATTTGCATTCCAATATTGTTATCTGTTCCTAAAAGGTGGTAAAGTCATCTTTGAAGAAATATATCTGCTCCGAGGTACTGGTGGAAGTTTGTAAACAGGAATTGCATATGAAAAACCTTTTAGTTTTTATTTTTATGTTCAGATGCTCAGTGATGTAGAATGCGGGGTTACATTTCTTGACAATACTAGTGGGAAATTAATTCAAATTAGGATTCTCCCTAAGGAAACACCTAGGATATTAATATGCAGAATAGGAAAAAATTAGGAATATTAAACCCATAGATATATCTATCCGTCTAGAAGATAGGTAAAATATACAGACAGATACAATCTACAAATTTGGTATAGTGGCAGACTAATCATAATTATTAATTAATGCAATGTTATGTATCATCGTTAAGTACAGTGATTGCACTGTCCATTTTTATATAACATCTTAGGAATATGGAATAAATGTATTTGTGACCTGCAGTCTGTAGTCATCTTAAAAATGTATAAACACATAGCAATTAGTTGCATTAGGTTTATTATCTGCGACATCTATGTGCTTAAATTTGGAGATGGACAAAAGTACAGACGAAAATATGGTCCTGGTCCTCTTTTATTCAATTCTTGATTTTTTTTGTATCTTCGACACTATTCTCCCTAATCACTGGACTCTTGTGAATTGACAGCAATGATTTCAAATGTAGATTAAAATTACAGAGTTGGTGAATTTCCCAACTTGGCTATTTTGCAAAGTGGTTACAATTCACCACAAACACCACTCCACCATGTCTAGGTTTGTTTTCATCATGTATTAAGCACACAGTTGTATATCATGTAAACAGTGAAATCTGCTAAATTCATACGTGACTGGCAATTAAAGATTAGACCAACCAAAATGAAGAAGTGGATTTTTTTTTTCCAGTCTGGACTATTTTCCACAAAACGCAGTTTAGTAAATTATCTTATTTAGCTCAAATCCTCTACGACTCCTGTAAAGTAGTCCTGCATGTTTCTACAAAACTAAAACAATACTCCTGCAAAATAAATGTATAGATATTTACGGTTAAAAATGTGAAATACAACATTTGCTCCAAATAAAGCATATGAAGTAAATAGAAATTATTTAATCAAAGTATACAAATAAAGTACCTTATTGAACTCTCTTAGGCCTTATTGAACTCTCTTAGAGATCTTCCTTCATCTGACCCATCTAACCCAAGATTCTAAATTACATGTCTGCTTACTAATATAGATATACAGAGTAAAGAGGGGTCAATAAAGGAACTTTACTATTATCCTTTAATTCAAACATTTCTGTGTAAAATGCCTAAATTTGATGCAATCTTCTAATTATTCATAAGTTAGTTTTTTGCCAACAGTTGTCCTTTAATCTTTAAAATACAGTGAATTCTCAAAGTAAACTAAACATTCCCATCTGAAAGCGCAATCTGTTTACATTAATTTGTGTTTTATTTCCAGAATTACATAAATATAACAGAATACCCTTTATAATTGCATATATTTGTTCATGTTTGTTTGCATTTGTAGATAAAAAGGTTATATTGTATATTTGTGTGTTGTAGGTTGCATATTACAATGCATTGTGATAAAGATAGGTCAAGCTTTATATCAGGGGTTTTTCAAAAGCCCAAATCTGCAACTATTTTTAAACCACCACCATAACCAACTACCATCTAACAATTGATGATGGAATAAATAGTTCAATAACCACTAACATCAACCAGTTGGTCAAACGTCCTCTAATCATGTTAGTATCTGCAAGTAAAACATTTTAAATGTGATAGATTCTGTGGCACAAAATACATCCTATTGTTCATGTAAAGTATCCTTTGTATAGAAAATGATACATATCCATATTTATTAACTGGTGCTATGCCATAATATTCCCAGTGCCAGCCCATGACAGCCAATAAATAGGGCTCACAATGTAGATAGGTATTTATAATAAGTGTTATTCTAAGCAACCTGTTTTATACAGCACCAGCCATATATACAAAGTACAATGTGAAGAAAGCTTCAGGTATAGAAAGGAATACTATAGTGCATCAGGAAGGAGGAAGCATATAGAAACCCCCAAATTGTGCATGTGGTTCAGTCTTATGTGAACCATTGTATAATTACAGCAACCGAGAACAAACATATATGGTAAAGGATTCCATTCTGTGATTGGGTAAATACTAGCTACCTGCCATATTGTGAGGTAAGGTAAAGTGTATGTGACTGATTTGATCTGGACTATGCTGTTTGCAAATATTAGTGATATAATTTAGCTTAAACTTTAAGGTTTATGCTGTAAAAAGTAAATTGTGGTGAACCGACAAGTGAACAACAAGTAAACTGCAAAA
This sequence comes from Pelodytes ibericus, assembly GCA_036172795.1. NCBI lineage: Eukaryota > Metazoa > Chordata > Amphibia > Anura > Pelodytidae > Pelodytes > Pelodytes ibericus. Next base: position 88,243,449 of record CM069861.1, read on the forward strand.
ATCAGGCATCAATAGCTGATTTGAAAAGATAGGCAACATGCAGAATTTGTCCAACTCCACTGTTAATCCATCATTTTTGCAGCTCACATGTCAATTCACAGGTGTTTTTATTTAGTTTTGAGAAACTTAAGCTTCAATATCCAACCAACCTATTTTGTCAGTATGCCAATCCATTTATATATTATATGTAACTTTAGTAATTTTAGCTGCAACACATAAGGGTCATATTAAAGGCTCATAAAAAGAGAGAATTGCAGGGAATTGAGACAGGAATGTTGAACTTAAGGCCATAGTAGCTGAGCTGGACCACAGTTCATGTTTCAAAGGGCTTACCTTTGCTATGCCTCTCTATGCTTTACCCAGAGTCGGTGCTACCATTAGGCGCCGACTCAGGGGGGGGGGGGGGCATCTGCTTTGCGGGATACATGTATCCCGTTGCTGGGAGCCCCGTGTTTTTTAAATCTAATTGCTTTAAATGTGCAAGTCAGGGCGCTTCCTGGGTCAGAGGAGCTGTCTGGCAGCCCTGTATGCGCCCCGACACACACGAAGCCTCCTGCGCTCCCCTCACTTGTTTGGAAGTAAGAGCGTCCAAGGTCACGTGACCTCCTGTCGCTCTGACTAAAGTGACTGCCTCCCCCGCAGCGCAGCGGTGTGGGAGCTAGGCAGAGGCTGCTGAACTCTGCTTCTAAGTGCTGAGGCAAATCCAAATAATTTAATTTGAGTGGCAGAGTGTGTGTGTGAGTGGCAGAGTGTAAGTGTGTGTGAGTGGCAGAGTGTCATAAAGTATCACAGGTGTGATACAGTGTATATATGTGGCTGCAGGTGCATGTGTGACTATGTGTGTGTGCATGTGCCTCTGAATGTGTGACTGTGTGTATTCAGTGCTGAGAGCGGGATCAGCAAGGGGCAGCAAATTATATGTTTGCCTAGGGCGGCAAAAAGTCTTGCACCAGCCCTGGCTTTACCTTCAATCAAGTTAAAATTAACACAATTTGCTGTGTTGGTAAATCTTTTCTATACTGGTTGGTATATTTTTGTAGTATTTTCATTATTTGTTTATTATTTATTAGCAGTATTAGTTCCCTAGGCCTACATTGCATGTAACTGCTGAATATCGATAAATGGTGCTAATAAACAAAAGTATTAATATGGGTTGACAGTATAATTACTGCAAAATCTTGTGCGTTGCTGCTCATTAGTATTGAACACTGCAGCCATTTGGGGACAAATATACCATTAATATACTAAGTGATTAACTAGTTGAAGAAGGCAGGATTAATAAAAAGAGGAGTAGTTGAATGTGTGGGATGTACACTCTACTGAAAAACAAATAGGTTCATTATTATAGACAGACTGGATTTTATTCCATTAGCTCCATGCAGTTTGTCCTCTCTCTTTATCTTGTCATCTTACTGTACCTTTCCTTACCAATCTGTTTTATACAGACATTAAAATATTCCGTTAAAAACACATTATGTTTGGTAGTATGTGCTTAAATTATTTGTGATTAATCAGCAATTCTACACAGTGGCAGGACAAGACCGTTAAACACCTAGGTCAATAAATTAGTGTAACAATAAATGATACTGAACCGTGCGTCTGTCAGGGGCTTCCTTAAAAGGATGGGCCCAGGCACATGGGAAATTACTGCACCCCGTTTATTCCACACATGCTTATATATATAACTGATAATGGATTGTAACTTGTCAGTAAAGTAAGATTCTTTAACTTATTTGCTATTCTAACCCTGCAGTTTAGAATTTCTGTCACAAATAGCTTGTAATGCTAAACATTAAACATTAAGTTTAATATTTTGGAGGAATATGAACTGTTGTGTTTACTATTAACAGACCTATTTTATACCACATGCTGCTTACTGGATAAGATGGTTCTGTTGTTCTGTTCTAAAGGATTGTTTTCTTTGTGAGCCTATAGTGTGTATGTAGTGCATTCTCTAGGTTTTGTGCGAGCTATGCAGGGTTAAGATAGCTTGTTGGGTTAAGGGAGCTTCATGAGGAAACCGGTACAGTAATATCTGTTCAGCTGTAATCCTGGGGTGTCTGTAGGGTTGCCACCTTTTCTTCAGAAAAATACTGTCCATTCTACTGCCTACATAGACTTCACATTGGCATTAAGCAAATATTTTTCTGGCTGGATGGCAACCCTAGGTGTCTGTAGTAACATATCACCATAGAGGTGTTTGTAGTAAAATGCTGCTGTTTTATTTTATTTTTTATTAAATCAGCACATCATGCTTCCCTGACACACAAAAAAGACAGGTATAGCAGGCTGCCCATACCTATGTGTAAACCAAGATTTTAGTTGTGCCAGCATTCATTGCACTGGCTCAGCCAATGAAAAGTCCATTTAGTGTCTGGGAATCTCTGCCAAACAGTGTTTATTGGAGGTCCCTCTTGTGTCGGGATTTATAAAAAGGCGCAATCTCCGTTATACTTAACAAACAGCGATTGCACTTTTTTATACCTGACCCCTATTGAGTTAGTAGACATCACATGTGACTTGACATGCAAAATGAACTACTTTACCATGGGAAATGTGTCATTTACATATCAAGCCACAAGGTGATGTCAGAAACCGGAGACACCACAGACACATTTTTCTATTAATTCATGCATTGGCTTGCAATTCTGCTAATATAATGTATAGATAATTTCGCGTATTTGTTTATTCTCTACATTCAACAATGTTTAGGTGATGGTGTTCCTTTGATATTATAAGTGATAACTAATCAGTGAATCGAACCCAATGAGAGAGGAAATCTGTGAGTGCTTCAAATGTGGATTTAATTGTATTTCCTGTTGAGACTCCACACAAAAAATAGTGTAATACTTTTTCCTGTAAGGAAGTTACCATAAACTATATGTGTGTGTGTGTGTGTGTATGCATACATACAAATATATACATAAATCATAATAACAGAGTTTCCACACTGCATGTGTTATATGGATGGTGCTAATTCATTCTTGATGTGTATGGTGTTTTAGAACATCTACCAACTGTACTATGTAAAAGTGGTAACTGTGCTTTCAGTTTTTTGCCTAATCTGTTTTATTTGTAATTTATTACAGTGGATTATGTTAATTCTTAAAAGCATGTTTTAAATATTGTAATTGTACATTGATTGTTAAATGTGTTGTATATCTAATATTTGCATCTTAATTAAAACTGAATATAACTGGCCTTAATGTTTTTAATTCTTCTGAAAAGTAACTTTTGCATTTTCTTTCATATTTTATGCTACATTCAATACTGCTAAATGGAATGCCAGTGATTAAACACAAACATATAAAAGCATTCATTTTTTATTGTCAGTTTCTTTGCACAATGCAAATATTCCCTGATTTCTAAAGAAAATAAATTGCATTTTCTTGGTTCTATTTATGCATTCAAGTGTTATTTTTTTTATTTGATTGGTGCACAGAACAATTTTCTGGGATACTTTATTGAAATGTACAGAATTAATAGATGCGGGTTCTTCATGTATGTATGTTCAGAAAACATCTTAAAACATTTCTGCACAATTTTAATATTTTTAAGAAATATATACTGGCACAACACCAAGTGATGAGGTAAGTGATATAGGTATATAATTTGTGCCTTTTGGTGTTTTCAGCAAGGGTAGTCAACGATCTATAGATTAAATACTTTAAAATTACAAGGGAGAGGTATTTCTAAATGTATGGAAGAAGCGCTCTGTTCATTACTAAAAAGTTATCTAAGACATATTAGGGTGATAAAGAGGTTGTGTAGAGCAGAAAAATTGAGTCTAAAATGAAATATAATGTCAGTATGACATTAGAAAAAGGAGATCTTATGGGAGAAAAGTTATAAAGTTAGAGTGGATGACTATTTGAGAGAGAGGAAGAAGGAGACATCCTGAAATCAGTGAATAACTGGGAAAGCATAAGTGGAAACAGTGGGGCAGATAATAAGATGTAGATAATAAAGGAGTCTTGAAGGAAAGAAGAAAGAAGGAAAACAAGGAGATGTGGTTGGGAAGAAAGATTGATGGCAAAACTGTAAAAGAAAGATTGATGGCAAAAATTTAAAAGAAGGGGGCAAAGGTGGGGAGATCCTGTGCATAATATGATCTGTATCTGAATATTATATTCCTATTTTCAGTTAGTTAATAGACCCACCAAAATACAGCTGGCATAGTGTGGAGGCACCTGAATATACAAGGAAAGTTTTAGTTGGATCCTGGGCAAAGTTTTCCATAGTGGATCTCCTCTCCTCTTAGTCCCACCAGGATTTATAAAAAAAATATAATTGCGCCATAAAAACTGAGGCTAGAAGAAACATAAATTATCACCTCTCATATTATTCCTCCTCTTTTCCTCTAAACAAAACCTTGAGCAGTTGCTTTCATCCTGCCTAGTACCTTTCCTGTCCAGCAGTGGACCAGAAGCTAATCAATATTTGTCCATCTCACGAAAACTTTTCATTGGACATTGGTTAAGACAACACTGTGAGTAAGGTGAATATGACACTGGTATTAAACCTCAGGACCTTTCTTCTTCACCAAAATTGTACTGATATATCAATGCAAGTACATTGTCAGGGTCGAGCCTAGGGTCACTAACGCCTGGATGCAGGATTTTTTTAATGTTCCCCCCAGTAGGAGTGACATAGCTAACTCCTCCCCTTCACAAACATAATACTTCTAGTCACACAACTTTTCTATGTCAACCGCTACACCTCTCTATCTAAAAGCTCCAGCCCTTTTTTCCAATCAGATTGCTGTCGTAATAATCACTTCAACACTATGTACAGGGTAATGCTCAACATATAATTGTTACACTGAATAACATATGGTGGATTTATTGTAATTCTCTTGACGTCTCTCATTGCAGCTGCACCATATATATATTGTATCCAGCTTCTTGCAAATTCCCAGATGTGCATCTCTTTTTGAATGAGACAAAGTTATTAATAAAAGTCAGTTCTGGGGCAAAGTTCTCAAAGTGGCCTAAACCAGTGGTGTCGCTAGGGGTGGGCTACTGGGTCTATAGCCCTGAATCTCCACTGCATAGCCCCGAATGGAGACTGCTGTCGTTGAGCAGAGCCGGCACTTTAACTGGTGGCTCTTCTCAAAGACAGCAGCTTCTATTTGGGGCTATACTGAGGGCCGACAACTGCCACAGGCGACACCCTGGCCGGGCTGCCACTTTGTACATTAAGTTTTAATGTGTTAAATACATGCAGTGTGTGTGGATATGTGTGACAGAGACAGTATGTGTGTATGTATTTGACAGAGATAGTGTGTGTGAGAGAGACAGTGTTTGTGTGTGAGAGAGAGACATATTGTGTGTGTGAGCAAGAGACAGTGTGCAAGAGAGACAGTGTGTGTGCAGGAGTGAGAGACAGTGTGTGTGTGCTAGTGAGAGACGGTATGAGTGTGAGAGAGAGACAGGATGTGTGCGCAAGCGAAAGACTGTGTGTGTGTGTGTGAGCAAGCCCATCTGCCATGGGCTCTAGCCCCAGATCATTTGGAGACCTAGCAATGGCTAAACAGGATCATTGCGTTGGTTTCAATGATGATTGCTCAACTTTTAGAACTTTGCTTCAGAACTGATTTTATTTTATGTGTTTGTCAGTGCATCATTTAATAATTGGGTATATATCGGCATGCATCAGTGACTCATTTTCTGTATCAGCTCATCTATGAGTGACAGACTGTGTTACAACTGCGCTTTGTCACAGGCCAATCAGTAACCTGTTCTGGAGGAGTGGACGTCCAATATTGTTGCCAGACAACAGATGGTACTGGTTTTAGATCAGTGCAGTGTTCTGCCTGCAGGTTTTATAGGTACCAGTAGCCTGTAAAAAAATTGGCTTGAGGCCAATGTTAAGTTTGTGGAGGCAGTAGCAGGAACGGTGTTTTTCTGAAAAAAGGTAGCAACCCTAATCTGCACCCCAATTAGTTAGTTGGAAACATGGCTGATGTTGGCAACTATTACTTTTGTGCTGTGATTCTAGCAATAACTTTAATCTTCACTATAATGTAAAAATAAATGTGGAAAAAGAAAGACACTATTGCAATATTTCAATTTCGGGGTACAATTTTTTTATGTAATTAAATGAAAGACGAACGAACACATCAGAATATTAATTAGCAGCACAAAATGTTAATAAAAACTGCATTATACAATAATACTGGCACACTAATATCAATCGTAATCCTGTAAATTGCTAATATAAATTCACAGTTATAGATCATTTTAATGTAATCATTAAATGTACCTGACCTTCATTTGCAATAATTTGATATCAGTAGATTTTCACTTCTCATAATTTCCATTATAGCAATTACCTCTGTCCTTGAACTTTCATAGCACTATATAGTAATTCTTACTGCAGATTTTATTAAGTGCCCTAAAACTATCAAAGCAAAGATCGAATTAACTATATTCCAAATAAATTCTACGATAATATTATTTAACCAATTTTCATTTTATCTTGGCCATAGAGCAGGGCACACTGATTTTTTTAATTTCTCGCTCAACCTGGGGATGGGCTAGAATGTATGTTGTAAGCATGAGTACAATGGTCCAGGTCATTTGTAACTCTGCAAAATACATGAGATCTTTATAATGGTCATTGAGATTCATATACAGATTACCAGGCAATCACTAATATCATCACAATCAGTTCTTCACGAGAGGTGTAGGCACTCCAATTGGCATAGTTACAGCTGTCCTGTGTTTAAAAAAAAAAATACCACAAGCGTGGGGGTAAAAACTCCCGCAAGGGTTGAGACTTGAGAGAATCATGTCGGTGCAGTGATATTGTCAGCTTCAGAGAGCAGATCACAATGTTCTCAAGATCAATCTCTGAGCCAATACTAATAGGACAATGATGTCCGTGCTGGGACATGGTCTTGCAACTTGGCAGTGTGCACAGCAACCACTCCCCGAGAAAACACGAGAGAAGCAGCAGGGTGAGGTGCTCTTCTCCACTTCTACCAATTAAATGCATTTTAATCTGCAAGATGGCACAGAGAGGTTGTTTGGGGGCAGAGATGGCACACTGAGTCTGTTTGAGAAACTAAGATAACACAGAGAGGCTGTTTGGGGGCTAAGGTGGCACAGTGAGACTGTTTTGGGGAAAATATTACACTGGGACAAAGATGGCTCACTGGCATTATATATGAAGGTATATATTTACTGCTCAATGACAACTTATACAAAGATTATGTATTTACTAATAATTGCATGAAAGATAGCATTGATGCATGTACTGCTCAGCGACATGATACACAAAGTTTATGTATTAACTGTCATTTGCATCATATACAAAGTCTATGTATTTACTGCTCATTGGCATCATGTACAAAATGTATGGAGGCATTTAAATTTTTGCATACTCATTAGCATAATATACACAATTTAGATATGGCTATTGATTCAAAAACTTGCATATACAAATTACTGCTCATTGCCATAATATAAGTACTTAATATGTATTTATAGCCCACTGCTTATGTTACATATAAATTCATATTGCTCATTGGCATCATCATGTATGAAACTTTAATATTTAGATTGATGATAGCCTCTACCAATTTGGTCATGACATATTCAGTATGATGGTATGCACAATAGAGGCTATGTTATACATCTCTGCAATAAACCTATATTAGCTGTATGTTTTGACCACCACTGCATACATTTCTTCATTTCATTTCAATTAACCTGAAATTCGTCAGCAAACTGGTCAACCATTGCCCACTGGAGGATAAGTATGAAGTAGAGGGTGTGGTTATGAAGGAAAGGGAGTGCTAGTAGGAGGAGAAAAGACACAGGTTGCTAATATAAGCATTTGAAGGGCAGTTAAGATGAGACGGCTGCTAAGATAAGAACTGGTTTTAAGATTAAAGGAGATTTAAATGATCACCTTCAGAGGCTACCTCTGCATCATAAGAGCTATATAAGAGTGAATCTTTGGAATTCAAGATATAGTCAGCATGCTATAGCATCAGCATCATGCTGATCAGATGCTTATTTGCCAAAAGTCTAAAGCAGGGGTCCTCAAACTTTTTAAACAGGGGTCCAGTTCACTGTCCCTCAGACCGTTGGCCAGGAATATGATGCCAGTCAGATGGCCAGGAATATTATGCCATTCAGATGCCCAGGAATATTATGCCAGTCAGATGCCCAGGAATAATATGCCAGTCAGATGGCCAGGAATATGATGCCAGTCAGATGCCCAGGAATATGATGCTAGTCAGATGCCCAGGAATATGATGCTAGTCAGATGCCCAGGAATATGATGCCAGTCAGATGCCCAGGAATATGATGCCAGTCAGATGCCTAGGAATATGATGCCAGTCAGATGCCCAGGAATATTATGCCAGTCAGATGCCCAGGAATATTATGCCATTCAGATGCCCAGGAATATTATGCCATTCAGATGCCCAGGAATATTATGCCAGTCAGATGCCCAGGAATATGATGCCAGTCAGATGCCCAGGAATATTATGCCATTCAGATGCCCAGGAATATTATGCCATTCAGATGCCCAGGAATATGATGCCAGTCAGATGGCCAGGAATATTATGCCATTCAGATGCCCAGGAATATGATGCCAGTCAGATGCCCAGGAATATGATGCTAGTCAGATGCCCAGGAATATGATGCTAGTCAGATGCCCAGGAATATGATGCCAGTCAGATGCCCAGGAATATGATGCCAGTCAGATGCCCAGGAATATTATGCCATTCAGATGCCCAGGAATATTATGCCATTCAGATGCCCAGGAATATTATGCCAGTCAGATGCCCAGGAATATTATGCCATTCAGATGCCCAGGAATATGATGCCAGTCAGATGCCCAGGAATATTATGCCATTCAGATGCCCAGGAATATTATGCCAGTCAGATGCCCAGGAATTTTATGCCAGTCAGATGCCCAGGAATAATATGCCAGTCAGATGCCCAGGAATAATATGCCAGTCAGATGCCCAGGAATATGATGCCAGTCAGATGCCCAGGAATATTATGCCATTCAGAAGCCCAGGAATATTTTGCCAGTCAGATGCCCAGGAATATTGTGCCAGTCAGAGCCCAGAAATATATGATGCCAGTCAGATGCCCAGGAATATTATGCCAGTCAGAGGCCAGGAATAGTGCTCGTTATCCCTCCCTCCTCCCCCGCTTCCCCATCACTTACCTCCAGCTGCTGTGTCCCCGGACGTCTCGCGCGGTGTCCTCCTGTGGAGGAGGGAAACAGTTACCGGATCCGGATGTGACGTAACGTCACATCCGGTCGCGGTGAATTTTTTTTTATTTTTTCTTCCTGCAGCCGCATCCTTTGCGGCTGCCAGAAAGAAAAAAAAAAGTAAACGGGGTGGGTGCCGGCAGCACCCCCCGCGGGCCACATAAATGTCCTCGGCGGGCCGCATGTGGCCCGCGGGCCGTAGTTTGAGGACCCCTGGTCTAAAGTAACTGGAGTTCCAAAGGGTAGCCATTGCTGTCAGGCTGAATTTAAAATGTTAGCAAAACAGAAAAACAATGTTAGAAAACAAATTATTAGAAATAGAATAGCAATGTTTTTGCTGTGAGGCATTGAAGGCATTGAAGAATCCCAGGATGCTTAGCTAGTACTGGGCCCAAATACTGTATTTGTAATGCAGTTTTGCGTACCTTAATTGCAATGCTGGCATTACTATCCATGCTGGTAGCTGAGGGAATGGCTTTTCTAATGCCCCATCCAGTTAATGTATGTTATATGTCAGAATGTAAAATTGACTTACATACCCTGATATATTTATGTGTGTACTTTGTTTATTCAATGCAAAATTTCAAAGAAAACGTAAGTACGGGATTTGCTTTGTTTTTAAAGTGTTGACTCATTATGAGCTGTAATCATCCTGAAATGATGGCACCGAATTGTGGATGGATTCGTAACACATTGATGGCACATCGGAACCCAAATATGTCCGCATTTTGAAAACAATTCCACACTTATATCTGCTGTAATCTGTCCGAAACACACCAAATTCTTTTTACATACACTGAGCACGTCACAACGTCTTTTAGTGCAGGTGGCACAGACTCACAAAATTTGTGTAGGGGTGTATTTTTTTACATAGGCGCACACATGTGTATAGCGCCCCTATTTGGCGCTATTGGCCTGTGCGTCATCTTTATGCTAAATCCCCATAGTCTTAAATTAGAGGGTCAAATATTTAAAAGTAAGATCAGGAAGTATTAATTTACTGAGAGGGTAGTGGATGTAAGGAATAGCCTTCCAGCGGAAGTGGTAGAGGTAAACACAGTCAAGGAATTTAAGCATGCGTGGGATAGGCACAAGGCTATCCTAGATATAGGACAGACTAAATGGGCTGAATGGTTCTTACCGGCCGAAACATTCTATGTTTCCATGTTTCTAGGTTCAGATGAGAATTATGTGAGAAGTGTGAGGCTAGACCTGAACATAGCCAACTTTTGCGATACAACCATGCTAAATTGGTAATGCAGTGTGCTTTGTTTGAGTGTCGCTGCTCCTGTGGCAATTTGCACACCTAACATCCCACCATTGTCACAGGTAGTTGAAGGCCAGTATGGAGAGGAGGAAGATTATACCAACATGACTGTATATCATCCTTCTCCTCATTAGTGACCAGGGCCAGACTGGGAACAAAAACCAGTCTTGGAAAAAAATTGTATACCAGCCCCATAGCATAACATTTTTAAACCAGCCCCATAGCATAATACAATACATATTTTTGTATTGTCTCTCTCTCATTTCTGTTGCGTCTCTCATTTCGGTAGCGTCTCTCTCTCTCGCATTTCTGCAGCGTCTCTCTCTCGCATATCTGTAGCGTCTCTCTCTCTCTCTTGCATATCTGTAGCGTCTCTCTCTCTCGCATATCTGTAGCGTCTCTCTCTCTCATATCTGTAGTGTCTCTCTCTCTTGCATATCTGTAGCGTCTCTCTCTCTCGCATATCTGTAGCGTCTCTCTCTCTCATATCTGTAGTGTCTCTCTCTCTTGCATATCTGTAGCGTCTCTCTCTCTCGCATATCTGTAGCGTCTCTCTCTCTCGCATATCTGTAGCGTCTCTCTCTCTCGCATATCTGTAGCGTCTCTCTCTCTCATATCTGTAGCGTCTCTCTCTCTCGCATATCTGTAGCGTCTCTCTCTCGCATATCTGTACCGTCTCTCTCTCGCATTTCTGTAGCCTGTCTCTCTCTCGCATGTCTGTAGCGTTTCTCTCTCGCATTTCTGTAGCCTGTCTCTCTCTCACATGTCTGTACGGTCTCTCTCGCATTTCTGTAGCGTCTCTCTCTCGCATTTCTGTAGCCTGTCTCTCTCTCGCATGTCTGCAGGGTCTCTCTCTCGCATTTCTGTAGCGTCTCTCTCTCGCATTTCTGTAGCGTCTCTCTCTCGCATTTCTGTAGCGTCTCTCTCTCGCATTTCTGTAGCATCTCTCTCTCGCATTTCTGTAGCATCTCTCTCTCGCATTTCTGTAGCATCTCTCTCTCGCATTTCTGTAGCCTGTCTCTCTCTCGCATTTCTGTAGCCTGTCTCTCTCTCGCATTTCGGTAGCCTGTCTCTCTCTCGCATTTCGGTAGCCTGTCTCTCTCTCGCATTTCGGTAGCCTGTCTCTCTCTCTCGCATTTCTGTAGCCTGTCTCTCTCTCGCATTTCTGTAGCCTGTCTCTCTCTCGCATTTCTGTCTCTCTCTCGCATGTCTGTAGGGTCTCTCTCTCGCATTTCTGTAGCGTCTCTCTCTCTCTGTCCTCTCTGTAGTGTCTCTCTCTGTCCTTTCTGTGGCGTCTCTCTCTCTCTCTGTCCTTTCTGTAGCGTCTCTCTCTCTCTCCTTTCTGTAGCGTCTCTCTCTCTCTCCTTTCTGTAGCGTCTCTCTCTCTCTCCTTTCTGTTGCGTCTCTCTCTGTCCTTTCTGTAGCGTCTCTCTCTCTGTCCTTTCTGTAGTGTCTCTCTCCCCCCCTTCCCCCTTAGTGGCTTGCCCCCCCACTTAATATGCCAGGATATTGCCATTTAATATGCCAAGATATTGCCAATTAATATGCCAGGATATTGCCACTTAATATGGCAGGATATAGTTATTTAATATGCCAGGATATAGCCAACTAATATTCCAGGATATAGCCAACTAATATGCCAGGATATAGCCAATTAATATGGCAGGGTATTGCCACTTAATATGCCAGGATATAGCCAATTAATATGCCAGGATATAGCCAATTAATATGCCAGGATATAGCCAATTAATATGCCAGGATATTGCCAATTAATATGCCAGGGTATAGCCACTTAAGTAAGTAAACGGGCCCACCGCCACTTTAAGCAATTCGGCGGCCGTCGCCGCTTTAAGAAATTCGCCTGCTGCTGCCGGTTGTTGCAGCAGCCGAATTTCTTAAAGTGGCTGCCGCCGCCGCGTCACTTTAAGTGGGAAAGGCGGCCACGGTATCCCGGTGGGCCAGTCCGGCCCTGTTAGTGACTAAAGAGTAAATTATGCTATAACATCCTGTTAGTAGCCATGAAACCCTTGGTTACTTACCATTCCTATCACCCAGTTGTACTGCTGGATGACAAACTCCCAACCCCCCCCCCCCCCATTACTCCTTGCCCTGGGCTTGTCTATTATTTACTTAGAAAATATATGTATTTATGATTTTAACTTATCTATTTATATATGTGTTATTATTCAGGTAAATCCACAACCTTCCACAGTTCATGGTACCCTTTTGTTTCCACAGTGTGAATCCTTCTACATGGGTACTCCCCTTTCATTGTGGTAACACATTGCTAGCTGTGCTGGATATGTTTCACTTTTTTTATGCGTTTTAGACATGGTCATAGTTCCATAAATATCCAAATATCATCTTTTTTTTTTATAAATATTGTATTAATGGATATGTGAAAAAAGGCACTTTAAAATCTCTTGTAGTGTTCTTTAGAGATCAGATCAGAAGAATTGAAATCAGCGAATTCTGCCAATGTTACTCAAATTTGGAGCATGTTCGGGTTTGATTGGCAAATACTGGGTAGTTGAAAGTCTATGGTTTTCATGGCAAAAATGTCCAAATTTGAACGCCTCTGATGCCTCGCTTTCTGAATGGCCCGAAAAGCTTGCAAGCAGAAGCTCTGGCTGGTGAGATCAAAAGATCTCCCCTCACAGTTTCTCTGCGGGCAAGCAGGCAGCTTGATGTCTGGGCACAGCCCAGGCATGCTGACATCATTCCATGCTGCCTTTTTGCACTCCCTACGCGTGCTCTGAGGTCAGAGCATAGGGGGTCACATGACCTGCCACCGCTCAGTCTTCACACCTCATGGAGAGCACAAGAGACAGGATGGTAGGATGTCTGTGCACCTGGGCAGCGCACAGAAATCCAGCGGCCTACCACTAGACATCAGGGAGCTGGAGATCAGCTGTGGGTGCTGGTTGGGGCAAGTCCTGGTTTTGCAATGTGGGTGTTGGAAAACGTCCTGGGTGTGGTATCTGCGGTAACTCCTGGGTGTACAATGGGGGTGCTAGAATTATTTCTGGGTCTGTAATGTGGTTGCTGGGGTATGTCCTGGGTGTACAATGGGAGTGCTAGGGGTAAGCCCTGGGTCTGCAATGTGGGTGCTGTGGCATGTCCTGTGGGTGCTAAGGGATGTTAGGTGGATGCTGATTGGATGCTGGCTGGTGTAATTCCTGGGTGTGCAAGGCTGTGCTAAGACAAGTATTGTAGGGGTAATAATGAAAGAAGTGCAGGAGTAGTGTAGTGGGGGAGGTGGGAGCCCAGAACATTTGTCCTGTAAAAGGACCCACAATTTCTGATGTTGGCCCTGCCATTTCAGGACTAATCGGTGCATATTTGTAGACCCTTAGGTATTTCTTTCCTAAATTAGCTCAAAATTTGCAGTTTCGGACATGAATCTGAAGTGGATATGAACCGTAAAAATAAGAATTAGCAAATGTAAAAAAAAACACATTGTGGAAAAGGTTAACCCTAATATTATTCTACTCAATCGGGAATTAGATGTCACCTATATTTCCACTTCAATAATGAAAACTGCTACCTCTGAACAGAATCTAAACACAAAGGATCTCTAGTGACATCTAGTGGATTTATGAAATAAACATTCATAATAGAAGAGGTAAAATTTGAGTTCTTAAATTGCCTGTCTGAAAAATATTAAGCTATGTTTAATCACGTTTAGGCATTTTAAATAGAAATGGTTCAGTGAAAAAAAAAACCTAACATAGCACCTTATTAAGACATATCAGGGCAGAGATGTTCCTTAATCTGACCCAAGAGTCTAAACAACATGTCCACTCCCTGATAATGCTATACAAGCAATAAAGCATTTATATTTATTCCATCTATACCGTAAGGCCATCTTTCAGTTACACATAACTTATTTCTCTGCTTACAGTTGTATGTTAAGAGTTTCAGTATATTTATACTTGAGCACTTGAGCAATAGATTAATATCATTGTATTAAACTATTATCTTGAAATAGGGAACACTTCTAACCATTTTCTTAATATATAAGATAGTAGTAGCTAAGGGGTATCGCCAAAGTGGGGGAAAGACAGAAATAGATACCAAAGAAAGGATCAATAGAGGAATGTGAATGGTAGAAGAGATGTGCTGAATTACAGACCACAATGTTTATCAATAAAACACTTTAGAATAAATCATATTAAGTATATAGATAACAGAAAATATTTAAAATTGATTTGTGTGAAACTAACAATTATCTTTGAATAACATGAATGTATTAAAATATATTTATTTAATATTTAAACTTTATTATACAGCAGTTGATGTTCAGATGAAATGTTAGATTTTGTATTCTGTCTAGGGATGTGCATTATTGTTTACTAAAAGCTGATACATCTAAGGCATGATAACTAGGACTTATTATTTAAATCAAAAGGGAAGCATGGGAAGCTGATAAATATGTCAATAATACCAATGTATACAGCTCTTCAGATAGTCCCCAGGAATTCGAGGATGCAAATTACTCTTAGTCAAATCCCTCCCAGTCCAATATACCAAACCGAAGGGTTCCACTTTTCCATGCATAACAAGTGTGAGCTTAGAGTACAACTGTCTGCAAAAAAATAACTTACAGCACCAGTGGGCAGACATCTTGGATCAGAAAAAGAAAAGTCTGATCCATCTGGCCCAATAATCTAAACATCTTGACCAACAATGAGTGCTATATAGAGCAAAGAGTGCTCAATAAGTTACTTTAATTGTATTATTTATTTATTTTAACTACATTTCTATTTAAATGGTCTATGCAATCTTTGAAGTAAACGTAAGTTAATTTTTTTTATTGGCAGGTGTCCTTTACAATGAGCCTGTATAAATAGACAGCTAGAGGAGATGAAAGGGGGAGAACCATGAGGGTAATAACAGTTAATGAAACAGAAACTATGGATGTAAATACAATGATCATTATTGAGCACTTCCAACTCCTGATTTTAACTAATGTACAAACCAAGCAAAATCAAACAGCACCCACTGAAGAGAAGGGATAATGAATTTATTGTTAGACCAGATACTGTGTGGTGGAATAAAATGTACTGCTATAATGGGATGTTGGAAATACATTATTGCAGATTTAGAATGCTTAACCAGAGTCTCTTTTTGTGGGATTTCTATTGACACAGGAGAACATGCAACTATAGGCAGGAGCACAATAATAATATGTTTAACATGGAGGACAGCTGCAATTTGGCATCTGATCTTATAAATCTATTAGTAAGCTCAGAAATAAAGTATTTTTATGGAAGAAGGAAAAATATATTAAATCCTAATAGGTATTTGGCACTATTGTATGTAGTTATGTCAAATTATACAGAGATTTATGAAAAAACAAATAAAACTCAATACATGGATGTGATTTAGGAACACCCTGGGAATGAAGACACAGGGGGTAATGCAAAAACAGTCTCACACTGGAGTGTCAGGAAATGAAAACGGTTCAAATCACTTCCTGTTTTGTGTCTAAAAATAAGATTTCAGGTCCAATTAACATGTTTTAAAACTACACTGTGAGATAAACAGAAAACCGCCAAATTCTGGATGAGTCTAACACGAGCTCCAAAAATTGCAGGTGATTGTAAGGCGGTCCCTGTTCACTCCGGGGGATTTTTTTTACTTGCAGCGGAAAGCCGCAGTGTCTCACTGTCTTCTTCCATCTTGTCACTCTTAATGCTACATTGGGAGATGTCCAACAACTCTGACCAGGGATCACCTGGTCCTAAAATTAAACTTGCTTTTTCATCAATGCTGACTATTAGTTGAGAAATTGTTTATTGAAAGTGGAATATCCTGTACACTGACATCTGGATCCAGGAATTATTTTTGTATTTCAAAGGATTGGCATGGCTCTTATTTCACAAATGTATACATTTCTAGCCTTACCCCTTTTCTACAGCCTTTCTCTGTGCCTCTGTCTAAAATCTCAACCCTATTTTCCCCAATCAGACTGCTCTCACAATAATCACTTTCCATTGACCGCACATACTTTTACAAGTTGTCATATTGCCCCCCATGGTTTCATATTGCTTTCACATTACTGTTCACCGTGTCATACTGCGCACCAAAATCCAAGCTGACCAAAATGTAACAACATCCATTAAGTTATATCATGATAATAAAACTAAAATCACATTTTCTATGTGCAAAATGATATGAAATACAGTTAAGATGCCAATAAACTGTAAATGCATAAACTTTGTAAATCATGCCAATGAGCAGTAAATACGTAAACTTTTTATAGAAGGCAAATGAACAGTAAATACACAAACTTTGTGTGTGGTGCCAATGAGTTTTGGTCAGCTTGGTGTTGGTGCACAGTATGACATGGTGAACAGTAATGTGAAAGCAATATGAAACCATGGAAAATGCATAAACATACTAAATCACCCCAATGAGCAGTGACTACATAAACGTGTTGTCTGCCTACCGCTACCGGGCAGCATTCTGCGCTATCTGGTACACGCCGCGGACGTGCATGCACATGGAAACGGAGGCCTCCTTCCGCCTCCACGAGACTCACGGAGGAGCTATCTCCCAATCTAACTAGAGAATGACACAACAGACAGTTTTGTGAGGCAGGCTCTATGGATGTTCCTGGGAACATAGGTTCAGTGACATGCCATTTTAGGGCCAGGTAGGGCAACATATTAAGTGGGGAACCAGAAACTCTTGTCAGAGAGGGTAACATGACAATACCCTTTTTGGGTAAACACATAATGATTGATATAATATATCTTTCTGCTTCTAAGCTGAGAATTCTGTGATACTTTACATTTTGTTAGCATACAGAAGTAATCCTTCAGACCTAGCTGTAGCTTAACAGAGTAGTAAAGTGTGTTATACATGCAACTAATAGCACACAAAAAAAGAAGTACCAACTCCAGCTATGAAAGTGACCTCACCATGCACTGGGGCATGCAAAACAATACATCACACCACAACTCTGGCACTTATTATGCAATTGGATTTTGTGTCCTTTCCCAAATTTATCTGTGTGGTTTATGTGTAGGCAGACCTTACACAAACCACAAGCACAAGAACCTTGAACTATGGGTTTCAAATATCTCGTATAAATTGTTTGTGGAGACGTCTGTCCCTTCTTGATGCTACTGACATATTGTCGCCAACCAATCATATGAATCTGGATCGTTGTGCAGATAATGATTTTTTTTTTTTTAATGTGTTGATTTCCTGATTTTTTTGGGCAATGGTAATAAATGTAATGAGCATTTTTTTATGTGCTTTACACATTGAATCACCATGGTTTGCAACATTTTGAAACTTCAGAACCACTTAAAAATGCAAGTGAAAACAGACAGTTTTTTATACTTCATTGATTTGATTTATATAAAATTGTTATTATGTGACAGGTTTACTTTACTAATGTATGAGTTATTTAATGAAATTGTGCTTTAATCATTTCATTCATTTGATATCCTGCTGTTAGCTGTGATCATTCTGCATACAACTATATTTGAGATGAACTGGCATTAAAACATTATCGGCCATATTTATCAAGCTGAAACTGGTGCTATTTTGGTGAAAAGTACTAAAATAGTAGTAATTACTAGACATGTGCATTAGTTTTCGGACGAATGCATTTTCGTCCGAAAATAGCATTTTCATCCATTCGTCCGAAAAACGAAAATGCTAAACTAACAAAAGACGAATGAACGAATGGTTAATAAACGAAAATCATTCGTCCGTTCGACCATTCGTGCTATTGGCATTCTATAAACCGAAATAGAGTCGGTTTATAAATACCAATAGCATTACATATACATTCCATAAACCGACATAATGAATGACTTTCGGTTTATGGAATGCATGTAATACTATTGGCTTTCTATAAACCGAACTAGAGTTCCAATTCATAAGAATTTCTTATGATTGGGGACTCTAGTTCGGTTTATAGAAAGCCAATAGTATTACATGTATTCTATAAGCCGAAAGTCTATAAACCGAAGGTCGTTCGGTTTATAGACTTTCGGTTTATAGAATACATGTAATTCTATGTATTCTATAAGCCAAAAGTCTATAAACCGAAGGTCGTTCGGTTTATAGAATACGTGTAATACTATTGCCTTTCTATAAACCGAACGAGAGTCCCATTCATAAGAAATTCTACTGAATGGGGCTCTCGTTCGGTTTATAGAAAGCCAATAGTATTATACGTATTATATAAGCCGAAAGTCTATAAACCGAAGGTCGTTCGTTTTATAGACTTTCGGTTTATAGAATACATAGAATTACATGTACCTTCGGCTTATAGACTTTCGACTTATAGAAAACGTGTAGTACTATTGCCTTTCTATGAACCGAACGAGAGCCCCATTCATAAGAATTTCTTATGAATGGGGCTTTCGTTCGGTTTATAGAAAGCCAAAAGTATTACACGTATTCTATAAAACGAACGAATAAAACGAAATGAAAAAAATGAACGAATTTCGTCTGAAACGAATGCAGTAATGAACTAAATTCGTTTTAGACGAAATAAATAACATTTTCGTCCGAATGGACGAAAACGAAACAAAAAATTTCGTTTTGCACATGTCTAGTAATTACCAAGGAAACCAAAGGAATGTTATGGCAGTTTTTTGAAAATGTAGAACTTATTTTTTAAAATAGGACCTTTTTTTGCCTTGATAAATCAGGCCCAAATGCCATACTGCAATCCTGGTTTTTATTTTCCTTTGTCTTGGACACAGAAAAATGAATACTGTGCATGGACAGTGATTTGCACATGTGCAGTAGAACTGTCACTCAATCCACTTGTACTTTTTTTTGTTTAAAGTATTTTGTTGCTTTTTCTTAACAGAGATAGAAGAAACAAAGTTTCCATTCCACTATTTTCGATATCAACAAATAAAAACATCTTGAATATCGTATTTGCTCAAATATAAGATAAGGTTTTTTTCAGACCCCTCGAAAAAGAGCCCTCGTCTTATATTTGAGGTTGTCTTATAGTCTGACCTCAAATCGATCCTGGATCCCCCTTGCTAACAGACAGTGGATGTCTGCGCTGCTGCCCGGCATGTCCGTCGGGACTTCTATGATGCAGCCGGGTCCTTCCGGCTTCATCATAGAAGTCCCGGTGGAAGGGCCGTGCAGCAGCGGAGGATGTCTGCGCGTATCGTGCAGACATCCTCCGGCTGCCCAACACTTCCGTCTATTATGACGGACCGGTTTTTCGTCATAATAGGCGGAAGTGTCGGGCAACATGGAGGATGTCTGCACGTATCATGCAGACAACCCCCGGCTGCCCCCACTAGCCACCAGGGAAAGAGAAACAAGGTGAGGGGGAGGGAGGGAGGGAAAGAGAAACAAGGGGAGGGAGGGGGGGAGAGAGAGACAAGGGGAGGGGGGAGAGAGACTAGGGGAGGGAGGAGAGAGACAATGTGAGAGAGAGGGGGGAAAGAGAGAGAGAAAAGGAGGGAGGGAGGTGGAGTGAGTGAGACAACGTGGGAGGGAGGGGAGAGAGACAACACTGGGGGGAGAGAGAGAGAAAACGCTGGGGTAAGGGGGAAAGAGAGAGAGACAAAGCTGGGGGGAGGGGGAGAGAGAGGAAGCATTGGCACATAAAAGGAAATAAAAACAAGAAATGCAATGTTTAATATCATATTATATTTTTATTAAATATTAAAAAGCAAATTACATGTGAATATATACAATTTAAACTTTTTTCCTATAGGGTAGTCTTATATTCAAGCTTTTAGGTTTTTTTCCTAAAGGAATATCCAAAGTTTGGGGGGTCGTCTTAGAATCAGGGTCGACTTATATTCAAGCAAATACGGTATATAATTAGGTGGCATAACATGGAATAGTGGTGTAATTCACATCATTGAATTTTTGTTTATCAAACAGTCCCAGATATCCGGTTTCAGACAGGTCAATCTGTTAGGTATTATACTTATACTATTTGAGCGTTACACTCTAGCTGCCAACTTTAGAACATGTGATATGTAGCATATTTGTATCTACAATTGTCATCCTTAAATGACTTGTTATTTTACCAGTCGTCTTCTAGGCGAAGGAAAAAAAAAGAAATAAATAATAGTAATAAGAAAAAGATAATTAGACAAATAAATAAGATAAAATGCAGTGAAAGTAGATGGAGGTGGGAGTGTTTGCTGGTTAGGTGCGTATATGTAGTAGCAGGAATAGATCACAACTGTAGGATGTTTGGAACCAACATCGTAGGGTTTTGTTTAGTTATCCATGGATCCCATATCTATAGGGGTTAATGATCTCCCAGTGGGCATAGGGAGCCATGTGCCAGTGTTTGCTGATGAAACGGAATTAAGTAGGGTAATACAGTCAGAACTGGTTGTGTCTTCATTCCAAGAGGATTTGGACATTGGGCAACTGGGCAGATAAATGGCAAATGAGATTCAGTGTATAGACAAATATAAATGTATGAATTATGGATATTAAAATTAGTGTTGAGCGAACTACTAATGGCATGGCTGTGATTGACCAGTGCAGCATAAGACAAGTTTTTTTTTCAGAAAAATACCCCTCGTCTTACATCAAATCGAGGTCAGACTATAAGACTGGGATCCAGGTCCCCCGCAGGTCCTCACTTATTTAGTATTGAAATATTTTCACTATGTATATCATGGGGATGGACTAGCAGGAAGTATTTTTCTGTCTCTTTACAGGTCCATGGTAAGACCCATGAATATGTAGTTCAATTCTGGGCACCTTTTCTGAAAAAGGACACAATGGACTGGAAAAAGGCCAGAGGAGGGCTACAAAACTACTAAGGGAAATAGAAAGTTATAGTTAAGAAGAAAGGGTACAAAAGTTACATACACACTACAGAAATAGCATTTTAGAGGGGATTTAATAACACTATATAAATATTTACAGGACTCAAACAAAGGTCTCTCAAAATACTTTTTCATTAAAATAAAGGTACAAAGGACAAAAAATTACCCACTAAGACATGAAGAAAGGAAATTTAATCTACAACAGTGGAAGGAATTCTTTATGGTAAGCACAAAAAAGGACAAAAAAAATATGAAATTCACAGCCTGAAGAAGTGATGCTATCAAATATGGTAGATGACTTTATAAACCAGAAAGTAGAAGACTATGAATATTGTTATGATAATTAATATTAAGTTAGTGCATGTTGATTCATGAAGAAATCATATTGCCATTTGAAGAAGGAATTATTTTGCCCATCAAAAGCAGAATTTGAAATTACTGAAATAAGGAAATAGGAAAAGGGTTGAACATGATGGACACAAGCCTTTTATCAACCTAAGTCACAATGGAACTATGTTACTTTAATACACTGTCCAATTTTGGCAGTTGTTGGTAATGGTAATTTATAAAATGTACTGTTGGGCCTACATAATGTCCTTTTTAAATAATTGTTGGAGTTATTATAATACAACGGTTTTGCATTTTCTAATATTAACCACTAAATATGCAAAACAATTCTAGATGGAAATGACATTATGTTTAACAAATAGAGCTCATATTTTCTGGTGCCAGATTTTTCTAAAATAACAGCTTGAAAGCATCTAACTTGGCAATATTAATAATAATTCAATGTTAGAATGTAGGTAATCAAGACAGAAATGTAGGTATCTCTTTTAGTAATTATCAGCAACAATTTTGACATCTTGAGTAAAATAAAGTCTTGGTGAACATACAATATTTCGTGTTTTAAATATTAGTGCCTGCATAGAATTACATTCTTCTTAGTTTCGTGATATTTAACATGAGCCAACTAGAATAACATTTGGAAGCTTGGAAACCCATAAATTATCAGGCACAAAGAGAGCCAGAAAGATGGAAAAACCTTGTAAAGTGCCAAGGAAATATGCCAGCTTTCCCCACAATGTATTTCAGACAAATTGGTCATATTTTCAGGAAGAGCAACATAAAGGTAACGGACAAAGATCCAACTGACCTTAAAAGCCGCACTTTCTGTGTACACACCAATGGTTGTGTTCATTGCCTTATTTTGCCCATAATATTAACCTGCATTGGTGATATGCCAAGGTTCACAATATGTTTTTTGACCTGCTTTTGAGATGCTAGAATATTAATGATTGTGCTAAATGCTTGCCACCCATTATATTTTCAGCGTGAAATACTATCTCTGCATGATGAAGTTTAGGTAAGTTATCTAGGATATACGTGACAATTATATGCTCAAAAGCCATTTTAGTGCAATTTGTAGGTAACCCAATGGATCTATTTTTGGTGGTACAAGCAAAACCTGAATGCATTCCTCAATCACTTCCTCTATGGTGCGCATCAGCAAAGTATACAACACAAAGACAGTGTTTGCACACAAGCAGTATATCAGTGATTGATTGACAGAATTAAATAATAAAAAACGGAAAAACCTTCCTAATAAAAGTTTTGAAACAATGGTGGAACCAACAAAACATTATAAAGCAATGCTGAAACGAGTTTCAGTTATCGTTGTTGAAAAACTCCACATTCTTCTACGTCCTCTCGGAAATGTCTGGACCAACATGACACCAAATAAACTTGCAACAAAAATCTTTTACGTTGAGGGCTCTATCTTTGACAGAACAAATATTTCTTTGTTTTTGATGCAAGGTTGATTTAAAGGAAAATGTGAATTATTGTTTGGTAACACATGTAACTCGGACGCTGATATCGATAGCTGGCTGCCTTCATTTTCTATATAGCAACACAAGGGCATCATATAAATGGTGGGTCCTATGGGTATGTGAGGGTAACATATACATCATTAATGGTAAAAATAATAAATATATTGAAATACAATTGTACAAAAATTTACAAAATGTTCAATTTTCCCAAACAAACTGATGGCTGGCACTAATGTCTAATTTTGATAGAAAGTATGAGCTACTGATATGAAATAAACTTAAAATGCAGGCACGTAGCATGTGTTCTCTTCAGCTCCGAGGAGCATCACCATCTGGAAGCAATCACCATCTCCCAAGGCAAACACAAAAAATAGAATGGGAGCTCTCTCAACGTAGTGAAATTCCAGCTTTATTCTTCAGGCAGAAATATACAATACTAGTGCACACGGATACATAGGCCCTGTGGCTTAGGACATACCAACTGGCCAAGGTCGGACTGGCCCTTTTGGGATACTGGGAAAAATCCCAGTAGGCGCTGCTCTGGGGCCACTATGTGCTGCGGCCATTTTAAAAATGCGGCTGTAGCCGCTGTGTAATTCAGTTGTGCAGATCACTCTCTGGACCAATTTTATGTTGTAGCCAGATATATTTTATCGGGCTCCTTTTCCCTGCTGCATGGTGCTGCATTAAGTCAATATATCCACCCAGTATGTACTCAAGGTTATATCTCACACACTGCCATTTATATATATATATATATATATATATATATATATATATATATATAGATATATACACATACAGGGCAATTCATATCACCTTGTATACATGCTGTGGGGCTGGTATACTAATGCAATGCTATGGGGCTTGTGATTCATGTTCTCAGTTAGCACGGTCCTCTTGGGCGAAAACATGTGCAGTCATTTGAATTGTCTTAAATCCAGGTACTTTATTTTTGTACTTCACCCCGGATACAGCAGAAAATTAAAGAAACCATAATATAACATAAACCTTTCTAAACAAAAACCTAGCTCGTCTGAGCACTTACTAACATAAAATTCCCCATCTGTCAAGGGTTAAACTATAAGAAAACAATACTGGTTTCACCAACCTAGTGTCTTGTCAGCTCTCTGCACTCTGGTTCTCAGGCAGCCTGTTGCTTTCAGCCCTTCAAGAGAGAAACAAACAAAATCTCTCCCTTACCTGCCTAGCAGGGAGGGGTTTATTCCTACTGCTGCAGCTGATTACCTGCAGCTGAGCAGTGTATTTGGAGACAGTCCAAAACCCTGACATGGACCTATGTCTCCCAAGAAAACAATAAACAGCGGAGTGGAGCACTGGCCCGCCCTGCTCTCCAAATGCTCCACCCCAGGGGCCCATAACTAAACAGTAGTTTAAGTTATATACACACATTTATAACACATACTCCCCCTGGGGTTCAATATCATATGCCTCTCTGAGCAATTTATTGGAAATATACACTCCCTCACAAACCACCCCATTCACCTTATCACAGGCTGGTAAACAATTTTTCCAGGGCTGGTTGTCTTTCTGTTACACTAAGGAAAATTGCAGACCTTAGTTTGATTTATACAACTTTAATTAATGGGATATCAAATGTGTATGTGTTGGAATGTATGTAGGCAGGAGACAGGTTCTTTGTATGGGACAGCCCTGGGCAAGGGAGGTGACATATAGTTAGCAGTCTTTATGACCCCAGGGGGATGAGAGGTGTATCTTGTGTCACCACAAAGATAGATAACAAACATGACCAGTCAATCACAGATGCTCCCATGGGATTCTATGGAAGTTATTGGTATGACTATGAGGAGATCTTGAGTCAGTAAGGGGTTTAGTAAGAATAGAATAGTAACAGTGAAGGAGAAGTATACCTGGGAGATCTCAATATGTCATGCATGATTCATATTTGTAAATTGAAATTGTAAATATATGTATGTTGTTATTGTTTGTCTTTAAATGTGGGGAATGTTTTGTAGGTTTTATTGTTTTATATTCCAGAATGTTTACATAAACTAACTTCATTTAAACCATTGCTGGGGATTCTCGATGTTCTGTTGCTGTGCTAATATATGAATTTTGCTGGATTTTGGTTAAAGCGGGAGCTATCAGATTGAAACCTCACATAATACAGGGCTTGTAAATTAATAAGCCAGAGAATGTATTAGTGAATTTCTTGCAAATGCATCAATAGATTTATTTTCCTGGATAAGGTTATTTCAATTAATATATCAAAATACATATCTGGATGATATCTGATGTGTAAATATATGTATACAGTGCTGGATACATTGTAGTCTCAAGCACATAACACACATTTATAGCCTATATATTATTCCATCTCTAGTTTTAAAAGTTAAGAATTCCCAATCTGGCACTTAAACTGCTTCATGTGTTTTACGCTTACTGAGGATCTTAATAATAGCCTATGAGGTAGTTGGTCTGTCCTAAACCACCAGAGCCTATGTATCTGTGTGCATTATTTTTGTATATTTTTGACTGAAGATTAAAGCTGGAAGTTTAGCACCTGGTGAGAGCTCCCATTCTATATTTTAAACCATGGTTTTCTTTTTTCCCCTCTACATATGCCTCTACTTGTGTGTTCTGATATTCGGAGTGCCCGAGGGACACCTTTTTGAGAGTTGCAGTACTATAGGAGGAGTATTTTTTTTTGATTCATTATGTCACTGTATTCACTAGTGGTTGTGTTGTTTTTCTGTCTCTCTTTCACTAAAATATTTCACCAAAGTTCCACAGAGTGTTCATATGACTTGAAGGTTGTACAGGAGGAAGATATCACCTCATGCAGAGTATACTATCAAGACATGTATTAAATGTATCCTCTGTGCCTTTAGCGTCTGTCCATATGAATGCTGTGTAAAAGACTTTTTCCACTTATTAAATATTTAACCTTTTTAGAACTCTGGTGGATGTTAATCAATGTGTCAAAAGCTATATATATATATTTTTTTTTTCAAATTAAAAAATGATTCTAGTGTAAGAATTTGAATGTTTCTGCTGATATTACTGATATTTTTGTTTATGTACTCATCTCTATCCTAGCTCTTTACTAGGGGGGGAGAGAGACAGAACAGGGGGAGGGGGGGAGAGAGAGACAGAACAGGTGTAGGGGGGACAGAGAGACAGAACAAGCGAGGGGGAAGAGAGAGAGAGACAGGAGGGGGGAGAGAGACAGAACAGGTGGAGGGGGTGAGAGAGAGACAGAACAGGTGTAGGGGGGACAGAGAGACAGAACAAGCGAGAGGCAGGGAGAGAGAGAGAGACAGGAGGGGGGAGAGAGACAGAACAGGTGGAGGGGGTGAGAGAGACAGAACAGTGGAGGGGGGGGGGCATGAGACAGACATGGCAAGGAAGAGGAAAGGGACACATACATAGGGGGGTGAAAGAAGGGGTGGGGCGCCATGGGGGAAGCCCGCACAGGGCGCCGGGACACTTAAGGCCGGCCCTGGTTGTCCCCTCCTAGATGTTCAAGTTTTACTAACAGTAAAAGAAAACATCAGTAACAACAGTAAAAGAAAAACATCATTAAACACACTTAGGAAGCGTAAAACTATTTTAATATAATAAGTGAACAAGGATGGTTCCATTGTGGTTACTGATGGTCTCAGATTTTTGGATGAAAGCACCTTCAGTAGTAATGCTTTGACTACCCACCTTATATACCTGGGGTATTATATGGTTTTTCTGGGTCCACAAACCACAATTGCCCCCGAGTTTACATGCACTTATTTGATAATTGAGTGAATTGCTTTTACTAGTGAGGAGAATGTGCTGTTGTTGCACATTTTATTTTACAAGGTGAAGCAAGTATGTCAAAACGGAGAAGAAAAGAATTCAGAGAGGTGAACTTCATCTGTTGGATGATAGTCCACATCCCTCAGTCTGTTCTTGACGTCAAAACTAATTTGATGGCTTCCTTGTGATAAATCTGAGCAACAACAACAGTAACCAAAAAAGATTTGAACATATAACCAAGTACTGTATCCTGCGCCCGGTAACAAGGCAGTTATAGCAGTCCCTCTAATGTCTCAAAGCTAGAAGTGGAAATAAGGCAAACAGAAAACAGTGGGACAGCATGCTAAATTTATGTATCATTATGTCTTTCATGTTTGATTGGGTGAATTTAGCACAATGTCCTATAACTTTCTGTAAAAAAAAATTCTACTTGACACCCTAAGTTATATACAATCTAATAAGTCTTAAAAGGACCATCACAAAAACTCAGAAAAAATAATTTCTTAGTAATTGTTTTGAATGATATATGTGTAGGAATAATGATTTATTATATTCCTCATAAACTGGCGTTATTGTATTATGTTTCAATTGACCTAAATCATTAGTCAGTGCTCTCTCGGGCACTGTTGGACTATGTATTATTGTGAACATTACGGTAGTTTTGCAATATTGATAGGTATTTCCATTTATATCACAATTTGTGAATGGAATGTGGGTCCATCCATCTAAAAACAAAGGCACAATCATAGAAATATTGTACCAATAAAACATTTGAGTACACTTTCTAAAAACAAAGTTTTTTTTCACAATTCCCTATATTTTACATAATATAACTTTCTTCATATGCTTGAAAATGAAACTATTTCCAAAAAAGCATAACCTAACCAATATTAAAACAGCGTTCAATGGAAAGAGTACTGAAAAGTGTTTATGGCTACTCAAAATAGCCAACCCTTGCTTTAACCCCTTAGTGACAAGACATTTTTACCTTGACTTTCCCTTGGTGACATTGCCTGTTTTGACATTTCTGGGATATTTGTGTTTAGCTGTAATTTTCTTCTCTTTCACATACTGTACCCACACAAATTATATGTTGTTTTTATCGTCATAAGAAGGGCTTTCATACCATTATGTTCATCATATATTATAATTTACTACAAAAAAATCATAAAATATGATGACATTTAAAAAAAAAAAAACTTTTTCTAAAGTTGACCTAAAATATAATTTACACAAATACAATTGTTAAAAAAGACCCCGTCTAAATAGTTTCTAAATGTTGTCCCGAGTTCAGAAATATGCATGTTTCCATATTTTTCGGTATTTTTTTGTGAGTTATGGGGTTCCTATATTGAACTTTTGACCCCAACCCGAACCCTAAATTTAACCCCAACTCTAACCATTATGCTATCCCTTAATATATTTTCATTTTAATTTAATTTTAACCCTATCCCTTATACAAAAAATATTTTCTTTTAACCCTATAGGCCAATCTAACATAATACTAGTTTTAAGCTAATTAAATCTTTTTTTTTTTTTTTAACATTGAACTACTTCTTGGCTGCCTCTAAGGGCAGTCAAGTAGCATATTCAGAGCTTCGGAATTTAATTTACTTTCACTTCCGAAGCTCAGACCACCAGAGGGCACAGTCATATTGATGCTCCATGGGGCGATGGTCGGTGCCCCAGAGTGGAAATGTCGGTGCTGGCTATTGCCTCAACATCGAGGCAATAGACCAGCACCATTAAAGCGGTTTTCGCAATCAGCTTGATTCACCGCAGGACGTGCCTGACACGTCCACTGTCGCGAAGGTGTTAATAACATACAGTGCATTGCAGCACAAATTCACTCTTTACATCTATGTATATATGTCAGCTTTTATATGATATGTTCTTTAGACTGACATTTGTTATCACATCTAATTTTTAATTAAAAGTTTTATTTTTTTTTAAACTTATATGAGTGCAGGAACTTATTAGTGTCTATTCATTAAAGGTACACTGCCACTTACATCATAATATGTAACTAGATAACCTGGTCATTTAAAACAAACAAAATAGTAGTTACATTACCCTCCCATTCAGTGCAAGTCTATGATCAGAATTCTGACTTATATACTGCATTCTGTGCAGGGCTGGCCTTAAGTGTTTTGGCGCCCTGTGCGGGCTTCCCCCGTGGCGCCCCCCCCATCTCTTTCACCCCCCTATGTATGTGTCTCTCTCCCTTCCCATGTTTGTCCCTTTCCTCTTCCTTGCCATTTCTGTCTCTCTCTCTCCCCCCCCGTCCCCTGTTCTGTCTCCCCCCCCCCGTCCCCTGTTCTGTCCCACCCTCCCCCTGTTCTGTCTCTCTCTTCCCCCCCCTCCCCCTGTTTTCACTCTCTCACCCCTCCCCTGTTCTGTCTCTCCCCCTCCCCCTGTTATCTCTGCCCCCCCTGCCCCTGTTCTGTCAGTCTGTCTCTGTCACCCCTCCCCTGTTCTGTCTCTCCCCCATCCACTGTTCTGGCTCTCTCTCCCCCCCTCCCCTTGTTATCTCTCTCTCCCCCAGTTCTGTGTCTCCCCCCTGCCCCTGTTCTGTCTGTCTCTCTCTCCCCCCTCCCCTGTTCTGTCTCTCCCCCATCCACTGTTCTGTCTCTCTCTCCCCCCTCTCCCTGTTATCTCTCTCTAGCCCTGTTCAGTCTCTCCCCCCCCTGCCCCTGTTCTGTCTGTCTGTCTCCCCCCTAACCCCTGTTCTGCCCCTCTCTCTCACCCCTCCCCTACCTTTGCATGCAATGTTGGATCCAGGGAGGGGGCGGAGCTAACCGGCACAGCGGTGTAGCTCCGCCCCCACCCTGTGAAGCAGAGCACAGTCTGCATTACGGGGAGCCATGGGCAGCAAGAGAAGGTGCTGCTCCGCTCCCCATGCTAAATGCAGGCATGGGGAGCCGAGCAGCACTTTCTCATGGTGCCAGTGGCTCCCTGTGAAGCAGACGCTGCTCTGCTTCACAGGGTGGGGGCGGAGCTACACCTCTCAGCCGGTTAGCTCCGCCCCCTCTCCGGATCTAGCAGAGTCTATGAATGGAGACTCTGTCTCTGTATAGTTAAATGCCGACAGCCTATAAACCGAACGACTTTCGGTTTATAGACTATCGGCTTATGTAATACATGTAAACCTATGGCTATTCTATAAACCGAAAGTCGTTCGGTTTATAGAATAGCAATAGGATTACATGTATTCCATAAGCCGAAAGTCTATAAACCGAAAGTCGTTCGGTTTATAGGCTGTCGGCATTTAACTATACAGAGACAGAGTCTCCATTCATAAAATTATGAATGGAGACTTTGTCTCCGTGTAGTAAAATGCAGAAAGCCTATAAACCGAACGATCGGTTTATAGACTTTCAGCTTATGTAATACATGTAATCCTATGGCTATTCTATAAACCGAACGTTCGGTTTATAGAATAGCAATAGGAATACATGTATTCCATAAGCCGACAGCCTATAAACCGAATGTTCGGTTTATAGGCCGTCGGCTTTTAACTATACGGAGACAAAGTCTCCATTCATAATTTTATGAATGGAGACTCTGTCTCCGTATAGTTAAATGCCGGCTTTTAACTGTACGGAGACAAAGTCCCCATTTATAATTTTATGAATGGAGACTCTGTCTCCGTATAGTTAAATGCCGACAGCCTATAAACCGAATGTTCGGTTTATAGGCTGTGGGCATTTAACTATACGGAGACAGAGTCTCCATTCATATGAATGGAGTCTAGTATAGTTAAAATTTTAAATGGCCTCAGTCTGACAGGGGAAATTTAGCTGGTGCTCAAAACGAGCACCAGCTACATTTCTCTAAATCGTGCGTGACGTCCGAAGGGCTTGCAATTTTTGGGCAGGGACCCACAGGGTCTATTAAGACCCTGATTGGGTCTCTGCCATAGTGTTCGTGGCTAAAGATCACCTTGTGATCAGTGGCCAGGAACAAATCGTGACTTTTTGGTGCTTACGTCATTTGGGACGCAAGCACCATGCGTCACAAAGGGGTTAAAACTCTCCACTTTTTTCAATTTATTTTTTAATACTAAATTCAAATCATTTCATGCTATTGGCAATTCTATAAACCGAAATAGAGTCGGTTTCTGGAATACCAATAGCAAAATAGCCATTACAAAATGCCTCGCTAGCCACCAGGGAGAATCGGGCAGCTGGGGGATGTCTGCACGAATCGTGCAGACAACCTCCATGCTGCCCGACACTTCCGTCTATTATGTATAGTGCATACATCCCCCGGCTGCCCCCACTAGCCACCAGGGAGCAAGAAACAGGTGAGGGGGGGACAGAATAACAAGGGGGGGGGCAGAGAGAAACAAGGGGAGGGAAGGGGGGAAGAGACAGACACAGGTGGAGCGAGGGGGGAGCCAAAGGGACGGTGAGAGAGAGACAACACTAAGGGGGGAGAGCGACAAATCTGGGGGCAAGGGAAAGAGAGAGGCAGCATTGTCACATAAAAGGAAATAAAAACAAGATTTTTTTTATATCATAATTTTTTATTAAAAAAGCAATTTACATGTGAATATATACTAGACATGTGCATTCGTTTTCGGACGAATGCATTTTCGTCCGAAAATAGCATTTTCGTCCATTCGCCCTAAAAACGAAGAACGAAAATACTAAGCTAACGAAAGCCGAATGAACGAATGGTTAATAAACGAAAATCATTCGATCATTCGTCCATTCGTAGTACTATTGCATTCTATAAGCCGAAATAGAGTCGGTTTATAGAATACAATAGCATTTAACTATACGGAGACAGAGTCTCCATTCATAAAATTATAAATGGAGACTTTGTCTCCGTATAGTTAAAAGCCGGCATTTAACTATACGGAGACAGAGTCTCCATTCATAAAATTATGAATGGAGACTTTGTCTCCGTATAGTTAAAAGCCGGCATTTAACTATACGGAGACAGAGTCTCCATTCATAAAATTATGAATGGAGACTTTGTCTCCGTGTAGTAAAATGCCCACAGCCTATAAACCGAACGTTCGGTTTATAGGCTGTCGGCTTATGGAATACATGTATTCCTATTGCTATTCTATAAACCGAACTTTCGGTTTATAGAATAGCCATAGGATTACATGTATTACATAAGCCGAAAGTCTATAAATCGATCGTTCGGTTTATAGGCTTTCGGCATTTTACTACACGGAGACAAAGTCTCCATTCATAATTTTATGAATGGAGACTCTGTCTCTGTATAGTTAAATGCCGACAGCCTATAAACCGAACGACTTTCGGTTTATAGACTTTCGGCTTATGTAATACATGTAATCCTATGGCTATTCTATAAACCGAAAGTCGTTCGGTTTATAGAATAGCAATAGGATTACATGTATTCCATAAGCCGAAAGTCTATAAACCGAAAGTCGTTCGATTTATAGACTTTCGGCTTATAGAATACTATTGGCTTTCTATAAACCGAACTAGAGTCGAGTCCCCATTCATAAGAAATTCTTATGAATGAGGAGGGACTCTAGTTAGGTTTTATAGAATGCCAATAGTTGTAAGGATCGCAGGACTACCCCCCGTCACCCACCTGCAGGACCTGATGCCCGACGGGTCCCGCGATCGGGACATGGCATCGCTCGCGTCCCCAGCCGTCGGATTCCCCGCTCGGCGCGCGCCCGGCATTGGTTACTCGCGCGCGCGCGTCAGACCTCTGTGGCTTTTCTCTCCCGAGCGTCTCTATGGAAACGAGCGGCACGGCGCGTGTCTCACACGTCACGGGGGCGGGGCTATGGCCCTTTAAAACACCGGCGCGCCTTTTTCAAAATTGCTTGAGTATTCACCTTGCCTGTTCCTGTTTAGTGATTTTTTCCTGCTATTGTTGTTTGACCCGGATTGTTTTACTGACCTTCGCTTCTTCTGGACTCCTGACCCGGCTTGATTCCTTGGACCTCCCGCTTTCTGGCTCCCTGACCTTGGCTCTCCTCCTCGTTTTTTGTGATCTCTGGACTCCCTGACCCGGCTTGGTTACCGTTTATTCTATCTCTTCTCTACTACCTGGATTCCCCTGGACTACCCTTTTTTCTGACACTCGTGCCAGTTGTCACTGCTGCAGTCTCACTATCCTCCAGTACTGTGGTGTCTGGCAAGGGCTGTCACTGCTGGAATCGGGGCTCCACTTCTGAACCACGGTACGTTCATCACAAAATACTCAAGCCGTCATATATGGACCCCGCATAAGTGATGGAAGCCGTCTCTGCCATATCCCGACAATTATCCACCCTCACCCAATCGGTGCAGGATCTGCAAGCAAGCCATTCGCATTTCCAGCATCAGCTCCATGACTTGCAAGCGTCACGCCTCTACCCCTCCACCGAAGGGCCGTCTCCCCCTTTGAACGTACCTCTTCCCGAGCCGGCTTCACTATCCGCCCCTGAACCTCGAATCCCTCTGCCAGAACGGTTCTCGGGTGATAGGAAAAAGTACCGTGCTTTCATGACTTCGTGCCAACTACTGTTCTCCTTACAGCCACGGACGTATGCCACCGACTACGTCAAAATACGAACCGTTATTTCTCTGCTTCAGGGGGAACCACAGACATGGGCACATCACCTCTTGCATTCACACCATCCAGCGTTGGACTCTTGGTTGACTTTCTGTCAGGAGATGGACGCCCTATTCGAAGACCCGCTCAGAATGGCTACAGCCCAATCCTCACTCCGCTCCCTGAGACAAGGCCGAAGACCCATGGAAGAATACGTAACGGAATTCCGGAGTCTGGCTATCGACAGCACCTGGAATGAACCAGCACTATTGGACCAATTCCGCCATGGTTTAGCTGACTCACTCAAGGATGAACTCGCACGTATTGGGATACCATCATCACTGGATGCCCTTATCCATTTAGTGGTACAGCTGGATCGACGACTAAGGGAGAGAAGATTGGAGCGTACATCCACTTTCACACCTCCACCCAGACGTTCAACTGCATTTTTTGAAACTCCCAGTTCCAGTACCACAGCCACCAACCCTCAGGAAGAGCCTATGCAAGTGGGCCTTGCCCGGGGCCCCCTTACTGAGGCTGAAAGAACCCGTCGTCGAGTGAATAATCTATGCCTGTACTGTGGTAAACCGGATCATCTTATACGTACCTGTCCTCGACTGCCTAGACCATCGGGAGGTAAGATACTCCAATTCCACCATTGTCCCAGTACAGTGCTTTCGCTTGGGTCCCCTCATCTATCCCTTTCCTTGTCTCTACAGTGGGCCACTAAGTCTGCTACACTTCAAGCTATCATCGACTCGGGAGCAAGTTGCTGTTTTCTCGACCACTCTACGGCCAAGCTCCTTCATATCCCTACCTTCAAGAAAAACAAACCGTTACATATACAGGTGGTAGACGGAACACCCCTCAACTCAGGCCCCGTTACTTTGGAGACCTTGCCACTACAAGTCACGTTAGACTCATCCCATACAGAGTCTCTTCGCTTCCAGGTTGTGAATTCGCCTCTCTACCCAGTTATCTTGGGGATTCCCTGGCTACGACAACACAACCCCCACATAGATTGGGGAAAAGGTTCCCTCACGTTCACTTCCGAATTTTGTCAACACCATTGTTTGGTCACCCCATCTCCACTACTGACCACCGTAGACTCCTGCTCTCCTGACTCCGCTTCTGAAGTCCCAGATCCGTACGGTGATTACGCTGACGTGTTCGACAAGAAGGGTGCTGACATTTTACCACCAAGGCGTCCTTATGATTGTCCCATCGACCTTTTGCCTGGATCATCCATTCCTTTTGGGAGGATTTACCCGTTGTCTGAACCGGAATTAATCCACCTAAAGAATTATATTGAGGAAAACTTAAAGAAAGGCTTTATTCGACCATCTACCTCCCCGGCAGGTGCTGCCATATTCTTTATCGGGAAGAAGGATGGAGGCCTCAGACCGTGTATCGACTATCGGGAACTTAACGATATTACGGTAAAAAACCGTTACCCTCTACCCCTCATTACAGAACTTCTGGACCGAGTGAGGGGAGCTACCATCTTTACCAAGATAGACCTACGTGGGGCCTATAACTTGGTACGGATTCGCAAGGGGGACGAATGGAAAACTGCTTTTCGCA
The DNA here is from genome assembly GCA_036172795.1 of Pelodytes ibericus. NCBI lineage: Eukaryota > Metazoa > Chordata > Amphibia > Anura > Pelodytidae > Pelodytes > Pelodytes ibericus. The sequence goes on from CM069861.1 coordinate 88,278,473, forward strand.
CTCGATATGGGCACTTCGAATATCTGGTAATGCCTTTTGGGCTGTGTAATGCCCCTGCCACTTTCCAGCACTTCCTGAACGACGTTTTTCGAGACTTTTTAGACGTCTTTTTGGTAGTATATCTGGATGATCTCCTCATTTTTTCAAAGGACCTTCAAGAACATCGTCTCCATGTCCGCCAAGTTCTTTCTCGTCTTAGAACGCACCAATTATATGCCAAACTGGAGAAATGTTCCTTCGAGTGAACCAAGGTTGAATTTCTTGGTCACATCCTCACTCCAGGAAATATACAAATGGACCAAAGAAAAATCTCCGCAGTTTTGAATTGGCCGATACCTACCAGCAAAAAGGCTGTCCAACGTTTTATAGGATTTGCCAATTACTACCGCAAATTTATAAGGGGGTTTTCTCAGGTAGTCGCCCCAATCACGGAACTAACTCGACTGCATGTTTCTTTTTTCTGGTCTCCAGCCGCACAAAAAGCCTTCGACCTCCTGAAACAACGCTTCACCTCTGCCCCTGTTCTCATCCAGCCGGACGCATCACTCCCATTTTTTGTGGAAGTAGACGCCTCCGAAACTGCCGTAGGAGCCGTGTTGTCCCAAAGACATGGAGAAAAGGCTCTGTTACACCCTGTGGCCTTTTATTCTCATCGCCTTACTCCTACTGAATCCCGCTATGATGTAGGGGACAGAGAACTGTTAGCAATCAAACATGCGTTGGAAGAATGGAGACATCTGTTGGAAGGATCAGCACACCCCGTTACTATTTACACGGATCACCGTAACCTAGAGTATCTGAAACTAAACGCCTCCGTCCCCGACAAGCGAGATGGTCCCTCTTCTTCACCAGATTCAACCTTCACATAACCTTCCGACCGGGATCACGCAATATCAAAGCCGACGCTCTATCACGCATCTACGATATACCCCCTAAAGAAGACACCACGCCTGATACGATCCTGCCATCTTCTATCTTTCTGACCACACATATCGATCTGATGAAGGAAATTCGGAGTCATTCAAGAAACATTGTGCTTCCCAGCACCCAACCTCCTATCAGGTCCCGAGGGGGGTACCATTACTACCAAAATAGAATATACGTGCCCAAACCAGTCCGTGTTGCTGCTCTGCAAGCCCACCATGATTCCCTGTTATCTGGGCATGGCGGGATTACCAAGACTGTAGAACTCCTCCGCCGTCACTTTTGGTGGCCTTCTCTGAGAAAAGATGCCTCGGATTACGTTCGCACATGCGACACCTGTGCCAGAAACAAGGTCAACCGAACAAAGCCTGCTGGCTTATTGTGCCCTCTCCCGGTGCCCTCCAAACCATGGACTTCTATCTCGATGGATTTCATCGTTGACCTTCCTCCCTCTCAGAAACATGATACCATAATGGTGGTGGTAGACCGCTTTACCAAAATGGCCCATTTCATCCCCATCGTGGGGATTCCTACTGCCGCCACTACAGCATCTTTGTTTCTGTCCTCAGTGTTTCGATTACATGGATTACCTCAGACCATCACCTCTGATCGAGGAGTTCAATTCACGTCTCATTTCTGGAAATCATTTTGCCGTAACCTCCAAATCAACCCAGCTTTGTCCATCGCATTTCACCCACAAACCAACGGACAGACGGAACGCCTGAACCAGATCTTGGAACAGTATATCCGGTGCTATACTACCCACTTACAAGATGATTGGCTCACTCTGCTCCCAACGGCTGAATTCGCCTATAACAACCATTACCAATCCTCCACCCGTATGTCCCCGTTTTTTGCATCTTATGGATACCACCCTGCTTCGGTTCCTGGGTTGATGGTAGATTCCTCTGTTCCTGAAGTTAATGACAGATTGTCTCGTATGTCCCGTCACCTGACTCTTCTACGCCAGAACCTCCTAAGGGCCCAGGCAACCCAAAAACGTTATGCTGACCGTAAACGCACTCCTCCCCCCATCTATACTCCTGGAGACAAGGTATGGCTGTCGGCCTCACACATCCGTTTGGCATGTCCATCAAAGAAGTTGGGTCCCCGTTTCCTCGGCCCTTATACGGTTACGAAAGTGCTCAGTCCCGTAGCCGTGCGCCTTAAGCTCCCTTCCTCGCTACGGATCCACCCCGTGTTCCATGTTTCTCTCCTAAAACCCTACCTGGCTAACCCTTTCAAGGGTCGTGTTCCGGTTCCTCCAGCTCCGGTGGTTGTGGATGGCAGCGAGGAGTATGTGGTTCAACAGATTTTAGACTCTCGTTGGTGCAGGGGGCACCTCGAATACCTCGTTCACTGGCGCGGTTACGGTCCCGAGGAACGGTCATGGGAACCGGTGTCGCACATCCACGCTCCGGCTTGCCTACGTGCCTATCACCGAAGATACCCTACTCGCCCTTCGTTGGTTCGCGTCCGGAGTTCGCGCCTGGGGAGGGGGCTCTGTAAGGATCGCAGGACTACCCCCCGTCACCCACCTGCAGGACCTGATGCCCGACGGGTCCCACGATCGGGACATGGCATCGCTCGCGTCCCCAGCCGTCGGATTCCCCGCTCGGCGCGCGCCCGGCATTGGTTACTCGCGCGCGCGCGTCAGACCTCTGTGGCTTTTCTCTCCCGAGCGTCTCTATGGAAACGAGCGGCACGGCGCGTGTCTCACACGTCACGGGGGCGGGGCTATGGCCCTTTAAAACACCGGCGCGCCTTTTTCAAAATTGCTTGAGTATTCACCTTGCCTGTTCCTGTTTAGTGATTTTTTCCTGCTATTGTTGTTTGACCCGGATTGTTTTACTGACCTTCGCTTCTTCTGGACTCCTGACCCGGCTTGATTCCTTGGACCTCCCGCTTTCTGGCTCCCTGACCTTGGCTCTCCTCCTCGTTTTTTGTGATCTCTGGACTCCCTGACCCGGCTTGGTTACCGTTTATTCTATCTCTTCTCTACTACCTGGATTCCCCTGGACTACCCTTTTTTCTGACACTCGTGCCAGTTGTCACTGCTGCAGTCTCACTATCCTCCAGTACTGTGGTGTCTGGCAAGGGCTGTCACTGCTGCAATCGGGGCTCCACTTCTGAACCACGGTACGTTCATCACAATAGTATTCTATAAGCCGAAAGTCTTTAAAACGAACGACTTTCGGCTTATAGAATACATGCAATGCTATTGGCTTTCTATAAACCGAAAGAGTCCCCATTCATACGAATAGGTCAATTGACCTATTCGTATGAATGGGAACTAAATTTCGGTTTATAGGAAGCCAATAGCATTACATGCATTCCATAAACCGACAGTCATTCATGTCGGTTTATGGAATGTAGTACAATGCTATTGGTATTGTATAAACCGACTCTATTTCGGTTTAGAATGCCAATAGCACGAATGGACAAATGGACGAATGAACTAATTATTTTCGTTTATTAACCATTCGTTCATTCGGATTTTGTTAGTTAAAATTTTCGTTTTTCGGACGAATGGACGAAAATGCTATTTTCGTCCGAAAATGCTATTTTCGTCCGAAAATGCTATTTTCGTCCGAAAATGCATTCGTCCGAAAACGAATGCACATGTCTAATAATTATGCCATGCGCAGGGAACCTTCTATTACATATTTTGTGCTGTAAGGCAAAAGATGAGCAGTTATGACCCCGCCTTCAGGATGTCATAATCTGCTGAGCCACCTATGCCCATCCCCTTTGCAGGTGACAAAGTTGGGCTGTCTTAGCTAGAGATAGAGGGGGATAAAGTGGTGTGCAGATAAAGTGGAGAGTCATTTTTACCATCAAAAGCCACAACAATGTCAGACTCCAGGTGTAAGAAATATAGGGACCACTTATAGTATGATAATTTCTTTTTTGTCCTTTCTATTTTAAACTGTTTTATGTACTTGCATTTATGTCTATGTCTTTTATATACATTTTTGTGTAACAGCACTGTGACTTATTTTACTCAGATTCAATATTTTTAATCAGTTCTGTCTCTTGTCTAACCTTTATAATCAAATTCAGCCTAGATATAGCCTTGTTACATAACGTTACTAAAGGATTAATTGGTTAGATATTGGGTCAGTAAGAGTTTGTGTACATTAAAATTTTACTGTGTTTTTGGGGTAACTGAAAACTCCCGTAAGTCTTAGTGGTGGCAGCTTTTTGTTCTTTTAGGTGGGAGTTTTGTGGGTGACCACTGGGGGCTCGTGGTGGTTGTGACGAACGCGCCAGAAGTCTGGTTGGCGTTTAGCCCCTTTCACACCCATACTCCCACGTCACTGCTCAGCCAATAGCCCTGTCCGTGAAACCATGTGATACAGTTCATTACCAATGTGGTTCTTTTTTGCTTTATCAAGTGTGTGGATCATTTTGGTGGTTACTGTAGTACCCAAAGTAGGCTAACCATTACCGATTCATTTACAAAATATTTTACTAGTAAGAATTTTTTGAGATATATTAATTTCCAGATCCTGGAGAGTTTTTAAACTATACAGTTACACATTAATACACAGTAACAAGAAATGACACATTAAACATGATCAGTTATTGCAGGTACATTTTGATTTAAATTGGTGAAAGGTTTTAATCCCTTGTGTGCATAGCTCTGCGGATGAAACACCTCAGCCTTCTTCCTTCTACTAAGTAAATATGAAGAAGTGATTGTAAACTACAACAGGTAAAGCATATGTCTGGATTAAAGTTTTAGCAGCATTTTAAAATATGACTTAGATTCTGACTGAAATCATTTTTGAAAACTTTTATTTATACATTTTCAATAATGTTTGATAAAATAGCATCACATATCAAGAAACAGATGTGTGAGAACTTAATATTAATATTGAGGTTATATATTTGTTCCTGCTTTTTACACTAAACAGTCATGCTCAGTCATAAGAACAGTGCAAAACAGTCCACTGTTTCCCCAAAAACATGGTTTCTGTGTTTACCTTGTGTAATGCACTTGCAGATGTAGTAGTTCCTAAACTTCTGACTTTCTAGTTAAGTAATCCTCTTTGTTGTCTTATCTTGCTCGGCACAGAGAGGTGCAAATAAAAGAAGAATATCATGGATCCCCTAGCTCTCCCTCATCTCCATCAATCCGAGGTAACCAAGGGCTAAATCTTATGAAGTTTGATGTGGAACAGATAGCATCTGTTTATAATATTGTAAAGTGTCTCATGCAGACTTATACAATGTATGCTTTGCTTGGTTAGAACTATATCATCAAGCCAATCATCCTGAGAAAAAGTATTACATATATCTTACTCCCACTTAATCCGTAGGCTGTTCTTTCCTTGTAAAATTAGTAAAAACCATAAACTTGGTTTACTGAGTTTAATCGGTCCTTAAAATAGTTATCCAGAAATGTAACTAGAATGTCTCAAATAGTCATGTTTATTACAATTATATTTTACCCTCAGGCAATTAAAGAACTCCCTTGGTTAGTTTGCTTATTTGACCCAAAAATAAGTGAAATGGTTCACAATTTCCTTCATCTTGTTTCTCCATCTCAAGCCAAATTGGCCTAGAAAGAATGACATTGGGGAATGAAACCACTCCGTTCAGTCCATTCTTTTGAATAATATTCTGGGCAATCCTTGGTTCCCTGCCCCACCAAATAATTTCTACTATAATCTGACATTTATATAATATTTGGTAGGTCTAGTCTCAAATGTATTCCTAAATAAATAGGATAGCTTTACTTTACCAACCAAGAATCTTCCAACCATGGGGGTGGTGGTCATTTAGAACAGTTGGAATAAATCAGATAAGAGAACAGTACCAGAGCATGTAAAGGTTATATCGATCAATATAGTACAAACAGAACCTGTTTTAACATAAAAACAAAGCAACAGAAAGATAGTTGTGGCTAGGTAAATAAAGAATAATAAGGCCAAAAGTGAAGCAGTTGTTGAAGACTTCTCCTTGATTTGACTTTGCAGAAAGGAGAACGTTGTAACCACCATTCAAATGACTTGCTATGTGGATAGTGGAGTTTCAGGTCTTATATATTCGTTTTATGTATCCAAATGTGTTTCTTGTGTTGCCCTGTTGGATATAACATGACCTACCAAAAATAAATTAAAATGTGTGCAATGGGAGAGGTTTGCAGTGGACCACGAAACTGAGGTAAAAAAGGAAATGCTAATGTTTTAGGTATAAGATGATATCAAGGGACATTCAATCACGTCTTTGGCTGAAGCAAGCATGCTCATTACGATCTAACCACCTGCAGGGCATGGTTCAGGTTTCAATACTAAATCTGAATCAATCTTTAGTCTGGCTGCTGGGTGTTGGGTTACAATTGAAAGCCATCGAGAAAGACTAGATGAGACATAGTGAAGAATAAATGTTACTCTTTTCTCTCGTTCTTTTTAAATGCTATATTTGTACACTCGAAAACATTCTCTTGGTCCACCATGTGTGCAGAGAAATATTTGAATTTAATTGTCCAAGACAGCGTCCATTTAAAAGAAAGAAACAGATTACCGTCCAAGAAGCAAAAGCACGGGTTTTACATTGCAGCCTGGCATGCACATCTTTTTCATCTTACTGACACTTGATCTCATGACATAAGCGCACTGGGTTGCTAGCAAGATACTGTATAACATTTCAGAAAGTTATACCAGGAAAAATAATACTCACTATTAAAATAGCATAAAAAATAGAAGAGGATTAAATCATTAAGGTCTAATATTCAACTCCCCAAAAAACAACTAACTGTACCTGTTACTTTTTATCTTAGTTGCTTATAAACCCAAAAATATGACTTTCTGAAATAATACTTAGAATGTATGTAAACGTATACATATAATTACTAAGTAAAGCAAACTCTGAAGTTTAATCACTTAAAAGTGTGATCAGAAAGGTGGAACTAACTGGAATGTTTTTGTTAGTTCTGCTAATATAACGTACATCTTGTGCTCTCCATTCCCATTTTAAATATTTTTTTAGTTGACTGTGATGAGATGATGAATTGTACCGATACACGCATACATTCCCATCATATGATGTCTTGATATGCAAGCTCAATATGGTGATTGGTCTGCACATGCGCAATGCCTGTCGTCATGGTTTATTTTGCAAGATTCTGGTATAGTGGTGGAACCCTTTAACAGACCATAGTATACACAAACAACAGCGAAATACAGCAAGAGTAGGTCTAAATCATCATTTAGGAAACCAGAAACAAAATAAGGTTCCCTTTCCATGGAGTGAGAGGAGCAGGACCACCCTGGATAACCCACCTTCAGTCAGGGCCGGACTGAGGATAAAAACCAGCCCTGGAAATAATTGTATACCAGCCCCATAGCATGACATATTTATACCAGCCCCATATAACATTATTTTCTTGATCATAAAATGGAAAACCATGCATTTTAAAGTACATAAGGGCAATATATATCCCCAGTATGTGCACAAGGTTATATTGAACACAGTGCCCTAATATATACCTCAAGCACAGGGCAATACATAAGCCCCAGTATGTACACAAGGTTATAGGAATTGCCCTGTGCATTGGGGTATATAACAGGGCAGTGTGTGAGATATAAACTTGTAAACATACTGGGTGGATATATTGATTTACCTCAGCACCCAGACTGCACTCACAGATCGCGTCCAGCACCCATGACCTATCCCAGGACTCATATTGCACTTACAGGACTTACCCTAGCACATAGATTGACTCACAGCACTTGCTCCAGCTAGGACTTACTCCAGCACATAGATTACGCTCACCGGACTTGACCCAGCACTCAGGACTTATCACAGCATGCATATTGCAGTCACAGGGCTTGCCCCCAGCACACAAGATTTACCCCAGAACTCATATTGCACTCACAGGACTTGCCCCAGCTTACAGATTGCACTCACAGGACTTTCCAAAGAACATGGATTACACTCACAAAACTTGCCCCAGCACCTCAGAAAGCTGATTGCACTTACATGACATTCACATGCTCCATCACTTAGAATGAACTGACAGGATTTGCCCCAGCACTCAGGACTTACCCCATCACTTAGAATGCCCTGAGAGGACTTGCCCCAGCACTTAGAACTTACCCCATCACTTAGATTGCACATACAGGACTTGCCCCAGCACAGAAGACGTTTATCAGGCTGGCACACAGCGGACACTGCACTGCTACTTTTACTGATATTGTTTGCTGTTTGATACACACCGACATAAACCCTTACACACACAGTCACACATACATACAGAAATACACACACACACACAGATACAGTTCCACAGACACACCTACAGTAACACTTATAGACATAAACACAATCACACTTACACATGCAGACACTTACACACGGTAACATGTACACTGTCACAAACGCAGACACACTTACATATACACACATATTTTTTTTTTAAATGCTGTTTGCAGGGAGGTGTCTGGTTCAGACCAGGCGGTGTACACACATGCAGAAATACACACTTACATACAGTTACACTTACACATAGTCACACTCACAGTTATGCAGGCACGCTTACATACACACTTACACACAGTCACACTTACAGATAAAAAATTACACATTCACACATACACACAGTAAAACATGCACACTGTCACACGCAGACACACTTACATATACACACAGATTTCTTCTTTTTTTTTTTAAACGGTGTCTGCCTCGTATACCTGCAGAGGTATGACAACGTCAGTTTTTTCCTGAGCGTCGGATGTCACCTACATCCCGCACTCAGATAGTCTCGGGCAGGGGTGGACTGACAAAGCATGGGGCCCCTGGGCAATAGATAGTCATGGGGCCCCCTTGTGCCCGCCACATGTATATACAATGTGTGCCCATGTGCAAGCCCCAATAAATGGTTCTATTTATTCACCCTTTTTTATTTTAATTCTACCATGCTGAAAAGGTGGATAAATAGAAACATATTTAAAAAAAAAATGTAATTAAACTTTAGCACCCACTTTGCACACCAAGGGCATGCCCCATCACCCATATTACACACCCAGGACATGCCCTATCACCCATATTACATACGCAGGACATGCCCCATCACCCATATTACATACGCAGGACATGCCCCATCACCCAAATTACAAACCCAGGACATGCCCCATCACCCATATTACAAACCCAGGACATGCCCCATCACCCATATGTACATCCAGGGCATGCCCCAGTAGTGTGTCTATTTAGCGATATATATATATATATATATATATATATATATATATATACACACCCCTTCTGACAGTTATATACATAACATGGAGGCACAAGAGCAAGATCTTGTCTAAAGGAATTAGACATAAAATAGCGCCATTAATTATACACAACCCACTTAACGCACCAATATATGTCAGGAATGTTAACATTTGAGGTACAATACATATCACTCGCCCTCATGGGACATTTTCTTTTTTACATACATGATGCATTATGAAGTAGTTAAGGGTATCTTCACTGCTGCATCATGTCTAAATGTAACAGGATTAATAAACTGTATGTGTTAAAAATTACACAGAAATTACCACACATACACAGTCACACATGTAGTCAGTAACATACATACACACTGAAACACACACATGCCAGCAATCTTCCTACCTTGGATGATGGTCTGGTACACTCAGTGGGTGGGTGGATGGGTCAGCCATGGTGAGCTCTGACAGTTAGTTCTTCATTGTGCATGGCACTCTATACAGTGCTGCACCACATGTCACCTGGCTCTGTATGAGCACTACGCGCTCCAACTAAAGAGTGCCCACTGTGAGGGGAAGGACCTCACAGGAACTCAGTGAACGGGACCGCTAGGGGTAAGTGCCGGCAATACTATCTGCGCATGGGAGGGGGAAAACTGCATGGTAACGGGGATGTGAGGGCCTGGACTAGTTACATCCCTTTCGGTGGAGGGCACAACAGGAAGTTGGGGGGCGGGGGTTTCTTCAAGCGGCACCACGGCCGCACTCTTAAAGTGTCCCCAGCGGCCGAATTCTTAAAGCGGCCTCCACGGCTGTGTTCTTAAAGCCTGCGGCGGCCCGATGGAAGACGGCCTACCGGGATTTTTCCCGGTATCCCGGTTGGCCAGTCCGGCCCTGCCTTCAGTCCTGGTAATCCTGGAGTATGTCATGCTGAATATGTCTCTGACAGAGTCTATCCAAGTTGTCCTCTTGTTGAGAATCCTGTCCAGCTGAATAAACATGCCAAATTAGCTAAAAACAATATAGAGTTTGTGACTTCTTTCTTACCTTTGCACCACACACCTTTAAAAGTTATATCCTCATTACATCTATCACCATGAGACTGAGAGAACCCAAGAGAAACATTGGGTTTCATAAAACTTTGCTGAACCTCCCTGAGTCTGAGAAAGAATGGGGTCAGGACAAAGATACCCCATATGTTTTTTTTAGTAAAAGTGAATATCTTCTATATATATTTGTTATGTATAACTGCAATCAAAAAAACAATTTTTTTTGTACGTTGACTGCGCTGGCTCAATAAATAAATAACCAGCAGATGCAGTGCCAAAATCTGTTGGGCATCTGCTTTATACATAGGTCCACAATGCTACCATTATTTGGTGCTATCGTTTATACATGATTCCCTATGTTTCTATTTTAATCAATTTGATTTCCTATAAGTTTCTTGGTCAGTTTGATAACCAATTCTCACCAGAGAGCCCCCTTTTCCCCTTTCTTTTCTGTTAATGAAACAGTAGGGAACTGGAGCTACAACAGAGAGAAATCCAGATGATTCTCTGCCTCCTGTGGGAAAGCACTGGTGACCATTAATCAAGTGATGTCGTTATTCTCTCAGTCAGTGGTAGGACTATTCAGTGAGAGGGCATGCAGTCATTTATAGCAAGATATCCCCCCTCCCGTGTGTTTAATTGAATATCTTACAGTACATTTTTCACGCACTGTACAGAATAGTTTATCAGAGTCAGTTCTCTGGTCTCCTGACATGTTTTTAGGCTTTTCGTAGCCTCTTTACAACTTCTGCAGAAGGTAAAGTATCTGATGGTGTTCAGCCTGATATAGAGCAATGCGTGTGTTGGAAGTTGCACTATAATGCTGTATAGCAATAGGAAATATGTAAACTTAGCATAAATCTTTTTACTTGTATCATCATCACCTATGGAAGTTAAATATTTCCATCTTCTACGTGTATTATTTTTCATGATGATTTTTTTTCTAGCATTTAAAGTTTTTGTCAAATGATATTGGGAAATGAGAAATGACTTCTAAGTGCCAGTGATGAGCCAGTATTATAATGGCACACACACTGATCCTATGTTTGCATTAGAAAGACTGTATAAAGAATCACCCACTCACATACATTAATAATATTACAATATTTTACCTCAAAGGAAACACTGTTTTCAAGTATATCCTGGGGATGATACTGTTTTCCAACTTGACCACAAAAGTGAAAGGCGGAGTTGACCCTTTCAAGTACCAAACCTATAATAGTATAATGAGAATTAAGCAGGCTTTATAGATTGTGGACTCACAGACTGAGATTACTCACAATTTTTTGGGATTTTTTTTGGCATCCATTAACCTACCTACTGATATCGGTAGAGTTCACTTTGCAATATAGTTAATAATAAGAGAGTCAACTAAAGTGTTTGAAACAATTTCTGTGAGGAACAGTCCAAACTTCATATTTATCTTATCCCATAACATTTACCCAGGACAGATTGATTCCATGTTATATATTAATTGCTGGTTTGTGACTTAAAGGGACACTCCCACCCAAAAAATGAAAATGATTTTTATTATTTTTTTGCATAGTTGATTTTCAGATTTGTTATGTGAGTTTATTTTATTAAATATTTTATAAACAAGTGTGACTGGGCACCGCCATTTTGTGAAATATAGTGTTTTTGGGTGAATGTTGCATCATGGGTATAATTCTCAAAATGGATGCTGGAGATAAACACCTAATTTTATTTTTACTTTTATATGCAAATAATTCAAACATAGAAGAAAAAACATTGGCATATGTCTTATATATGTGTTTGTTTTAAATACACAGATTGTGAAGAAAATAGACTTTATTCGGTCTTTTCTTCTGTGTTCGGGCTTTTTGCGTACAGTATTGCTTGCAGGAGGATTCCTCATAAAAGCCAGTGTGTTTTGAATAAAAACCGTTATTCCTCTTGCAGGAGGATTCCTCATAAAAGCCAGTTGTTTTTTTAATAAAAAACGTTATTCCTGTTTCACCCTTCATGAAGTCTGGGCTCATGTTTGGGGGATATTCGATTTGCTGGGGAGAAACGTCTTGGAAACTGCGTTCCTCTACAGTATTCCTCTACTCCTGGCTGCAGCTATAATCACTCATGCTTGGCTAGTGGAAAAGGAATATAAGACAGCAGTACCATAGTCACTGCAGGTCTTAACAACTGGTGGCAAGCGACGGGATCGAATGGGACGCATAAAGACAACTGGTGAATGGCCCAGCAGTACGAGAAACTAAAAGGGACTACGCTAAAGGATCTGCTGGAAGCCCGAGGTCAGGTCAACAAAAAGAAAGCTACCCTCATAGCAGAACTAACGGAGGGCGACCAAACCAGCAGCATGGCGAATGTCAGCCAGGAGGAAGCAGAATTTCAACAGAAGGGGATGTGGAGGCTAAACCTATATGGGCCAAATCCCACACCTGAGATGGTGACGCAAGTCCTGGCACAAGTGAACGCAGAACGCAGAGCACAACAGGCAAGCTTAAACCAAGGAGACACTGCTTCCTTAGCTGGATCTTTAAATGGAGTGCAGCGGAGAAAGATTAATTATGCTGCTTTTAAACGTTTTTCGGATGGAGAGATGGAAATTGACGCATATTTACAGGATTTCGAGCGTCAATGCGCTTTGGAGGGTCTGGAATCAGAGCAATGGGCCGCGATTTTAAGTCACAGGCCGAGCAGCTGAGGCGTACCGAGCAGTTCCTGACACCGCAATACACAACTACGCCAGGGTAAAGGACATTCTGCTAGCCAGGTATGCCGTGACCCCAGAGACTTACAGGGAAAAGTTTCGGGCGTTACGGAAGGGGGTCGGAGACTCCTACCCCGAATGGGCCTTTAGGATGCATCGGGCAGCCCCAAACTGGATACAAGGCTGCCAGGCCACAACGCTAGAGGAGGTGCTGCAACTCCTCTTGCTAGAACAATTTTATGACCACACACCGGCAGACACCAGGGACTGGGTCAGAGACAGAAAGCCGGCCACAGTCAAGGAAGCCCGCCGAGCTGTACCGACACACTCCGAGGAACCTCAGGTAGGGACCGAAATCCCAGTAGTATGCCCTATCCCCGTCCCCTTCTGGGGCACCCAAGACTTTGGCCAAGCCCAGCAGCCAGATCCCACCTTAGCAGGTTACAGGAAGGCAGTAGGTACCCCTAAGGAAGGTAATGCCCACAAGAATTTCCACTGGGACAAGGGATTGTTATATAGGGTCACCGGGGGAGTGGGACAGGGGGCAGCCCAAGTTAGAAAAAGACAGCTGGTCGTACCCCGCAAATACCGAGCAGAACTCTTAAAGCTCAGCCATGATATCCCACTAGCCGGACATCTGGGTATCAAGAAAACCAAGGACCGCCTTACCCAGACGTTCTTCTGGCCAGGGATATCAAAAGATTTGCAGACGTACTGCAGGACATGTGACACATGTCAAAGGATAGGGAAACGGTGGGATCACCCTAAAGCCAAGTTACGGTCCCTACCCATAATCGAAGAGCCATTCTATCGAGTGGCGGTAGACCTGATAGAGCCCCTCAGCAAACCCAGCTCCTCCAGTAAACGGTACATCCTCACAGTGGTGGATTACGCCACCAGATACCCTGAGGCTGTGGCGCTCTCCAACATTGAGGCGGAGACGGTAGCGGAGGCGCTAGTCAGGATCTTTTCCCGAGTAGGGTTTCCCCGGGAAATACTTTCCGATCAGGGAACTCAGTTCACGGCAACTGTAACGAAACAGTTATGGCGGAGCTGTGGGGTGAAACCGTTATTCAGCTCCCCCTACCATCCCCAAACCAACGGCCTCTGTGAGCGATTCAACAACACGCTTAAGCAGATGCTCACAGCGTTCGCAGAGTCCTACGGTCAATGGGAGAAATTTCTACCTCATCTCCTTTTTGCCTACCGGTAAGTACCCCAGGCGTCCACCGGGTTCTTCCCCTTCGAACTCCTATACGGGAGAAAAGTCCGGGGACACCTGGACCTCATACGGGAGCACTGGGAGGGCAACCCAGGAGAGGAAGGGATCCCAGTCTTGCCATTCGTGCTGGAGTTCCAGGACCGCTTGCAGGCCCTGACCGGATCTTTTCGGGAGAACCTGCGGGTGGCTCAGAAACGACAGAAACAATGGTATGACCGGGGAGCACGAGATAGGAACCTAGAAGTAGGGCAAAAGGTACTAGCCCTTCCGACCTAACAAAAAAGACAAGCTCCAGGCAGCTTGGCAGGGGCTATTTAAAGTGGTGGAACGGATTAGCGACACCACCTATATTATAGCCAAATATTCAGATGAAAGGACCAGAAGAGTATTTCATGTAAACATGTTGAAACCATACTTCGAGTGCTCTGAGGACGTGGCCGCTATCTGTGCCCCGTCCACTGATGACAGTGAAGGGCTCCCCTTACCCGATCTGCTGGCCGCTAACCAAGGTACCTTAGAGCGGGTCGGGCTGGGGGAGAAACTAGACCCCACACAGCAGGCAGACGCAAAACATCTGCTGCGGGAATACGGTGGGCTGTTTTCGGTCCTACCCGGGTACACATCCGCCGCAGTGCACCGGGTGGAAACACAGGGGGAGACCCCATTACGGCAGCAGAGTTAGGGGTTATTGAGGCTTCTCAAAGTCTTTTGGCGTCCCCGGTAATTTTAGTACCAAAACGAGACGGTACGACTCGTTTCTGTATTGACTACCGGAAACTGAACGACCGGACTATCACTGACGCATACCCCATGCCACGGATCGATGAATTGCTCGATCGCATGGCCAGCGGGCACTTTCTAACTACTCTAGACCTGTGCAAAGGATATTGGCAAATTCCCATGGCAGAGGTTCAATACCTAGGGCATAGAGTGGGGTCTGGGAAACAACGCCCCGAACCGGCCAAAGTAGAGGCCATAGCCAATTGGCCCCAGCCCCGCACCAAGACGCAGGTATTGGCTTTCCTAGGCACAGCAGGGTACTATAGAAAGTTCGTCCCTGAGTATAGCACCCTAGCAAAACCCCTCACCGACCTGACCAAAAAGGTCCTACCCAAGCAGGTAGCATGGTCCCCGGAGTGTGCAACAGCGTTCCAGAGACTTAAAACGGCTTTGAGCGAAGCTCCAGTATTGGCGGCCCCAGACCCTAATAAAACATTTCTCGTCCATACAGATGCCTCCATGTTTGGGCTGGGAGCCGTGCTGAGTCAAGTGGGGGAAGATGGCATGGAGCACCCGGTGGCGTATCTCAGCCGTAAGTTGTTACCTCGAGAGGTCAGCTATGCCACCGTGGAAAAAGAATGCCTGGCTCCAGTATGGGCCTTAAAGAAACTCCAACCGTACCTTTATGGCCGTGCTTTTACCCTACTCACTGACCCCAATCCCCTCATTTGGCTCAACCGAGTTTCTGGAGACAATCCCTGGTTGCTGCGCTGGAGTTTAGCGTTGCAGCCCTATAATTTTACACTGCAATTCCGCCCGGGCAAGCAGAACGGCAATGCGGATGGGCTTTCCCGCCAAACCGACTTGGATATATAACTATGCCACCCGGACATCCCCTAGCCAACCCGGCAGGGTCTAGGCGGCTATGCCGACCCATGGATCTAAGGGGGAGTATTGTGAAGAAAATAGACTTTATTCGGTCTTTTCTTCTGTGTTCGGGCTTTTTGCCTACAGTATTGCTTGCAGGAGGATTCCTCATAAAAGCCAGTTGTTTTTGAATAAAAAACGTTATTCCTGTTTCACCCTTCATGAAGTCTGGGCTCATGTTTGGGGGATATTCGATTTGCTGGGTTAGAAACGTCTTGGAAACTGCGTTCCTCTACAGTATTCCTCTACTCCTGGCTGCAGCTATAATCACTCATGCTTGGCTAGTTGGAAAGGAATATAAGACAGCAGTACCATAGTCACTGCAGGTCTTAACACAGGTAATCTAGTTATATCTTATGTCCCATTAAAAAGAAAACAGACAGATGAAAAAACTATTTTAACTTGTATAACTAGTGCAAGAACCAAGAACAATTAGCATTTTAAATCGCCAGAGAGAGGGATGTGCACATGAGACATATTATTATTATCTGACTCAACATATTATTTTGTCTTATGTTTGTTTTTGTTTTGTTTTTTTGTTTTCTGCTATGTAATTGTTTACAACCAAGTTGTGGAAGGTATCGTTATGTCATTGGGTTCAGTGTTTGGTATACAAAGACTGTGCATGGGTGCTACATATTGTAAATAAGGAAGGTGGCCTTCACATTTGTGCTTCTGTACATTCCCTCATCACTCTATTTTGTAACACAATCACATAGGATAGAAATAGACAACTTCTAGCTCTTCGTCTCTGCCTCAGAGCTGGGGCTCATCCCTGTTCATCTGATTGGGGTCTGCACGGAGCAGTGTCTCTTTCTGATGGTGCCAGTTAAGGTCCCCTCTGCTGATCCCATGTATAAACGAGGGTCTCAGAGAGAGAGACCAAACCAGGATGCCTGCTTCTCATGAAAGTATGTCAGCTGCCCTCCGTGGTTATACAGCATGCAAAGTGTCAGGAGAGGTATAAAAAAGAAGCAATCGCCATTTGTTATGTATAACAGCGATTGTGCCTTTTTACAAATCCAGATACTTTGCAATGTGGGAGAAGGAACTCAGCCAAACTGTAGTATCAAAAGTGCCTGCCAGTTTATCCTCATACTAAATGCTTCACTTGTGCTTAGAAGCACAAAAAAGTTTTTTGACCTTCAAAAGTGAGATGAGACCAGAAAAGTGTTGCCAGACTTTGAATTAGAGCAGGGGTATGCAACCTTTGGCACTCAAGATATTGTGGACTACATTTCCCTTGATGGTTTGCCAGCATTAGATATGTAAGAGCATTATGGAAGATGTAGTCCACAACATCTGAATGCCAAAGTTTGCCTACCCCTTAACAAGACAGTCTTGGGCACTCAGGAAAAAATAAATAAAACAAATATTGCATTTTTAAATTGTTTTCTATGGGTAATTGCAATGATTTTTTGTTTATAGGTGTCTGGTATTTTTTTCATCTAGCAGCTCTACAGATAATGCCACGTTTATTCAAGTGAGCAGTAGACCTGTAAAGTCTTCAATAGGATGATGAAAGGTAAATTTCCCTGAAGTCCAGGATTGATAAAATACCAAAGTATATGTTCAGGGCTGCCATCATGGAAGTAAAACTCTGAGGGATGTTAGGGTCCTGGGCGGTCCTTTAAAGAGTAAAAATAAATAGAAATTGCCAATGCAATTAGAGACCTGAAGGACGGTAAGGCTCCGGGGCCTGATGGCTTCTCAGCTATATTCTATAGAACCCTAAACCCGGTAATATCACCGATCCTTCAAAGGGTGTATAATGGAATTGACATAGTGGTGGACTTCCCTGAGGAAATGATGGTAGCTAATATCGTACCCATACCAAAGCCCGATAAGGACCCAACTCAGGTCACGAACTACAGGCCAATCTCTCTGATCAATCTCGATATAAAAATCTATTCGAAAGTTTTGGCCCAGAGGCTGAAATTGGTCATATGAGACCTGATACATCAAGACCAAGCAGGATTTATGCCAGGGGGATCCACGGAGGCCAACACTCGCAGGGTACTCAATATATTGGAGGCAATACATCTACAAGAAACTCCGGCTGTCCTTTTGGCGTTGGACACCGAAAAGGCATTTGATAGAGTTAATTGGCACTTTCTTTTTGAGACCCTGCGGGCTTTTGGTCTCACTGGACCCTTTCTTCAATTCTCCAGGGCACTTTATATACTTCCCTCTGCTAAAATTAAGGGCCCCTCTTTGTCATCAGATCCCTTTCGGATACACAATGGCACACGCCAGAGGTGACCGCTCGCCCCACTTGTTATATGCACTGGCAATGGAGCCCTTTGCCGTCTCAGTCTGGAAGAACCCACAGATAAGAGGAATAAGGATTGGTTTCCAGAATCACACCATAACCCTATATGGGGACGATGTCTTAATGACCATCTCTGCTCCCTCGATTTCTGTCCTGGCTCTGATGAAAGAGATCCAATTGTTCGGCCAGTATTCAAACTATAAAATTAATATAGCTAAATCCCAGATTATACTTGTACCTGAATAGGGTCCAGTTAGATTTACTAAAACTCATAGGGTACAATGAAAACACTCCTGAAAGGATGGAGTACCTAGGAATCACCTTTTGTCCAAAATTAGAGCAAATAGTAGATTTAAATTATAATATATTAAAAAAACAAATAAAATCTATGCTATCCCGCTGGACAGGCATGGAACCATCTTGGATGGGTCGGATAGCTGTTCTGAAATCTTATGTGGTGCCGAAGTTTTTGCACCTCCTAAGGGCCATCCTGCTGAACGTAGCATGTTCCCATTTGAGAGATCTGGAGCTTCTATTCGCCTCTTATGTATGGGCGGATGGAAGGTCCAGAATATCTAAAAAAACTTTGATGAGACCCATAGAAAGGGGGGGTTTGGGGTATCCGGACCCCTTTCAGTTGTATGACATCGCACAACTGGCCCACATAATATCTTGGAACACTAATAAAGTAAGGAACCCACCATGGTTAAACATTGAACTATATAGAAACAAACAACTAGACCCCTTTCTACTCCTGTGGGTGACCCCCAAACAATTTCGTAGTATGGACTCTCTAGGCCTGATAACTGGTAATCTCATCTCATCTTTGCATGCGCTGAGAGGTAGACTACATATTCGAATATCTATGGCAGCTCCAATAGAAGTTATTCAATGGTACATAACTAATATAGATCTAATGAGATGGCATAATAAGGGAATCAAAACATTAGGAGATCTATATAAAGGGAAAAACATGAAATCCTTTTCCAATCTTCAGAAAACATATAACCTTGCTGAAATGGAAACATTTACATACACCAGAATCAGATACTTCCTTGGTAGGAATCTACCATCTGAACCTGATTACTGGGATGATTTTTTAAGTTCTACGACCTCTAAAAATGTATTCTCTAAAGTTAAAAAGTTAATTTTTACTCATTAAAATTTTGAAAAGGTCAACCCTATAAAGCTTTGGGAACGGGATTTAGAAATGGTATACTCCAACCAAGAATGGTGCTCGGCCTGGTGGAGTACTAGGAAAGCAACACACTGTATTAATATACAAGAACACTACTGTAAATTATCACACAGGTGGTACATGGTTCCTTTCCGACTGAGAAAATATAACTTAAATTGTAATAATATTTGTTGGCGATGTCAACTAGAGGTGGGATCACAAGCCCACATCTGGTGGCACTGCACACTCCTATCCCCAATTAAAAAACGAACGGCGGAAATTCTACAAGCAGTAGTTGGCAGTGATACACCTATGACGGCCCAACTATTCCTATTCCACATTGGATTTCCAAAGTGAGTAAAAATCAAAAATACTTATTAATAAATATTTTTCTTGCAATTAAATTATGTATAGCGAGGGCCTGGAAAAAAACAACGGCACCTACATGGACAGAGATCACGACCCAGATAGAATTCCAAGCAGGGGCGGAGAAGCTTTTCTATGGTACAAAGAGTGAGCTATATAAAAAAATTTGGACAATTCCAGGAGTGAACCCTGGGGGTGGGGAGTGTTGGCCCCTGGGCGTTGAGAATGGGGAATGACTTCCCCCCGAAGCCACCTGATATTTCTCATATATGTTCTTCTCTACCGTCAGTTCCCATCCTTATGTATATAAGATTAATACGAGCACTTTCATTAGGGGATGCGGACTGGACCAGTTAGAAGGGAAGGGGGAGAGGAAAAGAAACAGAATAAACTCTTGAAATGTATTGTTAATGTATAGATGTATTGTAATGTCTACATGTTTGTCTTCTTGTCTTTTTGATATAATGAATAAAGAATTATAAATTAAAAACAAAAAAAAAAAGAGTAAAAGAAAAAAAGTTTGCTGACTGAGGTGCTGGCTGGGGAGACGCATGAATTTTCAGCCTCACCAGCCCTCTCTGCAGCCAAGCAGGCAACTGGATGTCTTGGCACTGCCCAGGTGCATAATAGTCATCCTTACCTTTGTTACAGAGACACATGTTTGGGTAAGAGGCACATGAAGTAGAGGAGAAATAAGTATATGTAAATCATGAACAAAAAAAGTTGGTCAAAGTTTGCACTAAAATTTATAAGAGATGTTCTGAACAACAGTTCATCAAGACAATTATCTTTAAAAACCAAGCCACCATATCAATAGCAACACTGCAATGTTCAACTGGTTACTTTCCACGCACATGTGGTGCTCTTTAAACTAGGAATGTCAATAACAATACAGAGATATTCATTGGATTTTCCAAAGAATGATGTGTTGTCTTTTAATTTTTCAAACATTTGGATATATCTGCTGTTCCCAACAGGATCAAAAATAACAACTTCGGAAACATGAAAAAAAAAAAAAAGAGATTATTTGATATAAGAAGTCATCAAATCATAATTGAGTCCATGTTAATAAATAAAGAATATTTTTTAAAACAGTAGCTTAAAACTGTTAAGTGAATACTTTTTTTTTTTTTTTTTTTTTTTTACAAAGGAAGCCATAGAAATACAGTATATACATAGTACTAACAGTACACATACACTAAAAAAAAAAAAACTATACTGCACGTAATGCCGTTAATGAAACCCTTTGCGTGCCAGAGGGATGCACAAAGTACTGCTTTTTTTTATCACGTTTCTGTCACTCAAAGGGTTAAATTAGTTGTGTGTCCTTTTTTTAATATATATAAAATGCAGAGCTACCTCAAACAGCAGGCACTGTGCAGAATAGGTGAATGAGAAAATGCTTTATTTCAGTTAGTAAACATATACACTGAATCACAATGTGATTTAAATGAGTTCCTTCAAAAACCTGCATTTAAGGGGGGGAAAAATAATAAAAAAAAGGGTATGGGGAGCACTTCAAATCAGCTACACTTATTTGTCAGGATCAGTGCAAACATACCTGCTGTATTCTAGTATCATTTTGGACTCTTGGCTATATCTGTACAAGTGCATACAAGTTTCTGTGATTTCTACCCTGTTATCCTCTGACCAATGACTGGAGGATTGGATTGCACATTTGTCTTAATTAAGACAGGAGTAAGCAAACATTGGAACAGAACAGCAGGCAAGGGAAGGGGGTGGATGGATTGTGCCATGAGGGGGGAGTAGGGGGAGTGCTCGATGAAACCCCTATTCCATCATTAGCATGCCCATACCATTTCAATTATCATGAAAGGGCTGTTTATATGTAGAGAGATTGTCTTGCTGGCTTCCTGGATAAGTTAAAAAAAAAACTACCAAGGGTGAAATTTCATCCATATCTCTTATGACGCCTAGCAAATATCTCCTACTTCCCTTGTCGTATTATTTTACACCTTAAGGGAATTTTGGTCTTTAGTTCAACACATTTGCTCTGTTCCCAACTGGGGTGCTATTTAGGGGGAGTTTAAAAAGAAAGTTGAGAAGAATAAACATTTGCAGATCTCTTTTGCCATCTAGCCTGTACAAGAAACCACAATATAAACTATTCATGCTGCCTTCTACTGAGCTTCAGTTTAAGGATTAAAATCCAGAAAGCCTAACACTGAAAATATGGCATGAGACATAAAGGTGGCCTTTGTTAAAATAAAAAAAAATAAAAAAAGTACAATATTAGCCAATAAAACTTTTATAAATGCTTCAATTAAAAGTGCATCTTGGGTAATAGAGAGATGACTTTGAAGTGTTGCTACTCCAATCCAAAACTTTTACCCCTTCCAACAGTTCCAAAACCTAATCCAAATTACAATTCTCATTGTAGCAGCACAACTATAAAAGTCTCTTAATAAGAAACAGTCCAAAAAAAGCTGATGTCCGCATTGTTTTCCAGTCAGACATTTCCCAACCCTATAACACTGCAGGGATAAGTACTATATTGGTCCACTTTCTGAGATGGGAAAGGGAAATTGATATAGGTAGGAATGCTCAGTATCCTTTGAGTCCTGAATGGCATGGCGTTTCTTGCAAGACGATGGGTATAATGGAAACAAAGTTTCATATCAAGGGCAGTGGCAGGTAGAAATAAAGAAAGTGTGGACCAGCTGGTGTAGTTTGGTGACGGCACATGGTTTCCGCTGCTCCCATGCAACATATCCTGTTAGTCAAGATTCTAAAACAAAAACAAAAAACATAATTAGCAAAGATTAGCACAATTAATAACGATTCACCCTGTATGTTCTCTTTATAACTTGTATAAATATATGTATGTATGTATTCTTTTTTTAATCTACTGTTAAATGTGTTACTCTATTGTGTAAATTCCATTTTGGATTGGCTCCCCAGGATATAATTGAAAACGAGAGAAATCTCAATGTATTCTTACTTGTAAAACACTTTCCAAATAAATAAAGAAATAATATACCGTATTTGCTTTAATATAAGAAGACCCCCCAAACTTTGGATATATATCATACATGCCATTTGTCCCTCAGACTTGCCATCTGCCCCTCCAGACTTGCCATTTGCCACCATAGACATGCCATCTGCTGCCCAAGACATGCCAGCTCCCCCTATACATGCCATTTAACCTCAGACATGACATCTGCCCCTCCAGACTTGCCATCTGCCCCAATACATGGCATCTGCCCCTCAGAAATGCCATCTGCCCCTGAGACTTGCCATCTGTCCCTGAGACATGCCATCTGCCACCCCAGACATGATATCTTCCCCTCCAGACTTGCTATATGCCCCTCAGAGATGCTATCTACCACCCCAGACATGCCTGACTCCATGGTGTCTAGTGGGGGCAGCCAGTGAACTTCTGGGGCTTCTATGGCAGAACAGTCGGGCGTGCACCGGCTTCCCACACTAGGAGGATTCAGGTCTTCCGCAGCTCTGTGGGAACTCTATTTGATGTCTGATTATAAAATGGCTAATATAAAACCTTGTCTTATTTTCATGCAAATACGGTATGTTGATTTTCTTGTGTAAAAGGAAACACATTTAAGTTTTTCAGTTTTACTTTATCAGACAACAGTCTCCAACTTAGAAAGTGCTCAGGGAGTGTCTTGTAGAGGAGGATAATAATTGGAATTTTGAAATATGTTAAACTCTGTAAAGAAATTAAACATATCTTAAAATTCAACATACCGGACATGCATATAACCAAGTCTTACAAAATGCTTCTTCATATATATATATTTATATATGAAGAACTTCTAAAAACAGAATGTACCTGTTATTAATTTACAAACTCATATATACACCATATATGTTTGTTTTCTCTTTTTGGTTTATCAACCATCAACCTTACTGAAAAATATCCCCCCGCCCCCCCACATATCTCCCTCTCGCACCTTTCCTTCCCAAAGTCATTTTATAGTCTTTGTATATCATGCCAATGATTTAAATACACCCAAGGACATGCCCAATCACCTGTTTTGCACATCCAGGATTTGCTGCTGCCCCAGTACCCACATTGCACATCCAAGACTTAATATTCCACAGCCAGTGTTAGTTTATCCATTAATATGCCACTGATAATTTGTCACTTAATATGTCACTGACAATTTGTCCATTAATATGCCACTAATAATTTGTTCCTTAATATGCCACTGATAATTTGCTTATTAATATGCCAGTGGTAATTTGCTCATTAATATGCCACTGGTATTTTTTTCATTAACATGCCACTGGTAATTTGCTTATTAATATGCCACTGACAATTTGCTCATTAATATGCCACTGATAATTTGTCCATTAATATGCCACTGATAATTTGTCCATTAATATCCCACTGATAATTTTCTCATTAATATGCCACTGATAATTAGCTCACTAATATGCCACTGATAATTTGTCCATTAATATGCCACTAATAATTGCTCATTAATATTCCACTGATAATACTTGAAAACTGAGAGAAATCTCAATATATTCTTCTTGGTAAAACACTTTCTTAATAAATACATTTACTTGCACGTAATATTTCCTTTAAAGTTTCATACAGTTGAAAAGTAAATTATATCAGCATGAGCATTGTTTTAAACTATGTACTTGCATATTGTCACGTAATGACACTGAATAATGAATTACTGATTAAAGCTCAATTGTAGAAAATAAATGAAATTATTTGCAGTCACTTGTGTATATTTAGTATTGAGTACTGGCTTAAAATAATGGAGACTACTCACTAAATAGTGTACTTTAATGTAAAGTACAATTCAAAAGTTATGTCATGGGATCTACTCACTAAAACATACTGTTTTTTTGCAGTTCCCGTAGTTTTTCTTACCAGTTTACCACACTTCACCATTTAGTCCTTGTGCAGAAAACAAATACCAGGAAAAATCATTTAGTGAAGCTGCTGCTAGACCAAGTGGTATGTTGGCATGTTAATCATCAAATGACTCATGGCACATACATACATGAGAAGAACACAATTTGCGAAAGAGAAATTTTAAGTACAGAGCCGATCTTGAGAGGGAGCACGGGATACACCATCCCTGGGCCCTCTGTCTAACAGGAGCACATTGGTGGGGAGTGCATTACGAGGCTCGGCCCTGCCCAATGAGGAATAATGAGAATAAAATCATAGGGAGCAAGCAGGGTGCAAAAATCCCGGTGGGCCGCCTGTCCTGGGGCCGCTGTGGCCACTGTAAGAAGTTCGGCAGAGGCCACTGATATAAGAAATTCAGCGCCCGCTGCTGGTTTAAAAAATTGGGCAGCGGCCGCCACTTAAAGTTATTCAGCTGTTGCCGCTGGATGTTGCAGCAGCAGTTCCGGTCCGGAAGCGGGGTGGAGGTAGAGACCACAAGGCTGCCGCAAGTGGTTCGCCAAATCATGACAATTGAGGGGGGAAACACTGAGGTGGAGACATGGGGGGGGGGGGACACTGCAGATGGAGAGAGATCCATTACAGGGGGAAAGAGACACTACAGGGGGGAGAGAGATCGAGAGAGACATTACGGGGGAGTGAGACATTAAGGGGGGGGGGAAGAGAAACACTACACAGGGGGGAGAAAGATCGAGAGAGACATTACAGGGAGGAAAGAGAAACATTACGGGGGGAGTGAGACATTACGGGGGGAAAGAGAAAAATTACAGGGGGGAAAGTGAGACGCTACAGAAATGAGAGATAGAGAGAAACACCACAGGAATGAGAGAGAGAGACACACTGCAGAAATGAGAGACGCTGCAGAATTTAGAGGGGGAGAAAGAGAGACTCAACAGAAATGAGAGGGGGAGAGAGTCTCTACAGAAATGAGAGGGGGAGAGAGTCTCTACAGTATGAGAGGGGGAGAGAGTGTACGGAAATGAGAGACAGATGCTACGGAAATGAGAGAGATTCAAACAGTATGGAAATGAGAGAGAGAGAGAAGCTATAGAAATGAGAGAAAGACAGACACCACGGAAATGAGAGAGAGAGAGAGGCTACAGAAATGAGAGACACTGCAGAAATGAGAGGGGGAGAAAGGAGACTACAGAAATGGGATGGGTGAGGGACTAAATACATGGGGGGGGGGAGAGACTACACACATGGAGGAGAGGCAAATACAAACCAACATGGGCCGTTCCCCTCCTGAAAAAAGACTATGGATCTGCTCCTGTGGTGCAATCTCAGCGCTGTGTTGGGTCCAGTCCTGTGAGGACAATCTCAGTGCTGGGGTAAGTCCTGGGTGCTGGGTCAAGTCTAGTAAGTGCAATATTGGTGCTGGGTCAAGTCCTGTGAGGACAATCTGAGTGCTGGGGTAGGTCTTGTGAGGTCAAGCTGGGTTCTGAGGTAAGTTCTGTGTGCTAGAGCAAGTCCTGTGAGTTCAATTTTGGTGCTGAGATATTTCAGTATATCCACCCAGTGTGTACACAAGGTTATGTCTCACACACTGTCTCACACACATATATACGTCTGCACAGGGCAATTCATTTAACTTTGTGTACACACAGGGGTCTATGTACAGCCCTGTGCATACTGGAGGTATATATTGCCCTAGGCAGGCTTATATATCAGTCTTATCTATAAATAATACATTTGGCACTGCACACTAAAATAGGACAAAAGGTTATTTGGTGAATCTTTTTAAAGGAACACCTTTTAAAAGACCTTCAAAGGATACAAGGGTTAAAAAACATGTCCTGGTAGTCTGGAGTAAACCCGTCATGTATCTTAATAGATATACGCAGGTTTACTCTTTGGTGTGTCTCATATCTGAGATACAGCAGTTCCTGGTTGTCGTGTGCTGACAGTCAATCAGAGGGGGGCTAGCTTTGCTCCGCCTGCCGAATGCAACTGTTTCTACATGATGTTGAAAAGCAATGAAAGCCATGTTTTATATGGTCCAGCCTCCTAAAGAATTTTGCTCTTATGATTATGGTTGTGTTATGACAGTGATTATATCTTGGGTACAACATCTGTTAGGATTGTATTACCTAACACATAAAGGTGAGATTGTATTTATACATATGCCTTGATATCCCAGAAAGAGTGAGGACATTTGGTCTATTTCTAAAATACATTTTGAACCTTTTAACAAATTTTTATTTTTAAATATATTTATTTAAAGAACTGAGATAGACAACAGGTAACCATCCAGCTACTGTATCATGGAACTACAAGTTGCATAATTCCCAGCCAATCGTATACTGGTCAACGACCGTCCTGATTAGAGTGCACGATATCCAGTTGGAAAAACATCCAAAAGTCTGCTGGATTTAGCAATAGCTATATTGAAAAAATATATATTTTTTTTTTCACCGTCATTTATTTACTTATTTTTCATTCCCAAAGATCATCCAACCGGTTTTTTATGAAACATCATTTTTGTAACTATTCTGATAAAAATTGCCAGCTGAAATACTAAATTAGGTAGAATATTTTCGAATGTTTATCTGGGAACAATAGTATTATGCTTTGTTGATGTATGGCACATTTTCTTTAAATAGATGGTAATTGGGCATAATGACTTCATTATTTGTATAGTTAGCAAACCACATTGTATAGTGCTATAAAACAACCGTAGGGTATAAAAGCAGCTATTTCCATAACAAGTTGTGACAATGCATTGTTCATGATTAAAAGAACTGTGAATAATTGCCTGCAAAATAAGCTGTGGACATTATGTGCAATATAAATCCTTATCTTTGCAACACAAGCTTAATCACTTTTTAATCTCTCTACAGCATGATCCAGATACTCATCATGAAACCATATGTTATTTCCTTTAAATTGAAATTTTTATCTCTAAAAATCAGAACACAGAAAGAGCATGATGTGTTTTTGTAATATTATTTTCTCAAACTCTCTGGATGGACTCAAAATGTACCGCAACAGAAATGTGTCACTTGTAATAGCAATTTTAAAAATATATAACAATAAGAGACAGCTCTTATATCCTCTAAAGATCAGGAAATAGGCAGTCAGAATAGAGACGTATATATATTATTATATACAAATAGATCAGCGCCAAATCTAATCTCTTAAACAACAAGTACAAATAAATGCTTAAACATTCAAAATGTATGTGAATAAAGATGTCCATGGGGGAATAGATTGGACTGAAGGCATTGGCTAAGGATAGAATAACCTAGCAAGTGATCATTTTTAAACTACAAACTGCTACACCGTTGATACAGTTTCTTCTCCTGTTGTGCTCACCAGTATGTGTAAAGATACACATCAGGTTTACTCTAGAGGAGGATGCTATTTTTAAACTGGTGCCTTTGCTACATAATCAAATGCTAAAAAAGAAGGATTAGTATATCTAATATATGAAGCAGAACTCTCTGGCCTGTATGGAGTACCAAGTGTAGGATGTTTCTTTATATATTCTTTTATTTGACAAGTCCTTGTGAGGAATTCTATCGCCCAGCAACTTAATTACATGGCATAATTGCTTCAGCATTGGAGGATTTTCTGACTAGTCAAGTTATTCAAACCATTAGGAAACAAGCATGGTTTAGCGTCATGGATTAAAATTTGTCAGCGCTGTTCTCCTGCCTTTCCATGTGGTTAAATTGGAGGAAGAAGAAAGGAATGTGTATCTAACAGTACAGATCTCTCTTTATAACCCAAGTGATGGCTAATCTTGGCACTGCATATGCTACAGATGCGTTTCCAAACATCTGCAGTGCCATGGTTAGCCAACACTGTAACCCCCAGCATGTTCCTTTGTAGCAGTGACACCTCACTTCTGACACCCTCAGCTAATGTTTCCATGTAATAACAACGGGAGCAGAGACAGATATATCAGGTTGTGAAGAGGTCAGTGTGAACATTACGCCCGCACACACACTTCAATTATTGTGATTACACTAAACTCTGCATTCTTTCATCTAAAAAACATAGCCAATATACATTTAATTCCACCAGATGATAGGGCAACATTAAACCGTGCATTTGGATCCTCTCGTCTAGATTAGTATAATGTACTTTACATGGGCCTCCCAGAAAATAAATGCAGCAGCCAGACTACTGACTAGACAAGTGCATTTGTTTCCGGATGAATGCATTTTCGTCTGAAAATACCATTTTCGTCCATTCATCCGAAAAACGAATAACGAAAATTCTAAACTAACGAAAGCAGAATGAACGAATGGTTAATAAACGAAAATCATTCGTCCATTCATGCTATTGGCATTCTATAAACCGACTCTATTTCGGTTCATAGAAAGCCAATAGCATTACATACATTCCATAAACCGACATAATGAACGACTTTCGGTTTATGTAATGCATGTAATGCTATTGGTATTCTATAAACCGACTCTTTTTAGGTTTATAGAAAGCCAATAGCACAATGGACTAATGATTTTCGTTTATTAACCATTCATTCATTCGTTCATATCATTACATGCATTCCATAAACCAAAAGTCGTCATAATGTCGGTTTATGGAATGTATGTAATGCTATTGGTATTCTATAAACCGACTCTATTTCGGTTTATAGAAAGCCAATAGCATTACATACATTCCATAAACCGACATAATGAACGACTTTCGGTTTATGGAATGTATGTAATGTTATTGGTATTCTATAAACCGAAATAGAGTTGAAATAGGTCAATTCGTATGAATGGGGACTATATTTCGGTTTATAGAAAGCCAATAACATTACATACATTCCATAAACCGAAAGTCTATAAACCGAATCTCTTTCAGTTTATAGAATGCATGTAATGCTATTGGTATTCTATAAACTGACATAGAGTCCCCATTCACATGAATTGACCTATTCGTATGAATGGGGACTCTTTTCGGTTTATACAATACCAATAGCATTACATACATTCCATAAACTGAAAGTCTATAAACCGAATCTATTTTGGTTTATAGACTTTGGTTTATAGACTTTCGGTTTATGGAATGTATGTAATGCTATTGGCTTTCTATAAACCGAAATAGAGTTCCCATTCATACGATAGGTCAATTCGTATGAATGGGCACTCTATTTCGGTTTATAGAATACCAATAGCATTACATGCATTCCATAAACCGAATCTCTTTCGGTTTATAAACTTTCGGTTTATAGACTTTCGGTTTATGGAATGTATGTAATGCTATTAGCTTTCTATAAACTGAAATAGAGTTCCCATTCATACGAATAGGTCAATTCGTATGAATGGGGACTCTATTTCGGTTTATAGAATACCAATAGCATTACATGCATTCCATAAACCGAAAGTCTATAAAGTCTATAAACCGAAAGTCTTTAAACCGAAAGAGATTCGTTTTATAGACTTTCGGTTTATAGACTTTATAGACTTTCGGTTTATGGAATGCATGTAATGCTATTGGTATTCTATAAACCGAAATAGAGTCCCCATTCAAACGAATTGACCTATTCGTTTGAATGGGAACTCTATTTCAGATTATAGAAAGCCAATATGTCGGTTTATGGAATGTATGTAATGCTATTGGTATTCTATAAACCGAAATAGAGTTGAAATAGGTCAATTCGTATGAATGGGGACTCTATTTCGGTTTATACAATACCAATAGCATTACATACATTCCATAAACTGAAAGTCTATAAACCGAATCTATTTTGGTTTATAGACTTTGGTTTATAGACTTTCGGTTTATGGAATGTATGTAATGCTATTGGCTTTCTATAAACCGAAATAGAGTTCCCATTCATACGATAGGTCAATTCGTATGAATGGGCACTCTATTTCGGTTTATAGAATACCAATAGCATTACATGCATTCCATAAACCGAATCTCTTTCGGTTTATAAACTTTCGGTTTATAGACTTTCGGTTTATGGAATGTATGTAATGCTATTAGCTTTCTATAAACTGAAATAGAGTTCCCATTCATACGAATAGGTCAATTCGTATGAATGGGGACTCTATTTCGGTTTATAGAATACCAATAGCATTACATGCATTCCATAAACCGAAAGTCTATAAAGTCTATAAACCGAAAGTCTTTAAACCGAAAGAGATTCGTTTTATAGACTTTCGGTTTATAGACTTTATAGACTTTCGGTTTATGGAATGCATGTAATGCTATTGGTATTCTATAAACCGAAATAGAGTCCCCATTCAAACGAATTGACCTATTCGTTTGAATGGGAACTCTATTTCAGTTTATAGAAAGCCAATATGTCGGTTTATGGAATGTATGTAATGCTATTGGTATTCTATAAACCGAAATAGAGTTGAAATAGGTCAATTCGTATGAATGGGGACTCTATTTCGGTTTATAGAATACCAATAGCATTACATGCATTCCATAAACCGAAAGTCTATAAAGTCTATAAACCGAAAGTCTATAAACTGAATCTCTTTCGGTTTAAAACAAAACCAAAATAATGAACGAATTTCGTCTGAAACGAATGCAGAAGTGAACGAAATTCGTTTTGGACGAAATAAATAAAATTTTCGTCCGAATGGACGAAAACGAAACGAAAATTTTAGTTTTTGCACATGTCTACTACTGACCAATCAGACTTACTCTGTTCTCCGCTCCTTGCATTGGCTTCCAATTAAATGACACAAATATTTTAAAATTGGTCTACTGACCTTCAAAGCCTTAAACGATCAAGGCCCACAGTACCTATAAGAGCTTCTGACAACAGATTTTGCTCTTAGTGCCCTGAATAAAGACAAACGCAGGTACCTGGGCATTCAGTCACACTGCCCCTACATTCTGGAACTCTTTGCCAAGCTCAATCAGAGAGGCACTAAAAACCCACCTCTTTTATCAGGCATTCAGTCAGTTTATATTCCCATTAGCAAGTAGTATATCTTTCATGAGGCAAACAAGGCACTTGCCTTGGACAGCACTTTGCAAAAGGGCGGCAAAGAACACCCCCCACTACCACCACTCTGCTGCTTCAAACACCTTCGCTACCTCCTTTGCCAGTTAGCACACTTTGGCTCCCTCCCCTCCCTCTACCCTTCTAATTGCCTAGGGCAGCACAAAACCAAAATACACCACTGCCATCAGGTACTTATAATTTGTTTATATACAATTTTTGAGTGCTTTGAGTCTCAAAGGGAGAAAAGCTCTATAAAAATAGCAAATTAATTATTTTATTAGCGAGCAGGGCATTCTACCTCAGTCTGTTCTTGTTCGTCTAACTTAGTATGTAGTTCTCTTTTGTTCTGTACCTAGTGCTATGTAAAATGTTGGCGCTATATAAATAAATGTTTCTATAATGTAAACATTTGTGCAATTTGTGCTGATACTTTGTTGCATATTTATTTATATGTATATAAACACATGCACATAAATATAGATAGATTTGTTGTAACTTAATTTCACACCCAAATTTTTTTTTTAAAGATATGGCAATTATCTAAGGCAATTATTTATGTTGGGCCTTTATTTTAATACAAATCAACTGCCACTTTTGTTGCCATTTTAACACCGCTTTGAAAGACCAAGACAATGATAAATAGGACACTACCCATCAAGCCCCCAAAAGGGCATTTTGTCAATAAAATAACTGAAAAAGAAGAAAGAAGGTGATTTATCTTCTTGCTCCAAAGTGTCAGCAAAAACACAGCAACCGATTTATCAAAGAGAACTGTCCTGTTGTTTTCAATCTGTGAAGTTGTTTGCCTTGGTTTTGTAGGCATCTCACTTGTCTTGAATAAGTCACTTGTGACTCACAAAGCAGTTTGCTCTAGTGACTTACGCGGAAGTGTTTCTAATACAAAACACCATAGAAAATGAAAATCTCCTAATTGTCTTTTCCCAAATGAAACCATATAGTTAATGATGGGATATTGTGTAAAACCATTTAGCAACTCTTTAACTTTTTATGTTGGTATTTAACCAAATGCTGGCGATAAATTCAAATCTAATTTTAAAGCTTGGTTTTACTTGCATAAAAAGTGAATACTTCCTACAACATGTCCTTTGAATGCTAATGTACTATAGACCGTTACCTATAAAACGTCTAATTTATTCACTAATGTGTTACATTGACTTCTCCCCCTTAATCTGGTGATGTTAATCGTGGTTAAAGGCCAGATGGCTTACAGCACACTAACTTTTTTAGATTAAAAGCAAAAGCAATCAATTTATAGTTACGTGTATATTGAAGAAAATAAATCAGGTATGAAGACATCATTGTTTTCTATTACTATGTACTTCAGCTACACTTAATTACAAAAACTAGCTAAGTGGAAAAAGTAATAGAACATGGCAAGCTTCAGGCTTAGTGGGCCAGTAAGATGTACAAGAATGACGAATATCCTAGTACTGTAGGCCCTAAGCCTCCACTGGAACTATACAATTGTAGATATGCATCTCAGAGCAGATAAACATCTAAATACAAATTACAATCTTGATTTTATATATTATACACCTCAATACATCAATCCCATTACACTCAATATGTGGATTAATCAATGATTCATTAATTAAAAGAATGGTGCACCTTTTTCACACTTTTTTAATGATAGTTTGTAATTCATCCCTAATTTAAATGTATTATTTTGGGTGCCATTATCTATTTTTACCTCATCATAGGAATGGATATTACCACACAGGAAGTTAAGATGTAAAAGAGCCTAGGACTCCTGGTCCCAGTTGTTTAATGTATTTAAAAATTGGCCCCAATAGTATAATGTGGTTGAATTAACAATTAAAGAAAACACAAAGAATAGTCTATCATTTGAACACAAGAATTGCAGGGAATTAAGACATTTCAAACATATGGCCAAAGTAGCTAAGTTGGAGAAATTCCCCCATTGAGTTGCATTGGAGAATTATTCTGATTTGGCTACTTTGAAATTCCCATCTCAATTTCCTGTACATTTCTCTTTATTGTGTAGACTCTTTTGTGTTTATTTATAGATGCAATGCTAAGTTTGGGTTTAAGAAGAAGATGGGGTTATTTCCTTGACTGAATGATTGTAACTCAGCTTTCTTTTTTCAAAATAATTTTATATACAATATTTAACTCTTTCAGAATTAGAAAAGAGCTATTTTGGCATTTGCGCTGTGTATTTGTTTCACGGTTTAATTTTCTGTTGTTATTTATTATACCCATATTTGTTTATTTTTTAAGGACAGGTAATGCTGCTAGATAACTTAGCATGAAAAAAAAATGTAAATAAAAGACAAAAAACCTAGGGCGCATTTTAGCTGGGGGCGCCGGAACCCTGCTTTAAAAAAAATTCCTCCATCCCCCGGTGCAGGTCCGTGGCTGTGAAGGAAGCGTTGTGCGCTCCCCTCCAGCCAATGCGCATTCAATAAAGTTTTTTTTTTTTTTTAAACAAACTTTATTGAATGCGCATTGGCTGGAGGGGAGCGCACAACGCTTCCCTCACAGCCACGGACCTGCACCGGAGACAGAGCAGCAGAGAGGAGGTAAGTAAGGGGGAAGGTGTGAGGATCCTGGCATATTGTGTGGCATAATAAGGATTATTATGCCACACAATATGCCAGGATTTAGAATTAATAATCCTGGCATATTGTGGGGGAAAGACCTGGCATATTGGGTGGCTAAGTCCTGGCATATTGTGGGGGAAAATCCTGGCATATTGGGTGGCTAAGTCCTGGCATATTGTGGGGGGAAATCCTGGCATATTGGGTGGCTAAATCCTGGCATATTGTGGGGCATAATCCTGGCATATTGAGGGGCATAATCCTGGGATAATGAGGGGCATAATCCTGGGACATTGAGGGGCATAATCCTGGGATATTGAGGGGAATAATCCTGGCATATTGAGGGGAATAATCCTGGGATATTGAGGGGAATAATCCTGGCATATTGGGTGGCTAAATCCTGGCATATTGTGGGGCATAATCCTGGGATAATGAGGGGAATAATCCTGGCATATTAATGGGCATAATCCTGGGATAATGAGGGGCATAATCATGGGATATTGAGGGGAATAATCCTGGCATATTGGGTGGCTAAATTCTGGCATATTGAGGGGCATAATCCTGGGATATTGAGGGGAATAATCCTGGCATATTGGGTGGCTAAATCCTGGCATATTGTTGGGCATAATCCTGGGATATTGAGGGGAATAATCCTGGCATATTGAGGGGCATAATCCTGGGATAATGAGGGGAATTATACTGGCATATTGGGTGGCTAAATCCTGGCACATTGAGGGGCATAATCCTGGGATATTGAGGGGAATAATCCTGGCATATTGGGTGGCTAAGTCCTGGCATATTGTGGGGCATAATCCTGGGATATTGAGGGGAATAATCCTGGCATATTGAGGGGCATAATCCTGGGATAATGAGGGGCATAATCCTGGGATATTGAGGGGCATAATCCTAGGATATTGAGGGGAATAATCCTGGTATATTGGGTGGCTAAATCCTGGCATGTTGAGGGGAATAATCCTGGGATATTGAGGCGAATAATCCTGGCATATTGGGTGGCTAAGTCCTG
Organism: Pelodytes ibericus; assembly: GCA_036172795.1. Lineage (NCBI taxonomy): Eukaryota > Metazoa > Chordata > Amphibia > Anura > Pelodytidae > Pelodytes > Pelodytes ibericus. The sequence goes on from CM069861.1 coordinate 88,313,490, forward strand.
GCATATTGTGGGGAAAAGTCCTGGCATATTGGGTGGCTAAGTCCTGGCATATTGTGAGGGGAAATCCTGGCATATTGGGTGGCTAAGTCCTGGCATATTGTGGGGCAAAATCCTGGGATATTGAGGGGCATAATCCTGGCATATTGAGGGGCATAATCCTGGTATAATGAGGGGCATAATTCTGGGACATTGAGGGGCATAATCCTGGGATATTGAGGGGAATAATCCTGGCATATTGGGTGGCTAAATCCTGGCTTATTGAGGGGCATAATCCTGGGATATTTAGGGGAATAATAATATGATAATGTAGGGGGGGATGGGGCGGTAATTTTTATTTTGCCTAGGGCGGCAAAAATCCTTGCACCGGCCCTGATTATGTCTCTAAAATCATTGTTATGTAATTGGGAAGCACCATACAATTACAATTAACTCAGAAAACTAATAATTGATAGATAATTGGTTACAAAAACACAAATTGTATGGACTGTAGCAACACTGAAATTAATACCAAGAAGAGGTAAAAAAGATTTACACAAAATCAATATAAGAGCCCTATGTTGGTTCCTGACCCAGACCCTTTTTAATCTAGGGATCATGAGTCTTTATCGCTCTTTTGTGGGGAAAATGTTGGGGTCTCTCACTGACTTAGTGAATCCCTTATTGAACATAATCACAATTTATACATTAACAACTTGATATATTTAAACGTTCATATTAACGTAGATAGCAATGTGAATTTGTGGGTCCCAAGCCTTGCATTATAGTAGTGCTTGCCTGCATATGTCTGACAATATATACTTAAAAATCATAATTTAATATATTATATATTATATATCTGAAAATGAAATGGACACAAAACAAGGTGATTTCAGTCTGAACACAAAATCAGATAAAAGTCTGAAATGTATATGGAAAAGCATGTTGTGTGATTACCTGCTGAAACAGGCCTTCACGGGTGGGATACGATCACTGTGATTGGTCTCAGCAGGATCCTGTATGACTGCCTCTTTTCAAGGCTTAGTCCTATTCAGGGAACCCACTGCTCAGACAGAGAGGACTAATATATATGTGCGAATAGTCCAGAGGGAAGGGAATTTCGCAGTTACATATACATCATACAAATGTCCGACTGATGTATTTCCATAAATATATTGATATTATTTGTAAATACATTTAATAGGTACAAAATGTGCCAAAGCTTATTAGTAACTATTTATTTCTTGACTTGACCATTATTCACTGCTAAACACCTTAGATGATGTGCATAGATGTCAGTGAATGAATGTGAATTAAGTGCCATTTGTCAGTGAATGAAAAAAAATGCTTACATGACCAACAAAACCACAGCTACAAATATTAATGATTTAGAAATGAAGAAAAATAAATTGATATACTGGATAAATAGAAAAACCTGCAGCAATGTAGTGAAACTAGAATACAAGTACTATCCTCATCTCTCAGCTTATGTGATAAATCCATGGGACCTAGTGCAGTACATGACACATTGAATAATAGGTGTCTATTGGAGAATTTGTTTTAACACTGCTATTAATGCCTATTTTTTGCAGTTCACTTATCAGTGAAACACAGTTCACTCACTAGTCCCTATTTTTTAATGGTCCACATACTAGCATGTTTTAATCAACCACATACTTACACAAGTGCAGTTTTTACACACACCTTTACTTATTTTGATTTCGAATACGGAGACACCTCCTTTTGAGTGGTGGCTCCAAATCCTCTGTCCCTGTGGTGAGAATTGGTGTTGAGACTATACATGGTGGTATTACCGTCTTTTCTGCTGCTTTTGGCACAGGCTGGATAACACAGCCTGTTTTAGGCAACATCCGCAATGCATAAGCATGGTCCTCATCTGCAGGGTTGTTTAAGTTGGGATCTTGATTGTCCCCAGCTACAAGCGTCTCTTCCGTAAGACTCTTTTTGCTGGTATCTAACTCTACATGGCAATTTGAAGTACAGTTGTTTTCTTTAACAGACTCCAGTTCACTTATGACTGGTTCTTTGTCTAGAGTAGTCTTTTTTTGCTCATGGGATTTTTCAGAGTTTTTAGTACTTTCTGTGCTTTTTGTACCATTTACAATGACGTTACAAATTGCTGAGCTGGTTTCATGCCCTGATGTGTTGGAGACAAGCGAAATAGGACAAGGATAAGCTGAGTCATTGGGTGGATATGTTTTTGTTTCTGCTGGGCTACAATTGTCCTTCCAGTCACTACAACTGTTTTTATCTGAGTTACTAACAGCCAAGTTAACAACACTGTTGGGTTCATGTTCAAGTTTCAGTGGAGCATTAATAGCTCTGTGAATTACATTGTGAAGTCTAGACCTGTGTGCCACAGTTAAGTCTATAACCCCATCCTGTGGGAACTGAACCATATTGGCAATGCCAACTTTGCTGTTTTCAGGACTTGATGTCCTCCTTGTCAAATCCACCACTTCAGTTTTAGGATGCTCCTGAAGCACAGAGTTCTGATGAGAAGAGTGTCCTGAACCACCAGGTGAGTCCGAGGGTTTAAATGACTTCTGCTTAGATTCCCTTTGGGACAAAGAGTTATCCTTTGCCTTTGCTCCCGGGGACTCACTGGATGACCTTGGAATGATGCTTTCACCATTGCGAGAGAAGTCATTTGGGGGTTTGGAATCAAATAAATGAGGAATGGGAATTGGAATAGGTATTGGGACAGGTAAGGGCACAATGACTGGGTATGGCACTAGAAGGGTTGGTGGTGGCACCAGTGGGGCAAGGGATGGCAATCCAAAATTTACCATCTGTGGCATATGCATAGGGCCATTTGGCATCATGCCCATAGGGGGGAAAGGAAGACTAGGTAAAGGACCTCCAGGTGGATGTGGTGGAAGCAGTCCTGTGGGGTTGCCAGGCATTGTAGGTGTAGCTGATGGATACTGATGAGGAGACAACATTGGCCTATGCATTGGGCTAGAGGTGGGGCCCATAATTCTAGGGCCACCAGGTGGATGACCCATTCCAGGAATCATTGGATTGGATAAAGGGCTGTTAGGATTTGATCCATGGGGACCTCTAAGAAATGGTGGACGTATTTGCTGAATAATTTGCTGCTCCATAAAAATGGGCAAAGGAACTGGGCCTCGGTTTGTCATGATCATGGGAGGACTCCTGGGTGGTACTCCCATAGGAGGTACAATACTGGGAAGTGGGGGCATGTTTGGGCTTTCATTCATAGGAATGGATTTGGGAACCGGTGTAGGGATTTTAGTAACAGAGTTGTTGGCAGAATCAGATGGTGATGCAGTGGTAGAGGCTGATGATCCAGGACCTTGAATTTGGCCTGCTGCAGACACAGGGGAAGGAATCTTTCGGCGAGCATCTGCCAGCGGTATATTCCAAGAATCTGGAGTTAGCAGCTGTACCCCTGTACCTTCTGCTTTATTGTCAACTGGAGGATGTAATGTGTTACACAGTCCAGCTGGGAGGTTGGCTTGTGTCTCTTTGTAAAAAATGTCCATTTTATATTGATTTAGACACTTTGCACTGCAGAACTGAAGCCTCCTTTCCCCATCTCCAAAATCCAGATATTCTTTAGTGTGTCTTATGTGTTTACACCAATCACATACCTATAATAAAGTGAGAAAGAAAAAAAATGAAAAAGCTATTTTTTGTATGACGACAACAAACTAACAATCTAATTCTGACTGTACAGTAACCTAGAAGATTAAGTGTTAAATGTCTACATTTTCTGGCAGAAATCAAACATACTGAGGATGATACATACTGTTTCATGATGTTTCAGATTTATATATATATATATATATATATATATATATATATATATATATATATATATATATATATATGAAATGTCACATGTAATTCCCTTAAAACCAATGAGTCACTTTGTCTAAATGATAACATACAGACAAATGTGGAAAACAATTAAGTTATTTTTTTAATTATTTATTTATTTATTTTATGTTAGCATCTGCATTGAGCCATTTAATTATTATGCTTTAATGTACATGAAAATAGTGTTATTTCAATACCATGTCAATTGTAACAATTCCCTGATCAATGATTCATGTCAATGTTGCATTAGACATTTTCATGTTGATCTTAGATATATTAGAGATGAAACGTTTTAATAAGATTACAATTAAATGTACGATCTAGACCAAAAATATATTTCCATTATTTAGTGGAGCATGGTTTTTGTGTGCTAAATTGCGTAATTTCTGCATAATTTAGTATGTGATAAAATTAGCATGCTCCGCCCCAAGCCTGTTTTTGTTTAAATACTGAGTGTACAGCCATACGTTCAGAATTGTGTATGACCTTCACCAGTCAAGGTTAAAGCGTGAAGCATTAGGTATTTAAGAAAATGAATTTAGGTTTGTGTGCAGCAAGTTCTAAGAAATTGGGATTTACAATAAACGGGGCTGATGTTACACTTGGATGATGTTATACACATGTACAGTACACATTTTCCTGTATCTCAGCTAACTCTGATCTGGCTTCTTCCACATGCTGGGAGCACCTATTTTCATTGGTTGAAAACAGATCCCGGGAGAAGTCCTGCAAATGTTATGATTTGAAGACATGTAATCCAAAAAACAATTGGATGCATTTTTCTTTTAAAAAACCAGCTTCGATATGAATTGATTTTTTCAAGGTTAGGATGGTTCTTTACATCATCTCACCACAACCAAATATTTTTTATATTTGATTTAGAGATATTATCATGTATAAAAAAAAATAAAAAATAAACTAAGGCATACAATCATTCAGTTGTGAATAGTCAAAGTAACATATTTGACTCAGATATCCATTTCTAATGTGTCAATAATGGACGAACAAGTGTTAGGCCTGTTCATAGAACAGGTACAATTTGATTGAAGCATTATTTCTATAGAAGCCCTGCCAATAAAACCCCCTCAAACAGATCTGCTCCTCCTGGCGATGTTTTGTTGATAGGAACGTTCTTGAAGAAATAATCAAGTACAACAAGGTATTGCCCATTTCCTGATCTTTAAGACCCTAAATTACAAAAACCATTGTCCTAGACTCTCAGTTTATTGATTCTGAGACATTATTGTGCTTTCATTAATGCATCCATTTCACAACAACATCAGTTCTCACAGATGGCTAAGACATGATCTACAATTCAAATCCGGCTCTTGTTTGCACTAATGTCTTTTCTTCATATGGCATTTTGAACAAGAATTAATATGGGTTCTCTTGCCATTGATATAAACAGAAAAACAGATGTCAGCATTCCTCCTGGTGGCTTTCTCTTTTGGAAAGGATAAGAGACACTTGTTTCCTTAGCCATCCGTGATGTTAGAATGTTAGTGCTTTCTGTTTCAATTATTCAATAATAAAATGAAAAACAAAATAAATAATGTTGACATGGAGTGTCAGAGCCCATAAAAAACCCGATACTATGTTCTCACCACTAAGAGGGGTGTATCGTGATCCCGGAGTGACAGGGGTGCTGCCATTCCGGAGCACCTGTCACTCGGAGGCACGATGTACCTCGTGTATTTCCAGGGGTTTGTGTGCTACAAACCGCCAGCACACAAACCCCCGGAAATGCACAATATACATCCAGGGGGCAGGGGGCAGCTGCGAATTTGGCAACAATTGCCATATTTGGCAAAAGTATACTCCGTTGCCGAATTTGCAGCTGCCGTCTGTCTCCCGGATGTATTTCCGGCGTTTGTGTGCAAATAAATTCCAGAAATACACAGTGCGGCTGCTCTGTGCAAGGTGTGCGGTGCACAGACGGAATTATGACCTAAGTTCACAAAAAGATCGCTATAGATATCACTTCCCTTAAAACACTAATGGAATCCCATAAACTGTACACTGTCCGCTATTTGGCAGCATCTGTGTTAACATGTCTAGCAATTGCCTTGGGATTTTATCCACTGTGGAAATAGACAAACAAAAAGTATATATGTAAAAAAAACAACAACTTTGTTTTACAGCTTAATATAATATAAATGTATTGTTTTATCTAAATGGCAGCTGTTCTTATGTATATCACACGGAGTACTGACCACTACAAATATAGCAATACAACATGGCTGGCCATACTGGCCATACTGTGATTCTACAGTTGAACAATATCTTCCACTATCTACATGTAATATGTGAGACACACATGGGTTATTTATAAAAGTCAGTTTCTAAAAATGGTCAAATCAGCAGGAACATTTCATTGGTTTAATTGCACCACTTTGGAAACTTTGCCCTACAACTGACTTTGATAAATAACCGATTATCCGAATTATCCCATTATCTGAAATTAACATACTTCAACTGTGTACAGGTAAAACAAAAACAGTGTGATGTTTGGGCATTTACACACTATATAATAAAGTACAGAGAACTGATAATCCAACTAATACATTTCACAACTCAATTAACAGTTTACCACAATTTAGGTAAAAATAAACTTTCTGTTGTATAGCCAGACACATGGAATTTTATACTGAATTAACCAAGGATGTTTTCTATGAAACTTAGGTACAAATATTCAAATACTCAAAGAGGCACAAATTCTACCCATTCATCACAATCAATCCATAGCAATAAGGTCCTTTCAATATGCATATTAGAAAACACATACATCTCTTATATTTAGATGGAATGACTATCATATAAGAGACAGACAGGTTATTTGTGTAGGCTTGACTTTTAACATCCAACATAATACAAATGCCATTAAATGTGATTGGATAAATGAATTAAAAAAAAATAAAAAATTGTGCAGAATGTATCAATCCTTAGTAGACATGTTCTACAGACTCACATAATAATTATCATCTCAATGGAGTGAGAACTATTTCCAATATTTGATAACAAGATTACGACATTATTAACATGATAAATAAGTGCATCAGGCCATCTGTTTGTTGAACAGTAAATAAAACTTGCAAACCTAGTGTGTTTCCTCTGGCTAATAGCTAGGAATTGTTATATTAAATGCTGCCGATTGATTTAATTAAGGATTAGGGACTAGTTGGAATATGTTACAGAAAATCCCACTACACCATGTTGTATTTTATTTGTAATCACAGTCATACCTAATGCCATTTTGTTACTTTAACTAAGTTGCTGTTTCGTGGTTGTTTGATTTCCCTTCTCTTTCATGCACTTGCAGTTAAAATGTTGTATTCAATGGGTCAACATTGGCATTATGCTACAACACATGTATCGATCTATCAATGTATCTATTAATCTATTTCTAGATTGATTAATAATTCATAATATGTATGACAAATGTAACAAAAAAAAATCACCAATATGGTCCATTATAATTAATTGTTGTTGCACAGTTGACTCAGATATAATTGTGTTAATGACCAGGAAAGTGTCAGGGAAAGTTCTAATTTTAGTTAAAGTTGAGTTTTTGCCTTAGGTATAGCTTGAAGATAATACAACTCCGACAGGGACAAATTCCCAGAGAAACAGCCAAGTCCTCTTTAAGACTTGTTCAAAGAAAATGTATATTGCACTTACTGAAATATTTTTGTAGGTAGGGAGTATTCACACAAAGCCAATGCTGAGAGGCATTTTAAGTGAATGTAAACTTTTGGGATTATTTTATACTTAGCTGAACAGAAATTCCCAAGGAGCTTGTGACACAATAAAACCAGTTTTAATATTGCTGTTCGTTCTTTCTATGTATAGATACAAAATCTTGGTATTTTAAAATGCTCTAACTTATATAAACATTCAGATGCATATTTTATTTGCACATCGCATCGTCAATAGACTATTAAAGGTTGTATAAATGCTGTGATAAAAGACAATGGTGAAACTGGTGCTCTTATCTGCTAGACTGTATCCTTTCCTGTTTTAGATAGACAGAAGGAAATTTGATTAGAATATATTCAGAATTGTTACGTTAACTAGCAGCTAGTATATATTTGTAGAAATTATAAATACAGACATATATATTGCATTACATAAATTCACAGGTCTAGCCAATAATAATGAAATGCAAAGAGCTAAATACTAATTAGCAACAGTAGAAGGTAACTTCTGCCTGATCAAAACAACTTTTGAACTGTTCTCCCAGCATGCTTTGCTCAAAAGATATTGATGTTTTTTTCAGACGTCTAATAAAGAAGCTGCTCAGAGAATCAGTCGAGTGACTGGTACACTCCACCTATGGTGAGTTGGCACATCAGTCATGTATACGCATGAATGTGTGATTGACACACCAATAGCTGTGATTATTTGTGGCATGGCAGATTGGAAATTAGGAGCACTGTTCGAAAGGCATTGTAATCAGGCAGAAATGGTTTTCCGACTGATTAAAACTTTTTTTTTTTTATGTTTAAAGAGATACCCCAACTTTTAGTCAGACATAAACCTAATATTTGTAGAAAGAAAATTAAGGAATGTGGCATTTTCCACACTCCAATGGTAATATAACCATTATATCATAGATTATTTTTGTCCTGGAGAAAGCGTAACATTTGTTTGCAATAGATGCTAGCAGTGACATTTCCCAAACACAAAAAACACAGGTTAACCTTTAAACTACTAAATGAAACCCAGTATGTAGTCATATGGTGTGAAGTGATCAATTTAACAGCATCAATTGCCATATCATTTTGCTGTTGTGTGAGGTATGCTTTTTAACACAAAATTATTGTAAATTGTGACAATTAATGTCTTTTGTCATAGAGTTTAGGTACTGTAGCAACACATAAGTAATCCCATAATTATTCCACACAAACAAGACAACTAACGTCTACGAAAAATCTTCTCTGGAATGGGCTGTTGAGCATAATGTTAGAAATCATTAAATGCTTCTTAAATATTAATAGAAAAATTATATCAATACCAAAATGGCACAGATTGAAATCACGGTGGCAGAAATGTAGAATAGAATCTGTTTTGCTGCATGGTGTGTAAGCCCTTTAACTCCATGCAACTTGTTTTTGCACTACTTTTGTATTAAAGGAACTCTGTCATCTGTGTTAGCTGAATTGCAGGCAAAATATGTTTGTCTTACATGTTTCTCTTGTTTATGCCATCCCACTGAAACTAGTTCATTAGCATTTAAAGCCACAGGCGATGTCATAAATATTAATGTATGCATTTGCTTGTGATTCTGCTAACATAATGTATATACTATGCGTCTTGAATTTTTTCATTACTTTTTTCTTATTTTCACAGTATTAGGTTTTTAGGTGATAGCCCTTTAATACTGGGTTTGGTTATGTGTAAGGTTATTTATTTACATGACTGGAAACTCATTTCATTTTTAATTTGGCAGAAGGGGGTTATCTTGCCCTGTCCATCTTATGTGATTTCGAGTTGGGATCCTTTGTAGAAAGCACTTGTCACAACGTGACACAATTTACACCAGCAAAAAGGATATGGCAACTCTGGTGTTCATCATGTGCAAGATCTTACGGTTTGTAGCTCACTTACGTAACACTCTCAAAGGTAATGGTAATTGATGTCATCTCAAGAAAAGAAAAAAATGACTGTGATTTGTCAATATGGGAACAGGTCACTGCAGGTGTTATATTTGCATATTTATGCGCCCCCTGAGACAGACGTGCTGTGTTTATTCAATATATTTTTAATGTGTAATTACATATCATTCAGATATAATTGATTCATTAGGCTTGAAGAAAGACAGATGCTATACTGCAGATCTCCCCCCTCCCCATCCTGTTCATTAAATCTAGATGGCCTTACTTGTTTCGAATAAATTAGGAATTCTTCTAAAGAGCAATTAAGCAGGTATGAACATTAATTAAAATGGAAAGCTTTACCGTGAGTTAACTTAGGGGATAGTTTACTTTATATACTATATGATGCTAATAAAGCGGTCCAAGACCTCAAGGGGAATGTATTGTGGATAAAGGAAGAACACAAAATGTATTTCATTCTTAGATATTCATTAAAAATTAATCCTAATTCCTTTTACAACAATATATCTCAGCAATAGTCATTGGTTAGTGATTAATAATGTCTCGTTCATGGTTAATTAGGTAGAAACTATTTACAAGTGACATTTAGAAACACTGGGGAATACTCAGTAAAATGTGAACTGCATCAGACATTCACATCTAATTGGAAAACTGATCCACTTGCAGGGAACTGAGATGGGAATTTCAAACTTTAGGCTAAAGAAATCGAGTTGTAAAAATTCTTCAATGCAGCTGATTGGGAACATTTTCCAACTCAGCTACTTTGGCCTTATGAAATTCTTGTTTCAATATCCCTGCAATTCTCTCTTTACGGAGTAGACCCTATATTGGACAGGAAAAAAAGAGTTATACATTCTGGAAAGCAGTGGAAAGTAGTACAGTTCCAGTCCATTAAGTCAGGTTATAAGGCAGCCCGGGGGGAAATTCACTAAAAGATGAATTGTGGTGTCCCAAGGAATAAAATCAGTCATTAATGGATATGTAGGAAACATTCTCCAAATTAACACAACTATAAATGACTGGTTGTTGTTATTTGGCTGTCTCTTTCTTATAGGTCATTGTTTACTGAATAAACCTTAATGGGGGTAAGGAACTTATCCCAGATATAATTTATATCTTTTACTGAGCTCTGTTGGATTGCATGTCCAAACATAATGTATCACAGAATTTTTAACAGATCAAAAACATGACTTGGAGCAATATGGGTGATGGTTCATAGAATTCCCTGTATAGACACAGAGTGGGAGGGAAATTCCAAAGGATATCTAGATTTGGCCTATTGATATATGTTAGCTAGTTTTATAAAATATACAACAATCACACAACCAGCAATTTAAATACACTTTATTGGGAGCTGTATTATTGTGATAGACCCAATGTTTCAGGCATTAGAGGGACACCCAGGAATGAAAGATGGACAAAAGGGATTGAGGACTCACAGAAACTGTCACTCTGAAAGAATGACACTCAGGAGGGATGTGACTGACAGGTGAAGAATGAGCGAAGGTGTTGATTTGGCTTAGTTAAATTGTTTTAGCAAGAGAGTGACATGACCATCAAAGGGTGGAGTGACTATGTCCAGAAAATAAGCACACTTACTGGCACTATTGGGATTTCTCAGACCACAGCTGTGCATCCCCTGTATGCAGCCTGGCAGCTTCCTCCAAGCATGTACACTCTGAGAGGTAAAGAGCCCATACCTCTAGCAATAAATAAAAAAGCTGCAACATAACCATCCAAACCCTGGAGCTAAGAAAGCACTTTGTTTCCTCTTCACTTGATATCTTCCTTGACAGGCCATTAGCACTACTTGTCTGAATATTACTAGGATAGAACCCCTGTGGATGTAATAGATTTCTGATGATGTTTGAAAATCCTTGTATCAAAATGTCACACGTTACAGTAAAAATAAGGTTGAGTATGCAATCACTCTAATAAATAGGCATACAAACACACACACACACACACACACACACACACACACACACACACACACACATATATATATATATATATATATATATATATATATATACACATGTGTGGTCCTTACCTCTACTCCCACTCTGTAGAGGTTAAGGGTAGAAAGATATCACAACAGTCGCTATGTGATTTCCATGGCTTTGTTGATCTGCATTGTTAATACATTACCAGCAATGCCACTGAGTTAAACCAATAAACTACTAGTTTTGAACTTGCTTTTTTAGTCCCTTAAATGTTTATTAGCCAGGAGATTAATTATCTGAAAGTTCATGCCAGCCCATGTGCCGCATCAATATTGTTCATGATAGACTTTTGAATGATGTTCCACAGACCTTGTACAGACACTGTACATAACATTTAGGTGTTTGAATGTGTAGCACCTACTTAGTTGGTGGGCTACAGGGATAGGGACAAGTGTCTGCTCAATAAATAGAGAACTGCAGGGAATTGAGATGGGAACTTTAGTTAAACAGCAAAAAATCTGAAGGCACTCAGATTCCAGACTGGTATATTATAAAAAATCTTGTTACTTTATTTCAGGTCCATGGTCCATTAAACAGATTCAAATAGTACAAAAAAATAAACAATTGCAAAAAACATCCTCAGCGTTCGAGATTGATAGGTTATAGCATACCGGCTACTGACTGTTTGTAAGCACCAGAAACCGAAGAAAAGTTGAGCTCACGGGAGTACACACTCAATTGCTCCAATTTCATCAGTAAGAATACATTGAGAGAGCTCTTATTTTTGAGTATGCCATGTAGACATTCTTGTCCTCCCTCCATAGATCACAGTACATTAGTGACATGTGTCTAATGTGGAGACAGTGATGAATTTATTGGCCTCTTGAATATAAAGTAGAAGAATTTTAACAGCCAGATGTGTAGTCTAGACAGCGTCTCTTTTAAGTATCCAAGGAGCCCATATCTGTTGATATCTATCGAATTGACCTAATCTGCTATAGTAACCTGCCTCCATCCTAGATTGAAACTCTATTTGTTGTATAATCTCCTGCCATTGTACTCCCCCCCTTTTTTTTTCCAATTTCTAGTGACGAATATTTTTGCCGCTGTCAAAATATGAATTGTTAGACTCTTCTGATTGTTATTTCCAGATATCTGGATATTAAGAATAAAGTTTTGTGGTTTTAAATTAAGGGTGACTCCCATAAGGTCTTTCAAAAGGTTTTGGAGGTGAATAATTGTGGGTCTCGGACATGAACATTCCCAGAAAATGTGTGCTAGAGAGCCACTATCGTTTTCGCACCTCCTTTGAAGGTAGGTACCGACCAGACTGCAGTACATCAAACGGGTACAGTATACCCTGTGGTGCTATGTCTGCTAGCATAACTATGTTATTTAGTTTCCAAGTTAACAAACTAATATTTCCTTTGTCAAATTCTAAGGTTTCTATTGGTGTATCCAGGGGGATTTGACCACTATTGCCGAGAGTATTCTTTTTCAGGTTTACTATGGTAGAACACAGGTCTCTAATTATTGGGTTATGGAAACAACTCATCAACCTTTGACTCCAAAACAAACTGATAGGCTTCATCTGACCAATCTCGGACCTTTCAATTTCAAGCCAATTTGGCTGAATTACTGAGGTGTTATCCCAGGCTATCGCGTGGGCTATCATGCAAGCGTTGTGCAGACGATGTATGTCTGGAAAGGATATGCCCCCATGGTTAGCTTCTCGTTGTAATAGTTTTAACGTAACTCTGGGTTTTTTACCCTGCCAGACATACTCTATAGCAAGCTTCTGTATATTGTTTAAGATGGTCTCATCTACTCTCAGAGGGATGTTTCTAAATAGATAGGATATCTTGGGTATTGTATAAGCATTCATTACTTCAACTCTACCGAGCCAAGATATTTCTGACCCTTTCCAATCTTTTAAGTTTTTCTTCATTTCTTTAAGTTTTGTTTCATAATTTAACTTAATGGTATCCTCTAATTGCATCGTCAGCCTAATACCCAGATATTCTATGTATTTTTTAGTCCAATCAAAACCATATTTTGACTTGATGGTTGCTAAGTCTTCCCTCACTACATAAGCCACCATTGTTTGGGTTTTATTCAAGTTGGTGTCCTAATATTTTAAGTTGATACTTTGTGGAGTATAAATAAAAATTATTTTAGATGCTACAATTTTAACATTTTCTGAACTACTCCCACAACACTTTTGGGGATTTATTCTCTATCAACAGTTTGAGGAGGCACTCAGTAATGAAACAACTGATTGTTCAAGAAGAAAGTACCATGGTGTTAAAGACAAATATCTATTAATATACAGTATAACTCACTAATGATAGCAATCTGGCTTTATTTTTAGGATATTGGGGTCTATTGTAAGAACAGGCTTTGTTGTCTATTTACTAAAAGGTGAGTTGCAAGTGAGTTGAGATGAGATGAACATTTCATCTCACTAACTTAGCTGTACTTTGTGCAAGGACAAACCTGGTGAGGCTGCTTAGCAGGGAAAATTCACCATGTTTGTCCCTGCACAATGAATAACTATATAACTAAATTGGTGAGATGAAATGTTCACCTCAACACACCTGCAACTCATCTTTTAGAGAAATGCCCCATTTTGTCCAGTACAAAAATACCAATATTTAGCTCTAAAACTAGTACTTCTGTCTAATAATTCTATTCCGAATAATGTAAAATTAAAATTTAATAGTATGGATTAGCATGAATTTGGCTTAGATTTGGAGTGCTAATTTTAAAATTGCTAAATCCTAACGGGTGCTATCAATGCATTTGGGCATCTATCAACCAAAGGTATACATGAAATGGAAAATCAGGAACAAACAGTACTGAACCTTTGTAGGGTCTTGTAAATGATACAGACACCAGTGACAGAACAAGATCGTTAAAAGCCCTGGTGCAGAAACAACCTCCTGAACTAGGCCAATATGGCTACGCGTGGATTGCACCAGTTGCACTGCTATTGGTAGGTTGTAGGAGCACAATGCAGTGAGCAAAGAGGAAACGTTTACAGAGCACATAATCCTGCTCCTGTGACTAAACTTGTGTTGTCAAACGAATTACCTTAGCTTTTTTCCCTGTTGTGAATAAAGGGTTAACCCCTTAGTGACAAGACATTTTCACCTTGACTTTCCCTTGGTGACAATGGCCATTTTGACATTTCTGGGGTGTTTGTGTTTAGCTGCAATTTTCTTCTTTCTCACATACTGTACCCACACAAATTATATGTTGTTTTTATCGTCATAAGCAGGGCTTTCATTAGATACCATTGTGTTCATCATATCTTATAATTTACTACAAAATAAATCAAGGATGAAAAATTAAAAAAAGAAAAACTTTTTCTAACTTTGACCTAAAATATAATTTACACAAATACAATCATTAAAAAACACCCTGTCTAAATAGTTTCTAAAAAAAGAGTGGTTTTTGTTTTTTCCTATATTGAACTTTTGACCCCAACCCCAACCCAAAATTTAACCCTAACACTAAATTTAACCCCAAATCTAACCCTTATGCTATCCCTTAATATATTTTAATTTTAATTTAATTTTAACCCTATCCCTTATGCTAAACATTATTTAATTTTAACCCTATAGGCTAATCTAACTATTTAACCAGTTTTATACTAATTAAATATTTATTTTAATTATTTTATATTGCTATGCTGCTTGGCTACCACTAGGGGCAGTCAAGCAGCATATTCAGAGCGACAGAAGTGAAGTTACTTTCACTTACGATGCTCAGACCTCCAGAGGGCATTTGGCTCCCACGGTCGTGGGTGCCCCAGAAAATAAATTTTGGTGCTGGCTATTGCCTCGACATCAAGGCAATAGACCAGCACCATTAAAGTGGTTTTCGCGATTGTTGATCGCGAAAACCACTTGATTCACCGCAGGACGTGCTAGGCACGTCTATTGTCGGGAACAGAGTTCCCGGCAGGACTTGCCCGACGTGTCCATTGTCGTGAAGGTGTTAATGAATGGCTATGGTTGTCAAATCTTTACTACTGATAAAAATGAAAATGTGACTGGTTGTGATAAAGATTTAGGTTTTAATAAATATAGCAATTTGTGCTTCCACTATATATTAGGTTGGATAGATTAATGATTCATCTCTCTTCCTTGCTACAGAAAGAGAGAGAGAGAGAGAGAGAGAGAGAGAGAGAGAGAGAGAGAGAGAGAGAGAGAGAGAGAGAAGTATTGAAAAAGAAAGAGAGGGAAAACAACTAAGGAGAAGAAAAGGTAATTACTGCAGGTTAGAAAAAAATCCTGCTGTGTTGCAATTTGTAACTCAAGATTGTTCATTGGCAGTCTTCTAAAGCCATTCATAACCCCCAAAGACTGATAAATCAGACAATATTACAGATGTACAGTTTAAAATTAATTGGGTCAACGCAAGCAAATAATGAGCAACTTATCTGTCAAATTAGATTAAATTTAATGAAGTAATCAAACATTTTTGAGGTGGATACATGCTGTAAGGTTATTTTATTCTTAGTTTACATTGGTTTACAGTCATGTCATTAGTAAATAAAACGCCATTCGATAAAATGTACAGTGCTCTGCATTTGGGACTGAACCATAATGATTTAATCCTTTCCCAAATGACATTTATTTGAAAAAATAAAATAATGGACCTGAACCTGAGTGTCGCAAATGCGCCAGACACTGGATGCCTGTGGCAGGAGATACCTAGAATGCACTTAACAAAAGTAATATAGCATGCAATGGTAATATCAGGCTACAACCCGCATGCAGACTCATGCAGTATGTATCCACTTATTTATCTTCCCTTTCTCTCTCTGCTTTCCTGTTTATGTTTTATTCTCATTCTGTCCCTCTCCTGAACCTTGTTAGAGGGCTATATTGTCCTGGTACCCTGTTAGGGTCTATCCTGAACCCTGTCCTGACATTGTCAAGGGACTGTCCTGAGTTCTGCCCTGAACCCTGTACTATAACCCTGTTTTTCGCCCTGTTCAGGGCTATCCTGAAACCCTGTTAAGGGGCTACCCTATCCTGAACCCTGTTAAGAGGATGCCTATCCCAAACACTGTTTGTGCTTCCCACTCCTGCACCCTGTTCTGTGTTTCCTTGTTCTAATACATTTATGGGTTTCCTTTCTGCATGTTACTATGTTCTTTTCCATTCCAGGTTTTCTCTGTTTCGCTCTGCCTTGTTGATTTGTTTCACCCATTTCTTCATTTTCATTCATTCTTCAGTCAGTCCTGCTACAGGTTTGTTCTATGTGCCGGAGTCTGTGTTTCTGTGTTATTTAGTTCTTAGTCTCAGTTATTAGTTTTAGTGTTACGACTTGCCTAATGTAAAGTACCGTGACGCTGGTTGGCAAGTTTATCATCTTATGGCCATCAGGTGTACTAAACCTTCACCATTTACCATCTCAGAGTATTAGATTAGTCCTGCATTTATGTCTGTATGTTTGTATGTTCCTTAACCCTCTTTCCCTGAAGCACCTTCAAGGGGATTGCAGCCCCTCTTTCTTCAACCATATCCCATTTCTTAATCCCCTTATGAAGCATCTGAGGATTCTCACTCCGTCCCTTGTGTTCCTTACTCCTTAACCCTGTCTTTTGTTTATTATCCTGTGTTTATGTCTGTTCCTGTGTATGTCTTGTTTAGTCCTTTATTTATGTCGTATGCTTTATCCTGCTCAGGTATGTGTACGTTCTACCTTTGATCCTTAGTCTATCCAGGTGCAATACACGGGATATGCTACAAGACATGAAGTGTTGAATTGTCTAATAATTAAAGGGCCATAGACAAATTATGCAGCAGGATATAAAAGCTTTTAAAGGTGAGTAATCCCATAATAAATTCAGTATGTTTAACAAAATATTGGGATATTTTAAATGCAATAGATGGGATTCACAAGACATGATATAGTATATCACACAACTATTAAAAAACAACAGACAAACCATGCAGTAGGAGATGAAAGCTTTTAATATAAATAATCCTATAATACTTACAATAAGCAGGATATCCAAAATATAACCCTGTTGTCACACCATTAAGTGTACATGTTGTCATATTCATTGACTTTTGCATATGAGGACAAGGAATGCAAAATAATTTGCTACTTTCAAGGTTTCAAGCATTTAATGAAAATAATAAAAAATAATAAATAATAAGGGAAGAGCCTAACTTATCCTACAAATGAAAGAAGACAACAAATCACATACATGTGGTGACAAGATGGTTATATTTTGGATCTTCTGCCAATGAGAGATAAATAAGTTTTAAAGGGACTGTCTAGTACCCAAAATGCATCTTCCAAATATTAATACATATTAATGTGCTTTAAAATACATGTTTTACATTTTGCATTGCTTAAAATATAAAAAAAACGTACAGCTAGATGAAATTTTTAAATTACATTAGTAGGAAGCCAGTACTGCCCACAGTAGCTGAGTAAAAGTAATTTCCTTTTTTTTCTACAGGAACCAATGAAAATTATTTCATTGAAATCAATGAAATTTCCTGTCTCTCTGGTGATGTCAGACAATGTGTTGCACTGTTAGGAGATCCTACTGTGTACAAGAGCAAGTTTATCACAGTCCACACAATGTATTAAATTTTAGGAGCCCAGGAAGTGACTAATTGAACCACAACTTTTATATCCTCAGTGTCTTTATAATCAGTGCTGCCCTCCTGCAGTAAAACATGCAGAGTAATCACTGGGGAGGACTTGAGTCAAATATAAAAAATGGGATTTATGAAGAATGCCTGCATCAAATCACACTGGGAAAAAAGTCTGTGCACTATACAAGCAGTAATCTTCATCTCGCACCAAAGTGAGTTTGAGGACTAGACTGTCCCTTTAAGGATTTGGGTTAAATAAAAAAATTTATATATGAAACGAAAAACACTGTATAAGTATAATATGTAGCTGAAAATATTGGATTTTTAAAAGTACAAATAGGCCCACTGTCTACTACATACTTAAATATAATCTATTTAATCATGACTACACATCTGGCTGTTAAAATTCTTCTACTTTCTACTCAGGAGGCCAATAAACTCATCACTGTCTCAACATTAGACACCTCACTAATGTACTGTGATCTATGGAGGGAGGACAAGCATGTCTACATGGCATAATCGAAAACAAGAGCACTCTCAATGTATTCTTACTTATAAAACAATTTCTAAATAAAATGTTAATCTCCTTTGTTCTGTTACCAAGATAAAAGCCTCTAAGATGCAATCCAGAATGTGACAGACATAGACTCATGCTGAGAAAACAGTAACAACATTTCAAGCAACTTGTAGAAATTTTGACATCCATTTGATTATTTTAGGGATCTAACAGCACGTAATCTCCGGTATAGATTAAAAGAAAGATATATCTAACGAGAAGAGTGCCATAAACTAATATATATATATATATATATATATATATATATATATATATATATATAAAGTTACCTTTTAAAGGGCTGCTTAACTAATCAATATACTATAATGTGATTTAATTGCACCATCCTATACAATAATAAATCTTAAATTGAAATGTAGAATAAAATTAAACCAAGTCAGGACATTACAGCAGGAGAATACACTCTCTTTACATCACATAAACAGGAAAATGAATATAACAGTCTCAAGCTGACAGAAAACATTAGGCCAACAGAAAATAATCGAACATGAATTCATTAGCAATTCATGACTGCTATAAATCTTGTCCAACACACTGTGCTGAAACATACTGCAGATAAACCCCCAATTAGGCTTTTCATTCTGAGATGCTTGTAGTCACTCCAAATACAGTCTATATTAAGCAATGAATACAAATCTTTCTTTCACATCAGAAACGACAAAGCATAGCACTGTACTTGGCTATAGTGCGCTTATCCTGCATGGACTGAAACACTAATTCCAGAAACGATAGTAACCTGTTATTTACTAGGATTATTTCATATAGCATATAACAATGCTAAAAACATGCTATGATATGCTAGGCATTAGAATGTATGACCCACAAGGGAGCAATTGTTCCAATGAAAAAACATGTAAAAGGGTTTAGCATAAAAAATAAAAATGTTAAAAACCTAAAATGTATCTAATGTTGTGAAAGAAAAAGCTTAAAAAACTTAGATTTTGATTCATTTATTTTCGTTACATGTTACTCCTAGGCATTTTCTTTAAAACATGGCAACTATTCCCCATCTAACCTACTTTATGACAAAATGAGACACACCTGCTTTCTGTTGTCTGCTCACATTCTGGGCCAATGAAATTAGATCTCCACAAATCATTCATGGTCTGGGCAGAGGGGCAGATCACCATTTGTGGTATCTGGCTTTAGTGTGACTTTTAATGAAATAACAACACTGGACAATGATTATATCACACCTCCTTAACTGTCACACTTCAAGCGCACTGTACATAAGAAGTACTAAAGAGGTGATGATTGTGCACTACCTTGAAAATATTTCAAATACTGGTGTGAGGTGCCACATTGTGTACTGACCATGCAAAAATCTACCTGCAATGATAGCAAACAATAAGGAAAATGTGAACTCTCTTTAGATGGAAAAAGTTAATTATTTACAATAATTTTAAAGTCCCCCCAAAAAAGGACTATACTGTCAAATCTGGGACTGCTGGTAGGGTTGCCACCTGGCCGGTATTTTACCGTCAGGCTTGTTAAGTCAATAGAGGTAGTAGCACTAGGTATTTTTTTTGAAGAAAAGGTGTCAACTCCCACCTAACTAACTGCTGGTAGCTACGCAACTCCCATTAAATCCAGCCTGCCATATTGCCGGATGAACAACATGGGAATTCGAGTTAACTGTAAAATGAACCAAAAGTACATACTAACTTTTGTTGACTGCATTGCTAAACACTGGTGTAGTGTATGGGTTAAGAGGGGCTACAGTGTAGCCAAAGCCAAAACTCTTGTAATGCTGCGTGAGAAACATACATAGTAGTTGAAATGCTATGAACCGCATTTCCCATTGTGCTCAGCAAGACTCAAGGCTCCCATGATGGAAATTGTGGTCCACCACCATTCCTTGGTGGTCTGTGGAATGGGACTCTGGGAGCTCAGTCTTCAGTCACTTGATTGTACCTTATAAGGTTTGTGCACGGTATTTGCTTCCCTATCCAATTTACATTATGTGAAGATTAGCTTGCAAAAGAAGGGTTGTCCATTCATTGAAAGGTAATTCACAAGAGCTATAAGCTATAGACTACATTTACGAAGATGCATAGACAGCAACTGACGTACTGAGGTCATGAAGGCAGTCACTTCACTTATATTTATACCAAAGCAGTGGCGGGCCATTTATGATATTTTCTTTATAACCGCATGATAGATCTATTCAAAGAATAATGTTAAATAAAATGAGAAGCACAACTTGATTCCCAGAGCTGCTTTCAATTACTTACTTTAATACTGACCAAACCTACTGTTCAAAGCTCCGCCCACTCCATATAATTAGCATAATGTAACTCCACCTACTTGTTACAGTGTACATTATATCACCAAGTTCCCACCAACATTACCAGGATCCTTGGTATACAACAGATACATTCACAGCACAACATCTACATCACGCAGGTGCATTTTATCACTTTTACGTGAAATATAGTAAAACCTGGTGCAGTCAGACCTGTGCTTCAGTCAGAGAACTGTGTGTACACCATAAAACATACATTAGTATGAACCTACCACTTCTGCTGGAATGCCATTCCAGTATCCACTACCCTCTCAGTAAAGTAATACTTTCATTAGTCCCTGGCCTAATCTTATATCTAGAATAGCCTTATACCTATCCCATGCATGCTTAAACTCCTTCACTGTATTAACCTCTACCACTTCTACTGGAAGACTATTCCATGCATCCACTACCCTCTCAGTAAAGTAATACTTTCTTTAGTGCCTGTCCTTATCTTAAATCTAGGATAGACTTATGCTGATCCCATCCATGGTTAAAGTCCTTCACTGTGTTTACATCTACCACTACTGCTGGAAGGTTATTCCATGCACCTACTACCCTCTCAGTAAAGTATTATTACGTTTCTGACCTCCACTGTATTAACCTCTACCATTTCTGCTGGAAGGCTATTCCATGCATCCACTGCCCTCTCAGAAAGTATAGTAATACTTCCATTAATCCCTGGCCTCATCTAATATCTAGAATAGCCTTATGCTTAAACTCCTTCACTGTATTAACCTCTACCACTTCTACTTGAAGACTATTCCATGCACCCACCACCCTCTCAGCAAACAAACATTACATTTCTGACCAGAAAAGAAACTGTAAAATATTAAATATTTCCAGCATTTCCAAAAGCTTGAGGTGGACCCCAAATATATGTATATAACTAGTTACATTTATACCAGGGCTTGACAAACTTAACTAAGTTTTAGGAGCCAGCAACAAAATCTAGGAGCCAGACAACAGCACATACACACAATCACATGCAGTCATATACAGTCACACTCATACATACATACATACATACTGTCACATAGACACACACTCATACATACATACAGACTGTCAGACACACACTCATACATACATACAGACTGTCAGACACACACTCATACATACATACAGTCTGTCAGACACACACTCATACATACATACATACATGCAGTCTGTCAGACACACACTCATACATAAATGCAGTCTGTCACAGACACACTCATACATACATGCAGTCTGTCAGACACACACTCATTCATAAATGCAGTCTGTCACAGACACACACTCATACATACATACATGCAGTCTGTCAGACACACACTCATACACACACTGAGAGTCAGTCACATAGACACACACTCATAGATACAGTCTGTAACATAGACACACACACTCATACACTCATACATACAGTCAGTCACAGACACACACACTCCTACAGTCAGTCACACACACTCATACATACAGTCTGTCACACTCACTCATACAGTCTGTCACACACACACTCATACATACATCCATAGTCTGTCGCATACATCCATAGTCTGTCACATACACTCATACATCCATACATCTATAGTCTGTCACATACACTCATACATACTCACAGTCTGTCACATACACTCAGTTTTTTTTTAATCTTAATAAATACATTTTTAAAAATGTAGATCAATGGGTCCCCCCCTCCCTGCTGCTATATCTCATTGCAGGGAAGGGGGCATTTCCGTTCCAGGTTTGTCTGTGCCTCTTACAAAGGCACAGACCATCATTACTTATTAAATACATTATTTTGCCCATTCATTTGCCAGTGTTTTTTTGCCCACATTCATTTGCCAGCGGGTTTTTTTTGCCCACGTTCATTTGTCAGTGTTGACATCACGTGATCAGGTGACCTACGTGATCGCTGCAGAGCTGATTCTCCCAGGACTGTCCCGGGATCGAAAACTTTGCGGGACATTTTCAATGTCCGCGGGACTGTCCCGGCAGATCCGGGACAGTTGGCAAGTATGCTTATCATGAAGTGGAGGAGCTTTGTCATTATCAGTGAAGGCATGCAAAGGGTTGATAAACCCTGCACCAGATACAGATCCACAGCACCAGATATAAACCAACCACACTAGATATAGCCTCACTGCACAAAATATAGATCCACTGTGCCAGATATAGCCCCACAACACCAGATATCAACCCACGGTACCAGCTAAAAACCCATGACACAAGATATAAACCACAGCACCAGATAAATATCCACAGCTCTAGCTGAAACTCCACAGCAACAGATAGAACAACATAGCAAAGATATAACCCCATAGCACCAGATACAACACTATAGCACACAATATAACCCAACAGCACCAGATAGAACACTATAGCACACAATATAACCCAACAGCACCAGACACAACACTATCAACATTTGCAGGCAAAGGGAGGGGGGAGAGAGACACAGAACAGGGGGAGGGGGGAGAGAGAGAAAGAACAGGGGGAGGGGGGAGAGAGAGACAGAACAGGGGGAGGGGGGAGAGAGAGAGAGACAGAACAGGGGGGGGGAGACAGAACAGAGGGGGAGAGAGACAGAACAGAGGGGGAGAGAGACAGAACAGAGGGGGGAGAGAGACAGAACAGAGGGGGGAGAGAGACAGAGGAGGGGGAGGAGAGAGACAGAACAGAGGGAGAGAGAGAGAAAACAGGTATGGGGGAGTTAGAGAGGGACAGACATGGCAAGGAAGAGGAAAGGGACACATACATAGGGGGGTGAAAGAGATGGGGGGTGAAAGACAGGGGGGGCGCCACGGGGTAAGCCCGCACAGGGCGCCGGGACACTTAAGGCCAGCCCTGAACCCAACAGCACCAGACACAACACTATAGCACACACAATATAACCCCTCAGCACCAGATACAACACTATAGCACACAATATAACCCCTCAGCACCAGATACAACACTATAGCACACAATATAAGCATACGCAACAGATACAACACTATAGCACTCAATATAACCCCACAGCACCAGATACAACACTATAGCACACAATATAAGCTCTCAGCACCAGATACACCATAGCACACAATATAACCCAAAAGCACCAGAACAACAAAGCAATAGATTCCCTAAACACCCAAATTCCAAAATCCATGACATTTCTTTATCTCTTTCCCCCTTTTTATATGTTTTATTCCTCCATGTTTGCCATCTCTTTCCCCATCATTTTATGTGTTTTATTCCTCCATGTCCGTGACCTCTTTTCACCTACATTTTATCTTTTCTGCTCCATGTCACAATTTTGTCTGTATTCTGCTCCAATCAATCACCTCTTTTCATCCTCTATTATCTTTTCTGCCCCATGTCATCCCATTTTGTTTGCAAACTGCTGCCATCTATCACAACATTTTATCCTCCATTATCTTTTCTGCCCCATCCACTTGTCACCATGTTGATGTGAGCAGAGCCTGGTCAGAGGAGCTGCTCAGACTGGACAAATTGAGACCTCAGGGAAATGGGAGGGACCTCCTTGGATTTACCCCACTCTACCATGTACCTTGGCTGTTTTGTTTTGTAAAGCTATTATAAGCTCTTCCTCCCTGTTACAGAGGCTCAGCTATGGTTTCTGAGTATCTTCCCCTGTTTCCTCCATGATGTTGCACTGCAGGCTCTGTTCTGTCAGTCATGCTGCCACATGGAGGGCTGAGGGGCGGGGCTATAACTTCATATCCCCGGGCACCCCTGTCATTGGCTCTCCATGCAGCATGACTGACAGCTGCAGAGACCTGCACCAATGTGGATGGGAGACCAGTATTACAGCAAGCAGAGTTGCAGAGAGCAACAGTTTTGGGTGCCACCTCCTACCCCTGCAACTGGTGTGAAGTCCCCTAGGGACAACTAGAGGCTGCACACCGCGTAAAAATAATATTAATAAAAAAAAAATAGCAAAAATCCCCCTGCAGACGCCCATGCACAGGTTTACTCTTGGTTCTGCCGGTGGGGAGGCTGGCGCATGCTGACAGTATCAGTGTTGGTACAGCCAATCAGAGCAGGGACTTATCCCTGCTCATCTGATGGGGGTCTAAATTGTGCGGGGGTCTCTCTCTGC
This sequence comes from Pelodytes ibericus, assembly GCA_036172795.1. Classification (NCBI taxonomy): domain Eukaryota; kingdom Metazoa; phylum Chordata; class Amphibia; order Anura; family Pelodytidae; genus Pelodytes; species Pelodytes ibericus. Next base: position 88,338,474 of record CM069861.1, read on the forward strand.
TACAGCAGTTTATTCAGTTCACTTGATAATACACTTCTAGTGAACAGCGCCCTACATTTCCTCAGGAAATGAGTGCCATGTCAGCTCAAATCCCAAAGAGAGATGATGTCTTCATGGACTGACCTCCATGGTTACCCTACAAACACAGGGGATTCTGGGTCTGTTTTATGTATTCAGTTAGGTAAGCTATCTTTTCCTTACCTCATCATATGCTTTCTGCGTGCCAATATTTAGTGTTTATTTTGCATAACTAATCTTATTAATTAATACTGACAAAATATGTCACCTTTTTTGTTTTGCCTCTTCCCCTGTTTGAATTGTTTTGTGGTACTGTTTTCTTATTGATTAGCTTTGTGATAAATCTTCTATTTCTATGATATTCTAAGATATTATTTAAATCGTGAAGCTAAATACAAAAATGTTGTAATTTCATTTGAAGATATGACAGTCTGGAGGTGGCCATCTTAGAATTGCATTATCGTTTTGAAACCTTGGGTTTCCTCCCCTCAGAGACAGTTACATATAACAAAATAAAGAGAGCTTCCAGCAGCTAGGATTAATTGAGTTGAGCTGATTAGCTTCCAGCAATCCACTGTGCAGGGAAGTGGAAAAGGAGTGCTAGGATTTCTCAAAGATGAAATAAGCCCATTGTGCCCAGGGAAACCAGTTTTCTAAACAATTTTTTTTTATTGAACTTCAATAAAAACTGTAAAACAGATGTTAAAAAGATCAACAGAAAGAATAGGCAAGTTTCTTTTACTGATAATAAACTCAATTTAGGGGAATAAAATCAGCCTGTTTACAAAACAGTGATCAAAGAGTCCAGAAACAGGCTCATAGATAGCTGGAATTAAAAATACAATTTTATGTGTAGCTGTCAAAAATGGTCCGACCTACACAGAAATGTCCATTGTGCCTTAGTACTAACATATATAGTAAAACTGCGCTTTCAGCTACAGGATTCTGATCTTAACTACATCTGTGCCTATTGCTGACCACTGTGTTTATAACATGAATATTTTTCTTGTTTTGATTTTTGGTTTTTTAAACAATATTTTTTTTCCCATTTAACTTGGTGTGCATTATTATTTTACCGATTCTTAATACATACAGTGCAATCTTTTTTTTAAAAGCATGGGACAACTTTCCTGTTGTGTACCTTAATTAGTGGTGACATGTACTAACCAGAAAGTAGAAATATGCTGTGTGTACTTATTGTGCAAGGTCACATTGTTAATGTTTTAATTTTTTTGTCGAACCATCAATGAATAAAACCTTTACCTGTAATATTAGGCAATTCAAGCAATCTAATTTCTAGTAGTGTATTATCCCTCATATAGATGCAAAATAACAGACTATTGGAGAATTTTGTAATACTTTTTTTTTATTGGACTAACATTAGTTTGGCATTCTGACCTTTATGAAACACACAAATCCAATAAAAATGTATCACATGATTTTGCAATATTCTGTTATTTTGCAATTACATCACTGGACTAATAAGGGTCCAAACCATGACCCCTCATATAGCTAAGTTTAATTCTATAAAAGTGAAATTGCAGGATTCACCCCTAGGGTGGCATGCACAATTCTTTATATATGACTGTTATATTGATATTAAAATGTACATTAGTACTTCCCGTTTTAAGAGATTAAACTCTATGAAGAGCCTGACATTAATATTGCTTAGCACATGTTAATAATAAAGCAGTTTTACTAATGCAGTATAAAAGAATTCAAATGAAAATGTGTAAAATTGCAGTCTAAGGGTCAAATTATGTATGCTTATTCCTAGATATTAGCAGTGTACTATTTAAGTTATATGGCATATTCTTCCCTGTCTAACACAATGTTTATTACCATTCTGACTGAATCTGTGCATTCCTTCATCTGAAAGAGAGAGCTGTGGACGCACAGTCTATGATTATGTAGTGACATGTACTTTGGTACAGTCTAAATCACAGCTCTGTTTAGGAAAACCTCAAGAGCAGTTAGAGACTGTGGCTGTCTGAATTACACTTAGGAGGGGAGGAAATAGCGTTTGAAGTGTACTGGCTCTTTAAGATTGTGTCTCGTATTCATGGGGGCGTGGCTAACTGTCGTGCTGTGAGGACGTTTTTGTGCAGAGCTCCTCAAACTACGCTGATATTTACCCAAAAAACTCTCCAAATTGCAGCCCCATCGACCCCTTGAGAATATGGGAAAAAGGGGGAAAATGTTAGACAAACAAAATATCTCCACCATCTTAGATATCGGTACTTTGCTTACCAGGCCTGTGAGGCCTTTACTGCCCAAATCCTCGATGAGCCACATCCTTGAGCGGGAGGAATATGACTCCTCATCTGAGGGGCCGGATAAACCCCGATATACAGACTCACCGGCTAAACAGCCTGTGAAAAGACTGTAAGATCAACCGGCTACCAAAGGGGATATACAGCAATTACTAAAGGATATGTAAGCGGCATGGAGATCCTTACAACAGGAGGGCTTTCGTCACTTCAGGAGGTTGACTTATTGTGGCCACAAAATGTGGTTCCACAAGCCTTTTTCCAGCAGTGCGCTCTTTCCCTGCCGGTACTCCCATTCTTGGGGTACCCTATCCCCATGGTCTTCTTTTATCCTGCTATTCTTCTCCTCTTCTCTTTTCCCCATCCTTCCTCTTATATCACTTTTTTTTTCCTCCTTAAGGACTTGATGCTACCGAGCCATCCGAGCTACTAACGTTGCAATGCCTCATCAGTTCGCAGAAGCTCAAATGTATATATTGTACAATTATTTGCTATATGTTTAAGTATCTTGCACTGGTTTACCAGAATCCCTAAACAGATTCTCTCAGTTCCGTTTTTATTATAGTCGGTTTATAACCATGCAAATGTAACACTATGTTGGTCCACTACAGAGGGATGCTAGTACACTACGGTATATTTTTATTCACAGAGAGGCTCGAGAAGGCTAATTTCTTTCTAGTCTGAGTCCTTTCTTCATTTAATATCTATGTCTATGCTCCTTATGGTTATGTTTGATTGTTTAATTGCTATACTCTCAGGTCCAATGCCTCATGTGATTCGATATGTTAATTAACCTGGTTTACTATGTCTACAAAAAAGAAAAATGCAAATCTTTACGTTTTGCCTGATATCATCTTCTTGGATTTATATGCACTGTGTTGACTTGGTGTATGATATTTATTTGATGCAATACAAATTTTAATTAAAAAAAAAAGATTGTGTCTCATATTAATGAGTTCAATAATACATTGAAAACGACATGTCTACCTACAAGCATTAATATATATTGCCATAAACTCATATGTAAACTAAATCCTGAACTTTCTTTATTTTGCATTTTCAGTATGAAATGGTTTGAGGATCTATAACTTTAACTATGTTATTTTCCATACACTCTCTGTTCCAGGAAATATTAAGCAGGAGATAAATATGGTACATTTTGCAATTATACTTTTAAATGACTGAGGTGCAAAGGGAAATAGCTGTCAGAAACATTGGTGTTAAATAATAAAATCTAGAACACTGTTTGGTATTTCTTGGATTCAGTACCTGACTATGTCTCTATACTATTTAAAATCTATCCTTGACAGCTATTTAGAATCTTTAACATTCACACTGAGAGCCAATATAAGCACTAGGCCAAGTATTGTCCTTGTCTCTGGATGTGGGGAGGATGTCCCTTGTCTAGTCACATGTGCCATATTATCGCCTTTGGTCCATACTCTGAAATGACTGATCCTTGGATTCTTGTTCCTCACACACCTACAGTCCCAGTCACGACGGGTGTTTGTTTAACAAAAGGTTCACTTGCGGTGATTGTCCCTTTTCTTTCAATATTCTGACTATGGTTGCCACTCTGTATTGCCAGTCTGTATTTTACCAGCAGCTCTATCAAAATTTGGTTCTAGGCAGAGGCGTTGCTAGGGGTGGGCTACTGGGGCTATAGCCCCGAGTCCCCCCTTCATGGCCCCGAATGGAGACTCTGGGCCCGAGACTCCAGGGCTATAAAAAAAAAAAAAAAAAATCCCCCGGTGAGCTTTCCTCCGTCTGGGACATAGTCCCAGAATCGGAGGATTAACCTCACGCGGGGGTGAGGGCCGATCGGGAGGAGAGGCTGCTATAGGGAGCTCACTCCCTAGCCTCTCCTCTTGGCCATAGAGATCACAGCGCGACGGGTGCAAGCTCCGCCCCCGTCGCGCTGTGTCAGCTGCTTGCCGGATGTCAGGTGGACGGACATCCGGCAGAAGGTCCTGGATGACGGACCAAGTGTAAGGTAAGTAAAAAAAAAAAAGTGTGACTGTGTATGGGTGTCTAGGTGTGTGTGTGTGTGTCTGTGTGTGTGTGTGTGTGTGTGTGTGTCAGGGTGTCAGGGTGTCTAGGTGTGTGTGTGGGTATTACTGGGTTCTGAGTGGCACAATATTCTTGGGCTATGATTGGCACAATATTACTGGGTTCTGAGTGGCACAATATTACTGGGCTATGATTGGCACAATATTACTGGGTTCTGAGTGGCACAATATTACTGGGTTCTGAGTGGCACAATATTCTTGGGCTATGATTGGCACAATATTACTGGGTTCTGAGTGGCACAATATTCTTGGGCTATGATTGGCACAATATTCCTGGGCTATGATTGCCACAATATTACTGGGTTCTGAGTGGCACAATATTACTGGGCTATGATTGGCACAATATTCCTGGGTTCTGAGTGGCACAATATTCCTGGGCTCTGAGTGGCACAATATTACTGGGTTCTGAGTGGCACAATATTACTGGGCTATGATTGGCACAATATTACTGGGCATCTAATTGGCACAATACTACTGGGCTCTGAGTGGCACAATATTCCTGGGCTCTGAGTGGCACAATATTCCTGGGCTCTGAGTGGCACAATATTACTGGGTTCTGAGTGGCACAATATTACTGGGCTCTGACTGGCACACTATTACTGGGCTCTGACTGGCAAAATATTACAGGCATCTGACTGGCACACTATTACTGGGCTCTGAATGACACAATATTCCTGGTATCTGACTGGCACAATATTACTGGGCTCTGAGTGGCACAATATTACTGGTATCTTACTGGCACAATATTACTGGGCTCTGAATGGCACACTATTCCTGGTATCTGACTGGCACAATATTACTGGTATCTGAAAGGCACAATATTACTGGTATCTGACTGGCACAATATTACTGGGTTCTGAGTGGCACAATATTCCTGGTATCTATAATTGTACAATTTTCAAACACTGAAAAATTTGTGGGTGTTTTCTTACATTTTTATTATGGGGTGGGGGGGTGGGGGTGCAACACTCAGGGTCCGCCCCGGATGCCAAATGCTCTAGGTACGCCCCTGTGTGTGACCGAGCTCATCTGGGCTCTAGCCCCAGATCATCCGAAGACCTAGCAACGCCCCTGGTTCTAGGCCGGTGTTAAATCTATGAACTCCATAGCAATGCCAGCATTAAGAAAAGGTGCCGATCCTAATCCCAACATTTTTGTGTGAAGGAATGGAACCTTCGCCAGTTTTCAGCACCTGATTCTTTATAGATTGCATTATTTATGCATTGAGACATTTGTCAGGAGTTTGCATTGCACATAGGCATGTACAGGGATAGCGTCACCTCCAATGGGGGTTATGCATTCCATGGTTGCCATGGTGACTGAACCTTTTAGAACTTTGCCGAAAAATTAACATTACATAACCGTCAGTGTTCCTACTTCTCTCTCTATGGACTGTTTTAGTTAAGGAAACACATGGATTTCTTTTGATTCCATATTTATCTTTATAAAGCAGAACCAAATATGATATTTAAAATTAGCCACACCCTTGTTACATGCATGATGTGTAAATACATCATGTATTTTTAAGGGTATATAACACGTATACTTAAGTGGTTAATGACAATTCCCTCTGTTCTTTCCACATCCCTCATTGATAATGTCCTTCTTTAAACATTTGCCTTTGAAATTTGCTTTTCAACTCTTTCCATATGTGCACTTTTTGAGCTAGTCCTACATGGGAGTTATTCACTGGATCATTGTCTTCTTCTTTTCACATTCACCGAAGGTTACTGTTTGTCTCTATTTTACTTTTTCCGATTAATGTCTGTCTCATTTCCCCTGTATATATCTTTCTTTCTTCTAGACAGACATGTTCTACCTTCACTGAGTGCAGTCTTTGGGTTTAAAAGAGATTGCACGCTCTGTTTATATCTTTAAAATAAACTGATTGCAATCTCTTCCATGTTTTTTTTCCCTCAGGCTCTTACCTGCTTAAATGAGCCGGTAACTGTACAGTAAGACAGCTGCAGATTTATAATGTTGGCCTGTCTTTCTGGCCTGTGGAAAAGGTAACGCTGACCTCCATTACACATGCATTGTTTACATAAGAAGTGTTTGTGAACAGGTGTGAATGTGCCGCGGCGCTTCTGTTGGTGTGCCGGCAGTCTGTCACCTGGTTTTCTCGGCGGTGCCATTGGCATGGGCACAGTGCACTGCACTTCTGCCGAGCACGCATGGAAGCTCAATATCACTGCAATGCACATAGTAATGACACGGGGCATCATGGCACAAGGAGCGTGTGGGCTGAGCTATAGGTACGAAAAGAGAAACAACGGAATGTGAAACAAGGGACAGCGATAGTTGGGTGAGAGGAAAAGAAGAGATGAAAGGGGAAGAGGGAAGAGAGACAGCTGGGGAGATAAAATGGGGAGAGAAACAATGGGGGTGTGAAATAGGGGAGAGAGAGACATCTGAGGGATATGAAAAAAGGGGGAGAGGAAAAGGGGGATTAAAGAGGGGAGAGAGTGAAACAGCTAGGGGAGTAAAAAGAGACAACAGAGGATGAGGAAAGTGAGGGAGACAGCAGGAGAAGAGAAAAGAGTAGATGAGAGGGGGAGAGAGAGAGAAGAGAGACAGCTGGGGAGAAACAATGGGGTGTGAAACAGGGGAGAGAGGCATCTGGGGAAGAAAAAAGGGGAGGTGAAAGGGGGTAGAGAGACAAACAGCTTGGGGGTGTGGAAAGGGAGACAGACAACAAGGGGAGAGGAAACGGAGAGAGACAGCAGGTGGAAAAGGAAAAAGGGAAAGCGACAATTCAAATACTGATAGTGTGTATTGACCATTTTAGTGTCTGGCTCACTGTGCCTTGAGATAAAAAAAAAAAAAGGTTGAAAATCACTGGTTTACATGCCGCCCTCATACCCTGTTTCTTGACCATTTTGATTTTAAAGAACATTCTACACTTTTTGTATATAAATTTGATTCTAGTAAAAGAGGCAAATTTACTGTTCTTCAATGCAGGTATTTCAGTTCAGAACATTTTAGTAATATTTAGAGATATTTACAGTAGTAATAAAGGGAAATGAAGGCATAGCTGGGCCTTTAGCAAACAAATATATAAATAAATTGGCCAATTATTGTCTGTCCTTCCACCTTTACATTAAAATATCATCATGGAGCAAAAACAAACTAATGCTCAAAGAGAACACACTCTAGAGTGCAGAAGCTCACTTTATTTGGCATGTAGGAAGCATGCTAGAAACAGGCCTGACTGATATTGACCATTCTGCTCTGGTAGAAAATTCAGTGATATTTTGTATGCAGACCACGTCTGCTTGACTTACAGCAGGCCCAGAATTCCAAAAGAATAGCTAAAACCCTGTACCTGATTTCCTGTTTTAGTTAAATGGAGCAGTTACGGATGTAAATTTGATGTAATGGGTCCTTCTATTGCTTTTCCTACTGGCAAGGTCTATGACATCCTGCAGCTTTAGTAAAAACATAATTAAAGAAAACCATTTTTTCAAGTTTAACAACAAACATTCATCATGCTACAACAAACACAATTTAATACATATCTATAAAGATATGTACATAAATATATCAATACCTACATATATGCATTTCACTATACACCGACTAGATGATAACTCCACTGTTATCTCTACATAGATGGTATACAAACCCATGTTTTAAATGTAATCAATCACTAATGCTCACATAACTACAAAATGTCCCAAATTGGGGTCAGATGCTAATGTTCTCCTGCATCACCAAACAAGGAAATCTATTACATCCATTCCATTTAGTTGCATGAAATATAAATGGCTAATGCTATCGGTATAAATTATTAAAACATAAATTTAGTATAGAAAGTAAATAAAGAAAAATCCAAAAGCAAGCATAATGAAACAATATATCACCAATATAAACAATTCATATATAAAAAGAAAAATTTATATTATCCAGTGAGGATCATCAAAGAAACAGTTACTGTAATGCTAATGTTATTTTAATTAATGATTTACAAAAATAACAATCTATCAAGCTATGTTGGTTATGTAATATTCAATATACTATACATATACTATATATAAAAGGAATCTTTACTATGATAATTTGTACACTAGAAAGGCAGGGCAGGTTGTTTATTCACATGAATACATGCACTTGACCTCTGCTTTCATACCATTTTATCACTCCTTAACCTTGGCAAGGAAACATTTCAGTTGTCTTACAAAAACATTTACTTTTTGATTAAGAACACCACTTTATTAAGTTTAATGATTTTTCTCTATCAAATAAATACTATAAATGTAGTATAATGTTTTTATGCTATATTTTAAGAATGCTAATATATGTATATACTTATTCTGCCATAGTTCAACAGGTTTGTTACTCATTTTTGCAGTACTAAATGATGCATCCTTAGCATTAATAGCTTGTACAGTGCTAAAAACCTATCCTCTGTAACACTAGCATTATCAAATTAAAGCATTTACACTGTGCTAAAGTAACAATCTCGACTTGTTTAGATATTATTGTTATTGATATTCTTACAAGTAGTTCGCAGTTATTCTTGAAGGCAAGTCTCGGAGTTTCCTTAGCATAGTGCTGCTGGGGGAAATTTTCACCATGTCCATCTTCATCTCTAGCCTGAAGGGAGATATAATGGCCTATTTAGGGACTTGGAAGAAAATATATCAAAACACAAAACATTCAATAAAAAGTCATATCTTTGGGAGCTATTCTCTAAAAGTGAGTTGCAGGTGAGTTGACATGAATAATTAACTATACATTGTGCAAGGACAAACCTGGCGAGTCTCTCCAGTAAAAAGAAACCTCAATTGACCCTGCATAATGCATAGTTACATCTTTAAAGATTGAATAAATATGTATGTCACCTCAACACACTAGCTCACTTTTAATGAATAGTTCTCTAATGTTTATATTACTATATGTGCATAACATACTCAGCATAGACTCTTAATAGAAATATATCACACAAAGTTTTAGATAACATAAGTTGTTTGTTCTCTTGCATTACATAAACATGAATGGACACATTATAAGTATAAATACATGGATGGGATTCTAGCTATATCTGAAACAGTCCTTCAAAGGGAGCTTCAGTGGGGTAACAGTAGAGTTTCCAAGTCTATAAGTATGTGTGTTCTAGTGTAAGAGAGCAGTATGGTATAGTAGTAGTATAGTTATATATGGCACATTTATTCTCCTGTAAAATATAACAAAGTAACAAGGAGGAAATAAATAGACTCCATCCCCTAAATATTATTTACACTGCTAATAGAACATTATATATATATATATATTGAAACAGTATAGAAAAATGCTATGTATATATAAAGTTAATAAAAGTATACACATTGTTTTGACATAATTGTAAGGAAATTCACAGATTAAGCGGAAATGTGTTTTAAATTAAAATTTCTATGTCTGTTGTGTCTTCTCTTTATGACATCACCTCTAACATGATATGCAAATTACAAATGTATTATTGGCTGTAGAACACTTGCACACCAATCCACAAAGGGATGTGATAAGCATGAGACACCACAAACATACTTCTACTCTTAATCTGCACATTGCATAAATCATCCTTTCTCTACATTCACAGTATATACAATGTTTTGTTTCTGTGATGGGTAATCAATCAACATTGTTGATATATTTTGACTACTTTATATCCATCGATCTTAATTTATATTAGTACTTAAATCATTGCATGCCAAAAATGCACCTACAAAGCGTGCAAAGAGTTAAATGACATTATAAGTAAGCACTGCTCCTGTAGTGCTTCCGAATGCATTTACCATTGCTTGCTAACGAATTTAACAATCTTAGTTTTTCTCTTGTTTGTAGCAACCATCGGAAAGCACTGCCAGGAATAGATGATGTAGCAACCCGAAGCGGTTTGGTAGGAGGTACCAATTCTTTATTACACGAAGGCGAAAAAAAAACTGTCACCATTAATGGGGCATCATTAAAATGCAGAGCTAAAATATGTCATCAGGATGATGCATTTCTCCAGTGCATGTTATTTTGATCTACATGGTTAATTAAGGAAGCTGCAATTTAAATGGACGCATTAAGTGGGTCCATTACTAGTGCTGTCAGGCTGAAACGCTTTATTTCTTATAGGCATCACTTCGTTGTTCCAAGTGAAGGCTTAAGTAGAAATAGGTGAGAAGGGGAGTGTCAGTGACATGCTCATTAAAATGTTCATTTCTGTGACATTTGCTCTCTGTTCTGCTCTCAGCTCGTCTCTTACAACCGTTCTGTCTCTCCGTCTAGCTTCCTCTGCGCCTCCTTAGATTCACAGCTGAGCTGTCTGCAGCCCATATGGCTTGCATATAATTATGTATATTCCCTTTTACACTGCATTAAAATGATAGCTCTTTGGAATCAGGCCAACTCATTAAAAACATAATGAAAAAAAAATCAAAAAATCCTGCTCTCATGAACCAGAGGGGGAAAATAAATTGAAATCAGGAATAAACAGGCGATAGCCATTCGGCAATCAGCAGGTATTGATGTGTGATTTCCTAAGATAAAATGCTCTCTACTTCTGGCACATGCAGACAATAGCTGATAGGGCCTTATTATTACACATAAATCATTGGGACGTAGAAAATTCCATTCCCTCTAAGCAGCTTGACTTCTGTGCTAGAAGCAAGGGATGGAATTGTATTACAATGTTATCACGCCGCACACTTGGAAAACTGGAGAACCATCAGTAACGTTATGCAAATAAAAATGTTACACAACAATATCAAGATTCGTCACCTAGGGATCTTCAGAGGAGGGCTGGCAAGGGGGACAGAGGGGCAATTGTACCCTACCAAATCTCAGCGAGCTGGGGATACACTTCTAAATGCCCTAGTGTGTAGCACTCTCTATCGAATTGTTTCAGTATATCTGTACTGCCTGTCTATTTATGTCTGTCTCTGATCATAACAGGTGAGCTGATAAAATTGAAAAATGGGCAACTAAATTTGTTTTGCCCTTGGGCCAAAAGTTGCCAGTAGTCCTCTGTTGATCTTCTGCATCACATCAGGAACATGCTGTACCAGCTTTGTAGGGCATTGCTGTGTAATGGGTCTCATCCGAAAGACTCTATGTACAGATAATCAGACAGATAAATCAGTTTAAGTGTGAAAGACTTAGGGTCTAATCAATAAAGAGAGAATTGCAGGTCATTTAGAAGGGATTTTCAAACTCTAGGCCAATGTAACAGAGTTGGAAAAATGTTAAAATACAAGTGAATGGTAGAATTTTTCGAACTCAGCTACTTTAGCAACTCTCTGTTTATTGAGTAAACCTGTTAAAAAGATATATGTGTAGGAAAAATGAAGTGGATATTGATATTGGATAATATTAGACAAGAAATATCCAAACTTTTCCAATTATATATGCATACGTCCCAACATTTTAAATGGCCAAAGAGGGACACTTTAATTTTTGTGGGGGGCTGTGTGGTTATGAGCGAGGCATATTTAGATATTCAGAAATTCAGAAATTTGTCAAGAACTGCATTAGGAGCTGTGTAATGTAATAATGCCAACATTATTGCATTAAAAGGAACAAATATATTGATTATATTTTCTAGGCACATAAACATACACTATTCATAACTGGAAAATTATGCATGACCTGATTCATAAGATCTCACTAAACCCTCTGGGAAAATTATTGAGAAGTTGTTCCAACTTTGGTACTGCGATATAGATATTATAGATGAAAGGGTAGAAGACGAAACCAATAACTGTTTCTGTTGAAAAAAGGAAATTTAGTGAGGTCTCTGGGCTCACATCACGATTCCGGTGAGATCACGATGTGAGTTTGTGGATTCTGAACTCCGCGTTATAGCGGAGCTCACCTATATCAGAAAACAGAATGTAATTGTCTAAATGGGAGAATGGGTAGTTAATTGGCGCATGTGTTTCTGTAAAATTATGAACTTGGGTAAGAAAAACAAAAATGCTAATTATACACCAAATGGTTGTGTGTTGGGTAAATCATCTATGGAAAAAGATTTGGATGTTCTTGTTGACGATAGACTGTGCAGCAGTGCACAATCTCAGGCATGTATTAAGAGGCGAAAAAGTTTAAGAGATCAGAAAATCATTTTGCCTCTTTATAAATCATTGGTAAATCCTAATCTAGAATATGCAGTGCAGTTTTGGGCACCAGTACAAATTAAAAAAGAACATACTGGAAACAGAAAGGTTTTGAGAAGTGTTAGAAATATGATTAGAGGGAAAGTTAATTTCAAGGACAATTTCAGCTATGATGAAAGGCTGTCGAACATGGGATTGTTTTCTCTGGAGAAAATAAGTCTTCGTGGGAATATGATAAACCTTACAAGAATTTTCAGGGTCAATAGAAAGAGGTTTTTTTGGAGATCTCTTTATAAATTGTACTGGAAGAAAAAACCTTACATCCTAAATATAGAGAAGGTTTCTTTACTCTTTGGAGAGTTAAATTGTGGAACAGACTGCAATCTGAATTTGCTTTGTCCAATATCCTTGTTTCTATGCCTTTCCATGATTTTTTTCCCTTTGCAATGACAATACTGTCTTAGTGGGGGTTTTTTTTTTGCCTTTTTCTAGATCAAATGTGTTGAATGGACTCTATTTCTTTTTTACAACCTAATTAACTGTGTAAATGTGAATTCCAGTGATAGTAATGATTCAGTAGGGTACAGCAAACATAGGACCAACAGCAAAATATGTTGTGAAATGCGTCAACACCTTAATGGAACGGCAAAGGCTAGCCATCATTTTTCTAGTATAGATGCATCAAATCTTAAAATTCATTCCAAATGTTTAGTCTCTGTCTGCCTGTCTTCTATGTTGGGGACCAGGAGGAAAATTTAATTTGACAAGTCATTAATTTGATAGCAGAAGTGAAGTAGGAAGGAAGGAGAGGTGAAATGTGTAGATAATAGGTATAGTGGAAAGAAATAATACACCACATTTTCTATGTGACCTTAATTTATGTAAGACACACATACCAATGACATAAAGTATTACTAGCACATGTTTGTTATGTAATAAAGGAGTTCCCTACAGTCCGACATCCGGATAAAATAGGATAATTCTACCAAAATACATGACAACTTCTTGCCCTTCTTTGTCTTTGGTAGATTGTGTCGAGAATGTGGAAGAACTGCTTGTTCCACCACCAGCAGCCTATAAGCTATACTAACGGTATAGATATTGGGATATTTATGTTTGATCAGGAAGTTAGAAGATATTTAAAAAACTTGACCAAGTACTCACTGATGATCAGCCTTTAATTTGATAAAACATGAGTTAAACACAAATCTACACACACCAGACAAGACAACAGACATACTTTCCCCACAGAAATCCTAAACTTGCTCTGCTACCACCACTGCAAGGGATTCTGGGTAGGCATATGCAAATAAGGTTAACAATGATCACTTTGTTGCCTCTATATCCACTTCATACATGGACCCCTTTGAGTTAGTACCCGGTGTGAAAGACGGTGTTTAAATATAGCCCGGGTCAGAAGTGCAGAGCGAGATAACCTCTCATTGACCGATGTTTGGTCCTTAATGTTATCTCATCATCAGGAGGTTGGTTACTTTTAGCAGAAAGCAAGTAACCAACCTCATGTTGACGAGTTCCAATTAAGGACAAAGCAGCTGTCTATGAGCAGTTATCTGGCTGTACACTGCTATCTTCAAAGGTTGTCTTGTATAGCGAGCATTTGCTCCAAGGGTGCATGTATAAAGACGCTATAGAGGCAAAAAGGTGATCATTGTTAACCGTACATGCATATGTCTACCCAGAATCCCTTGTAGTGGGGTAGCACTGCAAGTTTAGGATTTCTGTGGGGGATGCAAGTCTTCTTGCTTGTCTGGTGTGTGTAAATTTGTGTTTAATAATGCCTCTGCTACCCTCTGAATTTTAAGTGGAGGGGCTTTCCCATCACCTTTATCCCCAGTTTGTAGTCTCTTTTATTATACTGAGAACTTAACATTGTCTTACGGCATCTCTTGCAACTCCACAGCAATAGTTTATATAGACACTACTACAATAAACTATTAACTAAAGCATGAATGTTTCAGAAAAGATAAAGAATCCTTATTCTATAGGGATTTTCCAATATGGCAAGAAAAGGATTTTAAGAAACATGATTGTTTATATACATAGATCTCCCATCTGCAAAGACATCCTTGTTTTTACTCATTATGTATGGTTTAATGTAAACACATATTTACATATTTGTTCTATTTTTTTTTTTACAGTTTAAAAGTCTGTCAGAGAATGTCATAATGCAAATGTGATTTTAAAAATAATGTTTCTATTAGTATGGAGAGTTGAGAATGACTGCGTTTTAAGATGTTGAATACAGTGACAGATGTTCTATTCTGTCACTGTATTTTATGCCACTCAGATGGAGTAACAGCATGGAACATCCTCCTCTAAAACGAGCAGTGGGTGAGATCAAACATTGCATCCACTACTCAGAGGGTTTTGCTCGGTGTCAAGCAACAACGAAATCGGGTGTTAAAATAACCCGTGATCGTTCCACGGAGCGAAAAGTGGATCCTATATTGGAATGACAACTAATGTTCACTTCTGTTGCTCTGTTGCTATATTGCCTCTAGAGAGTATTGCCCTCAAAAGGACCCACCCTGTCAGAAGAGGTCTAGCATGGAAAATGCTGAAGCTCAAAGGCAGCACCAGCAACATTTTACCAAAACGCCGGATGAGACCATATCACCATTGAGTGGGGAAAGGTTAAAAAAAAGAGGGTGGCAATCTCCTGGTCCTCCTGGTTGCAACACCTATCTACGCCACTGCCCTGAAGTCTCAATTACAGGAACATAAATAATGGGAGGTATTCATGGGAATTAAAATCCACAAACCATCTTGGTATTACATATTCAACATCGCTGCTATTAATGCCCTGGTTAATTGTACCTAGCGTCACTGCCTCAAAAATAATCATTTGGCCTAATTTCCGAACTGCCCCTCTTTATCAAGGGGATAAATCTGTTTTGTGCATGCTGGCACTTCAATGTCTTATCTCATTTACGTTGTCACAATCAATATCCAATTAAAAAGCAAAAACGTAGTTGGAGGAAAGGATATCTAGATGGTGCAGACGATGAAAAGCATTCATACAGCATTAATAGCTTCCCGTGCTATGCAGGCCCATATTAAATCTGTGATTAAAAATGGCTGCTGCTCTGTCACACACTGTTAGTCCTACCAGACTGTAAGTCTTAACAGGGCAATACTTTACCCATGTAAAATTTACAGGCGCTACTAAATGCTAGTAAAAGCCCAAGAAAAATGATGGTTTTAAACACATCAAAATGATGTAATAACAAAGCTAAATGTTACATAAAAAACAGACATTTAGCTTATAGATATACATTGTTTATATGGAACACTTGTTAATAGTAGGATAATATTCTTAAGTACAAAATTTTTCATGTGCACAGACCCATCTGGGTAATTCAGTCTTGGCCATATTTTAATAAATTGTTTTTATTCTAAATTGGATCCACTCCAGAACGGCCTCTTTTTCAGGTACATTTTCAGTCAGCAGAAACGTTCTAGAATTATGTTTCAAGATGTTTCAGTTGTAGCTGATAGTGATTACCTTTAATTCAGTGTCTAGTAGACTGCTAATAAAACCAATAATCTGAAAATGGTTGTGTTTCATATGTTGTGATATTCCAGTAAAAGCTGTAACATTCTATGGGGGTTGTGTACAAAGAAGGTTTACATAGAAACATTGAAAAATAAAATGTGTCAGCAGATAAGAACCATTTGGTACATCTAGTCTGCCAATTTTCTAAATATTTGTATTAGTCCCTGGCCTTATCTTATACCTAGGATAGCCTTGTGCCTATCCCATGCACATGGGGATAGTTTTTGGTGCTATGTATAATGTGAGACTGTGTCAAATGCGCAGGGCTGGCATCAGAAATTTCTTGGCCCCTTACAGAAAATTTCCCCCCTGGCCCCGTCCCATTTCCATTTCGCCCCCCTACCCTCCCAAAGTCATTTTATCCAGGACTTTGTATCTGATGCCATTGAGGTTTATACACACCCCCAGGACATGCCTCATCGCCTGCATTGCACATCCAGGACTTAGCCGTGCACCCGAGGACACGCCCCATTACATGCAGTGCACATCCAGGACTTACTCCTGCTCCCCAGGACATGCCCCATTGTCCACATTATATATCAAGGACTTACCCCTGCTGCCAGCACATGCCCCATCACCTGCATCGCTCATCCAAGACTTATTCCTACCCCACAGGACATGACCCCTCACCCACATTGCACATCCAGGGCTTACCCCTGCCCCCCAGGACATGCCCCCTCACTCACATTGCACATCCAGGACCTACACCTGCCCCCCCAGGACATCCCTCACTCACATTGCATATCCAGGACTTACACCTGCCCCACAGGACTTGCCCACATTGCACATCCAGGACCTACACCTACCCCCCAGGACACGCCCTCCCCTATGTGTACTGGCAGATAAATATTCACTGTATGTGCACAACACTGGTACATATTTGATGGACATTACATTAGATCCAGCACATGCTCATCTCATGGTTTGAGCTCAAACCTCTATATATTATATAAGTATACAAAGTAATCGATCAAAGTATTTCGTGCCTCGATCAAATGCAATGGTGTTGTAGTTTTTCACTATGCTCTCTGTACATAATTTATTACATGCCCTTGGCATTTCTGGCAATGCAACCCCACAATAAAATGCAAAATGATCACAGTGTGTGGCGAATGGCTGTGCTTCACTTGGCTGCCTATCACTGGGCCCAGCTGTACGGAGAGGACATTTGGAGGGATAAACATACTTAACAGCCGAATATCAAGAATATGAGATGAATTAAAAACTGTATTATTTGATGGTGTGGAAGCATGTTTGCAAAATAATGGTTACATGTAATGTTTGCTTTACGTAGTTATATTTAATTACTGGTAGGGAATTTCAAGAACTGCCACAGCTTATATGTGGGAAAGGTCAATTTGTACAATCAGTGATTATTATTACTTTAGCTCCAGCTGCTGATCAACTACATCTCCCATAATGCTGTTTCAGCTAAGAGGCTGGCAGAGGAGTAAGGGAAAGGTAGTCCTGCAACATCTGGAGGGCCGCAGGTTCTCCACCCCTGCTCTAGTTGGTGTATGACGCATGTAGGTAGTGGCAGAAAGGTAGCTTTCATGTGGTGGTAATAGACTAATAAATTAATTAGTATATCTACCTCTGGGGTAAGTCTGTACCATTATGCATATATTTTTTGACCTCCTTTGAACCTGCCAACAATTACTGGGTTCCACCCTGGAACACGGAGGAGGTGTGTCCAAAATAGTGATGTTTTGTAACCTTGTCTCTTCAGGACAGGTAGAATCCAGGCCTGTAAAACCAAAACATTGTGTGGTTTTAAGATATTTATGCCCTTTTTATTTTTTATAATAAAGTCATTAGTGCTCCATGTTCTCCACTGTACTCAAATGGCCAAAACTGAAAGGCCTAAATCTAGGACTTTCAACGGATATGCTCCTCCTACAAACCTTGCTCCTCCAAGTGGCTCGCATAACTGGGCTGGTTGCATGAGTTCTCCCCAAACTTTAAGGAAAAGCAAAAATAAATAAAGCAGAGTCCCCCAAGCATCTTTCTCAGCGTGCCAGTAAAATTACATATATCTTATATTTTCCCTCCTGGAACCAGAAGCTATTTCCTTACACCCAGAATAGAACAAGTATTACAAGGCCCATTTTCATTATTCTGAAACGCATTACTTAATATATTGATTATTCCCAGAGCAAGCACATGCATACCCACATAATGTTTAGATCTGTTGGAAGAGTTAATGTGTACTTTCGTTTAATTCATGCGCAGCACTGCCAAGTTTGATACAAAAAGCAAAATATACACATCTGTGTAGCCAATGGATTTTGCAGTAATTCCAAAGAAGGATGGCAGATTATCAGTTTATGCTTGCCTCTAGCATGCAATGTATTTTGCAATGAGACCAGATTTTTGCTCTTATTGAAGCATCTGTGATTATGTGTTGCCAGGTGTGTGCCTTCATTTTGATAGCACGCCAGGCCCAGTTAAGCCTAGCGGGTGATGCTTTGAATGTTGTTTTAGCAATCCAAGACTGAACAAGACATGGTACACTCTGATATTAACTGCCCGTCTCTGTAGATATTCATGATTTATGTGACAGTGGTAAACTCAATCAGGTGCTGCACAATGATGGAGAAATGATTTGGTATCAACATTTAAACACCAAATGGTCAATAGGAGAATTAACTATTAAAGGCAAACATGTCACCAGACATAAAGAGGCAAAAATGAATAAAAACAAGTTTCGTTTTATACTAAACCTTAGTATTGTGTCTTGATTTATAGTGAAATTGTGTATTATGAACTGGTTTATAGTGAAATTGTGTATTATCAATTGGTTTATTGTGAAATTGTGAATTATGTATTGGTTTGTAGTGAAATAATGCTATTGGGACAATGCTAAGAATTCTTATATAGATTTAGGTAGTAAATGTATAATTCTTATATAGATGTTGATACTATATGTATAATTATTATAGAAATGTAGGTAGTACATTTATACTTGTTGTATAGCTATATGTAGCACCAGATGTATGCCAATTATGTCTGGCATGGTGGGAGGATCAATATATTTTTGTTGACAGGCCCTCTTTCTCTCTTCACTGAATTCAATGAAGTCATGAACCAAAATCTGATATGATTAGAACTTATGAATGTCATGGGTAAGAATTAACTCATACTTCTTGACGCATGCATTGAGATGGGAGAGTTAAAACTGATCTACACCACAAACCAATGGCAACAAATAGGCTGCTTGCTAGGTCTAGCTATCACCCTTAAACACTAGGGTGCAGTATCACCATCAGACAGTACTTTTGGGCTAGACAGAAGTGTTCCTTTATTGCTCTTTTTCAACAATAAGCTGATAAACTTTGCCATGTTCAAATCTAAAGGTTACCCCTCTATATGGCTTAAGAAAGCCTGCCAAAGGGCTTTAAACATGGACTAAGGAGATCACTTTGGAAATACCAAGATCCAAGGTATAAGTCCAAACCCATCAGATGCTTTGGCACTTTTGATTGTTATTAGAATTTATTTGACAGCATTATTGGGCTAAACTACAATCAAAACCATTAGTCAAGGCTGCAAAATGCAACTATCTCAGCCTAACAACCAGAAGGGATTGTAATCTCTTAGTCCTGTTAGTTCATATTATGTATTCAAATGAACCGGCAGAACCTGGCTGAATAATAATCCATAATTCCTTAACTGCAAAAGTACATGTGTGATTTATCTGATCGCCTGTCAAATGAGTTCCAAAGCATGTCAGCTGTAATTATAAACAATCTGAAAAACCCATCTTGCAACATATTAAGAATCATCACAATTCTAACACAAACTGTCTACGCTTCAGGGCCACAGATCAACAAAAGATCACGGAAAGGGAACTGTAATCGGACCTTATTACAACTTGCATCCAAATGGATCTATCACCTACAAACGTTATATTGTATAGGGTATATTTCTACACTATGTTCAACAAATGTTTGGCATTACTATTCCATGTAATCAATTAGAGATATATATCATCATTCTCTTTAGTACACCTCTGGAATAGTGATAGCCAATAGAAGTATCTCTGTTATTATTATTATTATTATTATTTTCATTTATTTTTGGTACTTTATACTCCGACTCCTTTTCTCCCCCAGATCTTATAATTTAAAGTTAGATGTCCATGTACCTGCTTAGCACCCAAGTTCATCTCAGGAATTTTTGTATGAGATATATATCCATTAGCAGTAGCATCATGCCATAGCAGGAGCCTGAGCGCATATATACCTGACACCTTCATGCAATTTAATCATACAACAACATAATCACTTATTCATTTTAATGTAATTTATTGTATGACAGGTCTTTTGCTAGCTAGCTCCTGTTGCTCTCAGATCATATAGTGTTGAATCCTTTATCTTCTTCTATGCCTCATGTATCCCTAAAAGGATATACACAACTTTTTATCAATTTCTAACGGGCTTTGGCTGATGTATAGATTATTAACATATGTAATACAAAAAAGAAGAGTGCACAGCGCTTAAATATAATAATAATAATAATAATAATAATGAAAAAATGTGTGAAAAGTGAAAAGGCAGTGGTGACGGATATATAATGTGATGAAAAATAAAAGGGGAATAAAAAAACACACTAACCCGTATCGACTAGACACACAGAAAAACCTCACATATGGACAAGTATGGAGGGAAGGATATCTCTCCAAATAGAGAGGGGGGCAAACCACTAACAAATGTGGAAAAGGGGTAGCAGTTAATCTTGAACTGCAATGGACTGGACCACTGCAAAAAAGAAGTACAGGATTAATAGAAAGAGAGACAGCGCTAAAATATACCCCAAAAAGAACAGGACATAATTTATAAAAATAGAAAAAATTATTTATTGTCACAAATGTACATGTATATAAGGTAAAAAGACTATAAATGAGTCTAGTACCACAGTATAATAACAAAAAACACAAATAAAACACAAAATAATATCAATATGCGGTAAAGTAGAATAAAATAATATATAAAATATATATATAGTAGTACAACCTTACCCACTGCTAGTATAGTGTTGTTCACCTGGCCAGGTTCAGAACATATGTATAAAATATACACTATAAGCACATACACAAAAAAACAGGACACCCCTCAGGACGCGTTTCGTAAAAATACTTCTTCAGCTTCTTTTATTATCCTTATTTGGATTTTGTGTCTGTGTCACCTCTTGCAGGTTTACTTTCAGCTTATTTAAACTCCTGCCTCAGTAGTATATCTTAAATAGCCACCTACAGTCCGGTGCATTCTCCTCTGACTGATGTCCAGTATTAGGGACTAGCTTTAGTTAGCATTCATTGTTTCTCAGGGACATCATGGGTTAATCATTTATTTTATCCCTATATATAGGTATTGTGCCTGGGTCCCCCTGGCACCCTGCTTTGCCGATGCACTTATATATTTAATGCTATTATTTGTATCAGCGGTGGTATCCAATTTGTGTCTGTTTATATTATATACTTCCTATACTTATACCTATATAGAGACATTTATTATTGTACTATCACTTGTTTGTTTTGTTGTGTGGAATTTTCCCCTTGGTAGCACAAATCCCCTAAATAGTCTCTTATTATAGGTCGTGTTCTGGTCTTTTTTATTTTTGTATAACTAAAGTACATTTTTAGGTTTCATCTTTGATTCTGATTATGTCTTCGGGTGACCCCCATTGTAGTCTGTGTATGTAGCAATCTTTGTTGTCTTTTATTTAGATATAGGTAGCCCATTTATAATGAGACCCGTTTGACAGCAAGATGCGGCCCACCTGACTTAACTGGCCATGTTCTCATTATCCATATAAATGTATATTTTTTTTAAATGATGTTAATTTACACTTGTTTTGTATTACTGCTAAATAACCGAACATTTTTTCTATGGATGACAAGCTATTCTTCACCATTACTATATATAAAAAAAATTATTAATGCTACTCAACATGCACATGCATTTCCGATTATGAGGCCCAATTATGAAAAAACGTTGATCCCCCTGGACTACTGCCGTGATAATTCAAAGTCAAACTATAGTAATCATCAAAGACATCTATGTGCTATGGAATCCTTGCACTAATATGCCAGGGTTATGTAACACAAATTGTCTGTACATACCAAATACATGCAGAGACATATCTCAAATTCAGGTTTATGGCACCCACAGGTACCAAAATAAAAGGTCCATTAGACCATTCTAAAACAGTCCAGATACACAATAAAATATAAGCGGATACTATTTTCTCTACCTTCAATTTGTTGAAAATTTCATTTTCCCTAATCTTCTTCATTTTGTATATAGCCTGTCTGTGAATATTAACAAATGTGAACACCTTTTGTACAATAAAGCAATGTATGATTGCTTTGTAAAAAGAGATTTGCATAAAAATAGCAGCTTGCCGCAAGACCAGGGGAAGAGCAGCATCTGGTTCCAGCGTATAAAATGTAATCACGATCAATTTGTGATGGTTCTAAATTTAGTCTAACAAAAACGTAGGCAAATAGCAACATATTTTTATACGGTGTATTGTCATATTTTGAATGGGATTTAGTACAATGCACAACTCATTACTATTCTGATAACTGAGACCAGTGCATACTGGGTAATACAAGAGAACAATAAACTAGCCTTTTCTGAGGTTCAAATAATTTCAAACGTTTTACTACACTACTGCAAGAAACTAGTTTGAACTCAAATACAACAGATGTGAAAATGTGCACACAAAAAAAAAGATTTTAAATGACAATTAAATTAACAGTCTTTATTGATATTAATGCATTGCATTACAGTAATACAATGCCATTGTTGTTTTATATGTTCTCTTTTTAACAGGTGAGTGGCCATCTACTGTATATATTTATTAAGAAGGCTCACTGACCCTGATTCAGTGGTGACCCTTAAATGAAAAACTAGTAAATTAACAGGCATTTTCCATTCAACGCCCACCGGTAACACGGTTAACGTGTGTAGTAAAATCATTACTGTACTACACCTATTAAAAAACGCCTATACAACATTGAACTTTGTGGTAATTAGTGCACAAACAGTGATTCAACGATTAGCGATAAGCATTAATGGGCAAACAATAATTTGTTTAGCCCTTTAACTTAACGGCTAATAGTGCTGGAATTTCAATTGCCTTCAGAAAGCATCTGATTGGCTGAAATTAGTTTCAAAATCAGCCAATGGCTGGGGTGGGACACAGTCCAACAATCAGACTTCTTCTAAAGGAAAATGAAATCCCAGTCCTGAGATTTTAGTCTCCGTCCATCTTTCACTGAGGATGGACAATATTAGGTGAGTCATGTTTTTGTTGTTTTTTCATTTGCTTTTTTAGGTGGTTTGTTTTTTGGATGGTCCCTTTCCCTGAGACGAAGATGAGGGCTCGATGGCATTGCAGATCTTAGTGGCATATTTTTAAAAGGTATTTTTTTTTCACAGGGGCACCCTTTGCGTCCCAGGAGGGTGCAGTGATTTTCACGGTAAAATTACTTAGTCTTTCAAAAGACTTAACAGTTGGCAATAAAATCGGGTCCATAGTTTGGTAATATTATATAATTTGAGGTGTGGGAGAAGCAAACTGATATTTTCTTTTCTTATTTGCCTACTTTTATTTGAGTGCCCACTTAACTGCTGGGTTATCAGCTAAATGACTAGAAAGTGGGGTTCTTCTCAGAATAAACCCAGAGAAGTGCTTTCACATATACAACTATTTTATTAGGCGACTACATAAGCAAGAAGTGAGTAAAAGTGGTCTGAGTTAAGTAAATCCTGCAATCCAAAAGGCAACACCGGAAAGATGCTGGCAGGCTCCACTTGGCGATTTGTAGTTTGTATCCTGTGGGAAATGGACAGGTGGATGCTCCACAACACTGATAAAGTGTAAATAGGAGACAGGAACACAATTATGTGTATTCCAAAATCCAACTGATGCAAAAAGAGAAGGTGCTTTAATATGTGAAAAAAAAAAAAACGAACAATGGTACAAACAGTTGGCTGGGGGAAAGAGACCACACCTTACGCGTTTCGCAAAAACTACTGTTAATCATAGGCATAAGTAAATCCTGCAGTCATTTATGGGTAGGATAGGTTACAAAAACGAAAGCCCTCTGGTCAGAAAATATGTGCATTTTTCTAATGTTTTTTTCTTTTAGACTAGAGTTTTCATGACGAATGTTATCCACTAGTTATAGGCCGCTTAAATGTTTCAACTATTTAATTTTGGAAATGGAGAAGTTGTGCATTTTGGTGTGATTCCGTTTCTGCTAGTAGAACAAGGAGTCCCAGAAAATTCAGTAGAAGATGAGAAAATGAATGTCTGGTACTCTGCAAACCCTCTATCAAGAAGATCAAATCTATGTACACTTCTTAAAGGGCAGGCATGGAAAGGAGCATAAATATGGAATTCTTGCAGGAGAAAGCAGACATCATTTACAGAAAAAGTCCAAATTGGCATGTATGTAGTTAAGTTGTGATACACCAAAGCATTAGCATTCAGAAAAAAATCAAGAGACATGGGACTTTGGATCACTGTTTACATATCTCCAAGTCAAATCCTTCACAATCTGTTTGTCCCACTCTGGCTATATCAAAATGAAGCAAAATGGCAGATGCCATGGGTTCTTTTAATTAATTTAATCATGTGATTAATTGGTCTCTGTTGGGTTTCTGTGGTAACTATTTCTTCAAAGCTGTCAGGCAATTGTGTTAAATGTGGCCTGGAAACTGCATGTAGTGTGCAATCCCTTCTACGGGCGCAAAGGAAAATGTGCAGCTGGGCCCACAACAGTGCTCCTGCTGAGAAGCTTTGATTGCTTGGAATAAAAAAAACTTTACAGCTGGGTAGTACAACATAAACAAGGCCTTAGACCTGCTAACCTTTAACTGAATAATTACTTTATTTTTTTCCATTTATTTTTTATCAGTTTCAGTTTGAAGACATCTTACAACTTACTGGTCTCATATAAACATTGTTTATATTGTGAATGTGGAGAATAAAAAAAAAAATCTCTATATATATTGTGTCACAAAGTGAATCCTGACAGCCTGCCTGACTGGGGTTCTTGGAGGGGCCTGAGGGCCAAACACCTCCCTGTAGATTATAGACCCTGTCTGTAATGTGTTTAAGCCTTCCATTGTTTAATTATGTCAGGCACCCAGTCTGACTACCTTGCTTCTGGCTCCAGATTAAAGTGGCTAGATACTGCTTTACTGGTGATGTGTTTAAGTTTTCTATTGTTTAATCAAGTGTTATCTGATTGCAGTTTGGTGTATATGTGCTGTGTAAATCACAAATAAAAGAGTTGTTCATTCTTGCTGTACCTAACTGCTAGATGTCCTGTCTATTTGGGTACAAAGAGCAAGGGTCCAGGAAAGACTTGCTGGGTGAATGCTGAGCTGTAAGTGGGGGCTAAGGAGGTGATTTCCCACAACGGACAGAGGGTCTACTTCGTCCGGTAGACAGTCCGTTACATATTGGTTAGCAGAATTACAAATGTAACACCACAAACAAAGAAGAAAAGGAAGGACAAATACTTCTGATTGAAGTAACAAGAACAGGGAATATGAGAGCTGTTAGAATTGAGAGCAAATGCATGCAAACAGTGTGCTGGGGAAAGAGACCACACCTTATGCG
The DNA here is from genome assembly GCA_036172795.1 of Pelodytes ibericus. Classification (NCBI taxonomy): domain Eukaryota; kingdom Metazoa; phylum Chordata; class Amphibia; order Anura; family Pelodytidae; genus Pelodytes; species Pelodytes ibericus. The sequence continues at coordinate 88,364,131 of CM069861.1, forward strand.
TTTTGCGTATTATTACGCTTAATCATAGTCATAAATAAATCCTGCAGTCATATATGGGTAGGATAGGTTACAAAAACAAAAACCTCTGGTCAGAAAAAAATGTGCATTTTTCTAATGTTTTAATGCAAAGAAAAGGTGTTTTAAATGTGTCTGTGGTGTCTCCTGTTTACTAGATCACATGTGGCTTGATCTGGAAATGTACACATTTTAATGTGTAAATGAAAGTTGTCATTTGCATTTCAAGCCAAAACGTGATGTCATAGACAACTAGGGTTGCCACCTGGCCAGTATTTTACCGGCAGGCCGGTAAAAAAATTGGCATCAGGCCAATGTTAAGTCTATGGAGACAGTACCAAGGACGGTATTTTTCTGAAGAAAAGGTGGCAACCCTATAAACAGCACAGACATATCTCAAACGTATTTTTCTATTAATTTGTGCATTTCTGCTAACATAATGTTTTCCCTCATATTTTATTCTGTACATTCTCAATACAAGTTATAGTTTAAGCGATGGAGTCGCTTTAAATAAAGTACTGCTTAAGATCTAAACTTGAAGCTAGACACTAAATGTAGAATCGATAATCATATGAATTCAATAACAGTAACTATAATTAAAAAATAAAACAGTATCACAAAAAAAGATCCGTGGCTAAAATTGATTTAAAATTAATTAATTTTCCTTGCTAGTATCATTACAAAATACACTGGAAAAATAATAATAAATATAAATAATTCCCCATAATGATGAAAAGCATACCTAAAACTATATGGATAATTATATATTTCTATCTTTACACATTATATGATGTGGTCAAATTTATACTATACACGGAAAATCCCTTTTAAGTGGGGGTTTCAATAATACATTCTGAATGGCAGTAATAAATTTAGATAGTTATCCGGTATATGTACTTTTCACAAGTATTGACAGTTCTAAGTTTAAAAAAAATTGTTTTTAAATTTGCATGGTTATTAAACTGACAAGTTAAAATGATATAAAATCTCAAACAATTAACACCTTTTTTTGTTACTATGGAAGTAAATCATGTTTTACCATTTCGAAATGGATCCATGAAATTAGCAATTACTGGAATAGGAATATGCACAGTCTACATACAAGCCATGATTGTGTATGAGTATTTTGTTCTGTGCATTCCAAATAACACTAATAAAAGAATTCCCTTTAAATGCCTGCCAGAGTTAGCTTATAATAGTGCAGCCGTCGCATTTACTTATTGTCAGTGTGTGGGTGCGTGGGCGATTAAGTGGGTGGTCAGCCAGTTTTAGAGAGCAGTCTACTGCAAACAGATGGAAGGAGGAATACTTCCAAATCCCTTATGCTAAAGTGTATCTGCTAGTGTTTAATGCAACTCACTTTAGCACCTGGCCAGTGGAAGACATTACAGATTCTGTCGACAGCGAGAGAGAATAAAATATAGCTACTGAATACATTTTAGGGGTGTTTTTTTTAGATAGATAAGTACATGTTTACAGGGCAAAGACAATTCTAAACAAACATGCCCAGATTTACAGCCTTGAATTGCTCTGTGACTACACATTATCATTAAAATTATTTCTGCTGTGTGCTGTGTTTTATTCACAATTCATTTAAGAGTAATGACTAATTAGCAATATCCTGTAATTATATCAAATGTATTTGTGGATTGCCATTTGGTTCAAAGTTTTTTTTATGCACATTAAAGGGACAGTCTAGTCCCCAAATTCACTTTCGTGCAAGTTGAAGACTGCTGCTTGTATATTGCACAGACTTTTTTCCAGTGTGATTTGATGCAGGCATTCTGCATAAATCAAATTTTTTTTTATACTACAGGTGCGGCCGCACTGACTGTGTAGCCACTGAGCAGGTCAGTTTTGTTTCATTTGGTCACATCCTGTTCTTGTGGAATATAAAGCAGTGTGTGGAATTGTATCAATGTGCCAAATAATGAGGAGCACTTTTTTATTTGTATTTGTCTTCCCGTTGTGGATCTTTGGTTTGTATTTTGACCTGTGAGCATTTGCTGTCTATCCTGACTCTGGCTACTATTACTGACTACTGAACCTTTTCTGCCCACACCAACCCAGCTTGTTCTACCAACTAGTAAAACTGTTCTACCTGCACATAACCTGGCCTATTATACTGAATACTGTTTCCTGACCCTCCCTGTGCCTCTGGAATTTCTCCTTTGCTTTGCCTTCTATTCAAGGTACCGACATGCCTCTATAGATCCCGATGGTCTCCAATGCCTGTAGCTCAACCTACAAGCTTCAGATATCACTGTGGAGAAAACATATTTTTTGGGTTCTTCTTCACAGTGAATCATGGTTCATGGTGCTTTAACGGTATACAATCAAATGGTTGAAATCTTTCAATGTCATCTCTTCACATCATGATAAATAAGTCTTGTAAAGGTAATTTCTTACACTGTTTATTGTATTCAGAAATAACACAAAAATAAAGTAGGCAAAATAGCCTCTTGGGGAATTTTGTGGAATAGCAATTGATTTATGGCCTTGTATATATCAACAGTCACAGCAATAAGATTATGAATCAGATGATTAATTCAATGAAAAAAATAGATGAGCTTCATGTTCTTTTAAATGCATCAGTGGTTCACAAAACATCAGCATTATACTGTTAATGCATGGAACTGTTCAGTACTTTAGAAGCTTAAACAAAATATAAATCAATCAGCCGTGTCCCTAAACCATTTTACATTTCTATTGAATTCATATTATTCTTTACTTTAATATATCTGGTGCCACATCCAGACCAAAAAAAGGCTCTCAAGAATTAGAAAGTAAACCAACCATCATCACATTAACTCCTTTAAAGGGACTGTCTAGTGGCCAAAAGGCATCTTCCAAATATTAATGCATATTAATGTGCTTTCAAAGTACTTTAAACTGCATGTTTTACAGTTTGCATTGCTTAAAATATGAAATACAGCTAGAAAAAAATTGTGAAATTACAGCAGTTTGCAATAAACAAGGACTGCCCACACTAGATTGGTAAAAGTAATTTCCTTTTTTTTTGTTGTTGCTGCAGAACCAATGAGAAAAATGCCATTCAAATGAATGGAATATCCTGTCTCTCTAGTGATGTCATCAGACAATGTGTTGCACTGTTAAGAGATCCTACTGTGTACAAGAGCAAGGTCACTCATAGGCCACGCAATAGACTCAATTTGAGGAGGACAGGAAGTGACTATATGAAACAAAACTTTATATCCTCAGTGTCTATAGAATCAGTGCTGCCAGATCTGCAGCAAACATGCAGAGTAATCACTGGGGAGGGCTTGAGTCAAATATTATCAGTGGCAGAATTAAAAGTTGGGAGAGGGAAGGCTGCTGCTGTTACATTTTATGCCCCTACTAAATCTTATAAACTGTATTTATCTTCTTTTTCTGTCTTGAATTTTGGGGTGATTTGTGGAGATATGTCTGGCGATCTAGTGAGAGGAAGCTGAGATTTGTATCAGTCTTTTTCTGCTCCCTCATAAACCTCCTAAACAGTATCTCTGTAGGTGAGCAAAAAAAATGTTTACAAAGTATTATTGTTATAATGTTTTTGCACTGAAATAGTTCAGTGACATTTTGTTTCACATTGTTGTGAGTTTACATACATATAAATGCTGTTTCCAGGTAATAAAGCTCTTAATAACATAAATATGTTTGCAGTATTCATGAATATATGTTAAGTAGAAACATTGCACTCTGAATAATATGGTAATGCACTTTTTTTTTTGTCTAAAATATGTTTTTCCTTCCCAGAATGTGGAACGAACAGCCACTACACTCCCCCTTTGGTCTCCTACTGTAGGTAGGATTAAAGGTGATCCAAGGGTGGAATGGCTGTTCTCTCCACTGGTTGGGGATAACAAAGGGGAAGTAATATGTAATGTACAGCATTACAAATAAACTACTATTAGAGGTAGAAAAAATATTTGCAAACTTTCCTATTTCGATTTGCAAGTATGCCCATTTTTATTCGCAATTTGTTCGTATTTACTATTTGTGTGTTAAATGTTTAGTACATTGCGAAAGCTGCAAAGTGCAAAAATAGTTTTGCATATAAAATATATTTGTGTTTTTTTAGTACATACCTGTATAATTCTGTTGAACAGAAATTCTAGCTATGGAAATGGGTCCATACATGCAGTGAAACAGTTATTAGAAAGAAAAAAAAATGTTTTCTATGTAAATCATATTACACTATTATATATTTCAAAGTACAAAACAAACACATTTTGTGTTTCACAAAAGCTTTTCTTTTAAGATGAGTTTTCCTTTTATTTGCCCATCTCCCCCCCAGCATACATCGGGAGACTGCTCCACCTCCACCAGTCTCACAATTCCGGATTTCACCTACGTTACAGTGCAGGTGATTTTATAGAAAACCCCATTGAAATAGGAAATCATTTAGGTTGGCACGCAAACTAGTTCGATAATGAGATTTCCTATAGTGGATTTGTAAGAATCTGCTTCAAATACATGTAACTTAACTTTGTCAAAGTATATTTCACACGTTATTTTTAATAATCAGAAGTTTACCATTAAAAAGAGCATGTTTTGTGGATTGGTTTTATATTTATAACTAGAGTTGAGCGGACACCTGGATGTTCGGGTTCGGCCGTACTTCGGAAAAAAGTCCGGGTTCGGGGTCGAACTTGACCCGAACTTGACCCCAAACCCCATTGAAGAATTTCTTATGAATGGGGACTCTAGTTCGGTTTATAGAAAGCCAATAGTATTACATGTATTCCATAAGCGAAAAAGTCTATAAACCGAACGACATTCGGTTTATAGAGTTTCGGTTTATAGAATACATGTAATGCTATTGCTATTCTATAAACCGAAAGTCTATAAACCAAATGTCGTTCGGTTTATAGACTTTCGGCTTATGTAATACATGTAATACTATTGGCTTTCTATAAACCGAAATAGAGTCCCCATTCATAAGAATTTCTTATGAATGGGGACTCTATTTCGGTTTATAGAAAGCCATTAGCATTACATACAATATAATCGGCGAACCCCGAACTCCAAAACGGACATCCAGTGAAATGTCCGTATTCGGGTCCGGGGTCCAAAAACCGTAAAGATCTGTACGAACCCGAACAGTGCAGTTCGGGTTCGCTCAACACTATTTATAACACATGTAAATGCCCGGTGAAATATATTTAGAATCCAGCATATGTCTGACATGCTCTACCTAACCCTGTTTTTATCCCGAGGGAAAAATACACAGTGAAATCTATTTAGTAAATGGCAAGGTAGAAACAAGCAACCAGCAATAATAAATCTACAACTGACTTATTATTTGCACTTGGCTTTTTTGGCTCAGTTTTTGCAAGTCCCTGGTAAATTCACAACAGTACAATATTTTGTCAATAGAAAAATTTCTTGAATTTTGCCTTAAAGGGTAAAAATGTATACATAGAAGGTTATTGACATGCAAAAATAAAACCATAATATTTATTGCCATTATTTACTCCATTTAAGATTGAACACATTTTGATTGGCTAAAAATTAAAAATCAGACAAAGACAACCCTGATTATAAGACCACCCCCCAAACGTTGGATATTTCTTTAGGAAAAAAAATAAAAGCTTAAATATAAGACTACCCTTTAGGAAAAACTTGTATATATTCACATATAAATTGCTTTTTTATATTTAATAAAATTTATGATAGAAAAAAATGTATTTCTTGTTTTTATTTCCTTTTATTTGCCCATCTTCCCACAAGACGTATCCAATGCATCTCCCCCACAGACATCTGCCCATCAGACTTAGCCAATGCTGCCCCAACCCCCGTAGACTTAACCAGTGCTGCCTCCCCCTCACTACCCAGCCTTAGCGAATTCTGCCTCCCCTAGACTTGCCCAGTGCTGCCGGGACTTCTGTGACGGCGGTCTGTCATAGAAGACGGAAGTGTCTGGCAGTAGCGGAGGATGTGTGCATGCACTGTGCAGACATCCACCAGCTGCTTACAAGGGGGATCCAGGTCCCCTGCAGCTCTGAGGGGAACCTTTATCCCAGTCTTATAGTCAGACCTGGATTTGAGGTCTGATTATAAGACGAACCTCGAATATAAGATGAGGAGACTTTTTTTCAGAGCATCTGAAAAAACCTTGTCTTATATTTGAGCAAATAAAGTATGTTAAAGTTGGTAAATTTCAATACTATTTGGTAAACTATACAGATAATACTGTTTTTACTTTTGATTACAAGAGACAATACAGTTACTTATTTAATATTCCAGACCAGGTTTATTATATTATCTCTGTTTCATGTGTTTATGGACAGAAGTACGTTCAGTCATTTTTATAAAATGTCTTGCATGTGTGTGCTAAGATTAGTTTTGGAATGCATTGTCCATATAGTATATTTGATATTTGTGAAAATTTAAAGAAAGAATTTACTGAATGGAAGCTTCATGTGTGAAATGTGTTTATGCATACATGTCCAAATATTTTTAATGGCAAGTAACTGAAGGGGCACATGACAAATGAGTTCTTAAAGTCACTGAAAAAAGCAGTACAGCTATAATATGTGCCTAAAGGAAACGGATAATGTGCAGGGCTGTAAAGCAGAGTTGAAAAATATTCTATAGTTGCTGGGGGAAACCAGTGCTTATTTATCGTTTTACTAAATGACTTCTAATGCACCGATTTTAAAGAGGAAATGAACACAAAAACAATGTTTTAATGTTGCAGAAGGGCCTAACGAAAACTGCCATCTGAATGATTCACTGATTCATCTGGTGACATGACGACACGGCACCCTGTATTCTTAGGGAGACTTTGCAATCGCTTTTAAATGTTGCTCGCTAGTTTTTTGTACAGGAAAAGAATAAAGAGGTGTTCTTAAAAAAGACATTTTAATCAGACAAAAGTGGGCCCCTTTGTCCCTCCTTAATTATAGCTATCCCACTCTAAATTGTTACTGGTTTCAAGTATAGCCTTGAAAATGAGGTCTCTGCATATTGATTACACTGTGTCCTTATATCAACTCATTGATATTGGACATTATTTACATATGTAACCTTCCAATAGTCACCTCAACCTCCGTACTCCGTAAAGCATTCTAACACTGATCCAGGTTACTACTATGTCCTGCAGCAATGCTGGGCTTAACATCATATGAGGCCAATTACTAATTTAAACTGTGCCCAAGACCTCAGCGGACACGTTGGCAAATTATTTTCCTCAGATTTTAGTCTTTTGTCACTTATAGAAAGCAAAGCAAATGCAAATGTGTCCATGCACACAAGAACTAGGAATTACGTGATTACCTCAGCAGAACTGAATTCTGTGGCAATTGTGGTAGATCTTGCACAATTATTCACTCACCTGTCCTGAGCTAATTTCTCTGTTCCTTATCCCTCATTTTCAAGCTGTCATAGCATATTATTTCCCACTAAATGCAAGAAATGAATGAACGGGGAGGAATAATCAGGGAAATCCTGACAAGATCAACATACAGTGGGAGGTGTGGATTTGGGAAGGTGACAGATCCACTTTGGTAACTAGACTATAAAAATACCTTACTGCTGAGCTAACATTTCACCACGGTACCACAGTTATACTTTTATTTTCCATAGATAGTAGGTTGAAATGTATTGTTGTAAATAAAAAAGGATGTTTGTTGATATTAATCAATAAAGCATGGAAGTTTTTTCAATATGTTTAATATATAGTCCATCAAAGGCTTTACTGGCATTCCCAAAAATTGCAATACTGTTTGTAACTAGGAAAGACAGAAAATGGCATCCTATTTGCAGACTATATGGATGTTCTAAAAGTTGAGCATTTAGAAGCTTGCCCCACAATCAGCCTTTAAATTTAAAAGTATGCAGCAGGACATATCCACATGACTATTTTTGTTTGCACTACAATGGACATATCTGGTAAATTCATTTAGTGGGTCTTTGTAACATAAAAAATGTATTGGGTTTATTCAATATTTGCTGCCTTGGGTTTTGGCTCTGTTCATTAAAGGACAACTGAAGCAAAAAAAAAAATGTACTTATGCTTAATTGAACAATTGTATCAAGTTTAGATGATTTATAAAGAAATTCTTTAATGAAACTATACAAATTAAGTGCCTTATTGAGAAGTCTTTATCCCATATAGTACTGGGTCAGATCTTCACACACCTTGGATCAGATGAACACAGATCTGACTCATCAGACCAAAGATTTTAAACAAAATGTCTGCCTCCTGGTAGTGCTATATGGAGTAACGATGGCTCAATAACGTACTTTATTTGTATTCTTTCATTAAAGCATTTTTATATAATAATGCATACACATGATGCCATCTTTCAATTAATCAGAACTTCATTTTTTGCTACAGTTGTCCTTTAAGCTCAAATCTATCCTATTTATTATAAGAAGCATTTGAAAAATATTGAACTTAATGGGGCTGAAAAAAATAGCCGAACAATGTGATTGGCTGCAAAATGTCTCTGGATAAGAAATTCTCTCACACAGCCATGAGCTGTTTGTGAGTTTGTAGACGTCAGAGCACCGCAAGAGTAAGTCTGTGTGCCTGGGAAGCACAAAAATATAAAAAACAATCTCAACATCCGTATGGTATATAAAAGTAAATAATAAACCCCTGGCACACAGCAGTTCCCCCTAAAAAACAGTAGCCAATACTAAACAAAATGAAAAATGGGGTGCATATTTAAAGGGAGAGGAAAAATGCGAAACAATAGTGCAGATTGTTGTATAATAGCCGAGGTCCTCCCGAAATTGCCCTAAAATCAGCCAACGTCCTACCCACAGAATGCTCATTTAAACAACTAGGGAGCATCACACTATAATAGGAGGGATCAGGCAGACAGTGAGACAGACACAAGATGTTGGCACAGTACCATAAGAAAGAGCACAGAACATTCTGAGAATTTGTAGGTAAGTTGTTTGGTTGGTTGTTCCAGAGCATTAGGTCAGAATAAAATTGAATCATTAGGGAAGGCTTTTTATATGGGAAATTATTTTATTGAGGATTTAATCCCTCTTTGTAAACATTGTGCACAATAAACTCAGGAATATGAATAAGGTATAAAAATACTTAGCAACACAACCCTTCTTACTGAATGCCCTACCGTTAGCAGAACCAGAGCAGTTGTAGATGTGCCTTGTAATCTGATCTTAAATTGTTGTTAGGGCTTTGAGTCTGGAACATGCATGAGCAGGTGAAACGTGACCAGTTATCCTTGTTTGAAAAATGAGAATGTGTTGAGTGGCATAACTGTGATAAAAATAAACAGCTAAACAGCAATATTCTGGATAAGGCAAGTACAAGGCTGGTCCTCAAATACAATTATTTATTTTACTGGTTTAAATGATTCAGTGCTGGAACAATTAAAGGAACTTTTAAGATTGTTGTAGGTTGAGATCTTGCACTTAACTGAGAGAAACAAACCCATTCCCCGGGGTAAATTATGAAGGCAGAGTATTTAGTATCTAGATTATGTAGAGCACGATATGGCAGCCCAAAGACACTCAAGGGATTTGTGTACTTCTCTCCTGGGTAAAAAAGTCATATTGTAGTACCTCATAAGATTAGTTCATTTCTGCTCCCCAACCTACACTTTTGAATGAGTTGTGGCAGAATAGCAGAAGATAGTTATAGACATGTGTACGTTATTAAATACCGGATACATCTGATTTTTATCTAAGTTGGTACTGAACTCATCACATCTGAGGTTTTCTTAAACAGACCACCTATTCTTACTGAATTATATATATATTAATATCCCATTCATATAGGATCATTTGCAGCACAAAAACACTGCAAATGATAAATGTGGAGTGGCAAGATGTCACCCAAAATGCAAATATAGCTATAACAATGAATTACACTGATTAAATGAATCATCATACAAATTATATGTAAATAGGACACATTGGACAGGTGCAGCAAAAAATGCCATGTTACTGGTTCTCTTGGTTAAGTGATGCAGAGCATTTTTTGGCCATTCTCTGTGATTTCTAACTCATTTAGTTACAGAAGCCTGTTGTACTTCAGTGAGCCACAATTAGACAGGGTGCAGATTGAACAGGATACAAATTGGTATTACTAAAGGTTTCATTTTATTAAACAGGTTGAATCACAGAAATAAATACACTATGAAAAAAGAGAACAACACCACAGTTATTAATGAAGGCTTTTTGTTTAATGAATCAGTGATGTGATATTTCATATGGGTCTAATCACTGACATTCGACTTTGGAGGTCAACTTTCATTTTGAGACCCAAAGATTCGGAACCCAAGTTTGACTTAGAAAAAGAAAACCAAATTTCCAATCCCCCCTATTGAAAGTAACGGGAGTTGGAATGATAAAAGCTATTTTTAAGACTAAGTCTAATTTGGCACCCGACAGTTGCTCTAACTGTCTGCATGGGAGAAAAGCAGAGTCCTATGAGGCTGAGTTGGTGTTTAAATCCTATATTTCTATATTAATCTACATCCAATGTGCACATGATAATTATCAGCTGCTGGATGAGGCCTTGCTACACAGAAGCAAATGCTCTATCCGGATGTAGATGCAGCGTTTGTTGGTAATCCTTAAACTGAATCGAAGAATGGTTTCTGTGCTCTTCTGTTTAAACACGCTGTCAAATAGATTTTGTAAACAAACACTGCATCTATACAAACAATGCATACTATAAGCACTTTATGCATTTTTACTGTGTGATATTAAACCAACTTTATGTTTTACACCTACTGTGATCCTATATACCTCTGTTTCTAAGTCAGTGCAATACCAGCTACGCTCACATTGCTTCACCCCCTCTTCATAAGTGGTCAGGAGCACAAGTCACTGGCATAGTAGCAGCTACGACTTTCTTCCTTTATCTTACATTTCCACCTGTGATCTTTTTTCTTGCTCTCCTTTCCTTTACACCACTACGCATATCTATAGAGGAGGACTTGTACCCAAACTCTAATTTGTTTTATATAGCATGGTACAAATACATTTACCATGGAATTTACCTATGACAGAAGAGAACAGGGCCGATCCTGGGCGGGTGCACAGGGTGCCCCGCGCCCCAGGCGCACGAGAGGAGAGGCGCTGAAGCAGGGAGCTCTCTCCCTGCCGTCCTCCTCCTTGTTAAACCAAGCACAGCGTGATGGGTGCAAGCTCCGCCCCCATCGTGTTCTGTGATTGGCTGCAGGGAGGAGGATACTTGCATCTTGCTTCTTCTGCCGGATGCGGTGTTCTGCCTCTACAGACACCATAGAGAACGTCCTCCTCCCTGCAGCCAATCAAAGAATGCCACAGGGGTGGAGCTTTCCCCCGTTGCGCTGTGCTTGGATTGGTGCAGGTGCTAACAGGTTTGGGGGGGGGGGGGGGGGTTAAAATAAAAAAATAAAGAAAGTGTGGAAGTGTCTGTGAATGTGTATAAGTGTGTATGTGTGTGTCAATGTGTATAACTATGTGTGTGTTACTGTCTGTGTAAGTGTGTGTACATGAGTGTCTGTGCAAGTGTATCCTGTGTCTAGGTGGCTGTGTGTGTATTTATGTATGTGTGACAGTGTGTATAAGGGTGTCTGTGTAAATGTATGTCTGTGAGGGTGACTTAGTGTGTAACTGTGTTTGTGTGACTGTGTGTATTTATGTATGACTGTGTGTATTTATGTATGTGTGACAGTGTATAAGGGTGTCTGTGTAAATGTATGTCTGTGAGGGTGACTAAGTGTGTAACTGTGTTTGTGTGACTGTGTGTATTTATGTATGACTGTGTGTATTTATGTATGACTGTGTGTATTTATGTATGTGTGACAGTGTGTATAAGGGTGTCTGTGTAAATGTATGTCTGTGAGGGTGACTAAGTGTGTAACTGTGTTTGTGTGACTGTGTGTAAGTGTGTTCTTGCCCTCACTGCGCTCATCAATTTATCACATGGAGGGCACCAGCCCCCAACCAGCTGGCGTCTATTTCCCGCCTCCTGCACTCAGCGTGCGTAGAGGGAAGACTGTGCGGAGGAGACGGCCAAGGACGCGAGAGCAGCAGCAAGGTGAGTACTGGGGAAGGCAGGAGAGGAGATTATGCTTTTATTGGGTAAACTAACTGTGGCATATTGGCTGTAGCCTATTAATTGGCAAACTAGCATTGGTATATAAATGGGAAAACTGTCTGTGGCATATCAATGGGCAAATTGGCTGTTGTATATTAATGGACAAACGTGTTGTGGCATATTAATGGGCAAAATAACTGGCATATTACTGGGGAAACTGGCGTATTTTAATGGACAAACTGGCATTTTTATTGGGCAAACTGTAGAATTTTTAATAGGCAAACTGGCTGTTGCTTATGTTAATGGCAAAGTGTACCCTAAGTCCACCTCTGCAAATGGGCTGCCCATGTGCTGCTTTTCTGCCTCTCAGAGCCAGCTCTGCAGATCAGCACCATTTTTCCCCTTAGACCTCAGTCAGCACTTTCTGCTCTTTCCGTGCCCAGTGATGACTTAGAGAGTCGGAACATAACGGTCAGAGTCATCACTATGTGCGGGGAGATGAAGTCAGCGTTAACTGAGCTCTTAGATGAGGTCCGTAGGGGGCATGGAATAGGGACATGGGAAGAGACAAATACATGGTAGGTAGGAGGTATAGGAGAAAGATATGTGGGAGTGACAGACATATTAAAGGCACAGAGGAGACAGACAGACATGGGGATCATGGAACAAAGAGTCAAATAGAGGGTATGGGGTGAGTAGGGGGAGAAAGATACACATGTGGTTATGTGGAGGGAGCAGTGCTGTATTCACCGCGAGGCATCCTAGCGCCCCCCAGCACTGAAAAGAAAATGTAAAAAAAAAAAAAAAAATGTAAAAAAAAAAAAAAAACGCGGCCCTTTAAAAAAAAAAATAGACCGCGCTTGCAGGCAGAGACGGAGGTGAGAGGGGATCGGAAGATCCCCCCTCACCATCGCTCTGCCTGCCAGGCTGCACGGGGAGCCGAACAGGCAGCACGGAGAAACCTCCGTGCTGCCTGTTCGGCTCCCCGTGCAGTGTGCCGACACGGAAGTGCCGACAGTCACGTGACGGGCGCGCTGACGTCATACGCGCGCCCGGTCACGTGGCCTGTCGGCACAATCGCCGGGAAGCCGAAGAGGCAGCATGGAGGGACCATGCTGCCTGCCTGCCAGGGAAAGGTAAGTGCTGATGGGAGAGTGTGTGTGTGTGAGAGACTGAGTGTGATGGGAGTCAGAGTGTGTGTGATGGGAGACAGTGTGTGTGGCTGAGTGTGATGGGAGTCAGAGTGTGTGTGATGGGAGACAGTGTGTGTGGCTGAGTGTGATGGGAGTCAGAGTGTGTGTGATGGGAGACAGTGTGTATGACTGAGTGTGATGGGAGTCAGAGTGTGTGTGATGGGAGACAGTGTGTGTGACTGAGTGTGATGGGAGACAGTGTGTGTGTGATGGGAGACAGTGTGTGTGACTGAGTGTGATGGGAGTCAGAGTGTGTGTGATGGGAGACAGTGTGTGTGACTGAGTGTGATGGGAGTCAGAGTGTGTGTGAAGGGAGACAGTGTGGGTGACTGAGTGTGATGGGAGTAGGAGTGTGTGACTGAGTGTGATGGGAGTAGGAGTGTGTGACTGAGTGTGATGGGAGTCAGAGTGTGTGTGATTGGAGACAGTGTGTGTGACTGAGTGTGATGAGAGTCAGAGTGTGTGTGATGGGAGACAGTGTGTGTGACGGAGTGTGATGGGAGTCGGAGTGTGTGACTGAGTGTGATGGGAGTGTGTGTGTGATGGGAGTATGAGCTTGATGTGAGTCTGATTGATGGGGCATGTCTTAGGTGTGTAACGTGGGTGTACAGCTTGGGTAGGGGGGTGCCCGGATTTTGTCTGCCTAGGGCAGCACAAAATCAAGATACACCACTGGGAGGGAGAGAGAGACATGGGGAGACAGATACATGGGGGTTATGAGGAGTGAGAGAGACATGTGGGAGATATACATGGGGATATAGGAGGAGAAACAGAGACATGGGGAACAGAAAGATAGACATGGAAAAATATATAAGGGATGAGGGGAGAGACAGACATGGGGTATGAGTGGAGAGAGAGAGAGACAGACATGGGGTATGAATGGAGAGAGAGAGAGACAGACATGGGGTATGAGTGGAGAGAGAGAGAGACAGACATGGGGTATGAGTGGAGAGAGAGAGAGACAGACATGGGGTATGAGTGGAGAGAGACAGACAGACATGGGGTATGAGTGGCGAGAGACAGACAAACATGCGGTATGAGTGGCGAGAGAGAGACAAACATGGGGTATGAGTGGAGAGAGAGAGACAGACATGGGGTATGAGTGGAGAGAGACAGACAGACATGGGGTATGAGTGGAGAGAGACAGACAGACATGGGGTATGAGTGGAGAGAGACAGACAGACATGGGGTATGAGTGGAGAGAGACAGACAGACATGGGGTATGAGTGGAGAGAGACAGACAGACATGGGGTATGAGTGGAGAGAGACAGACAGACATGGGGTATGAGTGGAGAGAGAGAGAGACAGATATGGGGTATGAGTGGAGAGAGAGAGACACAGACATGGGGTATGAGTGGAGAGAGAGAGACAGACATGGGGTATGAGTGGAGAGAGAGAGACAGACATGGGGTATGAGTGGAGAGAGAGAGACAGACATGGGGTATGAGTGGAGAGAGACAGACAGACATGGGGTATGAGTGGAGAGAGACAGACAGACATGGGGTATGAGTGGAGAGAGCAGACAGACATGGGGTATGAGTGGAGAGTGAGAGACAGACATGGGCAATGAGTGGAGAGTGAGAGACAGACATGGGGTATGAGTGGAGAGAGAGAGACAGACATGGGGTATGAGTGGAGAGAGAGAGACAGACATGGGGTATGAGTGGAGAGAGAGAGACAGACATGGGGTATGAGTGGAGAGAGAGAGACAGACATGGGGTATGAGTGGAGAGAGACAGACAGACATGGGGTATGAGTGGAGAGAGACAGACAGACATGGGGTGTGAGTGGAGAGAGCAGACAGACATGGGCAATGAGTGGAGAGTGAGAGATAGACATGGGCAATGAGTGGAGAGTGAGAGAGAGACATGGGGAATGAGTGGAGAGTGAGAGACAGACATGGGGAATGAGTGGAGAGAGAGAGAGACAGACAGACAGACATGGAGTATAAGTGGAGAGAGAGAGAGCGACAGACGTGGAGTATGAGTGGAGAGAGAGAGACAGACATGGGGTATGAGTGGAGAGAGAGAGACAGACATGGGGTACGAGTGGAGAGAGACAGACAGACATGGGGTATGAGTGGAGAGAGACAGACAGACATGGGGTATGAGTGGAGAGAGCAGACAGACATGGGGTATGAGTGGAGAGTGAGAGACAGACATGGGGTATGAGTGGAGAGAGACAGACAGACATGGGGTATGAGTGGAGAGAGACAGACAGACATGGGGTATGAGTGGAGAGAGCAGACAGACATGGGGTATGAGTGGAGAGTGAGAGACAGACATGGGCAATGAGTGGAGAGTGAGAGACAGACATGGGGTATGAGTGGAGAGAGAGAGACAGACATGGGGTATGAGTGGAGAGAGAGAGACAGACATGGGGTATGAGTGGAGAGAGAGAGACAGACATGGGGTATGAGTGGAGAGAGACAGACAGACATGGGGTATGAGTGGAGAGAGACAGACAGACATGGGGTATGAGTGGAGAGAGACAGACAGACATGGGGTGTGAGTGGAGAGAGCAGACAGACATGGGCAATGAGTGGAGAGTGAGAGATAGACATGGGCAATGAGTGGAGAGTGAGAGAGAGACATGGGGAATGAGTGGAGAGTGAGAGACAGACATGGGGAATGAGTGGAGAGAGAGAGAGACAGACAGACAGACATGGAGTATAAGTGGAGAGAGAGAGAGCGACAGACGTGGAGTATGAGTGGAGAGAGAGAGACAGACATGGGGTATGAGTGGAGAGAGAGAGACAGACATGGGGTATGAGTGGAGAGAGAGAGACAGACATGGGGTATGAGTGGAGAGAGAGAGACAAACATGGGGTATGAGTGGAGAGAGACAGACAGACATGGGGTATGAGTGGAGAGAGAGAGACAGACATGGGGTATGAGTGGAGAGAGAGAGACAGACATGGGGTATGAGTGGAAAGAGACAGACAGACATGGGGTATGAGTGGAGAGAGACAGATAGACATGGGGTATGAGTGGAGAGAGACAGACAGACATGGGGTATGAGTGGAGAGAGCAGACAGACATGGGGTATGAGTGGAGAGTGAGAGACAGACATGGGCAATGAGTGGAGAGTGAGAGAGAGACATGGGGAATGAGTGCAGAGTGAGAGACAGACATGGGGAATGAGTGCAGAGTGAGAGACAGACATGGGGAATGAGTGCAGAGTGAGAGACAGACATGGGGAATGAGTGCAGAGTGAGAGACAGACATGGGGAATGAGTGGAGAGAGAGAGAGAGACAGACAGACAGACATGGAGTATAAGTGGAGAGAGAGAGCGACAGACGTGGAGTATGAGTGGAGAGAGAGAGACAGACATGGGGAATGAGTGCAGAGTGAGAGACAGACATGGGGAATGAGTGGAGAGAGACAGACAGACAGACATGGAGTATAAGTGGAGAGAGAGAGCGACAGACGTGGAGTATGAGTGGAGAGAGAGAGAGAGAGAGAGAGAGAGAGAGAGAGACAGACGTGGAGTATGAGTGGAGAGAGAGAGACATGGAGCATGAGTGGAGAGAGAGAGAGACATGGAGCATGAGTGGAGAGAGAGAGAGACATGGAGCATGAGTGGAGAGAGAGATGGACATGAGGGAATGGGGAGAGAGAGACAGACATGAGGGAATGGGGAGAGAGAGACAGACATGAGGGAATGGGGAGAGAGAGACAGACATGAGGGAATGGGGAGAGAGAGACAGACATGAGGGTATGGGGGGAGAGAGAGACAGACATGAGGGTATGGGGGGAGAGAGAGACAGACATGAGGGTATGGGGAGAGACAGACAGACATGAGGGTATGGGGAGAGACAGACAGACATGAGGGTATGGGGAGAGACAGACAGACATGAGGGTATGGGAAGAGAGAGACATGTGAGTGACTGACTTGGTGGAATATTATTTATCACTCCTTGTGTACTTCTTTTCCAATGATGCTCAGCCAGACTAATGAGAGACTTTGGCTGGTTGGGAATCATGGGAACGGTAGTTAAAACTCATTCTGCAAGCCAGCAAAAAGTCTCCCATGTTGCTGGCTGAGCATCATAGAAATAAATAAAACCTCTACACAGTATCATAGCCAAATATAGATCTTTATTTAAAATAAACGTTGGTCCTTTACATTAAAATAAAGTTTACTCCCTCCCCCAATATTAAAATGGGCATGTCTGGAACAGAAATGCCTAAAGGGGAGGAGTTCATAATATAGCCACGCCCACCATTGGGTGTCAAAGCAAAACCTGCACCCAGGCGCCCGTGACCCTAGGATCGGCCCTGGAAGAGAAGATGATGTAGAATCTCTATTCATAAAAGCTTTGTATAACAGACATGACAGAACTACTACAGAACTTTTATTCCTTTGGTATTATAGAACAATGTCTCATTTTTATTCCATTGTTACAATAGCACAATGTGTCGTTATTGCTGTAGTACAAAGTCTCTAATGCAGCAAGGTCTTGGGACCTTTCAATACACAGCTAGAAAACAATGCAGCAAATCAAAATGAGGAGGAAGGAAGAAACAGGAAGGGATTAGGTGGTGATTTAATATAGTGAAGGATGATTGTATACAGGCTGATTTTTAACAAAGCAAAACCACTACCAACAAAAGTATCACATTAGTAAATCAGTACTAATTTTAAGTGTTGTACTAAAGCCAAAGCATAGAGGAGTGTTAAGTAAGTCACAGTAGATGAGTACTATATGAGATATTTCTTACCAGCACCGACGAACAGAAATTCTGGAATGTTAAGCAAATGAGAGTAGAGGAGTGTTTTGTAAATCGATAAGATGCTTTGTAGTTCTTTCTTGTGTATTCACTGAGAATAGTCAGGTTGCCTCATTCATGGTAAAGTATAGTGGATAAAATAACTCTAAATATTTTCATTCATATGCCAAAAAGCTAATATTAGCACTAATTATTATTATGAATTCCTAGCATTGTATATCAAGAATATGATACACAATAAATAGCCTTATAAACACTGATACTCCTCTCAACCATAATCCTATATGAATCAAGAGTAATATAGTATACAGAAGTATTTCTTATAGCCTAACTATTTTATAGCCAACTTCTGGTGGCCACAGATGTCTGGATCTGTGGCATAATTAGGGGGGGCAGAGGGAGCTACGCTTCCCCCCTACATAATAACAAGAACCCCATGGATCCCCAACTGAATGGCAAACACTAATGGGAAAGTCACTATCAGAAAGTTTGGGGCCCATTACAGAACAAAAAGTCTGAGCCCCCATATCTACAGGACAGGATGTGGGTGTGAGATAGTGTCTGTAGGTGTGTGGAACTATTTGACTGTGTGTATTTGCAGGTGAGATGAACATTTCATCTCCCCATTTTAACAATACATTGTGTAGGTATAAGCCTGGTTATTTCTCCTGCTAAGCAAACTCACCAGGATTTCGCCTACATAATGTACAGCTAAATTTGTGACGCTAAATATTCATCTCACCTCAACTCATCTTTTAGCGAATAACCCCCCACTATGTTACTGTGTGTATGTGACGCTATTTACTAAAAGATTGCAAGTGAGTTGAAGTGAGATTAGGTGAGTTGATGTGAGTTGAGGTGAGATTAACTTTTCATCTCACCAATTTAGCTATAACTTGTGCAGGGACAATCCTTGGAGTGTGCTTAGCATGGGAAATGTGTATAGCAGGAGAAACTCACCAGGTTTGTACAACACAATATATAGTTAAAATGGTGAGATGAAATGTTCATCTCCCCTCAACTCACATTTTAGTGACTATACCAATATATCTGTAAGTGTGACTGAATGTAACACTGTAACTACATGTATGTAACACTCTGTGCCTGAATGTATAACTGTGTATAAATTACATTGTATATGTGACTGTGTGAGTATGTTACAGTGTATGTTGGACGACTGTTTCACAGAGCTCCCGCACAATAATTCTAACAGTAATCTCCTGTGACAAGCACTGTGGGACAATATGGCGAACAAATACCCTGTGATCCAATAATGTATCTATTTGCCACACCATCCCCCCATCACCACCACACACTTTTGTCTCATCTCACCTTTTGCCCTCACTAAATATGATTGCTGGAGACCTTACTGGCCTGGACAAGATATTTCTCTAGATTTGTACATAGTGGCCACATATAGGGCAGGAGAGTGTACATTGAGTACCACTAGCATACAATATGTAATAGTGTTGGACCTTTAGTGTTTGTATGAAGGTTTCTGGAGTTATACAGCAGGGCTCCATTCTCTATTGCTATTTCTTATTCCATCCCTGTCTCTTACCTTGTTCCTCTTGAAATATGCTCTTCGACAGGAAGCAAAGCACTTTTCACTGCAGAAGCTTTTCACCTCACTTCCCATGCTTAACGAATAGCGCTTAATTCCAACTTTCTGGCACCAAGCACACATGATTTGTACATTTGACACATCGTCCTCTGTAACAAAAGTAAAAGCAGAAAATGTTGACTACGGCAGCCAAATAGATCATATCCTTGAACCAATCTCCAGCTGATTTCTAGTTTCTAACACAGTTTTAATAATATTGTTATTATAGTAAAGAAAGCAATCCTTCTAAAAATATGTTTCAACATTCTAACATAACAAAAAAGAAAGTAAAGCCATATTGTAACATTTTTGATAAAGTGGCCCTGTTCTGCTGATTTAACCACTTTTTAAATGAATTTTCTATCAAGTTTCATTTAGAAGATATCGCTGGTTATGCAAGGTAACAAACAAGCAATAGTAGGGTTGCTTCCTGGAATCTTCTAGAGGGGTGTGGTTTATCATCAATGGACACGCCCGTTATTGGTCAGTCAAGCCTTTGCTAACATCTCAGTTAGCTTGCCAAAATGTCAGTCTGACAGACCACTGGGCTTACACCCTCTTAAAAAGCAAACAGACACATTAGCATTATCACCATATTGGTAATGCTACTATGCTATAATCTGATTATTGGTGTAAGGCGTTTCTACAAGCAGTGGGTTATTTCACAGTAGTATGGTGAGAATACACACATATATAAAAAATAAAAAAAACAATAATACAGTGATAATTTCCTTATGATGATAGAACATGCATCATTACACATATAAATACTTGAATTCATGAGATATATATCCTGCAATTGGCAAAGCAAAATCAAGTGTGGTTACAGTCTAAAATAAAATAACTGTCCTTAAGAGCATTATTTCTCTGGAGAGAAAATCTATTATTACAGTTCATCCACCAATAAGTATTCTTTATTTAACAGAGCTTGTCCAGTTACAAGCAGACAGGGGTGACCCTGTATATCTACCTCAAAACATAAATTGATCTTATCACTTGCATCCTTAAATATATATATATATATATATATATATATATATATATATATATATATATATATATATACTTAAAATGCATTCACACACATAAATATATAGATATATGCAGATGCAATATATAGCTAGATAACTACATTTGTCACTGATTCGATAGATGTAATTTTTCATGTGTACATTTGACCTTTCTGGCTCACAGTTGCATATGGGGATGGATTTAGAATGCATTCAATGGTACAGTACTTGTTGACTAGTACTGTAAATACTACCCATTTATGATAAATATTCTTCATTTCCATGTTACAATGATACATAGTGCATGGAATTAAAAAGGTATTTACCTATATTTAAGTATTTTATCAGACATAAAGCAATGATGTACATACTGTGTACTGGTAAGAAGTATAAAAAAAGAAAGCATCTAATATATATCTCACACATCGCACATTACTTATTTCAATTAAGTGAATTAGGTTGGGAGAATTGATAGTCTTACTTTTTTTAATTTTACTATTAGTTTGAAAACAACTATTATATGTTGTACTTGGTTGGAAAGAGAAAAATAATTATAACCAATATCCTTAAGAAAAATGTAACTTAAGTGAATTTTAGGAGTAAATATCCTGTGCCAATGGATAAATTATATAGAATCATGCATACATTTTCCACAAGGGATAAAGACAATATGTATAGATAAAAAGATAAGGTGTGTAGGTTTAGACTAATAACTTGTAATAATAGCCTACAAGTATCTTGCCCTGGAAACGACAAAATGGTCCCACCTAGATGTCAGTGAACATAAGAGCATATATTCTGTAGCAATGGAAAAGTTTGTAATGTCCTCTCTTGCCCTAAGCAGCAGATTCCCACGTGTAAATGCTTATCTAGCTTCCTGGATAAATAGGGGGCATGTGTAAGAGAAAAAGTATAAAAAGTAAAGTTCAGTAGAGATAATGAGAGTGTGGGTGAGTGCAAACTGAGAGGAAGAGGTAAGAGATATAATGTGCCACTCTTTCGCCTGCCATTTAATGACTGTCAGGTCTTGTCATTCTAAAAAGTTTTTTATTTAAATGTGTAAATGCCATTCAATAATTTATATAAATATAGTCATAAAAAAAGCTTTTAACTAATTGATTCAAATAAAATTGTAAAGTAGTATGAGGTCAAGTAATGATTTTATTATCAAAAGCTATCATCCTATTATAGTATGAATTACTAAAGAAGTTGAAATGATACATGTGTAATTCATACCAGCATGGACTGGTGCATAGAGTTAGAATTACCATATACATTTCTTTCAAAATTGTAATTTACAAACCAAATTGCAAAAAAATGAGAGCACTGCAAAAAAAAACATATTTTTTAATATATTCCTTACTGATTCTCCTAATAAAGTGGTGTCTTCTATTTGACATATTTATGTATTAAAATATCACACATGTGAACACTGTGTTCATACAGTGTTTATGTGAATGAAAAATGATTACCACCGATACACTTTAGATGACATTGGCTTATTAGAGCAGAGAGAAATAAAACTGTATCATAAAATCTTCTAAACTTTTTTGAGGTGTCAAAAAGTATGTCATACACGGACAGACAGAGATGCACTTTAACTCAAAAAAATGATATGTGCGTCCAATAAATAAACTCCTGTAGTCAGGAATCAGCTGCAAGGAGATCATCCAACCGATCATCTGTAATGGAGCTCCTAATCGGGATGCTTTCATGCCTTCATAACCCGTCACAGTCCAGCTGTCCGGCAATAGTCTTTGTAAATGGAGTTCACATATCCACAAAAACAGAAAATAAAATTGTTGGTATAAAGGCAACTTTGCTGGTATAAAGCTGTTTTCTTGCTGCATACAAAGTGCCCAAGCTCAGCGCGTTTCGTTGGCAAAGTCTGACTTTTTAAAGAGAATTAACGTTCTGCTAATAATTACAATCTTTTAAACCTCCCCAGTGATCCTGTGACTCCATCGAAAATGATGCCTGGAACGTAAAAGTGTATCTCTTGCTCTTTTAAATGTAATTTACAAGACTTATTATCATCCATAGTTACCTTTACAGTGTGCTTATCATCCACAAAAATGATAACATCAGCTATAAATATTTAACCTGTACATTTGCTGCAAAAATCAGCAGCAGATCTATAGATTAGAGGATCCACTCTGGTAGCTCAGAGTTTTGGCACTGAAATGCCAAATTGCGCTTGCATTCAGATCACATCAGTGAATTTCGAGGTACTCAGGTAGCTCTGATGTGCCACCGAATATGTCTGAAATTCAGTCTTAGAGCCGATTCCACACTGAAACTAAGTGATAGCCGCCATCCTGCCCATAGATTTCAGCTTAATTTGGGGCCATCACAGAAGGACCATGAATATTCCTCCCTTAGCAGTAAGTGGGAGGATTTTGAAAAAAGTCCTCCCAAAGTGGGCCAAAGGGTAATAAAATAACATGATACATTAATGAAACACATAAAAATAAAGTAAATGAACATATAATAATATACAATAATGTTTTTTTAAATATTTTTAATTATTATATTAAATGTAAAAATACTATTATAATATATAACAACTGTATTATTGGGTATAAAATACATTTACTGTAATTCTTCTACACTTTTCTATTCAATTCTCCAACTAAAATCTCGGAGATTTTCGTGTATGTTTTCCGAATTCATGGCATGTTCGCACACCTAGCACGGAGCAGCCACGATACGCCCCTGAGGTTAGCAGAATATTTTCACAGCAAAAATGTCCCGATCCAAATGCTTCCGAAGCCTTGGTTTCCGACCAGCCTGATCAGCGATTAACACTTGAATTCAAAGATACTGAGTATCGGCAGATTCTAAAATTGTCTAACTTGACGATTTGGATACATTTTGAGCCACATCAGTCTATAGTGACTCGACCCTTAGGTGATACTTACCTGAATCCTGCTTCTCTCTTCCCCAAATTAGCAGCTCAAGAAAATCACATGGTGATGTCAGCATTCAACAATGACTAGCATACATGTAACATTCTAAGCATTGTATGATGGTAACATCGCCAATTTTAGAAATGTATTTTTGTGGCTTGATTTGTAGTTTTTACCTGTATGCCTAAGGCACACCGTTATAGTTTTAAAACTTAATATATTTTAAAAGATTTTATTACCAGAAAATTGATAAGGTAATATCTGATTTCTTTCATCATTTCTAAGGTAATGACAAAAGACTTCAAGTGCACTTGCCATCATTGTGACATAGCTAAACCTAAAACTTGTCAACTTATCATCTTCTGCATTAGCCGAATTGCTAGTAAAAGTATATTTGGAGGCATACTGTTTGTTATTTAGTCATGTTATAGAAATGATCGTAAGAATATTACTAAATGGCTTAACCTTCCATTAAATCATATTCGCTACCTTTTTAAATCAATATTTTGTGAAATAAACAATGGTTTTTCACAAAACTGGCAAATGTCAATGGTCAAAAAATAATTAGTATTAATTCTGTTGTCTTTGGTTAATTATTCTGTTATAATTGGTGTCTGATCTTGATAACAGCAAGTATAAAGGGAACTCTATTCCATCTTATGGATATGAATTTTCGTTAAAGAAATGTTATTACCTTTTTTCACAGGTATACAAGAACAAAAAGATATAACTTTAAAATGGTTATAGGAGGCCTGTTAATTTTCTATATACCAATGTACAATGCAAGTAAATTAGAATTTACCTCAGCAACTGAATCTGATTCTATAGTTGAATGAAGAGGCAACGAACTCTATTCAAGTACATATCTGCTGTGCCCTACACTTACCACTTGTGGCATATTAATATTTAGCTGCGTCTGCATGAGACTTTGCCTGTGTGTGACTAAGTATGATCATGAACATGTGAACAGTGTTGTATTTCTGCCTAGACCACGGGCGTCCAAGATTGGGAACACTACATGGGCCAAATGGTTCTTATCTGACAACACTTTCTATGTTTCTGTGTAATTTTTGTCTGAAGTGAGCCCAATATACAGAAATGCAAATCTATATCGGGCTTCATTACATTTTTTTTTTTTTTTTTTTGAGTAATGGTGAATAACAGCTTATTTGTCATAGAAAAAAAATATCTGGTTATATAGCAGTAACACAAATAGAAGATCAAAACAAGTTTAACATTAACTTTATTCCAAGCCACTGCTACTACATCACCGGGGAACAATATGGTGCATTGTAAAGGAATTTGGGCCAAATGTTGTAGTGAGAAGGCAGCAATCTGGCTCTATGGACAGGGATGTGGTGGCAATGTGGCACAGGTGTGAGGAATGGGTGCAACCCGGAGATGAAGGGGTGAGATAAATGGGTGTTGCCTGAGTGACGTCAGGCCTAGGACAGCACAAAACATAAATGCACCACTGCATGTGAATGAATTCTTCATGAAAGTAAATCACACAGTACGTGAGTGAATATCTGAACAGATTCCAGTGAAAAAAAAGCAGCCATCACAAGATAGAGGAGGTGTGAATGATAGAAGGTCATGAAAGAAAAGAACAAAGATAAAGTGACACAGTAAGACAAAAATCAAAGACTGGAAGTAGTCTGCAGATCTCATAG
Source organism: Pelodytes ibericus (assembly GCA_036172795.1). Classification (NCBI taxonomy): domain Eukaryota; kingdom Metazoa; phylum Chordata; class Amphibia; order Anura; family Pelodytidae; genus Pelodytes; species Pelodytes ibericus. The sequence continues at coordinate 88,389,290 of CM069861.1, forward strand.
TGTAAATGAAAACCATTTTAAATTCCTGGCAAGAAGCCTGAAAAAAAGAGGAAATCCATAAACTGATAGCATTCAATGAATTTCTTGTCATGTTTAAAGCAACACGGACTAACAACAGTTCATGTGCTTTATTTAAGAAATTCTCAAGTTATTAAGAACAAAAATAATAGTTCTATCCTTTAAATATATTTGTAATGATACTGTGATTCCTGCCCATTAATGCCTGGTTACTATCTGGCATTTCAGGAAAAAACATAAACACCTAACATAAGCCTGTCTAGTAAGTTTCTGTGGTTGTAATATGGATGGGGGTTGGCACTTCATCCTACTTTCTGCCTTCCTCATAAGGTTCATACAGCAATTGTCCAGAATACTGCAATCCCGCAGTCCCAATCTCACCCTTCAGTGTCTAGGACACCGGAATATATGGAGAAAACAAGGAGTAAGGAGTGAGCTAAAAAAAAAAAATTGGTAATCAAAAAAATGCAGCAAAAGTGCACAATAAAGTAAAAAACACAGTGAAAACAAAAAAAGTGGAGTAACCATGCACAAAGGAATGGTTCCCAAAAATAAGGTAGCTCCCAGTAGGTGCTCTATGATAAGATGTGAACACTTATTGAATAAAAAAAAAAACTGCAGTGAAATATAAATACTGCAGTGTGGGGATAATGCCCTAAAGATAATAATAATAATAATAATGTGATACTGCAATTAATTATAGGGATCAGAGTATGTAGACAATACACACAAACTCAGCTCCAATAACACAGTGGAGCACCTTAAAAAAATGTAGAAATAATATGGTATAGGGGTTCCCACACTGTCCAATAAGGATGAAATATAAGAATGAAGGCTTTTATTTAATTTTATACACCCTTGTTGTCACAATAGTTACATCTGCTCTCTTCCGCTCCCTCTAGCTGGTCTTTTCCCCATTCACTCTAGCATGCTGGTACTACACATGCCAGCCTATGCAGAGACACAAGGTAGTTTATTTCAAACATGTATTGCAGCTAGAGTTAGTTAATACTCTAGCTGCTGAGACTACATTTCCCATGACTCTTAGCCAATCTGACATGTTAAGCATGGAAAAGTGAGTACAGCTGTAGTGCAAAATGCTAGCTATTAAATCATCATGTATTGGTCCAGCAGCTGCTGGGGAATGCATATCTCATGATTCTTCACCATCCCTTTCGTTGGATGAACATTACATAATAACAGCACCTGAAGATGGGGAGGATATTTTACGGGTGCCCATGGCCACGCAATCTCACTAAGTACTGCTAGACTGTGGCATCGGGGACGGAAAGGATGTTATAAATGTCTACGGTCTGGTGGCTGAGTTTCATGGAAGTACAATATGTTCAACAGTTGGGTTGCACTTATTTTTCCAACATGAATTTTCACACTCAGACAGTATTATTTTGCCTGCGCAGGATTTATTGCTACAATATGTTTCCAAATATGTACAGTATCCCATGATGAGGAGCCAACATTATTCTGCCTGCGCTGGATTTATTGCTACAATATGTTTCCAAATATGTACAGTATCCCATGATGAGGAGCCAACATTATTCTGTCTAAGAATCACTGGAAATTTAGTTCACAAGTAATGACTAACCTTTGCTAGTAAACAGTTGTAGACTATGTCCAAGCATACTCAGACAGCATTTGGCTGGCATAACAGCAAAGAAAATGTAGTGCACAAAAATTGTCACTGGTTAGAAAGGTTTTCTTTGTTACAGGATACAGGGATCTAACAAAGAAGAAAGAGGTTTTAAAGTGGACTGAGGTTGAGGTCGATAGATGGGGAGGGAACTAAGATCCCAAATTTTGGGTGTGCTTTATAGTAGGTACAATAGTTATATGTTTCATATTTGAGCTTATACTGACAGATGACAGAGTCTTTCATAGGGATTATCATTTTTTTTTTCTCTATTTCAGATTTATGTGAGCCATTTCCCCATGGGAATTACTTATGACGCTGGTCTCAATTTACAGGGCTTTCTCACTTGCCTTAACACAGAGATGCAGCTTCGGAAAGTATTTATAAGGTATTAAAAAATATTTTTATCCCCCAAATGCTTAAAGTGTTTCAGCCTCTTGCAGTGTTGATTGCCGGCCTCTCTAACAGGTATGAGTATTAAATTCCTGTTAACTTATCTCTGTGTTGAAAGGATTAGCTTTCAAAATCAATGCAGAACATATCCTGCTGATATTATAACACTCCTGACCTGTGTTATCCATTAAAAGCTTCTGTAGGAAATTTCCTGTAAAATGATGGTAAACTCACAGGAAATGGACAGAATCCATTTCAGCAGATGTTCCTTCGCACAGACAGTAACAAATATACAGGAAGTCCTCCAATCAACTGAGCAACATACTTGCCAATATTTTTCTTCTTGGTCCCAGGATGTGAGGGCGTTGGTTTAAAATGGGTGGGGCTACACAACATTGAGTGACCCTGGGAGCCTCCCTACTACATATACCAGTGTCTGGAGCTCAATTATCCATGGTTAGGCAGTGTCCGCGTGGGCATGCTTGATGGGAGCATTATTGCAATAAAGGTAGTGGTAATGTGCAGTGTGTCCGAGTGTATCACAATGTTTCATTGCAATCAAACGCACGTTTATGTGCAGTGTGTGTATCACAGTGCCTTATCCCTGGTGGCATGTGGCCTCTAATGTGTCCGTTGCACGTCAGGAGCCAGCAATACGCGCTCCATTCCTATTGGCCAGCAAGCAGTACGGAGAGCAGGGCAGGGAACTGCTTTTCCCATGCTGTTCAACCAACACTATCACTGGGAATAAACAGAGTATCGCAGGCAGCTAGCACAGTTCCTGAACGCCACCCTTTGCCTAAGTATGGCAGTGCCAGCGATGATATTGAACTCGCAAAGCACTTCCGGTGGGCTGCTCTCTGGGGTGCCTGGGCACAGTGCATTTTAAATAAATCATTTTTATACAGTCACGTTCACACATGCACACAAACAGAAACAAAAAGTCACATACACACACTCACAAACACAGTCACACCCTTCCCTGAGATGTCTCAATTCAAGACTTTTTATTGTCCCTGAATGAGGCTGCCCAGGACCTGGGACATAATGTCTAGCTCTGCTGGAAGTGCATTAATAAGAGATGGGTGAGAGCAAATAATGAAAGGGTGAGTTGACAATGCCACAAATCAAAGCTGGTGCACATCGTGCACTGAAGTAGATAACAATTTTATTTTATTTGTTCCAGTAACAGATACAAGTTTTATTATTGCCTCACAGTTTGCTATGAAACTTAATGTGTTCCTAGTTCCAGCTAGGTTTTGAGGGACTATGCATTCTTTGCATTGTTCTTTATGCATTATATCCATATTAATCAAGATAATAGAAAACTAATCATGCCAATTTAAGTGCTTTCTGTCTGCTTAATACTCACTTTCAGTAGACCTGGTTTTAAGAGTAATTAGCCTTGCCTGCAAGTCACAAGCAACTGAATTATTATTGATTAAAAGAATAAAAGAAAGTCTAGCTCAGTGGAAAGACAATTCATGATTTCACTGAAAATGCAGTACCAATCATTTATTTTGTACTTAGACGAAGACTACAACACTGACAGGTTTATTTCTTGATCTGAGAAAATATATTGCTACAGTGCACAACATTTTCACAGAATGATACTATTGTGGTTATAACAATGATGTGAGTGGATAAGAGCAGCAGATCATGGGTTGAATATATAATCAAGACAGTAATCAAAAGACAGATACACTTTAAAAAGGAAGTCATGACAAAAAATGTCACACTGCATGGTGTAGATTATAATAATGATTTATATACTTTATTAGCAGAATGCATAGATATGCATGGAGAAATATACACCTTTACAACACATTTTTCCATGCATTTCTGCTCACACAATGTAGAGATATATATTATTCTCTATACTCACAAATCTCTAAAGCACAAACCCTTTTACCCCCATTTTACCACACCAAGAAGTTCTATGTATATTCTCTTAAAATTAAAAAAAATAAATAAATAGCAGTTTGATACTTGTACCTTAGCAATAATGACTTATACATAAAACACATTCTCTGGTTCCATTGCACTCTCATTATTACACATATTAAAACATGTATTGTGTTTTGTTGAAATAACCATTTCCAAATGATCTAGCATTTTAAAAAGAAAACTGTCTCAGTAGGCAGCATAGTGATGTCAGAGTATTTATTGGACTTATTTTAATCATATTCAAATTTACCTGCTGGTGGCTTCATGAAGGGAGGAGGAATTAAAGGTACCACGATTGGCATGCTTCCATGATCCTTTGAACCTGCTGGTATTTCTGCAATTCCATTTCCTGTAGCAAGCCCTAAATAGTTTATGTTGGTATTATATTGTGATATAACACTGTCTTCAGGTACTTTTAGTTTTGGCAAAGAATTTTCTGAAATGAAAACAAATTTATTAAAACAATTTTTAAAAAATGACATCTATGGCAGCCTTTACAATAATATTATTAAAGGACATCTAACGTTTGTTTAACCCTTGCTTTCTTAGAGGAGTTTGAAAAATATGGTGGTCATATCCCAAGAACACCTAACATGTATGTTTAGAGATACACACAGGTTTACTCTAGGTTGTGCCTCATAAAAGAGGCAGAGCCAGTGGGTCAGAGGTCACAAAGCCAATCAGCTAGCGGTAAGAGGATAAACTGGCAAGTACCATCAAAAGGACATGCCAGTTTATCCTCATCCTAAGTGCAGTGCATTTTTCACTTGTGCTTCTATGTTTAGTTAACCTGTAAGACTGTGCATTTACATATATGACATGTAAGGAAAGAAAAACAATTAAATATGGGCCTGGCCAAGTTTTAGGTGATCGGAGGTTTGGGCAAGTTGACAAGATATTTTGTAATATGCCTCCATTAGTACTGATTGGTTAGTCAATCGGGATAATATAATTGCACCTAATTTAAAGTCTGGATAAACAAAGCTTTATTTTCAGTCCTGCATTTCAGTCTCAGCCCCCCTAGTTAATTAAGTTGCGTAATTAATTGAGTATGTCCATAAGTACTACAATTAGTAGCAAAACACAGGATGATTTCTTTTCACTCATGTGCATCTATTTGATGGAAGACCACATGTCTAAATCTTTTTGATTGACTTTTTACAACAGAGTAACCAGATGTACACTCCGGAAGATGGATACCACATGGTTCCATTAAAACCAATGTCATTCTAGAGTGAAATGCATTTAAGCATCTAGACGAAAAAGGGGAAACCAGCTGATCATGTACAATAAGATAATGGCATCTATTCATTAAAGGGACTTTGTCAACCTAAACACTGCTGTGAATGTAGAGAATAAAAAATGTGGGAAAATACATGAAATAAGAGAAATATGTGTTGTAAATGTGTCTGTAGTGCCCCCTGCTTATGACATTAACTTGTGGCCTGATATGCAAATTACACATATCCTATTGAAAATTAGTTCATTTGCTTTACAGGTGATATCATAAACAGGAGCATTATCCATGAAACTATTAATGCCTGATCTTGGCTATTTATTTGTCACATCACCACAATTCACACAGTTTTCCCATTGTTAATTTAAAGCACAGATTATCATACTGGCCTTTAAAAATAGAGCGTTTTATTTTACATAGATTCAATTTTTTTTTTGAAAACTGCAAATATCTATATTTGCTTATATAAGTAGGGTCTACTTCCAGGATTTCTGAATCCATTAAACAAAAGATATGGCTCACGAGTGCACTGAAACAGCAAAACAAACGACAAGATGTTCTAAGAACGTAAGTAGCAGCTAGAAGGCAATATACATAAATATGCGAAAATTATGCAAATCAGGAATGATCTCTTTTAATTAGCATACTCCTTGAATATAATACATGTTTTTACACCTGTCAGCAGATATAAATATTTGCCCAGTAAAGTCGGCGGTTGCTGGCAATAAAGAATTACTTTGGGGACAGAATTCCCATATTCCCCAAAAAGTGGACACAAAAATAAGAGGCTTAGACAACATGGTGTAGCTGCGACAAGCTGTTTAAAAAAGTTCAACATTGCACTTTGCATGGCAATTAACTTACTTTATGAACCAGCAAGGGAACTTCTGGATAGAGAACATTTGCTTTGGCACCACAAGCAAGGCCTTGTGCTAAAGATATGCAAAATAGCTTCTGCATGCTGGTGGTGTGTGAGCTGTGTGCCAGGCTGTATTAATTAAGCAAATGAACCAATACCATTTCAACATCTGAATGGCACAGACCTTGCCTCATAAGTCTAAGCCCCATCAGGAAAGCGCTGCCAGCACTCCCGTAATTCTTATATCTAGATGGTTTATTTTGGTATCGTTAATAGTAAATGAAAAACAAACACTTTTGTAATGGTGAGTAGGGCATACACAGAACTTTACATTGATACCTAATCTAGTTTGTAAGGTCTCCCTACCTTATGCATCATTTTATTTCTGTCTCTCTGAATTTTAGAACAGCCTTCATGCTCTGTACCAAAATATGTACATTATTGGCACATTAAATATTAATCTAAAGTGATATAGATATGGCGTTGTGTGACGGCAGTAACAAAGGTGCAGCGAACAAGGTACTCACTTCAGATGCACACAATTGAGGGTGGTAAAGCCCTCATGGGAAGTATACATATCAGTAGATGAATCCCATGATTCTGAGCTTCCAATGAAGACTTCCATGATACTCATCTACCAGCATTAATATCTGGTTAACTATAAACTGATTAGGAATGCCACTGCACCACCTTCTATGTCTGAATCAATATGTCTTGCTAGCTATATAGTGATGGACAGGCCCGCCATCAGGGGGTGACGGGCGATACTGGCATCCCAGGCCCGGCGGGTCCAAGAGGCCTGGCAGGCCCGGGTCATGCCAGGTAAAAAAAAAAAAAATCCCCTCTCTTAAGCCGGTCCGCGGCTGTGAGGGAAGCTTTGTGAGCTCCCTCCCAGCCGCGCGGCTTCAATAAAGTTTGTTTAAAAAAAAAGTTTTAACAAGTTTTATTGATCCGCGCGGCTGGAGGGGAGTGCACAACGCTTAACTCACAGCCACGGACCTGCACCGGGAGACAGCAGCAAGGAGGTAAGTACTGGCTGGGGAAGGGGGAGGAGGGTGGTAGATAACAAGCATACTGAGGGGCAAAATCCTGGCATATTGAGGAGCAAAATCCTGGCATATTGAGGGGCATTATCCTGACATATTAGCATTATCCTGGAATATTAATTGGCATAATCCTGGCATATTAATTGGCTAAATCCTGGCATATTAAATGGCTAAATCCTGGCATATTATTTGGCATTTTCCTGGCATATTAAATGGCTAAAATCCTGGCATATTAAATGGCTAAAATCCTGGCATATTAAATGTCATTTTCCTGGCATATTAATTGGCTAAATCCTGGTATATTAAATGGCTAAATCCTGGCATATTAATTGGCTAAATCCTGGCATATTAAATGGCTAAATCCTGGCATATTAATTGGCATTATCCTGGCATATTAATTGGCATTTTCCTGGCATATTAAATGGCGTAATCCTGGCATATTAAATGGCTAAATCCTGGCATATTAAATGGCTAAATCCTGGCATATTAAATGGTATAATCCTGGTATATTGAGGGGCAAAATCCTGGCATATTAAATGGCAAAATCCTGGCATATTGAGGGGCAAAATCCTGGCATATTAATTGGTAAAATCCTGGCATATTGAGAGGGGCAAAATCCTGGCATATTAATTGGTAAAATCCTGGCATATTAATTGGTAAAATCCTGGCATATTAATTGGTAAAATCCTGGCATTATAATTGGCAAAATCCTGGCATATTGAGGGGCAAAATACTGGCATATTAAATGGCATATTGGGGGGGGGGGGGGGGGGGGAAACCTGGAATATTAAATGGGAAAAGATTGGCATATCGAGGGGCAAAATCCTGGCATTTTAAATGGCAAAATCCTGGCATATTGAGGGGCAAAATCCTGGCATATTAAATGGCAAAATACTGGCATATTGAGGGGCAAAATACTGGCATATTGAATGGTAAAATAGTGGCATATTAAATGGCAAAAGAATGGCATATTGAGGGAAAAATACTGACTTATTGAGTTGCAAAATATTACAGGCATATTGAGTGGCAAACTATTACTGGCATATTGACGAACTGCTCCCAACCACCCTCCATATTATTACAGGGTGAGGGTAGGTGGGGCGAGTGGGAGATATTTTTTTTGGGTCGGGGGCCCAGAAAATTTGTTCAGTAAGGGGCCCTGAAATTCCTGGTGGCGGCCCTGGTCATGGATGCAACACTATATCACCATCTATACTTGGCTCACTACTGTATACAACTGGTGAAAACTAGATTTCCACCATCTATATCTGGCTCACTATATAATTATCGGCGCTATGCTCTATTACTGTTCACGTCTGGTTAACTATATACTGAACCTTTACAATTCTCAATGGTTATGCTGTACCACCATCTGTGTCTGGTCATTGATTTACTGACAGATGCAATTAATTACTACTCAATCATTCATTTTCTTGTCAGTTATGTACCTGTTTTCATTTTTCTGAGCAATAACTGATTTGAAACTATATTAGATGGGGACACCATTTTCTATTTTCGACTTTCATTTCGAGACTGAGAAATTCAGCACCCGAGTTTTGACCCAGGTTCTAATCTTCCCCATTCAAAGTAATGGGAGGAAAAATGATTGAAGCTATATTTGAGACGAAGTCAAACTCAGGTGCCGAATTTGACTTAGTTTCAAAATGAAAGACTCAAATATAGCTTTGATCATTTCACCTCCTCCTATTACTTTCAATGGGAAGATTCAAACCTGGGTTTTTCTTCTAAGTCAAACTCAGGTGACAAATTTGACTTAGTCTTAAAATGAAAGTCGACCTCAAAAGTTGAATTTCAGTAAGCAGACCCATATAGTATTATTCCTGGAAGCGCTCACCTTATAGGTAGCTCAACCTTTACAGCTATTTTTTTTTTGTGGCTCAAAGATTTTGCCATTAACATGCACGTGACCGGAAAATTCAAATCTCTCTTTTTTTTACAATTATGGCATGAAGCAGTTTTCGGATTCTGGCCAGTCTGACCAAGCAAGACGTCTCTTCTAAATTCTAGATGTCCATTTTAAAAGTAATGATTCCTTTTCCACATAATTCAGTGTTTAAAGGGACTAAACATTGTTTTTACTGTGAATGTAGAAAATAATAAAATGATTGTCTCCTGTTTATGACATCGTCTGTGGCTTGATATGCAAATGAACAAGGTTTCCATGGGAAATGGAAAATTTGCCAATGTCAAGCCACAAGTGATGTCATAAACCGGACACTCCATGTCCATGACACATTTATAACACATTTTTTCTTAATTTTAGGCATTTACTTGCAATTTTGCAAACACAATGTATAGGTCCTTTTTAAGTCATTTTTTTAATTCTCTACAGTCACAGTAAAAACAATGTTTAGGTGATACAGTTCCTTTAAGGAAACAAAGAAGCTGCTAAACACCATAAAATGTAATATAATTTCCAAAATTGGACCCACACAGAAAATATTTGGAAGTTACTATAAATTGTACTGTAACTGTAGGTTAACTATAGGATACTCTATCCATTGGGAATACATTCGAGTCAAGTTACACGAGGCACTATAAGTGGGGCTACATTTCTCAGTACACTCATCTATTAATTAGATTGTCACCAGTACTCATAATATCCATGGAATCTGAGATTACCAGTACCTATTACTCACTGGATTAAGAGAATAGTGGAACCTATTTCCCAACTAGCTAAAGGGAAAATGAGACTACAGAATTTTAAACTTTCTTTTTTAAACTGATAAAGCCTTGAGTCCTGGAAATGATCACTTGTTCAATGGTACATATTGGGGTCCAGGGCCGGACTGGCCTACCGGGATACCGGGAAAAATCCCGGTAGGCCGCCTACCCTGGGGCTGTTTTAAGAATTTCGGCAGCCGCGTCCCTTTAAGAATTTCGGCAGCCGCGGCCCTTTAAGACTTTCGGCGGCCGCGGCCCTTTAACACTTTCGGCGGCCGCGGCCCTTTAAAATTTCAGCGGCCGCTTCCCTTAAAGAAATTCGACTTCACCCAGAGCCTGCTGAGCGGGAGAGGAAGGGGAGGGGGATTCTGCTGCCGGACTGCAGGGTAAGGTAAATACAGTATGGTGCTGGGGAAAGTGAGTGTAAGTGTGTGAGTGAGTGGCAGAGTGTAAGTGTGTGAGTGAGTGGCAGAGTGTAAGTATGTGAGTGAGTGCCAGAGTGTAAGTATGTGAGTGAGTGGCAGAGTGTAAGTATGTGAGTGAGTGCCAGAGTGTAAGTATGTGAGTGAGTGTCAGAGTGTAAGTATGTGAGTGAGTGCCAGAGTGTAAGTATGTGAGTGAGTGTCAGAGTGTAAATATGTGAGTGAGTGGCAGAGTGTAAGTGAGTGAGTGGCAGAGTGTAAGTATGTAAATGCAGAGTGTAAGTGAGTGAGTGGCAGAGTGTAAGTGAGTAAGTGCAGAGTGTAAGTATGTGAGTGAGTGGCAGAGTGTAAGGATGTGAGTGAGTGCCAGAGTGTAAGTGAGTGAGTGGCAGAGTGCAAGGATGTGAGTGAGTGCCAGAGTGTAAGTGAGTGGCAGAGTGTAAGTATGTGAGTGGCAGAGTGTAAGTGAGTGAGTGACAGAGTGTAAGGATGTGAGTGCCAGAGTGTAAGGATGTGAGTGCCAGAGTGTAAGGATGTGAGTGCCAGAGTGTAACTATGTGAGTGCCAGAGGGGCAGAGTGTGAGTGTGTGAGCGAGGGGCAGAGTGTGAGTGTGTGAGCGAGGGGCAGAGTGTGAGTGTGTGAGCAAGGGGCAGAGTGTGAGTGTGTGAGCGAGGGGCAGAGTGTGAGTGTGTGAGCGAAGGGCAGAGTGCGAGTGTGTGAGCGAGGGGCAGAGTGTGAGTGTGTGAGCGAGGGGCAGAGTGTGAGTGTGGGGCAGAGTGTAAGTGTGTGAGCGAGGGGCAGAGTGTAAGTGTGTGAGTGAGTGGAACATCTTGACCAGATGTAGCTTACATGATTTAATGTTAAGCCACACCATCGATTGCATTGCTTGCTATATTTTGTCATAATATTGCTGCGGAGTGGAGTGATTAAGAGGTTTTAATATTAAAAAGCAGGGCACCACCACTGTTATATTGTGATTGTGTATTCATGCACCAGATTTTTGAAGGGACACTGTGAGCTAAAAAAAAAAAATCATATGATTTTAAAGAGTCACCTGGGGCAGTTTGTTTATTTGACACCCCATCCACCTCCCAACCTAACTTCCTATATATCCCAAATCCTTTTATTTTGTAAATATAGTTTCTCAGAGACATACACATAATTCTGTATAAGTGTGTGAGTGACTAGCAAATCGACTGTAATAATGCTGGCATATTAATGGAAAAATAATACTGGCAAATTGGCTCTGGCATATTAAGGGCAGATTGACTTTGACATATTAATGGCAAAGTAATACTGGCATATTCATGGGCAAATTTACTGTAACATTAATAGCAAAATAATACTGGCATAATAATGGCAAAATCATACTGGCAAATTGGCTGTGGAATATTAGTGGGAAAATAATACTGGCATATTAATGGGCAAATTGGCTGTGGCATATTAATGGGCAAATTGACTGTGGCATATTAATGGCAAAATAATACTGGCATATTAATGGCAAAATAATACTGGCATATTAATGGGCAAATTGACTGTGGCATATTAATGGCAAAATGATACTCGTATATTAGTGGCAAAATTGGTTGTTGGCATATTTTAATAGGCAAACTGGCTGTTGCATATGTTAATGACGAAGTGGCTGTTGCATGTTAATTGGTACCTGGCTTATTTTAATTGGAAAAGTGATGCTGTGGCATGTTCAGTGGGGCAAAATAACATGTACTATGGGGAAAGTGACAATGTGATTTTTTTTTTCTGCAGGGGCAGCTCTGTATGACAAAGTGACACTGTTGTTTGTTCTGCAGGGGCAGCTCTGTGGGACAAAGTGACACTGTTGCATGCCAAATTGTGTGGGTGCTATATGAGTGCTTGGCAAATGCTGTGGGTACTGAATAGGGTTGCCACCTGGCTGGTATTTTACCTACAGGCTGGTAAAAAAAAATTGGCTTCAGGCCAATGTAAAGTCTATGGAGACAGTACCAAGGCTGGTATTTTTCTGAAGAAAAGGTGGCAAGTTATGGGTGCTGGGATAAGTCCTATGAGTGCAATCTGCATGCTGGGGTAAGTTCTGTGAGTGCAATCTGCATGCTGGGCTAAGTCCTGTGAGTGCAGTCTGGGTGCTGGGGTAAATCAATATAGCCACCCAGTATGTACACAAGGTTATAGCTCACACAATTCCCTAATTATATAATCCCCTGCACAGGGCAACTCATATAACCTTGTGTACTGGTTGCTATGTGTTGCCCTGTGCATGGGGTATATATCAGAGCAGTACGTTAGTTATAATATTGTGTACATACTGGGGGCATATTTTGCCCTGTGCAGGGGTATGTACCAGTCTTATCTATAAAATAATACACTTTTCAAATGTGTTGTAAAATGTATGGATTGTCCGTTATGAACAAGAAAATAAATATGCAATTCTATGGGGCTGGAATACTATAATTTCCAGGGCTGGTTTTTATTCCCAGTCCGGCCCTGTTGGGGTCCATTCACAACTTTGGTGTGTTAGAAGTAAACTGCAAGAAAACCCCCAAAAAATTCAAGCCAGAATAGTGGAATTGAAAAAAATAGAAGCAAGCTTAAATTATATTTAGCTAATGCTCATTGGCATCATTATATGAATCCTTTATATGTATTTATTGCTTATATTATTATATATATATATATCTATTTGTCATTGACATCATATATATCCTTTATATGCCCAACCAAGCATCTGAGCTTATTTACTCCACTTCTATCAATTCTGCTATCCTTTGGTGTCCTAGAAACGCCTAGTAACATCCTAGAACCATATGCTTATGACAATTGCCGAATCAGTGCATAGAATCTTAATTCTGCTGTCTCAAAGTCAACAGTCTCTGAATGATGACAGTAAATGCAGTATAAATGATTATGATTGTTACATATCAAAGAATTGTGATATTCATATCTGAGTATTAAAGTTAAAATTTATATTTTGCTGAAATAAACTGCTCTAAATATAAAGTTGATAGTTGATAACCAGGTGAGAAACTGGGTGCCAGAAAATAAATTATAAAAAATATATATAAAAACCTATTAATTGGGAACAGATAAATAAAAAATTATATATCGGTAAACCGGTAACATGCAGCAGACTCTGGTGTGGACCACAACACACACACAATATAGAAAGTGAAATATACAAAAACGTGTTTCGCAATAAAGTGAAATACTTATCTCACACACTGGTGGACAATATTTAGCCGGCTTGTCATTGCATACAAAAAATCAAAAAACAATGTGTGACACTGTAACAATTTGCAATGGTGATATATGCCCCCAAAGGAGATTCACTCACATTTACAGGAGTCCTTATACTGGCTCTAGTGTAGGGGCGTAGTGGGACTACAATTCCCAATATCCTCAGATGGTGTAATATACCCTCTTCAGATGGTAATGTGTGATGGTAAAAACCAAGCAAGATCTATAGGTCATGAAGAGAGACAGACCATAGTGTACCAAAAATAGAAATACAATTTTAATAGCCCCTACAACCGGTTAGGCTTACAGGATAAAAAAGATAAAATCACAATCAGTAAAACTTGCATGCAGACATGGAAAATAAGATCAATCGCCAGAAAGAAAAGTTCCCTTGGAACCAGTATGGTGTTTGGGGATCCTCCTAGCTGCAACACACAAAACTTCCGGATACGCCCTCTGACGTCACACGACGCGTTTCATCCAATGAGCACCGAGAAGAAGTCCCATTGGACGAAACGTATTGTGGCATATATCACTTTTGAAAATTGTTACAGTGTCACACACTATATATTTTTTTTTTTTTTTTTCATTTTATGTATGCACTGACAAGCTGGCTAAATATTGTCCACCAGTGTGTGAGATAAGTATTTCACTTTATTTCGCAACACGTTTTTTGTATATAAAGTTGATAGTTACCTGGCACTAGAGTATTACCATGTATATAACAGTAAAACAAAAAAATGTAAGGTACAGCTTCAAAATCTTGTAGTACTCCAAAATATAAATCACACATTTGCATATATCGATCCGCTTGGAGAAAATGAGAGTCAGAGCTATGCTTGCAGCGAAAAAAATGGTAAAACAGAACAGATGTTTGTATTCCAAAAATAAGTGGGAACACCTGGCTGTGATGAATATCAAAATATTGTTAATTTGAATGTGTAACAGATAGCAGAGTGCATCCCTTTTAAGATCTCTGCAGGTGGAATTTGCTTTAATCCACTGTGTTTTAAAGGAGCCAAGCTTTTTGATCAGGCATAAATGGAATGGACCTGCTGCTGCCTCTCTGCAGTCCTCTGGATGACAGAAGCCAGTGAGCGCAAGGAGAGTGGAGACTTTACCTGTGCGCTTCCGAGGGGAGAACTGGGAGCAATAGTGTGAACCAGTAGGGGTGGAAGAATGTGAAGGGTGTAAACCTGCGGGGAAGTGTTTGGTGGAGAGGAGGGGAAGAGGAAGAGAGATGGAGCCAAGGCGTGCAAACCGACAGTAGGGGGGGGGGGGGGGGTGAGAGGAAGTGAGCCAAAGCATGGTGGGGGAGGGTTCTGTTTTAACATAATATGGTCTATATGTCATTTTTTAATTGCTACTGAGATCCACTAAACCAAATTTACAGACTCTGAACACAATAACTGCAGCAGGTCAGTCATTAGGGGGCCATTATTTGGTACTATATACATGCATTTACTGTGAGCCTTGGCCATGGATCCAATGCAGGAATTGGATTGTACAATGTCAGAATTGTTTGTTGAAATAGGAAAAAAAATCACTAAATTCAAAAAACAAATTTAAAAAGTGTATTGCTGTCAGTGGTAGCATTGGCGGTAATGACTACAATAGTTATGACAGGGCAGAAATTATTTATCTAGTTGACTCCTGCTTAAGATCTAAATTTCAGCTTTAATTCTGGCATGCAGCATACCTTTGAGGACAGAAATATGTTGTCGGCCTTCCGCGTCTCCATGGTAGTTCTTGAATTCAATGTCTTCTCCATCATTTAATTCCACCTTGTCATACCCATACCAGCCAAGAAGCTCGTTCATAGTATTTTCTGCAAAGTTCTGAAAAAGATTGATTACCTAATTAATTGTATGGTCGATAGTGTATGAAAATAAGTTCCCACATAGCTCGAAAATCATAGTCATAATGTGAGTCACTGAATGCCAGGTTTGTGTAATACTAAACAGATCAATGTTTATTGTCATATGTACATATACAGGACTTTGTGATGGACAATTTTATGATTTTATATTCACCTTTGCAGACCTTGTACAGACATGCTGCCTATCATATATATATATATATATATCTGTGAAATTCATTAACAGAAGTTCTATAACACCGGGATTAGGAGTCAAATACTTTGTTGTGACATATATGACAATGTAAAGTCATTTATAGACATGGTGCATATAACATCCACCCAATTTGTAGAATATACATTAAATGTATAAAGTCCATCAATGCAGTTTATCATTTGTGTGGCCCCCATACTAGCTGATATACCCATTTGTTCTATGGTATTACCTCCTGAAATTAATGACTGGTCCCCCAACCGGAGAAACTCTACGATATGCGGCCCTCCACATTAAAAAGCTGGATATCACTGCTAAACATGATACTATACATGTATTATAGAGAGAAAACTCTACATTGTGATGTTCATAAAGATCATCCTAATAATGAGTTCAGTTTGCTCAGCATGAGCTCAGCGTGTTGCAATGTTAGATTTTGACTGAATCAAAACACTCAGTGAAGGTCCACAGGCCCTCAAGCATTCAAGTCCCTAACTGATCACAGAGGGTGACAAGCAGTGCAACATGTTTAATGACTTACTCTATAACAATAGTAAAACTGTCTGATATTACATTTCTTCCACACTGTATAGCACAGCACCAAACTAGCCAGATGTTTCTAGAAACCAATAGTCAAACAATATGATTTTTTTTAAATGTTTTATTTATAGTTCTTTATTAATTATATCAAAATCAGACTAACAAACATATAAAAATTACCGTATTTGCTCGATTATAAGACGACCCTGATTATAAGACGACCCCCCAAACTTTGGATATTCCTTTAGGAAAAATACTAAAAGCCTGAATATAAGACTACCCTATAGGAAAAAAGTTAAACTTGTATATACTCACATGTAAATTGCTTTTTTAATAAAATATTATATTAAAAAAAATGCATTTCTTGTTTTTATTTCTTTTTATGTGCCAATGCTGCCTCTCTCTTTCCCTTGCCCCCAGCTTTGTCTCACTCCCCACTCACCTGTCTCTTCCGCCCACATGTTTCTCTCTGCCCCCCTTCCTCTGTCTCTCCCCCCCTTCCTGCTCTGTCCCCCCTGTCTCTCTATTCCCTCCCCCTGTCTCTCTGCCCCCTCCCTCCCTCCCCCTGTCTCTCTGTTGCCCCCCTCCCTCCCCCTGTCTCTCTGTCCACCCCCCCCTTACCTGTACTCCAATCCCTGGTGGCTAGTGGGGGCAGCCGGGGGATGTCTGCACGATACTTGCAGACATCCTCCATGCTGCCCGACACGGCAGTCTATTATGACGGACAGCTGTCCGTCATAATAGTCTGCCGTGTCGGACAGCATGGAGGATATCTGCACGTATCGTGCAGACATCCCCCAGCTGCCCGATTGTCCCTGGTGCCTAGTGGGGCAGCAGAGGAAGTCTGCGCGACGAGCGCAGACTCCCCTGCTGCCGCCCGGTACGCTCACCGGGACTTCTGTGACGAAAGCGGAAGTATTTGCTCTGAAAAAAACCTCGTCTTATAATCGAGCAAATACGGTACATCATTACGTACAAACATATAAAACATGTAAAAATTTCATCATTACAAAGACATACGTTTCAAGTAGACATGTGCATTCGTTTTCGGACCAATGCATTTTTGTCCAAAAATAGCATTTTCGTCCATTCGTCCGAAAAACGAATAACGAAAATGCTAAACTAACGAAAGACGAATGAACGAATGGTTAATAACCATCCAATCGTCCATTCGTACTATTGGCATTCTATAAACCGAAATAGAGTCGGTTTATAGAATACCAATAGCATTACAATGCTATTCTATAAACCGAAATAGAGTCCCCATTCATACGAATAGGTCAATTGACCTATTCGTATGAATGGGGACTCTAGTTTGGTTTATAGAAAGCCAATAGCATTACATGTATTCCATAAGCCGAAAGTCTATAAACTGAACAAAGTTTGGTTTATAGACTTTCGGTTTATGGAATGTGTAGGTCAATTGAGTCGTACGAACGAATAAAACGAAAAGAAAATAATGAATAAAATTTAGTCTGAAACGAATGCAGTAATGAACGAAATTCGTTTTAGACAAAATAAATATAATTTTCGTCCGAATGGACGAAAACGAAACGAAAATTTTAGTTTTGCACATGTCTAGTTTCAAGAGCTATTTCCCAACATCCTTTCCCTTCCTCCCTGCTCCATCCTCTCTCCTCCTTCTTCATATCTCGTTCTACCTCAAAAAAGTATTTGTTAGTAATTTTATATATAAGAGAGAGAAATTGGCAACGGACAGGAAGGTGTGTGTAATTTTTGCGGTGGGTTCGGGGGTGATCTTTTCCCTACCCCCCTACACCCAGAGGCAAACAATATGATTTTTAAGTAACAGACATCACTATTACAGCCAGTAAACAACACTGAAACTAGGAAAACAAAAGTCTTGACAAAATAACAGAAACAACATGAAAAAGGACTATTACTTGGAAGTTTTCAAATCTTAATTACAAACAACTTGAAAAGTGTGCTTTAATGGGCTGATTGGCAAATAGTAGCCAATCAGAGCTATCAGAGGTCTGTCAATTAGCATTACCACAAACAATCTTCAGTCACACTCTGTAACGGTGCACAGGACAAAGCGACACCCACACCTCAATAATCTAAAATACAACAGAGACGTCCAACACTCCGTAAATTCCGTTTTCTCATGGAACAAACACTTCCATACAATAAGTGATGGACATCTCTATTCGTTTTGACGATTAGCCTTGTTTTCTGTCGGTTTTCAAAGCAACATTTGACATCCAAAAAGAACAAAAACTGCAAACATTTTGAATATGTACTGTGAGGGAAAAAAGTATTTGATCCCCTACTGATTTAAAATGTTTGCCCACTGACAAAGAAATGATCAGTCTATAATTTTAATGGTAGGTGTATTTTAACAGTGAGAGACAGAATAACAAAATAAAAACCCAGAAAAATGCATGTCAAAAAAGTTATTAATTGATTTGCATGTCAATGAGTGAAATAATTATTTGACCTTTTTGACTTAGCACTTGGTGGCAAAACCCTTGATGGCAATCACAGAGGTCAGACATTTTTTGTAGTTGGCCACCAAGTTTGCACACATCTTAGAAGGGATTTTGTCCCACTCCTGTTTGCAGATCCTCTCCAAGTCATTAAGGTTTCAAGACTGACATTTGGCAACTCAAACCTTCAGCTCCCTCCACAGATTTTCTATGGGATTAAAGTCTGGAGACTGGCTAGGCCCATCCAGGGCCTTAATGTGGTTCTTCTTGAGCCACTCCTTAGTTGGCTCTGTGTTTTGGGTCATTGTCATGCTGAGGGAAGGAGGTTCGCACCCAAGAATTGACGGTACATGGCTCTGTCCATTGTCCCTTTTATGTGGTGCAGTTGTCCTGTCCCCTTAACAGAAAACACCCTCAAAGCATAATGTTTCCACCTCCATGTTTGACAGTGGGGATGGTGTTCTTGGGGTCATAGGCAGCATTCCTCCTCCACACACGGTGAGTTGAGTTGATGCCAAAGAACTTGATTTTGGTTTCCTCTGACCACAACACTTTCACCCAGTTCTCCTCTGAATCAATCAGGGGAGAACTGGGTGACTTCAGATGAGCCTGTACATGTGCTTTCTTGAGCAGGGGGGAGCAGCAGTCCTTCACGGCATAGTGCGTTACCAAGTGTTTTCTTGGTGACTATGGTCATGTGTGGTTCTGGGCTGATTCCTCACCGTTTACTGAAACTGCATGAAGTGAGATCTTGCATGGAGCACCAGACTGAGGGAAACTGACAGTTATTTTGGGTTTCTTCCATTTGCGAATAATCACACCAATTGTTGTCACCTTCTCTCCAAGATGCTTGGTGATGGTCTTGTAGCCCATTACAGCATTGTGTAGGTCTACAATCTTGTCCCTGACATCCTTGGACAGCTCTTTGGTCTTGGCCATGGTGGAGAGTTTGGAATCTGATTGATACAGGTAACGAGCTGAGATTAGTAGCACTTCCTTTAAGAGAGTGCACCTAATCTCAGCTCGTTACCTGATTAAAAGACATCTGGGAACACTCAGCATTGGAAAAAAAGTAATAAGTAGACATGTGCATTCGTTTTCGGACTAATGCATTTTCGTCCGAAAATATCATTTTCATCCATTCGTCCGAAAAACGAATAACGAAAATGCTAAGCTAACGAAAGCCGAATGAACGAATGGTTAATAAACGAAAATCATTCGTTTATTCGTCCATTCGTAGTACTATTGCATTCTATAAGCCGAAATAGAGTCGGTTTATAGAATACAATAAATTTATGAATGGAGACTCTGTCTCCGTGTAGTGAAATGCCGACAGCCTATAAACCGAACGTTCGGTTTATAGGCTGTCGGCTTATGTAATACATGTAATCCTATTGCTATTCTATAAACCGAACGTTCGGTTTATAGAATAGCAATAGGATTACATGTATTACATAAGCCGACAGCCTATAAACCGAATGTTCGGTTTATAGGCTGTCGGCATTTCACTACACGGAGACAAAGTCTCCATTCATAATGAATGGAGACTCTGTCTCCGTGTAGTGAAATGCCGACAGCCTTTAAACCGAACGTTCGGTTTATAGGCTGTCGGCATTTCACTACACGGAGACAGAGTCTCCATTCATAAATTAATGAATGGAGACTCTGTCTCCGTGTAGTGAAATGCCGACAGCCTATAAACCGAACGTTCGGTTTATAGGCTGTCAGCTTATGTAATACATGTAATCCTATTGCTATTCTATAAACCGATGTTCGGTTTATAGAATAGCAATAGGATTAAATGTATTCCATAAGCTGAAAGTCTATAAACCGAACGTTCGGTTTATAGACTTTCAGGTTATAGAAAACGAACAGTAGTAGTGCCTTTCTATGAACCCATTCACAATTCCTATGAATGGGTTCAAAGAAAGGCACTACTACTGTACGTTTACTATAAGCCGAAAGTCTATAAACCGAAGGTCGTTTGGTTCATAGACTTTCGGTTTATAGAATACATAGAATTACATGTAATTCTATGTATTCTATAAACCGAAAATCTATAAACCGAACGACCTTCGGTTTATAGAATTTCGGCTTATAGAAAACATGTAGTACTATTGCCTTTCTATGAACCGAACGAGAGCCCCATTCATAAGAATTTCTTATGAATGGGGTTCTTATGAATGGGGCTCTCGTTCGGTTTATAGAAAGCCAATAGTATTACACGTATTCTATAAAACGAACGAATAAAACGAAACGAAACGAAAATAATGAACAAATTTCGTCTGAAACGAATGCAGTAATGAACGAATTTCGTTTTAGACGAAATAAATAACATTTTCGTCCGAATGGACAAAAACAAAACGAAAATTTTAGTTTTGCACATGTCTAATAATAAGGTCAAATGAATCATGTTTCATCATATTTCACTGCAAGAAAATGAAAAGGATATCTTCAAACAACAGTGGGGCAAATTCAATGCCCCCTGTTACTTACCCCGGCTTCAGACATTTACACTACCGCATGCTTTTCCATTGGCATAGCGTACAATTCAATTGTAACAGGGACTGTAAATAACTAAGCGTTAAGACACTGGTATTGCAATAAGGGAATAACTGCGTTTTACATAAAACAATGTTATTCCCTATCTCCCTGTTAGAAGTATGCTATGGGAGTGGGGGTGTAATAGCCACCAAGCCTAGGGGACCTATAATTTAATTTATTAAGGGGTACAGGCATAGAACCAGCTCATGGTCACATGGTGACTTTAATTTTATTTGTTAATGGGCTACAGTCATAGCGCTGGCCAGTGTCCCCAGGGGACCTATGTTTTTTTATTTTTTTATTAAGGGGTCATGTACATTGGTCTGGGCTGCGGCCACAGGGATCCTATACTTTTTTGAGAGCCATGGGCATGTGTCGGCCCCATGGTGAGCAATGATTAAAATTTTGCGTGAAAGGAGGAAAGATTGAGGGAGCCCCTGGGGCTTCCCCAACATTTTATTTACAAGTTAACCCTTTTCAGTACTGTAGGAGCACTGAAAGGGTTAAAATGTGCATGTATCAGCTACCTTAAGCAGCCGATGTACATTTTAGTCGTGTTTTTGTTATGAAATATTTGTTGCCTGTTCATTTTTACCGGCTTTCATTGAATCACTGCTAATTACCGCACAGAACACTGTTTCAATGCCGTTATTTTATTACAGGTCCAGTAATCCTCCACAGAACGAATGGAGTATTGTGGTGAGTGCGATCATTCTAATGTCCATTACTTAACCGCTAACAACCGTTAAACATAACAGGGGCCATTGAATTTGGGGGGGGGGGGGGGGGGCATTGACATTTTGAAATCTTTTCTAAAATCATGTTTTTTGTGTGCTAACAACTAGACAAATCTGATTATGGTTTAATTTGACTGAATGTGGCTGGTAGAAGTGCCTGTCTCTAATATTAGTTTGGTCTGGTCATTAACACCTATAAAATATTACGTTGTAAAACTATTTAAAAAAAATGGCTCCACACACCTTTGCATAATGAAAGATGACTGCTAAGGTCGGCTAATGCCATGCTTTGAGGACACTGCAGCTTCCTATTGGGTAATGGGAGTAAATCTTCTTGGATGGATGCCATATTTATTTTCTGAAAACAGAGAAAATACCACCCTACAAAAATCAGACCCATTCCTTTGAGCTGCAGATCCCACTGATAATAATAGTTCAGTGTTATTTCTAAGGAAACCCTAATTGTAGGCCTTTATGAAACTCTCATAACAGTTAGGATTATAATGATATTTTTAATGAACATATATGTACTCAAACAAACCAGACATTATGTTCATTTATTTACAAATTTCACAAGCATATATGAGACTATGGTTAAACAAATTATAATTCTTTTTTTTTTTTTTTACTTTTTTCCTCTCAAATTAAGTAATTCAATCTTTCAATAAACTTACAGCTCAAATTACATTTAGTGCCTTTCAAAATCCTTTGAGAGCTATACATATTTTGCCACATATGTATTTTATTTGATATGTAAATAATCCTTTTGCACTTGAATCTATCGCCAACGCTCTTACTGTTTAATGCATATTTCCAACCATTTCAAAATATTAAGTGGTTGTATTGTCAAAGATAGAACAGAGTCTAGACACACAATAAACGATTTCCCCCTGACCATCCGCGAAATGAAAGAAACTACTCATTCGTTTACTCTGCATTTCCCTGACATTTGTTGTCAGAAATGTAGTGTTTCTGTGTTCAACATGGAAAAACTGACAGGAGCATTATCCATAGTAAGATGTTCCATTACAGCTAACACCCCTTGTACCTGTTCCAGAACATTCTCAGGAAATCCCTCTGCATAAGTTAAGGTATGCAGAAAGCCCAAATGAAGTCAACAAAAGTATAAAATAAAAGCTTTTTTTATAGACAGTATTGCAATAAATTAAAAACGACCCTGCTAGACCAGCATAGTTTACCTATCCAATGTATTAGATGTTAGATAAATACAAAGTTGTGGTAAATAGGCCTTTAATTTCAATATGAGAAAAGCTTAAAAGACTGATTTTAATCAAAAGGTGAAAGCAGTTAAATTAGGTTTATTTTGGAGGCAGATTTTTAGATTCTCGGGAATACTTTTCTATTTGCATATCTGAAATACTATATTTTCTCCCTGGTTCCAAACAAATGCTGGGAGCAAAGTGGGAGGGACAATAGAAGCTGCAAACTTGATACTTGTGAGGAAATGAAACATATTTAGAATACTGATACTCACATTTTTAAAAAAAAATCTCTATTTTCTTTTATAACTATTTAACTTCAGTATGCATGAAAAAGGTGGGTAACTTTCAAGTCAGGTTCTCATGTGTTTAAGTGACCTTAATTAATGTATAGACACTACATGAAATAAAAATAATTCAAATGACTTTCAAGATGCAGTACTATATAAACAGGTTATTCATGTGATCACCACCACATTAACAACAAAGAAGAGGAATATCATAATTTAAATTAATTATTCTCATACACGAGTGTCTGTTTGGCATTAAGAAAGTAACAGATTGCTAAAAATCCTTTTATTTGGATTATTTGGCTGACTATAAAATGTCCAAGACATATCCAGAAATAATCCTGAACCCGCATTAAATTTTGCCTGGGGCATTGATATGGTGACCAGTTTTGTTACTGTAGAAGCAGACAATATATTTTGAATATATTCTATAAATGGAAACTATCATGCAATTTAAATACTGATGTGGTAATTTGATTTGCTTCACATACTACAGCTTGCAGGTAATGTTTCATTCATGTGGAACACCACCTCTAATTACCAATCATCACGGATGCTCGGGAATTCGTTCCACCCGCTTTCTATACCTTGCCTGACATATCCTGTCCAAAGTCTAATGAAGCAAAGACCATGATGTCAGCTAAAGCCTTCTCCACCACTTCTGGCCCCAGGTACACATGTACCTCGTAGGGCTCTGCAGAGCTAATACTGGAAGGTAAACAAGATATTTTATTCTGATACAAGGTCTTTAAAAAACAACTATTAGTAATGACATAGACTGGCATCGTCCATGTACCATTTCTTTTTTGTAAATAGAATTTTGAGGATAGCATAACCTTTGGTCGATTCTTTGTTTTTATTCCAACAGAAATAAAACATTCTGGACTGGGTCCCCAGGACATACTTGAAAACGAGAGAAATCTCAATGTATTTTTCCTGATGACAATTCATGCTGGTTTTTTGCTTTTTAAAAAATAAAATTCTACACATTAGATATTTATTTAAAAATTCATGCTCTTCCTCTTTTGAACTGCCTGAAATAGCACCTGGGTCTTCACTGGATTAGACATATTTTAAGCAAGAGTGCATGTATTCTGGAAAAAAAAAAAAAGAAAAAAAAAAATATATATATATATAGCCAGGAAATTGTGCACTCAAATGTCTCAAGTCGTTCAACCTGGCTGTCATGCCACTATATACATGTAAATCTAAAATAATGATATAACGCACTCGCAGAAATTTGTGAAAAATAAAATGTCAATTTGCTATAAAAAGTTATATTAAATATTGAAAAAAAAGACAGAACTATACAACAGACATGCGCACCATCTTACATACAGGACCTCCGTCTCCCAAATGATCAGACGCTCAGAAACACCTTACAGGTGCATAATCAATATGTGTGCAAAAGAAGATAGAATCATTTCTAATCACCCATTGTTGGATACTTTCATGCACCATCCAGTCTAGAGCAGGGCAAATAAGTCAGTTCAGTATTACAAGAAATTACTTGCGACCTCCTAAACAGCAAACATAACGAAAAATATATATTTAAAAAAATACATGAAAAAAGCTCCAAATCAAAATCAAAGAAATAACGATGAAAATAAAAATAAAAGGGTTGCCAGGGGAAAAAGGAGTCCATAAACTACAGAACCCCTAACTACACCCCCCTAAAGACAAATGTTCATGAACCAGTAACCTTCCCATTGAACCAGCAGTTGTTGTGATCTATCTCCTCCACGACGAGGGGAATGTACATGATCATGGCATTGCCTCTACTGTAACATATCAGCGAGTAATTATGTCGTTGTGGTACGTAATGGTTTGTTTTAGCTTATTGTTTAAATGTTTAACGGTTGCTGAGTTGTCTTAATAAAGGTTCCTGTTGGGAATATTTGATATAACTTTGGTATCGTAAATCAATTCCCCCCACCCCCAAATTCCTGTTTTGTTGCTGCTATAGAAAATGTAATTTATTTAATAAACAAATATAATGATGATTAAAGCAAAGATTTGAATGTATAGCTAACTTTTTTCTTATAAAAAAAATACCAAGAGTGGTGCGCTATATAGCATATTAAAAAAAAAACTACTTTAAATAGGACCTCTAGTCAAGTGAAATAGAAATATAGTAAAAAAAAAAAAAAAGTTTAAGAATACATGCGCAAACAGGGTGTAAGATAAAGTACTTCACTCTGCAGTATTTTATGAAATCCCTCTATTATAGTAGCAACATACTGCAGCAAGTAAATAATGTTAATAGGAGATTAGGGGGATTGTGATCAATAGATGATGTCTGAGGTGAATTGACAAGGGAGTTACAAAGGTTGAAAAAATTATTTCCCACTTTTGAGTACAAATATCGTATACAATTATTTTGAGATACGTTTACAATTTACCA
Organism: Pelodytes ibericus; assembly: GCA_036172795.1. Lineage (NCBI taxonomy): Eukaryota > Metazoa > Chordata > Amphibia > Anura > Pelodytidae > Pelodytes > Pelodytes ibericus. Next base: position 88,415,034 of record CM069861.1, read on the forward strand.
AATATAGCCTTGGTGTCCAAAATTGGCCCTGTCGTTGTTTCTGTACTACAACTACCATAACCTAACCCTTCCATTCTAGGAAGCTGTAGGGAATTATGGGGTTTGTAGTTATGCAGCTGGAGGGCCGAACTGGACACCTAAGAAATAGAAGCAGTGCTTGTGTATTTTAAAAACAATAGATCTCAAAGATAATGTTGCTCTCAGACTACATAATCCCTCATGGGTCTATTCATGATAATATTAATTCTTCAATTTGCCTATCTTTCCAATTCCTGTTCTCAATGTCTATTTTTTGCAGTTCACTTGTCAGTTTACCACAGATTTTGTGAATATGTTTTAGTTCCACATTTGGGGTCTATACACTAAAACTGAATTAACAAGTGAACTCAAACTGTACTGCAAAATAATCAGAAAATGTGCCCATTAATTAATGCCTGATTTTTGCAGTTCACTGGCAATATTGTCAAAAATGCACAATACAAAACAGCAAATGAGTGAATACAAGCCATGATACATAATAACCAATTATATTGTTTATATTCAAGAAGTGAAGATCAGCCACATATCATAGCAGATAAATGTTATACCATGAGTCAATGGCATGCCAAATGAGTCAAGGAGTATTAAATTAACATTTTTGGATTTAAATTGCATTGGTGCATTCATTGTAAACAGCATATAATTTTAAAAAAAGTGATGGTAAATCGTTAAATAAAATTAATAACAAGAACAAAAACAACAAGCCAAGACACAGATAAACAGAGTGTTAGTTTCAGGGCAAAACATAATAATCATTTGCAATAATAATAATTGTAAATCATTATTTACTACCAAAGATCAATGCTTAGGGCTGCACTAGAAACTAGGAGATTTGCATCAAAGAATCTGTGCTAATGGGTGTGGCATATTGTCAACACAGATGCACTCTATTGGCTTGTGAGACCGTCAGTCAAATAGGTAAGCTTGTGTTGCTTTTAACTAATTTATCAACGCATTTGACAGCTGTCAACTGTATAATTCCTGAAAGCTGTGTGGCACTTCCCAATGCAAATGTAGCTGGTGCTTACATTATCTAATGGAAGATCTCATCCTCATCATGTACACTTTGAATTACAGTGTGAAAATACATAAAAATGGCTGTCCCAGCGGCAATTACAGTCAATCATTTTAAAAGAAATAGTCTGTATCCTGACATTCCCTGGGAGCTAACAAGGATCATAGTAATATTGAAATATTTAACTCCATTTTAAAGGTTTGATTATTGTTTCCTTTTAAATCTCCTAGGTCATGTTTCACTTTCCTTGCTACACCGAGTAACATCTATTTCTATAAAGGACCGTGTCATTATTAATCTGTTAGCATAATTACCTCACAGGGAAAGATAAATTGCTTTGCTATGCTTTAACAGTTACAAGGATATCCAGGTTATAAATTAAGAAAACGGTGTTTTCCTATTCTGTGGTAAACTGCATGGTTGTAACCTCCATGTGTGGCCCTTCAAACCAAACCTTTTATAAACATGGCCACATGAAAATACATACTTCAGCACAGGAAGCAAAACATTACCGTCTGGCTATAACTCACTGCTGTATAGGAGCAGTACATAACAGAAACATAGATTGTGACAGATAAGAACCAATTGGCACATCCAGTCTGCCCAGATGAATTTATTTTCTTTCAGAATAACTTTATACCTTAATATCCTTACTGTGTTATTATTTCATGAATTAGGAGGAAAGTTGATGTTATATTCTACTATTTCTCAACCTTTTCCTAACCAAGAACCACTATTAAACGATTTTTTTATACAGCCAAATGCCCCTAAAATCGATGTAGTTTTGAGCAAGGTTCTCCTCACCATCTGTTGCCAGCATATATAAATGTTTTTTTTTAACTTATTATTTGTTTGTACTGCTTGGCCATTGTACATTGTTGTGGAAAATGAAAACACTTTATAAATACATTATAATAATAAAGGTTTCGAGTTTGACAACGGATTGTTTGTGGCCATGGGGTCCAGGGCCGGCGCTACCGTAAGGCAGCACAGGCGGCTGCCTTAGGGCGCCCCAATGGGGGGGCGGGAAAATCACCTGCTCCCCCAGGCCCGTTTACTTACCTCCATGCTGCTGTTCAGGTCCGTGGCTGAGAGGGAAGCGTTGTGCGCTCCCCTCCAGCCGCGTGGATCAATAAGCGCTTCCCTCTTAGCCACGGACCTGCACCGGGAGACGGCAGCAAGGAGGTAAGTACAGGGGTCTGGGGAAGGGGGGAGGAGGGTGGGAAAATCCTAGCATATTGAGGGGCACAATCCTGGGATACTGAGTGGCACAATCCTGGCATATTGGAGGGGCAAAATCCTAGCATATTGAGTAGCACGATCCTGGCATATTGGAGGGGCAAAATCCGGGCAAATTGAGGTGCAAAATCCCAGCATATTGAGTGGCACAGTCCTGGCATATTGGAGGGGCAAAATCCTGGCATATTGAGGGGCAAAATTCTGGCATATTGAGGGGTAAAATATTGGCATATTAAATGGCAAAAGAATGGCATATTGAGGGTAAAATACTGGCATATTAAATGGCATATTGAGGGGCAAAATACTGGCATATTGAGTGGCTAAATAGTGTGTCTCAGGTTATGTGTGAATTGGTGTAACTGTGTGTGTAAGTGGTAAGGGTGTGTTTAAGTGTGTCACTTTCTGTGTAAGGGTGTGTGTGTGTGTGTGTGTCACTGTATCTGTGTAAGGGTGTGTGTGTAAGTGTGTCACTGTGTCTGTGTAAGGGTTTGTGTGTGTGTGTGTGTGTGTGTGTAAGTGTGTCACTGTGTCTGTGTAAGGGTGTGTGTAATTGTTTCACTGTATGTGTAAGGGTGTGTGTAAGTTTGTCACTGTCTGTGTAAGGGTGTGTAAGTGTGTCTGTGTAAGGGTGTGTGTGTAAGTGGTAAGTGTGTCTCTGTGTGTGACTGCAAGGGTGTCTTTGTGTTTAAGGGTTTCAATGTGTGACACATTTAGAGCATGCGAGTTGAATATTTAGATGTATTTATTTTCTACACTATACATTATATATTTATATATATATATATATATATATATATATATATATATATATATATATTGTAAGGAGGCTTAATGGTGTGGGAGGCGTGGCGGATCAGAGCAGGGGGGCACCAAAATGCACCTTCGCCTGTGTAGACGAAAATCCTTGCACCGGCCCTGATGGCGTCCACTGAATTTGTCGGGGGGCTTGTTGTTACAATGACAAAATATCCTACCCACCTGTCCACTCTCCCACCCTAAATATCACCTTACCTCCTCCTCATTGCCTACCTGTGGGAGAAGGTTTTCTTGGTGGGAAACAAATGTTAGTTACCGTAGGAAACCTTAGGTAAATGTTAGTTACCTTAGGAAACATTATTTGACTGTGGAAGTAATGTCCAACAGACCAGCATGGTAACGTTAATTTACAAAAGCTGGGGTGGTAAAGATTAGCTACAACTGGCACAGTATACATTTGGCTATAGTGTTCAGCCAGCAATGGGAGCTGCAGTCAGCAAAAAAAGAGTTATTTTGAAGTATAGCGTAGGCGTAGGCCACCACAACCCAGTCAATATTATTGTACTGTTGACATAAGGTAGCCCGATATACAGTTAGCTACTATTTTCATAATAATCAACTAGCAATGTTACATCAAGCTTGTACAACATCATGCAATTTGGTATTACATAAAAGAGGGAAGTAAAAAAAAAAAAAAAAAGTATCACAAAAAAAGAGTAGTAAAAAGGGACATAAAGGCTCGGAACCAAAATAGTTCACTTGGTAGTTATGCAGCAGTGATGGCAAACCGCTGGCACTCTTGCTGATCTTATTACATTTCTCATTATGTTCAGAGAATCAAATGGATGAGAAATGCATTCTACAGCAGCTTCAGTATATATTGATATGATAGCTAAAACTTGACAGAGGGTCTGTTTGGTGGCTAGGGTGACAGGAAGAGGCTGTTTGGGGGGCTAGTGTGGGGAGGTTGTTTGGTGGGCTAGGATGGCAGAGAGACATGTTGGGGGGGCAGGCCTTTTTTTTGCACTGCGACCTGTGATTCCTAGTTACGCCTCTGCTCACTTTCCTATAGTGCTTAACAAAGCAGACTGGCTGAAAGTAAATTGTGTCAACAATTGTAGTATTGTTATAGTATTTGAAATAGATATTTCAAAATAAATTAACTTCTGTCTAAAGCATGCAGGCTGTGTCTCTGCCCAGGCAGAAACCAGCTAGTTGGAGAGACGAGAGCAGACCAAACCACTCTGACAGAAATTGGTGTATATAATGAAAACACTTTTTTTTCCTGCTCTTTGTTTGGCCACCCTAACCAGCCTAATGATTTTTATTTCCTTGCTGCTGCTCCAGTGGGTCAGTTTCCAGAAGGGGCAAGTTGCCCCTCTTGGACGCCCAATGGATTCTCATGGTTAGTGCCCTAGAACAAGTATTTCTTCTATGGGCAGGAAGGAGGTGTTTTAAAAAATGTTGCACTAACAAAGTCCAATCACAACATGGGTAAGAGGGCTGTTACTCCTCCCTTTCACTCCATCCTAGGTTACAGTATTCTCTTTTTTTTAGTTAATGAAGCAATCTAGTAAATCACTTTTACCAAGATTCAAGTATTTTATTTTATAAAGTAGAACCGAAAGTTAGTTCACCTTATAACCAGAACCACTTTATTACACATCACGTAAGAATGGGTTTCACCTATATATTCATATTATATTAAATTATAGTTTCAACTAACTGTCGTTTTTATTTCACAATTTTTTAGTACTGGTGGTGGATTATACAAAGTATCACCTATGATTAAGCGTGTTTACCATGCAAAACACGTTAGGTCTTTTCCCCTTTCTTATGACACCTTTTCCGGGACATTCCCACTGTCTGTTACTTAACCATTAAAGCACTTTATTTCATTATCATCTTTGCCATTACGGAGTGCACATATCTTTTTTTGTTCAATTGCCAATATTCACGCTTGATCCGCGTGTGGAGCACCTGTTTTCGGCTTCTGTGATGGGAGTGGAGCCGGCTTGTGTGAATTATTACGGATTATACAAAGTACCGTATATGCATAATAGCATCTTCTAGGAATGATTTTACATTCTACCTTTAACTACAGCAATAATGTGTTCTCTTCTCAAGAACTGCCTGCTCTTTTGCTTCGTCTCCACAGGAAATAGGTAGAACAAATTTCCCTGACAAAACCTTCCAATTATATTGCCTAAATGAAATTCACTCATACCACTTCCTTTTTATTCATATGTATTAAACATTCACCAAGCTTTTAAATGAATGAACACTTCACCAGTTCAGGATCAGGTTTTTCTTTTTTTTTTTTTTTCTTTTTTTATCAGGACTGACAGAACATATTTTACAGTCAGGCGTTTGAGAGTGCTACATGACCTGAGGATGAGAGCATTGCCTGTAAAATATAACCTGTCAGTCTCAATAAAAAGGTATCACCTGCTATTGAAGTGCTCATTCATTTTCAACAATTTCAGCTGAAATGACACTGCTGCAGGAATCTATTTCTGAAGGCTTCACATGCTGGTTTACAAACTGCAGGAAGTTATAACTAACCTGCTTTTAGAACAGCATAGCTGTTATTTTATATTCTTTTTTTAATAATTGTATTTCTCTGTAGTGGATTAAAAGCAGCAGACTGATGGGCATTCCTGGTTTCAATGAAGGGAGACACAGACTATTACTCTGGCTTGAGGTTTGGGGATACCGCCCTTAAATATTTTTTTAAATGTATTTAATTTTCAAATGTCTTTTTTTGGGCTAGGTAACTCAAGCAGCAATTTACTTTTTCACTAGGGATTCCTTTTTACTTATTCAACATTTTATTTTATCCACAGGTTCCTTTTTCAATAGCAGTTGATTTTATTTTAAACTGAGGCATTGTTTAAAGGGTCTTTTATAGGATAAATATCGAATAAAAAACATCTATACATTTTATTAGCAGAATTGCAAGCAAATGCATAGATTAAATGGACTCTGTGCCTAAACATTGCCTATAGTGTGACCTATGCATCGTGTTTGCAATGGCATCAATTAACAGGAACACATGCATGGTTCTGTGGTTTTTCCTACTTATGACATCAGCATATAGCTTGATATTACACATTTCCCATACAAAATTATTATTATTTGCATATAAAGCCATAGGCGTTGTCATAAACATATGTTTCTCTTATTTTATGCATTTACATGATCTTTGAATAGATAATTACATAGATTAATAACATTCTATAGATAATTTTTACTCTTTTTTTATTAGCTACATTCATAGTATAAGTAATGTTTAAAATAGAAGGAAATGCACCGAAGTCCTGGCTGTGTACACCTCCCAGAAAGTTGTGTGACCCCGTCCTCCCAGCGCTCCTGCCATGCATATAGAAATGTAAAAAAGTAGACGATTGCTAGTGCATGAACGCTAATTGCTGGAAACAATTTTTATTTGATTAAGTTTCACAGCATTATCAGCCTAAGTGTCCCTCTCCCGGTGGGCAAGGAAAAAGGCTACGTGTTTCATAGCCACACACACTCGGCTCTTCGTCAAGGCATCAGTAATGTTTAGGTTGACCGAGACCCTTTAACCCCTTCGCGACAAACGATCACGAAAACAATTCTGGCGGTGCTGCTTTAATGCCTCAATGTCGAGGCATTGGGCAGCACTGAAATTTTTATTCTGGGGCACCCAAGATTGCTCCATGGAGCGATTCGCGGCCCCATATTGGAGAGCAGCATACTCCAATATGGCTGCTGCCGTCATGTGGTTAAAGCGTCGGAAGTGAAAAATTGGTTATAAAACAAAAAAAAACACTATTTTTGGTTATTGCCCTATAACTCACAAAAAAACTGCAGAAAAACATGGAAACAATCATATTTCTAAACTCGTGACAACAGGGGCGTCACTAGGGTTGGTGTCACCCGGTGCGGAAACTCATGGTGTCCCCCCCCTGGATTTCCTCCAATACAATGCCAAACAGATTCCTTAGTAATGCCAGTTAGATGGCACACACAGGTGCCCCATAATTATGCCACACAAAAGAGTCCCTTAATTACGCCACACAAAAGAGTCCCTTAATTATGCCACACATGGGGCCCAATAAATATGCCACACACAAGTGCCCCATAATTATGCACACATGGGACCGCCATTACCGTATTTATCGGCGTATAACACGCGCCGGCGTATAACACGTGCCGGCGTATAACACGCACCTCATTTTAAGAAGGAAATTTTAGGAAAAAAAACTTAAATTTCAAATAAAGAACTTTGAAGCCCAATATGCCATTTTAATATGCCAGGATATTGCCCCCAATATGCCATTTAATATGCAGGATATTGCCCCCAATATGCCATTTTAATATGCCAGATATTGCCCCCAATATGCCATTTTAATATGCCAGATATTGCCCCCAATATGCCATTTTAATATGCCAGGATATTGCCCCCAATATGCCATTTAATATGCAGGATATTGCCCCTAATATGCCATTTTAATATGCCAGATATTGCCCCCAATATGCCATTTTAATATGCCAGGATATTGCCCCCAATATGCCATTTAATATGCCAGGATATTGCCCCCAATATGCCATTTAATATGCAGGATATTGCCCCCAATATGCCATTTAATTTGCAGGGTATTGCCCCCAATATGCCATTTAATATGCAGGATATTGCCCCCAATATGCCATTTTAATATGCCAGATATTGCCCCCAATATGCCATTTTAATATGCCAGGATATTGCCCCCAATATGCCAGGATATTGCCCCCAATATGCCAGGATATTGCCCCCAATATGCCAGGATATTGCCCCTTAGTATGCTCGTTATGCCACCCTCCTCCCCCAGACCCCAGTACTTACCTCGTTCCTGCTCTGTCCCCCGGTGCTCTGAAGCTGCGTGGCTGTGAGGGAAGCGTTGTGAGCTCCCCTCCAGCCGCGCGGTCAATAAAGTTTGTTTAAAAAAGAAATTTTTTTTTTCGGCGTTTAAAACGCACACACAATTTTCCCCCTATTTTCAGGGAGAAAAAGTGAGTGTTATACGCCGATAAATACGGTAATTATGCAACACACAGGAGCCCCATGAGGTGACAATCTTACAATTATAGATACCAGTAATATTGTGCCATTCAGATGCCAGTAGTATTGTCCCACTCAGAGCCCAGTAATATTGTGCCACTCAGAGCCCAGTAATAGTGTGCCAGTCAGATACCAGGAATATTGTGCCATTCAGAGCCCAGTAGTATTGTCCCACCCAGAGCCCAGTAATATTGTGCCAGTCAGATGCCAGTAATATTGTGCCAGTCAGAGCCCAAAAATATTGTGCCAGTCAGATACCAGGAATATAGTGCCAGTCAGAGCCCAGTAATAGTGTACCAGTCAGAGCCCAGTATTATTGTGCCAGTAAGAGCCCAGGAATATTGTGCCAGTCAGATACCAGTAATATAGTGCCAGTCAGATACCAGGAATATTGTGCCAGTGAGATACCAGGAATATTGTGCCAGTCAGATACCAGTAATATAGTGCCAGTCAGATACCAGTAATATTTTTCCAGTCAGAGCCCAGTAATATAGTGCCAGTCAGAGCCCAGGAATATTGTGCCAGTCAGAGCCCAGGAATATAGTGCCAGTCAGAGCCCAGTAATAGTGTGCCAGTCAGAACCCAGGAATATTGTGCCAGTCAGAGCCCAGTAATATTGTGCCAGTCAGAACCCAGGAATATTGTGCCAGTCAGATACCAGGAATATTGTGCCAGTCAGAGCACAGGAATATTGTGCCAGTCAGATACCAGTAATATAGTGCCAGTCAGAGCCCAGTAATAGTGTGCCAGTCAGAACCCAGGAATATTGTGCCAGTCAGAGCACAGTAATATTGTGCCAGTCAGAGCACAGTAATATTGTGCCAGTCAGAACCCAGGAATATTGTGCCAGTCAGAACCCAGGAATATTGTGCCAGTCAGATATCAGGAATATTGTGCCAGTCAGAGCCCAGGAATATTGTGCCAGTCAGAGCCCAGGAATATTGTGCCAGTCAGAGCCCAGGAATATTGTGCCAGTCAGAGCCCAGTAATATTATGCCAGTCAGAGCCCAGTAATAGTGTGCCAATCAGAGCCCAGTAATATTATGCCAGTCAGAGCCCAGTAATAGTGTGCCAGTCAGAGCCCAGGAATATTATGCCAGTCAGAGCCCAGGAATATTATGCCAGTCAGATACCAGGAATATTATGCCAGTCAGAGCCCAGGAATATTGTGCCAGTCAGATACCAGTAATAGTGTGCCAGTCAGATACCAGGAATATAATGCCAGTCAGAGCCCAGGAATATTGTGCCAGTCAGATACCAGTAATAGTGTGCCAGTCAGATACCAGGAATATAATGCCAGTCAGAGCCCAGGAATATTATGCCAGTCAGAGCCCAGGAATATTATGCCAGTCAGAGCCCAGGAATAGGTTGCCAGTCAGAGCCCAGGGATATTATGCCAGTCAGAGCCCAGGAATATTATGCCAGTCAGATACAAGGAATAGTGTGCCAGTCAGAGCCCAGGAATATTATGCCAGTCAGATACCAGGAATAGTGTGCCAGTCAGAGCCCAGGGATATTATGCCAGTCAGAGCCCAGGAATAGTGTGCCAGTCAGAGCCCAGGAATATTATGCCAGTCAGAGCCCAGTAATATAGTGCCAATCAGAGCCCAGGAATATTATGCCAGTCAGAGCCCAGTAATATAGTGCCAGCCAGAGCCCAGTAATATAGTGCCAGCCAGATGCCCAGTAATATAGTGCCACTCAGAGCCCAGGAATATTATGCCAGTCAGAGCCCAGTAATATAGTGCCAGCCAGAGCCCAGTAATATAGTGCCACTCAGAGGCCAGGAATATTATGCCAGTCAGAGCACAGTAATATAGTGCCAGCCAGAGCCCAGTAATATAGTGCCAGCCAGATGCCCAGTAATATAGTGCCAGCCAGAGCCCAGTAATATAGTGCCAGCCAGATGCCCAGTAATATAGTGCCACTCAGAGCCCAGGAATATTATGCCAGTCAGAGCCCAGTAATATAGTGCCACTCAGAGCCCAGGAATATTATGCCAGCCAGATGCCCAGTAATATAGTTCCAGCCAGAGCCCAGTAATATAGTGCCCACCAGAGCCCAGTAATATAGTGCCAGCCAGATGCCCAGTAATATAGTGCCAGCCAGAGCCCAGTAATATAGTGCCAGCCAGATGCCCAGTAATATAGTGCCACTCAGAGCCCAGGAATATTATGCCAGTCAGAGCCCAGTAATATAGTGCCAGCCAGAGCCCAGTAATATAGTGCCAGCCAGATGCCCAGTAATATAGTGCCAGCCAGAGCCCAGTAATATAGTGCCACTCAGAGCCCAGGAATATTATGCCAGTCAGAGCCCAGTAATATAGTGCCAGCCAGAGCCCAGTAATATAGTGCCAGCCAGATGCCCAGTAATATAGTTCCAGCCAGAGCCCAGTAATATAGTGCCCACAAGAGCCCAGTAATATTATGCCAGTCAGAGCCCAGTAATATAGTGCCAGCCAGAGCCCAGTAATATAGTGCCAGCCAGATGCCCAGTAATATAGTGCCAGACAGAGCCCAGGAATATTATGCCAGTCAGAGCCCAGTAATATAGTGCCAGCCAGAGCCCAGTAATATAGTGCCAGCCAGATGCCCAGTAATATAGTTCCAGCCAGAGCCCAGTAATATAGTGCTCACCAGAGCCCAGTAATATAGTTCCAGCCAGAGCCCAGTAATATAGTGCCAGCCAGATGCCCAGTAATATAGTGCCACTCAGAGCCCAGGAATATTATGCCAGTCAGAGCCCAGTAATATAGTGCCAGCCAGAGCCCAGTAATATAGTGCCAGCCAGATGCCCAGTAATATAGTGCCAGACAGAGCCCAGTAATATAGTGCCAGCCAGAGCCCAGTAATATAGTGCCAGCTAGATGCCCAGTAATAAACTGCTCATTTTTAGTAGAGTAACTTTAATGAGTGAAGAATAAGTTGAAATTAAATTGCTGAACACCCAGCAAATAAAACAGTATTTAATTTAACATTTATATAACACACTTCCTAAATGTTTTATACCACTGGTCCCAGTGTTTCTCCCCCTCCCTCAATACTACCCCCTTCTCTCCCCTCTCCATACTACCCCTCCCTCTCCCCCCCCCCCCCCCCTTCTTTCCTCCTAGTTCACTCTGCATTTGCATATTACATATGAAGCTGTCTGAACTGGAAATCATAATAGTCTGCAATCTTCATATGATTTCAAGTGCAAATCATCCATGTGCTTTTTCTATATAAAATGTTATGTTTAAATGTATTATTGGTGCGCCATACAAGAAATGTTGTTTTAATGTTTTTTAACTTTAAAGTTCTGTATATTTGGGTGTCACTTTCACTTTAAATACAAAAATATGAAAAAAAAAGAAATGGAAAAAATAATGCATGATGGGAGTTGGTATTTAAGGCAGAAGCAGAAACCAACACGCTAGACTATGATTAAGCGCCAGTTCGAGGTGGCGAAACGCGTAAGGCTTTTATCTTCACCTGTATCACGTAATTTGAACACTAAATGAGGCACAAATTCTAAAGTATAGCAGCTACAAGTTACATAGAAAATTTCAAAAATCTAAAAGAGAAAACTATTACTACAAAAAATAAGTTCCAAGCTTAACTTAATGAATGTGTCCAATATTAAAATAAATCATTCCCCTACCCCCAAAAAATTGTGACTCAGTTCTTAAATAGGTGATTTGAGCAAGACGTGTACACTACCATGTATATTTGTAGCAAATATGTTTAAATAAAACCCCCTCCACTCAATTTACTATAAGTTTCATGGAAAACGGGTGATTTCATTAAAAATCTGTATTATTTTGTTTATCTGTGTAATGGCTTGCCAAATAAGTAAATAATTTTTTTTTGTTTAATTATTCCTTTATAAACAAATAGAAATATGTGTTTCATCCACAGTACAATATTTGTTTGGTTAGATAGATATTTATATATAGAATATTGGAGGTCACTAGCACTCTGTAGGGCCTACATTTCTAACTGTGGCCTTTCAACTGTTTCTGAAACCTAACCCTACAATGACTCTGTGCAACATTTAACGCTGTTGGTGCTTAAATGAATTGTAGTTTAACATCAGATGGAGACCCAGTTGGTTGCAGGATGCATTTATTTTTAACTTAACAATTGTTAGAGTAAAATCAGGACCTTTGGATCGACATGTGTGCCTTGCCTAAGAGGCACCCAAGGCAGTGGTTTCCAAACCCAAAAAGGATGGGATTCTGTGGTGGGAGCCATCATGCTTACCCATGACACTTCTTCCCCCTTACAGGCACAGAGCAATTGTTATTTAGCAGTGGATTCAATGGCACCTGGCAATTAATTGCCACCCGGGGCGGTTCCCTACCCCCTGTAAGTAAGCCAGTGCTTTGCATGTTTATGAAAAGCACATAGTAATTTAGGTTGAAAAAAAGACCTAAGTCCATCAAGTTTAACTATTTTACCTATTCTGTACTGATCCAAGAGAAGGCAAAAAAAAACCTAATTAAATGATTTTGAATTTTAATAGTTGGGGGGAAATTTCCTCTTTACCCCAAAAAGCCAATCCAATTTCTCTAAATATTAATGTTGATTTTATCACTTATAGTCCCGTAAATTGGACAACACTATATTCTTTATTAATATATGCAATTACCTGGGAGATTTACCAATTTAGTAGGGGAGTTTGACAGTTAGGGATGCACAGGCCTCTCAAGCTGGTTCTTATCACTCTTCCAGCATTTCTAGTCTGCATCTAATTTCAGCTGTTCATTTATCATGTTTGACCAATTTTTGCACATTAGTAAATACATTTAATGCATAATGATCAATTTGTGTGAAGATGTGCAGTGTCCAGGGAGTAAATTGTCATTTTATTTATGTATTTCCAATGCACCCATTAATAAACAAGAACTATGAGTTACCCGATAACAGAAGAACGTGTAGTTTGCCATAACTGATTACATCTACTGCAAGGGAAATAACACATTTACTAGAACAGAGAGCATAATTTGACATAGGAGGGCAGAAGATAAAGGAAATAGTATTTTACTATATATTAGAATAATAGTTAGTCACCAATTGGCTATAAAGTAACTGAAAATCTTTTGTTTATTTGAAATGTTAGGAGGTCTGCTTATCAGAATCAGTCGTCTAACCTGCCCGTACCCCACCCACTAAATGCTCACTCTCTACCATAACTTTCAACTCTACAGTAATAGCATTCAACTAAAAGGTGCTAACAACTATATACTGAATGCACACATGTCACTGTATCCCCTGCTCTGGTTTCCTAAACACCACTTTTTACTTATTGTTGTAACTTTAGCTCTACTTTATTTCAGACATTAAAGGGAATATCTGGTGTCCAAAATGTATCTTCCAAATGTTAATGCATATTACTGTGCTTTCAAAGTCCTTTAAAATGCATGTTTTACATTTTGCTTTGCTTACAATTTAAAATACTTACATCTAGATGAAATTGTGAAATTACAGCAGTTTGCAAGAAACCAGGACTGCCCACACTAGCTTTATTTTTTTTTTGCTGAGGAACCAATGCGAATAATGCCGTAGTGATGTCATTAGACAATGTGTGGCACTTTTAAACGATCCTACTATGTACAACAGCAGGTTTATCACAGTCCACACAATGTATTCTTTTCCAGCAGCACAGAAAATGACTAAATGAAACAAAACTGTATATCCTCAGTGTTTATGTGATTTATGCAGAATGCCTATACAATGCACAATACACGCAGTAGTTTTCAACATGCACCAAAATGAGTTTGGGGACTAGGCTGTCCCTTTAAGGTCATTTCAAAATAAGTCCCTTTTCCTTTTTATTCAGTACCACGTATCTAAACCTGTTATCTACTGTTTTTATGTTTTTGCCTCTTTCACAGCATCACGAAAGGTGATGTCGCTTTATAAATAAATAATAAAATGTCTACAAACATTACCATTCATTCTATGTCTATAGTAGGAATTGTTTCATTTTGTTGTATATTAAATGCTAAATCCAAAGTTAGCAAAAGGAATACATGATTAACCTCTTAAAGGACAAGAATTGTCTTGTGATTTTTTTGTGTGTTTTTTTGGTGTGTAAGAGTATTTTCTCTATTTATAATTTAGTGTAGGCATACAAATTTATATATATATATAGTTTTAAGGAAACATATAGCTTTCAATTGGTGCATTCTTTGTCCTTATAAAGCACAATTTACTACAATTTTTTTTAAAGCTTGGCCACACCCCTTGTTTAGATTAATGACGTACCGGACTGTCATGTGGCCTTAAATGGTTACTGTTAGTATGCTTACAAATATGTGTTATTATACTACTATGCAGTTATCATTCGATGCTAAACAAGTCTTCACAAACTTTGCATAACATAACATACACATATAACGCATAAAAACATCCTTGGAATAAATGATGTCACAAAAAGACACTTATAAGTTATGCACTACTGCCAATGTATGAATTTCTCTATTACTGTACATTTATTTCTATTACAGTATAATGGCAATATTGCTTCCCCTAAGGGCCAAGTCGGAGAAACAAATAGGTACAGGATTTACACAGGGCCATACCAACACTAAGAATACCATCAATGTCATTTTACATCTGCATCTTTAACCCATAATGAGCAGAGGTTATTGCACCTAAATTCTAAACTGTGATTGTACAGCACTGTGGATAATAATAATGTGTTATAATAAATAATATCTCACTTAGGTCTACAATTATTCAAAGTGACCTATAGCTCAATACAGGTCACATCTAAATCCCATAAAATTATAGGAAAATAGAATGGAAGATTCCATAAGATTTAATGTTTGGGGGGGATACAGACTATTTAAATAGCTCTAAACAAAATTATCTATTCTCTAAAAGTGAGGTAAAGGTAAGATGAGCTGAGATGAACATTTCATCTCACTGACTTAACTATACATGCAAGGCCCAAACCTGGAAACCTTGGTGTATCAAATTCTCAATTAATATCTGGAGCCTCCATAAAAGGGGATAAATGCATAGAGAAAATGGTATAACATTGTCACTAGCGACTAGTGCATATATATGAATAAACAGTATTCAAACTAATGTGCTTTTAGTCTGAAGTAAATATAAGTAGAGATAACTTTTAATATATTAATATACTTTAAAGATATCACATTTTCACTAATTTTTAAAAATACGAATAAAGTATTTTATTTACACAAATTATTATAAAAACACATTCAGTGCAACTTAAACACACATTACGGTTAGTTTTATTGTCAGGAGCACTGTGACATAGATATACAAACACAACATTCTGAGCTCCCACAAAGGAGGAAAAAATAGGGGCAGTTAGGAGGTATGCTATTAGTGTGTGTTGACAGTATCAGCTCAACATTAGTGTAAAGGAGCTCCCCCCCCCCCCCCCCCCCCCCCCCCCCCCCACACACACACACACACCCCAAAGTAAAAGGTTTTATTTTTTATATTTTGTGTTGTTGACTTCCGATATTAATATTGATATTTTGTTTTTGTTCTGTGACTGTATTTAATAAAATATGTAACTAAACAAGTGTGACTGGGTGCCGCCATTTTGTGAAATATAGTGTTTTTGGGTGCCACCCCCTAGTGACTTTACAGTACAAATGTCTCACTTTGGAGCTGGGGACACAGAATACAGTCTATAAGTCAGAATTCTGATCATTGACTGACCATAGTTGCATCTTATGTAAGTGGTAGTGTCCCTTTAAAGTAATTAACCACTAGCAATGGCCCAATTATGAGTTACATTGAGGTGAGATGAATATATGAAATACCTGTTTGAACAGCAGTAAGGGATTTCAAAGTTAAACTATCATGTTTTATGAGGCATTTCTCAAATAAATTTAATCTGAGAGATGTCTCATGTTATTATGATGGTTTACTGCCATACATCACTGCCTGCTTAACCTACAGTTTGTCAGAGGTATTTATCTCATGTTAAGGGAACTAATACACAATGTATAAACAAAGTCAGAGAGAGGGAGGATTTTGAAAATCCTTTCAATTTATATTTTGTGGAGTTCTATACTATGAAATAGATTTAGGGAGCAAATAAAGGACTAAACCTTCCATGTAATATTTTAATCACATGCTCCCTGACATGGAAGACTCCCTAATATTTGGGGTTATATCCCTCTTCAAGTAAAAGTGAGTTGTAGGTAAGATGGAATTTCAAAATGACTCTTAACCCCTTTGCGATGCATGGTGCCTGCCTGTGTCCCAGAGCCGCGATGAACTGTTAAACGCAGGATGTTCTATGTTGTCCTGGCATTTTTGTGGGACCAACAAAATAGGATGGAATGGAACGTCCTAGTGACGAAAAAAGGGTTAAAAAACCCACTAAACTTTTTTTTTTTCCAATTGTGATTCCAATATAGAAACACAAGTTAAGCATGCAATGATCCTAGTAGGATAAGAAACTGACATGCACTTTTTAAGGTGAGCATCATGCCTTAGGCTGTTGGGTCTGACAGTCTTGTTATGCTAGTCTAGAATGACCTTAGTTTTTAAATTCCATCAAGTTGCCATGTTGGCCATTTTTTAACTGCCACATATAATGTTTATATGCTGCCTTGTGGCCAGAAGCAAATCAATTAACTTGATCAAAGTGCTTCTGTGGCATCCACTATCTGAGTATTTGTTTCCATCCTTGTCACTTATAACTTCTACTCACTGCAAGGCAGCATATAAAAGTTATATGTGGCTGGTAAAAAGTAACCGATGTGGCAACCCTACACCAGCTTTGTTTTTGCATGCTACTTTAACTAGGTCCTCTCCGTTGGTGGTATTCATAAGGAAGGGTCTCTCCCTGCTCTAGCAGAATGTAAAGAAAGGACTGTCAGCCTCATCAGACTGCAATCAGATGCACGGAGCAAGCCCCACTCTTATTGACTGAGCACTCGCAGACAGTGTTTAAGCCCATTTACCACACAGAGTTTTCCGGCAACAGTTACACATATTTACAAATCTGTAGCAAACCCATTCACGTCCTAAAGAAATACAGTATATTATTAAAAATACTATGTAGGGGACATAGGTAATAAACTACTCTTCCTCTAGCTCCAATGAAATGCAAATTCCCTAAGCGTTCAGCACAAAAGCTGAGCATAATGGGAGTTGTAGTCCACAGCAGCTGCTTGGTTATAGCTTGTGCAATAGACAACATTAAACACTATTGATTTCTGCTTATTCCTGAGCAGCTATGAAATAAGGAGAGACACTGAGAAGGAGATGGCTGAGGGAGAGAAATGTGATAAAGGTCAGGGCAAGGCAAACAGTATTTTTTTTATGTTTCTGCATTGAAATCTAATATAGAGAAACTATGCAGAGTCATGTACTTTTTGTACACAGTGTTGTATTGTATCAAATTTAAATTTGCTACAACTGTTATATACTAAACCAGTGATAACAAAAATGAAACATAATATCTGGCCTCATAAAACAGCAACAAGTGTTAAACCTCCAACTATAGTGTTGCTGAACTGAACAGTATTATTATACATGTGAACTACCAGCCCACAATCTGTAACAGTGAGATTTTTACACTAAACCTTAGCAAAAAAAAAAAATGGACATTATTATAGAGTACATCTCTAGGCCAGCAATCTTGCACAATATTGGGTAGAGGGAGAAAATATCATGCAGGAATGATGGATGAGGGCCTGCCATTACTCAATTCATGAAGTAACACAATAGAGTCTGTGGGATCTATATACAGTATAGGGGCTAGACAAAAATCCTGGAGGGTCACACATGGTCTGCGGGTGACGAATTAAAAAAAAAAAAACCTCAGAAAAGACATCACTGCCATTTTACGTTTTAACTATCAGATTGCAAGAGGGCTTGGGTACACTTTTTGGTGCACACTCTCCATGTTCAACATGAAGATGAGTTAACATGTATTTCCCATTGCAGGTATTTGTTAATGGACATAGTATATGCGAGGCTGTCAGTGGATCTCACACTGGAAAGGTATTATACCTCTTGCAAATTTGAAATCTGGGTGCTTTAAAATTACCAATACCACAAGGACTGGGGTTAACTAACAACAGAGAGATGGCAACCACAGTTAAACAGACTTCTTTTATTTTTGATGCCAGGCACTACCATAGATTAACCCATAATCTCCCAGGGAAGTCTGTAAAGGGGTTAAAATGGCCCTGATGTCAAAAGCAATGGTCTATTTTTTGTGGCTGTGAGGAGCAGGAAAGAGGAGGGGCTGCCTGCACACCAGTCCTTTTTCTTCTGTTAGCAGAGAGAGGCAATTCAATCCTATGTGGTTTGAAACATGAGTAGGTCACTGTACACCATGATAAAATTCCCTAATCCCTGGGCCAAATTTCCCTGAGGGGGGCCTCCTCCTACCCCTTTACTTTCCAAGCTGACTTTTCCATTCCCACTCTCGTGTTTCCCTCTCCTTCATTTCTTTCATTTCCCCTACCTTAAAGCCTTGATACCCGATCTGTTGCCAGTGCTCCGATTACAGTTTTTACAGCTTAGACCATCTATTGCTGTATACATTCCTTTCTTTCTGCTCTGCAGTGATTACTTACCAGGGCTTATTTTACACCAGTCCAGATGAAAGCTGTTCAGATGAAGGGAAACATAGCCAGGCTGTTTGAACATTACAGATATGAAACTACACAAGAGCACATTGTGTCCCACTTGACATTTTGTAGCAAATTCATTTTGCAATGTTTCCAGGATGCTGTTACTGTATTTTGAGAACCTTGGAAACATATATGAGATGTATAGATTGGCAGGACTGGGAAAATGATGTCCTCCAGCTGTGATAGGGTACAACTTTTTTCATGCAGCCAGGATATGTCTCACTGTGTATGATAGGTGTTTTAGTCCAACAAACAAGTGGCTTCACACAGACTTATAATGCTGTCTGCTTACAGAACATTATAGGTCAGAAGCAAGCTGAGGGTGGTGAGGGTTATACTACTACAACAACTAAAGACTGGGCAATTACCCAGTCTGATCATGGCAAATAATGAGACAAAATAACAATACATATTTTAAAATTATTTGTGAAACTCACAAGGAAACTTTGAAATGCTGGTCACAGTTGAGGAAAGCAGTGATTGTTTTGGAGGGAAATAATCACCTCACCAATTGAAGACGTTCATTATCTTAGTCATCGCACTAACATTGTCTTGCCAATTACTACTGTAGCTTTGAGTAATCCAAGTGACCAGTCACAGTAGACTTTAAATAAAGAAAAGACGTTTAGCCCTTTATACCACAGCATCAGTTTTAAAAAAAAAAATGGTTGTAATTTTCCCCGTCACAATGTTGTTTTTGTTTCTTCCCCACCAGTTCTGACAAACATCTGCTATGAAGAACAACTATCTCCCAAACCACTGAGTGTGCCTGCAGCCAAAATAAACAAAACAAACCCAGAGGATCCAGCACAGTCAGCCTTTATATCCAGCCAGGATAACATTTCACATGTTTTGATTAAAATTAGCTAATTTGTAATTCTAGAACCTATGTTAAAAGCTGCAATCCATATAGATCACATTAAGCGATGGCTTAGAGCAGCCAATGACAATGTGATAGATTTGGGCAGCTCCCAGGATATGTGCACCACTATAATTAACCATTTCAATTAATGAATAAGGTTCTTTAATAAGAAAAAAATAAAACAGACCTCCTCTTATACTTCAAAGAGTGAAGCCTAAGCACCAGGCACATCACAAAAATATCCAATGTCACTGATTTTACAGGAAATCATGCCACATGTGGGGATACTGTAAGAAAGTAGTTTTTTTCTCTTTATATAGGGGAATAAAGTGAAATCTGTCAACTTGAACAGAAGACTTTCAATCAATGTACCCTATGTAAAAAAAAAAAAAAAAATAGTATAATGCATATTTCACACATAGGTCTGCTTTACTATTCACCCTAAGCATGCAACATAATAAACAAGTACTTGGTAAAACAGTTAACCTATTTCATGTTACAAGCAGTGTTTCACACTGGCAGTTGGGAATATGGAGTGATAATGGGGCAAACTTGTATATATAAATGAAGCAATCACCATGGAAACCAGTGGACAGTTCCTGTTGATTGGATCACTTATAGAACTTGCCCCTATACTTATTATTATACTGCAATATGTTGGTCCTCTGACCGATCTTAGAAGATTAATGATATATTGGGCACACAAAGAAGAGCATAATGTTGAAGCATTTGTAGACAGACACTGCACACATACATAACATCATCTGGTTATCTGACTTTTAAAATATGTTCATAATAAGTTTACCACCATACGTGAATGATCACATGGTGAATTCTCTGTGGTGACAGAATTCTAGCTTTCTTGGGTTCTACACACGACTGTATTGATAAATATTCTTCAGTACTCGAGTTATTGTGAACTACTGTCCCTATAATCCTTTGACCTGTAAGCCACATAAACTAATGTACCAAAGATTGCTTTCGCCTATACCCCTTGTGGGATCTGCACTATAGAGTAATAAGTATTCAACAAAATGCAATCAATAATAAAAAAAAAACAGCCAATATGAATAAGCCATACGCCAGGTGAGGACCAGATCTCAATAGCAATCCTGTGAATACACGCTCGGAGCCGGCTTTTTGGAGAGAGATAGAGAGAAGTAATAGGAAAGCTGCTTACAATTCAGGGACGTCCGGCCTGTCTATAGGTAGCCTCTAAACTGACAGCATGAACAGAACCAGCGCTACTGTCAGTGGAGATGGTTGGTGGACGAAGAGTGAAGCCACTTGCAATTACATGAAAAAAATCAGAGCTGGGCAATTCATAAGGTTTCAGAAAGTGAATTGGTCTCTGTTTTCAGCCCGGGAGGCGGGGCTGAGTATTCCGTGCATCCCATACTACAGCGATGACTATAGCACTCCAGCTGTGGAGAACTACGCTTCCCATGATGCCCAGCCATCTACCTGGCTGGCTACACACCATAGGAACTGCAGTCCATTCCAGTTGGCGTGCCAAAGGATAGACATACTTGTTTTAGGAGATGGCAAGAACTCTTAGATTGACAATCATTCAATTAGCATCGCACAAAACAGAGGCAATTGGTGACCCCCATCACTTTACCATTTCCAGCCATGCATAACTTACCTTCATCTCCTCGTTAATCTCTCTTTTCACAGGGTGGGCAGGTTTTCTGCTTCTTTTATTTTCTGGAGGTCTCCCTTCTTTCTCCATTTCTGCCATTTTTTGTCTAGTTTGTGCTGATGAAATGGCTGCTGGAATTAAAGTGTATTAAGGGTGTCTAAGAGGTGTGGGGGCAGCAGTGAAGTGAAGTGGCTATTCCTCCACCCCCCCTCAATCTAGAGGTGAAAGACGTCAGGGATGGTGTGAGGAGGGAGCAGAGTAGGGAGGGTTGGGGATGCCAAGCTACTGGTTAGAGGTTGCCCTGCTGTCAGGTCAGCCATCTTCTGCCTCTTCCTTCATTAGTCCTTAGCCTGCTGCTTGTTGCTTTGTGTATGTGTGTGACTGTGAGTGTGTGGTGCTGTCTGTCTGTGTGTATGTTTGTGTGACTGTACGTGAGAGAGAGGGAGGAGAGAGAGAGAAAGCTCCTTGTGTGGAACAGCAGAGGGGGTTAGTCCCTCCCAGGCTAGGAGAGAAGAGGAGGAGCTGGCTGCCAAAATTTTATCATCTGCCACCTCCTACTCATGCTGATCTGGAGGATGTGTCTGAAGTACTGGACACATCTGGGAGACAATCACTACAACAGCCCGACACTGCGATGGTTAACCTTTGGCACTCAATCTGATATGGCTATATTTCTAATGATGCTCAATCGGCATGGCTGAAAAAAAAATGTGAAATGTAGTTCATAACAGCTGGAGTGTCAAAAGTTAACCATCGCTGGTCTGGCATATTATCAGCTCTATTTTCTATACACTCACCTGTCTGTAATTTTTCAAAAGGTCACAAATTACTCATATAACCATAGGATTAGAGTCTGTCAGTCAGATGTGTGAGGTGTGAGCATAAGTCTAGTTGTAACTGAAGTGGGTAACACATAAGTAACAGCAGCCTCGGTTTTGATGATGCCCGTGTAAACCTCGTAGAGTGACAGGCACACAAGGAGGTTGCTTGCACTAGACACTGTGATTTCTGAGCTTAATAAAACCGAAACATTTACAGAATGGGTTTTCTTGTGCTAAGTTTAATAGCTGCACACAGCCGCGACAGGTGCAACAGAAGTCACCAGGTTTTTACTTTTCCGGCCATTATTGATTATTAGCGATGGCTAATCTTAGGCACTCCTGTTGCTGTAGAATACATTTCTCATAAAACTCAGCCAGCTTATGTCTGAGCAAGGTTAGCCATCACTACTATAAACTGATGCATTCAGCGTCTCAATCCATTCACTCTTTTAGGCTGGGTACCACAGGCAGGTGCATTGCAAGTTGCCCTGGTAACCCTTACACACATACACCGTGTATCTGAATGACCTGTGCAGGAATCACTCCAGCCCTGAGCAACATTCAGCTGTCACAATGAGAGAGGAGCGGGGCAGGTTAGAGAGCCCGATGAATCCACCTCTTCCCAGGCTGTGTGTGTGTGTGTGTGTGTGTGTGTGTGACAGCTGGATAGAGAGGTGGGAGTGATGAGAGACGTGCCCAGCATACCAAGCGGTCACACTGCCACCGATGATCGTGATAAAGCAGTGTCCCGGGTGCTGCTTAATGCAGGCTGCAGGCACTTGAAAGGAGGGGGATGGGTTCATGTATCTGTCGCTTGGGCATCATCATTATTTTTTGTTAATATAGTACCAACAAATTATACAGTTTTAAATAAAGTAAATAAAAGGAATTGCAATACTTAGACAGACACAATCCAATACAATAGATTTTCTGGGACTTGGCCCCAAGCTTACAATCTGCCGCAAAATATTAAACAACTTGAGGATAAATCAGTGTAAGTGGGTGTAAATTCAAATCCCATTGTAGATGTTCAGTAAATCTTATGATAATAAAAGTTTGAAGCTCTCTACTGTATTTTTTAGTTTATTATTTTATATATCTCCCTGTGATTTTGTCAGGACTGCTGATTACAATTACAATCAAAGGACAGTTAAACGAATATAAATTCACAATTGGTTAAATGGACATGAAGCTGTAAGAACCTATTTAGACATTTATCGTAAATTTTACCATATGTATCAGATAATTGGGGGATGTTTTTGCAATCCTGGATACGACTTAATTAGTACATTCAAGATGTTTAAAACGTCCTATTAGGTAGGTCTCTCTAATTACACCTCTGATATATTTTAATTTAATATAGTACTCTAAATTTAAGTTACAGATTAAGGAGTTACATTGATTTTTTTATAGATATGTTTTGATGGGATTTTGCAGTTTTACTCCTGTTTAATTCCAATAATTACCAACAGCGCATCTTAATGCAAAGCGTTGAGAAACAGAATGGTGCGGCCTTGCACCAATCTATATGGAAACAGGAAATGTGAGTAGAACTAAATGATATAGTCAACAATGTATATTTAGGGTGGGAGCACAAAAGGAAATGAAAAGAAAGGTAACCAGACATAGAAACAATATAAAGAAAATGGACAGATAGTACCTTAAAAATATCCATAGCCATATGGTACTGAACAGTTCAAACTTAGTGGAACTCTTAAAATGTGTTTATACTGTGAATGTACCGAATAAAACATCTTAAAAATAATGTACATATTGTCTTAGCAAAATTGAAAGTGAATGCATAAATTAAGAGAAAACTGAATTTTGGATGTGATCTAAAATACAGTGGTGAGGCTAGGATTGTGCCTTGATATTGCATATGAGCTTAATTATGCTGTGGCCAATTCATGTGGCATCTCCTCTTCATGACATTATTACAGACCAATGAAAAAATGAATTGTTGAGGAAGGTACTGTATGTCCTTTGTCTGTTAATAGGGTATGCCCACCCTTTTTGTGGATAACTGATCTGTTTTACAAATTATACTTCCACCAGGATAGATGTAATAAGTTATTCTGTCCTTTAATGGGTGAGATAGCTTTACTTGAAGGAACACTTCAAAATTTTCTATAGTAAGGGATGTTATGTCCAGAGTAACAGGGCTTTATCTCATTCCATGTGGGAATTAATATATCTTAATCTATCTGGGAGATCTATTAAGTAGCTCACCCATAAGATGAAGCACAGCCTACTTTAAAAAAAGCCAATTAACCTTTTAAGTTATATGCTGAGAGGCAGAGCTGAGAGTAATCCAGCATCTATCTGTAAAGACACACATGCATTTAAATAGGGCCAGTAGCAAAAAAAAAAAAAAAAAAAAAAAAAAAAAAAATATATATATATATCTTAACTATTAATGAAACAAAAGTTAACAAAAGCTCTTCAAATGAAAGCTTCCACAAGAATCAGGAACTTACTTAAGCATAAGCCTTGAGATTGTGACAAGTACACAAATATTTTCCTTCCCCTGCTTGCTCATAGATGGAAGGTAAAGTAGAAAGTGTGTCACTGGATTAAGAGCTCCAACCTTTTAAGTATGGCATTTGTTGATGTGACACATCAAAGAAAATGCACCCAAAGAACCACCTCAAGTCCCCCAATGACAATATGAATAAATGATTTTATATAATTTAATTTAAATTAATTTTATTTCAATTCCTTACCTTGATGGGTAGGCGTTCAGTCTGCTACAGGTTCTCAACCACTTCAGTCTCCTTCAGTCATTTAAAAAAAAATGGACATGCCCATGAATGGGGGAACAAAGCATCACCTTTTCATGTATGCACATGGAGAATCATGGGTACCTGCTGTGCATGGGTACTGCAGTGCTCATCGCACATGCACAGCACACCACACATGAGCATGACGTTACCATCACAAATACTCATGCTCAGCAGGGGCGTCACTAGGGTTGGTGTCACCCGGTGTGGAAACTCATGGTGTCACCCCCGTGGATTTCCTCCAATACAATGCCAAACAGATTCCTTAGTAATGCCAGTTAGATGGACTATTAACTATGCCACACACAGGAACCCCATAACTATGCCACACACAGAAGCCCCATAACTATGCCACACACAGGAGCCCCATAAATTATGCCACACCAAAGCCCAATAAATTATGCCACACCAGAGCCCCATAAATTATGCCACACCAGAACCTCACTATTTATGCCTCACCTCTGCCCCATAATTATGCCACACATGGGGCCCAATAAATATGCCACACACAAGTGCCCCATAATTATGCACACATGGGACTGCCATTAATTATGCAACACACAGGAGCCCCACAAGGTGACAATTGTACAATTCTAAAACAATACATATCTATACATACAGATATCTCTGTCTCTCTATAACAGCCAATTTACCCAATTTTATGCCAGTATCATTTTGTCAATAATAAGCCACAGCCAATTTGACCCATTAATATGCCAGTATTATTGTGCCAGATGCCAATACCATTGTGCCATTCATATGCCAGTATTATTGTGCCATTCATATGCCAGTAATATTGTGCCATTCAAATACCAGTAATATTGTGCCATTCAAATACCAGTAATATTGTGCCATTCAAATACCAGTAATATTGTGCCATTCAGATACCAGGAATATTGTGCCATTCAGATGCCAGGAATATTGTTCCATTCAGATACCAGGAATATTGTGCCATTCAGATACCAGGAATATTGTGCCATTCAGATACCAGGAATATTGTGCCATTCAAGTACCAGTAATATTATGCCATTCAGAGCCCAGTCATATTGTGCCATTCAGAGCCCAGGAATATTGTGCCATTCAGAGCCCAGGAATATTGTGCCATTCAGATACCAGGAATAGTGTGCCATTCAGATACCAGTAATAGTGTGCCATTCAGAGCCCAGTAATATTGTGCCACTCAGAGCCCAGTAATATTATGCCATTCACAGCCCAGTAATATTGTGCCAGCCAAATACCAGGAATATTGTGCCATTCAGATACCAGGAATAGTGTGCCATTCAGAGCCCAGTAATATTGTGCCATTCAGAGCCCAGTAATATTATGCCAGTCAGATGCCAGGAATACTGTGCCAGTCAGAGCCTAGTAATATTGTGACAAGCAGATACCAGTAATATTGTGCCATTCAGAGCCCAGTAATATTGTGCCAGTCAGAGCCCAGTAATATTGTGCCAGTCAGAGCCCAGTAATATTGTGCCAGCCAGATACCAGGAATATTGTGCCATTCAGAGCCCAGTAATATTGTGCCAATCAGAGCCCAGTAATATTGTGCCAGTCAGAGCCCAGTAATATTGTGCCAGTCAGAGCCCAGTAATATTGTGCCAGTCAGAGCCCAGTAATATTGTGCCATTCAGAGCCCAGTCATATTGTGCCATTCAGAGCCCAGGAATATTGTGCCATTCAGAGCCCAGGAATATTGTGCCATTCAGATACCAGGAATAGTGTGCCATTCAGATACCAGTAATAGTGTGCCATTCAGAGCCCAGTAATATTGTGCCATTCAGAGCCCAGTAATATTATGCCATTCACAGCCCAGTAATATTGTGCCAGCCAAATACCAGGAATATTGTGCCATTCAGATACCAGGAATAGTGTGCCATTCAGAGCCCAGTAATATTGTGCCATTCAGAGCCCAGTAATATTATGCCAGTCAGATGCCAGGAATACTGTGCCAGTCAGAGCCTAGTAATATTGTGACAAGCAGATACCAGTAATATTGTGCCATTCAGAGCCCAGTAATATTGTGCCAGTCAGAGCCCAGTAATATTGTGCCAGTCAGAGCCCAGTAATATTGTGCCAGCCAGATACCAGGAATATTGTGCCATTCAGAGCCCAGTAATATTGTGCCAATCAGAGCCCAGTAATATTGTGCCAGTCAGAGCCCAGTAATATTGTGCCAGTCAGAGCCCAGTAATATTGTGCCAGTCAGAGCCCAGTAATATTGTGCCAGTCAGAGCCCAGTAATATTGTGCCAGTCAGAGCCCAAGAATATTGTGCCAGTCAGAGCCCAGTAATATTGTGCCATTCAGAGCCCAGTAATATTGTGCCAGTCAGATACCAGAAATATTGTGCCAGTCAGATACCAGTAATATTGTGCCATTCAGAGCCCAGTAATATTGTGCCATTCAGAGCCCAGTAATATTGTGCCAGTCAGAGCCCAGTAATATTGTGCCAGTCAGAGCCCAGTAATATTGCTGCCAGAAAAAAAGAAAAAAAAGTTCAGCAGCGCTGTGCGGTGCGGGGGGATGCCGGCAGCACGGGTGTCACCCCCGCTGGAGGTGTCACCCGTTGCGCTCCGCACCCCCCGCACACCCCTCGGGACGCCACTGATGCTCAGCCTTATTGGGGGAATCACTTGGCAAGCGATGAGAGTTTATATGAACATTCATAATAAGTAATATTTGCAGTAGTTATTAGCCACTTGTGAGAGGTCTGAATATTAATGCTTTGATATGTACGTTTTCAAAGTAACATGAGTCAACTAACAGAGTTCCAAAGCAGCCAATTAGCCAGTGCCCAAATTGCAGGTTTGCACGGTCACAAAAATACCATACCTCTAGGTTGTAAGCCTCTGAGCTGGACTCTCTACCTCTAAGTATCCGTCAGTCTCTCTGTGTTTAAGGTAGTCTGTAACTACCTGTAATGCCCTTTATCAAGAGATGTATTCATTGTTGGCTGTTTATAATACATACTACATTGTAATGTAATGGCAGCACAATACAAAGAGGAATAGTAGTTGCACACTTAACAACACATACAAAGATATACAGACACTTAACAGAATAGTTTCTCAATGAAATAAAAGTACAGGCTCGAACATTATCACTGGATTTATATAGCTCCTCTATGTTACAGCTTCAGCTAGTACTATTTGTCAAGAGATTCACAAAGCTGGAATGGCAAATCTTCCATTCAGAAACTGTATCCAAGCCTAACACACATAACATGATGTAAGGAGAACAAAACCTGGTCCTGTGAGCAATGGAAAAAGTAATATGGCCTGATGAGTCATCTGTCACCCTATTTCATACATCTGGACAGGTTTACAGTATATTTTGAAAAAGCCAAAGAATACCTTCAACTGCTGCCAAGCGTTAATCTTGATGCTAGATCCATAATGGCATCCGTTTAATGGGAATATGATATCATTTAACAGTATCATGTGCATCCCTCATAATGTTCCCAAACTCAGGATGTTCTCATCATGGTATCATAAACACCAGTATGGAGTTTCCTAATACCTACCCAAAACCTAAACAGTATTGGACCTTTATAGGACGTTCTGAAGAGAGTGCAAAGTAGACATCTATCTCATTCTTCCCTCAAAGAGATGGAAGCTTTTCATCTTAAAGAATAGTGCAAGTTCAGGACTTGTATGATAGCATTCCAAGAAGGATTGAAGCTGTTAAAAGGGAAAAGCAAAGTATCTGTTCAAGGACATCAGTGCCCCATAGAACATCATTAAATTTGCCATCACAAAGAGCATTGAATGTCCACCATAAGCAATGTTGATGCAATATCTCAATATTAAAAAAAAAAAATGCTTGGTGTTTCAATAATTTTGTCTAACATTGCTTTTACACATTTGTCTGAAACAATACAGACAATTTTTAGCATGCCTGTATTTATATTGGTAGTTCAAGTGAAAATTAATGAAAGATGTTAGTAAGACAGAAAATATTGTTGAATATAATCAAATTTGCTTCATCTGTGTTCAGTATTATTCATAGTATTATAATACAGGATCTTCTTGTGAGAAGTATAACAAGAGGTGAAACTACTCTGATCTACTGCTATTTCTTGAAAGCAGTACTTTAATATACCTATAATTTAATACCGTATTTGCTCGATTATAACGAGAATTTTTTTTATAATCGAGGTCGTCTTATAATCTGACCTCAAATCGAGGTCAGATTATAAGACATGGATCCAGGTCCCCAGCAGAGCTGAAGGGGACCTGGATCCCCCTCTCTAACAGCAGGGGATATCTGCGCGATGAGTGCAGACTCCCCTGCTGCCGCCCCCGCACGACCGCCGGGGCTTCTATGAAGAAGCCGGGTACTTCCGGCTTCGTCACAGAAGTCCCGGCGGTCGTGCCGGGCGGCAGCAGGGGAGGTCTGCACTCATCGCTCAGACATCCTCTGCTGCCCCACTAGCCACCAGGGTGAATCGGGCAGCTGGGGGATGTCTGCACGATACGTGCAGACATTCTCCATGCTGCCCGACACCTCTGTCAATTATGACGGACCAGCTGTCCGTCATAATAGACGGAGGTGTCGGGCAGCATGGAGGATGTCTGCACGTATCGTGCAGACATCCCCCAGCTGCCCCCACTAGCCACCAGGGATTATGAAACAGGTGAGGGGGAGGGAGGGGGGGAACCAGAGCAACAAGGGGAGGGGGGAACCAGAGCAACAAGGGGAGGGAGGGGGGAACCAGAGCAACAAGGGGAGGGAGGGAGGGAGGGGGGGGGGAACCAGAGCAACGAGGGAGGGGGGAACCAGAGCAACAAGGGGAGGGAGGGGGAACAGAGACAAGGGTAGGGATGGGGTGGAAGAGTCAGAGATAAGGGGATGGAGGGTGGGGAAGAGAGAAACAAGGGGGGGGGGAGACAAAAGGAGGGGGAGAAAGAGAAAGATGGGGGCAAGGGAAAGAGGGAGGCAGCATTGGCACAAAAGGAAATAAAAACAAGAAATGCATTTTTTTATATCATAATTTTTTTTATTAAAAAAGCAATTTACATGTGAATATATACAAGTTTAACTTTTTCCCTATAGGTTAGTCTTATATTCAGGCTTTTAGTTTTTTTCCTAATGGAATATCCAAAGTTCATATAATCAGGTCGTCATATAATCAGGGTCGTCTTA
Organism: Pelodytes ibericus; assembly: GCA_036172795.1. NCBI lineage: Eukaryota > Metazoa > Chordata > Amphibia > Anura > Pelodytidae > Pelodytes > Pelodytes ibericus. Next base: position 88,445,042 of record CM069861.1, read on the forward strand.
TAATCGAGCAAATATGGTATTTACAATAGTAATATGGCTTTACACCTTGCTTGCAATATTTGCCTGTCAATATTATAATTGGCTTTATATCATATAAGAATTTACATCATACAGGATTGAAAGAGAGGCAATGAGTAACTTTAAAAATAACTTATCCATGTTAATAGAAGCAAACATCTTAAATGTAAGAGATGTAATTTAGCAGGTAGATACTGCTTCCATTGTGCACACACCATGCCTGATCAGCTGCTGTACCTCAAACATAAGATTAATCTGTTGTTTTTCAGGGTAAAGCATACAGGTTCTGGGTATGGTGGAAATTCTGTTGTGTACTTCTTAAAGTGCATCCCCCTTGAGAAAGGCCACATTGCCATTACTAGTTGTATACCAATAATTATTTTATTTTGTTTAATAAATCACTCGACAAAATACAAATGGAGTGTGAAGTCTCAATAATACATTTTCTTCTAAAACCTAACTTTTAATAATGTTTATTAAAATACTTAAAAAAGAAAAATGTGTGTAATTATTTATGATTAGTGAAAAAACTGTGTTAAAGGGACACTACCACCAAAAAATCAAAAAATGAAAAGTTAGTATTTTTTCTATTTTGTATTGTTGATTTCAGATATGTCCTTTGTTTTTGTTATGTGACTGTATTTTTTATAAAATATGTAACTATACAAGTCTGACTGGGTGTGGCCATTTTGGGAAATATATTGTTTTTGGGTGTCACTTCTAGCTAATAATGTATGGTAAACTGCACCATAGCCATCTTGTAATCAATAGCCGTCAAATCAGTAATTTATGTTTATTACAGATGAAAGTTTTGCCCAGGCTCTGGATACATGTAATTGTCTGTTTGACATTCAGACTCACTCTTAATTTAATTTGGGAGCCACAGTAAATCCATCATATCGGCATCATGGTTAAACTTTGTGTGTATGCAATTAGATGTTTTGAGCATTTTGATACAAATTTGTAACTGTGAATTGGAATTTGGCCCATCTTGAATAGCGCAAATGCATAGAATTTATGTGCATGCCATTTTAAGACTATACAAGACACAATAGAAAAAAAGTTTTGCTTCTATTAAAGAAACAAAAGTGGAAGATTGGCCTTAGATATGATCTACGTGAAAAAACTTCAACTAATGTATTCAAAAATGTAAATGGAATTTTAAACACACTGGCCTGCCTCAGCTTAATAGTTTTCTGTTTGCTTTTCTTGTTTTTTTTTTTTTTTAGGGTATTTATCTTTGGACTTATCCAATCTGAATACAGCCTACCGTTACATCTGCTTGCTCTCTGGTTCAGATTGCATTTAACTTGCCTTACCATCTGGCTTGTCTGTATATTTTTGTTGTGTTTTGTAGTCATTCCCTTACTTGATCTATTCTGTTCTGGTGCATATTTTGGACACACTATAGATATTTCAGTGGAGTGGGGTTATCAGTGCACTGTCCATGGTACTGACAGGGTCGTTGGGCTCACTACCGTGAAAATATGTATACTAAAACATTCACATTACCATAAAGTTAAAAATAATATTGGTTGATAAATAGGATCTAGAGGGTTAAAAACACACACCATCTTGTCTACTGATGCTATAAAAGTACCATAGTAACATTCATAAAATTTGTTATGAATTGTTGATCATGAATCAGTATCCTCTTCCCAGTTAAAAGACCCCTCATTCCACTTTCTCATAGAAAGTTGGATTAACTAAATTAAGTTCCTACCATTATTACATTCCTTTCCAATCGCACTGGCATTGAGTAGGTGAATAATTAAAATTCTAATAATGTGTGGCATCAACTTATCGTTTGATGGGTAAGCTCAGCACTCAGCACAAATTATCCATGGCTATTAATGAGCAAATTATCAGTGGCATATTAATGAGCAAATTATCAGTGGCTATTAATGAGCAAATTATCAGTGGCTATTAATGAGCAAATTATCTGTGGCATATTAATGAGCAAATTATCTGAGGCATATTAATGAGCAAATTATCAGCGGCTATTAATGAGCAAATTATCAGTGGCTATCAATGGTCAAATTATCAGTGGCATATTAATGGAGAAATTATCAATGGCATATTAATGGAGAAATTATAAGTGGCTATTAATGATACAATTATCCATGGCTATTAATGAGCAAATTATAAGTGGCATATTAATGAGCAAATTATCAGTGACTATTAATGAGAAAATTATCAGTGGCTATTAATGAGCAAATTATCAGTGGCTATTAATGAATAAATTATCAGTGGCATATTAATGGTCAAATTATCAGTGGCATATTAATGGATAAATTATCAGTGGCTATTAATGAGCAATTTATCAGTGGCTATTCATAGTCAAATTATCAGTGGCAATTAATGGAAAAATGATCAGGGGCATATTATTGGATAAATTATCAGTGGCACATTAATGAGCAAATTATCAGTGGCTATTAATGAGCAAAATATCAGTGGCTATTAATGAGCAAAATATCAGTGGCATATTAATGAACAAATTATCAGTGGCATATTAATGAACAAATTATCAGTGGCTATTAAAGAGCAAATTATCAGTGGAACATTAATGAGCAAATTATCAGTGGCACATTAATGAGCAAATTATCAGTGGCTATTAATGAGCAAAATATCAGTGGCATATTAATGAACAAATTATCAGTGGCTATTAATTAGCAAAATATCAGTGGCATATTAACAAATTATCAGTGGCTATTAATGAGCAAATAATCAGTGGCTATTAATGAGCAAATAATCAGTGGCTATTAATGAGCAAATTCTCAGTGGCATATTAATGAGCAAATTATAAGTGGCCATTAATGAGCAAATTATCAGTGGCTATTCATGAGCAAATGATCAGTGGCTATTAATGAGCAAAATATCAGTGGCATAGTAATGAACAAATTATCAGTGGCTATTATTGAACAAATTATAAGTGGCTATTAATGGTCAAATTATCAGTGGCTATTAATAAAGAAATTATCAGTGGCATATTAATGAGCAAATTATCAGTGGCTATTAATTAAGAAATTATCAATGGCATATTAATGAGCAAATTATCAGTGGATATTAGTGAGCAAATTATCAGTGGCTATTAATGAAGAAATTATCAGTGGCATATTAATGAGCAAATTATCAGTGGATATTAGTGAGCAAATTATCAGTGGCATATTAGTAATGGGGCGGCAGCAAATCCTGGATGTGCAATACAGGTGATGGGGCATTTCCTGGGGTGTATTGAAATCATTGGCATGATATACAAAGACCTGGATACAATTACTTTGGGAGGGAAGAGGGGCAAGAGAGAGATGGGGGGCCCCAGATTTTTTTTCAGTAAGGGCCCCTGAAATTTCTGATGGTGACCTGCTGAAGAGAATGTGGACGGTCATGCTCATGAAATGTGGCCAGTATGGTGCCCCATCCCTCATGGAGGAGAGCAAAGTGGGAACTGTGAAGATGAAGCAGAAGGAGGAGTGTGGACTGTGATGGTATGGGGGGAAAAACAGTGGGGAATATGATGCTGTGGGGGAGAGGAGTCTCTGGATTGTAACCAGCATATTGCTAACTTAACATAATGAGAACTGCTATTTACAGAAGCTGGGGTGACAATGTTTGTCACCACCGACTAAGTCATATTTTTCCATTTAATCTCTTATGCCCATCCTCTGGCTCCCTGGCTGCTGTAGACTTCAGTTACCATTACATTAGAGTGTCTACTCAAGTAGCTCCATTCTGGCTTAAAAAGGGGGCCAGATAGGGGGCCGCATTGCTGAATTTTGGCAATTTCTGATGATTTTGGGCTGATCTTCGACAATATTCTACTCATAAAGTCAATCCACAGACTCCTAAATAGCACCAAATTCGACTACAATACCTTCATTTTGGGCTCCTCATTTCTCCATCTTTTTAAAAATCTGAAGTGTAGAATCAAATTAAAGTTAACATACGTAAAATAGAAAATGTATTAAAAACAATTATAATAGTACATATAACATTAACATATGCATTTTTTATTTACTTTTTTTTAATGTGTTTTAACTTGTTTTAACTTTATTTATATATTTCATGTATTTTCTTTTTTTTACTTGGACCCATTTTGGGGCAAATTTAGGGTGACTTCTATAATAGGACTTTGGCTATTTCTGTAATTGCCCCAAATAAGCCGAAGTCCTCATGAAATGGCACGATTTTCGTTACAATTCGGGATAACATCAGAGCCCTTTGCTGTACCAAGGCTTCATCGATTTGGTGTATTAGTTAATTTTTAGCTATTGCATTATTTCACTATTGTCTTTTTTTTTTTTTTTTTACTATTGTTGTGTTGTATATTTTATTGTCCTAAATAGCCCACTTATTACATGTACTTACCTTGCTGTGTGGCATTCTTAGCAATATTATAACCTTCCCCTCCTTTAAGCACTTTCACCATATCTACTTTATCAAAGGTAGTAAACCTATCATTCACTGCTAAAAATATTTAGATATGCATAATATTGCAAATGTTCTTTTCAATATTGTAAGAATTGAACGGAAGCCTTGTCTAGATGTCTGCTGGCAGGTACAGTTGAATGGATTTATTTTGCCTTAAGGCTTCAGTGCTGTCAGTTTGCTAATGCCCTCAATTTAATTTTCCTACCAATGGATGTCAGGGGCAATTTTTGCTTTATTTTTCTGTTCTGTCGAAGAGGAAATGGGCTGTTTGGCAGAATGCTTCTTGTGGCTTTATGTTATGTAGTGTGACTTATGTTGTGAAGCATACTAGTGCTTTCCTCATCACTGCTGCAAGTTGGACAGCCTTCAGTGCCGGACTGGGAACAAAAACCAGCCCTGAAAATAATTGTATACTGGCATTTCGTCATTTTCTTGTTCGTAAAAGGGAAAACCATGAATTTAAAAACACATTTTAATGATTATTGAAAGTGGATTATTTATGGACAAGATTGATATAAATCACTGCACAGGATAATGTATCACAGCAGTGTGTGAGTTATAAACTTGTGTACATAGTGGAGGCATATATTGCCCTGTGCAGGGTTATGTATATCAGGGCAGCATGTGAGATATAACCTTGTGTACAGATGTACCCAGGACTTATCCCAGCATGCAGATTGCAGTCACAGGACTTGCCTCAACACCCAGGATTTACCACAGCATACAGACTGCACTCACAGGACTTACACTAGCATGCAGACTGCACTCACAGGACTTACACTAGCATGCAGACTGCACTCTCAGGACTTACACTAGCATGCAGACTGCACTCTCAGGACTTATCCCAGCACCCAAGACTTATCCCAGCACCCAGACTGCACTCACAGGACTTGCCTCAGCAGCCAAGACTTACCAGAGCATACAGCTTGACCATGCAGGACTAGCCCCAACACCCAGGACATATCCCAGCATTCATATTACACTCACATGACTTACCACAGCACTCAGATTGCACTCACAGGACTTGCCCCAGCCTGAAGATTGTCATCATAGAACTTGCCTCAGCATCCAGGACTTACCCCAGCATACAGATTGCACACCCAGGACTTACCCTAGCATGGAGATAACACTCACAGGACTTATCCCAGCACCAAGGACTTACCCAGGGCACAGACTTGAACCAAGTCCAAGACTTACCCCAGAATCCAACAGGACTTAACCCAGCACCCAGATTGCACTCACAGCACATGCCCCAACACGCAGATTGCACTGACAGGACTTGCCCCCACCCCTAGCACTTACCCCAGCACACATATTGCATTGATAGGACTTGCCCCAACATCCAGGATTTTCCACAGCGCTTAGATTACACTCACAGGACTTGCCCAGGCACCAAAGAATTACCCCAGCACTAGGATAGGATTCACAGGACGTTCCCAAAACACCCAGGGCTTACCCCAGCACCAAGAATGAACTTACAGGATCTTCCCCAAACACTCAGGACTTACCCCAGCATGCAGATTGCAATCACAGGACTTGCCTCAGCACCCACAACTTACCCCAGCATACAGATTGCACACCCAGGAGTTACCCTAGCATGGAGATAACACTCACAGTACTTATCCCAGCACCCGGGATTTACCCAGGGCACAGACTTGCTTCAAGTCCAAGACCTACCACAGAAGCGAGCAGGACTTACCCCAGCACCCAGACTGCACTCCCAGTATATGCCCCAACACCCAAGACGTACTCCAGCACACAGATTCCACTGACAGATTCAGATTCCAACATCCAGAACTTACCACAGCGCTTAGATTACACTCACAGGACTTGCCCAGGCACCCAAGACTTATCCCAGCATCAAGATAGGACTCACAGGACTTGCCCCAAACACCACAGCACGAAGACTGCATTCCAGACTTGCCCCAACACCCAGGATGTATCCCAGTATGTAGATGGCACCTAGTCATTGGTGCGTGCAGGGAAAAGGATGGCTGATATGACTGTCATATGCAGAACGGCAGAAAAGAAATCATCACAGTGGAGCCTGCGGCAAGAGTACTCCCCTCTTCATCCAAAGCAGCTGCTATAGAGACTGCAGCTACTTTTGTTAAAGCAGCCACTACTATGGCCAAACTTGTTGAAGAGGCCGCATCCTGCAGCAGCCCCCAAAGCAGGCGGCCTACTTGAATTGGCACTGACTTCATCCCCCCCCCCACGCATGGCACTATCTTTAAAGTCAGAGCATGTTAGGGACCAGGAACCAGACAGAAAGTAAGATGCAAAACACCTTTATTAATATTAAATAGAAAAATGGTACAAAAAAAAAAAAAATAGTGCAATATCAAAATTCAGGAGGCAAGCTGGGATCTGGAACCACCGTGGGTAGTCTGACGAGCTGGAATCAGGAGAACGAAGATCAGCGGAGTGAGGAACAATGCCAGACATCAGGAACCAGAAGAGAAGTCAGCCGAGCACCAGATTTTAGTGACAAAAGGTTTGGGCACAAAGATGACAATGACAATCTGTTTTGGGACAAAGATGATAGTGACAAACTGTATAGTGACATGGCAGTGACAAGCTGTTTGGGGACAAATGTTGCCGTGACAAGTTGTTTGGACACAAAAAGAGGGCAGTGACAAGCTGAAGGAGACAAAGCTGCATGGAAATGTACATACCCGTGCCAAGCTATATGGACACAAAAATGACAGTGACAGGCTGTTTGGGCACAAATATGGCACTGAGACAGATAACAATAGCAAACAGTTTGGGTATAATTATATAAGTGACAAGCATTTGTGGCACAAAGATAGAAGTGACGAGTTGTTTGGGCACAAATATGACAGTGAAAGGTTGTATGGGGACAAATATAGCATTGACAAGAGTGTAAGCTTTATTGGCAAAATGAATTACATCAAAGTGTGAGATTAGGCAATAAACAGAATTACATTTTAGTTAATTATCATGATATAACATAATGGATGTGGGTGGGTATGATTTTGGTGGGCATGGGTTTAGGGGACAGCATTTTATCCTTGGACCCAGACAGCACAATGTCTTGGGTTGGCCTTGGTCTGGTCCAATATGCTGGAAAAACATACTAATGAAAATGTCAGCATGTTCTGTGCTTCCTCTTCTGCTACAGAAGCTCTGGCTTCCCTCCTCTTCTCACCATCCTCCTGCTTTACTGCCATGTTTTCTAACCATTCACATTCATATTTCCATTCTCTTTAGCATAGCCGTTCACATTCACTTGTACTTCACCATCATTATTCTTAACTGTTTGCATTCCCATTGTCATTACCATAGTTAATACCATTCCCATTCAAGAATGTTTTCATTCCTCCCAGCTTACATGATTGACCCAAAAACACACCACTTGATAACTCTGAACAAAGGTGTTTAGGAAGTCTTTTTACATGGTAGTTCATTCAAAAACAAATTTTAAACAGGAAGAAATGGCGACCAGATACTATCCTGTGGTGTGCAACCCCTCTGTGGGTTTAACAGCTAAGAAATTAGAAACTGAGGGACGCCTCTAGAATATTTTTTCTATTTGTCAGTTCATTGTCTTGGTGTAACAGCCATTTTTGTTGCAGTGGACTAGATACCATTTGTTTTAACATTCCATTGTTTAAAATTATTTTTCTATTGTTTTCTATGTTTTCTTTTCATCACTTCATCTTTATCTGAACTGGGTTTGGATATATTTAACCTTATTTTACTTACAGAAAATGAGAGGCCGATTTGACATGGATGGGCAATAGACATGTGCAAAACTAAAAATTTTTTTCCATTCGGACGAAAATGTTATTTATTTCGTCTAAAACGAATTTCGTTCATTACTGCATTCGTTTCAGACGAAATTCGTTCATTATTTTAGTTTCGTTAATTTTAATTTGTTCGTTTTATAGAAATACAATGTAATACTATTGGCTTTCTATAAACCGAACGAGAGCCCCATTCATAAGAAATTCTTATGAATGGGGCTCTCGTTCGGTTCATAGAAAGGCAATAGTACTACATGTTTTCTATAAGCCGAAAGTCTATAAACCGAACGACTTTCGGTTTATAGACTTTCGCCTTATGGAATACATGTAATCCTTTGGCTATTCTATAAACTGAACGTTCGGTTTATAGGCTGTCGGCTTTTAACTATACGGAGACAAAGTCTCCATTCATAATCTGCTTATGGAATACATGTATTCCTATGGCTATTCTATAAACCGAACGTTCGGTTTATGGAATAGCCATAGGATTACATGTATTACATAAGCCGAAAGTCTATAAACCGAACGTTCAGTTTATAGGCTGTCGGCATTTAACTATACAGAGACAGAGTCTCCATTCATAAAATTATGAATGGAGACTTTGTCTCAGTGTAGTAAAATGCCGACAGCCTATAAACCGAACGTTCGGTTTATAGACTTTCGGCTTATGTAATACATGTAATCCTATGGCTATTTTATAAACCGACCGTATAGTTAAATGCTATTGTATTCTATAAACCGACTATTTCGGCTTATAGAATGCAATAGTACTACAAATGGACGAATGAACGAATGATTTTCGTTTATTAACCATTCAATCATTCGGCTTTCGTTAGCTTAGCATTTTCATTCTTAGTTTTTTCGGACGAATATGCTATTTTTTTTGCAATCGTCCGAAAACTAATGCACATGTCTAATGGGGAATATAACAAGACTTTTAGAGAACTTATAACAAATGTAAACCTCAAAAAACACAACCAAAAGTGTGGAGTTCGTTTTTTTGAGACTTGTTATAGGGTGTATAAAAAAAGCTGATTTTGGCAGTTCATTTGTAGTTCATATGTCAGTTTACTATAGCTCATTTTTCAGTGAATACCCCCAAAAGAATGATATCCAACTGAAGAAAGTCATAAGATGTCTATAACTACACCCTTAAAGGGTTATGTTTTGAGAAAGTCATAAGGTGTCTTCAAACCACAATGTCTGCACTCTCTATTGTGGGGAAAATCCATAATGATATGGGCAGCCATCTCAGGTAAGCTAGCAGTAGCTAGAATTAGTACTCCCATCAGTATACAGTGGTATCTCATGCTTAACCGAGGAGTACCCTACCATATGCTATACTCTTCATCGAGGTTCCATCCTCACTCGTTACAAAGCTTTTTACTACTGTTATCAAGGACTGATTAGTAGACCAATAGACCTACAACACCAATCATTGATTTAGGTGTAAAATTAGACACACCTTGAGGCTGACATTTAATGGGCTAGGAAAGGAATTGTTATTTTTGCCTCTCCACAGCTTCAGGCACTTCAGGCTTATCAGTCCTTATGCTGCAGAAGAGGGGATCTTTCCCAAAACTGCAAAACTGATGAACATTCTGTATGGAACATTGTCCTGATCGGCAAATTACTTATTTAATGTGTTTTTACTTAAATGAAAAGGACTAAAAGTTGAAATTGAAGTTGTTAATGCTGTTAAGTCAGACAGTTGATGAGCTATAACAGCCTATAAATTATAGGCAAGCAAAATCATATTAGTTAGTTTCAATAAAGTCGTACATTGCAATTTGAAAGGGTTGATTTTCAGTGCCTTTCCATATTTTGGATACACTGACTAAACTCCTATTATATATATATATATATATATATATATATATATATATATATATATATATATATATATATATATATATATATATATATATATATATATACACACACACACACACACACACACACACATATACAGGAACATTGTGATGCTAAATTGAACTGGGGCACTGGTATGTACTATTCACACTGGCAGGAGGGAAGAGCAGAAACTGCAGCAGGAAACGTAACCCAAGAAATGTAATAAAAACAGATTTGGCTTCTAGTACCACTTCCATGCATATGAAACTCAAATTTGATCTAGTTTCTATATCACCAACTCACAGTTAACTATTTTCTCCCAGCTTCAGGTGGATAATCTTCCCTGCTATCTGCATGGCCTCTAAACTTTTCATGTAGTCTACAATCTGGTCCCTATTGGACTACTAGACTTCCCCCAGCCTGACCCCACCTCTGCAGTACACTCCACACTATATGCAGTTCTCTCTCATTCTCAGTCTTCCTTAATAAAAATAAAACTTGTCAAATTGTTTGCTCCAGTGGCACACAATAGCAGTGGGGATGAGGGGGAGGGGAGATTGTCCAGTATATACACACTAGCCTCTCCACACTGTCTGTCCAATCAGAGAAGTAGAAGAATATCCTTATATCTGGTGGTCCATATCAGTATGCCTCCCTTCCTTTTCTTCCAGTACACTAATAAATGATATCAATGTCTTGCATACTTGGCCTTCATGCACTGCAGTGTTTCAGTTGCAATTGCTCAGCCCCTTTTTAACCATAGTCAGTAGTTAGAGTATAGGGGTGATGGTGGGGATTTTAAATAACAAATCACAAGCAAAGTTATAAATATGAATAATTCACATCAAACCAGTTTAATTTTCCTTATGATTTTTCCACTATGGGAATTTTGACTTGAATTGCTCTTGACAGATGACCAGTATGTTTCAGTCAATGTTTGTTGATTACATCCGTGACAAATAAACACCTTGATGGCCAACACTACAAATGCTATGGCCCTGTCACTTACATACTCTCTCTTTTGCAGAGTAGTAGCCCACTCCTCATTTCATACAATTTACAACATGCATCATGAACACACACACACACCTCACTGAGAAGTGCCATCTCTTGAGACAGATATAGGGCAATGGCCAAGTTTTGCTGATATTCTCTATGATATGCCTTAATCAAAAGACAACAGGATGTGAGTGAAAGAGGAACCTACTTATTTACATGGCTGTGTTATCCATTCATCTCACATTAATGTATAGTATAGCACAAAATGTAACCTTTCCAGCACTTCATTATCCACCCATACAAACACGCTGTACACATGCTGACACAGTGTCATGATTATTTTACCCAGACCAGGGCTTGAGAAATACTTGCAGACTTTAGAAGCCAACCAGGTGAAATCAGGAGCAGGTCTGGTTATGTTTAGGAGCCTGGGAAATGGTAGACTTATATGTAAAATAATCCAAAATGTGACTTATATGTAAAATAATCCACAATGTTAGTAGAGATTTTGGGAGTTATGACTCTTTGGTTCCTGCATAATTGTCTAAACAGTCTCCTTTTTTTTGGAGTCCTGGTAAGTATGCTCCTGGGATTTGTGAAACCCTTACTTTACCTATGACTAGGGTTGCTACCTGGCCGGTATTTTACCGGCAGGCTGGTAAAAAAAAAAAAATTGGCATCAGGCCAATGTTAAGTCAATGGAGACAGTAGCAAAGCCAGTATTTTTCTGATGAAAAGGTGGCAACCCTACCCATGACTTGATCTCACACCTATCAATAAATTAAACTTGTAATAAGTTACAGATAAGCTATATGTAAGGGCTACAAAAAAAAAAAAAAAAAAATAAAACAGGGGTACAGAGAAATAAACTCAGTATTAAAAGCGGGCATATTTCCAGGTTCTAACTGGAGCCCCCTTAAAAAAGTATTGCACATTGATGGTAATATTATTAATTACATTAAAACCTGCATGCCTGTTCATGTTTCTGATTTATGTAGATATAAAAACTTAAAATCGTTCAGTGACCTGAAATATGTTTACAAGAGATCAATTATTCAACAGACAAATGTTTTGGCTGCTATGGCCAATTAGAATGTCTACCAACCATCAATTGTATGAATTAAAACTGGAAGCAACACTTATTCTGTTAAAATCTGGCACAATTAATCATGCGACATTTATGATATCAACGGCTGCTTAAGTGGGCGACGAGGCATTATAAGGTGTAAATATAAGACATCTGCCATGCTGAAACTTTGGATTGAAATCACAGATCAAAAGACTGAAATCTTTGTTTCCAACAAGAGTGAGAATAAAAAGCTAAAAATATGTTATGAAAAATGGATGGTGCTCTATTCATGGAAGTTAGTGTAAAGGAAAAGACAAGAAAACAGCTTGATTTTAGTCTAAGGTGTGGAATGTTTACAGGTTCAGATATTATCTGTGATCTGTGCTATCGGTTTTCTTTTACACATCATGTAGCTAGCTATCATCTTACACTTTTGTATTTGTCAACTTTAAAGTAGTGACATGCAGCAAGGGAGACTCTGGTCTTCTGTCAGCCTCATGGGCCCACTGAACCACAGTTTGTGTGCCCCCCAGTATTTCCTGGGTTATTTCCTTAGGGTAGGTCATTTAATATTTTTTAAGATTATTAGATTAGTGCTTCTCAAACCTGTCCTGGTCCAGGATTTAGGGATTACCCAGTTGTGTTTAAATAAGTTCCCTAGTTTTATGTATAACACCTGGTGTGTATCCCTAGGTTTTAAGGAACCACACCAGGTGTTACACATATTCTTATTTACACACAACAGGGTAATCCCTAAATTCTGGACCATTTGTGTTCCTCAAGGACAGGTTTGAGAAGAACTGTTTTAGATGACTTGACTAACAGCGGTTTCCAGCTGACCTGTCCTGTCTGTGTGTGTGTAACGCACGAGGTCCCAGATGGTAATAGACCCTGAGCGCCCGAGATCAGGAGCTACAGTGCAGTGTGGAGACACAGGACCTGGTGCTGGGTAACTGCAATCGCTTGGAGGTTGGGGACCCCAAGTCTTTGCAGCCACAACCAGGCCTTGTGAAGCAGTTGCTGTATCCAGGTACCAGGGCCTAATAGGAAATGAACTAAGTGATAGCTAAGCAGAGCTAAAACAGAAAAGTGACTGAGGAAGAGCAGAACTAAAAAATACAGAATGCAGGGCTACAGGACAGAGGGTAAACATAAGCAAGAAAGCAGAAACCAAACTAAGGACAAGCGATACAAGGCATGGGGTTAAGGAACACAAAAGGCACATACAAAGGAACAAACATAAATACAGGAACTAGCCTAACACTAAATATGGCAAAGGTGGGGGTTTGGTTCAAACAAATTGGCCAATTTAGATGTTAGCTTGCCAACCACATCAAGGTACCCCACATTAGGCAAATCCCTAACTAAAACATAATATTACAAAAGCATAAATAGAATCTAAGACAAATAAATGGCATAGAACTTAAACACAGAGAAAATACCTGTAGACTGCTGCAAAGGACTGAAAAGCAACGGGTGTGGTTTAAATAGAAAACTGACAAAGCAGAAGGATAGAGAGAAAACCTGTAATGGAACATAAGGACAGGCAGGGCAAGTATACAGGGCAAGGCAGGATACAGAAAAGCCTGGATACCGCCTGGGTGAGTCTGCACAAGGGTGCATTGTTACAGTGTGATAGTAATAAATGAACCCCAAAACCTTTGCATCTTTAACTTTGCATGATTCATTTATTCCTGGTGTTCGTCAGGAGTAATCCGTAAGTGGAGCCTCCTTCCACAGCTATTAAAAACAATGAAACAGTTTCAGCAGCTGACAGAAAACATAGAACTTCAAAACTATTGCTACGGAAGCAGGGGTTCGAAGTACCCCAGATCTTCGGAATGCTCAGCTATTTATTCATAAGTAAGGGAGAGGTAGACATCAGCCACGCACAGCCAGAGAGTCTTCAGCATCTTGACATTAGCTGTCAGGCTTAACGTGATCACACAACTCCCTCTTGTACTTGAACATGCTGACTAATACACCATGTACAGTATCCCTGAACTGGCTCAAACCCACTGAAGGGAAGTCTGACTATGCAACAAAACCATGGTGTAGAACAGAAAATGGCGTGAAATTAACCTTTACATTGCCGAGGGTGCTACACTAAGATTATTCAAGGTAACTTACAGCTTGCATTTTTCTGAAACCAGTGTTGATTACTTTTTTTTTTTTTAATCCAAGTTTTTTTTTTTTCTAAAATATCATTGTAAATAACATTGCTGTATAGCAGGAAAATAAACATCATATAAAATTACACATAAAAACATAAAGCTATTATCACCTGACAGCAAATTAAATAGCATTTTGTATAAGAGATAGCAAAATGTGCTATATCAAATTTTCATAATCATAAGACAATAATACCAAACATCATTATAAACACTTAAATACGAAGGATAAAATAAAAAATGTAAAAATATAAAAAAAAAGAAGGGAAAGAAAATAAAATAAAAATATTAACTATAAGAATGCCAGGTGAATTTCACGATCAAAAACCCTATAATCAAGATATAGGTAAAATCCTGTACATAAAAACATAAACGCATCAATCACTGACGTTCAAATCACATCAAATGGTTTGTCCTAATAGAAAATTTGAGACTAAAATACACTTATAAAATAACCATATATATATATAAAATTTGCCTTGTTATAGCGTTAACCTATTACCAGACACACCGGCATTAATTAGTACCGAAAAAATAACACAACAAAGAAGAAGGAAATATAAGAAAAGAGAATAGAAAAAGCTGAAATAAGAATGTAGACAGAGCGAGAGAAAAAAAAAAGAAAGAAGAATAGGAAAGATTATTAGCGGTTCCAGAGTGGACATGCGGCATACGCAAGTGAGCGCAGCCCGCAAAAAAAACGGTGGGCTACGGGTCACATATGTGGCCCAAAAATTATCACCACTTTTGTGTGGAGCGAGGTGACTTCAACTTTGGTTGAACATGGTTGCCATTTCAGCCTTCAAAACCCCCTATATATCGAGGAAAAGCTTGCGAATATCACCTTTCGTCGAGGGGAATGCATCAGATAGGTCCGGCAGCAGTGGCGTCACGAGGGGGGAGCGGTGAGTGTGGACCACACCGAGTGACACCTCCAGCGGGGGTGACACCCGTGCTGCCGGCACCCCCTACATTAAAAAAAAAATCAATAACTTACCTCCTTGCTGCTGTCTCCCGGTGCAGGTCCGTGGCTGTGAGGGAAGCGTTGTGCGCTCCCCTCCAGCGTTCGGCTTCAATAAAGTTTGTTTAAACATTTTTTCCAACAAACTTTATTGATCCGCGTGGCTGTGAGGGAAGCGTTGTGCGCTCCCCTCCAGCGTTCGGCTTCAATAAAGTTTGTTTAAACTTTTTTTCCAACAAACTTTATTGATCCGCGTTGCTGGAGGGAAGCGCAGAACGCTTCCCTCACAGCCACGGACCTGCACCGGGAGACAGCAGCAAGAAGGTAAGTACTGGCTGGGGAAGGGGGGAGGAGGGTGCAGCAGGGGGGGGCATAACGAGCATACTGAGGGGCAATATCCTGGCATATTAATTGGCAATATCCTGGCATATTAATTGGCAATATCCTGGCATATTAAATGGCATATTGGGGGCAAAATCCTGGCATATTAAATGGCAGATTGGGGGCAAAATCCTGGCATATTGAGAGCAAAATCCTGGCATATTAAATGGAATATTGGGGGGCAAAATCTTGGCATATTAAATGGCATATTGGGGGGCACAATACTGGTATATTAAATGGCATATTGGGGGGCAAAATCCTGGCATATTAAATGGCATATTGGGGTGCAAAATCCTGGTATATTGAGAGCAAAATACTGGCATATTAAATGGCATATTTGGGGGGGCAAACTCCTGGCATATTGAGGGGCAAAATCCTGGCATATTAAATGGCATATTGGGGGGCAATATCCTGGCATACTGAATGGCTAAACCCTGGCATATTGAATGGCTTAATCATGGCATATTGAGTGGCTAAATAATCCTGGCATATTGAGTGGCAAAATAATCCTGGCATATTGAATGGCTAAATCCTGTCATATTTTAATTGGCAAAGTGATGCTGTGGCATGGTCTGTGGGGCAAAATAACATACTATGTGGAAAGTGACACTGGCTAGTTCTATGGGGCAAAGTGACACTGTGGCATGCCAAATCGTGTAGGTGCAATATGAGTGCAAGCCAAGTGCTGTGGGTGCAATATAGGTGCATGGCAAGTTCTGTGGGTACTGTATGGTGCTGTGTTAAGTCCTTTAGGTGCAATGTGGGTGCATAGGAAGGGAATAAAAAATAGGAATGCAATTTTTCAATAACATTTTTATTAAATAGAATATTAAATGATTCAAATAAGTATAAATGCAACTAGTTATAGTGAGATGTCTGTGTTTATAGATATGTATTGTTTTCGAATTGTACAATTGTCACCTTGTGGGCCTCCTGTGTGTCGCATAATTAATGACTGTCCCATGTGTGGCATATTTATTGGGCCCCATGTGTGGCATAATTAAGGGGCTCTTTTGTGTGGCATAATTATGGGGCGCTTGTGTGTGGCATAATTAAGGGGCGCCTGTGTGTGTAGCATAATTAATTGGGCTCCAAGGTGAGGCATAATTTATGGGGCTTTGGTGTTGCATAATTTATGGGGCTCTTGTGTGTCATAGTTATGGGGCTCCTGTGTGTGGCATAGTTAAAAGGCTCCTGCATGTGACATAATTTGTGGGGCTCCTGTATGTGGCATATTTAATGGGCGTTCTGACTGGCATTACTAAGGAATCTGTTTGGCATTGTATTGGAGGAAATCCAGGGGGGTGACACCATGAGTTACCGCACCGGGTGACACCAACCCTAGTGACGCCTCTGTCCTGCTGGCACTTAGATGTCGGTGTCATTCGTGGGATAAAAGAGTCTTCGGAAGATTCATCCGAGTCATTCGGATGCACCGAATCAGTAACTCCAGGTATGGCCTGCGTGGGCCCTTGTGGCCTAGTCAACAAAGTGCCAATATCTGCCGTTGTTGAGCGGGTGGGCAGTCCAGATTTCTTAGATTTGCGCCCCATTGTGTCAGCAATCCGGGGAGTACGTTTTTAGCCAGTTCTGCCATCAGATAGATCAAATGTAAGTAGAAGTCGGTCGGAGCTCAGCCAGCACACAACCGCTCATCTCGAACATCGGCTCCGCCCACCAGTGTTGATTACTTTTAATTCTCGGTAAACAGTTTGCTCTTATTCCATAAATGTGATGGAATCAAAGACGCCTTAAGAAGCATACTCTCACCTCAGTTGTGATGTTATGATATTAGTTCAAAAAGTTTTTGAATCACCTTTTCATGTCTCATTTATTACATTCCAGCCATATGCAGCCGTTTCTGCTTGTGAGCATTGGTTAGTGGTGGTCGAATAGAAGGTTTATGCACAGTTGCAAGACTCTGGAGGACTCTACACCTTGATGTCCGTGGGACTCCAGAGGCACCAGCAGCTTCAAATATCTGTTTGCTGCTATGTAATGGTATTTTAGCAGCTGCTCTCTTGATCCCAGGGCCGGCCTTAGGGGTGTGCGACCTGTGCGAGCTGTCCGTCATAATAGACTGCCGTGTCGGGCAGCATGGAGGATGTCTGCAAGTATCGTGCAGAAATCCCCCGGCTGCCCCCACTAGCCACCAGGGATCAAGGTAAGGGGAAGGGAGGGAGGGGGGGCAGAGAGACAGGGGGAGGGAGGGAGGGGGGCAGAGAGACAGGGGGAGGGAGGGAGGGGGACAGGGGGGACAGAGAGACAGGGGGGAGGGAGGGGGCAGAGACAGAGTCAAGGGGAGGGAGGGGGTTAAGAGACAGAGACAAGGGGAGTGAGGGGGTTAAGAGACAGAGACAAGGGGAGTGAGGGGGTTAAGAGACAGAGACAAGGGGAGTAATACATTTTTTGATATCATAATTTTTTATTAAAAAAGCAATTTACATATGAATATATACAAGTTGAACTTTTTTCCTATAGGGTAGTCTTATATTCAGGCTTTTAGTTTTTTTCCTAATGGAATATCCAAAGTTTGGGGGGTCGTCTTATAATCAGGGTCGTCTTATAATCGAGCAAATACGGTATATATATATATATATATATATATATATATATATAATAAAATATTATTGTTTGATAATGAAAGAAAGTACAGCAAAATCTAAAGACATCTTTCACTGAGATCCATGTGTCTGAAAGGTATTTATTAAGGAAGGAACCAGGTTTTCAAGTGTGGGTGTAGTTGGCCTATTAAGCAAATAGCCTGCAGTGAATTTTGCCAACTAGTTTTCTTTTTTTCATGCAGTCTCACAATTAGCCACAGGAGACATTTTTAACCTGACTGGATGCTCCCATGCTGCCTTTCTACATTTTGTATGTAGACCTTTTGTATGCAGATCCACTTTATGAAATTCTAACAACAAAATAGCATCCATCATAAAACATGATCATGTATATAATCCGAAGTCATGCAGCAGGATTAAGTTACTTTAGTAAACATGGCTTCTCCTATACCACGTGAATGCTACACCTAGTTATAGAAGCTACTGTACATATCAGATCTCTGGGCATGGTATGATGTGTCATCACTGTTTATCCCTAGTTGCCTGGGAATCTGAACACCCTTTCTGAGTGTACGATTTAAATTGTGGTGTTAAGTTCCATATGCCTGTCTGCTTGCCTTTAAAAAGAAATTAGCAGAGAAGTGCAGAATGCTATCAAGCCTCTAGTTATAGTTTGTGCAACATGAGTGTCACGAAGTGAATCCTGACAGCCTGCATGACTGGGGTTCTTGGAAAGCACTGGGGGCCAGAAGACTCACCGTGGACTATGGACCCTGTCTTAATTTGGGGGTACACACTTTGAGGGCACCAGTGGAACGCTGTTTCCAACTGCACTTTAAACACAGGCTGATTCAGGATGTCAGCTAAGCTGTATACCCTGGGATCCAAACCTTTGTCCCATTCATTGTGTTTCCCCCAGGTTAAGAAATGTGATTATATGTTAGTGTTGAAATGTGTACTTGTCTAATCAATAAGTGTTTACTGTCCTTTGAGCCATTTATTGTCCCTTGTAGTCTGGATGTCTGGATCTTAAGATTGCATGTTTATTTTATGTAAAGTTATACTGTGTTTAATTCCCTGTTTAAATAAGGTCTTCTACTATTTGAGGCTCACCATAATATAATTAGTTTATCATGTGCCTCCCCCCCAGTTGATGTCATGTTTGTGTGTTTATAAGTCTGTGCTGTTTTCGCAAATAGAGTAGTTGTTCATTCTTGCTGTACCTAACTGCTAGTGGTCCTGTGTGCTATTTGGGTACAAAGAGCAAGGGTCCAGAAAAGAATTGCTGGATGGATGCTGAGGTAGGCTAAGGAGGTGATTTCACACAATGGACAGAGGTGCTACCGGCCTTGGGTAGCCGTTCTGTTACAATGAGTAATAATTGTGTTGAAGCAATGAGTGCTCATGGCCTATATTTTTCTAAAATTTCATCTAGTTTTAAGGAAAATAACTTACATAATTGGGGTTCATACCTGACATCTCTGATAGACAGGAGTGTAACTAGAAACCACAGAGTCCCCATGCAAAAAATGCCCAGATTACCTCCCCCCTCCTTCACCAAGCAACATGTCCCACAGTGTCAGCTTTACCACAAAACAGCTAGGCAGCACTAACATTGTCCTCAAACAGCTTGTCTGTGCCATCTTAGAACACATACATCTTCTCTGTGCCATCTTAGCCCCCAAACAGCTTGTTTGTGCCATTTTTATCCCTGTCTCCAAACAGCTTGTCTGTGCCTTCTTAGCCCCCAGATTGCCTGTGCCATCCTAAAGAGGTATATAGATGAAGGCCTGTATCCATTAGGTGAAATACTGATTTGTTTGTGTATCATCCTCTCTCGTATTTCATCTTGTTTGCCGCTATGCCAGTAACGCTACCACAGTACTGGCAAATATTTTGTAACTGCACTTAATTTTCCTCAAAAGCAGAGGTAGGCAATAACTGTCTACCATGAACAATGATGGGGCATATTCCTGCTCAAAATCAAAGATGATTTGTATTAATAATGTGTACTAGATGATCCCCTTTTCCTAATTTCCTTTCTTTTTCTTGGTCCTACTATTCCTCATTTCCACCATCCCCAATAGAGCTACCCGTCACATAACCAAATGATGATGAATGATAGACAAGCATTCGGCTCAGTCATCAACCGCAATAAACTGAGCTCATCCAAATTTCAACTTCAATTGCGATTGCGAGAATTTACATAGGGCTATTTACCAACATATTTTACACAATTAGGAAACTTGTACAATTACTAATCCCTTCTCTATGAAGGAAGGTGAAGATTTAAAATATTGAACTGATTAACTTGTTATTATTTTGACAGTTTTCAGTCTTATGTCAAAGTCTGCCCAGAGAACTGAAAGGGTGGAAAGGGCAAGTGTGAGAAACCATTATTTTACAGAAAGTGTAGGACATATTTGGAATCAAATTCCAGTGGAGCTTTTGCTAGGCGCTAAGGTGGTTCAATTTGCCTTCACAATCAAGAGTGACACAGCAATTTTAGTGTAGGGTAGTGTGCACAGATCTGTGAGCTACCATAGCGAATAATACATGTAAGGAAATATCCTCTGTCCCTTAATGCGACCGTCTTGGTTTGACTTGTAAATACTGGATCCAGGAGAGCTATCTCACAGTGAATAACTGAGACCGACACCAATGCAACTGTGAAACAACTCTTTTAATTGTTTAAACAAGCGTATATAAACGAAGATAAAAGCATTAGTTACTACGATATAATTGGTTATTCTAATATTCTAATATGTAGAAAGGCGTGTTTTTACAAGGAAATGCACTTAAAACGTAATATGTAAAATAGTGTTACAAAAGTCGTTCTTATGGAAAATTACAGAACTTTCAGAGACAACTTGTTGATGTTCCAGAAACCTCTGTTCTGGCCTTGGAATAGTAAGATAAGACCATTCTAATAACAATTACGCTACTGGCGTGATCTGGCCTTCCAGAAGGTGCTGCAGACATCAGCTTCTTTGACACACTGTCGGCTTTTAACCGATGATTCATATAATATGGTTCTTCCCCTTTTGCTTCTGTCTATAAATCCTTAAATATTGCTGATATCCTTCTGGGGTATGCTGTTGGGGATCGAGGGGCAGATTTGTTTCATACATAGTCATCTGTGTAATGCCTTTAATAACCAATTTACGAAAACAGGGAATTATGCACAATACTACCAGTACGAAAATAACTAACACCACTAATATGATTATTCCCAATTGAGTTTTTCCAATCTCTTAGCCAACCAAAATATTGGTCCCAAGGCTTGGCAATACCTGAGTTCTTCTTCAGCTCTATGGATAAGTCCTCGAGTTTCTGTATAGCTATGGTAACCTTTCCATTAGGTCCTGTATTGTCAGGAATGTACGTACAACATGAAGTAGGGTCTGTTAATACCTTGCATACACCTCCCTTTTCAGCAAGGAGCATATCAAGAACCATTCTATTTTGGAATGTCATAATGGAGTCGGCTTGTAACTGTTCAGCCAGGCCTTTTAATGCATCTCTTGTATAATTAACAAAACATTGTTGATTATAATAAATATAGTTTATCCAGTCTACGTTTTTATTTACAGTGATTATAGGCCATATTGATTCAAAACCAGCAGCTACCTGATCTCGAGCCTTAAATTCATCGGGGACCCCTCTTGGGACTCCGATGGTATCAATATATACATGTAGGTCAAAACTACCCTGTGGGGTGACTGAACGTTTTGTTATGTGGGATATGCTCGTGTGGTGTACATTTTCTGTAAAAATATGGATATTCATGAGTGCTTTGGCAAGAGTGCATTCACCTTGCCAATTACCTTCTAATCTGAATCTTATTTTCTTATCACCACAGATCCAATATACATCACTTATTGAATATATTTGGTTTTGAGTTGTATCAGTGGACATGTTGCTATAAGAACTACAATATCCTTCTGAAAAATTGCCTACCGACCTACCAGTACTGCCACTCTTGTAACAGGTGTAGTTACCTGGATATATGGTAATACCCTCACCATGGCGAGGGGTGTTGGTGAGGAGAGGGTATTTGTGTTTCCATCCTTGGCATGTAGAATCATTGGAACTCGTATTGAGGAATGTTTGTAAGAAACATTCCTCAATATCAGAAGGTAAATTTAAAGGAACCGTGCCAAGGTGAGGTCGTGCAGAACCACATATACATACATAACAATTTGATTTATTTACTGATGTGGCGCTGTATTTCATCCATTCTAACCATAAATTGATATCTGAAAACCCTGTTTCGGCTGCAAATGTATCTTCAAATGTGGGATTGGAAATAGCTTTCATATTATTAAATAGAGACATACGGGGCGGAATGATGGCAACTGTTGGTTTGGATAATACAGGGGGTTTGTATCGTTGGTTATTAAACATATCATCAATATAAAAAGGGCAATGAATGCTTCCATCCCCTCCTGGATAATAAATCCTCAATATGTATCTCCCTCTATCACTAGGGGATGGGTTTTCAATATTTAAGGAAAGTTGGATTGCATCTGATTTCCTCATAGTCTTACAGTTATCATAATTGTAGGTTGCTATGTTTCCTACTTTCATGACGGTCATCCTGGTGAGTAGGTTTTGCCAAGTTTATCTTTTCGATCAAGGTAACTCTTAGGTTTTTATCCCCAGTCGTGTCCAGTGTTCCAACCCACTAATTCCCAATATTTACAATCATCCCCCCAATAGGAATCTGTTACACATATGTATGGAGTGACGCATATAGGAACAGTATCCCTATCACATAAACTGTGGTTGAATCTAAACGTAGCTACCTGGGTGTTGGATGAATTAAACCAAAAGGGGGTGTTGGCCCCTTTTGTGTTAGAAAATATATTTTTACCGTCATCATTATTCCGGTATATGGGGGTGCCTCCCTCTTGTGTAATATCTACTTCAGTTTGGGTATTGTGTATGTTACAGAAAAACAAAATCAACTTAATCGTCCACCATGTTCCAAAACTGAGGGAGTCTTTCATCATCTTCAAGGTCAGGGCTGTCTGCCCCCGTTAATACCTCAGCTGTGGGTGGGTTGTCTTCGAGGTCAAGACTGTCTGTCTCCGTTCTTACCTCCTTTGTTTGGTGATTCTCTTCGAGGTCAGGGCTGTCTGCCCCCGTTATTACCTCCTTTTTCTGTACCAATTTCACTCTTGTGGCATGTATCCACGTAGGGGAGTTTTCAGTTAGCACAGCTGTGCGGTTGATAGCCACTACCGTTGTCGTGGGTCCGTATGGGAAATCTCCAGGATTCTTCTTCCGAATAGCTTTCACTATCACTTCATCTCCGACCTGGAATGGGTGTGTTAGTTCCTGTGAAAGAGAGGGAGACTTACAAGCAACGTTTCCTTCAATTTTATCTAATGTTGTGATTAAATCACGTACATATTGTTCCCTTATGAGATCTAAATCTCCTTCTTGAACTACTAGGGGCTTCCTAGCCCAAGGGGTGGGGAAAGGACGTCCCATTAAAATCTCAAAAGGGGATAGACCTGTCTTTTTATTGGGGGTCATTCTGATTTCTGCAAGTATTATAGGTAACATGGTTTTCCATTTCTCAAATGACCCTGCAGTAGCCTTTCTTAGTTTGTCTTTGAACGTTCTGTTCATGCGCTCTACAATCCCTGAACTCTGCGGGTGGTATGGGATGTGAAATTTCCATTCGATGTGAAGGAGTTTCACTAGTTCTTTGTTTACTTTACAAGTAAATGCGGGACCTTGATCAGACTCAATCTTGGTTGGGCATCCCCATCTGGGAATAATGTCTTGTGTTAAAATGCGTGCAACTGTTTTGGCATCCTCTCGTTTGGTAGGGAAAATTTCAGGCCAACGTGAAAACATGTCCACAATCACTAAAGCATATTGCTGGAGTCCCTTTTTTCGTGGTACATGTGTGAAATCAATTTGTAAATGAGTAAATGGTGCTGTGGGATATTCCAAATGTTGATGTTTAATTGATGTATTGGTGTTAGGATTATTTCTGAGACATGTGATGCAGCGTTTAATGTAATCATTGATTAATGTGCGTGCGTCTGTCAAGTAAAAAGAGTCTGTCAGTAATGTGTGTGTTGTCTGTATACTGTTGTGTCCAATGCCATGAAAATGTGATATGAAAAGAGCTGCACTATGTTGGGGAATACATGGTTTCCCCTCTTTGCAGATCAATCCACTCTGTGGATTTTTTTGCAGCACAGGATAACACCAGTCCTCGAGATCATATTGTGAAGCTGTAGCTTGTAAATCAGTAATCATTTGGGCTTCCTCGAGGGATGGAGGTTTTAGTATGGCCATTTGTTGGACTGCTGGAGCTTTAAGGGCAGCCTTTTTAGCTTCCATGTCCGCAAAGGCATTGCCTTGTGAAACATGATCTTTGCCCCCTGTGTGGGCACGGCAGTGTACAATAGCCAATTGTGATGGTAATTGGATTGCTTGCAGTAAATCAGTGACTAGATGTGAATGTGAAATGCGCTTACCGTCAGCTGAAATGAAACCTCGGCGCAGCCATATAGTGCCGTGGTCCCAGACAACGCCATGGGCATACTTGCTGTCTGTGTAAATGGTGACAGGCTTACCTGTATAGTATTGGCAGGCGCGGGTAAGAGCAATAAGTTCTGCGGCTTGTGCTGACTGATAAAGAATAGAATCAGAATCAATAACAATATCTGGCAACATAACAATAGCATATCCTGCATGGTACGTTGTGTCATTGGGACGGCTACAGGAACCATCAACAAAAATTTCTGGGGCCAGTGGAATGGGGGTGGATGACAAATCTATTCTGGGGGAAGTTTCATGTTTGATACAGTGTAAGCAGTCGTGTAAATCGGGGAGTTTATCCTCTTCCCCTTTGAGACCCAAAAGGGCATTTAGGATAGCTGATGGTCCAGAATTATGTGCTGCGTGCTAAACTTCTAACGTGGGATTACTGAGTAAAAGGATCTCATATCCTGATAAACGTTGTGCTGACATGTGTTGTTTGTGTAGTCCCTTAAGGAGACCTAAAACATCATGTGTGGTGTGGAGTACAGTGTGGTGTCCCAGAGTGAGTGGGGTAGATAATTCCACCATCACTGCAGAGGCTGCCAGAGATCTTAGACATGCCGGCATTCCTTGTACAGAAACTGGCATAACCTTTGAGAAAAATGCACAAGGACGCAACTTGCCTCCGTGAAATTGGGTGAGCACCCCCGCCATAGTTTTACAGTTTTGTCTGGCAAA
Organism: Pelodytes ibericus; assembly: GCA_036172795.1. Lineage (NCBI taxonomy): Eukaryota > Metazoa > Chordata > Amphibia > Anura > Pelodytidae > Pelodytes > Pelodytes ibericus. The sequence continues at coordinate 88,470,505 of CM069861.1, forward strand.
TATGTGAAATGACAATTTGTAGTCAGGGAGTCCTAAACCTGGGCTTGACATTAATGCACATTTCAAAAAATCATGAGCATGCAACATTTCTGGTGACCATTTGATAAGATCTGGCATGTCTGCCAGAGTGGTTTGTCTCAATATGTTATCATAATATGAACAATCAGGAATCCATTGTCTGCAATAGTTAATCATTCCGAGAAAGGACAGCATGTCTTTCTTGGTGTGCGGGGTGACCAGTCCCGCTACAGATTGGATTCTTCCCGGACTGATTTTGCGTACCCTTTTGTGAGAACAAACCCTAAATATTCAACCTGTATTTGACACCATTGCATTTTTGTTAGAGAAACTTTGTGACCACATTCAAACAACCATTGTAACAGTGATAAACCATCTGCCAGGCAGTTCTCCTCTGACATACTACATAGCAGCAAGTCATCCACATATTGTAATAGGACAGAACCACAGGGGGGGTGCCATGATTGCAAAGTGGCTTGGAGGACAATACTGTACACAACTGGTGAATCAGTATAACCTTGGGGCATTCGTGCCCAAGTTAGTTGTCGACCCTCAAAGGAAAAAGCAAAAAGAGGTCTGGTCTCTTCGTCAACTGGGATCGAAAAGAAAGCATTCTTAAGATCAATGACACTAAAATAGACAGCGTCTGCAGGGATAGCTGAAAGTAACTGAGTTACATCAGGGACAATGGGTGCAATTGGGACAATGAGATGGTTAATTGCCCTAAGATCTTGCACAAATCTGGTAGTGCCATTAGCTTTGGCCACGGGGTTCACTGGTGTACAGAAAGGGGATATAACATCCTGAAGGATACCTTGTTTTAGAAAATCGGTAATCATAGGTCTGAGACCTTCTATTTTCTCTTTGGACAATGGGTATTGTTTTTGGTATACTGGTGTTATACCTGGTTTAAGTGTTGTTCTGTAAGGGGTGCAATCGATAAAACCTATGTCGTAATCACTAGTAGACCACAGCCGTCTATCTATTTGTTGTAATGACGGATGTAATGTGGTTGGTATATGTAAGAGAAACATCGGGGTGGAGGCAGTAACGGGCATAAGATCTGAACTAACATGTAGTCCGTCCTCAGTTACCTTAACTTGTAATTTTAATTTGAAAAATAAATCCCTTCCCAATAAACTGACTGGACAATTGGGGATTACGTGAAAAACATGAGTGGTCAAAAAATCACCGTCTGCAGTTTTCAAAATCAATGGATCAGTCTGGTAAGTTTTTGTTATAATCCCATTAATTCCCATAGAAGGATCGGACTTTCTGAGGGGTCCTTTGTAAAGATCCCCGCACAAAACACTGGTAGTGGCCCCACTGTCAACCATAAAACCTATTTTTCTTCCTTCAACCATTAAAATAATTAAAGGTGATTCTTTCCAGTGTTGTGTGATTTACATGAAAGTAGGGATGGAATCCTCCGGGCAGCATCATTGTTGATACTGTCTGTTCCAATCAAGGGGGAAGCGAGGACTCTGAAGTCCTTGTTCGTTTGTTTGTGGGGGATTATAGTGAGGGGGGGGGGATTATAGTAAGGGCTGTTGGTGTGGGCTTCCCGTCTCTGGAAATTATCCCGTCTCTGGAAATTATCCCATCTCGGGAAATTATCCCGTCTCGGGAAGGGACATTCCCGTGCCCAGTGGTCGGCTTGGCCACAATTAAAACAAACACTGGGTCTGGGAGGGTATTGGGGTGGCCCCTGTTGTTGGTCGTGGTGTGCAAATTTAGGGTTTCTATTGTTCCTGGGATCAGTGAATATTTGTGTTTGCTTTACCTGTGGTTGTCTGCAATTACCTTTGTAATTGTGAGTTAAAGAGGTAAATTTCTTTTGTTCAAAACACCCTGCTGCTTCTTTTTCATGTATGTGTTTCTCAAAATCTTTAAGATTATCGGATGTCCAGGAACTAACATTTTGTTTGAAAGTGAGTATGAGGCTGGATGTTAGGTTATTTACAAAAGTAGAAATAATGAGGCTGTCACTATTAATTGTTGGAAGACCGGCCTCATGAATCCAACATTCAATAAATCGTTTCCAGAACTCTGGAACAGTTTCAGTTGACTTTTGTTTACAGGCAACTGCAATGGGCAGGGATGGTCTTTGTGTGAAAACTTCTAACATGTGGTTAGTTATTTCTGTCCACATATTGTGTATGCCTGCATCAGTATTGAGTGCATATGTATCGGAGGTTATATTTTGTTGGACATTATTGATGGTTGGAACTTTGGTCCAATCCCATCCGGACCTGGATCCTATCAGTGTATCAATAATCAATCTGATATCTTCTTGGGTATAATTTCGGCCCTTACAGGCCTTTTTTAGATACATCAGAGTACCTTGTGGGGCGATTGTGGGTTTAGGACAATTTTTAATGATGCGATCAATATCGTCAATTTCAATGGCCTTTTTCATTAGTTGGTCTCCTATTGTCATGAAAGGGAGATTACATTTTACTTTGGTCCCTTTGTGTTTTTCCCGGACGAACCCCAAAATTGTAAGGACATATCCTCTGTCCCTTTTGTGTTTTTGTCGAGTAACAGGTGGACTAAGTATAGTTTGTTTAGTGGAGTCGGCACAGGTCGACACTCCGGTTGCTCCTAGATCAGTATCAGAATCGGAGTCAAACTGAAAATCCTGTGATCGCCAATTTTCATGGCTTTGATCAGGTAAGGGCATAGGGACAGGTTGTGGGAGTGGGGGTGCATCAGGGGCAACCCTGTGGGTTTGTGATTTGGGATTGTGATAGTTCTGTAATTCTTTTTCTATATTATGGAAAATAGCAGAATCATCACTGAGTTTATTTTTGGGGTTCTTATTTTTGGTAGAATTTGTGGATCTGTCATACCAATGTGGGGCAATTTCTAACCACTGTTCCCCTCCTAATTGCATATATTTGTGATCCCACTGTGGATCCCCGTGGTAATATGGAAAAGTTTCCTCGTCTCCGAGACATAGTCCCTTTACCATATCCATATGAAAAGGGTCATTATCTCCTGCCCTCGGAAATGAACTGCTGGATTTCATTAATTCAGTCCATCCGGCCATATTATCTACCCAGGGATTTATCAAAAAATAATTTGTGGGACTAACTCGGGCCACATATTGTTTACATGTTTCCCCAACATTTGGTATAGGGTAATCAGTTTTGGACTCGTAAATTCCCATTTTAAACTAATGAGTTTACTGTATAAATAATATAAATATTTATACTTACCACCTATAAACAAATAGCAGGGAAATAATTTTCTTAGACGTACACTTACCACCCGTCTAAGGTTCCTTATAACTCTATAATTAATCTTATATATATACATACATACAAATATACAATTAACATGCAAAATTACAATTAAACAAGCCAAACCAAGAATAGTCTAGTCTCCCTGAGACTGTAAATTTAAGTGTATAATACCCCTGGTAATAAAGTGAAAGATCTCCCTGAGATCTGGCTATGTGTCCCTGACACAAACCCAAAAAATAATAATAATAATAATACCCCTGGTATTAAAGTGAACGATCTCCCTGAGATCTGTCTGGCCTCCCTGAGACCGTAAATTAGCCTCCCTGAGACTGTAAGGATCTCCCTGAGATCTGTAAGTTAGCCTCCCTGAGACTGTAAGGATCTCCCTGAGATCTGTAAGTTAGCCTCCCTGAGACTGTAAGGATCTCCCTGAGATCTGTGTGTTAGCCTCCCTGAGACTGTAAGGATCTCCCTGAGATCTGTGTGTTAGTCTCCCTGAGACTGTAAGGATCTCCCTGAGATCTGTGTGTTAGCCTCCCTGAGACTGTAAGGATCTCCCTGAGACTGTAAGGATCTCCCTGAGATCTGTGTGTTAGCCTCCCTGAGACTGTGAGTTAGCAAGATCTCCCTGAGACCTGGTTATGTGTCCCGGACACAAAACCAAAACAAAAAAAAATATTATAAGGATGTATGTCCCTGACACACAAATATAAGGATCGGGATTTGGCCAGTGCCCTCAGTCCGATAGATAAACCAAAAAAAAGTATATCTTACCGGACAAAGGATGACCTTCCCGATCCCGGACGAGCCCCCAAATTGTAAGGAAATATCCCCTGTCCCTTAATGCGACCTTCTTGGTTTGACTTGTAAATACTGGATCCAGGAGAGCTATCTCACAGTGAATAACTGAGACCGACACCAATGCAACTGTGAAACAACCCTGATTTTAATTGTTTAAACAAGCGTATATAAACGAAGATAAAAGCATTAGTTACTACGATATAATTGGTTATTCTAATATTCTAATATGTAGAAAGGCGTGTTTTTACAAGGAAATGCACTTAAAACGTAATATGTAAAATAGTGTTACAAAAGTCGTTCTTATGTAAAATTACAGAACTTTCAGAGACAACTTGTTGATGTTCCAGAAACCTCTGTTCTGGCCTTGGAATAGTAAGATAAGACCATTCTAATAACAATTACGCTACTGGCGTGATCTGGCCTTCCAGAAGGTGCCGCAGACATCAGCTTCTTTGACACACTGTCGGCTTTTAACCCTCACAGATCCAAATTAATCCTTTCAATACACAATCCTAAACTAAGCCACAATAAAATACCGGTACACAAAGGATAATTGAGTGACTTTAAAAATAATCTTTAAAAAAATAATAAAACTCAATATTACCGGTAATTGGGAGGGGGGGGGACAAAAATGTATCTGAAAAAAAGCTTTTAATATAGAGACACAGAAAATAGTTTGGATTCTCCTTTGCCAAGACAATGCTCAAATGTAGTCCATCTACATCTGCAAACACAATTTCATATATAATAAGATAAAACTTTCTGAACATGCATGATGAACAATTCATGTTATGATACATTAGATAAGCATTTCATTATTTACATACATATGCATACAATACATTCAGAGCTTGGTATAGAATTTTAAGGGTTAGAAAATCCCAAAAAGCTAAAAATCTAGGTAGGGCACCCTGATTGCAAGCTTCCAATATGTGATTTCAAAAAGAATAGACTGAATTTTATTACGTATCTGAAGAGACCTTTTTAATAGATTTGTTGTCCATTTTTAAAAATGCTGATTTTTCAGATTGCAGCAAACCAATATAGCATAGTCAGAAAACGAAAGATATTTAATAATTTTACGAGTTGCAAGACTGTGTTTCAGGTTTTTGTAAATTTTCAATTTCAAGTGTTTTGCAGTCAGGATCGGGGGGTCGAACTAGTGGCTATTACTGACGTTATGATTTTGTATATTTTGTATATTTCCTATATTATTGCTATGTATTGCTGCTCACTGCACTCACTCGAACATTCCCCATCTGAACCCCTGAGTCAGATCACTGTTCTAAATTCTTGTTACCACGTACCTTACTACTGTGTTTTTTTTTCACCTATGCATTCTTGTTATTGTTGACATTATTGCTGTTTCAATACTGCCTAAATGATAAGTTCCCTCTTGGAAACCTAACGTAAAGAGGATAGAGCCGCACTCTTCCAAGTGTTGAATTGTTTGTTTAAAACTTGATGAATTTACTTTGTTGGGGATTTGACAATGTATACATCACCATTTTACCATGGCCGCCCTTGGAATCGCTCCTATCTAGTCTCCCTTTTCACTCTCTCTCTCTCTCCCCCCCTCACTTCCTCCTTGCTACCCCTCCTCCCTCTTTTGCTTCTCTTCTCTCCAATACACCCCCCCCCCCCCCATTTTTATTTGTTTTGTTTTGTCACCTGACTTGGTGTCTCTAGCACCCTCATGACGAAACCGAACTATGGCCACATATGGCACCAAAAACACTTAACGTCAAGGATCTGAACGTCCATGAAAAAGGCTCCCATTTACTCAGAGATCTTAAGTTCCACCATACATCCGTGGTGTTCCTACAGGAAACTCACTTCCATGCCAACTCCCACTCTAAACTCGTGACTCCGGATTTCCCATTGGGTTTTTTTTTGCATCGACGCCTCAGCAAAAATTAAGGGTACGGCTATCCTATTCTCAAAACATACGTCATTCCTAGTGAAGGGTCTCCTGTCCTCTGAGGGCAGATTTGTGATGGTCAAAGGCACGAAAGCTGACCAAATGTAAACCTTTGTAAACCTTCCTAACACTCGACAACAGGTAGTCCTAGCGGATATCCTGATAATGCTCCCCCCCTTTTCCGAGGGTATTTTTATACTTGGCGGTGATTTTAACATCACTTTAGAACCCAACTTAGACACTTCTGCTGGACAGTCCCACACCCCGTGCCATGTCACATGCACACCGATAAATTCATGGCTCTATATGATAAAATTGCCTCTTTGGAGTGCTTCCACAAAAAGTCCCTAGCTGATGAAGATCTTTAGCAGCTGATCTTAGCTAGAAAGGAATTGGCCACTATGCTCAACGCACAAGACTGCAGGATGTTCACCCGATGCTGGGCGGTGTGAGCACAGCGACAGACCAGGCAAATACCTGGCCCGTGCCTTATGTACCAAAAGACAGCTGACATACATTGACAAAATACATGATCCTCATCTGACACAGACTCCCTAGAACACCGATTTCCTTATCAGAGCTATTGTATGCTGTTAAATCATCAAAAACAGGTAAATGCCCCAGACCCGACAGTTTACCTCTCCTCTATTACAAGACATGTATTGACACCCTCGGTCCCCAATTCGTACATGCCTTTAATACTACCCTGGACCAAGATGCCCTACACCCACACACCCTTTCTGCAACTATAGCCCTGATACCCAAGGAAAGGGAAAGACCCCGAACTATGCAGTAATTTTCGACTAATCTCCCTCTTTTGCCAATGCTTTTTGTTCTTTCCCTGGAACCTTTTATGGAAGCAGTCAGGGCTAACCCTGATATCATGAGCAAACAGTCGGGACAGGACTCACACAAGATCTTGGAATATGCAGACGACTAGTTATTTACCCTGACTAATCCCCAGGTGTCTATCCCAGTTTTATTAAGAGAATTTCAGGAATATGGATCTCTTGCTAATCTGAAAATCAATTTTTCCAAGTCGGAAATTTTGAACGTTACCCTGTCCCAATGGGAAGTCGATTCAATTTCAACGTCGTTTCCCTTCCGCTGGTGTAACAACAAATTAAAATACCTGTGGATTTGGCTGACTAAGGACACAGTTGACCTTTATGGGCAAGACTTCACACACACCCTCTCCATGCTACAAAAACACCTACTCAGGTGGGCTCCCTCACACATCTCATGGGCAGGGCGCATACATGCATTAAAGATGAATGGCCTTCTGAGAATCTTATACCTATTACAAACCGTCCCGATCAAACTTTCCCCTGCCATTTTTACTTCCCTCCAGATGATGTTCATCAAATTTGCCTGGGTTGGAAAACATTCCAGGATTCACTTTGACCTGTTCTCCTGTCCTAAATCAATGGGAGGTCCCGTGGATTACAACACACCATGACTGATGGACAACTGGTGACCACTCACTGGTATCAGCCTCCCACACGGATGCTCTAAATCAGGGGTCCTCAAACTTTTTAAACAGGGGGCCAGTTCACTGTCCCTCAGACCGTTGGAGGGCCGGACTATAGTAAAAACAAAAACTATGAACAAATTCCTATGCACACTGCATATATCTTATTTTGAAGTGAAGAAACAAAACGGGAACAAATACAATATTTAAAATGAAGTAAAGTTAAATCAACAAACTTACCAGTATTTCAATGGGAATAGTGTGCCAGTCAGATGCCCAGGGATATTATGCCAGTCAGAGTCCAGTAATATTATGCCATTCAGAGCCCAGTAATATTATGCCAGTCAGAGCCCAGTAATATTGTGCCAGTCAGATGCCCAGGAATATTATGCCAGTCAGATGCCCAGGAATATTATGCCAGTCAGATGCCCAGGAATATTATGCCATTCAGATGCCCAGGAATATTATGCCATTCAGATGCCCAGGAATAGAGTGCCAGTAAGAGCCCAGGAATATTATGCCAGTCAGATGCCCAGGAATATTATGCCAGTCAGAGCCCAAGAAAATTATGCCAGTCAGAGCCCAAGAAAATTATGCCAGTCAGATGCCCAGGAATAGTGTGCCAGTCAGATGCCCAGGAATAGTGTGCCAGTCAGATGCCTAGGAATATTATGCCATTCAGATGCCCAGGAATAGTGTGCCAGTCAGAGCCCAGGAATAGTGTGCCAGTCAGATGCCCAGGAATATTATGCCAGTCAGATGCTCAGGAATAGTGTGCCTGTCAGATGCCCAGGAATATTATGCCATTCAGATGCCCAGGAATATTATGCCATTCAGATGCCCAGGAATAGTGTGCCAGTCAGATGCCCAGGAATAGTGTGCCTGTCAGATGCCCAGGAATATTATGCCATTCAGATGCCCAGGAATAGTGTGCCAGTCAGATGCCCAGGAATAGTGTGCCAGTCAGATGCCCAGGAATATTGTGCCAGTCAGATGCCCAGGAATAGTGTGCCTGTCAGATGCCCAGGAATATTATGCCATTCAGATGCCCAGGTATAGTGTGCCAGTCAGATGCCAAGGAATATTATGCCATTCAGATGCCCAGGAATAGTGTGCCAGTCAGAGCCCAGGAATATTATGCCATTCAGATGCCCAGGAATAGAGTGCCAGTAAGAGCCCAGGAATATTATGCCAGTCAGATGCCCAGGAATAGTGTGCCTGTCAGATGCCCAGGAATATTATGCCATTCATATGTCAAGGAATATTATGCCATTCAGATGCCCAGGAATAGTGTGCCAGTCAGATGCCCAGTAATAGTATGCCAGTCAGATGACCAGGAATATTATGCCAGTCAGATGCCCAGGAATATTATGCCAGTCAGATGCCCAGGAATAGAGTGCCAGTAAGAGCCCAGTAATATTATGCCAGTCAGATGCCTAGGATTATTATGCCAGTCACAGCCCAAGAAAATTATGCCAGTCAGATGCCCAGGAATATTATGCCATTCAGATGCCCAGGAATATTATGCCAGTCAGATGCCCAGGAATATTATGCCAGTCAGATGCCCAGGAATAGAGTGCCAGTAAGAGCCCAGTAATATTATGCCAGTCAGATGCCCAGGATTATTATGCCAGTCACAGCCCAAGAAAATTATGCCAGTCAAATGCCCAGGAATATTATGCCATTCAGATGCCCAGGAATAGTGTGCCAGTCAGATGCCCAGTAATAGTATGCCAGTCAGATGACCAGGAATATTATGCCAGTCAGATGCCCAGGAATATTATGCCAGTCAGATGCCCAGGAATAGAGTGCCAGTAAGAGCCCAGTAATATTATGCCAGTCAGATGCCCAGGATTATTATGCCAGTCAGATGCCCAGGAATATTATGCCAGTCAGATGCCCAGGAATATTATGCCAGTCAGATGCCCAGGAATAGAGTGCCAGTAAGAGCCCAGTAATATTATGCCAGTCAGATGCCCAGGATTATTATGCCAGTCACAGCCCAAGAAAATTATGCCAGTCAGATGCCCAGGAATAGTAGAGTGCTCGTTATACCTCCCTCCTCCCCCTCCTTCCCCATCACTTACCTCCAGCTGCTGTGTCCCCAGGCCGGACGTCTCGCGCAGTGTTCCCTCCTCCCTGCACGGAGGAGGGAAACAGTTACCGGGTCTGGATGTGACGAAACGTCACATCCGGTCGCGGTGATTTTTTTTTTTTTTTTCCGTTTTCCTGCAGCCGCATCTTCTGCGGCTGCAAGGAAAAAAAAAAAGGTAATCAGCGGGGAGCGGGGGGTGCCGGCAGCACCCCCCGCGGGCCGGACAAATGTGCTCGGCGGGCCGCATGTGGCCCGCGGGCCGTAGTTTGAGGACCCCTGCTCTAAATAGATCCCACAACCTGACTACCTACCCCCCTCCCCTGAACCCCTTTAGAAATAACCCAGACTTTGCCCCTGGCAAGACAGCAGGACACATTCTGGACTACTGTGGACAATCCAGGATACCTGGCAGACTTCCTAAATTGGGGTACAGTTAAACCCCTACAGGATTTGATACATGACAGACCCCTCACTCCAATGGACAGTTTCCATCATTTACAAGTGGTAAACTATGTAAGGTCCATGCCAACTATGTAAGGTCCATTAGATGGCTAAGCACCACCTCTCTCAACCTCTGACTGACTTTGAGACCCTTACTTCAAATGACTTGATACCCCCCACCAGGGGCGTTGCTAGGTCTCCAAAAGACCTGGGGCTGGAGCCCATGGCAAATTTAATAGAAGTGGAGTAAATGCTTAGGCGAGTATACAGATGAATATATGTGATGCCAATTAACAATAAGTATATTTGGGTATATATCAGCGCGCAACAAATCCCAGGCACCAAAAAATTAGACCTGGCACCTGGGTATTATTTTCCCCACGTGGTGCCCTCGCTGCCGAGATCATTTTTTGTTTTTGTATTATACAGTGCAGCACGATACAGAGGTGTGTGCACCTACGTCCTGGTATGTCCTCACACGCACCACACTATAGTTTCTGAATGCTGGGTGTGCTCTACAGGACTAGATGGTCTGTGTGAGAGGCACAGACCAGACTGTAATGAGGTATGGCAGCAAGTGGGGTGACATATTGATAGATGTACTTTTTTATTTTTATCTTAAACAGCAAAAAAAAACTTGGGTGTAAGTGTGTGTGTGTATGCGTGACTGACTGTAGGTGTGTTCTTGACTGTGTGTGTATGTGACTGTCTGTTTGTGACTGACTAGCTGTGTGTGTGTCTGTCTGTCACTGACTTTATGTGTATGTGTGTCTGTATGTTACTGACTGTATGTGTGTGTCTGTATTTGACTGAATGTATGTGTGTGTTTGTCTGTATGTTACTGACTATATGTGTGTGTCTGTATGTTACCGAATGTATGCGTTTGTTTCTGTATGTTACTGACTGTATGTGTGTGTCTGTCATTATGTTACTGACTGCGTGTGTCTGTATGTTACTGACTGTATTAGTGTTTCTGTATGTTAATGACTGTATGTATGTGTGTGTCTGTATGTTACTGACTGTATGGGTGTCTGTCTGTACAAAGTAATATTTAGAAGAGTTTAACCTAATAAATCCATATAAAAGATTTATAGTATAAAAAAAGTTACTGACTGCATGTGTGTGTGTCTGCTCTTGACTCTATGCGTCTGTCTGTGACTGACTGTATGAGTGTGTCTCTCTGTGACTAACTGTATGAATGTATGTATGTGTGTGTATGTGACTGACTGTGTATTTGACCATCTGTGATTGTGTGTGTATGTTGGTGACTGACTGTGTGTGTGACTCCATGTAAATGTTTGTGTGATTGTGTGTATGTGCCATTTTCTGGCTCCTGGATTTTTTTGCTGGCTCCTAAAATTCAGTTAAATTTGTCAAGACCTGGTATATAAATAATATGCCTATGATTAAGTGTGCTATCATGCGAAACGCATAAGGTGAATTTGCTTTTTCCTTCACATGTTGCTGTGTTCCTATTTCCCTTTCTTAAATTATTTGATTTTTCACTGACAAGAGAAGTGCTCATTATTTTCTTCAATATTCCTGATTACCAAAGCCTCAACAGCTATGATGCAATGACCAGTAGCGTTATATGCAAGGCTTTATACCAATATACATATCTAAATGATTGGGGTTTGTAATAAGGGTTCAGAAGTTTCTATTAATGCCACTGCCAGCTCTGGATGCTCTTCTAATTCGACTCTGAGATAAGTGGGTTTTAACTTTTTATTTGCCAAAATGCATAAACATTGTATATCATGCAAATGATCAGTAAATGCATACATTTTGTATATCATGCCAATGCGCACTGAATGCATAATTTTTTGTATATTATGTCAATGAGAAGACTTACACACAGGGGTCTATTCACTAAAAGGCGAGTTGCTGATGAGTTGATGAATAGATGAATATTTGATCTCACCAATTTAGCTAAACAATATGCATGGTCAATTCTGGGGAGTTTGCTTAGCGGGGGAGTTTGTCTCTGCACAATGTATAGTTAAAATGGTGAGATCGAATGTTCATCTCACCCCAACTCACCTTTTAGTGAATAGACTCCACAGTGTCTCACACAGACAGAGACTTTTGTTATACTATAGTGTGTGTTATATATCTTTATTTGGATTTATTAGGTTATAAACACGTCCTAAACATTACATTCTGTGTATGTGTAATTTATCAAATTGTTTAACAGATTATAGAATTTATCAGCATTATTTACAAAGTATATAATATCAGATATACAACTTAATATTAATAAAATGGAAAAAATTCAAGTAAATAAAACATAGGTTTGTAATTACTTAGCTTACACACACATATCATCTCACACAGAAATGCATGCTGCACACATACCCATTCTGTCTCAAACACTGTCTCTCTCAAACACACACTCACCATGTTTCACAGACACGCCTAACAAGCACACTGTCTTGCACAGACACGCCTAACAAGCACGCTGTCTCACACAGACACGCCTAACGAGCACGCTGTCTCACACAGAGACACATAACAAGCACGCTGTCTCACACGGACACACATAACAAGCACGCTGTCTCACACGGACACACATAACAAGCACACTGTCTCACACGGACACACATAACAAGCACGCTGTCTCACACATAACAAGCACGCTGTCTCACACGAACACACATAACAAGCACGCTGTCTCACACATAACAAGCACGCTGTCTCACACGAACACACATAACAAGCACGCTTTCTCACACAGACACATAACAAGCACGCTTTCTCACACAGACACATAACAAGCACGCTGTCTCACACAGACACATAACAAGCACGCTGTCTCACACAGACACACACACAAACACACCATGTCACACAAATACACATGCTGTCTCTCTCACGCACACAATGTCTCACACACGTCTCCAACAGACACACACAAGCATGCTGTCTTGAAATTGAATATAGACAATTTCTAATGATTTCAATGTGCATAAAATAATTTAATACATTTTAAATAAATAAAACATAAAAAAAAAAAAAAAAAAAAAATATACGAAAAACATAGTGACATATGTTCTCTGGCATAAATATAAAATGCATTACTAACAGAGCATCAAAATATATAGATACATAAAACATCAGAGATAAAGACCACTAAAATAGCTGTAAAAAATCCAAATAGGGAAAATACCTTAAAGTAACCGTATGGGCTCGCTGGGTCTGGTGCAGTCTGGCCACGGCCCCAGCACTAGCAGTCACCACAAACTCCAGGGAAATGTTGAACGTGGTCCCACAAGGATGAGCCAAGCTCAGGTCACAAAGAACAAATATGACAGGTATAGCCTATAGGGGGTTAGGTGCGTGCGTGTGCCCGCTGGCTGCAGAGCGCTTCTGGGAAAGACATTCCCCCTGCTTTTTTGTGCTGGGTGTAACAGGGCAGGTTGCACGGGGGCAGAGTGGCAGTTAAATGCGCCTTTATTCAACGAAACCCTTACTCACAAACAGAAGCCCTTACACACAGACAAACACTCTTATACACATACAGACACTCTTATACACACACACAATACCCTTACAGACACAGGTCCCCTTACACACACATATACCATTACACAGACAGAAACCCTTACACACAGATACCCTTACACACACACACCCAGACACCCTTACACACACACAGAGAGAGAAACCCTTGCACACAGACCCTTTTATGCACACACACACACACACACCCAGACACCCTTACACACACAGAGAGAGAAACCCTTGCACACACACACACGCACAGAAATACCGTTACACACAGACCCTTTAATGCACAGACACACACACCCAGACACCCTTACACACACACCCAGACACCCTTACACACACACACACACACACGCACAGAGATACCCTTACACAGACCCTTTAATGCACAGACACACACACACCCAGACACCCTTACACACACACCCAGACACCCTTACACACACACACGCACAGAGATACCCTTACACAGACCCTTTAATGCACAGACACACACACACCCAGACACCCTTACACACACACACACGAACACACACCAACAGATTTATTTTCTTTCACAAGTTATGGGGCGTGAACCATCCAACCTCTCTGCTCCTTTACCTTTTCTTTGGAGGGAGGGGGATGATTCAGGCACACCGCCTGCCTCCAATCCCTGCAGCTGGTCCCGGTGTATAAGAGCGCGAGGGGGCAGAGCATGCACCCCTTCGCACTATTCTCATCTCTGTGTGCCCGATGGAGGCACGCCACGAAGGTACCTCTGCCCTACACGCAGCCAGAAACAATCAGGGCTGCGTGAGGGCTTGAACATCGCGCCGGATATGAACTCATATCATATCCGGCGCACTACAGTACAAGCAGGGGGAGATGCTGGGTGACACACAAGTGGACCCAGGGGCAGGTCCCGTGGCAATCACGACCCCTACAGTTACCCTCTACTTGTAAGAAGGAAAAAAACAGGATTGGCGACTCGGGGCTAAAGCATGCTTTAGCCCCAGAGTATCCATTCGGGGCTATGGGGATGATATTCGGGGCTTCAGCCCCAGTAGCCCCCCCCCTAGCGACGCCTCTGACCCCCACACTATCTCTGTTATGTAACAACAGGATACAGGATAGCGAATCTCCTACCTTGCCCAGTTTTGTTGGTAAATGGGAGTTCATGCTCCAACTTACCCAGTAAACTCCATTGGGAAGAGATATTCATAATGACCCACAAGACTTCAATTAACAACAAAATACAAGAAATGTCTTTTAAGTTGCTGTCACATTGGTACAGAGCCCCCACACTGCTCCGCAAGATCTTCCCAGATCACCCTGATGTGTGTTGCCGTTCCGGGCTATATACTACATATTTGGTGGGACTGCCCAGGAATATCTCCCTTTTGGGACCAGATTAGATCTGTTATCCCTAAATTCACCAACCATCCCCCATGATTTGCACCAGAGCCTAACCTCCTCCATCACACTAGTCAACCCATTTCTGTTTATAAGAAATCCGTGGTGAGACACATTCTCAATGCAGCTAAATCTTTGATTTCTCCTATGTTTCGGGAATGGGTGTTGGGAGTAGAGTGCCTACGCACCATGGAGGAACTGATCTCCTTTACAGAAGACACGTCTGAAAGGTATAGGACCACTTGGTTCTACTGGCTCCAATTTCTGGAGGAGCCTCAGATTTGCTCACTACTTGGCTTTCACTGAATCACCTTCGACTTCAGTGCCAGAATGATGGGCACCTGTGACCCCCCTTTAATTAAAAAAAAAAAATCTTTCTTTCTCTCTCTCTCTCCTCTTCTTCTCTTTTTCCATATATCCTCTTCTCTCTGCCCTTTCCCTCACAACCTTCCCCCTGCTTATCCTTCACTCGTGACACTACTTGTATTGTTCCCCTCCTACCCTTCTCTCTTCCCTTACTAAGACCTCCCCACCCTATATCGAACCCAATATGTTACTATTAAAAGTTGCACTTTGCCTGTTCCTAAGTATATTTTATATTTGCTGAGATTAACCCTACCTCTGTTATTTTCCCTATCATACTTGTTATGTGCTATATTGTTCGGTAAAATTGTGCAAAAACCCAATAAAACTTGATTTTGCAAACAAAAAAGAAAAGGAAAGATAGCCTGCCATATAACCAGAGAAAAAAATGAACTGAGAAAACTCGTTAGAGTAAATTGTAGAACAAAGACAATGGTCCTCTTAGCAAAATATAACTTAATTCACGTAGTAAAAAAGGTTAACATGCAATTATCCAAATAATGTCAGTTCACATCTGACGCGTTTCTCCCTGAGGAATAGGACTGAATCATAGATATTACTGACACTATTTGGATAATTGTATGCTGACCTTTTTTGCCATGTGAATGAAAAGTTGCATTTTACTAAGAGTACCATTGCCTTTATTCTACAAAATCACGGAGGAGTGCCAGAACCGAGTTTTTTTTTCCCATTTTGTAGCAAACTAATATAGCTGAAGGAACAATAGTAAACATCAAAAGTGGCTGAAAAGACATGGGGACAGATAATAGCATTTTTTGTCACAGATTATTCTACCTAAAAAATCAGCTTGCTTTAATTTCACATTTAGTGTCTAATATACATGGCCTTGCAACTGTCAAATGGTAAACTGTGTTCCACTGAGATAACACATTTATTGCCTGAATGATAGCAGTTGATTCGACTGAAAAACTATACATCATGGGATCTGACAACAGTGTGAAGAGACATCTAATCTTTTTGCATAAGAATGCTCAGTGTTTTGGATTAAGGATCTTTTTAATAAAACAATTACAGCATGTTTAATCCTTTTATATTCATGTTTGCTTTAAGCTCTTGAAAACAGTGCTGAGTCCAGTTTTGACCTGGACTGTCTAGTATTGGGACTCTGTCCAGAAAAGTCAGTACTGGATATTTACATTGCTTTCTGGGAAGCCATATGGCAAACCTACCTGCAACAGAACATGCTTCACACATAAAAAGGATAATTCATACATGCAAGTAACAACCACATATTTACTGGTTTCTAACTTGAAAAAAAGCACATTTATTGGATGATGACTTATCTTTCTTAACCCTTTAGTGACAGAGTTCTGTACTGCATTTGATGTGCCTTGAAGATCAGGATTTCTTTTTTTTTTGTACCATTTTTGTCATGTTTGTTTAACTGTGATTTTATTTCTTCATCATGCATAAATAAAGAGAAAATTTGTGTTTTTATGTGTTTGTGCTGTCTAATGCATATGACATCACCTGTGGCTTGATATTCATATAAACTACTTTTCAATGGCAAATGTGCATATCAAGCCACAAGGTGATGTCATAAGCATGAGACTCCATAGACACATTAAAAACAAAATTGTATCGATCATTTTTCATCTTTTTGTGTTCACTACATTCACAGTATAAGCACTCTTTAGGTTGGCAGAGTCCCTTTAAACTCTTCACAACATAGGACTTACTAGGTCCATTCTGGCTGGCAAACCATTGCCGACATAGGCCTGCGATGGAACGAGCAGTGTAAGCAATCAACAATCACTAACAGTGATGTTGCTTTAATGTCTCGAAACACTGGCATTGAAACACTGAAATTTGGTGCTCAGGGCTAGTGTTAAGCGAACCTGAACCGCACTGTTCGGGTTCGTACCGAACATAACGGTGTCCGTGCCACGAACCCGAACCCGAACATTTCACTGTATGTTCGGGTTGGAGTTCGAGGTTCGGCTATAAACCGAAAGTCTATAAACCGAAAGTCATTCGGTTTATAGAATAGCAATAGCATTACATGTATTCCATAAACCGAAAGTCTATAAATCGAAAGACATTCGGTTTATAGACTTTTGGTTTATAGAATACATGTAATGCTACTGCTATTCTATAAACCGAAATAGAGTCCCCATTCATACGAATGACCATCAATTGACCTATTCGTATGAATGGGGACTCTATTTCGGTTTATAGAATAGCCAATTGCATTACATGTATTCTATAAACCGAAAGTCTATAAACCGAATGTCGTTCGGTTTATAGACTTTCGGCTTATAGAATACATGTAATGCTATTGGCTATCTATAAACCGAACTAAAGTCCCCATTCATAAGAAATTCTTATGAATGGGGACTCTAGTTCGGTTTATAGATAGCCAATAGCATTACATGTATTCTATAAGCCGAAAGTCTATAAACCGAACGACATTCTGTTTATAGACTTTCGGTTTATAGAATACATGCAATGCTATTACTATTCTATAAACCGAAAGTCTATAAACCGAACGTCGTTCGGTTTATAGACTTTCGGCTTATAGAATACATGTAATACTATTGGCTTTCTATAAACCGAACTAGAGTCCCCACTCATATGAATGACTATTTGAAAAATGTTTCTAAACCAAAACAAATCTCCCGTACAATTAAATTACTTAGAAGTGGTGAGACTGTAGATAAATCAAACGCAATGATTAAATGGGAATTAATGTTACAGACCCCATTCTCATTAAAAGAATGGTTGCAAACATTAACCTTGGTTAGACAGTCAGTACACAGTGTGGCTTTGCAGGAACTACAGTACAAATTGGTATATCAGTGGTACTGGGTTCCGACAAGGCTTCACAGGATCTCTAGTCAAAACTCGGAGATATGTTGGAGATGTGGAAGAGAAGTGGGTGACTTCTTACACATATGGTGGAACTGTGATCATTTAAACTCAATAAAAACAAAGATGACAGGAAAGATAAAGGATATGTTTTCCACTATTGCCAACATAACCCCCCCAGATGTTTCTGTTCCATATGCACCTAGATTCCTATAGGGTTGAACAGAGGAAACTTCTTGTAAATATATTTATGGCTGTCAAGATGGTAATAACAAGACTCTGGAAGTGCCCAGATCCAGTTCCCTGGATATCAGTATTTAACCAAATAGAATACCAGAGGGAGATGGAATCTGGGTTTTATAGAGCGAAGGGTCAATTCAAATTACATAGGGAAATATGGTCCCCTTGGACCAAGACATGAGAAATCTGAAACATTGGAAAATGAGCGGAAGGGGCCCCCATGGGACTCGACTGCTGGCCCCAACGCCAACAAACCCCCCCCCCCCCCCAGGAAGAATGATATATGGGAGATGACTGTGAATGAATGCGCATAACAGAATCTTCTACATGTATTTAGTGGATTATTATAAGATGGAATAATATGGAAATTATCTCTTTGCTATTTTATATTTTGTAATGTGATATAACGAAATAAAGAGTATAAATTTAAGAGGAAACAAAAAAAAATTACTTTCGGTTATTGCCCTATAACTTTCAAAAACAACAGAAAAACATGGCATATTTCTAAACTCAGGACAAAACGTTGAAACTACTTTGAAAAGGCATTTTTTCACGTTTGTAATTGGGTAAAAGAGTTCAGGTCAGATGGAAACTTTTTTTGTTTTTTTAATAAATTATACGATATACTGAAAATAATGGTATCTAAAGAAAGCACTTCTTACGCCAATAAAAACAATTTATAATTTGTGGTTTCAATAGATGAGAAAGAAGAAAATTACAGATAAACACAAATACTGCAGAAATATTAACCCCTTCGCGACAATGGACGTGTCAGGACGCCATATTGGAGAGCAGCATGTTCCTCCAATATGGCACTGCCTTCTTGTGGGTGATACGAATTTATCAGAAGTGATGAATTAGCCTTACATCTACTGTTAGGATTAGGGTTACAGTTACATTAGGTTTAAGATTAGCATAAGGGTTGTGGTTAAATTTAGGGTTAGGATTCGGGTCAAAAGATCACTGTAGGAAGACATGGTTAGGAAACAAAAAAACATTACTTTCGGTTATTGCCCTATAACTTTCAAAAACAACAGAAAAACATGCCATTTTTCTAAACTCAGGACAAAACGTTGAAACTACTTAGAAAAGGCATTTTTTCACGTTTGTAATTGGGTAAAAGAGTTCAGGTCAGATGGAAACGTTTTTTTTAATAAATTATTAGATATACTGAAAATAATGGTATCTAAAGAAAGCACTTCTTACGCCAATAAAAACAATTTATAATTTCTGGTTTCAATAAATGAGAAAGAAGAAAACTACAGATAAACACAAACACTGCAGAAATATTAACCCCTTCGCGACAATGGACGTGTCAGGCACGTCCTGCCGGGAACTCTGTTCCTGACAATGGACGTGCCTGGCACGTCCTGCGGTGAATCAAGCGGTTTTCGCGATCAATGTCAAGGCAATAGCCAGCACCAATATTTATTTTCTGGGGCACCCACGATCACCCCACGGAGCGATCATGGGAGCCATATTGACGAAGCAGCATGCTCCGTCAATATGGCTATGCCCTCTGGTGGTCTGAGCTTCGAAAGTGAAAGTATATTCACTTCCGTCGCTCTGAATATGCTGCTTGACTGCCCCTAGAGGTGGCCAAGCAGCATAGCAATGTAAAAAAAAAAAAAAATTAGCTTAAAACTGGTTATATAGTTAGATTAGCCTATAGGGTTAAAATTAAATAATTTTAGCATAAGGGATAGGGTTAAAATTAAATAAAAATATATTAAGGGATAGCATAAGGGTTAGAGTTGGGGTTAAATTTTGTGTTAGGGTTAAATTGTGGGTTCGGGTTGGTGTCAAAAGGTCAATATAGGAAAAAAACAAAAAACACTATTTTTGTTTATTTCCCCATAACTCGCAAAACAATACCGAAAAATATGGAAACATGCATATTTCTGAACTCAGGACAACATTTAGAAACTATTTAGATGGAGTCTTTTTTAATGATTGAATTTGTGTAAATTATATTTTTGGTCAAAGTTAGAAAAAGTGTTTTTTTAAAATATTTTTTATCATATTTTAACATTTTTTTGTAGTCAATTATAAGATATGATGAATATAATGGTATCTAATGAAAGCCCTTCTTATGACGATAAAAACAACATATAATTTGTGTGGGTACTGTATGTGAGAAAGAAGAAAATTGCAGCTAAACACAAACACCCCAGAAATGTCAAAACAGCCATTGTCACCAAGGGAAAGTCAAGATGAAAATGACTTGACACAAAGGGGTTAAAACCACCAAGGCAAAGACATGGCCAAAAACTCATGTCACTAAGGGTTAATTAATGACACAGGTCGTTGACTAAATACTTGTATCAATTTACAGCAAGTTTTATAAAATCCTCAGTGATTAAGATTACTTTTGGTTAGCTTGAGATTGTGTACTATGCTGAATGATATAGCAAAACTATAGCGTGGTGAAAAAGCCCTGTCTGCTACAAGCCTGCTGAGCTACTAAACACTGTAACAAGAGCGAAGGACAGAACTAAGTGGATGACAACTTCCGGGGGAAGAGCTCAGAACGCTGCGGCGTAAGGAAGCGGGAGGTATGGACGGAGGAAGAGGGCAAAACTGAACGACGCACGGAGACTAAAAGATTCAACTGGAGTGGAGGTGAGACAACGACCCAGGGTGTTTGGTGTGTGAAAGAGACGAGGCTGCAGAGTGGAGAGCAAGTATGTAAAGGGGACGCTGCAGGACAGAAGACAGAGGAGGGTGGGAAGTTTGCAAAAGGAAAAAGAAGCACCTTGAACAAGGATAGAGAAAGGCTGATGTGATACGAAGTGCAAATAGTAACGGGTACGACCCTGTGATATAAGGTAAGACGAGCTATACAATACTTCTCTTGTCAGTGAAGCGAACGGAGAGGTGCAGCACATGTGTCTATGTCCTACACGCAGAAGAACAATTGTTGAATATTCTGCTATATAGATCAGTGACAAAACTTAAATGGACTGAATTAGAAGACTATGAACAGAGATATGTATAAGATGAAAAATAGGATATGGGTGATTACACTAATGCCAACGTATGAAGTGTATAAACAGAGGTTATGGATTTTAAAATAATGGGATTTTTACATTAACATCCATATACTGGTGTCAAATAAGGGTGCAGTGATCTGCAACATATTGAGACTTATACTTATGGTATAAACCTGTGGGGAAATATGTATGTACGTATGTATATATACTACTAATAGTGTTAGAGACGTTTTCTACAGAGTAATTAAACCATCGACTATATTTGTACCAAGTCCTGTGAGTGTGTGAAATTTGTTTGGATTTTTGTCAATGTAGCTTCACAGCATCCGGGCAGAGTTGAGATCTGCAACACAAAGCTGAGTGCATCGTATTTTGTGTGTGTGTATATATATATATATATATATATATATATATATATATATACACACACACACATATACACTTTTGGATAGGAGTTTTGAATGGATAGAAAAACATGTTGGAACAGATAAGCTACTAAAATTATAAAATAAAAGCAGATTATTTAAGATATTTGTAAAGATCAGATTTATAAACAAGGCTGGCAGAAGAAAAAAATATACTAAACCCTTTTTCGCAATTATTTTGTATGTTGCTTTATACACTGATGTAACCGTAAAGCAAAATTGAAAGAGTAATCCCACAGATTCTGGGGAATTATTGAGCGGGTAAAGAGAACAACTGCTCAATAAAATGAGTAAAAGAAATGTGTCACTGGAGGTAATCCGCAGTAAAATATCAGTAAACATGGGGAAAAAAATAGCAAAAAAAGTTGGTCTATTTAAAAGGTTTCAACAGTTTCAGAGAGCTGTTCAGCAAAAGGAGTGTTGCTCCAGCATTGGGAAATCCTTGTGTGACATAATTTGCAGCGACTGGTAAAATGTCCCTTTTTTTGTTGCTGAGATCTATAGTTTTAGTTGTGCTGAGAAGTTCTAGTCTTTATCTTCTACAGGTCAAGCATAGATGTTCTGCCATGTTGCTGTGAACTGCAGTTTGTACCATGCACCCGGCATGATGGGAGATGCACTCCAATGTATTAATGAAGTTGAGGGACTTGCAGTGAACATTAACACATTATAAGGAAGTGGGGCAGCAGTCACTGTGGGCAAAAAGTGATGTCATCAGAGATATTTTGGCCTTGGAGGAGGGAAGATGTCTCCTAAGAAGAGAAACATAAAATGCCAGTTCTAGGGAAGATAGAACAGTTTTATCCTGACATCAATTTAAGCAACGTATTTGGTTCCAGCCAATGATCTCTTCAATCAGAATTGTTTTAGTGATGTTTTTAAGATGAAGCCTTTCAAGGCTATAATGGGTAGGTCAGGACCTTCCCTGTTAACGACACCCATTCGTCCATTCTATTGGATCAGTGGTGGCATTTGAAAAGAGGCTCCACTTCACATCTCACTTGATGCCAAGGATTCTGAACTATTTCAAACTTCTAAGCTGAACATTTTGGTTGTTCAGGCAATTAGAAAAACGACAATTTCCCTTGTGGACGCCTGTCACTTCACTGATACATGGATAAGAAGGCAGAAGAGGCAGCCAAAAGATCCTTTGAGGCCACAGCTGCTAATTTTTGCCTTGCGTTGCTATCGCTTCAGCAGCCCAGTCTGTGAAGATTTGGCTTCAGCAGGCTTTGGGAAACCTGGTCTCTATCTTGGTTACAGAAAAAACATCTCCACATTTTTTTACGATACCTGCCTCCCTATCTATTTTTTTTCTCTCCAATGCAGCTGTAGATATTGTGTGAACCACAGCCCTTGCTACTGTTTTCTCTGTAGTGTCCAGAGTAGCTGTTTAGCTGAATTCCTAGACAGCGGGCAGGGGAAATAATTATTTGGCAGCACGATGGAGAACATCTTGGCGAAAATAACTTTGATAAGAATTTGCTTCCTCAAAAGAAACCCGCTCCTAAAATCAGATCCAAACCTTTTCATTACAAGAGGAACCAAAACTGCCCCAGATCATATAGGTCCTTTCGTGATAAGCTGAACAAAACACACTCCCAGAAAGGAAAGGCAGAGGTAGAGCGATCAAGAACCCTCCCTGCATTTCTGTAGGAGCCAGGCCTAATTTCTTTCTCCCAGGATGGAAGGTGATTACCTTACACTGGAAGTGTGAAATATCTTTTCTCTTGAATGAATTAGTCTCCAAGAAGTTTCTTATCCTATCCCCTTCAGGTACCTGTTCTCTGTTGTTCATTCTCCCAAAGACCTCTGGAAAGCTTAGACTACTTATAGACCTTTAATTCCTCTATTCAGCAGATCTTCTCCACATGTTCTGCAGAAGGAGTTTGAGTCCACTCTCAGAGCCGAGACCCTTAAGGTCCAAATTGTAGCCTTGTGTGCTTACCTGGACCTCCACCTGGCTGAAAATCTTTGAATCTAGAGATTTTGTAAAGTGGTGTCTAGACCCCTACTCAGAATCCCTACTTTTCATTAATTTCAAAATTGTCCTGTTGGTAGGTTTCACTTCAGCTAGTACGGTCCGCAAACTCTTTACATCCAAGAACCATTTGTGAGATTTGTTGATAAAATGGTCATCAGACACCCACATTAATTCCTTCCCAATGATGTTTCTGACTTTCATACCTCCCAAAAGATTGTCCTTTGTGTCTTCTTCCAAATTCCCAGGAACCCAAGGAAGAAAGACTCCATACTCTTGACTTGAGGAGGTGCCTCCTTATCTACATGTCTTGCTCAGAAGCTTGCACAAGTCATCCTCCCTGTCTCCTTAGCGGGAGTTATGAAGGTTTCTAAGGCTTCCATCATAATTTACGATTTCTGCTCCACGAGAGTTGTTCCTGCTCTACCCGATAGGTCAACCTATCTCAGTGCCACATGGAATAGTATTACGTTGAAAGACTGTGAGAATCTATGTCATGAATAGGGTCTTTAAAGACTAGATTTTTACAACGACACACACCCTCATCTGTCGTTAACTGGTTTAAATATAAAAAAGGACACAGAATTGGTCACTGCATGTAAAGTGCAAACATATAAATGATTCGGCAACCAGGTTCTGCTGTAGGCAGTTACCACGGTTATTTGTTGGAGTGAACTAGATGTGATAATCAAAATTAAGGCCAGGGAAATGTGATTATAATGCAAAAGTGAAACAATCAACTTATTTAATGAGCACATTTACCTAAATGCAGCTGAATTTGTCTTTCACAACAAGCGACAGTTTTTCTTTATTAGAAGGTCTAGCTTTTGTTACTGATGGAGATCTATGCACTATGTAAAACAAATAGATGTTATTGAAGAATGAATCCAAATGTCCAGAGGATAATACCTCACTGTCTCCATTGAGACCTGAACTTTCTAAATGAGCAAATCACACTATTCAAACTGAGTGATAGGATATGAATGGTCATGGGGACCTTGATTTTAAGAACTTAAATACACACATCTGTTGAAGCAGGTATCTCGGGTAGGATATTCCATAAAAAAAGCACCAGTTGGCCATCCCTGTAATCAACAAACACTTTAAAAAGTTCTTGCCAGGTCAAAGTGAAACTGCTTTAGTGAGGAAATCCACAGCTCATTGATTTTTCCCAACCTCAATAGCTATGTAGCTAGGGGTCTCCCAAGTGCCCCCATGTCCCTCCTTTAGTCGTGGAAGCCCCTGCCCTCCCTAAAATAAATTAAACTGCCCATAGTTCTCTTCAATGGGGAAGGTTTTTGAGATGAAGTCCAACTTGACAGTTGATCTTAGTCTGAAAACTATTTTAATTTCTTCCCTCATTTAAATGAATGGGAGGCAAGTTTAACCTAGCTCCCATCCATCGGATGCCTTCACCACATCTCGAACTCTCAAAAATGCTTAGTGAATAGCACTTTGTGAGGTTGTCCTGGGGGCCTGCTAGGGAGACTGAATTTGTCTGAGTTTTTAATTCAAGAGGAGCTCTCATCACGAACTCCAAACTCTGACCCTAAAGGACAACTGTAGTCTAGAAAAGAAAATGTTTCTTTAAATAGTTTCAACACTATGAACAACATTGCTGAAAATGTTTAATGAAAGGATAGAGGAAAAAACTTTTCTGGTCCCACTTGCCCCTTAGAGGATACTGAAGGCTTCAGATGCATGTCTCCGCTTGCTACTGGTGTTTCATGCATGTGCAGCACCATTTTGGAAACTGGCTGCAGCCGCCATTATGGATACTAGCGGTGTCGGTCGTGCATGCGCGAACCACCAAAAGTGGGGATGCGCATTTTTGGTCGGATCCGATCAATATATTTTACTCTATGGATGCGGCCAGCATGCTATAGGGGGAGAGTGGGACCTGAAAAAAAGATATTTCCTACATACTTTTAAGAGTTTTCTGCACTTTTTTTTCTTTTTGTCTACAGTTGTCCTTTTGTGTTTCAAAACACTCTCAAGCCAGTTGTCTCAACACAGATAACTACTTATTTCATTTTGTATCCTAACTACATCTGTAGCACAAACCTTGTTATTAATATTTTTTTTTCTTCTGTCTATTTTAGGCTGGGTGTTTTGTGGCTATCATGTCTGTGTTACAACATTGTTTGCGGCCCCTTGGAATGCTAAGACACCGGGTTAGCAGCGCCTCTGTTAGCTACTGTGCATATAGAAGAATCAGCCTCTTCTCTGGCTCTTCCGCTGCTACTCAATGGAGCAAAGTTGTTTCAGATGCAGAGAAGATTGTGGGTTATCCGACTTCGTTCATGAGTCTTCGCTGCTTACTGAGTGACGAACTGAGCAATGTAGCCATGCAAGTCCGGAAGCTGGTGGGGACCAAGCATCCTTTGCTTAACACAGCCAGGTATTGCAATCTACTGCCATGCAAAAATGGGCACTATGTGATCTTAAAGTACAGTTTTTGACTTCTGCACTTGATAACCAAACTACATAATAGGAGACACTATGAAATGTGTTTGTGATGCCTTGAACCACCTTTGGGTATTGGTGTTGTCTTTCTATAGATTTGAAAAGAGAATCATTTTTGGCATGTCAGATGGCTATTGGAACTCTAGTCTTGCATATATTTAAATAATCTCTGCAATACGGAAGGACAAAACTAGTGAATTGCTCTTCTTGTAACGTATTTGCTGTTTTAATAAGCCATGTAAGAACAAGCAGAATAGTTGGTAGTTAAAGGGTTAAGGGTTGTTCAGTCGAAAGAAATGGGTAATGCGATATGGCAAAAGGTGAATTGACGACTAACACAGCTTAGAGAAGTTCACACATTTAATAGAGTACTTAATCTGAAATGGCAAAAGACGATTACATCCAAACCGTTGAATACAAACTGGTTAGATGCTATCAGCATCAACAGTAATTGCTCCACTAAGAAAGTATCCATCAACTACCAGACCAACTAAAGTCCAAATAATATAGGAAGGTGTCCAAAGCTTTATCGAGGATTGCACATGGGTACAGCTGAGTTGGAGAAAGCATGGTAGATTGCTATATCCATCTGCTATCCCCATTAAAGCCCTCAACACCTTGTTATATATGGACTTCTTTTGTACCCCCCCCCCCCCCCCTTGATGTACAAAATAAAGCAATACTTTGTGGCGCATGGATGTTTTTGTGAAAGGTGCAATCAAGAGCCAGTAATTCCCTCCTGGATATACAGAACTATAAAAAGTAGACAAATTGCTTTGTCAAGTAAAAAAGAAAAAAGAGAGAAACACACTGCGCCTAATTGTGGTGGTAATGGCAGCAACAGAATCTACCAGTGTCTCACTCCTGGTAAATATAAACCAACACTCAATACACAAAATATATATATAGATTACCCTTAAATGTGAGGCAATCTGCTTGGTATACACATGAAGGGATAAAAACAAACAAATAATAATAATATAGTGTAGTATTTTAACACAAACATAGAAATGTGAAAAATAAATGTGGATACAGTTCTGCTAAGCATATAATGCATCATGGGAGCCCACGCAGGGTCAAAGATCCATCAATTTCCCAGGAAGATATTTCAAAGTGGTATAAGAGCAAAGGAGAGACTTTTTTTAGCATGGATGAATTATTTATTATAAAAAAAAAAGTATAAAAGATCTTACATTAAAATTAATAGGATCCAGCAGGTAAATGCAAAAAGGTATAAGTCCAAGTGTCCAAATAGTCCCAGCAAGTCTCGTCCTTTCCACTAAAAGTAAAAAAGAAAACAAGCTTTGCTAATGTGATAAATCGGTCAAAGAGCAAGAGTGATTTAATTACTAAACCATGTAATAATATTTAAATCTACATTTTTGTAATGTATTATTTAGAAGAAAGGTTTTATTTTCACGCTTGAATTTAGACATTAAAGTGTAGGACAAAAATGCAATTGTATTACTTGGTTCTTTCAGTAGCTGAATCGTACTTATTGACTTCACCACACGCTTTCCTTCAAGGCTGTAGTGATTTAATACAATCATAAATAAATAATAAAAGTAAAATGTGCTTTCTTGATGTTACAAATCATTGACCGCTTTTGAGAATGTGTTTACATCAATGCAGGCAGCCATGCTTGGTTATAGATGCACCGTTTGGGCTTACTACAGCTCTATAGCTGCGACCCGTGGCTTCAACTCTGTTCTGTTAATGATTTGAGTTGACATCACAGACGACAGGTTCACGTTGTCATGGCAACTGGAACGTAGAATGGATTTTCTTTTCCTGTAAATCACCACGATTCTGTATCCCTTGCTACTTACGCTATGTGCTATTTTTTTGGCTTTCCAGCCAATTAATCCCTACAGCAATTATGCATTTTGCTGTATGCTGCTGGGAGCTCAGGTTCAAAGGCCTTTAATAGCTGCTATGCAAAATAATGTTCTAGCACCAGCAAATCCCATTTAAGTCAATACAATCGACATCTGAGTTCAGATAAACTTGTATGAACTCCCCGTCTCTCTCCATGGTAGCTTTTTCACTTTAGTATATGGCACATCATTGAGGGAGTGAGCAACTTGACCTAAATAAACATAGTAAAATTATTTCAGGCTCTTCCTGGACTGGCTTGCAATGGATACTTGGTGTGGGATCAGAAAGAGTATATATAAAGTGGCCTTGTCAAAAACAAAAAAAAAATCCATCCACGAATGACCCCACATAGAACACTATATGTGCTGGCAGAGGTATGGAGAAGAAACATGTTTTACTTCACAGCAGATTTTCTCCTCCTTCCTCTCTGATTTATATAATGGTCTTGTCCTTTATGATAATCTGCATTTACCTGGAAATATAGGGCTGAGTGTGACAGCAGTTCATGAATCCATCTTGTACTTTGGTGCTCTGCCCAACGGTCACGAAGATAGGTATGCCTGGGTGCTGTGCCGCTCCACATACAATGTCCATAAAAAAAATCACACACCCACGGTACTTGATATCATGATATAGTCGACTTAATTACACCACAATTCACATGGGTGTAATCGACGCAGAGTATTTAAATCGACTATATCATGATATCAAGTCCTGTGAGTGCATGATTTTTTTAAATGGATGTATATATATAATATATATATATATATATATATATATATATATATATTTATAATGGGAGACACCACAGACACATTTAAAAAAACAACAACTATTTCTAAATGTTTGTATTTGAATGCAATTTTGCTAGGTATGTATGTGTAACTTGTTCTTGACCTGTAAATGTGTAGGAGACTTTTTTTTTTTTTCTTGCTCCCTTTCTCAGAGTTACACACATCCTGCAGGTCAGTTTGCTGGCAGCAGTTGCTTGATTGACTTTATGATTTTGTTGTTATAGAGTGGTCTATGTGTCTTGATGTTGTGAAGTAGTTCACCTAGATCCTGTTTCCCTTTGAGCTTATGGTTGTATCTGTGCTTTATGAGGGATGCTTTGCCATAAAAAAACATGTTGTGAAACTCCTGTCCTGGTTTCTACTGATTTACTTGCAGGCTGTCTTGAATTCTACAATCATTCTACCCATTACTGTCTTGTGAGTTACATTACTATTCTTTATTGCAGTAGGCAGCATATATTTTTGTGCCATTAGCAATAAAAAGGTAGGCTGCAACATGGCTTATGTGCTTATCTGGAGAGTTCATGTGGCAGAAACGAGTTGGGTGTAAGGGAAATCTGTTTTAATAATTCCTATAACCAAGTGCTTTACGTAAATCATCCTATGCAATGTCAAATGATGTGCTTGGCATGTCACAGAGAAATTGTCCTTGAGGACACGGCATTACATTAGTTTATATTGTTACGTAGCACTTAGTATAGAGCATAGAAGGGAATTACAGACTACGTTAGACGAACAGAGAGCACCTGATACAGTAGATTAAGATCCCTGCTAGCAAGCTTACAATCTCGACTTGCCTAACTCATCATGGGTTATTGATCATGATAGTAACTCTATATGCTGCTTTTGTGGGGAACAGGGAACTAGGTGGTTGTTTCATAGCTTTGGTTATCAGGCAAGTCACTTGTAGGCTCCCTTCACCTGATTATTATGATGGCCAATCAGTGGTTATATGAGCTTAGACCAGGGCTCGACAAACCCCGGGCGCCAGGTCGCCATGGCGACCTGGAAATTAAGCCTGGCGCCCGGGTGCCGTTTCCTACATGACCCCCTTGCTGCTGCCGTTCGTGTGTTCGTGGATTTTTGCAGCGCGAGGGTGAGAAGTCTGTGCGGATCGCACAGACAGCAAGCTCGCCCCCTCGCGCAGCGCGTGTGAGTGCTGGGTGTCGTCACTTGACAACCCAGCACTCATCCGAAATAGCAAGGAAGAACGGCTTCAGCACGAATGTTCCCCAGCCCTGCAATGAGGTAAGGCAGCAGGGAAGGAACATTCGTGCTGCAGCCGTTCTTCCTTGCTATTTCGGATGAGTGCTGGGTTGACAAGTGACGACACCCAGCACTCACAACTTGAGACAGGTGGGGAAAAAAAATCAACTTTTGTATGTGTGAGGTGTATATGTGTATGTGTGTGAGGTGTGTATGTGTGAGGTGTATGTGAAGTGGGGGGGGGGGGGGGTGTATATGTGTATGTGTGTGAGGTGTATGTGAAGTGGGGGGGGGGTGTATATGTGAAGTGGGTTGGTGTGTGTGTGTGGTGTATATGTGAAGTGGGTTGGTGTATATGTGAAGTGGGTTGGTGTGTTTGTTTATGAATTGCGTGTATGTTTGCGTGATTGTCTGGCTCCTAAAAATTTTTGCTGGCTCCTAGAATCAAATTAAATTTGTCAAGCCCTGGCTTAGACATCAAAGCCAGCTTTGAGACCTTCTGCCGTGCAGTTACTGTGGACATGCAGTACGCCTAAATACTGAACCTTACTGTCTACGTTATTATACTTACATTATTTCAGTGTTACTGAGCAGTAAAGACAGATAGATGGACACTGGGTCCTATTAGATATTATCCTTTCGTATTACTGCTTGTGTAGAAGGAGATTTGCGCAGACTATAAGAAATAGTGAGGTCGCGGCTGCACTTGGCTAGTTCATTCCCTGGTGCTTCTCAAGTAATGTGCCAGACTGTTATTGACTACATTTTCTATCATGCTTTCTTTTTCGGTTTATTTTTATAATTTTCATATTTCTAGTTTTTAACATTGCATGTTCTTATGGAAATGTTTAATTGAAGATTGTTGCTGATGGAATTGTGTCTTCAAATAACAGGGCTGCAATGATTAATCGATTTTGAAGACCAATATTCAATTAAAAATATCTGGTTAATGTTTATTGATATGCAATAGTCTGCACGTTGAAAGCTGATAAATTATACATACTCAGACTATTCAACATTTTAAAATAGAAATCTCCCGAATATCTTTAATCAAATATTCAACACCAACCAATTAATCATTGCAGCCCTAACAAATAGTATGACTATAATACATATATTTAGCAGTTTTTTATTGCAGCTCCTGTAACAACCCACACTTTTTACATTGCGTTCTCCTAGGACCAAATAAATCAAGTTTCTGCTTTGATTATGTTTATTAAGTGATGAAAGGCTTTAAACTGGATTCTTTGTTGCTTTTGGATTTTCATGTTATGGATTTGATTAGCAATCCTTCTAAATTTGATAGCACTATCTATCTTCGAGTTGACGCTGATATGATGATTCTTGACTGTGATCATTTTTCTTTTGTTGAGTTAGTACCAATGAATCTTGCTCCTACTACATTGAAAGGAGTTATGCCAAGAATAAAAATGCCAATGGAGGCTTTTACTGCTTCTGTTTACGGCAATAAGCAACGATATGTGATTGCTGTAAATGGATTTGCTGTCAAAAATAATTCAGTTATAGGCAAAGCTGAGATATGTTTTAGAGTTGACAATGTCGGTTTCACACTGTAATAGACCCGGATTAAGATTAAATATTTGTCTTTTTGTTTTCTGACTTGTGGCCTATGTTAGCAGTGAGTATTAGTGAGTGTAAATTTGCGGATTTAGCCACTATACCCATTAAATATCTTTAATATTTGTCTATGTGCAGAGCACATGTAATATGTGACCACTTACATCCATTGCTGGCTCCTCCTCCTAGAAATAAGATTTATTTTAATTTCGCTGATAGTGTTGCCTCTCTAAAAGAAGCCTGGTTGCACAACAGAAATAATGAACACCTTTTTGCATTCTTAAAACACCATGCAATGCCTTTTAACACAGGGGCAGATCCAGAGTCTGATCTTGGGACGTGCACTGCATTGTCCATCTATCTTTTCCTCTCTTCCTTCCCACGTCTGGCGGTCTCTCGCCTCTTCCTTCCCACGTCTGGCGGTCTCTCGCCTCTGCCTTCCCACGTCTGGCGGCGTCTCTCGCCTCTTGCTTCCCACGTCTGGCGGCGTCTCTCGCCTCTTGCTTCCCACGTCTGGCGGCGTCTCTCGCCTCTTGCTTCCCACGTCTGGCGGCGTCTCTCGCCTCTTGCTTCCCACGTCTGGCGGCGTCTCTCGCCTCTTGCTTCCCACGTCTGGCGGCGTCTCTCGCCTCTTGCTTCCCACGTCTGGCGGCGTCTCTCGCCTCTTGCTTCCCACGTCTGGTGGCGTCTCTCGCCTCTTGCTTCCCACGTCTGGCGGCGTCTCTCGCCTCTTGCTTCCCACGTCTGGCGGCGTCTCTCGCCTCTTGCTTCCCACGTCTGGCGGCGTCTCTCGCCTCTTGCTTCCCACGTCTGGCGGCGTCTCTCGCCTCTTGCTTCCCACGTCTGGCGGCGTCTCTCGCCTCTTGCTTCCCACGTCTGGCTGCGTCTCTCGCCTCTTCCTTCCCACGTCTGGCGGCGTCTCTCGCCTCTTGCTTCCCACGTCTGGCGGCGTCTCTCGCCTCTTGCTTCCCACGTCTGGCGGCGTCTCTCGCCTCTTGCTTCCCACGTCTGGCGGCGTCTCTCGCCTCTTGCTTCCCACGTCTGGCGGCGTCTCTCGCCTCTTGCTTCCCACGTCTGGCGGCGTCTCTCGCCTCTTGCTTCCCACGTCTGGCGGCGTCTCTCGCCTCTTCCTTCCCACGTCTGGCGGCGTCTCTCGCCTCTTGCTTCCCACGTCTGGCGGCGTCTCTCGCCTCTTGCTTCCCACGTCTGGCGGCGTCTCTCGCCTCTTGCTTCCCACGTCTGGCGGCGTCTCTCGCCTCTTGCTTCCCACGTCTGGCGGCGTCTCTCGCCTCTTGCTTCCCACGTCTGGCGGCGTCTCTCGCCTCTTGCTTCCCACGTCTGGCGGCGTCTCTCGCCTCTTGCTTCCCACGTCTGGCGGCGTCTCTCGCCTCTTGCTTCCCACGTCTGGCGGCGTCTCTCGCCTCTTGCTTCCCACGTCTGGCGGCGTCTCTCGCCTCTTGCTTCCCACGTCTGGCGGCGTCTCTCGCCTCTTGCTTCCCACGTCTGGCGGCGTCTCTCGCCTCTTGCTTCCCACGTCTGGCGGTCTCTGAATTATATCAATCATATAGTTAGTACATCTCCAGATAATATTTGGGAAAACCCCTGGTTAAACTTTAAAGATTCTGCAAATAATATTCATTATAATACAGCAATCATACGAAAAAAGGCTTTATATACCATCGCATTTTTCCACAACCACTTCTGGTCTAATAAAATGTTCCTTACAATACTCCACAGAGCATAGATATCCCCAGTAAGGTTGAAAGCTGCTAATTTTATACTGTCTGATTCTTGTTGTTAATGCAACCAAGCAGGTGCAGACTTTTTTCATTCTATCTGGCAATGTAATGTGATCTGTTATTTTAGAAATCTAGTACAAGGTTATGCTGAAAATGCATTTGGCATTCGTTTTGCCAACACTCCAGAATTTGCCCCCTTTGCTTATTCCCGATTACTTATTACACACGTTTGTTTTCCAGTTCTGGATAAGCAGAGATATACCTTCCACTGCCATTAATATGCCAGTATTACTTTTGCCATTAATATGCCAGTATTAATTTTGCAGCATACTGGTTGCAGAGCGCTGTTATATAGGTCCACGTTTAACCCCTTCGTGACGCATAGTGCTTGCATCTCAGATGACACAAGCACCACCCTGTGGGTCCATGCCAAAAGATCGCGAGACCTCCAGATGTCACGTGTGTCACCTGTAAGTTCGGGCACAGCACGATTTAGAGAAATGTAGCTGGTGCTCGCTTTTGGTGCTTGCTCAAAGTGGCCTCATCTAACAGGTAGGATCCCGCTGCATGTCCAAGCACAGCTCAACGCGGGGAGTCACAACAAGCTGTTTAATACAGGACATTCTATGCTGTCCTAACGTCTTTAAGGCACTAAAAGTCAGGACGGCATAGTATGTCCTAGCGTAACAAAGTGGTTAAAGGGACATTCATCTCTTACAATTGTGACTTCTGTCTCATTTTTACATAAAAAAAATAAAAGCCATAAATTACTTAAACATGATTTATGGATTTTTATAATTTTTAAGTAAAAATAAGGGACTTTATAAATCAAATAAAGTGTAAATTAAGACCCCCCCCCCAAAAAAAAAGTTAATTACCGAGTGTTGAAAATCAGTGAAAACGTTTTGTTGTCCTTTTAAGAACAATTAATTCCTCCCCCCAAACGTTTTTCTTAATGTTTGAGAGCTCTCTGAGAGCACTCACATACTTCTTATTTTATGCATTTAAGCAGCTAAATGTGCGAATAGACTTGTGGCGAAAGTGTTTTCCAAATGAATACAAAACAACAATTAGTTGTTGATGTACATATCTTGTGAACAGACCAGGGGAATAAAATCTTGTGATCGTGAACTACATAAAAAGAAGCAATTCTGCAAAAAAAATTCAAATTGATTCTGAGTCTCATAGTAGAGCTCAAAATGCTTTGACGGCTAGCCAACACTGGCTTCAATGCACTGACAGCTGTGACAAGTGACTGTTGTGTGATCTCAGCACAACTGTAGTGTCCAGCAGGCTTGCTGACAAAGCACAAGCTGTGGGGTCTTATCTGATTGCAAGGCATTCTGGTACTTTTAGCAGTTTTGTGTGAAACAGTTGATTGCATCAAATGTGTGGTACAGTTATTCTTGATTGTTTTAGTTGCAGTAATGTTGTGCGAGTCATTCACTTTGTATATGGACCATCCCTTTGTGACTCTAGGTCCCTTCTATTGCTTGTAAAAATGGGAGTCTCTCTCTACACTAGCACGAGACGGTCTGGTTTATTCAGGCCCAAATGTGAACAGAGAGCTGCTGCTTCAGTTGGCTCAGCGCATGTCTCCGCCATATCAGTGTTTTTACTCTGGAAAAGGCACAGGATTTATAACTTTTGCTTCTACTAAATAATTTTGTTTGTGCCACTTTAAGGATCAAATTTGGTACCATGACATTATATGCCAGGGCTTGACAAATTTAATTTGATTTTAGGAGCCAGACAATCATGCAAACATAAACACAATTCATAAACACACACGCCTACTTCACATATATACAAACACACCTACTTTACATATACCCATATATCCAAACACCTCATACACACCTACTTTACATATACACATATATCCAAACACCTCACACACACCTACTTTACATATACCCATATATACAAACCCCTCACACACACCTACTTTACATATACACACACCCATATATACACACACCCATATATACACACACCCATATATACACACACCCATATATACAAACACCTCACACACACCTGCTTTACATATACACATATATCCAAACACCTCACACACACCTACTTTACAATACATACAAACACACACCCACCTCACACAGTCTTTTCTTGGGGGTTTCTTCTTGATGTGTCCCCCTCCCTGCTGCTTTACCTCACTGCAGGGGAGGGGGACGTTCGTGCTGCAGCTGATCTCCGTTGGTCGGCGTGCTGAGTGCCAGGATGTCACGTGACGACACCCGGCACTCAGACACGTGTTGCGCGAGGGGGCGGAGCTGGCAACCCCGTGCGCTGCGGAAAAATCGGATTGCAGCGGCAAGGGGACCATGAGGCCGACAGCACCCAGGCGCCAGGTCTAATTTCCTGGTCGCCATGGCGACCTGGCGCCTGGGGTTTGTCGAGCCCTGTTATATGCGATAGACACCCCAATTATGAGTGCTGTAACTATTTTGTCAAGTGTCCAATGCTCTTTTGTTCCTCGTACCAGCAAACTGCTAAGCCAACAATGTATAGCATTTGACACTCATACCCACACAGTCCCACTTACATACATACCCCCACAGTCCCACTTACATACATACCCACACACACACACACACACACACACACACACACACACATTGTGTCAATGTGTCATTTATGAAATTGTTCAACGGATTATAGAATTTGTCAGAATTATTTAAATATTTATATACACACGCGGTCACGCTTGCTCACACACGATCACACACACTTTTCTTATTATATTACATTGTGCCAATGTGTAATTTATAAAATTGTATAAGAGATTATTGAATTAATCAGAATTATTTACAAAATATATGATTCACACACAAACAGGATCACACACACAATCCCACATACATACATACACACACACATGGCCATGCTTGCGCGCACACGTGGCCACGCCACAGGATCACAAACAGGATCACACACACACACATACAGGATCACACACACACATACAGGATCACACACAGCCCAACACATACAGGATCACACACAGCCCAACACATACAGGATCACACACCCCCCAACACATACAGGATCACACACCCCCCAACACATACAGGATCACACACCCCCCAACACATACAGGATCACACACCCCCCAACACATACAGGATCACAGACACAGGATGACACACACACACAAAGAAACAGGATCACACACACACACACACAAAGAAACAGGATCACACACACACACACACAAAGAAACAGGATCACACACACACACACAAAGAAACAGGATATCACACACACACAAAGAAACAGGATATCACACACACACAAAGAAACAGGATATCACACACACAAAGAAACAGGATATCACACACACACACAAAGAAACAGGATCACACACACACACACAAAGAAACAGGATCACACACACACACACACACAAAGAAACAGGATCACACACACACACACACACACAAAGAAACAGGATCACACACACACACACACACACACACAAAGAAACAGGATCACACACACACACAAAGAAACAGGATCACACACACACACACACACACACACACACAAAGAAACAGGATCACACACACACACACAAAGAAACAGGATCACACACACACACACAAAGAAACAGGATCACACACACACAAAGAAACAGGATCACACACACACACACTCACACACACACACACACACACACACACACAAAGAAACAGGATCACACACACACACACACACACACACAAAGAAACAGGATCACACACACACACACACACACACAAAGAAACAGGATCACACACACACACACACACACACACACAAACAGGATCACACACACACAAACAGGATCACACACACACACACACAGAAAGAAACAGGATCACACACACACACACAAAGAAACAGGATCTCACACACACACACACACACACACACACACACACACACACCAACACATACAGGATCACACACACACCAACACATACAGGATCACACACACACCAACACATACAGGATCACACACACACCAACACATACAGGATCACACACACACCAACACATACAGGATCACACACACACCAACACATACAGGATCACACACACACACTCACACACACATACAGGATGACACACACACACATACAGGATGACACACACACACAAACCGGATGACACACACACACAAACCGGATGACACACACACACAAACAGGATGACACACACACACACAGGATGACACACACAGGATCACACACCCTGAGAGGGTCAAGCATGCAACAGCTTCAGCGAGTGAGGGGCGGAGTATTCACTCCTTGCGCGCATCCAGATGCCCCCAATGTCGGCGGCTCTGAGATGCTGTTACAGGTCGCAACTCAAGTGGGCCAGGATTTTGCCCCTCCAATATGCCAGGATTTTGCAACCCTCCTCCCCCCTTGCCCAGTACTTACCTCCTTGCGTTGTGCGCTCCCCTCCAGCCGTGCAGCTTAAATAAAGTTTGTAAAAAAATAAATAAATAAAAAAAAAAAAATGCGACCAGAGTAACTCCGATCGCATTTTTTTTTTTTTTTTTTAACAAACTTTATTGAAGCCGCGGGAAGGAGGTAAGTAAACCTCCTGATGGCAGGCCTGGAGGCACAAGCGATTTTCCTGCCCCAACCCTCCCCCCCCCCCTTGTGGCGCCCTAAGGCAGCCGCCTGTGCTGCCTTACGGTAGCGCCGGCCCTGCTTACACTGCCTCCGTGCGCCAACCTTGTGAACTGCTGTGTCTCAACTGTGAGTACATGCCAGTTTATTCTCCCTCTAGGGACAACTAACTTTTCACTTCATGTTTCTATATTAGAAGTACAAGTGAGATATAACGTTTCGAGTCCCTTTAAAATAGTATTTTTCAGGTTGCAAACTAGGATATTCATTAACCCATTATTGCACATGACTTCTGTATCATAGCAATGTGTACATTATTTCATATAGGATTATTATTATGGAAGGTTAATTTCCAGAGAGATGACACAAGTCCCTGAATTAAACAAAACGATGTGTGATCTGTGTGGGGAATTTACTCACATACTAGTGACTTTATGCCATATGTAGTTAATACACACAGAATCCTTCACACTGCACTCACTGTGGGGACACTGCTATAATTTCTTTCCTACTGGCATCGTTTTCATCTCCAGACACATCCAGGGAAAACCTCTAGTGGGAAAAAAAAAGTTTGGCTGCTCCGGAGGGAAAAGAATTGTGAATATTTATAGGATTCTGGTATTTAACTGCTTTTTGTCATATGAATACATTTCAGGACTGTGAGATGATGCTTTTTTTTTTTTTTCTTTAAAGTAAGTTCTGCTCCTTTAAATGCTCTCACACAGCATGCAGTAACTCCTGCAGTGCAACTAATTTCATGGTAAATGTTGAATTTTTTTTTATGGAGATCTGGGAAAGACCTTAAAGTTATGTATGTACAACGGCAGTGTCTTCCTGCCAGACCGAAATCAATGTTTCCAACCTTCCTCTGTTATATTAATTATTGTTGTCCTTGTAAGATCGGGTTTTGCTCCAGAAATTAAGGTCTCCTGTTAACTACACTGAAATATGGACCACTTTTTTTCTGCCACACGGTGTATAACCTCTTACATGGTTACTGCAACACTTTCGTTCATCCATTGTATTTGTTTTTCTTTCTGAACTATTTTTATTTGCAGCAGCTTAGAAAAATGTATGAAGTGAACATATTATGTTTTTATGTTCCTTTTTTAAATAAACAAATATTGAAAATGGGCTACCTGATATCACATTGAAAACTACCAGAGCAAGGTCGTTTTGTCATTCAGTATGGCGAGTGGTGAGAATGAGACGATTAAGCAGAACACTCTGAGCTCTGGTGGTAGCAGGGCCGGTGCAAGACTTGCTGCCCTAGGTAAACATATATTTTGCTGCCCCTTGCTACTCCCAGGCATTTACACACAAATACAAATGCAGACACATGAACACACACCTGCAATGTCACATGTAGCCAACC
This sequence comes from Pelodytes ibericus, assembly GCA_036172795.1. Classification (NCBI taxonomy): domain Eukaryota; kingdom Metazoa; phylum Chordata; class Amphibia; order Anura; family Pelodytidae; genus Pelodytes; species Pelodytes ibericus. Next base: position 88,509,909 of record CM069861.1, read on the forward strand.
TTTCACACACAGTCACACATTCAATGTCTGTCTCACTGTCTGTCTTACCTTCAGTCCATGTCTGTCTCGCTCTCCCTCTACGCCATCCCTGTTTGTCCCTCTCTATCCCATGCCATCCCTGTGTGTCTTGCTCTCCCGCTATTCCATCGGTCTCTGTCTCGCTCTCCCCCATGCCATCAGTGTCTGTCTTGCTCTCCCCGATGCCATTCATCTGTCTGTTCCCCTTTTGTCTTTCTCCTGTCCCCGATTATCTTCCCCTCTTTTGTTTCTCTCCATCATGTTTGTCTATTCCTCTCCCCCATTTATCTCTCTCTCCCCCACTCTCCCCCTCTCTCCCCCTCTCTCTCCCTCTCCATTTACACAATGAGCTCCTCCCACTACATTTACACAATGAGCTGCTGGTCATAGTATAGGGAACCCATAAACAAAAATCCCAAATCTGTGTTGTTATCCTGATAGTAAGCTGCACATGCCCCCACCCATATATGGAACAAAATGGTATATGATTAGTTTACACCAGTTGCACAGCTCTGCAGGACCCATGACATTTTTATTTCATTATGTTTTGAATAACCTGAGCTACGTACAACTCTTAATATTACCGTTTACTATCCATTCATCAACAGTGAATCAGGAAAAAAGGGTTGCTTCTGATCTGTAATAAACAAGCTAACATAATGCAGTGTGATAGATACAAAAGTATGGGCCCTGTCAGCATAGATTGGAAGTGTCCTAAAATTGTTATAATCACAATATTGATTTACTTGTTCGTTTCTAAGAACGGCATAAAGAATGTGGTTTTCCCAACAGAAATAACTTATTCTTTCCAAAACTTTTATATTATTTGTCCATTTGCCATGAAAACAGTGGTCTGTTTTCCACTGAAAAAGATGACGAAAGTTCATTCTAGGAGTTTATATTTTATTTGTTAAATAAGCCTTGTTCATATTTGTTATTCTGATGCTAATTTCTATTAAAGGGAAAACACTCCAAAAATATGTGGGGCTTTGTTACTGTTTTTATAGTATTTGCTGTGTCACTATTTTTTAATGTATACCATTAAGCCAGGGCTCGACAAACCCCGGGCGCCAGGTCGCCATGGCGACCAGGAAATCAGACCTGGCGCCCGGGTAACGTGAGCCCCGCGGGGTACCCTCGGCAATGGGATCGTTTTTTTCCCTTTTTCTTTTTTGCAGCAGCGGTGTGCGAGAGTGAGTGCACCGGTGTTCTGACAAATTTTTGGAGCAAATTCTCCTGCGCAATCGCAGGAGAATTTGCTCACTGCGCATGCGCATAAAGTTACAGCTGATCACTCAGCTGTAACTTTGTGACCACCGCGCAACCCACATCCCGCCCCCCGCACACCCCTTCTTACCAGATGATCGGACAACGGCGATACACAGCGCATGCGCGCAGCTATCAAGCCGTGTGGGAATGCGCGCGTCCGTTGAATTCAAAACGCTGGTAAGTAACACGGGGCGGGGGGAACATAAGGAGCTAACAGAGAGGTAAGCACCCTGGTGAGGGCTGCCTCATCTTCATGGGAGTTGTGATCCTCCTGCTGTATTATTGATGCAGCAGGGGAATCACAACTCCTATCAAGATGAGGCAGCCCTCACCAGGGTGCTTACGTCTCTGTTGGCTCCTTATGTCCCCCCCCGCCCCGTGTTACTTACCAGCGTTTTGAATCCAGCCACGGACGCGCGCATTCCCACACGGCTTGATAGCCGCGCGCATTCGCTGTGTACCGCCGTTGTCGGGGGGCGGGATGTGGGTTGCGCAGCTGGCGCATGCGCGGTGGTCACAAAGTTACAGCTGAGTGATCAGCTGTAACTTTATGCGCATGCGCAGTGAGCAAATTCTCCTGCGATTGCGCAGGAGAATTTGCTCCAGAAATTTGTCAGAACACCGGCTGCACAGACTACATGCTCCGCCCCCTTGCGACCGTGTTATAACTGATCACCTGGGAGCATAGCAGGGAAGCTACTCTGTACCACCGGGCTGCAACGGAAACATCCCCCCCTTCCCTGCATTGAGGTGTAATGGCAGGGAGGGGGGACATGATTGGTGAACTTTTTAATTTTTTTTCTTAAAAACCAAAAACCTACTGTCTTGTGTATGTGTCTGTCTGGATGTGTTTGTGTGTACATGTGTGTGTGACTGGATGTGTTTGTGTGTATATATGTGTGTGACTGGATGTGTTTGTGTGTGTATATATGTGTGTGACTGGATGTGTTTGTGTGTGTATATGTGTGTGACTGGATGTGTTTGTGTGTGTATATGTGTGTGACTGGATGTGTTTGTGTGTGTATATGTGTGTGACTGGATGTGTTTGTGTGTATATATGTGTGTGACTGGATGTGTTTGTGTGTATATATGTGTGTGACTGGATGTGTTTGTGTGTATATATGTGTGTGACTGGATGTGTTTGCGTGTATATATGTGTGTGACTGGATGTGTTTGCGTGTACGTGTGTGTGTGTGTGTGTGTGTGTGTGTGTGTGTGTGTGTGTGTGTGTGTGTGTGTGTGTGTGTGACTGGATGTGTTTGCGTGTACATGTGTGTGTGTGTGTGTGTGTGTGACTGGATGTGTTTGTGTGTGTGTGTGTGTGTGTGACTGGATGTGTTTGTGTGTGTGTGTGTGTGTGTGACTGGATGTGTTTGTGTGTGTGTGTGTGTGTGTGTGTATATATATGTGTGTGACTGGATTTGTTTGTGTGTATGTATGTGACTGACTGGATGTGTTTGTGTTTATATATGTGTGTGACTGGATGTGTTTGTGTGTGTGTGTGTATTAATGTGACTGACTGGGTGTGTGTGTTTGTATGTATTTGTAGAAAAACAAGGTGTAACAGGTTTCGCACTCAGAAGTGGAAGGTGCAAGGAGAGCACTTTTCACCCTAGTGAAATAAAGGATCCTGTATGTATATGGGACAGACTATGTGTCTGTGTGTGACTGCTTGTGTTTGTGTTTATGTGCCGTTGTCTGGCTCCTAGATTTTTTTAGCTGGCTCCTAAAACTCAGATAAATTTGTCAAGCCCTGCATTAAGCAGAATTTTATATTTGTATTCTCACCAATTGAAGGCTAATTGGAGACTTTTTTTTTTTTTTTGCTTCTTAACATTATTTGGTATGCCCCCAACTGTACACTGTTAGGAGACATATGGGGTTATGCACTAAAAAGTGAGTTGGGGTGAGATGAACATTTCATAGCACCAGTTTCATTGTACAACGTACGGGGACAAAACTGGTGCGTTTGGTTTGCTTAGTGGGGAAAATTCTCCTGATTTTGTCCCCAAACAGTGTATAACTGAACTAATCAGATGAAAAGTTCATCTCGCCTTAACTCCCATCATCTCACCTTAACTCCTATCATCTTACCTTTTTTGTGAATAGCCACCCCCATAGTTCCAATCCAGGTGTTTGACATTCTTTAATATATGTTAAACAGTATAAAGACTGGTGATCAGTGACCCACCACACATTATCAAAGGAGTATATACAGACCACATGCAATTAATTGGACTAAATAATTGAAGGATTTGGTACTTTATTATTTTCCTCTTAATACTGATGGAGAAAAGGGGTTAATTATGTATTTTGTCACCTTACAAGGCAGAATTCTATTTGTGGTGACGTGCCCTGCATAGCAAGTACTAGGAAAACATTTGTAGGGATCCCAGCCAATTTGGTTGACTATGTAGACTACAGAGAATTTACTGTGCAATTTCTCATTTTAGCACTCACTCACAAAAGGAAAAAAAAAGAAAAAGCTGGCTTGTTGTATCCGTGTGAATTAATATGTCTTGTTGCTAGTATACTTAAGTTATTTAATAAACACACACAACTACTGCAGCTTTTATTGATATGCTGGCAGGCAAACTAACATGACCACTTTTTACCATCTGTTTATAATGCTATATAAAGAGAGCCGTGCTGGTTACCATGGGAACTAACATTTCCAAAACCACGAGTGTTTGCTTAAATTCTCAAACCTTTTCATGCTTGATACTACTCCATGAATTATTTTTTATTATTCCTACTTTTGGATGAATATGAACGTGTATCTGGATCTGCAAACCTGCACATCTTCAAAGCTCATTTAATATAATTATATATATATGTGTTTTATTGCTCTGGAATTACATTATATATAATTTACGAACCATTGTAAATTGATAAACTTATTTAATTTATAGGGTTCCTTCAACATGTTTATATTATTTTCTTTTCACCCAGAGAAGGTAGTGATTGGGTAAAAACAGACTCTGCCTGTTTAATTTTATTCCTTTTTATTCTTAAAATAAAAAAACAAATTCAGTTTAAAAGTGCTTTTCTATTGGCTTCTTAGTTTTCCAAGGTAAAACAAACAAAGAAACTAGAATTCAAATAGTGGTCATTAACCAAGGAAGCGCTATGATAATAAATTTATGGCAATCCCATGCTGTTATAAAACTCATAGCAATTAAAGCAAAAAAGAAGTGACATTTGGGACGTCCCATAACATTTACATGAATATTTTCCCATTTCTAAATGTGCTCTTATGTAATAAAGAAATTGAGTTGTCATGTCTAAGAGAAAATGAATCATGGCCTAAAAAGAAAGGATTGTAAAAATGTAAGAAAGGATAATTGTCCGTTGATTATCAGCTGGAAGATGGGAACACAACTAAAAATAGGTGACCATACAAGTATAATTTTAATTTTGCCTCATGCAAATTCACAGACATAATTGGAGAATATAAAGGGCAGGAACACAGTGTAGCTAAGTTATAAAAAATGTTTTTAAAAAAAGTTTTAGCAATGATGTAAAAACTATATATCTTTGTGAATGAACTCCAGCCAAAATGTTTTTCTGATCCTTGCATCTACCTGGGCCAGTGATGGTGAACATTAACCAAACTAAAGATACTCTGGTCTCCATGAGATATTGTGACCTTGTAGGCAGTTATTGAGTGCTTCCTCTTAATGCTATTAGTGTCACCCCTGCCATAGATTTGCCATCACTGGTATGATGCGATGAAAACTGAACCCCAGCACCTAAATTAAAAAAATTAATGTACATACAAATTTTTCCTTAAAAATATATTTAAATCAAATTTGAATAACCGTGACTAACAGCCTTTTTTTATGGTGCCTACTGTAGGAATTATGTTCGTATGACTTGAATGTTTCCGGACATGTTTCGCTGATTATGGCTTCCTCAGAGGAATCAACTTTTCATAATTCCTGCCATAAAATATGGCCAATATATATTTATGTATAGAGATACATAAACAGAACACCCTCTAAAATATTTATATTTTTGTACTGTATATTGAATTATTTTGTACCAGTAATTTCAGCAAATATGCATACAATAAAACAGTAAATTACAGATATAATTGTAAAAATGCTGCCGAAACTAATACAATGTATCTAAATGTATACAATCCACTTTAACAGGCTTGGTCAAAAAAAACAAAATGGCAGCAAGTTTTAAATATATGTAGACAAAAATCACAATAAATAACAAGTCACTTTAATTCAGAGAGAGGGGAAATTCACCTTTCAGTCAAATGGTGGTCAATCCCTTTCTCCTCAATTTAAGGTTGTGTCCTTTAAGTGGAAAATACCCCATTATCGCAAGTTGCTTTCAGTTTTAATATCTTTGAGAGAGTGGAAATACAGAGGAAATAAGTTAGAGCACCTCTGGAATATAGTGTAATATACAGCTGGCGAACTTGCAGCTATTAAAATCCGGGTTATTTTAATAAAAAGATATACTTAAAATTCCCTGACTTTTTTCCTCTTCTCCATTCTTTCTCCATATAACTGAACTTTATTCTCAATATAAGCCTGTGTCTTTACATTGTTTCCCATTACATTTTTATCTCCTGATCTACATTATAACTGTAATTCAACAAAAAAAAAAAAGGAATAGCGAAGAAGAAGGATAGTACACAATTTCCAACTTAAATGATTTCAGAAAATAACACAATTCAAAATCTGCGTTCAAGCCCTGTGGTGTACAGTTTTTTAAACGAAAGAGCAAGTTTTTTATTTTTTTATTATGAAAATATCATACACTGTTCTAACACTACACACAATTAGATAGACCCCGGTCCTATTCCATATCCCTCCCCCAAAGGCCCACTTATTCTGGTCGAAATTCATGAGGATGGGACAACTTGGATGGAAAGAGCAAGTTAATTTCCTCTATCCCTAATTCCTTAAAATGGTTCCACCCTCGCCTGTTTTTTTTACATTTTTTTATATATATTTATTGTAGATTTTTATGGTGTCGTGTGTGTGTGTGTGTGTGTGTGTGTGTGTGTGTGTGTGTGTGTGTACACGTATGTATGTATTAGTGGAGACCCTGTTAAAATTGAACACACTATAAAATGTAACTCTAAATATTTGTATTTCCTAAATGGTATCTCTAAATATAATCTTTAGATAGGATTCTATAATTCCTCTTCCCACATGCTCTCACTACTATTACTATAATTCCTCAAATCTAGGTCAGACAAGGTGAGGGGTGGGGGGAGAGAGAGAAAAGGTTGGAGGGGGAGGGGGGAGAGAGACAAGGTTAAGGGGAGGGGTGGGAGAGACACAAGGTAAAGGGGACGGGTGGGAGAGACACAAGGGCAGGGGGGAGAGACACAAGGTTAAGGGGAGGGGGAGAGACACAAGGTTAAGGGGAGGGGGAGAGACACAAGGTTAAGGGCAGGGGGGAGAGAGACACAGGTTAAGGGCAGGGGGGGAGAGACAAGGGGAGGGGGAGAGAGAGACAAGGGGAGGGGGAGAGAGAAAAGTTTTGGGGGAGGGAGGGGGAGAGAACACTTGGGGGAGAGACAGAGACAACACTAAGGAGGGGGAGAGAGAGAATGCTGGGGAGAAGGGGGGAAGAGAGAGACAAAGCTGGGGAAAGGGGGAGAGAGAGGCCGCATTGGCACATAAAAGGAAATAAAAACAATCGATGCATTTTTTTTTATATCATAATTTTTTATTAAATATTAAAAAGCAATTTACATGTGAATAAATACAATTTAAACTTTTTTCCTATAGGTTAGTCTTATATTCAGGCTTTTAGTTTTTTTCCTAAAGGAATAACCAAAAACATAATTTTTTTCTTTCTTTCTTTCTCTTTTTGTGCTTTCGCTTTTCCTATAAAACACAGTATTCCATGCACTCATCTGTTTGCCTAGTCTTTTGTGGCCATTTCTGACCACAATGATATTGGACAAATGATTCCAGACACATTGTTCAGTCACCTGCTTCCCAAGTTTTCTTAGTGCTATTACTGATTTCAAAAAAAGAGTTCCTGAAATAATCCAGGATTGATGTATCCTTCGCCCCCCCCCCCCCCCCCCCCAATTTTTTTGTGCTTATGTTGCTCTCCTTTACCTGTTCCCCGGGCATCTGACTGCTGCCACATGCTCATCAAATATAATTGCTGCATCTGGAAGTTTTTTTCTTTTGTATGGTACTTAATGTGGATCCCTTGGAGGGCTCGCCCAGGTACATATATTCATCTGCAAGAGCAATGTCAAATGGTTGATTTAAGTCCCTTTGTGTTTCTTGGCTGGACTTGTAGAATAACATGTTGACACATTAATTATTCCATAAAGAAGTTTGTAAGTCTTAATTCCTAGATTTGTCACATTTGTGCAACTTCTTGGCTTTTTTTGCATTTAGAATACCATTTATACAATATCTTTGCAATAAAACTATTGCTATACCTTCTGTCACATGTTCTAAGATTTGAGATGCTAAGTATTAATCTCTGGTGCAGAGGGCCAGATCATGTCAGATAATGCCCGGAGGTTAGAGATGGAGAACCTGAAGTGAAGCCCTAGGTGCCTAACCCAGGGGAGTCTGTCTGACAGGTTATAATGGTAAAGTACAAAGCACATGATTTCTGCTATAAATAACTGAGAATTAGTTTTTTTCTTTTATTTACTTTTAGGTGGTTGCCATAGGAACCAATTTTACATTAGCAGTCAAATTTGCATTGCAATTCTGTTACTAGTTTTAATGGTTCTTTTACTAGTTTTAATATTATTGCCAGAGGTTCTCAACATATTTCTGAATGGTTGATTTAATAAATGAATAGTTTGTTTTGGATGGCATTTCTTATACATTATCATGATGGAGCACCTCACTGGTAGATCCCTCAGTAAGAGATACTTATCTCCATTGTGGTGCACAAACATAAGTGTAGTTACACCCTTTTCTTTTGTGTACTAATTTCTAGGGCAGAATTTTCGACCTGTGCCCATCAGTTCTTTACATGAAAAATTGAGTCCCTCAAATCTTTCTCCACTACTGGCCTGATTCCTTACTAAGTTGGTTGAACAGAACAATTGATCGTCATTCCAGTCAGAATGAAATTCTGGACACCCGCTCATAAATCATTTCTATCCCGATTTGTTTATTTTTGGAGTGCAACTGTTTAATAAGTGAGTCCAAAATTAAAGGCTCTGGTTAGGGGTCCAAAATGGGATTTGAATCTGCGCTGCCTATACCCATGTTCTAATCTTGCCCACTTTTTGTGTGGACACATCTCCCTTTTTATTCTAATTTTACTACCATTCGGTGGGGCGTTTTCAAATTATTTTGGTAATGAGCCATTCTTGGGGATAACCCCTTCGCAACAATTGACTTACACAGTTCATACTGCAGTGAAGACTGTTGATCGTTGCTTATGCTTAATAGGTGCCGCTTTGATAACTCGATACCAGGCATCAAGTAACACCAAAATTTGGCCCCCTGTGGCACTGTGATCACTCCATGCACCGACTGTAGGTGCCATATTGGATGGCAGCATTCCCCTCCAATATGGCGCTACTCAGTAGCAGGCAAGAGCGATGGAAGTGATATGAGATCACTTCTGTTGCTAAATTGCGACTAGAGGCAGTCTGCAACATTGCAGGCAAAAAAAGCCCAAACTAACTTATTATTAACTTAGGGTTATAGATGGGTTAGATTTAGGGGTAGGGTGGTGATTAAGGGTGGGTTCAAAAGGTCACTGTAGGACAAAATGGTTGGGGAAAAAAAATGCTAATTTCGGTTATTGCTCTATAAGTTGCAATAAACAAAACAAAAAAAATGTAAACACAGCATATTTCAAAACTCGGAACAAATATGAGAAACTATTTTAAACAGGGTCTTTTTTTTTTTTTTTTTTTAACCCTTTTTAATAATGTAAAAGATTTTTCAGTGTTAAGTTCGAAACTGTTTTCACCCCAATTGTTTCCATCATATTTTATAATTTTGTTTATAGTAAATTATATGATCTGAAAATGGGATCTAAAGAAAGCCCTTTTATGGTGATAAAAACTGTATATAATGTGTGGGTACATTAAATGAGAAAGAGGAAACTTATAGCTGAAAACAAACATCGCAGAAATGTTAAAACTGCTACTGTCACGAAGGGTACACATATTTCAAAACAGTCCTGTCACTAAGGGGAAAAACTCTAAAAAGAATTACACCTCTCTCAGGTTGCTTCCACTCCTTCAGATATTGGACTGAAGTATGCATGGGGTTCCAGTGTCCCTGCTACCTACCATGCTAATACAAGCTTAAAACCAAGTATGACTTTGTTGAACAATATCTTTGTAAATACACTTTTTTTTTATTTTATTTTTATTGATTCGTTATGGTCCTTTTAAACAAAAAAAATATATATAGCCATTTTTGTTTAATATATATATATATGTATATCCTATGACACAACAAAGAACCTATTCTGTTTTTTGTTGTGTCATAGCAGCACACGATAATGTGTATAGAGCCCAATAATGTAGCATGTAACTGTTTCATTTGTAATCAAAGCCCATCACCAACATTTTTGTTTTAAAATCTCCCAGCATTAAAGGAACACTCCCACCAAAAAAATCAAAAGGTTTTACTTTTATTTTGTGTTGTCGATTTTCAGATATGTCTTTTGTTTTTGTTATGTGACTGTATTTAATAAAATGTGTAAATAGGTGCCACAATTTTGTGAAAGTGTTTTTGGGTACCACCCCCTAGTGAGTTTACAGAACTAACGTATTTGCTCGATTATAAGACGACCCTGATTATAAGACGACCCCCTAAACTTTGGATATTCCTTTAGGGAAAAAACTAAAAGCCTGAATATAAGACTACCCTATAGGAAAAAAGTTCAACTTGTATAATTCACATGTAAATTGCTTTTTTAATAAAAAATTATATCAAAAAATGCATTTTTATTTCCTTTTATGTGCCAATGCTGCCTCTCTCTTTCCCTTGCCCCCAGCTTTGTCTCTCTCCCCCCCTTAGTGTTGTCTCTCTCTCCCCCTCCCTTTGACTCCCCCCCTTGTTTCTCTCTGCCCCCCCTCCCCTTGTTACTCTGTGCCCCCCTCCCTCCCCTTGTTACTCTGTGCCCCCCTCCCTCCTCTTGTCTCTTTCCCCCTCCCTCCCCTTGTTTCTCTCTGCCCCCTCCCTCCCCCTGTCTCTGTCTCTTCCCCCTCCCTCCCCTTGTTGCTCTCTCCCCTCCCTCCCCCTGTCTCTGTCTCTTTCCCCCTCCCTCCCCTTGTTGCTTTGTCTCATCCCCCCTCCCCTTGTCTCTGTTTGTTCCCCCCTCCCTCCCCTTGTTGCTCTGTCCCACCCCCTCCCCCTGTCTCTCTGCCTCCTCCCTTCCCCTCACCTGTAACTCGATCCCTGGTGGCTAGTGGGAGCAGCCGGGGGGATGTCTGCACGATACGTGCAGACATCCTCCATGCTGCCCGACACGGCAGTCTATTATGACGGACAGCTGGACGGACAGACGGATAGCCGATTCTCCCTGGTGGCTAGTGGGGCAGCTGAGGAAGTCTGCGCGATGAGCGCAGACCTCCCCTGCTGCCGCCCGGCACGACCACCGGGACTTTTATGACGACGCCGGAAGTACCCAGCTTCATCATAGAAGTCCCGGCGGTCGTGCCGGGCGGCAGCAGGGGGAGTCTGCGCTCATCGCACAGTCATCCCCTGATGTTAGAGAGGGGGATCCAGGTCCCCTGCACCTCTGCTGGGGACCCGGATCCCTGTCTTATAATCTGACCTCAATTGGAGGTCAGATTATAAGACGACCTCGATTTATAAGACGAGAGGTATTTTTCAGAATTTCTTTTCTGAAAAAAACCTTGTCTTATAATCGAGCAAATACGGTAGTATCTCACTGTGGGACTGGGGACTCAATAAGTCTGAATTCTGACCATAGACTTGCATTGAATGGGAGGGTAATTGTAACTATTACATCACAAGGGGCGGAATTATTATCTTGTTTGATATCCTCTTTTGTTGGAAGGCAGGTTAAAAAAAAAAAAAAAAGTTGTACAAAGCCACTTAGTCCTGCCACCAGTGATACACAGGAGTCAGTAGGAGAGCAGGGGAGTATGACATCCTCATGCAGGCTTTGGCAACAGTTGTAAATTGAGAAGATTTGGGATGGCGTTGCATCATGGGAATTATTCACACAATGGATGCTGGAGATAAACACCTAATTTTATGTTTCCTTTTATATGCAATGAATTCAATCATATAAAAAAACAGTGGCATATGATTTTTAAATGTTTGTTTTAAATGCCCAGGTTATCTAGTTACATCTTATGTAAGTGGTAGTGTCCCTTTAAAAAAAAACAAAAAAAACAAAACATTTTTCAATCTTATATACCAAGCCAGCTATTGGTTATTGAAGGAATCAATTGTGAAAGTGCATCCTGTTACTAACTCTTTAGCTTCCACAATCCTAAAAAGGTATCATGTAATATTGATAATGGTTGTACCAGACTGAGAATATCTACATTTCATCTGTATGTGACTGCTGAATCAGGTAGCAACCACAAAACCAGCTAAGGCAGTCGAGCTGAGAAACTTAAATACAACCTCAGTTTACCTAAAAACGTTCTGTTTTCGAATACTGTGTTGCCTACGTGTTAACATGTATTTTTCCCCTTCATTTTCTTGCCAAAAATGGCATGTCGTATTGTCAGAAGGACACACATTCTCGGAAGTATGGAAATGAAAGAAAGCTAAAAAAAATAATCTCCTGTAGGTGTCCTGTCATTCTTGAACCAATGAAGCAGTTCATTATCAGCTGCCTGAGGTTATACAACTGCATCCAAAAATTACCGCACTCACTTATGGGACTGTCAAAACGAATGTCACTCTGAGTAATTTTGAGGAGGAGGCATCTAAATACAGGCAATACTCATTATGAAGACTGTTCTGTACTGGTAAAAAGGAATCTTAGAGCAAACTTGCATAAGCCCAATATTTATCAGCATTTTTTTTATTTAGCAGGATTTCATTCCATACCATTTTCATATGTAAATTGTACAAAATAATTTGACTCCAGCATTAATTCACCCTTTCAGTTATTCTGAAAGGGTAAATTTATATATATGTAACATATATTACTAGATACACATACAACAGATATAGGTCTAGGTCATGTCATTCTGTAGTGCAATTCAGATTTTCCAATGGGTGGTGCTACAATCCTGTTTCTATGAATGAGAGCTTTGCATTTCGGCCAGGGTTCCTTAGCCAAGTGAAAGTTCTCAACTAGGCTCCCTCGGAAGGCATGAGGTAACAGTCTGACTGTCCAGAATAGCCCTTGAGCAGGTAAAACCTAAAGCTGAGGGGGTTCTGAATGTGCCAATCATCCAGCTATATCCCCTACAGCTACTGTCAAATGGGCAGTTCTAACTAGCTTTTTTTCTGTATGCTGCACATCTTTTTATTATATGTCAAATGCACTTTCTTTTACAAATTATAGTTCTCTTGTCATTTTATATAAAAGATAATTTCAGCAGGGCACTAAATTCAGTGACGTCTAAAAAGGAAGGTTTGGAGTGAGAGAGGCAGGATTGTTTCTATAACAATAGCAATACATCTATTACTACAGTGTTTAGCTAATAGGGCACTGTTGAGGGAAAAAGTATGGCACTGATCAATTTATTTTTATTTACTTTACATAATGCAGCACTTATTGCAAATTTTTGTTTTCGAAACTCAATGTGGACACGTGTAGGAAAATGTTTTTACTTATGTTTAATTGCTAGATTGCACCAATTGAGAAAGTTTTTTCAATCGATAATAGCCCTCTTTTCTCTATCAGGGCACTGCCATGTTGCTCAGCTTATTGGGTCATATATTCCTTTCACATGGATTCGATGAAGCAGATCTGTTCCAGGATTCTCAATGTGTACATGCGCTAATAGAACTACACAGAACAAAAACAGCACAATAAACTGCTTAATTGGTATTCTTTAATGTATTTACATCCACACTTCATGCAATCTTTAATTAAAAGTAATGTACTTTTTTGTCTGCACTTGTCCTTTAACCTGTTTGCGAAAATTGATGTGCCAGGCACGTGACGCACAAACATGCTGTTTTGTGACAATTTACGAGCCTGGCCCATCATGTGGTGAAACAAGCATAGGAATCTATCAAAAGTCGCATCCTGTTCTCAGCAGGTGTTCCTGCAATGCCTCAACATCAAGGCATCTAGCACAGGGCTCGACAAACACCGGGCGCCAAATCAGACCTGAAGGGAGCATTGTGTGTGCACCGGCTGCACAGACTTCCTGCTCCACCCCCTCGCACACTGCGCTGCAGTGCCAGAGTGAATGGCTGTGCCATTTGTAAGAGGCACAGACCAACGTTTAATGAAAATACCCCCCTTCCCTGCCATTAGGGATAGCAGCAGGGAGGGGGCACACATTGATTTGATTTTAAAAAAAAACCTGCTCACTTATATATCTGACATTGTGTGTATATGTGATTGACTATATGCTGCGTGTATGTGTGTGTGATTGTGTGCTGCGTGTATGTGTGTGTGATTGACTGTATGTTGCGCGTATGTGTGTGTGTGATTGACTAATATTAATATTTGCTCCGATAGCTCAATGCGATTGCTCCACAGAACAATCACAGGCGCCATATTGAGAGGGAGCATGCCGTTTCAATATGTTGCTACCCTTTAGTGGCACTTTTGTTGTTCTGATTTGCATTGTATATGTGGAAAAGATTTTTCATGTAAGATAGAAAGTGGGTTTTTTCTTTGTGTTTTTTCCCCATCATATTTTATAATTTTTTTTTTTTATATATTATTTAATAAGATGACAATAATATCTAAAGAAAGACCTTTTTTTTTTACATGGCAATAAAACCAGTATATAATGTCTGTGGATACAGTTACAAAGAATTGCATTGCTGCCAGTTGTTGGCAGTGCATTTTGAAAGGTACCTGACTGGTGAACGGTGTGTGCGCATGTGCGATCACGTGCACAATTGTGGCTTTATTTGAAAAGCCGCAACTGCGCATGTGCGCGCAATTCACCATCTGGCATCTTGCACAAATGCAATTCCGATGCCACTTTTGGCCCCTTGGTTCATTTGTGTTGGGAATGAAAGTATACGAGTAAGTACCCCCAAAAAAGTAATTAAGTGCAATTAAGTTAATTACTGACTCAGTGTTGGAACACACCTAGTCAGAACAAAAAAAAGTTTAGTTGTCCTTTTTGATTTCTGAGTAGCGTGAATTCATGGGCTAAGATCACTGAAGTCAGGGGCGGGCTGGGCCGGGGGGCAGGGTGGCAGTTGCCCCCCAGTCCGCCCTAAACTATGTAAAACACGGCCGCTGGGCCAGTGTTTTAAAAAAACAAACAAACAAAAAAAAAAAACGCGCTTGCAGACAGAGACTGAGGTGAGAAGGGATCGGAAGATCCCCTCTCACCTCCGCTCTGCCTGCAAAGCTGCACGGGGAGCCGAACAGGCAGCACAGAGAAACCTCCGTGCTGCCTGTTCGGCTCCCCGTGCAGTGTGCCGACACGGAAGTGCCGACAGTCACGTGATCGGCGCTCTGACGTCAGACGCGCGCCGATCACGTGACCTGTCGGTACAACCGCCGGGAGGCCGAACAGGCAGCATGGAGGGACCATGCTGCCTGCCACCAGGTAAGTCCTCCTGCCACTAGCCACCAGGGAAGTCCTGCCACTAGCCACCAGGGAAAAAGGAAAGTGGGGGGGGGGGGGGGGGGGGCAAAAAACACTGGCATATTTGTGCAAATTGGCTGGGGAATATTACATGGCAAATAAGACTGGCATATTATTGGGCAAATTGGCTGGGGAATATTACATGGCAAATAAGACTGGCATATTATTGGGCAAATTGGCTGGGGAATATAACATGGCAAATAAGACTGGCATATTATTGGGCAAATTGGCTGGGGCATATTACATGGCAAATAAGACTGGCATATTATTGGGCAAATTGGCTGGGGCATATTACATGGCAAATAAGACTGGCATATTATTGGGCAAATTGGCTGGGGCATATTACATGGCAAATAAGACTAGAATATTATTGGGCAAATTGGCTGGGGAATATTACATGGCAAATAAGACTGGCATATTATTGGGCAAATTGGCTGGGGAATATTACATGGCAAATAAGACTGGCATATTATTGGGCAAATTGGCTGGGGAATATTAAATGGCAGAATAACACTGGCATATTATTGGGCAAAATGGCTGGGGAATATTAAATGGCAATTAACACTGGCATATTGGGCAAATTAGCAGGGGCGTATTAAATTGCAGATAACCTTGGAATATTATTGGGCAAATTTACTGAGTTATATTAAATTGCAGAATAACACTGGCATATTATGGGACAAATTGGCTGGGGAATATTAATGGCAAATAATATTGGAAATGTGTATGTAATGGGGTGATGGAGGCATGTAAATGTGGTGATGGGGCATGTCCTGGTGTGCAACGTGGGTTATGGGTCATGTCGTAGGTGTGCAACGTGGGTAGGGGGGGGCCCAAATTTTGGGATATTGGGTTTCTAAATCCTGGCATGTTGAGGGGCATAATCCTGGCATATTGAGGGGAAAATCCTGGCATATTGAGGGGGCATCATCTTGGCATATTGAAGGGAAAATCCTGGCATATTGGGTGTCTAAATCCTGGCATATTGAGGGGCATAATCCTGGCATATTGAGGGGCATAATCCTGGCATATTGAGGGGCATAATCCTGGCATATTGAGGGGCATAATCCTGGCATTTTGAGGGGCATAATCCTGGCATATTTAGGGGAAAATCCTGGCATATTGAGGGGGCATCATCTTGGCATATTGAGGAGAAAATCCTGGCATATTGGGTGTCTAAATCCTGGCATATTGAGGGGCATAATCCTGGCATACTGAGGGGCATAATCCTGGCATTTTGTAAGGGAAAATTCTAGCATATTAAATGGCAAATCCTGGCATATTGTGGGGGAAAATCCTGGCAATATTCGTTATAAAACAAGGAAAAGATGGCCGTGGATGGGGAGGCGATTCGATGGTGCAATGGGCCACTTGACTGGATTTGCCCCCCAGGCCTAAGGCTGCCAGCCCTCCCCTGACTGAAGTTGTCTGAAACCTGGAGCTCCCATTTTCTCTATAGCATAATTGATAACAGTCCTTAACCCCTTGGCGACACAGGACGGACTAGGTCCGTCCTGTGTGCCGAGGCGTTAGTGACACAGGACGGACCTAGTCCGTCCTGTGTCAAAACGAGCACTGAAAGCGGAGTTTTTCCGCTTTCAGTGCTCAAGCGGTATTGTAACGATGCTTCCGTGTGGAAGCATTGTACAATGCTAAAAAAAATGCCCGTCGGCATTTCGATCGCTCCGGAGCGCGATCGAAATGCCGGTTTTAAAGGCACAGAGCCTTTAAAACCCGTGCATTAAAAAAACGAGCATAGGAAGCGAAATTTTCGCTTCCTATGCTCAGAAAGTGTTCCTGATTGCCTCGCAAGTCGAGGCAATCAGAAACACAAAAAAAAAATGCACGATCTTGGTCACTGGGTGACCAAGATGGCGCTGCCCTTCTAAGGGCAAGAGCACAGGAGGCAGGAAATACCTGCTTCCTGTGCTCTCTGGCTGTCACACGATTGCCTCTTCACAGAGGCAATCTGTGACTGCCAGGCACACTGACAGGCAGTGGGGATGCTCTGCTGAACATCCCCACTGACTGGTCAGATCAATATTAACTCTATATTGATCTGACCAGTTATGATCTGCCTCCCTCTCCTCACATTTTTTTTAGTGAGGGAGAGAGACAGATCAAAGTTATAAAAGTAAGTAAAAGTTAAAAAAAAAAACAATAAATACACAACACACAAATAATAAAACAATAAAAAAATTTTTATTAAAGCAATTCCCTGCGTTTAACCCCTTCCCTGCCACTGATCTTGCATAAGCAGTGATCGTGCACATCTGCGCATTTTTTTTTTTTGCTGTTTGTGCATTTTTTAGGGGTTCATTTTTTTTTGTACTGTAATTTATTACAGTACTAAAAAGGCTCTTCTAAGAGTTATTAACCCCTTATTTGCTGTCGATCACTGCTTACGCAATGATATTGACGCCAAATCAATTTTTATCTGTCTGCATATTTTTATTTTATTTATTTTTTTTACACATACCCGCTAGGGGATTACATGTAAAGTAAAAATATTTGAGTTTTTTTTTTTTAAGCTGCCTGAGCGCATAGCGATCAGTAACAGCGAATTAGTGGCAAAGGCGGTTTGGTGATTTCTCAATTAAGCTCACCATTCGCCCTGGTCAGATGAAAATTAATCGGATCAATATTCACAAATATTGATCTACCTCCCTCTCCTCACTTACATTTTTGTGACGGAAAGAGACAGATCAGTATTAGTGATATAAAATAACATTTTATAAAATTGGCAGGTTTTATGAAAGTCTTTCACTGTGTATTAACCCCTTCCCTGCCATTCATCACTGTGTAAGCAGTAATCTTGCACAGCAACAGTATGTTTTGCTGTCTGCACTGTTTTATGGATTCATTTCTTTGTACTGTAATGTATTACAGTACTAGATAGGCTCTTCTAAGGGCTATTAACCCCTTCTTTGCTCGAGATCACTGCTTACGCACTGATTCTGAGGCCGCGGACTCAGGGTTCGATTTTGACCCTATTCAGCTTTCTGATACATCATCTAGCGATGTATCGGTGGCTGCTGAGCCCTTGCCACAAGTAGTGATGGGGGTCTACCGATAAAAAAATATATGGTTTGGTGGGGGTAAATTACATTGGCTGGCTTCAAAGATATATCCCATAAAGGACACGGACGCAGGTTGACTACATGTCAAAATTCCAAGTTGGAATTTTGAGATGCGCATCTCACAAATGTTGCCTTCTAGCCAAAAAACAAACCAACAAACCTATGCATGGGTGCTATCCCTGTACTCGGGAGATGTTGCTGAACACATATTGGGTTGTTGTTTGGCAGTGACATATACCAGAATCTGTGAATTCATGCCTGAAGTACAATGCATGTGGAAAAAAAACTCCCAAAAATGTACTACCACAAACTTTTACAAAGGCTGGTGGTAGAATTAGTACCTATACAGTATTAAAATACCACCATTTGAAATACCTTAGTATGTCTATTTTCCAAAAATATATGGTTTGATGGGGTAAAATTCATTGGACAGCTTCAAAAATGTTCCAAATGGAACATGGGCGCAGGCTGACTACATGTCAAAATTCCAGGTTGGAATTGCGCACCCCCTAAATGTGGAATTTTAGACCCAATACAAACCAACAAACCTATGCATGGGGGGTATCCCTGTACTCAGGAGATCTTGCTGAACACATATTGAGGTGTTGGTTGGCAGTGGCAAATACCAGAATCTGAAAATTCCTGCCTGAACTACAATGTGTGTGGGGAAAAAATGACATCCCAACCCTTTGACATAGGTTGGTGGTAGAATTAGCACTTGGAAAGTGTTAAAATACCACCATTTTAAATACCCTAGGATGTCTAGTTTTCCAAAATATATGGTTTTATGGGGTAAAATACTTTGACAGGCTTCAAAAGTGTCCCAAATGGAACATGGGCGCAGGCTGACTACATGTCAAAATTCCAAGTTGGAAATTCACCCCCCCTAAACGTGGCCTTTTAGCCCCCAAATAATCTAACTAACCTACACATGGGTGGTATCCCTGTACTCAGGAGATGTTGCTGAACACATATTAAGGTGTTGTTTGGCACTGACACATAATAGGATCTGTGAATTCATGCCCGATGTACAATGAATGTGAAAAAAAATTACTATCCATAACATTGACATAGGCTGGTAGTATAATTAGTGCATGAAAAGTGTTAAAATACTACCATTTGAAATACCCTAGGGTGTCTAGTTTTCAAAAATATATGGTTTTGTGGGGTAGAATACACTTTTTGGCTTCAAAAATGTCCCAAATGGGACATGGGCGCAGGTTTTCTGCACGTCAGAATTCCAAGTTGGAAAACCAAAAAGCGCACCTCTCAAATGTGGCCTTTTAACCCCCAAATAACCTAACCAACCTATACATGGGTGGTATCCCTGTACTCAGGAGATGTTGCTGAACACATATTGAGGTGTTGTTTGGCACTGACATATAACAGGATCTGTGAATTCATGCCCAAAGTACTATGTATGTGAAAATAAATTACTACCCAAAACATTGACATAGGCTGGTAGTATAATTAGTGCATGGAAAGTGTTAAAATACTACCATTTGAAATACCCTAGGGTGTCTAGTTTAAAAAAAATATGGTTTTGTGGGGTAGAATACACTTTCTGGCTTCAAAAATGTCCCAAATGGGACATGGGCACAAGTTTTCTGCATGTCAGAATTCCAAGTTGGAAAACCAAAATGCGCACCCCCTAAATGTGGCCTTTTAGCCCCAAAACAAACCAACCAACCTATGCATGGGTGGTATCCCTGTACTCAGGAGATGTTGCTGAACACATATTGAGGTGTTATTTGGAAATACCCCTTCACATTTTAAGGTAATGTTTACCTAAATTACAATATATGTGAAAAATTAAAAAAAAAAGATTTTTTGCTGCAAACTTTGGCATAGATTGGTGGTAAAATGGCTACATGAAATGTGTCAAAATACCCCAAGTTAAATGCCCTGAGTTGTCTAGTTTTCAAAAATATGTACATGTTGGGGGTCATTCATGGATTTAGTACAGAAATCAGTGTTACAATGTCACTATCGCTAATTTTGAAGGAAAGGATTTTAAAATAGCTTTGCACCACTTATAGTTCTGGCCCTGTAACATGAATAAAAAAGCACAAAAACATAAAAACATGGGCTATTTCTGAACTCAGGACATATATTAGAAACTTTTTAGCAGTTTTTTTTTGTTGTCTCCTTGTACATGAGTATACGATTTTTCAAATAAAAGTCATAAAATAATTTTTTCAATTTTTTTGCCATATTTTATTATTTTTTTTACATCAAATTATATGCTATTATCAAAATAATGGTATCAAAAGAAAGCCCTTCTTATAACGATAAAAACGATATATAGTTTGTGCGGGTACACTAAATGAGACAGAAATAAATTACAGCAAAACACAAACACCTCAGAAATGTTAAAACAGCCCATGTCCCCAAGCGTCGGACAAGCCAAAAAAGTCATGTCACTAAGGGGTTAAGCTGTATTTGTGTGTATTAACATAATGGCAACTTTACATTCGTGGTGGTCATGTAAAAGTAGTCCATGTGGTCACTTCCTCAGATTTATAGATGTTGCTGTTTAGGTGATTCCTTTGTCCAAACAAATGGGATAGGTTTTTTCTATGGTTTTTGTGCACTGCAGTTACTGGGAATCACTGTTAAGGTAACATTCCTCTATTTACTAGGTGTGCAAGAAGTTTTGTTTACCAATTGTCTTTCTTTCTTGGCAGGGCTTTTGTGTATGACAGCCGTAACAACTTACAGATGCGAGGCCTGGTGGTACTACTGATCTCTAAAGCAGCTGGGCCTAGTAAATCATCAGACCACTCCTTCCAGCATGACATGGTTAGCGGAATTTATGCCAGGTAAGAAAAACAAATATGTTGATAGCATTGTGTCCAGAATACATTGCCACCAATATTTCTCTATTGCCAACATATAGCTAATAATAATAAAAGCTACCTGATTGACAAATATACTTTACATCTCTAGCAGCACCAATCTTAGTCACTAACCACCTATTTCTATGATGATAAACAGCAGTCCATATATAGAAAGATGGTCAGTCTCCCTGAACAGCTCTTTTTTTTTTCTTTAATATGTTATTGATTTGTAAATCATCCCCAAGCAGAATGTATTACCATCACTAAATTCAACAGTAAACAACTCTTTTTTTTGAAGGGTGTAATTATTTTCAGAAATTTTCAAGTAGCATATAGCCAAATGAGAGGCGATACCGAATATTTCTGAAGTGCATACTTTCAATTGGTTTGGAACTGCATACACCAATGTGAAGGATATCTAGTCACAGTCACAAAGTGACATCAAGAAACTTATTGATACTCCACAATTGATTTTTAAAATGTACTATTTGTAACTGAAAATAAACAGGCATTGTCCTCTGAACCATGTGGAGGTGATTTTTTTAAGCCATAAACAAGATTTATTCAGTTTTACCAGTCTTCATGTATTTTATATAAGTTTTAAATACATAATGATAATTAAAGATATTCAAATATATATATATTTTTTATATATCTGTGTATATGCTACATTAATTTAATTACTGCTTAATTGCGACACCAAACTTAATAGGCCAATTAACTGTACGTGTAATATCATTAAAATAAATTTCACTAGCCAAATTGCTTGCAGATGTATAGATTAAAATCTGGTTTTAACATGGTGATGTAGGTTGTGTACACATCCAACAGTCCAATAATACACTCGACTCCATCCCAGAAAACAATGTGCACCAATGTTCCTAAGTATGCCAACTGTGTTTTGGCACGGGAAACTGGCACATTGGGTTTTTATTTTACATTTCTATTTGTTTTAGTAATTGCAGAATAGAATGGAATTGACGATTCTATACCTAGATCACACAGTTTATTATTTGTGCAACTTGAGATATTGGCAACAAGCAGAGCTACCAACAAAAAAATGTGTTTTCCATCAAAGATGGGAGATTTGGGTTACTCAACTATGGTGTAATATGCATCACAGTATTAGAAATAGGCAGTGTTGTAAATTATTCCTATTTAGTGCATATATTATATGAGTGTATTTTGACATGTACTTTAATGTGTTCGTTAAAATCGTGTATTGTCATCTGTTAGGCATTGTTAGTTGTATTTAGCTCTGCATGGCAACTTTTTTGTTCCTTTTTCACTAAGCTGGTTCCCGGGATAGGGTTTCTTCGCTGGGGTTATTTTTTTAAGGTGCTACTGATTATCAGTTGAAGTTCCCGAATTTATTAGGGGGCTTGTTCACATGTTATCTATACCTACATTAAAGTCTTCTGGCGAAAAGCGTTGTGTCTGTGTTGCTATGCACTATGCCATAACAAGCAGATGATTTGTTCCACTGTGATACTTTTATAATTTTGTAATAAATGGAGATTTTTTTTTTTAACAACAATGGGAGAACAGAGACTTTATTTAACACTTACAGTGAGCAGTGTTTCTTTTCTACAATTTAATGTTCTTCCATGTACATAAGTTTCATTCAGGTACTTCTCTAACATGTATGGAATGACTTCTCGGGGAAAAGGTATCTGCATAAGTGAATATTTATGGTGGCACATGACCACTCATTCAAAAAAACAAATATCCTGCAACCTCTACTTTGTCCTAAGGGACCAAAACATCTTTTATAGCAATGAAAATCAAGCTACAATTTGTGTCCCTGATAACACAGCCCATTGCTGAAAATCAAAGGCACAGATTATGCAGTCAGTCAGTCACACACATACACATACAAATCCAGAAAAATGCTGAGTTTTAAGATGGCCAAGAACACCGCTATAGGGAAGAGAGTAAGCGTTTACTTTCTTTGTATAACATTAGATGTTTAGTGCTTTTTATCACCGGTAATAAGTTCTATTGAAAATGACACATTGTTAAGAGTGTGATACACTGTGCGTTTTTAGGAAGTCACAAATGTCTGCTATTACACTGTACTGTGGAAATATGTCCTGTACGAATAAATTATTACATGAATGCTCCAAAGAAGAAACCACAAACTTTGTGCCATGCTAAAGTGCATTCTCCACAAATGAAGGGATTTCCCAGGATTGCATGCTGTTTTAGGGATTATACTTCCATATTCATAAATTATACTTGTACTGTACATTATATATTTGGGTTTTTTTCTGCTTTTTGTGTAGAACACCTGCAGTCGCTCGCTAATTAAAATCTGCTGTTGGAACATTAACTCTGCAGGTTATTAATGAGCAGGAGGCCCACGATTTACACATTTATTTATCAAAAACCAGTAAACTCCAAAAAGAGCTGGTTATTTTTATGATTATTTTAACGTTGTACCTCAGGAAAGAGCAGCACCAATGTTCATCTGAAGAAAAATGACACTCCGATAGTTGTGACTCATTAGGAACAGTTAAGCAGAGAATTTGCATAATACTCATATCTGTGTGCTTGTTAATTTACTAGTGTCAATGTTCTTGGCCATTGACGGTGTTTGTGTTGACTCGGCAAATTGACAACTGCAAAAATAAAAAAATATTAAAAATATAGAATATAATTAAAGATTCAATATCGGGAAATACCTTGACTTTATCCTTGAGATTAATCATACCTTTACCAAGCTATACAAAAATACCCTCAAAGGGTTATGTTTAAGTTGATATGTGACTGCTGTGTGCTATTTTATTCACTTTTATGAAAACACTGTATTAAATGGCACAGATATTTTTTTTTCTTCTTGTGGTTTGTGACTTTGGCATTGTAGAGCGTGCTATTGACATGTTATTATGTCTAGTTTTTATTCACATAAAGTAATGTTATCATGTGGCCTACCTTCTACTTGAGGATAAGTGGTGCAGTGACGGAATAGTTTTAATCTCCTTTTGCTAGTTAAATTTAACATATTTTACAAGCAAGCAGGGGAATTAGATAATTTAGCTTCAAATGCTAAGCATTCACACATCCCACTGAACAGGATACAAGTCAAAAAGTAGAGGTCGTCTCACAAAGAAAAGTAATCAAATTATTATGTTAAATGGAAAAAACTACTTGGATAACCTCACATAGCCAGCTGTAAGAATTGTCTAAGGTAGTACTGGGATAAGAGTTTGAGAGGTGTATGTGCAGAGAGTTTTGTGGGTCCTAATCCCACAAGTCAATTATTTGGCTCTCCAGAAACCCTGTGATTGTGGTTGATACCCAAGGGCGTACATTCTCTTATACACACTTATAGTCGTCCCTACATATAAGCTGTACCAATGCAACTATTTCAGAGGAGGACAAGCTATGGTTTATGGACATAACAAACTTTAAAAGATGCAAATATGAGTCTATTCTTTTAAACTGATTTATATAAAGAATGTTTCAGGTGAAAGTCATTCCCACAACCTCTCTTTAAAACATAAGCCTGGAGAGTATTTGGAGATGCTTTTCCATTCATGCATCTCCTAGTCGATTTAACAAAGGTTAATCTGCTACTGATTGGTATTTATTTTTGTTGTGCTTCACTAGGTTTTTACTGCATTCTCCCTGACTTGATTATTGATTTAAATTTGCATCAAGAGAAAATGAGAGAACATACCCGAATGTACAATGTTCACTGGCGTCTAACATGGGCTAACTTGATAAATAGACCCCAACACTGGAGTTATGCATCTGAAGTAGCACCTTGTTTGGGACAGTAGCAGCTCTGTATTTAGTGCGAAGCAGACAAGGCAAGTGCTTAGGACGGCACTTGCCCTGTCTGCCTGTGGGAGGGTTTCTAAAAACATCACTCCTTTAAAAAAAAAAATGTTTGCAGGCAGCATGGTGTCTGTGCTAATGGGGCATTTCATGAGTGTGCAATGTTGGTGATGGGGCATGTAATAAGTGTATAGTATGGGTTATGGGGCATGTCCTAGGGTAATGGGGCATATAATGGGTGTGCAGTGTGGTTGATTGGGCATGTTCTGAATGTATGGAGGGGTGTCTGAATTTTGTCTGCCTAAGGCAACACAAAACCAAAATACAGCACTGGACAGTAGAATATACAGGAGATTATTCGGCTCAAAACAGCATGGCTTTAACATGCAATGCATGCTTGATTCAGCAGAGAGAGGATTGTGAGTTTGTACCATTGTACATTACTGTGGACTCCCAGATGTTGGCTTCTATACAGAGTAGAATAAAGAATACCAAAGCCAGGATACAGTGACTCACTGTGCATAGATGTAGTTTGGCTTAGCAGGATGCTTGGATAGTTCTGTGATCCATCTGTCTCCATGGTGAGCATTATAGGTAAGCGTTTAATACCTAGGAAGCTGGATTGCTGGGCAATCGAGATTTCAGCCGCAACCTGCCAATTTTCTGCATAAATTCAGTTTTAACTGTAAATCAAAGAATTGAGCACAATGAGATGTGGTTAAAATAATAGCCGTAATTTATAATGAAAATCATTAATCAGAAACTTGCATCCTGATCGTAAAATAAGACCACAGTATCTGTCTCTATCTAAATGTCGCTCATATTAGCCCTTTAATAGCTCTTTACAAAGGTTATAGGGCGTGATCAAGTTCAGTAAGCAAATTGCGATGATATTGATCCTCCAAATAAACTAAAGGGATCGTGAGGTTGGAATAAGAACCCAGGCAATTCAGCTGTGCAACTAACTGTTATTTCTCCATCTTAATTTAATAAAAGAAATGCAAAATATACTAGTGGGAAGTGGAACTGTTGCACATAATCAACACAAGAAAGCTTTGGGAAGAGAACTTACAATTAAGGAAATCTGTGCTGATTGTATTTTCCTTATGTCTAGACTCTAAACTCTGGTGTGGCTTTCAGTTTGGATGTGACAGTATTGTCACCATTACAACCATAGCAGAATGAATACTAATTCACTGATCTCTTTATGAAAGAAAGTTTAATACAAACATATACAAACATTAAAAAAAAAAAAAATCACTGGACTCCAGACTCGTTTTTCTATTTTTTATTTTATGTAAAGTCCAAATGTTTAAATAGTAGGTATAAAATAGAACCGGTAATCCGCAAACCTACGGATGACAAGTTCCTATTCAGGTAGGATTATACATTAAATCTAAATAATGCTGGCAAAATAACCAGCAAATGTGTAGATTAAAAGATTTTTACTGACCTAAAGGGAACTTCCGCCTCCTGTACCAAGGCTGCTTCGGACCACTAAATGGGGGTGCAAGATGCGTGCTCAAATGTGATGTTGGCATCCCACCATGCTTAGCATGCAGCTGACACTGTGTGAAGATGATTTTGCATCCGTTATGGCCACCATATATTATAAAAAAAAAATTAATTGATCTGCCTTGCTAGAAAGATTTCTCTATATTTGCTAGCAATATGGCTAGTACAATGTATCGAACCCATATTTTACACGGCAGGGATTAGTTAAAGAGAAAGCAGAAGGGAATACAAATTCTTGATAGTCTCTTTTTGAATAAAATGTATATATTTAAAGAAACAAAAATATTTTAAATGTCTGTGCTATCCTAAATGGAAATCAGGATTCATCACTTGCTTGCAAAGCAGCTATCACAGCATATAAATCATTTTTAATCTCTACATTTCCGCTGCAAACGCTATTTAGGTAAACGAGTGCCTTTAAGACTGGGTAATATGTCATTAGTGATGGATAAGCACAGTACACTTCAGATTTCAGTGAATTTATTCTGCTTCTGTCTGAGTCAGTCACTGCCTGTTAGTATCCCGTTTTATTTCCCCCTGTCAAAACCCATGGAGGGATGTGCGTCAGCTCTCGAGATTAGTGAACCTGCATAAAGGTTAAATCAAAGGATAATTACCTGAGGCAGCGATCTTCGTACATTTGTTGAAGTTTCGAGTATAGAACGGAACACATCAGCCTTACAGACTCATCTTGTTTTATTTCACTGGCCCTTACATACATTCTGTGCATATGACAATAATAATTGCTGTGCACAAAATTAATGTTAGACAGCTAATCAAATAAGTGCAGCGGAACTGAATACAAACCAGATGCAAAAAAAAAATCCCTGTGCAGCAAAAGATATACATAAATAAAGAAATGATGGAACAACTTCACTAAAATCCCAGGTGAGGCCAAAGTGGTTTGTATGCTCTTTAAGGGCGCTATGTGAAAGAAATTAAGATATAAATGATGAAATTAAGTATTTAAGGGCTAGTACAAAGTTTTCCGAATAACTGTACACTTTAGGAGCCAAACAAACTTCTAGGAGCCAAGGAACTGTAATCATAAGAGTCTTATGTAAAATAAGATGAAAAAAAAAAAAGATATAAAATTAAGGAGCAGGCAGTAGGGCTCCGTGGCTGATGGGATATACAACCATAAATTGGATATGTAACTCTTTGGATATAGATGAATAATCTATAGGTTCATGATGAAATGTAATTTGCCATTTCGTTTTTGCCTTGATTGCTTGTCTAAATAATCTCACTACTGCATTTACTTACTTTTCTCCATAGCAGACTAAGTTGCCAGCTGTTAACATTTGATACATGGGTGTGTAATATAAACCTAGACATTCCTAGAGGAAATGGAAACGACTTTGGGTTTAAGTAGCAGAGACATATTTTCCTTTTGTGGACTCAATTGGGGACAGTTTTGCATGTAAATGATCTGCAGCTCTGACAAGTTCTGCAGCTCTGACATCTAAAAATCCATGGTTTCTTTACCTCCCGTCATCTGAAACTATGGAATACTTAGAAACATTATTATTATATACGCATATGGATATATGCTAAGTGACTAGGCAGACTTGGTAACTTTAGAAATAAGCTGACTTTTCAAAGTATTAAAGAAAAAGTGTAAGCAATGCACAACACGTGTAATCTTTCAATTAAGCCTAGGTTCATTTTTCCCCAGCACTGTCCCATAACACTGTAAACACCTACCATAATGATTCTACATAGCATATTGGCAGTTTTGTGGTAATCCTCCTAAAAATTATTATATATGCTTTAAAATCTGTATTAGAATATAATCCGTTTTAGAACTATAAAAACTTTGAAATAAATCCCATGATTGAAAATATCAAAACATAATATAACTTATAGGCTGATAAATATGTGAAATGTCACATCTGGCCAGTTAAATCATAACTTGAATACAGAATAAAAACTATAAGAAAAGCCCCCAACGTGGAATCATTGTGTCCCAGTGAATGTAGAGCTTAGTTTGAGGGTCCAACACGATTTTCTCCGACACAGCATATAGCCTTCCTCTCTCTGACACAGGATCAAAGTGTGTCAGTGAGAGAGAGGAAGCATTTTGACAATCCGTGTTCACACAACCCTGTCATTTAATGTTTTGTTTGCATTTATTGCATTTGATCAGTGTGATTTGAATTTCACAAAGATCACTTCAATGGTCTACCTAACTTTTAAGGCAACCAAAATAAACTCACCTCATCCAATCCCCAACCCCCCCCCCCCCATTTGAGGAAGGATGGTAATGGGTTGTGTTATGTCCCTAGACATGTCATTGACTGGCCTGTCACTGGAAGAATTTTTTTTTCTTGTCCTCTAATTCATTTACTCATGAAGCTATCGGGAAAGCCAAAATTAGTGCAAATCACGGCAAAAACACAGCGATTTACGTCCTTTTAAAGGAATCCCATACATGTAAGGGCATTGGGTGCCCAGACATGCATTGTCGTGAAGGAGTTA
Source organism: Pelodytes ibericus (assembly GCA_036172795.1). Taxonomy (NCBI): domain Eukaryota; kingdom Metazoa; phylum Chordata; class Amphibia; order Anura; family Pelodytidae; genus Pelodytes; species Pelodytes ibericus. The sequence goes on from CM069861.1 coordinate 88,538,600, forward strand.
AACAAATTATCAGCAGGTGTATACATGATGTTATTCACAAATAACTTTCCAGCAGCCATCTGTAAGCTGTTGGCATTTCACAATTGTATGGAGTTGTCCAGAGCAGACTTCTCATTGGCTTTGATAACAAGTATGCTCGTTAGCTAAGCTCTTGGAAAACTGATTAAGCAGAAGTCTTTTACCAAAGTTATTTGCTTGTAGCCAAGTACAGTGCTTTTTGATTATAGATTCCAAGCTGCTATGGTACCATACTAATTTCAATTGAGTTTGCTTCTTGGTGCAGGTTATTGTGGATTTTCTTATATTGATTGCATTTATTCTGTTGTTGTGCTGCCTTCATCATAATCTATAGAATTAGCGTACATGGATGTTTGATTTTGGAGCTTTTCGTTTTGAATTAAAATATTAATATACTTTGGCAGTAGCAGTAGAGATAGCTAGAATACCCCCCTACTGCAGCTTCAGGGGGTGCTACAAATATTAGTGATGAGTGTTTGTATGCGGTGAATTCTAATCATAACATCTGTAATAAAGATAATTCAGTTTTTATTTTTCTGAATGTTTGTGTGCTTTGTTTTTCTCACACTATATGGTTAGAATTTGTTATGAATACAGTGTTTACTATACAAGGATTATTGTTACTTGTATTCTTGTAATTACATAGGTGGAGCGGATGCATCTTAATTATATAAACAAAATTACAGCATAGTATAATAAATTGCAATTTTCACAAAAGATAAGTTAATACATATGTTATAATTTTATATATTCTTGTCCCTTTTTAATGTTACATTTAAAAAAAACATACACACACCCACAAAACTTTTTTTAATCATACAGCTACTGTAACCTTACCTAACTTCCATTAGTGGATGGACTATTTCCCTGGATCCTGTTCAGTGCTGTAACAAGTGGAATTGTATTTTGTCCAACTGAAGTTTAGCTGTTAAAAACCCCTCCCTGGAACAGAAGTGAAGGTAGAAGGCTTACTGTAACCATTCACCCATGTGCAGGCACATCCAGACTGTATCCAGGCATTTTAGTATCCTTCTTGCTCTCCTTTCTTGTTTATTATGGATGCTCATTCCTGCCTTGTTTCCATGTTTTCGTGTTCTCTGTTCTGATCCATTTCTGGTTTTCCGTTCTGTCATTGTTTAATTCCAATTCCCTCTGCCTTGTTAGTTTTCTTCTATTTAAATCACACCCGTTTTTGTTCTGTCCTTTGCAGCTTAGACTACAGGTATTCTGTTTGTGTGTAGCATTACTCTTTAAACTCATATCATTCATTTGCTAATATTCTGTCTTAGTTAGGGAATTTCCTAAATGTGGGGTACCTTGACGTGGTTGGCATGCTAACTTCCAATTGTCCAATAGGTGAACCAAACCCCCACCATTTTATCATCTTTAGTGTTAAGCTAGTTTCTGTATTTATGTTTGTGCCTTTGTAATGTTCTCTTGTGTTCCTGAGCCTGGTCCTTTCTATGTAGCCTTATTTATATATGTGCCTGTCCCTTTAAGTTCTAGATCATTGCTGTTTGTCTGTGCCCTGCATTATGTTTATCTGCAAACCTGTGGATTGCATTGTTTACGTTATTTGCGTTATCTGCTTTATCTTGCCTATGTTTTCCCTCTGTCCTGTAGCCCTGCAATCTGTATTTCAGCTCGGTTTTCCCTTAGTTATTTTTTCTGCTTTCGCTCTGCTTGGCTGTCTTAGTTCATTCTGTCCTAGCCCTGTGTCTTCACCCCTGCAACGAAGCTCCAGATTTCGGGTCTATTTCCATCCTCGACCCTGTGCATTACACTTACCATGTAGTAATGAAGTATCTGACACTGACGCAATTTAAAAGTAAGAGTATGGTTCACTAAATTATAAGAAGTATAAATGTAGCACCAGGGCTAACACTGACTCACACTGCAGAATGAGAGAACAACAGAATGGTCAAACTGCACTAGTGTTGCAGAATAGAAAAGGGTAACAAACTACTTCCAAAATAGTATCAATATGCTTGACAATCAGAATTAGACAAATATCTAGTAATGTATAGAACATTACTAAGCACAATATGTGTATAACTACACTGTTTTTATGGATGTGCCAACAATAAAAACTCACTCGATTAATTCAGATACAGAGATTGTCTGGAGTTATGTAGATCACTCCCGTTTCCTTGCTTTGTAAACATGTTTTTCAAGTATAGGCTTTGGCTTTGGATACTAAATATGAAACTGGCTAATGAATACACTTGAGTGCTAAATGAGCCAGCCAAATGGAGCGACGAGGGCTCCTTAAGGTACATTACTTTTATTCCTACATTCAGGAATTTCTATTTTATTCTATTACATGTGAACACAGGATTATATTTTTTATTTTAACATAACTGTTTTACAGCTACAGTTGTCCTTTAAGCAAAAGAGGAACGGGCATATCCTGTTAAAATGTCTAAAAGATCTCACTAGTTACTGAAGTGAATTTGAAACTTGCGTAAAAGGACAATTACACTTTATTTTTAATAACCCGTTCATCCTTATAGTTCCCTTAAGTAAGCCTAAAATATATCTGTGTGTGTATATATATATATATATATATATATATATATTATTATATATAATAAGAAAAAGTTTAGTTGTCCTTTTATTTGAAGACTATACAGTTGTTGGAAGCAGGTGAGGGGAAATGTAGAGAACATTTTTGTGTGTATTCTGTTTGACTTCAAATCAAATCAAGCAGGATTGATATAATATGTTCACATATATTCTCTCTAACATACAAGAAATGAGATGCTTCCAAGTGTGCACTTTCCCTTTAAGCGTTGATGTCAAACTACTATCCTGCATTTAAGCTTGTTTTTGTAGAGTCCCTGTGTTGCCTAAAAAAAAGCCCATAGGCAAAACTATCGTATAACCTCATGAAATTTCCCAACTTAACCCTCTTCATGGTATGAGAGTCGGACAACATTGCCATAAAGCATCCCATTGTTTCACCTAATTTCGGCTGAGCTCATCTGACCAGTTTCTGACTTCACAAATCAGTTCAGGTATCATTGGTTCTAACGTATATTCTGTATACACAGCTTGCAGAATTGTAAGGGATACCTATGGTGTTAGAACAATACACATATGATAATTTGTTGTAATTTATTTGTTGATAATTTATACCTAATGGTAATTGCATAAATGAAAGTGGAAATCTGCTTATTCTGCAAGGCCTGTTCTATACCCTGTAGGGAACCAATGGAAAATGAATATTTAGTTTAGATCTCACAAAGTGAGCAATTAAGGGGAAATTATACTTGTCATCTTATAATGTGATCATTGCTCAGAAGTCCCTCTCTAATTACTGTCACGTAGCAGGCTCCCTAAAGCAAAAGTGTAGACCTTTTGTGGCCAAGTCCATTTGCATATTTTTCATGCAGTTTGGTTTGGTCGCAATGTCAGAGAAGCAGGAATGAATCCTGGGGAGAGAGAGGTCACTTGCAAATCATATAGTCTGTTCAGCAAAGATAGGCACAAATGGGATTCGTAATGAACAATTCTGGGACAAAGTTTTAATGAGGAATAATCAGGAATAGGACAATAGAATATAATGTTCCTGTGATGTGCTCCACACAGCCCTTTAATGGGTTTAATGTTTATTACTGGATATAATTTACAGAAAAATGATCAAAAGGGTTAATGTGAGATAGTAAAATGGGATTTTGACAGCTGCCAGTGTCCGCTACATGTCCATGACTTGAAGCCCTGTTTAGTACCCAGTTTGCTACTGTTTTTGATGTATCGGGTATACAGTGCTACATAAAGTATAGTTGCCCCCCATACAGAGACAATCCTATCTATTCACTTTTTTCCCCATATAAAAACCCTTAAAAGGGCTGTAAAGGCCCATGTCTAAAAATACATACATAGGAAAACTCTGTTATAACACGGTGCTCTGGATCTCGCTTTCACTTCTTCTAGTATCACAATGTGTGTCTCCTGCTTTATAGCGTAGCTCACCCATATATTGTTTTTTTTGGTCCATTTTTAATTTGCTAGCAATTTAACCGAGATCTTTTGAAAATTCTATTATGTATTACGTGATTACGTCACTTTAATACTTTTAATAATACTTTCGCTAAAACTGATAAATAGATTACATTTATTGTAGGTAAAATAATAAACAAGGTATTTGCTAAATTCGTTGGGCATTCAGCTTCTAAAATTCTTTTTCAGGGTTAAGTAATAGCAAGGATGTGTTTTTTAGTAAATAAAACATGCCTGAGTAGTGCCCCACAAACCCAATAGCTATTTAATTTCTCACTTGTACCACCTTTTTATTCTTTTGCCTGAATTTAATATCACCATCATCTAATTCATCTATTTTTTATTTATATCAATAGGTTTGACTTGTACATATTTTGTTATTGAACATGTAGGTGTTAAAAAACAGTATAATAACTAGTATTACATCCGTATTCATTAGACATAATAGGTTTCAGGGAAGCACTTGGCTGAATGGGCTCCCATACAGAGATTTGCTAGTGTCTGGAGGTAAGCGACACCACTCCATAATTGAAATCTGTGTTACTCTTTTGCAGTTTTTTTCAAAATATTCATTGCAAATCACATTTCTCTTTGATGGTTATGCTGGACTGTGGTGTTGAGCAAAATCAAATCTGAAGCTATCTCTTAGGGTATACTGACTATATAAGAAACGCGATTACATAGGAATGGAGGACAAGAGCCAATTGGCCCATCTATACTGCTGATTTTTGTTTGTATATCAAAGCTGTTTATTTTCCGTGTTGTGCACATACCATGCATTTTAATCCCAGATATCTATTAGCAATTTCTGTTTCAACAGATATGCTACAATAGGTATAAATAGTCCCTACGCACAAATTAGCTCACCTATAGGGGTTATATCATCTACACAGATTTTTCTGTAACTATAGAGATTAAAAAAATATTAAAAATGATCCAGTCATTTTGCAGATGCATGAAGTAAGAGAAAATGTAGCTTAAAAGAGTTTGTGGTGTCTCCTGTTTGACATAACCCTGTGGCTTGATATGCAATTGACACATTTCATTCATTTGCAAATCAATCTACATTTTACTATGATGCATGTGCTTTCATTTCTGCTGACACCTTCGGTAGATCATTTTTGATCCATAAAATATGTTGAAGATGGCATTTAAAAGGAATTAGTGTATTCCATTGCTGCTGTTTAGATTTTAATTGATTTGTATTTGAAAATATTTAACAAATTGTGGCTTAAGTAAGTAAAGCTAGTAAAATAAATTAAGCAGAAATAGATTCTGCACAGATCTATCTTCATAGATAGATATGCATAGTGATGTGACCCTGGGAGATTATTTTGTTTGTTGTGGTGTACTGTATATGTGTGCTCCGTTAATATTTCTGCAGGTCCCTTTTGAAGATTTTGGGGGGAGCATAATGAGCCAGTGCGCCAAACTGTTTCTGAGCATTTGAGACTGGAAATCCATGTTGGTATTTCACAACCCAAACCAGGAATTGGATGATATATATTGCAGATACTGCAGAAAGTGGAAGTGCCATTGTATTTAAGTAAATACGTCTCATTCCGGTTGCTCAATTCACAAATCTCTTGGGAAGAGACAGAGGCCCCTGATCAATTTTGAAATGTGCCACATCCCACTAATATCTAATTTCTCTTGCTCATTACAGTAAACTAATGCAAACAGTACTTAAACATGTTCTGTACATTAAAGATCTACAGTTACAAGCTGAAAGAAAAAAAAGTTGTCAAGGCTGTTTTATTTTTATTCTTTGAAGGAGATAATTATGGTGGAGAAAGAAAATGAAAAATATATTCTTATCTTAGTCTTATTTATTTTTTTTAATGCAAAAGGTTCTTTTTCATGTCTTCGATATTTGTAATTCTTTCAGCGTTGGAGTGCAATGCAATTTGTTCTCAGGAAGTTGAGATTAGTGATGGATACAAATGTAAATCACAACCTTCCTTTGTATATTATACCAATAAACAATATTTACATACGTTAAACTGGAGTTGAAGAAGCTGTAGAATATTCTGCGGGGTAAGATCAAAAATATTTGTAGATACATCTAGAACAATCATTTTTGAGCTCACATCCTCCAATTTTCACCAGATTCATTCCCCCCTATGCATTTCGAGCACTATTGGCTGTAAGTCATCAACGTTAGGCGTTAGATACCCCCTGTTAACTGTGATGAGCGTTTCTAGTCTTCCGTTTCTTTTTCCCCCAACTTCGGCATCTCTGAATGTGACCCTGTAACTGGAACAATAAAGAATATTGAATACACACGCTGATACTTGGCCTGAATTAAACTTTCACCACCCTGAAGACATAACGTGGCCCCCAGGTTGGGAAGAACTAATCTAGAACATGTTGTTCTAGTTTTATGCTCAGCCCCATTGTACCTTCCTCTTGCTTTATTGCAAAAACCCTTCACCGAAAAACAGCTAACCCAGCCTTGGGTACAATCTAGATATGACTTGATCATGATGAAGGTGGATGGTTAAAAAAAAATAGGGGAGTGGGGAGTAAGATGTTGCAACATTTTGTGAGTTTGAGTGGCTCGTTTCTTAAAGAGTGATTAAACCCTAAAAATACAAAAATGCCACATTAAAAGGTACCATTAATACAATGTTTTTGGTCCTAGACTAATGTGCTGAAACAAATAACTTGTCTGTGAATCTTCAGCGTGTTCTGACTCCCTCTAGTACAGTATCAACGTCTTGTATAAGGCTCTGGTTCCCTTCCCTCGTCTCGCTATCTCCCTGCTTCCTCCTTCTTCATTGGCTTTCTTCCTAACTTTTCAAAATAGCAGTGACATTTGCATGCATTTCTTTGCTGTTATCCTTCCAGCGTATACGCTTTTTCACTCACATTCCCATTCATAAATACGTTTCTTCCTCCCACCTTATATACTTGACACAAGCATACCACTAGAAACGACTGGCTGGTTGAAGCAGAACTTCACAAAATTATTTTCCTAAGTCCTTTTTTTTTTAATACAGAATATGGGAAATCTTTTTAATGGTACTTTGCAGAAGTACCATTGACATACTACATATTTTTTGCTTTAGTCTCAAAGTCAATATAACTCCTGTATTCCAACTGTGCCTTTTGGAATATTACTTTAATTGTAAAACTAGTCTGGCATCACTCAGGATTGTGCTGTGGATACATACTTGGCCTCACACAAAACTGATTTTCGAGTGTCAATTGTAATTAGATTCACATAAGTGAAATTCGGTCTTTGAAAGCAGCTTCACTATTCTGGAGTCCATTTACAGTTACCCTTTCTCAACTAAGGTGCAACTCCTTTTAAAAGCCCTATTTACCAAGATTGAGCTTCATACGATTGACATATGGACATATTTGAGCAGTCTGCTAAATTAGTTCAGTGCATGTCTTTTTCCTATTCCTTTGGGATGTCCTCCTCAGTCCTCGCTTGTTTTTTAGTCTAGGGTTTTGTCAGCTATAGTGGTCTGCTGCAACAAACTAATGGCTAATTCCAATAAGTCTGTATTCTTCAGAAGGAAAGTTGGACTTTTTTCCCCCTCTTTTATGGATGTGTGCAGAGGACATCGGTTATTAATGACTAGAAACACCAGACAGTTTGATTTGATTGGTAAATGAGACTGATTAGGTTGTTATGATTAAGGGAAATAGTAGTGAAAACAGAATTAATCATTTATGTTCACAACAGCCATATGCCAAAGAATTGCGGAGATTACAATTACAAAAATAAGATGTCTATAATTAGTTGATGTGGTGCATTCATGTGATATTAGAGGATTATAGGAACATTGCAACCGCCCCAATAATTTAAGCTTACTTACAGAGCTTTGTGTAGGCAACCTGTGCTACTCCCCACCTTCTGATTACTGTTCCCCCAGCATCATTATCATCAGCCTCCCTTTCCCCCCAGGCATCATTACTGTTTCCCCTGCATCATGATCATCACCACCCCATCCCCCGGGCTTACCTAATGTATTTGGCACCAGGGGCCGGATCCTATCCTTAACACCTTATCCCATCTTTCTTTAAACACACTAAATATCGCTTTCTCACAATGTCCGTGTTTCTCTCTTCCTCCACCACCTCTTTGTCTGTCTCTCATCCTCCATCATCCCCCCTTTGTCTGTCAATCGTCCTCCATCATCGCCCCTTTGTCTGTCTCTCGTCCTCCATCATGCCCCCTTTGTCTGTCTCTCTCTCCCTTCCATGCCCCCCAATGTTGGTGTCTCTTATTCCCTTCCATGCACCCGAATGTCTGTGTCTCTTTCTCCCTTCCATGCCCCCCCAATGTTGGTGCCTCTCTCTCCCTTCCATGCCCCCAATGTCATCTTATGACGCTCCAAGTCCTTACTAGTGAGACAGGACTTGCGTGCTGCATCAACATGAAGATGGTTTTGTTAGGGAGATCTCTGAATCTCCCTAACAAACTTAGGAAGTGCTGCTGTGCTAGTGCCCTGTTTTACTAACCCTCCTACCCGCGGAGCCTTTGGATGCCAGCCATGTCACCCAGTTTTTCAATCTCTGATATAAGGGTTTTATACCCTATAGCAAGGCTCGACAAACCCAGCCATTTACCATAACTGAACTAGAAGCGGCTATAAATAGGTTAGACACTTGTAAATCCCCGGACCCGGATGGATTTTGTAATGCCTTTTTTTAAACTCTACAGCTAGTCTATCTCCATGAAGTTATCAACATCCAGACCCCCAGGGGAACTTCTGCAAGCGAATGTTTTACCGTTACTCAAGTCCAATAATGATCCTACAAACATTAGAAGTTACTGACAAATTTCATTAATTAATGTGGATATTAAATTATATGCAGCGATTTTTATTTCTCAAAGACTAAAAAAAATGATCCCACTAGTAGTACATCCGGACCAAGTAGGCTTTGTATCCGATAGATTGGGCAGTGGTAATCTTAGGAGAATGATAGTCCTATTCAATCAGGATGAGCGCAGAGGAGACCCCTTGCTGATCCTGTCATTAGACGCCGAAAAAGCGTTTGACAGGGTCAGCTGTTTTTTTTTTTTTTTTTTTTTTAAAGGAAAATGCTTGCTGCATGCGGAATAGAAGGTTGGTTGCTAGGTGTAATCATGGCTCTCTATTCTGGCCCGCCTGCTGGAACAGTAGGACCCAACATGTGCTCAGATTGGTATAGTCTTAAAAACGGTACCAGGCAGGGATGTCCTCTCTCTCACCTTTACTGTACGTATTAACAATTGAACCTTTTGCATCACTAATAAAATCACAGGTTTCCAAGCTGGTACAAGAGATTTGAAGATATCCCTATATGCTGATGATATTTAAATAACATTAACAAATCGGGGGATTTCACTACCCTGTTTTATGAAAGAAATCAAGAATTATAGTGTGTTTTCCAATTATAAATTGAATGTAAACAAAACAATGGCACAATATAAATGTATGCAGGATAATGTAATCAAAGAACTACGCAAACAATTTGATTTTACATGGACCAAAAAAAAGTTAAAATATTTGGGAATTGCCATCACTAACGGGGTTGATAAGCTAATGGAATATAACTTTATGCAACTGATGAAAGATACAAATAGGAGATTGAAGGAATGGTCTAGCTTGGAAACCTCCTGGTGGGGGAGGATAAACACTTTGAATTATTATATTATCCCTAAATGGATCTCTATTCAGAATGTACCCTCTCAAAATCCCTAAAGAATGGATTTAAAGCATATGTATGGCGTGGGGGAAAAAAACAAGAGTTAGTCAAAAGATACTGGCAAAGAGGCCCAGAAGGGGAGGCATTGGGTTCCCCATCATAACTCAGATTTATCTGGCAAATATGGTGGCACATGCTTATAAACTACATGAGAATCTATCTTGGAATGAACCCTGGTATATCTTGGAAGCAGAAGCGGCTGGAATGAGTGACTTAGAATTCTTTCTGTGGATGAATAGTAGTCCGACCTATACTGACATTGTTGCTAGATCTACTTGATCTACTTAAATGCTCAGATTTAGAGCCAACAATCCCAGCATTAGCTGCATGGGAGAAGGAATTGGAAATTACAATAAGAACAAAGGATTGGGAAAACTCCTTAGCACAGGCCAATAAAGAGATTCACTGTCGAGAATCATTACAAAAGAATGGATAGGTGGTACTTAAATGGACTGTCTAGTGCCCAAAATGCATCTTCCAAATATTAATGCATTTTAATGTGCTTTCAACGTACTTTAAAATGCATATCTTACATTTTGCATTGCTTAAAATCTAAAATACTTACAGCTAGAATAAATTGTGAAATTACAGCAGTTTGCAAGAAACAAGGACTGCCTACACTAGATTAGTAAAAGTCATTTCCCTTTTTTTTTTTTTTTTTAGCTGCAGGAACCAATGAAAATAATGCCATTCAAATGAATGGAATATCCTGTCTCTCTAGTGATGTCATCAGACAATGTGTTGCACTGTTAAGAGATCCTACTGTGTACAAGAGTGACTATATGAAACAAAATTTTATATCCTCAGTGTCTAAAGAATCAGTGCTGCCGCAATGAGTGCTGAGTAATCACTGGGGAGGGCTTGAGTCAAATATTAAAAATTTGATTTAAACAGAATGCCTGCATCAAATCACACAGGGATTAAAGCCTGTGCATTATACAAGCAGTGATCTTCATCTTGCACCAAACTGAGTTTGGGGACTAAACTGTGCCTATAACTCCTAAAAGACTGAATAGAATGGATCCTCAGGTGCAACCTAATTGCTGGCAGATGGATTCCTATCTACATATATGGAGGGAATGCCAGATGGTACTTTCTATATGGAAATATACCTGTAATCTATTTAAAAAAATAACCACAATAGACCTAAACATTGAACCCGGATCATCCCTCCTACATCTCAATATGGACTATAAAAAGGAAAATAGATCACTGGCTATACGTTGTTTAGTAGCCATTAAAATGATCATAGCTAGGAACTGGCGATTAAGCATTCCCTTTCAAGAGAGCCAATATATTAACCAAGTAACACACCAACTCTCTATGGAGAGGGACATTGTGTGGTTCTCTGATCTTTTTGGGAAAAAGTCCAACCTATGTAGGGAATGGTTGTAAAAGATTGATAAAGAATAGGTTCCCTTTTATTGGGGTTTTGTGCTCTCCTTTTGGATACATCAAAGCTACGATCGCCTCACCCTCCCCTGGCTCGACACTGTTGTTTGTTCATGTAAATAGAGATATATTGAGACTTGTATTGTCTACATGGTAAGTGCTTTATTAACTACAGAGATGTAACTAGTTCCATATGTGCAACAAAAATATTGATGTGGCGGTTAGTATGCTCGGCCGGATATCATGTATATTCCCTAGGTTTGATCTAGGCTGACCCTATGTCTAAAAATAATGAGATAATTGTGAATATTTAATTAAGGGTAAGATTGTTTCCACAGCTACTAAGACAGAAGTAAGAAGAAGTCACACAAAGCTGCTGTTTTGCACTTAACATGTACTTGTCTTTTCTTTATTTCTTCTCTTTTTCATTCTGCATCTTGGTCTCTCAAATCGTTTTTTGTATATTCCATTGTATGAAACATAGAAACATAGAATGTGTTGGCAGATAAGAACCATTCGGTCCATCTAGTCTGCCCAATTTTTTTTGAGTACTTTTATTAGTCCCCCGTTCCCGGTCTTATAGCTAGGATAGCCTTGTGTCTATCCCACGCATGCTTAAAATCCTTGACTGTGTTTACCTCTACCACTTCTGCTGGCAGGCTATTCCATACATCCACTACCCTCTCAGTAAAGTAATACTTCCTGATATTACTTTTAAATCGTTGCCCCTCTAATTTAAGACTATGTCCTCTAGTTGTGGTTTTTCTTCTTCTTTTAAATATACTCTCTTCCTTTACTGTGTTGATTCCCTTTATGTATTTAAATGTTTCTATCATATCCCCCCTGTTATGTCTTTCCTCCAAGCTATACATGTTAAGATGCTTTAACCTTTCTGGGTAAGTTTTATCCTTCAACCCATGAACCAGTTTAGTAGCCCTTCTCTGAACTCTCTCCAAAGTATCAATATCCTTCTGGAGATACGGTCTCCAGTACTGCGTACAATACTCCAAGTGAGGTCTCACCAGTGCTCTGTACAATGGCATGAGCACTTCCCTCTTCCTACTGCTAATACCTCTCCCTATGCAACCAAGCATTCTGCTAGCATTTCCTGCTGCTCTATTGCATTGCCTACCTACCTTCAAGTCCTCTGAAATTATTACTCCTAAATCCCTTTCTTCAGATGTTGAGGTTAGGACTGTACCAAATAGTCTATATTCTGCTTTTGGGTTTTTACGCCCAAGGTGCATAATCTTGCACTTGTCCACATTAAATGTCAGTTGCCCCTGCTCTGACCATTTTTCTAGTTTATCTAAATCATTTGCCATTTGGCTTATCCCTCCATGAATATCAACCCTGCTGCAAATCTTTGTATCATCAGCAAAAAGACATACTTTGCCAACAAGACCTTCTGCAATATCGCTAATAAAAATATTAAAGAGAATGGGTCCAAGAACAGATCCCTGAGGTACCCCACTAGTTACAAGACCTTGCATCGAATATACCCCATTGACTACAACCCTCTGTTGCCTGTCACTCAGCCATTGTCTAATCCATCCATGTAAGTGTATGTATTATCCTTTTTTTTATATACAATATAAAAAAATAAAAGATTAAATAAAACAAATAAATAAATTGAATTTACGTTCATAAAAGAACAGAGTGGATTTAATTTAAATCATGAGCTTTACATGTAAATAATTCTTCCTTGTAGTTATAATACTTAATATGTGCAACTAGATGAAGATTTTGTATTTAGAATAACCAGATTAGTCAAACCGCTATATCAGAGCTGATTTTAATTTGATAAGTTAATCACTCCTATTTGGATAACTCACATTTGATTTAGTTTTAGTCAGAATTCTGATCGTAGACTTGCATTGAATGGAAGGGTAATGTAACTATTATATCACAAGGTGGCGGAGTTAATCAGGTTGATCAGCTTAATCTCCTCTTTGTGTTGGAAGGCAAAAAAAAGGTTGCACACAGCCACCTAGTCCTGCCCTGATATACAGGAGCCAGTAAGAGATCAGGGGTGTATCTTACACAGGCTTTGGCCACAGTTGTAAAGTGAGACTGGCTGGAAGATTTTGGACGATGTTGCATCATGGGAAATATTCACAAAATGGAGCCTGGAGATAAACGCCTTATTTTTATTTTCCCTTTTATATGCAATTAATTCAATCAAATAATTAAAAAAAAAAACAGTGACAAATGATTTATATAGGTGTTTGTTTTAAATGACTAGGTTATCTAGTTACATCTTATGTAAGTGGTAGTGTCGCTTTAAATTGTTTTATTTAGCTAAAACAATAACATTATAGAGCATGCACTGAAATGGTAATGTGTGACAGTAGTGTGTTCCTTGTTTGTACATAGATTTGCAGAACAACAATGGGACTAAGGTCTGTTCCTGAACTTTTTTTTTCTTTTTTTTTTTTATACCCTTTATACTATGAATAGGTGTGTTATCTCAGCTTGGATTAATTTAATTAGTCTACCAAAAATGTAAATATTGCATGAATATACAGCCTCATGTTACATAACTAAGCTCCATTTGATGCTGAATAACTTTTGAACTATAATGTATCTTTAATTGAAAACTATCTTTAGATTGGATTTCTCCAAAATCAATGCATTTAAAAAAAAAAGTTATTTTAAACAAAAAATCTGGTTTTAAATAAACTTAATAAAAACAAAAAATGTAATCATCGATTTTAATCCACCCTATAAAAAAAAACATTTGTGTAGTTTATTCTGTAAATAATGCTTATTTTGCAAATGCAACATACTATTCTTAAATAAATAAACAGTAGAACGGCTACATTGGGTAATGGCAACTGTCTCTAAATGTAGGACAACCGTAAGATGTGTTTAGAAATGAGACAACATTCTCTCTTGTTAAATGGCAGTTACCGTTAACTGAAATCTGTAGGTGTATTCATTTTCTTGGTTCTGTTTAGTTGAAGACTGATCTGATCTCCCCTTTACACCACTTTCATTAGTACTTGAAGGGAAAGTCAATAAAAGACAGAGATGGAATGTTGGTCCAAATAAAACCAGTTGAACACTACCCAGCTCTTCTATAAAACACAACCCATAAACAAGATTGTTCAGATTTGTCAAGCACTAACCACCAGAAAGAGTACTTAATATTTGTTTGCAGAAAATATTATTAAAAGCCCCAATACATTCGGCAAAGCCATGGAACATTCTGGAATTCCTTTTGTGCTTAAAGAAACAAGGTGTCCATTAGCTGTATTATATCTTTAACTGTGGTTTTCCCTATTAACAGCTAAATGACCAGGTAATCGGCAAAACGTTCGTACTTTTAAAAGGCTTACAATGCTGTTCCTTAAATTATTCCAGTAATCTTCCCTTTTCATAAAGCGGACAATAAAATTAATGTTTTTCTTTTCTATTTTTTCTTTTTTGCCCACTGCAATGGATTTAACCTTGTGTGCTGGCCTGACAAAGCGTGTGAAGTCAAAACCTTAAATGAAACACGAATAAAGGAAAAATTGCTAATGCAGCCTCTATATCTAATGAGTACTGTGTAATAAACCATAACCTCTTCAGCATTTCTGAGGAAAATGGCATGATTATTTTGGATGGCTGGCCCTTTGTGAATGGCTCATTACCATCTGGCATAATGTGTATTGATATAACCAGTAATTGTCAACTCCTATTTGACATGCTACTTCTAATAAATGTGATGTGCTTGACTGCAGCCTTTTTATACTGCAATGTAAAATTAAAGTTGACCCCCCCCCCCCCCCCCCCCCCAAGGTTATAATACATAAAACTGAACCAGCGCATATACATTAGTAAAGATGTTACAATACCACCTGTATGACTTAAGTAATCAGATTTGCTATTTATGGGCACAATGCTGCTGTGTATAAACACTGCATTTCTTACCAGCTGTATAGAAATTATCGTGGTTATTTTTTTTAAAATGGCTGAAAATATATACAATTCTTGGCACGTTGGATAGAAATGAGTAATATTTCTGTGGGTTGTTTGCCACCTGCTTCTGAGGCCACTTTCAAACCACCGGAGACGCAGGAAGAAACATTACGCCAGCAGGGCACAGACACTGGGAAACCTGAAAGTGCTTTGTTGTATCCAAAATGTTCAGATACGCTTTGTGATGGACTCTTCAACTTGCCTTTTTCTCTACCGTGCTGACGCTACATGTAGTATTGTCGGAATGTGTTTTGAGGATATGCTGTTCATACACTGTTGTGCTAGGGGGCTTCCCAGTTGCACATTCTGTATCGGAATACAATTCAGACTAATTAACATTGTGCATTATTATGTAAACCCAAGTTGTCTGTAGTCCTTGGGAAATTCATGCAGGGTTTCAGGGGCAAAGGTCATTGCCAAAGGAACGGAATGGTGTGGATATGGAAACCGAATTTAGCAAGAAGTGACATAGTCCAAGTGTTCCAATAGCATTTAGGTTATAGGCAATTTATGGATTAGCTTGCTGATATTGTTAGATGGGATTCACAGTCCATGGCACGTGTAATGAAGCCATTTCAATTTTATCAATCATTGCAAAATGACTGCCTTATGAACAAGGTTCCAGTTATGTCCAAAGTAACTGAAGCACCACAGAGGACCCATGTCTTGTATACTGAAATATGTAAATACATCTAGATGGGGGTATTATCTTTGACTTTTTCAGGATGACCTCATTATTTACCTCTGCAACACAGAATGTATCCAAGCCTTTGTCATCCCTACCAGTATCATAAAGACTTCTCCCAAACACCGTCCTCACAGCTGTTCTCCTGCCATCTGTACCCACAGGTGCAGGAACGCAGGTGGAGCAGAGATTTGCCAAACCTTCAAGCTATTGTTAAATACCTACTGCCTGAAACAAAACGGGCTCAGAATTGTTTCTATTTTTGCCACAGACCAGACTATATTTTGGAGATAAATTTATTAACATCTTTGTAATGCTTAAGATCATTTTGTGATCAAGGACATTGTATTTATTCTTTTGATGGTGAGTGGAAGAGAAATACCTGAGTATATTGTTTTATTTTATTTATATATAATAATATCATTTCAAATATATACATTTGTTTTTCCTTTTGTTTTGTATGTGATGTGTCAATAAACGTTTGGCACGCTCACATATCAATGAAGGGGAAACCCCTCAACCAACACACTTAAAGAGCAGCAGCTCCTTGAGATGGCAGCCTGGAAAATGCTTAATCCTCAATATCATGAGCACTGTGTAAAAAGCAGATTTATCAGACAGCAGTGACTTTTTGGAGTGTTTATCTCTCTTGGAAGTGTACTGCAGCATATTGTGTTACTTTGTTTGAAAGGATTTTCTGTAATTATTCAGGGGTTTGTGAAATGTAAGAGTGGGATTTTGTGTAGCATGAAGTAATATGAAAGTTTTCCAGCAAAACCATCTTCAGCTATAATTCAGCATCATCAACCTTAGCAGCCTCATTAGCAGTACTGTGCACACCCATTAACTGCAATGATACATTTTGTAGTAAAGCCTAATGGCTTCGTTTCCACACACAAGTTGACACAAATGACCATTGCGCAGACTGACCATATTCTTATCCCGTGACGGAAGATATTATATGCCTTTTAGTAATTATTGTAAATGGCCTGGTAGTATGATCAGCATTTCCGTGTCAAGGTTTCTGTGTTCATTTATAATTAATGGTTTGTGATAATTAGAACACTTTGGTAAAGAAGTATTAATATATGCCATAAATGAGTGTATAGCAGCAGTCAAGGTAGCAGCATCAGTCAGATTGAGTTTCGCTGTGTGTAATGCCAACAGCACGTTTATCAGAGTTGTAAAGATTATGAAACATGAGCATAAATATTGTTTGAATTTGTGGATGAAACTGTGTCTGTTTCCTGATGGGGATGTTGAAGTCGAATAAGTGATCATGTGGAATAAAACATAAAGCAGGAACAGACCATCTTGTGATCCTGCTTAGCGCCGCTGATCTTCTAATCAGTAAAGTTCTCCATTTTACGTTCAGGCCTTGAAGTCCACCCATCTCTTGCATTGTCCGGATCTCTGTATAGATGTTAATGCCTAATCTGACTAGTAGTTTTCAAGAGGATGTGCACAGTCATGTGCTTACTGTTCTAGGCTGCCTAGTGTACAGTGAAGTTTATCATTAGCCATGTGCTGTTGACCACCTGCCTCATTGGTGGTAATCTCTACACACATACTATAACAGGGCCGGTGGAAGGATTTTTTTTCTACACAGACGAAGGTTCATTTTGGTGCCCCCATCACAATCCCATGACTTCCTCTCACCTGCCCTCTCCCCATATCTCTTTTCTCTCCTTCCTCTCCCCATATCTCTTTCCCTCTCCCCCCTCCTCCTCTGTTCTCCCCATCTCTGTTCTCTCCCCCTCCTACTCCCCATCTCTGTTCTCTCCCCCTCCTACTCCCCATCTCTGTTCTCTCCCCCTCCTACCCCATCTCTGTTCTCACCTCCCCCCCCCCCCCCCAATCTCTGTTCTCTCCCCCTCGTCCTGTTTTCTCCCCTTCCCATTATCTTAATTGATAAGCTGATAAGTACACGGTCATTTAAACCATGGTCAATCATATTTACTATGTACACTGCCCCATTACTGTCCTTACTGTGGTGGTCTCACACACTATGTCCTTATAGAACTTGTCTTACTTGCATAAATTATGATAATTTTCCATAAATTATTAAATATGTTCTGTAACATTGCGCTAAACTTTTTTTTATGCTTATTATTTACAAAGTTCCAACATGTTCCTTAACACAATAATGAAAATGATTTGTACCTTGGTCTGCGGCTATCTAGAATATCAGAATCCAAAACCCCAATAAAGGGTCCTATACTTCTCCCCATTCGTTAGCCCACAGTGTCCATCCTGCTATCAAGCTAGCTGCACCATCAAAAAACTATCTGTGCAAATGTTAGTGTAAAGATCTGTAAATCTATTTATCTTCTTGCCATTTGCGATGGCGACGTTGCTGTATCAATGATGGAATTTTCTACCCGTTCATTAAAAGCTTATTAAGGGAGGTAATGGTATAGTCACAGTTCTGCTTGAATGGCCGGGGCATGGAGGTGGAGTTGATCTCCTCTGGATATTGATGTTTCCTTCAGCCGAGGAAATGAGCCGTCGCCTAAATTAGCTGCTCCTTTCAAAGCCTAGCACCAGGGAATCCCATTTATACTGGTATCTGCACCACAAAGAAGGGAAGGCTGAACCTAGTGATAAAGAATAAAGTGTCCTCATTGGTATTCAAGTCTTGTAGCCTGCCTTGCCCACAGCAAATCTTTTTAATGTCCGTCAGCTGTGCACCCGATGTACCAGACTGATACGGACATTTTCTGTGAGCACTGACAGACCAAAGACAGCACGCATCAGGATGGCATTTTGATTTGTCTTATGTCCTTGGGATTTTGTTTTTAGGTGACAGACTGGTTAAAGCTGAAAAATTATTGAGAGGTAAACCGCCTTTAAATGAACGAATGTCTTTCATTACAAGTAATTTACAGTGTTTCTAATTTGGATTCAATTTAACTATCCCCTCATCTCATGACAGTTGAGCTAAGGATTCAGAAAAAAATGCAGCTTTCCAATCCGCCTCCGTTACAAAATGCCATGCTACAATTTGCAATATATTTCTAGATCATGCCACAGGATTCAGTTGCATTTACTGCATCAGAAAATGCAGTTTAACTAGAGTATGTTATATAACCACCAAGAGATTTTGGATAAACGAGGAATTAATGAAATAATGTGCTCTTCATAAAATTGGGTGTGTGTGTGTATGTGTGTATGTATGTATGTATGTGTGTATATATATATATATATATATGTATGTAATTACAGTGACCAAATTTCAGTCACACCATTATTTTCAGATGACAGGTCCACTTTCATGATGCTGACTATGTAAATTGGTTTAGTAGTCCTTTAACTCAGCCTTCCCCTATACAAAGATTAGAATAGGATTTTACAAATCTACATATTCTGATTTCTAAATTACTTAATACATTTTTCCATACTTTGATTTAAAATACATCAAACACTGCATCATCTACTATATTTAATTTTAGTGAAACAACAGCATTAAGTTACACAGATCAGCTGTGGCACTGAGTGTCTACGTCTGGGAACAGTTACAGGACTGGCAAATAATCTTATCGCTATGGATCTATTTAGAGCTGGGTGGCAGGTGCCAGAACAGGTAGAAGGGATTTTGAGGATTTTTGTTGATTAGCGAAGTAATCTACAGCTACACACTTAACTGAAGTGTTACAAAGCAAGGTGAATGTGCAGTCCACGACAATAAAGGTGCAGAATGATGTACCAGACAAAATGCTCTGAAAAAACACCCCTCGTCTTATATTCGAAGTCGTCTTTTATAATCTGACCTCAAATCGAGTTCAGACTATAAGACAGGGATCCAGGTCCCCCGCAGAGCTGCAGGGGACCTGGATCCCCCTCTCTAACAGCCTGGGTATGTCTGCGCGATGAGTTCAGACTCCCCCTGCTGCCGCCCGGCACGACCACCGAGACTTCTATGATGAAGCCGAGTCCTTCCGGCGTCATCATAAAAGTCCCAGCGGAAGTGCCGGGCAGCAGCGGAGGATGTCTGCGCGTATCGTGCAGACATCATCCACTGCCTCCACTAGGCACCAGGGAAAATCGGGCTGTCCGTCATAATGGATGGAAGTGTCGGGCAGCATGGAGACGTGCAGACATCCCCCAGCTGCCCCCACTAGCCACCAGGGAGCTATAAAAAATGTGAGGGGAGGCAGAGAGAGACAATGGGAGGGAGGGAGATAAAGACAAGGGGAGGGAGGGGGGGAGAGAAAGGGGGAGGGGGAGAGAAAAGGCGAGGGGGAGAGAAAAGGCGAGGGGGGGATAGAGAGAGATAACACTGGGGGAGAGAGAGAGACAATGCGGGGGGGGGGGAGAGAGAGAGGCAGCATTGGCACATAAAAGGAAATAAAAAAAGAAATGCATTTGTTTAATATAATCATTTTTATTAAATATCAAAAAGCAATTTACATGTGAATATATACAAGTTAAACTTTTTTTTCCTATAGGGTAGTCTTATATTCAGGCTTTTAGTTTTTTTCTTAAAGGAATATCCAAAGTTTGGGGGGTCGTCTTATAATCGAGCAAATACGGTATTTAAACAGGTCAGTTGTGGTGTTTTGAAAGCAATATTCAAAAGTCGTTATACATGCTTACAATTGAGGTGTGTAGAATTAGTGTACCATTATATAGTAATTTCCCTGTTCAGACTTGACATTTTCATGTATTACAATCCACATAGTAACACACTATATGCAGTGAGAGACAGAATAACAAAAAAAAAATCCAGAAAACCGCATGTCAAAAATGTTATAAACTGATTTGCATGTCAATGAGTGAAATAAGCATTTGACCCCTTCAACTTAGTACTTGGTGGCAAAACCCTTGTTGGCAATCACAGAGGTCAGACGTTTCTTGTAGTTGGCCACCAGGTTTGCACAAATCTCAGGAGGGATTTTGTCCCACTTCTCTTTACAGATCCTCTCCAAGTCATTAAGGTTTGAGGCTGAAGTTCGGCAACTCGAACCTTCAGCTCCTTCACAGATTTTAAATGTGATAAGAGACTGGCTAGGCAAACTGCGGCTCTCCAGCTGTTCCAAGACTACATCTCCCATACTCGTCCGCCAGCCTCGCTGAAAGAGCATTATGGGAGATGTAATCTTGGCACAGCTGGAGAGCCGCAGTTTGCCTACCCCTGGGCTAGGCCACTCCAGGACCTTTTTATGTGCTTCTTCTTGAGCCACTCCTTTGTTGCCTTGGCTGTGTGTTTTGGGTCATTGTCATGCTGGAATACCCATCCACGACCCATTTTCAATGCCCTGGCTGAGGGAAGGAGGTTCTCACCCAAGATTTGACGGTATATGGCCCTTTGATGCGGTGCAGTTGTCCTGTCCCCTTAGCAGAAAAACACCCCATAGCATAATGCTTCCGCCTCGATGTTTAACGGTGGGGATGGTGTTCTTGGGGTTATAGGCAGCATTCCTCCTCCTCCAAACACGGCGAGTTGAGTTGATGCCAAAGAGCTCGATTTGGTCTCCTCTAAACTCAACACTTTCACTCAGTTCTCCTCTGAATCATTCAGATGTTCATTGGCAAGCTTCAGATGGGCCTTCAGGGAGACTTTGCGGGCGCTGCAGGATTTCAGTCCTTAACGGCGTAGTGTGTTACCAATTGTTTTCTTGGTGACTATGGTCCCAGCTGCCTTGAGATCATTAACAAAATCCCCCTGTGTAGTTCTGGGCTGATTCCTCACAGTTCTCATGATCATTGAAACTCCAGGAGGTGAGATCTTGCATGGAGCACCAGACCGAGGGAGACTGACAGTTATTTTGTGTTTCTTCCATTTGTGAATAATCGCACCTGTTGTCACCTTCTATCCAAGCTGCCTGGCGATGGTCTTGTAGCCCATTCCAACCTTGTGTAGGTCAACAATATTGTCCCTGACATCCTTGGACAGCTCTTTGGTCTTGGCCATGGTGGAGAGTTTGGAATCCGATTGATTGCTTCTGTGGACAGGTGTCTTTTTTTCCCCTCACTGTATTATATGGAATAAATCTATTTTTATAGATTAATCCGCATACTTTTTTCTGATGATTATATATCAGTAATTGACTAGTGTAAATTCCAAGTTTCCTTTTTTTTATGTTAATAATAATAATCTGAATCTTAAGTTTCTTGTGATACAATGATACCAATGGTGGTTATACCAATATGAAACTTCCAGGTTTAATCCCACCCCTGAGGGATCTATCTCGATGTGGTCAAGCAGTAGAGAAGGACATTTTAGAGATAAATCTAGATAAGAGAATATTACCTCATCAGAAAAATCTAAATGTTAAAGTCTAAAAAACAGATATTGTTATTAGTGGTGGCACAAATCTCTCGTATTCCATATGCTTGCTGTCTACACTGCTTTATGTAAATTTTGTGAATTACAATTCTACTGTATTGTCATCCTATTATAATGTCTGATTCCCAAGTTTCATACGCTTGTAATGTCTGCCTGACCCTTACATTAAATTGTATGCTTGCGGCATGTGCTTATAACCCATAACTTGATTTGTGTATTCTGTTATGTGCAATTTTTTAATCATGACTTTCTTATACCGCCATTGCAAGATAATGTTTTATTTCTGAGCTGCATTTTCTGTATTGCCACTGTAGTAAGAATAATATCTTTTTCAATTGGGATACATAATAAATATAATCTTTACATATATAAAAGAATTATAGTAAATTTAAATGAATATCTTTAAGCAATGTGCTATGTTTACTTTTTTAATTTTTTTCATTTTTATTCTTTATTTTTTTTAGCAATACAATTATAAGTAAAGTGTTTGGTATGATTACAACATTGAGCTTTCTGTGATATCTGTTTGGTTGCAGCCCTTCAGCTCAGTAATGCCAGCTATACAGAGTTGTTTACTGGTTGCCTTTGTTATGGCCAGCTGATCTGCGTTGAGCTTCCACTTTTCCATGTTAGCCTTTTGGTATTTATTTTTTATGTTTTTGTATTTGATAATATATGGTACAATGTAGGGGGTAGTAAAGGTGGAGATTCCCATTCTTTTATCCCATTCCTTTGTACAGTATATCTAGCAATGTTGTGAATTTTGCTGTTCTCCCTAAGGTTATGGTATTTGTGAGTTTTGTGCTTTGGCTTCCCCCTCATTGGTAAGGTGTTTGTTTATTGCCTCTCCGAATTAGCCTTTTTTTTCCAGCGCTTTTGATTAGCATTTTGGGAGCCCTTTTTCATTATACCACAAACAAACTTCTCCGAATGGAGATATCCTGAGCTCTCCAGAAACGTAGGCGTTGCACGTCCAATCTTGGGAGAGGGACTGTATACAAGGGTACCGTCTTCATTCACCGACTGCACGTTTGGAATCCATGATGAGGAAAGTAAAAAGGCTGGTACTCCAGTTTTTCGGAATATAAAAAAATATGTAAGGAGGGCACACTTGATGCATTTTGCGTGTATCCACTCTTAAGCATGAAAGTAACAAAGGTTATGGGGGATATAAGAGATTATAAAATGTTGTCAAGTATTGTCTATAAGATTTTACTTCTAATTATAGTTTTTATCTGTCTTTTACTCAGAAATAAAGGCTGCAATGGTCTGTTATATGCGGATATGGTATATTTTTTAAAATTTTGTCTTTCTTTTAGGCATTCTTGTTGATGGGAGCTTTATTCTTAACAAAGGTTGTGTTAGTTTTTTCTCTGCCCTCATTGGTTTATATTTTACAATTTTTTTGTGGTGCCTTTGCAGGATTTTCACTTTTATGCTTTTATTTTTATTCATTTACTTATTTATAACTGTCCACATTATCTTATATATATTTTCTCCCATATTTTTTGTGCTGTATCTTTATCCTGTTAATGTCCCTTTAATGCTCATGAGCTCACTACTTATAGTGGCATTGGTGACTGTGGAATGACTGGTTAGAAAGGGTGAGGGCAAGATTTTTGATGGTAAGCCGAATTCAGACACCTAAAATTTGTTTAGATGAACTTGCTTTGTGGCTGAAGTCAGTATTTTAACAAACCGTTTGTATCAAATGATTAATCTAATTAAGCAGTTCTGCTAATGCAGTACTTTCTTGATTAATTGCTCCATTAAAGAATAGGCGTATATATTAAGAATTCACAACTACTCATTGCTTAAAAATGAGTTGCCCCTTGTTATCCATAAGGTAACCGCTGGGTATTTTTCTGGTGTTAAATGATTGTGCTGATATAACTTGTTAAGCTGTTAGATTTAGGCGTTCTTAATACACAAAGAAATCTATTCAGCAGAAAATATTTACTAGTCACAATTTCCCAAACCATTAACTCTTTTCAGACTTCAGAATATAGTACTGCGCTGACTATTCTAAATATAGATTTGTTTCGTTTTATATACCGTTTTACTGATATGTATTTCACCTGTGCTGTGGTTGATGTATATATTAAATATAACATTGCAGTGCTTTTAGCAGTTAAGTCCAGTTTAGATGTGTGGTGTTTTTATTTGTTTTTGGTAAAATATGCTGAGAATTGCAAATTTCTTACCCATCACCTATTGAAAATAATGGAGAAGGCACTGCGCAAACATAGTGGTGATTATGCAGAGCGTCTTCATTTTGTTTTCTTTTTTATGGTGCTGTAATGGTCTAATTTTTTTTTTAAACATGTGCATGTTGCATTAAACAACAAGCATTGTTTTTCATGAGTAAAATATACATAGATTTTATGTATTTGACCTTGCAAAAAACCTGCATGCACCATCTCCTATTTAATTTTACAGAGACTGATTGCGCAACTGTACAGTATGAATTGCACATGGCCAGCAGTTCCCCAGTTGAAAATAGAGGAAGTCTGCGAATGTGTGATGATGTTTCACCCACATGCGTAATATGTACAATGTGTGATAGTGAGTCCAGTTTGCTTTGTTCTGAGGCTCCATACATGCTTACTAGTCATACCCATACATCCCTATTGGGAACCTGACGATTGGTTCCCAAGAGATACTAGCAAAGCCCATTTCATAGGATAGCCCAAGATGTCACTATGGGAGGACCAATCCCAGAGCGAGTGAGTTTTGAAAAGGTACATTTTCAAGGTAACTATTGTAAAAAAAAAAAAAAAGTTTTATTCATATTTTCTTTAAAATGTATTTAAAACCTCTGATTTATTTTTTCATGCTTGCTGTCATTATGAATACTCCGCAAACTATTTATTTCATTGTACTAGTTTCACATACTGCGATAACTACAATTCCCATATATGGATGGTACAAGATGGCCTTGGGTGCCAATGCAGCAGAGCAGCCTAGAAGTGTCAACTTTTCATAGCTAATTCAGAAATTAGCAAATCCTTGAATACAAAGCCAAACCACCTCAGAACATAAACATAACCCATAATGCAGAAAACCCAGCAGATTTACTAGTTTACTCCTTCGCGATGCTTGGACATTCTATGCCGCCCTAAGATGCTAGAACATCCTGCATTTAACTGCTCCCCGCGATGAACTGTGCTCGGATCCCGCTGCAGAGACTTGAGGCCACTTTGAGTAGCCTCAGACTGACAGGAAAAATATAGCCGACATTCAAAGCAAGCAGCGGCTACATTTTAATAATTCCCGCCCTGCCTGAACTTCCAGATTCGAGCACACATGTGGGACATCACAAATGACTTCTCGCAATTCTGTGTCCCTGGCGTCTTCTGGAACGCAAGCACCATGCTTAACAAAGTGGTTAAAAGGTGCTCATAATTTATATAGCTAGGAAAACAGAGTTATTAGGTCTCAGTAGAGTGGCTGTATATCCCGTTGTTTTATTATGTATTGGTCCATTGTGCATAACTTTCTTTGTCAGTTATATTGTTCTGGGGGGATTGTGCTGTGTGGATTAAGTAGAACTTTCCTGATTGGCAAACCCAGCTCTTCAGTGTCATAAACTGGAAGTGTCTCACCCACAACTTATGCATTACCACATTATTATCATTTTAATTATTTTTAATGGGAAACTGTGCTGTTTGTGGACCATGTGCTGCCACCTTGGAGTATTAAAATGTTTGACAAGTTATTGACTTACTCATAATACATTGTACACCTGTGATGCTGCCCAGATCTAGACCTTATGTACACTGTCGTGCATTCCATGGGCTATACTGTCTTGCCTCCATTACCCACCCCCAAACAAAACAAATGATTCTTGAAGCACAGTGAGGTCTCTGCAGGGTGCACCTGAGCAAATCACGGTTTCCCCAACCTGCTAGCATTGCTTGCCATCACAAAGGAGTGGAAAACAACATCCTAAATCCACCCTGGATGTATCCTTCTATTACTTCTTGCACTTTACTACCTATGTGTTTCGCAGCAACCAAGAAAGTACCCTTATACATGTTAAAAAAAAAAAAAAAAAAAGAGAACGAAAAAGCATGCACTCCAAGTTCTGGAGAAAAAATATATCCAAAATGTATTTGAAGGATTCGACCAACAATAACACACAGGAATCTATGTATAACAAAGAAGGGGGGGGGGGGACTCACCTACCCAATCTGATCACTTTCTTATATTAATGGAAATATACTGTTATATAACATTAATAGATTATATTCTTGTATGAATATTTTTGTTTAAAATATATTTACTGTAATAATATTTACTTCCATACTTTACTGTTCAATTCCCCAGCTAAAATCTGGAGATTGTGGATTAACTTCGGGGTTCGGTCCTTTAGGAAGAACTAAAATCCATAGGATTTCAATGCTCTCCCCTGAAATGAATGTGGCCAAAAGCCAGCCCCAAATCAGCTGTACTGCAGATTTCTCCTCAATTCACTTTATGCCCCGGTCTGGGCCGAGTTCAGGCCAGATCAGGACATGTTGAGTAGACCCTAAAATACTGCATTGTATTTCCAAGCACTTCTCATTTACTTTTTATATTTTATCACATTTCGTTATAAGTAGGTTCACGTGCACAAAGTTGTATAAAGGGCATCTACGTTGACATATCCCCAAATTATTGCCTGCTCTAAATTTTTAGAACACAATGTTTTCACCCAAACTGATAAGCCTCTCGGGTCTTCTGAGGTTCTCATGTGTTGGATGTTTGTGCAATTTGATATACCTTGGGAATATATTAATGGAAATGTAAAAAAATCTGACACGTTATGCCTGGGGTATTATTCACATTGCTGAGGGGCATTTTATGTACTGTGGTTTAAAGTGGAGCACAAATAAACATAAGTAATTCTACAGTAAGCAAACACTGAGCAGAAAACAGACCTATATGTTTTGGGGTTTCTTTAAATGTCCAGTCTAATTTGATGGATTTTATATTGGACTTTCAAAAAAAGTTACAAGAATAGAATTTGCATAGCACGACAAGCAGTTTTTTTTTTTTAGATTTAAAGTTTGATCAGTGGGATTTGAGAAAAAACATGTTATGAATTCACACATCTAATCTATTGTGTTACCTGATTATGTGTATCTTAATTTAATCAGTAGAAAATGTAATATTCAGCCACTAAGATATTATTGATACACCCTGTGTAGAATCTGGGTTTTACATAGACTTATAAATATTCGTTAAATGAAGATGTTCTGGTTTATTATGTTTGTATGGCTTTGAAGTACGCTCATTAGTTTAAATATGTTGTATTACATACTATGGGGCCACCCAGTTGGCAGGCCAGTAATAAATTGACTTGAGGCCAATGTTATATTTATGAAGGTATTAACATGGCTATATTTTTTTTTTTCTTTTTTGAAGAAAAGGTGGCAACTATGTGTGGGGCATCAAACGTAAAAAAAAAAAACTATATTCACATTAGGAAGAATATGTATCTGTGTATTGAGGGGGTAATGTATTGTCGCTAATGTTTCATTATTTATTTATCTCAAGCCAGAGGAACCTAGCTGAGATCACCGAGCTGATTCACACGGCCTTCTTAGTGCATCGAGGGATTGTAAATATTGACGAGCTGAAGTCTTGTGATGGACCCGTTAAGGACATGCAGTTTGGAAACAAAATGGCTATTCTCAGTGGAGACTTCCTTCTGGCAAATGCATGTACAGGATTAGCTGATCTGAAAAACACAAAGGTATATGATTTTCAAATATTGAAATTGTATTCTGAAAAGTTGTAAAGCTCGACAATTGTAAATTTTTTTTTTTTTTTTTTTAAAAGAAGCACTGTTTCATGACTTTTTATTATTTGTAATGCTATTATAAGAACACTTCATCGTATATTTACATTTTCAAACGTATTGCTGTGACAGTCAATCACAGTAATTGGATGTGTTAAGCTGTCAAAACCAAGGGCGACATTTCCGTGGGGCAAGGCACAAAGCACTCCTCAGGACCCAGATTTCTTTAAAAAAAAAAAAAAAAAAACACTTTTTGGGGTTAGGGATAAATGTCACTTTTTTAAATGCGGGGGGGGGGGGGATGCAATGCACTACTTATACTTATTGCTCTATAACTTGCAAAATACAGGACAAGTATTGGAATCTATTTGACAGATTTTGTTCACTTGCTTTTGTAGATGTGTAAAAGATTTTTCAAGTATAAGTTAGAAATGGTGTTTTTGTTTTAAATTTATTTTCCAGAAGATTTTTTTTATAGTAAATTATGGGATATCATCAAAATAATGGTATCTTAAAAAATCCTTCCTATTCTGAAAAAACTCATTGTGTGGGTACAGTAAATGAAAAAAGAGGAAAATTACAGCTAAACACAAACACTGCATAAGTGTTAAAACAGGCCATGTCACAAAGGGTACACATTTTCCATAACAGGCCATGTAACAAAGAGGTTAATGGGGATAAGGGCAAGCTAATGCACTTTGGGTGTAACAACCCAAAATTTGGCAGAATTTAGTACATTGGAATGTAAATAAAAAATCTCTTGGTCCAAGGTACTAAAGCGGTATCCCAATCTATTTGTCCTGATACAAAAATATCTTTAATGAACCTTATTTAAATAAGGTCTTTATTAATAGCAACTTAGGAGACAGACCTTGCAATACTTAAATGCAATCAACTTAAACAGAACTGATTTCCAAATGTAGCTGACTTTATAAAAAAAAAAAAAAATCACAGAATCATACAGGCAGTCATATACCCATACATGAAGTCACCTTTCATGAAATAATGCATTATTATATTCTATAGGGACACGATTAAAGGGACATTCATCTCTTGGAATGACCTAATAAGGAAATGTTTTTTTTAAATAAAATATCCCTGGATGCAGACTGTCCTAACATGCCACTGGTCCACTGCTGAATGAACTTTTTAAATCCTTTATTTGCATTTTTTTTAAATTAAAAATACATTTTTATTATGATGAATGCTAACCCTAGAGTTAAGGTCAGGAGACAAAAAGATGTTCTTTTATATAATTTATATCTTTGTATTTTTTAAATAATGTTTTATTTAATAATAACATTTTTGTTATTTTTAACCCTAGGGTTAGCATTGGTAAAAACCCTAACTCTAGGTTTATGTGGGTTTAGAAAAGGGAAAAGAAGGGTGTGTTTTTTTTAATTAAAAAAAAGTCCAGGGGGGCTGGGTGTGCTTTTTGGGACCAAGGGCAGACTGCTAATCATATCCTATAACTGTGAAAGCAGGCACTTGCTTTGACAGCTAATAAACATCAGATTGCTGTGATTAGATGTCACAGCGATTGGATGTTTCCAGAGGGGCGGCTCAGCAGACATTCCTGCAGTGCATTTGTACCGAGGCACTTAGCCATGTCAGTGTTACTGCAATCATGGGATACGAGCATGCATACTGCAATCTGTGGTCGCGAAGGGGCTAACCCCGCTGCTTGCCCACAGCAGGGCTAAATGTAAGAAAAATAAACAACTTGCCGGTGCCCAGAACTGTATTTCCTGGGTGTCAAGCGATAGGGATTTCACATCTCTGTATGTATATTTGATACAGTTCTAAACAACATCTGAGGAAAGAGATTTAGGGGTAATTATTGCAGAGCAGCACACACGCAGAAAGCGCCAATTAATGGCTCTATCAAACACTGTGTTGCAGAGATCCTTCTCCCGCACTGAAAAGTGTCAGGATTTATTAAAAGAGCCAATCTCTGATGACATAAACTACGATTGCACCTTTTGAAACCTCTCCCAACAGGGGCAGCAGTTTTTATAATTGACTCCCCTTGTGTAGTGTCATTTTGATGCTCTACATTTACTCTGAAAAATAGTCTAGGTGTCTGTCTGTATTATGTATGGATGTGTATTAAATACTTTGTTTTCTAATTGTATCAATTTCTGGCATGGGTATTATACAGAATATAAATGGCCAAGTGCTGAGGAACAGTGAAATGTGACAAGTCACACATTTTTTACATGTGGGCAGAAAGACAAAACAGATGTTTTGGGGGAATAAATCCACTTTCTTAATGCAATGTCCCTCCCGCAGCATAGTTAAGAAAGGACAGTAAATTTGCTTCCAGTGCTGACTAGACCTAAATTATAGTTATAACCATATGAATTCATCAATGCTTCCCCATACACATATCTGGCTTTATGAAATCCCCTGTTTATACTGTTGTTGGAGCACTACTTAATTAATCTGTTAATCAATCCCTCTGCTTGCTTTTTAAACTTATCAAGTTTACAGCAGTCTTCTTCTTCTGAAAAATTGCTCTGCTGGGATCCCTCTAATTTGTATCTTTAGATGTAGACGTATGGCATGGTTCTCTGTATTGTTTGCAGCAAGCTTGATTCCATTAACAATTACTGTATGTCTGATGTCTGTATACTTCAATTAAGCAACAAACTGCTAAAAAGTCACAAAAGCTTGACAAACATCTGGCAAACATCCAGGGCAGAGGGCTAATGATGTTTCCAAGACCCATACATAAAGCCAAAGTCGGTCCCTGTCCATCCCGCTAAATGCTCAGTTTTCCATCAAATACCTTAAAATGCTTTAGAGAACATGTTGAATATTAGAAATGATAGAAACAAAATCAGACTATAAGTTGGTCCCGGCCCTTTCTTTTAAATAGGACATGCTCTCATACTCTAATCTCCAATCTGTATAAAGAAACACCTCTTGCTATCCCTTAAAATGTCTGCCTTACTTCACCTACATTCATATACCTGTCAATTTGTGACCACCTTTTATATATCCACTATGTTTAAACATCTACATACGCTTACTCTCGCTAGGAATCGCTAAATTGCAGAGCACATGACATATTTGTATCGTTATATGTTTCAGAGTTTAGTGTAAATTTGAGTCTGTTACTGTACTTGTTACCATTATTATGGTGATATATACATTTGCAGAGCAGCTAAAGTTGGAACACTTATATATTCCCTCACATGTATTCAAAGTGTACTGATATGTACATAGAACACAGATTCTCGTAATCTTTGCAATGCATTAAACCAATATTTCATATATGAAGAATTCAGACTGACTGTTACAATATAAAAACTGTTCTAGAGAGCTGCTACTGAACTCCTAAGGATACTACAAGGGAAAGGGGCAGCCAGGATCTATACTATGCTGGTTCAAGTTTGGCTTGCTTTGTCAGCAATCAAGTGGACTTTTCAGGATCTAGACAACTGATTTATCTTGCAGTTCACATTTCCTATGCAATTACCATCTCAGCTGGTGGTCTCTGCTGAAATGCAGAAACAAAATAAACATAACAATTGAGTTTGTTCACCCACTCATCTGCCATGCTGTAGAACCCTCGCGTATGCAGCATTATTCCCACTGAACGTACCTTCAAGTTCATTATTAGTCCCAGCTAAAAACTTTGAAACTGTATTGCAACTACACAGAATACACTAGTGATGCCATGTTTAATGTCCGAGAGTCCTTCTTTTTGCATGGGATCAATAGAGGGGACCTATTTAAGGCCCGTGCAGCTGATCCTTTGTGAAAACAAGGGTCTCTCTCTGTGCTATCAGAGAGAATCAGTCGCTGACCAGACCAGCCGCCTCATTCCCATGGAAGCATGAAAGCCAGTCAGGATAATTTGACATGTACTAACAAAAGTAAATGACGGTTTATTCTCACACTAGAGACAACTTTATTAGAAGTACAAGTGTTCTTTTAAAAATAGTAGTGCCCTCCTGTGCACACTGCTATCCAGCTTTTCGTTTTTCAGTAATTTGCCTCGTAAACGAGACATTATTCTTGAACCCAATTGGAGCTTCGAGGGGTCATGTGATCACTGTGGTGACCAATCACAAGTTTCAGTCAATTGTAGCAAGAAATGGTATACGTGTGCTCAGTAACACTGAGATAAAATATAAAATAATAATAATTCCTACCACTGTGTGTAGGATAAATGCTTGAACACTCTGTCTCCAAGTCACTCTCTGTACTGAACAGGTTGATTATGAGGTATAGAGTGTGGCTGCCGAGTGCTATAAAGTTGCAGTTGCAATTTCAGTAAAAATTAACCATTCATACCTTTCCCATCCTTTGGAAATAAAAGGATAGAACGCTACAGATAAATATTTCCCAAAAACACCACATGTGGGAAACGAAAAAAAAAAAATACTTATATTCAGATAACGTTCAAATTGCTGAGATGGCAGTCTTCAGTCCTTATAATCTTCTACATCAGATATTTCCTTTGGGGTGGAGCAGAAGTATATTGCTCAATAAAACAGCATTCACTGTAAATCCTGCTTGAATAGCAGGTGTGGATTCCCAGATGCCGATTCACTCTCTCATTAGCATAGAATATGGGAAGAGAAAAGCTTTATAGTATAAAAAGCGTTTTAATATACATACAAGAAACAAGTAAAAACTCTTAAATTTCTTCCAGGTGACTGCTCTAACTTGTGTCACAAAAACGCTTGGAATTAGTAGCAAAGATGAAGTCTTGACAAACAATCGGTGGCGATTGAATCTCGTGCACATGTGTAGATCAGCTGACGTCAGACGCGTTTCGTCCGCCCAATGCTTCTTCAGTGACTTCCCTTTTTTTTTTTTCTTGTCTAAAAATCCATCCTTTGATGGAAGTTTTAGTTTGACTTTACTTCCAATATAACAAACACAGGCTTGTCTTACAAGCCTCCAATAAAAATCAAGAGAATGTCGCACAGATAATTTTGACAACAAATAAAGACCATAAAGTCTTTCTGGTCTGCCCATTCCCACTTAAAGGGATAAATCTTGGAGACCAATGTTTTCCATAACTGCGGTTCTTCAGACACTTATTTACATAAGTGCCTGGTGGGAGTTCCCTCTATTAAAACCCTAGGGAACAAGGTCGTCAATCTGATCTCTCAAATAACTGAAGTGGCATTCGACCCTTCTCCCACGTTTGCACTTTTACATATAGATGGGCCAAATACCCATCTCTCCAGACCATGATTTTAGCTTTAGCCCATAGATTGTGTGCAGCAGCTCAAGCAATAAGCAGAAGTTGGACAGACTTACCCCCTACAATCGCAGACATTCTCCAAAACGCATGGGAAAGTGATGTGAAAAGATCACTGAAAAGCTACTTGATAAAACTAAAACATTTACCTAGATATGGGACCCATTGTCTTCAACGCACACAGACTGCCCACCAGATCCACAGATCTGGAACTATAAGGCCTCGATGTTAGAGTATTTTCCGCCCTCCCATTTGTTTTTGTTTTTTACCTGTATTGTTTTTCACTCTATGCATATCCTCCACATTTAAATTGTGTTTATTTAAAATAAATAACGTAAAATTTAATTGTACATGTTTTAAGGCAAAGTTTAAAATCCATTGAGTTTTTTTTAACCTAGAGTATCTGTTAACAGTCTTCATTTTATTGAGCAAGGCTCTTACTGTTTTACATGTACCTACTGGCACTATGTAATAATGTGTAAAGTCACGTGTACATACATTGGTGCCAGATGTTTAACACAGTTATGGCTGTTCTACAATGTCAATATTTTGACTGATTTCAATTTATTCACCTTTCGCAGAATAGGGAGCATATAAGAGTTAATTGAGGGTACTACTCCTTTTCAATTGACCTTATCCGTAAGTGTTGTGTAACATGTGGGGCAATTGTGTGACCATTACTGTGTCATCATTTAAAGTTGTTACTTTTCTAGTGTTACATTACTAATAAGCTTATGGATTGTACAGCAGCCTTGTGTGATGCATTCCTCACAATCCCACTCTTGGGACTGGCAATTAGTTGTGGATATTCAGTCATAATGAAAAGCAAAGCTATATAATAATTGCCAGCAGTAAAATTAGCAAAGTCAATTATTTTCCCTGAGGCTTTTTACTGTAGATATTAGGAGGATAAAAAATAATTGCCTTAGGTAGCACTTTGATTTTTAAATAACACAAATAGCATGTTCATAATTCTTAGAATTATCCTGCTCTCTTTGCACTTTAGCATGCTAAACATTTAGTCCATTGTTAATTAAAAAAGCAGGTTTTTTTTCTATTTATGCAAATATCTTTTGAATATAGTAAGCGGAAAAAGAGATTTGCAGATATGAGGTAGAGACCGCGTCTTCCATTTATATAGACTAAAAAGGGAGGGGTTTTGCCAGAATGCCAAAAAATGAAAATTAGGTAAAGGTACTTCAAAAACTAAACACTGCTAATACTGTGAATGTAGAGAATTAAAATGCTAAAACATATATACTTCATGTAAAATTGGAAGTAAATGCACAAAGAAAAAAGATATATCATATGTCTGTTGTGACTCCTGTTTAGACATCACATTGTGGCTTGATATGCAAGTTACACATTTTACCATTAAAAATAGGCATATTGCATGCAATGTATAGATTATTTTCTACATTTACAGTACAGACAGTGTTTAGGTCACGGTGTCCCTTAAATTTACAAGGTGCTGTTTAATGAATATATATGTGCAGTATTATATTTATATAGGTTCTGTTCTCATAAACCTATATGTAAGCAGAAATCAGCACACACATGTTCAGGCCTATATAGTGCTTGCAACCATAAACGATAAAAAGGAACTGAATGTAGGATTCTTAAATGTGACTGTTGAGGTAGATTTGATCATGGTTTTAGCCGGTCGTACGTAAAGATTTGTTTAGCCTGCTTAGCTTTACAGTTCGCCTGATTGTATGCTTTCCTGTGAACTCAGTAGGCGCTGATAATCAGGCCCAAAATGGTGCCTCCAAATTGCGGACAGATTTGGGGGAATTTTTAGCCACCTTTTGACTGTGTGTGTGTGACTGACTGTGTGTGACTGACTGTGTGTGTGTGTGACTGACTGTGTGTGTGTGTGACTGACTGTGTGTGTGTGAGACTGACTGTGTGGGTGTGTGACTGACGGACTGACTGTCTGTGATTGACACGGACTGTGTGTCTGACTGTGTGTGGTGGACTGTTTGTCTGTCTGACTGGCGGACTGTGTGTCTGTATCTGACTGCATGTGATTGCGTGCATGTGCTGTTGTCTGGCTCTCGGATAACGTATACTTTCAGTTAATGGATCGTTTCAGCTGCACTAGCCCTATAATTGTGCTACATTTACTAAATACAATGTGAGCAACTTGCTCATATTGGACATACAGTGGATATAAAAAGTCTACACACCCCTGTTAAAATGTCAGGTTTCTGTGCTGTAAAAAAATGAGACAAAGATAAATCATTTCAGAACTTTTTCCACCTTTAATGTGACCTATAAACTGTACAACTCAATTGAAAAACAAACTGAAATCTTTTAGGTAGAGGGAAGAAAAAATATAAAAATAAAATAATGTGGTTGCATAAGTGTGCACACCCTTAACCCCTTCATGACCAGACTATTTTTGGAATGTTGTGCGTTAATGACCGTGGCTGTTTTTACACTTCTGAGGTGTTTGTGGTTAGCTGTAATTTTATTCTTTATTTGCTGTACCAACACATATTATATATTGTTTTTTTCAGGACAAGAAGGGCTTTCTTTTGATGCCATTATTTTGTTTATATCATTTATATTATTATGAAAAAAATTAGAATAATATGTTGAAAAATGTATAAAAAAACACTTTTCCTGACTTTTATTTGTAAAATCTTTTACTAAGCTACAAAAGCAAATAAAAAAAACCTGCTAATTAGATTCTAATATTGGTTCTGAGTTTAGAAATACCCAATGTGTATATGTTTTTTTACTTTTTTTTTTTTAATGTTGTATTGTAATAAATACAAGTAGCACCTAGCTGTTTCAAAACCATTTTTTCCAAAATTTGTGTTACTGACATTGTAACATCGATATTAGACATGCATTGCTGAATCAGCCCCGCATGTACACATTTTTTTTTAAAGTAGACATCCCAGGGTAGTCAAATTGGGGTATTTTGACACTTTTCATGCAGTAATTTTCCCACCAATCTTTGACAAGTTTTGGCGTAGTCATTTTTTTGTGTTTTTTTCCCCACACTCTTTTTGTATTTAGGTAAGAATTGAAAGGGGTTGTTCTGGTTTTTTTTTTGCCATACAACACCCCAATATATGTTAAGCAACTTCCCCTGTGTATAGCGGTACCCCACATGTATAGGTTTGCTAGTGTTATGTGGCAGGTAAAGGGACAAATTTAGGATACGGTCATTGCAGCTTTAAAACATGTATTTATTATGTACTGCTTGTGACTACATTTCCTATCATGCTCAGCCAGCCAAAAGTGACTGTAGCATCATAGGGAATGTAGTCTATAGTAGGAAGCACAAATTGTTGCTATCCTGCGGCTGCATGGATGATATATCCAGCTGCTGCCGGCCCCTATCTACTGTTGGGGGGCCAATGCAAGGCACTGGCCCCACCAGCAGTTTTTTTTTAAATATAAAATATCCATAGAGGACCACCAACAGACCTAACATGTCACTGGTCTTTTAAGGATTAACATCTTATTTTTATTTAATTTCATAGTATTTATTTATTTAATTGTATTTACTTTTTTATTTATATTAGACTCTAACTTTATCCCTAG
This sequence comes from Pelodytes ibericus, assembly GCA_036172795.1. Classification (NCBI taxonomy): domain Eukaryota; kingdom Metazoa; phylum Chordata; class Amphibia; order Anura; family Pelodytidae; genus Pelodytes; species Pelodytes ibericus. The sequence goes on from CM069861.1 coordinate 88,575,228, forward strand.
GGTTATGGTTAGTACAAACCCTAATTCTAACTCTAGGATTAGGGTTTTGATGATCTCTAACCCTAACCCAAGGGTTAAGGTTAGCAAAATAAAAATCTAAATAAAAAAAATATTTTTTTAAATTTTTTTTTTTTTAATAAAAAAAAAACCTGGGGGGCCTGGATGGGCTTGGGGGGACCAGGGGTGGCTTCCAGCACTATATTTAGTCTCTCCTTGCCCCACGATCGCTGTGGAGCAGGAAGAGATTATAGCTGTCAAAGCAGGCAACTGCTTTGACAGCTATTAACATCCGGGCACTGTGATTGGCTTTCACGGTGCCCGGATGTTTCCGGGGGGGCCTCAACCGACATGGCTGAAATGTCTCGATATCGAGACACTTAGCCATGCCGTTTAAATCACGATCGCGGCATGCCAGAGCGCCTTCCGCGATCGGATCTGCATGACGGTCCTGGACCGTCATTGGTCACGAAGGGAGTTTTTCCCCATGACGGTCCAGGACCGTCATTGGTCACGAAGGGGTTAAACTAATACTTTGTGTAAGCACCTTTTGATTTCATTACAGCACTCAGTCTTTCTGGGTATGAGTCTATCAGCATGGCACATTTTGACTTTGCAAGATTTGCCCACTCTTCTTTGCAAAAACACTCCAAATCTGTCAGGGCATCTCCTGTGCACAGCCCTCTTCAGATCACCCCACAGATTTTATTTTTTTAAATTTTATTCTATAAAAATACAAAATTACAGACATACAAACAATTGTGCTCGGAAAAAAAATAAATAAACAAAAACAGAAGAAAAAAAAAACAAGTAGTCAAGCTACATTATACCATAATTCTCAATTTCTTCATTCCGAGAACTATCTGCTCGCAGATACATGTCCCGCGTGTTTCGCCCGACATCTATCACGGACAGGACAATATACAAAACACACACAATTGTGGACTCCATGGCCTGATAGTATTCTCCGCGTTGGGCATGCAGCTGTTCCCTAATCCATATGATTCTATGTCCTCTTATCCCTTGGGGCAAATTTAACCCAATAATTCCTCGCCTCTTTCATTTCCTCAGTGAGTTAATCCAACTCTTTACCTTGAAGGGTTTGGTACCATTTATTCCAAAAATCTACTACTTTCTGATTATATTTATCTTGTGTACCAATTCCTCTCTCCATGGCACATTGGTGGGACAATTGGGATTTAATCATAGGCCACGTGATACTCTCCGATGACTTCCATCTCCTTGTGATGAGCAATTTTACCGTCGTCAGCAAGTGGATCAGAAAAGGTAGATCCTGTTTGCTCGACTTTGGCAAGTTCAGATGTAATAATGCTCTTTCCGGTGTCAGCATCCAGTCCGGACCATATCTCCTCACCAGTTTTAGGGATACCATTGACCAGACTCTAGTTATCTGTGGGCATCCCCACCAGATATGTGACATATCCCCCTTCCCTTGTCCGGCTCATGCCCCTTTTTTTCCAATTTTCCATGACTGAAATTGGGAGGCAAGGGAGCAGTTTATTTCAAATGCCTAGGTCCTTTTTAAATTTAATCCAACCTTTTAAGGATTTGCTCTAGGATTGTATTCTTATTGGCTTTAACCACACTCGCTAGCCTAGCTTCAGAGAGCCATGGGGTAGATCTCAATTCCATCTTGTTCCCTATAATATTTTGTTCTGCTACATACCATGCCTCATCTCTTGATCTATTGAAATGCATGTTGATGGCATGTGTCACCAACGCTGCCTGGGCATAGTCCTCAATATTTGGTATCGCTAGACCCCCCTCTTTTTTCTTTTTCATCAGCAGCTGAGCTTTGAGTCTCGGTCTCTTGGACCCCCATATAAACTTAATAAAGGCTGCTTGAATCATGGCAACCCAACTAGCCGGCACCTTGAAGGGAATAAAACTTAGTAAGTATATAAGTTACGGTAGGACATAGGTCTTGGCCGCCGAAATTCTTCCCCACCAGGATATATATAACCCCCTCCATTTCTTGAAAGTGAGATTCATCTCTTTCACAAAAGACATAATATTAGTCTCCATCCAGAGGTTTGGGTCAGCAGCAATTTAGATGCCTAGGTAAGTAAATGGGTCTGTAGCCCATCTGAAGCCATATTTCCCTATCTCCTGTTTTTCGGCCTGGGTTATATTAATCGGGAGGGCGATAGATTTCGTATTGTTCAGCTTATAGTTTGATAGTGAGCCATAATGGTCTATTATTCTCATCACTTCCCTCACAGATCTTATCGGGTCTTCCAATGTAAGTAAAACGTCATCTGCGTATAATTTGATCAGGTGTGCCCCCTCTCCGCTACACCCCGACCGGATCTGTGAGGTCCTCAGCTCCCCTGCCAGAGGTTCCAATGTTAAGATGTAGAGTAAAGGGGAGAGGGGGCAGCCCTGTCTGGTCCCATTCGCCAGTGGGAACCACTGTGACCTCACTCCTGATCCCGCCACTCTACCTGTGGGGGTGGAGTACAAGGCCATCACTGCTCGTCCGATGTTTCCCAACAGGCCAAACCTATCAAGGGTCTCCTTCATATATCCCCAGCTGACCCTGTCAAAAGCCTTCTCGGCATCTAATGACAGGGTCAGCTGGGGGATCCCTCGGTGTATAGCATCTCTAAAAAGAGATGCCAGGCCCCTCATGTGGCTAGATGCCACTCTTCCCGGGATGAATCCCACTTGGTTGGGGTGTATTAAATCTCCTATAATCTTTTTCAGCCTCTCGGCAAGTAGCGCTGAATAGATTTTGGCATCAATATTTAATAGGGAGATGGGATAATAGGTAGTTAGTTCATCCGGGTTTTTATCCTGTTTTAAAATCAGTACTATATTCCCCCTTAACATTTCCTCTGGCATTATTCCAAATATCATAAAGCTATTAAAAAGTCTCACTAACACTGGGGCCTCCTCCTTGCTAAGGATTTTATAAAACATGGCTTCGAAGCCATCTGGCCCAGGGGCCTTGCCTGTTTTTTGGGCCTTTATTCGATCTATTACTTCCGCTTATGTAATTGGCTCATTTAGTATCGATATAGCTTCTGGCGAGAGTTTTGGTAGGTCCAGACGCCTAAGGTGTTCTCTTATCTCGGTAGTATTGTTCTTACTTGGTAAATTATATAAAGACTGGTAGTAGGAGTTGAACGCTTGCCCGATCTCCTCTGGGGCGAGAAGTGTTTTGCCCTTTACCACCAATCTCCTGATAAGTCTGTCCATCCTTTTTGCCTTCAGCAAATTTGACATGGCCTTATCTGCTCGATTTCCCTTATAATACCAGCTAATTTTTAATAGTGTCAAGTTCTTATTGACCCTGGCCATCAGGTTTTCATTGATATTAGTCTTAATTTGTCGAATCTTTTCTGTCGCCAGCATTGTAGGTTGCTGTTTGTTGATTTCTTCCCAATGGAAGAGCTCTATATATTGGTCAGTCAGGGTTCCGCCGACTAATTTTTGTTCCCTAGACCCCATCTCGATCAGATGTCCTCGAATAACCGATTTATTTGCACACCACAGAGTGGGGACCGCCATGTCCTGTATGTTATTTTCCGCAAAATACTCTCTGGATTTTAATTTTATATATGTGATATCTTTTTCATTCTTTAGGAGATTGGGGTTTAGTCTCCATTCTGGGCTGATTCTTTGGAATTGCTCTTTAATTTCGATTACGACCATATCGTGGTCAGACCATGTAATTGGGTATATATTGACTTTGTTAACCTGGTGGGTCACTGCAATATCTCCCAGGAATAGGTCTATCCTGGAATATGCATAGTGAGTTTTTGAGAAACATGTATAGTCCCTCTCCGTGGTGTGCATAATCCTCCAGACATCGTAAAGGGCATTCCTTTCGAGTAATGTCTTAAATTTTTTTGCATTCCTAAATACTTGACTATCCCTGATATTTCCCGACAATGTCTTTTTGTCTAGCTGCGGGTCTAGGACACAATTATAGTCTCCAGCCCAAATCAACGACTCTTGTAGTACTTTCTGAATCTTATTGTATAGCCCTGTAATATATCTGACCGGTGATGTATTTGGAGCGTATACATTTACGAGGGTTAACAATCTACCATTGAAGACCCCTACTAGGATTAAATATCTTCCCTCTGGGTCTCTCTCCGTATGTTTAAGGTTTACCTCTACTTCTTTAGAGAAGAGGATTGCAACCCCTCTTTTTTTTGGGGGGGGGTAATGAAGCTGCCACAGAGAGAGGAAATTTACGGGTCTCAATTTTTATATTGTCACTAGTCCTCCAGTGTGTTTCTTGTAAGTAACAGATATCGATTTTGTCTTTATACAATCTCTGGTACAGCAAAGATCTTTTTTGGGGGGAGTTTAGCCCCTGGACATTTTAAGGTACATATCCTAAGCATCTATTATCCTGTTTGGGTCCGGGAAAGCACTACTAGCGTCCCACGACCAGGCCACAGAGTCCACACATAAAACCATAACATCACGCATACATATAACATCAAAACAACACAAAAAACAATAGTGCACTCTCCAACCCCAGTTGGAGTTCACAGGGGTATCCCTGCCCTCTGCAGAATTGTTTTGCCATTCATTAAGTAATGGCATTCTGGGTCCGGAAGTTGGAGACCCCGTTTGATCACTAGCCAGGGGAAGAAAAAGGATAAGAAAGGAGAAAAGAGAAAGTGAGATGAAGAAAAAAAAAAAAGGAGAAAAACATCCATATATCTAAGTGTTGAATTGGGTGTATTTAGTTAGTCTTGGTTATATATCTATGGTCTCTCTTCCCATGCGGTAATTACTCCAACTCATTCCTCAATGTAAAATAATCAGTGACAGCGCCTATTCCTGTTATAATTTCCAGATTCCCAGTTTGCCCACTGGGATACTTAATGCTTTTACTTATAAATCCATAATATTACCTACTCCTAAACTGAAATTACGCGTCCATAATAATATTGTGCGCTAAGAGCCCATGAAGGTTGGAGGAGGAGGGGGGGATAAAAAAAAAAGAAAGAAAAGGTGCTTACACAAAGTATTAGTTTAAGGGTGTGCACACTTATGCAACCACATTATTTTATTTTTATATTTTTTCTTCCCTCTATCTAAAAGATTTCAGTTTGTTTTTCAATTGAGTTGTACAGTTTATAGGTCACATTAAAGGTGGAAAATTTCTGAAATGATTTATCTTTGTCTAATTTTTTTCAGCACAGAAACCTGACATTTTAACAGGGGTGTGTAGACTTTTTATATCCACTGTAGGTAATGTAGGACATTTATAGTAGTGGAGCTGCCGACATTACCTTCTCCAAGGTGCTGACGAAAGGATTCGCTCCATCGCAATAGTCTCTCCCCTTGCAGCACTGCTGGAACTACATTTTCCAATGCTTTAAAACAACGGCGCACCGGCATGGTTGAACAAAGCATGTTCAAAACAGAGATTGAAGAAGCTGAGTATCCTTCATCTGAACTGAACCTTTTCCATAAAAAACATTTTCAGATTTTGGATAATGGATCTTCGGATAAGGAATACTCAACACACATATATATAGAGAGAGAGACAGAGACAGAGACACAATATGAGAATGACAATGAATATATCATGGGATATGTACAGTGCTAAACCATTGTTACATATTATAGTAAATGTTACCACAGAACTCCTCCAGCCACAAAATAGCTAAATGGAGGAAAGTCAGTAATTTGATGCAAAATTACACTTTTCCAAATCAGTTGTTAATTTTTATTCAAATGCAGGCTTTTTCTTTCCTTCTTCTTTTTCTTAATTGTTGAAGACAAATGGAAATTTCCAGTTTGAACTATTGTGCAATCCGTGAGCAATGCTGAAAACAGACCTTGTAAACCATCCTTAGAAAAGAATATTCAATCTTTTCCAATTAAGTTCAGCACAAACCTTGCAATTCTATCCTATGCTGGTAAGCTGTTTTGGAAGTTCCAGACTTCCTTTCTTTGTCTATGTAGCAGCATACTCTTCTGTTACATACTATTATGAAGTGAAAATATGCACGCTTGTCAGTGCTTTATGTGCAATATTTTACATGTCTGAGTATTGTAATATTTCAATACATGCAGTAATTGTAGTCAGGTTTATACTTTTATTTTAACCATCCCTACTTATCACCTTTACAATGATTAAGATGTTTATCACAGTTTTTTTTATTGGGACATTTTATCAATGTATTTCGCATCTACAATACGTAGCAAACAGACAAGTCCAACTGTGTTTGTTAAATTGTGCAGAACAAGAAGTTGAATTGTGAGCTTTTTTGGAGTTTGTATTGCTAGATTGTATCTGTGATTGGAGCCGTGTTATAGTGACTAAATTCACGGGAATAATTAATTTTCTTATTTGTTATGGGCACTGAAGTTTTTTAGGAGTTAGAGACTGTCTTACACTCAGCTGTAACTTGCTGTAGTAGCTTTTAGTTTTCTCATGAGGGAGACACACACACACTAAGTGAAACACACAGAAAATCAACTAAATTGTGAAGTGTAGAAGAGTAAGTACATATATAGATAATAAATCGTAAGTGATAATAACGTTAGGGAGAGTCAAGAGCAATTTTCTAAAACTGAAGCGGCATTTACATGATAAGTCAACTGGTTTCAATTTTTAGAACATTGTGACAAAATAGCTATTTATATACATTAACAGTTCATAACAGTTTAAGATTCAAACTCCACAGTTGAATTAAAATTACAATTCTGATTCGTATGACCTGTGATATTGTAAAATGCATTGCAAAATATTTTTTATATGAGATGGAATCTTTACTTGTTGACTGCCTTTGAAGTAGATAAAACATGAAATCACTAGTGTTAATTAAGGTGGTACATTTATTGGCTTACTGAAGAGAATAAGCGTGCAAGATTTTGGAGGAGATGGAGGGCCATTTTTTGTACATTTTTCTAGTTGCCTGCAGTGTGTACTTTATAGTATATCTATGGCATCCTTCAAATATTCCCTTGTATGTCATGAAAGAATTCAGGAATATTATGTATGAAACACTGAAATTGTATTTGGTTCAGTTTCTCTTAACACCAAATAAATCTGCTTTGACTAATGAGATGGTAAAATGTTCTAAGAATACTCTTGTTTAAGGTGCTTTTATAAATAGCAAATATTTGATAGTTGAGTTCAATTTGTACATTTTTCCTGGTTGAACCAATGCACATGTACTGAGTGGTATTTAGCGGTGTTTCATTACCCTGTCAAATCCTCCCTCCACATTGAATTGTACTGAAACATAATGATTTGCTTCTGGTACTCTACAGGCCTCTTCCACTCAGTTCTATCAATGCTATCTACAAGTTGCTGAATGGCAGTTATATTGACACAACTGTCTGTATGGAATGGTTAACATCACTTCAAAGTATCATTTGTGTCATTTAAAGATGGCAAGCTCTGACTGATTTGATTTATAAATGTATATGATGCTGTTTGCCATAGCCAGGAAGCTGACTGGAAGGATCTTATAGCAAATGCAGGTTCTTCTCTTCGTAGCCGATAATTTTAAAGATCACAGTAATGTATGCTCCTTAAATACCCCAAGTCTAGGTGCTATTTTCCTACACATACCTGATGCACCATATCCAGTGTTTTCACGGTCCTGCTAGAATAGACGGAAGGGTGACCATAGCCTGCAAGTGTTTGGTTTTATATACTTGTTAGGATGGGGATGGATGTGGCTGAAATGTCTGTAGCTTAGGAACCCCATTAGCGTTGGTATTGAACTATGTAAGTAATTTTATACAAAATACCTGCGAGGAACTTTTCCATAATGCAATAGACTACCAACGTTTTTAAAGAGCTGCTTAAGAATGCTGTTGGCACTACACACTGATCACAAGAGCTTACAGTCTTTCATTCTTCTATGCTCCCTGGGAGAGACTTTGAAGAAAATAATTGTACTCCTGCTTTACATCAGTCATGGGGGAGAAAGTGGCTACATATTATCATAATGCACTGTAACTGTAAATAAAAACATTGCTTAAAGATGAGCAATTCTGTGAGTGCCTTCATCCCTTTTGTATAGTGTATGTAGCACTTTTTTGATATGCTTGTTTAGCTTTGTCGGTGCTTCCCTGCCTCTGTACTGTCCAGGAACAAAGGCAGTTATTAGGGAGACTTAGAAAATAATGTAACTGTCAAATATCAACACATGGAAACTTCTTGGATCTGATGTAGTAGATTCACGCATACCATCCCATTTCCTATTAATCAGTTCATTTACAGAAGTGGTCTGGCTAGCCAGGATAGTATGTTGTGTGTGTTTGGTAGTTCATCTCCCATTGCTAATATACCACAAGCCAAGAGGTAACAAGTGTTCTCTAGTGCTTAAGAATAATGAGTTCCAGTTGTCCTTGGCCACTAAGACACAGATTATATTTGCAGCTAAATAGTTTTCTGTATGTACTTCATCTCTCCTGTGCACTGCGGCCCACCAGACTTAACTGTCCATATTCTCATTATCCCTATAAATGCATACTTTTGCTTGAATAAAGTTAACTTAAACTTGTTTTGAACCGTTTTTGTATTACTGCTGAATAAGCAAACTTTTTGTTGGCTAACAAGATATTCTTCACCATTACTGTAAATGTAAAAAATGAATGCAGTCCAATACGTACATGTATTGCTTATAATGTGGTCCACTTCAGAAAAAATATAGTATATGTGCCGAATGTTGTTGCTGATATGAATCATGTCATGTTCTTCCATTTTAAAACCAGTGCGGTTACTTTTATCATTGATGGATAATTTAACCCAACCTTTATTCATATTAGTTTATTGAATTGAGATGATAATTTTTATCCTGTTATTTCAATTATAAATGTAAGTGAATGTATAAAGGTGCTTTGTATCTACAGCTTAATTCATTATTTACATTTTTTTTTATGACTCTGACATTTAGAGTTGACTTCTTGGTCTTGGTAAGGTCCATTTCGTCTTATTTATAATAGTCTTAAGATCCAGACATGTTCAGAACCCATACAATGTATTAGTGAGTGATTGATCTATACTGTGTGTCTCTGCCATCACATAGTCTCAAGATGTTTTGAGTGTATACTGTAACACAACCCACTGCTTGAGATTGGGTTTCAACCTCTTGCAGACCTATTGGCGATACCCAATCCTGTAGGATTTAGGAAAAAGGCTTATCTGATACCGTTTGGAAAGAAAAGAAGGGAAGAGAGCCCCCTATTTTACTTGTGTTCCCCTGTTAAACCGCTCAACACATGGTAATACTGTAGGTACATTGTCCTTTTTAGTTTCTGCCAGATTCCAGTTTCAGCAATAATTCCAGTGTATCTTATTACAAGACTTTGGGGCAGGGCAAAATACAGAAGGATATATTGCAAAGCAACATGATCAAGAAAAGGACTACTGTATTTCTGATACTAATAATGTGTATCTGTAATATCATATTTGTGACTGCACGGAGTTCAGTGTATTGGTATCTCTCAGCAGGGAAAGGGTTAAGCGGGAGGCAAAGAATTGAAATACAATAGGTCTTTAGGAAGTTTTATTATCAAATAAGCGTAGATTGCGATACTGAGAAGTATAGGGTTATTTAGGGCTACATCCTTCAGCTTGATGTCTTCAATTACAAGAATGATAAAGACTGAAACAAAATCCCTTAATTCAATCAGAACTAGGCAGAGTTATAGGAAGCAGAGACAGAGGATCGGATGTCCTCAGAAGTGCATGCATAGGAAATTAAACATTCAAGAACCAAAAACTTTGAAAGCAGCCGAAGGGGTAGCCTCGAGCTATACTTGTTTGAAATTAGTACATCTGATTTGCAGTCAACCACAGTTTTTTTTCAATTTTCTTTTATCCTTTTTGTTTTTTATTTACCTCCAAAATATGTCCGTTTTCCATAGCAGATTCACGTAACTTTTTAATTCAGTTAAAGATAAATTATACACAAAAATAAATGCTTAAATACTTTTAGATTAATATAACCTAAGCAAGACAACTGGTTTCAACCATGTTGCTCATGTAGTAATCTGCAGAAAAAGTAGCTGTTACTGTCTCAGCTCTCCATTATTTGAGAAGTATATGGCTTTACACAGGGCTCGACAAACCCCATGGCGACCAGAAAATTAGACCTGGCGCCTGGGTGCTGTCAGCCTCATGGTCCCCTTGCCGCTGCCATCCGATTTTTTTTTTAAAAATTCGGAGCGCGAGGGGGTAAAGTCTGTGCAAATGGCACAGTCTGCAAGCTCCGCCCCCTCGCGCAACGCGTCTCTGAGTGCCGGGTGTCGTCACGTGACATCCTGGCACTTAGCAGGCCGATGAAAGAAGACATGCTGCAGCACAAATGTCCCCCTCCCCTGCAATGAGGTAAAGCAGCAGGGAGGGGGGACATGTTAAGAAACCAAGAAAAGACTGTGTGAGGTGGGTGTGTGTTTGTATATATTGTAAAGTAGGTGTGTGTGAGGTGTTTGTGTATATATGGGTATATGTAATGTAGGTGTGTGTGAGGTGTTTGGATTTATGGGTATATGTAAAGTAGGTGTGTGTGAGGTGTTTGGATATATGTGTATATGTAAAGTAGGTGTGTGTGAGGTGTTTAGATATATATGTGTATATGTAAAGTAGGTGTGTGTGTGAGAGGTTTTGGTATATATGTGTATATGTAAAGTAGGTGTGTTTGTATATATGTGAAGTAGGTGTGTGTGTTTATGAATTACGTTTATGTTTGCGTGATTGGCTCCTAAAAAATTTGTTTGGCTCCTAAAATCAAATGAAATTTGTCAAGCCCTGGCTTTACAAATATTTATGAGCTTTAGGAGCCAAACAAACCAATCCATGTTAGTGTCTAGTCATTTTTTCAGAGTCAGTGAAAGGGCACTTCAGTAGAATTCAATGTAAAATAGTCCAAAAGGTTAGAAATCAGAGTAGAGTTTTTAAGAGCCATGGCTCCCTAACTCCTAGGAATTGTCAAGCCTCAAACAATTGATACCCAAAAATATTGTATAAACCCGAAACAAAAACAATATGTAATTTGTGTGGGTATAATAAATGAGAGAGAAGAATTTACTGCTAGACACAAACACAGCAGAAGTGTAAAAGCAGCAATTGTCACGAAGGACGAAAAATTTCCAAAATTATCCGGTCACGAAAGGGGTTAAAGAGTTTGAAGTTAAAACGGAATCGGGGATCCCACGTAAAGCATGACAGGAGGTCTGATGACGTACGGAAAGTTCAGCATAATGCCTTCCCTCCAAATTCTGAAAATCTACTAATGCATTTGATAAACATTTAAAAATGTGGTCAGTCTTTCCATATTTCTTTCTAAATGTTTTCAAAATCTTGTTTTCATGAAGCAGGAACCTTGTTTTGAAGCAGTAGTTTCCCTTTTAACATATTAACGTTTGAAATGTGCTTCTGCTGATAACCATTACTTGGAAAAGGATTCTCTCTGACAGGTCAGCACACTAGTACTAGAAGTGAAGGGATGTGCTATGTTACCACTGAGAGATATGGCATAAGGCAGCAAATGATCTTCAGATGGCTGATTTCTCCCTGCAGCAAGGTGTACCCCTTGTCTTCATATTAAAACAGATGGAGTAGCCTAGAGCAATTTTTATTATTGCATTCAGCACTTATTTATATTGCCCCCTCTGCTCCCATGTGAACAGCACGCATTTGTTTTTCTTTCATCCATGTCTTCTGCTTAACAGTAAGGGACTTGACACACATACAACTCCTGCTCCACACTGTGAACTCAGATTCCCACGCTACCTTACTGTGTTTACAGCTGGCCACTATCTCAATGAATAGAATCAAAGCTGAAGCACACATCCTTTATATAATTTAAAGTTAAATGCCAACACTTGTGTGTCCTGTGTCATTTGTATTTATTACAGACAATTTGATGTCATTTAAATTCCCAGAATTTACAGTTTGGAACTGGACAGAAGACTTTTTGCTGAAATTAGCCATTATTGATCTGTTTGGAATGGGGTTTGTACAGGTGTATATTAGGGGTGTTTGGATAAACTACTTCAATTGCATAACTTATTTTGACCTGTGCCCTCCCCAAGCCAAGATTAATCTTCAAAATGCTTTAATTCCTGCTATAATATGACCATTAACAATATACAGGTTCCCTCTTCCTTTTAAGCCTCACTTTTGCATTTCATTATGGGTGACATATATATTAATATTCTTTCAGTCTTTCCCACAATACCCGTGGGCAAGACTAAGTAGGGGTTTATTATAACTTTTTTATTGTATACAACAGTAATGGCATTGGAATCTATTTACAATATTTAGTAAAACGTTTTCTTGTCTGGTCTACTATTTAAAAAGGGTATAGTAAAATATGTGCACTTGTCTTTTTTCAACCTGTACATAGAATATTTAAGTTGGATCTGCCACTCTGTAATACTGCAGAGGTTTTACTTGCATCCTGTTTTACTGTTTGATGCAATTAGTGTATAGTGTTTGTCCTGCCTGTCACTCCTTCTGAAGCTAGTACTCTCTGAGGTCTGTTTACTAAAAGGTGAGTTTGAGGTAAGATGAACATGTCATCTCAATGGCTTAACTATGTACTGTGCACGGACCCAATCCCTGCTAGGAGAACAGCTAACCCTGTATAATGCATTAAAAGGTGAGCGTTATTAAAGATTTTAATATGCATTATCCATGGCCTGCTGAGCTTTTCTAGCAAGATAAACTCTTGGACAATGTAAATTTGTGTCGGTGATAGTTCATCTCACCTCAACTTACCTGCATTTAGTAAATAGACCTCATTGTCACAGTTTTAAGACTTTTGTTTTAACATTCTTAAATCTTAACTTATATAATGTAACATAAGGTATTTTAGTGATGTTTACATGTTATGTAGTTATTGTTAACAAGTAATCATTCTGTCAGCCAAGAACAGCATCTTAACAATGTGCCTCCCACTTTTCTGGTTTTTGATTCTCATCTTCACTAATCTAGACTTCTTCACTATTCACACTATTATAGATTTTGTAAACACAAATGGCTTACATACATACATGTTGTATGCATATATCATGTTCCATGTGACCTGTTCTGTGATTTCATTTTAAAACTTATCAGAAGCAGTGCATTTAGTGCTGCTATTGTCATCAAGATATTTAGTTCTTTGAAATTGAAAGATTGCTTAAAGTGTAGGCATCCTTAGTAGAAATACTTAATAAAGAAAGAATACAAATAAAGTTCTTATTGAGCTCTTTGCTCTATATAGCTCTATCAGGGGGCAGACCTGTTGTTTCAAATCTTGAGATAGTCACTCAATGTGGGTCAGATGATGCACCCATGTTTCTAAAGAACATGTCCACCCCCTGACAGAGCTATACAGGGCAAAGTGGGCTCAAAAGGGTACTTTATTTGAGTTTCTATTTTAAACATCTAAACTTAATGCAGTTTGTCAAGAAAGCATAAGTAATTTTTTTTTCATTCTACATTTAAGACATTCAAATAGATGGCTGAGTGTCATGAAAAACATAGTAAGCAACTTCTGGAGTACCAAAGGCTGTCCGTTTCTGGACTGGCATGCTGATTTACGTGGTACTTGAGTGTAAAGTGCATCATGACATTGGATGGGTTGGGGGGAAGGATTACATTGGGGGGGAGGCATTGGATTCTTTTTATACTGATGTGCAGTGATTTGTATTTCTGTTGTGGGACCAGAAGTATTTTGAATTTCATTTGTCATTTATGGTGGTTTATCAGTGGTATTTTCTCTAAATCCCACTAGCAGGTATTGATTGACTGCTGTGTTCAATGCACAACCGAATGTAAACAAAAGAAAATTGTAATTCAGATGATGGAACTACTGTGCTCAGTAACTAGATGAATCAAGATCATGCATGCTCTGTCAACAGTTTACCAGATATTGCTAGCGGTGAAATGTGCTCCATGTCTCACAGCATAGCGATCACATTAACACTGAAATACGACTCATTCAAAGATCTATTTTTTTTTTTTTTGTCAGGTTGTCGAACTTGTATCAAGCTCTATTGGGGACCTGGTACAGGGAATTTACTATGAAAATTCGTTCTTGCCCGAGGTAAGGATTTTGGCATGCGTTTATTAAAATGACCTGAACATCTGTAAACAAAGCAATATTGTGCAATATTTCTTTGCACATCAAGCTTTTTGAACCATCATTAAACTATTTTTTTCCTTTTGTGTATTCAGTAATGTGTAACCTACCTCAAAGTTGGTTTGTAGTTGCAAATTGAAAATAATTATAAATAAAATCACATGAGTAACCTACAATTGTTTACATCTTAAATCTATAGATATACATTCAATACCTGTTGAAATCATATATGTCTTTCTAAAGCCATTTATGATCAAAGGCAGAGGAGTCACAGCATCCCTCCTGCATTTCCACTATTCTCATTGCCATCTTCTCGACTGACACCGTATTATTGTCAGTGTAGCCTCTGGAGTATTTCAGTTTCAGCCCTTGATCTGAGGCAGCATATAAAATGATGGAGACTAATTTGAATTGTGCATTCTTGTGATTCACTTTATAACCAAAGAAAATTAAAGTGCAATTATTCCTAGAAATAAAACCTACTTTTAAGGACTAATGTGACGCTATTATGCCATCCTTTTTAACATTTGGAGAAAGTAGTTGTTGATACAATTTGACTAGTTTTGGCTTGTAAGGCCAGCTATGACTCTGAACTGCAAGGCTATAATGTCATATTTATAAATAAACTATAAGCCATATACCCAATAGGCCTGTTTGTATAGATGACTACACTAAGACCATGATTTTAAAAGCATTAGCAATGTCCACTGAAATGCTTCTGCACACGTCAGCATTCAGTGTTTTGATCTGAATGTTATCACCACAGTCAACACAATGAACAAGATGATAGTCATTGTATGCTAGCATTACATCCAAAGTCTACATGTATCTGTGTAAGGCAGGGTTTTCAAAATTGTAACTCTCCAGTTGCTTTTGGCCTATACCTCCCATAATACTTTGTCAGCTAAGAGGCTGGCTGGCAGTGTTAATTTTGATGGCAAATTTAGATTTAGTTTTAGTCAGTCTTTTGACTAAAATGCCATTTTAGTTTAGTCATTTGAATTGTTTTAGTCTAATTTAGTCGACTAAATCAACAGTAGATTTTAGTCGACTAAATTACAGTTACATGGTGTTAAGTTAACTTGCTAGGGAGATGGGAGGGGAAACACAAATCAGATGGAGGGGTGTCCTCTTCCTCTGCTGTTTGCAGGGCATTGTTCCTGGCAGTAGACTGACCTATAGTCAGTAGACTGGGCTTTTACATAGATCTAAGGGAACAAGAACCAGACGTCCAAATAGGTGCAATTGTCTCTCCTTAACATTTTTGTAACATTTTTGTCAGTTGGCGAACATTGCAATGGGTTTTAGTCATAGTTGTAGTCCTATTAACTTTTAAAGTTTTTATGTAGTTATTGTTTAATTTTAGTCACTGAAAACATGAAGTTGACGAAAACTATGAAAACAATGTTTGGTTGTTGGAATTAACACTGCTAGCAGGGGAGTATGGGAGATGTAATTCTGGAACCGCTAGAGGGCCGTAGTTTGACACTCATGATATGAGGTCTGCTAAATATGTGGTTCAATTCAGCAGATCCCAAAGTCCTGATGTTTGATATCAATTCCATTATTAAGTTTGGAAAACCAACAATAAATGTGTAATTGTTAAAGATAATAACGCTTCTAAGGATTATGTCAAACAAAAACACAAAGAAGATTTAAAGTTTAAATTGCTTCATATTTCACTTGAAACCTCTCCCTGTGGCTTTCTATTAAATAGCTTTTGTAATATAGCTTTGATTTTCCTGACTTCTTTGTATTATAAAAATGTCTTTGATCTGATTCTTTTAATACTAAATATACAATTTAGAACCAAGCTCTATCAGAGGTGTGAGTCTTTTATGCCACTTCATGAAACTTTTGTTGAGTTCATCTCCTTTTTCTAGTAATTTGTTGTACTTCAAAATTCACTCCTCCTCGGTTAAGGACAGTCCAGCTGTAGGAAATTTTACATTACCGTGCTACAAGGTTATTCTTTAAGGGAATGACGAATGAAGCACAGCGACAAGTGTATACAAAAAGGTATATTGTTATTACATTGAGATACTGTTACAGGTTATAACAGGAAATTACACAGTGTACACGTTACACATAATCAACAGGTAAAAGAAAAAGCTATACTTATACAATTAATTGGATATCTTCTCCTTGTGCCTTCATCTTGGGTCTTCTGTTGGCTGTCTTCTCGTCACCCAGGAACAGACAAGACTAGCGCTCTCAAAAAGTGGTTCAGTCAACTAAGTATCCCAAAATCCCTCAGTTACCTACCATAGAGATAAAAGAACCAGTTCAACCCAGTTTGGAGACATGCATATAAACCAGATTACACGCCCACCCCACCAGAAGCAGATATCTATATATTATAAAATAACATTTTTATAAAGGCACCTTGTATTTCTTACACAGCCTTTTACAATACACTGAATGCATCAACTACAGTTAGTACTGTTATGAAAATGCTGAACACTTGCAGATTAAGATGTGTGAACTATCAACTGTCTTAAGACATTTCTTTTCCCCAACAGTTGCTGAACATGAGCTTGATAATGTTGGCAGGATATTGGATGAAATAAAAATTGCTTCATTTACCCCAATCATCATTTTGCCTTGTGCATAATAGAGGGTGAAATCCAATAATGAGGTCTTGTTATAGCTGTCTCATTGTATGTAATGAGTTGGAGTAATAATGCATGTGTGTGCATTATTAGTCCATCTCAAGCTTCCAGTCTCTTATAGCTGTCACCATTGGTGTGAGGAGAGATAATAATGGTGAGAATAGATTTAGTGCAAAAATAAATGAAGGGAGTACATTGATTACCTCTTTATGCAGCAGTTCAATGATGAAATCCCTCACAGATTTTTTATTTTTTTTTTGTCTTTGAATCAACATTTGTGTCAGGTTTATAATTACATAGTATTGGAAACAAACGGTCAGTCTCTGTTTTTGAATTGGAGAAGTTAGTTTGGCCAGTAAGCACACTGGTTATTGTATACATTTTGCCTGCCTGATACATTTGCATTGCAGTGTCACTTTTGGCAATGCTTGTGGTAGCAGGGGATGCTTTACCATTTTCACCTCAAAGATCAATATGTCTGTTCATTCTCAGTTAATTCAACAGGGTTTTCAACATACTAATCGTTTTGTTTTTAATATATCGTAGTTCGGTATCCTGTGCTTATCTAGTGATTGTGTTACTTAAACTGTTCTTTTGACCAGTTCTTTTGCAATATATTGTGTTTTATATTTCTGGGCCACCTAATTGTTTGATAAAACAGTCAAAAAAGACTGCGATCGTTCTTTTAATTCAAATAAAATAATCGTGAAGCAAGGTAGGGATACCAATGGTTATGGTTACTGAAACCCAAAAGCATACAATTCTATAAATAGGACGTTTACCCTATATATTAAAGTATTACTTTTATTTAGCTTAGTTAACCCCTTAGTGACGAGACATTTTCACCTTGACTTTCCCTTGGTGACAATGGCTGTTTTGACATTTCTGGGGTGTTTGTGTTTAGCTGCAATTTTCTTCTTTCTCACATACTGTACCCACACAAATTATGTTGTTTTTATCGTCATAAGATGGGCTTTCATTAGATCCCATTATGTTCATAATATCTTATAATTTACTACAAAGAAAATCTTAAAATATGCAGAAAATTTTAAAAAAACCCACTTTTTCTAACTTTGACCTAAAATATAATTTAGACAAATACAATAATTAAAAAAGACCCTGTCGAAATAGTTTCTAAATGTTGTCCCAAGTTCAGAAATATGCATGTTTCCATATTTTTCTGTATTTTTTTGCGACCCGAACCCAAAATTTAACCTTAACACTAAATTTAACCCCAACTCTAACCCTTATGCTATCCCTTAATATATTTTAATTTTAATGTCATTTTAACCCTATCCTCAATGCTAAAAATTATTTAATTTTAACCCTATAGGCTAATTTAACTATATAACCAGTTTTTATTTAATTAAATATTTAATTTAATTTTTTTACATTGCTATGCTACTTAACTACCATTAGGGGCAGTCAAGTAGCATATTCAGAGCGACGGAAGGGAAGTTACTTTCACTTCTGAAGCTCAGACCTCCAGAGGGCATAGCCATAATGACGGAGCATGCTGCTCCATGGGGTGATCGTGGGTGCCCCAGAAAATAAATTTCGGTGCTGGCTATTGCCTCGACATCGTAGATCGTGAAAACCGCTTGATTCACCGCGGGGCGTGCCAGGCACGTCCATTGTCGGGAAGTGGTTAATAACAATTTATAAAAAATAAACAGAGTAACACTCAAAGACCACCACCAAGTAGTAAAAAACTGGGAATACAATGGGGTATGCTAGATGGATGACCTCTAATAGATGTTTTCCCATGCACCTGGCAATCACACCAGGCCTGTGTATAATTTCTTTGCTCAATACTGGCAAGGACCTGGAGGAACTATGGTATAAAGCTGATTTGAATCAATGTGTTAGAGAGGCCAATTAGACGAGACAGCACTGTGATTTAGAATGCGCCCTGACATGCTTTTCACCACCTTGTGCCTACAGCAGCTTTGGCTTTGTAACTTAAATTGTTGGTTTTCTCTGCTTTGATGCTGATGAGAGCTACTTTATATATATATATATATATATATATATATATATCTATATATATATATATATATATCAGGGCTTGACAAATTTATTTTATTCTAGGAGCCAGCAAAATTTTTTAGGAGCCAGACAATCACGCAAACATACACGCAATTCATAAACACACACACCAACCCACGTCACATATACACCCCACACACACCAACCCACGTCACATATACACCCCACACACACCAACCCACGTCACATATACACCCCACACACACCAACCCACGTCACATATACAGCCCACACACACCAACCCACGTCACATATACAAACCCCACACACCAACCCACTTCACAAATACACACACACACTTCACATATACACCTCCCCCTACACCTCACATATATACCCCCCTTCACATATACACCTCCCCCCACACTTCACATATATACCCCCCCTTCACATATACACCTCCCCCCACACATATACACCTCCCCCCACACTTCACACATATATACCCCCCCTTCACATATACACCTCCCCCCACACTTCACATATATACCCCCCCTTCACATATACATCCCTCCCCCCCTTCACATATACACCTGCCCCCACACTTCACACATATATACCTCCCCTTCACATATACACCTCCCCCCCACACTTCACATATATACCCCCCCTTCACATATACATCCCTCCCCCCCACTTCACATATACAACTCAAACATACACAAGTTTTTTTTTTTCCCTTCTTAACTTCTGAGTGCTGGGTTGACAACCCAGCACTTAGCCGAAAGAGCCATGAAGATCGGCTGCGGCACGAATGTTTCCCCTCCCTGCTGCCTTACCTCATTGCTGGGGAGGGGTTACATTCGTGCCGCAGCCGATCCTCAAGGCTCTTTCGGCTGAACACTAACACACGTGTAGCGCGAGGGGGCGGAGCTTGCTGTCTGTCCCCTCGCGCTGCAAAAGACGGATGGCAGCGGCAAGGGGAACGGCACCCGGGCGCCAGGCTCCATTTCCAGGTCGCCATGGCGACCTGGCGCCCGGGGTTTGTCGAGCCCTGATATATATATATATATATATAATGTAGCTGTATTTGTATTTATATATATATATATATATATATATTTTTATATATAAATACACAAAAATATTACTGCAAATATTCATAGAAATAGACACAATATCCCAAAAAGTTACTCCGATAAATCTCGATACATAACTTTGATATAAAAACACAAGTGGAAAAGCTCCTTCTTAAATAAAGGTGCCAATGCACAAAAACTGACCAGGGCAGAGAAACCACAACAAAGAAACAAAATTAAGTCGGCTCCAGCCCGTAGTTGTATATAGAGATGCCAATTGTATACACTTCCCTCCTGGGCCTGAAGTGCATGAAAGCCAGCTCACGGCTCACTTCAAAGCAGACACATCCAGGAAACGCCAGCCAAACATCCTGGGGTAATTAGAAAGTACCGTATTTGCTCGATTATAAGACGACCCTGATTATAAGACGACCCCCCCCCCCCCCCAAATTTGTACATTCCTTTAGGAAAAAAACTAAAAGCCTGATTATAAGACTACCCTATAGGAAAAAAGTTTAACTTGTATATATGTAAATTGCTTTTTAATATTTAATAAAAAATGTATATTATACAAATGCATTTCTTGTTTTTATTTGCTTTTATGTGCCAATGCGGCCTCTCTCCCGCTCCCCCAGCTGTCTTTCCCCCCCCCCAGCGTTGTCTCTCTCTCCCCCCAAAACGTCTCTCTCTTGTCTCTATCTATCCCCCCTCCCCTTTTCTCTCTGTCCCCCTCCTCCCCTTGTCTGTGTCTCCCCCCCCTTGTCTGTCTGTGTCCTCCCCTCTCCCCCTCCCTTTGTCTCTCTCTATCCCCCCTCCCCTTTTATCTGTCCCCCTCCCTCCCCTTGTCTGTGTCTCCCCCCCTTTGTCTGTCTGTGTCCTCCCCCCTCCCCCTCTCTTTGTCTCTTTCTCCCCCCCTCCCCTTGTCTGTCTGTGTCCTCTGTCCACCCTCCTCCCCCTTACCTGGTTTTGTTCCCTGGTGGCTAGTGGGGGCAGCCGGGGGATGTCTGCACGTATCGTGCAGACATCCTCCATGCTGCCCGACACGGCAGTCTATTATGACGGACAGCTGGTCCGTCATAATAGACTGCCGTGTCGGGCAGCATGGAGGATGTCTGCACGTACCGTGCAGACATCCCCCAGCTGCCCGATTCACCCTGGTGGCTAGTAGGGCAGCAGAGGATGTCTGCGCGATGAGCGGGAAGTACCCGGCTTCTTCATAGAAGCCCCGGCGGTCGTGCCGGGCGGAAGCAGGGGAGTCTGCGCTCATCGTGCAGACATCCCCTGCTGTTAGAGAGGGGGATCCAGGTCCCCTGCAGCTCTGCTGGGGACCTGGATCCATGTCTTATAATCTGACCTCAATTTGAGGTCAGATTATAAGAAGACCTTGAATGTAAGACGAGGAGAATTTTTCAGAGCATTTGCACTGAAACAAACCTCGTCTTATATTCGAGCAAATACGGTATACCAATCAAATCCGTATTTAGTATAAAAGTAGAACGATTTTAATGGTTTCCTTGGACATTAAAATCAGAAAAACGGCATGGGAACAAAAAAACATAAAACAGCTAAACCACTAGACAAGTTTCACACCTACTTCTTTAAGAGAAACCACAGGAATGCAAGTCAGCATATTACTGTAGGTAGCACTTAACATCAGACACTACAAGGCACAATATTAAACCAGTGCTCCAATTTGTATAACCATTCTTCCTGAGACAAAAGAAGTTGGAGCCACATCTTACCAAGAACAGATTAACATATTCACCTAAACCCACTCATAAGGGCAGTCCATATCTGAGCCACATGGCAAGCCTTCTCTGCACGAGGAACACAGCAACCACAGATATACATTCTGGCCCATCACCGGCCTTGTCAGTGTGGTACGGCTGGTGTCCCCTCTAGGTGCAGTGAGCCAGGGACCCAGTACTGATAACTTATAGAGACAAAAGAAGGGGGAGCCTCATATCAACGAGAACGGACAACACTGAAATAGCCTGTCGAATAGGATGGTACCTTCTCGGGAGGGATATCAACCATTCTTTACTCAATGTCACCATTAGAGAGGAGACTTCTCACTTAACAAAACAAACTAGTCCCACTCATAAGGGCAGTCCATTAGTGGTTGCTGTGCCCTATAGGGCTGGCTATTTTAGTATTGGTTATTCTTCTATCTTGGAAGCTCTCTCCATTTTGGTTAGGAAGGTCAATTGATTTATTACTTGCAAGAAGGGCTCTGTGCCATTTCTAGTTGTATGCTAGCGCTATTTTAACGACCAAAAAACAACGGGTGATTAGAGAACAGTCTTTATTATTCTCTCCTCCTACTCCTTCCAATATCTGAAAAACAGGAAGAGTATCTGCTCTTTATAATGAGAGTAGTAGATCTAATCTTTTGGACAGAACCTTTCTGACTGGATCCAATCTGAATTTTATTTTTATTTTACTAAGGTATTTGGAATTCCTGAATTATTTTTAGACAGGATCTAATCGTCAGAAATTATCTGGTCTCTACTCGAGAAACCCTACGGTCACCAAAATGCCACACAAATGTCAGTCAAGTAATGTACCAGAGCCTCCAATCTTACATTTTCTGGAGTCTGGTTGTGTATCCCTCACTTAGATCTTTGACTAAGCCAATAATATGATCTAAAAATCAAATTTGATCTCAATAGAATTTTTAGTATGCCACAACAATGAACTTAAGGAAGACTTAAGTTCATTGTGTGGCATACTAAAAATCATGGCAAATATATCTTTCCAAATTATATTACCCCTCATTTTTTTACGCAATTTAAATGGGTATTTTATATAGTTGGAGTATCATGTTGCACAGGAAAGTATTATATTTAATGGGAAACTCACTGCTCCATTAGTGATAAAAAAATCTTATCCGATACTGTTATTAAAATATCGTCAGCATAAAGATTAATTTTCGTCTCCTCCTTACAACAGCAGCCCCTGATCTCCTTTTTGTTTCTAACATTATTGGCAAAAGGATCAACGGACAAAATATAGAGTAATGGTGACAGAGGGCACCACTGCCTGGCCCACTTTCTGAGCCTAAACCAATGAGAACACGGATTAGGGCCATTCTTTCTAGCTGTGGGGCATGTGCATAATTGCATAATGGCTTTGTGTCCAGCGCTGCTTAAAGATTGGTAGAAAATTGGCTTGTAACATTCCCTGGAGTCAGTGTGTTTAGACCATATATGTTTTGAGATTATATCTGTATACATCCACTTATTATAGATGTCCTACAGCTTAAATGAGTTTTTTCTGTCTGTGTTACCTTCAGTTTATTGGTATTCTGTCATTGAATGTTAAGTTACCTGATTTATAGCTAAAGTTGTGTCTGCCTTAATAAGTGTAGGACATCACAAATTCCATTATATTATTTTTTTGTTAGCAGATTGTATTGTGACAAGTAGCAAATTTAATTTTGTTAACAAGCCATATTTATTGTATAAATAAAATTACTTTATGCATTATGACATACCTGGATGTAGCCTTTCCGTAATAATTTTGTTTTCAATAATGATGTTCGTTTAGACTGTTTGTTTTATTATTTTTAAGTGTTCCTGTGTCATTATTTCTTAATGGAAAATAGCCAAATAATTAAAAAAAGAAAGTAAATTGTATTTTAGATCATTTATAAAATATCTTTAATACATCTGTTCATTTTTTACACAAAGTTGATTTTCAGTAAAAATCTGCTTTAAGACTGAGAATTAAGTAGAGTATTTGGTTTGTGTTATTTGTAAATTACTTTAATATATACAGAGTCTCAGTATAACGATCAGGTATTACAGCCTGGTTTCCTGTGCAATTCCAAACTTTCTATTGTAAAATGCCTTCCCTTTGCCTGGATTAATAGCCTGTCTGTTGATGGTGAATTTTGAGATGATGCATGCCCGCTACTAAAGATATTGTTTCTTTTCAAATCAGGCTCATATTTTGTGAGCCCTCCTCTCCCTGTAACAGGGCACCACTTGGCACGTGCTCAAGTTAGTAAGATTAGAGTCTGCTGAAGGAATTTGATTTAGTTTCTGGTTCTGATTTCTAGAAAGATGATACCTCATAAGAATAAGATGAGCTTAAGTTTCATTCTTTTCTAAGCATATCATGTGTTGCGTTTTCTACATTGGTCAACAGTTCAACGTGATTTTTTTTTTTTTTTTTTTTTGCTCAGTGTAATAAACATAGGATCTGTTTGTTATTAAACCACAGCTTTTTTGAAAACAAAGAGTATTGGTATGCATAAAAGATTTGATATTCTTTTTAATATTCATTTCTTAATTCCTGATTCATCACCTCTGTATTCCTTTTTTAATGCAAAGGGATCTATTTCAGTGTGTGTCTAGTCTTGCTCTGAGGCTTAAAAGAGGAAAATGTTGCACCATTTCAAAAATATTACCCCAAAGTCTTTGCAGAATGGTCTACCCTTTCACAGAGCAGCGTTGCATCAGGTCTGTGGGCATGTCATTTGGGCTGTAGACCGCTAACAGCAGGAAGGAGGTGACCATGTCACAGCTGGAGATGTGTTTGGCATGCCAAAAGACAAATCATTGCCACCATTTTACAGAGATTTAGGAAGCCTAGAGGTCCGTATTTCAATAAAAAGACTCTAGGAGCAGTCTTCAAAAGGCTTTCCAATCAGACAAAATTAGGAGCCAAATATAATATTTTTAGAGGCCGAGGGAAATGGTACTTCCAAAGACACAGACGTTCTGAGTCAGCATTAGGGATTTTAGAAGCCATGTGCCCTAAATCGAATAGTCACTATTTCCTTACTTGGATCTGAACGCTGAGAATATGTTGTTCATGTTTTAATATTCTTAATTAAAATAGCATACTTGTACATATTACAGAAATCTATTTCCAACAAGTCCCCTAATGTTAATATAATGACAGTTATGGATTTACTCTCAAAGCTTTAATGTCTCTAAAACCCATTTTGATTGCATTGCCCCATTCCCAGAACAATAATGAAAACCCAGTGACTGTATGAGAAGCTTCTGCCAACTAGATTCACTTTGTTTGCACTTTTAAGGTGGCAATGCTGGTTGACCTGATAAAATAATCTTAACATTTAAAAAGCCAACCCCCTTAGATTTCAATACATTGTGGAGATTCAAAATGACAAAATAATTTGATATGTTGTATATACACTATATGAACTAAGGTATTGGGACAGACATCTTAATTATTGCATTTAGGTGTTTCAATCAGACCCATTGCCGCAGGTGTATAAAATCAAGCACCTAGCCAGGCAGTTAACATTTACAAAAATGCGTCGTTGAATGAGCAAAGCAAGGTATATAAAGACATGGTTGGATGAGTTTGGTGTGAAAGAACTTGACTGGCCCACACAGAGCCCTGACCTCAACCCCATCAAACACCTTTGGGATAAATTGGAAGAGAGATTGCAAGCCAGGCGTTCTCGACCAACATCAGTGCCTGACCCCGAAAATGCTCTACTGGATGAGTTGGCAAAACATCCCACAGAAACATTTCAAAAGTCCCTGCTAATGTAATGGTCAGGTGACTTTTGTCCATATAGTGTATATGAAAGGACTACAGACTATCCAGTTATAAAATAAAACACGTTATTAAAGTACTCTTTAGGGTTAAACAACAAGACTCCTCTATGCCTCTTCTGAGGAAACAGAGAATATTATTAGTCATAACAGGTTAATACAGTCACGCTATAGTTAAACCTGACAAATGGTACCAGGATCTAGCTTTATTAACCCCTCGCCGACATAGAACGGACTAGGTCCTTCCTGTCTGGAAAACCGCCTACGACATTGGATGGATCTAGTCCATCCTGTGGTTAAATGAGCGGTGTTTGCGATCTAAGTTCAGACGTTGATGCTTTAATGCCTTGAGGTCCATGCATTAAGCATCACTGAAATTCAGTGCCTAGGTCACCCCTTGATCGCTCCATGGAGCAAATCGTGGGTGCCATATTGGAGAGAAACATGCTTCTCCGATATGGCTACTGCCCTCTTGTGGGTAGAGCATCGGAAGAGAAAATAAATTTCCGTCACTCTGATGCTTTTGCTAGACTGCCCCTGGAGGCAGTCAGAAAAAAAGGCTAAAGTCACTTAACATCTAAGGTTAGAGTTAGAATAATGGTTAGGGTTAGCATAAGGGTTAGGGTTATATTTAATTAAAATTAGAATAAATTAAGGCTTAGTGTTAGGGTTAAAATAAGGGCTAGGGTTACATTTAGGGTTCGGATTGGGGTCAAAAGGTCACTGTAGGGGAAAATGGTTAGAAAACAACACTATTTTTGGTTGTTGCCCTATAACTCACAAAAAAAAAACAACATAAAAACATGGAAACAAGCATATTTATAAACTCGGGACAAAATTTAGAAAATGTTTAGATGGGGTCTTTTTTTTACCGATTTATAATTGTGTAAATTATTTTTTATGTCAGTGTTTTGGGGGTTTTTTCCCCCATATTTTATGATTATTTTTTTGTAGTAAATTATAAGATAAGATGAACTTAATGGTAGAAAACCCTTCTTATGGTGATAAAAACAATCTATAATTTGTGTTGGCACAGTATGTGAGAAAAAAGAAAATTACAGCTAAACACAAACACCCCAGAAATGTCAAAACAGCCCATGTCACTAAAGGAAAGACAAAGTCAAGGTTCATGTCACTAAGGAGTTAAGTAGCACTTATAACATGACAAATCTTACACTTAATCTTTTTTATTTTTATACTATAAAACGGTTTTATAATTTAATAAGTCTTTTGTTATCTATTATATTTATGTCTTGATACTCACTGATTAAATTAAATTATAATTATGTATTTTTCATTTCATGAGTCAATTGATTTTTAACTTAACATTTGGCATTTCTTCTCACTTGAGTAAGAATTAATTGTATTATTTTGTTGTACATTTTCAGCTATTTAATATTTGTCATGATCTTAAAGCATTCCTTTGAAAAAGTTGATAATTATACTGTTTTTGGTGAGATATCCAAAACAGTGGTTCAAAACAAAAGTTTTCTAGCGTATTCCCTTTCTCATGTTTCATCCTTTTCACTGTTTGATCAGTGAGTAAAGGATCCTGGATGCTTAAGCTGATCTAGCCATTGCCCTTTGTGTTTGAAATGATCATTCCGGAAGACTGTGCTTTTGTTACTTTACAGTCAGCTTAGATAAACCTCCTATGGCACTGTTCTTCATGAATAAAAGGAGAGTCCAGGTGAAGAACTAGATTGGTTTTGTTAATTGACAGAATTTATTTACTTTTCACTTTAATGTTTACTAGTATTACTACACAGGCATTCAGTTAACGGATCACTAGAGTTGGGGCAGCGGGGACTAGACAAATGCAAACGGTTTTGTATTTTAAATTGAGTCTCTGTGGTAACAATCCAATCGCTAGGGAAGACTAGAAAACATGTATTCTACAGACTAAAAATTGAATTCAGTATTGTAAAACACTTTGTTGAAGGAAGTTTCATGCAAGTTATATAATATGGTCCTTGATGTAGGGACTATATTATATACTTTACCTATAGGACATTTTAATTCGTACTGAACTATGCCAAATACTTTTCCTTCTAACAAAATTCAGTAGAGGGAGACGATCCTGAACTGTAACTTACTCGTCAGAGTCAATGGCATTAATATCAGCACAAAAACTGTAGATTATATGTCCAAAGTGACAATATTTAAGTTAGTTCACTGCATATACCTCCATTACCACTGAACTTGTGCGTGATTTATTGCCATTTTACAATATACTGTATTCTTGGGTAGAAGTGTCTGGTTGGGCTTCTAGCCAGTGGTGTTATCTTTTTTCCTGAAAAACAATGATTGTTCTAAAGGATGCTGCTGCTGGTGAGGTTTCTGATAATTTTCACTTGGTATCTGCAACTTAACCCCTTAGTGACCGAGTGCTGTGCTGCATTTGATGTGCCTTAAAGACCAGAATTCCATTATTTTTGTCATATGTTTACTGAACTGTGAATTTCTTTCTTTGTGTTCAGTCCACCCACACAAATTATATATCATTTTTAAATGACGGGTAGGGCTTTCATTTGATACTATTATTTTCATCATATGATATAATTTACTATTAAAAAATATATAAAATATGTTGGAAATATGCCATAAAAAAAAACTTCTTCTAACTTTTACCTGATTTTTTTTTTTTTTAACCAATTACAAATGGTAAAAAAGACCCTGTCTATATATTCCTACTATTTGTCCTGAGTTTAGAAATACCAATGTTTCCATGTTTGCCTATGTTTTATTTCAACTAATAGGGCAATAAACAATATAAGTGTTTTTTTTTTTTTGTTTTCTAACCATTTTCTTCTACAGTGACCTTTTAACTCCAACCCTAAATTTACCCCAACCCTAAATCTACCCCAACACCTTAATCTAACCCTTGTACTCACCCAAACCCCCCTGTAACCTTAATTATAACCCTATTTATGACCCTAACCCTAGATGTTTAGGCGATCAAGGGTTAGCTTTTTCCATTTATTTATTTATTTAATTTATTTATGTTATTTTCTATTTCTAACTGTAATACTGTCTAACTTCCTCTTCTCTTCTCTCTTCAGAGAGACGGAAGAGATTTTTTTTCCTCTCTCTTCCGTCGCTCTCCTCTGGGCACGCTGTATTGGAGGAGCATGCTCCTCCACAATACAGCACCCAGGTGCCCAGGGGGGCACAGAAGTGTTGTATGATTCCTCTATCGAGGCATCATTGTAACACTGATCAGCTTTCACTGCCAATGTGTGTTAACCCGCATACGATCACAATCGCGGTGATCGAATGCGCAAGTGGGAGCTGAAAGCACTCTCAGAGGCTGCTCCGAAGCAGCCTCTGAGAGTAGCTGCAGGCATGTAGCGTTGCGCTAAGGAGGGAGTAAATATACGAAGACCATGCTTTTCAGGACGTATATATACGTCCATATGCGTTAAGGGGTTAAAGGGACATTTGCATGAAATTAATTGCACTGTAATGGTAAGACAAGCATAATCCCTTGCTGTCTCTGCAGTCCTGCATATTCTAGAATATTTAGTCTTTTGGTACTTTGGCAAATCAACCCAACTGACCAAAGTAATATAAAAGTGACTATAGCAACCAATACACCCCCCCCCCCCCCCCCCCCCGAATTTTCATTTAGGTACACAATATTGCATGGCTTTTCATTTTCTGATATATTAAACCTGTCATAAAATAGGACCTGTTGTGTAAAATACTTGAATGTGGCCTCTGTTCATTTCAGAAAAACACCTTTACAGATGAGATTGGAATAGCCAATTGGATGGATCACATGTTTCTGTCACACGGTGCATTGTTGGCCAAGAGCTGTCAGGCTGCAATGGAATTGGCAAAGCATGATTCAGATGTCCAGTCAATGGCTTTCCAATATGGCAAGCACATGTCTCTGAGTTACAAGGTAAGAAATCTGTTCTGTGCCTTTGTTACATCATTATTGTGCTTTTACTCCAACCTGAATGTCCTGTTCATTGTGAGACACTTGTCTGCCTGTCTAGATGATGCTGGGCCTGTATTATGTCATGTATATGTGCATAAAGGCACTCTGTCATCTAAATATTGTTTAAAGTGTGAATGTAGAGAATAAAAAAAATTAAAACTGATCTGTAGATTGTGGTAGCAGAAATGCATTCAAATGCATAAATAAAGAGAACATGTGTTTTAAATGTGTCTATATTGTCTCTTGTTTATGACATCGCCTCTGTCTTGACACATTTCTCATTGGAAAGTTTTTAATTTGCAGATCAAGCCACTGTTTTGTTTGGTTTTTAATATCATTTTTGATTCCTTTTTATTCTCTACATTACCAGTATAAACAGTGTTTAGGTGAAGGGGCCACCTTTTTAACGGTTCTTTTAAATTTCACTTTCACACAGTAATGTTTGCTGAGAATATTATAATTAATCACAGACAAGACAGCTACAATACTGATTAAATCTTTACTTTTGTGAGTCTGTAATAATATGTAATTGCAAGGAGCAAAATACACTATGTAATCCAAACCAATTCAACTTGTCTGCTATAATTGATGCCAAGGCAAAAAATGATAGTGGTCTGGTTGTACATGGTGCAGTATCAATAAAGCATGTGTGTGCCAGTATTCTTAATGCAAGTATATTCCATTTTCCATCTGGAACATGAGAATGCCAGCCATATCACCCACTGATGCATCTTAATATTTATACTCATTACAGTTCAAGTTTTCTCACCTGCTCCTGGCTGAAGTACAACAGCAGGATTTCTCAGAAAATGATGCTAATAGGCCGCAGGCCGCATTTATATTGCACAAAATCCCTTGCTTTGAATGAGATGCTTCAGCATAGACATAAAGAGTAAATAAGAGCTCTGGTTTTGTATAGGAATGACCAGTATGAATTCATCTTCATGGCTCTTTATTATGTAGGACTTCTTACGCATATAAACATTTCCTTGCAGTTCTCTGTGCCGGTATCTGCATTGATATCGTTAATATCTATACTCCGAAATTTTTTGATTAATACGTGTTTTGTCATTAATAAGCCATGGACAGAAAAATAAGGTTTGACTTCCCTTGCTTGTAGTTTTTGACTGCTTTGATGAAAAGATGTAGGGTTGTTCGGTAAAGAAGGCATTTGATGGCCATGTTTAACGCTTACGATGTGCAAGAGGCCTTACAGCTAATTTTGGTTCAAGGCACATTGTATATTCTTGCTATCGTGATAAGTATCATGGGGTTAACACAGGGCTTGACAAATTTAATTTGATTTTAGGAGCCAGAATTTTTTTTTAGGAGCCAGACAATCACGCAAACATAAACGCAATTCATAAACACACACGCCTACTTCACATATATACAAACACACCTACTTTACATATACACATACATCCAAACCCATCACACACGCCTACTTTACATATACACATATATACAAACACCTCACACACGCCTACTTTACATATACACATATATCCAAACACCTCACACACGCCTACTTTACATATACCCATATATACAAACACCTCACACACACCTACTTTACAAATACCCATATATACAAACACCTCACACACACCTACTTTACATATACCCATACAACACACCCCCACCTCACACACACCTACTTTACATATACCCATATAACACACACCCACCTCACAGTCTTTTCTTGGTTTTTTTTTTTCTTAACGTGTCCCCCCTCCCTGCTGCTTTACCTCACTGCAGGGGAGGGGGACATTCGTGCTGCAGCCAATCTTCCTGCTGAGTGCCAGGATGTCACGTGACGACACACGCCACTCAGACACGCGTTGCTCGAGGGGGGCGGAGCTTGCCGTCTGTGCGGATGGCACAGCCTTTACCCCCTCGCGCTGTGAAAAGAATAAAAAAAAATCGGATGGCAGCGGCAAAGGGGACCATGAGGCTGACAGCAACCAGGTGCCAGGTCTAATTTCATGGCGACCTGGCGCCTGGGGTTTGTCGAGCCCTGGGTTAACATTGGCATCTCCGGTTTTGGTTGAGGAATCAGCCCTGTACTTCAGCTTGAGTCATGTAATGATTTAGTTTTTAGCTAAACCCCAATAGATTTATTGGGGTTAATATTTGACATTGTTAGTATTGTTCCCTGTATACTTAAATGCCAAAGAAATAATCTACTTTCTAACTCAATGGAGAGGGGTGTTCATTAAATTTAGTGGTGTATGACAATATTACATAAAGGCAAGTTATAAAACATGGGATGTCCTCATCTGTTTTCTGATAAGGACCTACTCTATAGATTGTAGCAGGCTGAAATTTGTACTATTTTTCATTCTCTATGCCGCTGATAACAAGAGTAAGTGTTTGGAATCTGTGGGCCTAGGAGTACCTGCAGTTATTGATTGTATCATTAATACGTATTGCAAGTATTAGAGGTCTACATTTTGTTGCTATCTTTTTTTTTTTATATGTATTTTCCACATCACTTCTTTTAGTGATTGTAGCAATATGGCCCTACATTCATACTGGACTAGATGATAGATAGATATTAAAAAAAACTGACGTGTTATATAAGATTGCATCTGCAACCCAACAATGAAAGCTTTTTTTTTTTTGTTTTGTTTTTTTTTACTTAGGCAGTTATTCTAGGTGTAATAAACATAGAAAATCACTGTTTAGGCACTCCTCCGGTTTAGACCACGTTTCATTCTAAAATAGTCCTATTTTAGAACGATACTCGTCAGGTGAGAGCGGACACTTTATCTATATGTTGTTTTTTTTTTTACTGTATTAAAAGTTGTTGTTTTTTTTACCAAGAGGGCCATCACCTTAATTTCAGCAGCCAGAGTGCCTAAACAGTCCTTTCTTATATTTATTATGGTTCGCTAAGCGGACGGGTCAAGGGATCCATACTTGGGATCCGCTGTTCATTTTCCCTTCATCTATTAATCAGTTATTCTAGGGAAGCAAATACAGGTGACTTCATATCTCACAGGCTGGCTTTACATTGCTGTGATCTTAAGCAAAAGTGAAAATATTTTGTCCCTTTTTCTGTTGTTTAAGGTAATGGAACAGAACAGCTTTCCGTTCCATAATTTATAAGCAGTTTCCATGTAGAGGAGCACTCTTGTGTTGTATTCCCTGAAGTTTTCAAGCTCTGCCTCGGAGCAAACCAAGGCGCCTCAATAAATCCACTACAGGGAGTTCTATTATAGTCAAGTTTACGTACTGATAGGAAAAAACAGAATGGAAACTATTCTATTCATTCTATACACGTAACGCAGAGGACTCCATTTTGTCTCCAGAAAAACTGATTGGGAAAAGCATGATTGTATTTCTTTTGGATTCTAAAACAAAGCATCATTTCATATTTAGATGCCATGCAGAACTGAATTATTTTTGAAGGTCAATGCTGAATATCTTATTGATTTGTTTAGGATATGGTTGTATAATCGTTATCTGATCAGTGTATAGAATTTTTATATTAAGTAAATATTTTTGTTGGTACATAGAAACATCCCTGTGCTTTTCTTGTTCACATGTAACTGTGTAATTAATCAGTTAATTAGTCTTTCCAGGACAAGAAGGTTTCTGTTTTCATTTTTTTTTTTTAAACTTGTTTGGTACTAAGAGAATTAAAAATAATATTTTCAGAATTATTAATTTGCTCATATTTGTGGAAAATATACATATTTGGTAGTTACATTGTCTAACTCTACAAAATAATTGGATGTTTTCCCTCTAAATCCAGTAAATAAGGATTTGGTTAATACTCCATTGGGTTACAGTAGGCTTTATTATTGAATTGTTAACTGTTACAAAATATTAAAACAAATATTTAGTTTATCTAAAAATCAGGATCTTAGCATGTTTCCATAATCTGTTCATTACACAGAACAATTACTAGGTGTTAATACAGTAAAACTGGAAGTTATTTTATATATTAAATGCAGCTAGGGCATCATTTCCATTCATTTTCTCATACTTCCATGACTTTGACATGCAGGCTTTTACCATTTCTGAAACTCTTTAATTTGCTTGTTGTTTTTTAGCTTAATGCAGATCTCCAGCCATTTATAAATGGTAAATACAATGGCTCATCATTTAGTCTCAATTCTGCTCCAGTACTTTTTCATCAGGATTCTATAGGGAGAGAGGCCTGGATGCAGCAGATCAAACAGGTGAGCACGTTCATTTCTCCATTATACACTGCGGGTTCTTGATTACAATTACACCACAATGCAAAGATTCTTGCATGCAATCGACACTTAGTAGAGAAAACATGCCATTACTGGCCTTTAAATTCATAAAGTTACTATCTTTTATCATTGTCTTGAAGACCAAAATAATCTTATTTTCTAATGTTAATAAGAATGTATAAGTAATATATTTAATTGATTTCAAAGAGAAACATAAAGTATCCTGTTTTGGAGAAGTACTTTATGTAAAGATAACGTTACAGAAATAATACACAATTAAAACCGCATACTTACCAACATTTCAAACCTTTTACCAGGTGTATTTCTACTAGCACCAGAGCCCAACAATACAATTGTGCCAAGGAAGTGACTGTTTATCACTTCCTTTGCTCGTTTGAGCGCATTACGTGCTGTGGTGCGTTGATCGTCACACACATCAGGTTTGTGCGTGATGTGCATGGCACGTCCATTGTCGCAAGGGGATTCATGTTCCTATCCAGAGTACGGTCTACCAGAGGTAAAACTCTACTTTAAGATGTTAGCACAAAAGTTCTGATTCGCTAGCAATGAACAGCTAGCCAAGACTGTCAGTACCTTTTCCTTGTTTAGCAGGTTGATCTCGGCTACATATCTTGGTTTTAACAAATAATAGTACTTATTATGTAAAAACAATAAGGCCAAAAGGTTTTAACTTTAAACCATAAATGGTTTATCACCATAGTTACTAACTTGCCACTTAAGATTTAATGACTTAAAGTTCATAGCTTGGTGCCATTAGACGTACAAATTATCTGACAGCAGTGCCAGCAAGTTCTTACCGTTACGCATCAAACAAAAGCTGTAAAAGAATAGACTGCTTCTGGACAGAATTATTCCATGTTTCGGAGAAGCAGGTTCTGACAGTGACTGCACCGCTCGCCCAATGGTGCTCGTTTGTTAGTGCTCTTGGGATCTCATTAGTAACTGAATGAAAAGAGAGCAAGACAAATATATTTATGTCACTATGCCATGAGCTTGATTTTCCAGATAATGTACAAAGGCCATGGTTGTCTATTAAATCTGAGTAAGGGAGACTTTCCATGGATGTGCAGTTCTAAGGTACAGTGTCCTGTTTTATGAACTATCTGCTGCCTTTTTTGATTAGGAAATGTGGCCTAGCATAAAAGGTTACATCTACTCCATCCATAACCTGTCATGAGTGGAGGGAAAAAGACAAAAGACAGCACTACACAACGAGTGTGTGGATTGTGTATGTATATATAATCCTAATAAAGGCTGCAGGCACCAACTAAACATTGACCTGCTGAAATAACATATTGTACACACATAAAAATTAGCTATATTTCTTTAAAATATTATTAAACACTAAATTCAGTTGTAATCAGACAGATCTTCCAAAAATACAGTCACATTATAACTGCAGTTCCAGTTCAGCATGATAATTAATAAAAATAATCTGTTTTAAATTTTGTGTCCGATTTTTTTTTTTCATGGGTTGAATGAAGTAGGAGGAGACCCAGTATTCCAAACAAGATATCTGTCCCACGTAAAAGCAATGATTCTATTAAACATAAGGCGACTGTTTGCCTACAATTGTCATTTTACACACAGTTTTAATATCCTTTATTCCAGGGCTCGACAAACCCCGGGTGCCAGGTTGCCATGGCGACCAGGAAATCAGACCTGGCACCCAGGTATCGTGAGCCCCGCGTGGTGCCCTCGGCAATGGGATTTTTTTTTTCTCTCTTTACTTTATTCCAGCAGCGCTGCGTGAGGGAGCAGAGTGAGTGCACCGGCTGCACAGACTTCCTGCTCCGCCCCCTCGCACACCGCGTTCTAGCGCTGATCACTGGGGAGCATAGCAGGGAAGCTGCTCTGTGCCACCAGGCTGCAACGAAAACACAAACACATCCAGGCACACATATATACACACACACAAACACATCCAGGCACACACATGTTGTTGTTGTTTTTTAAAAGCTCTTTCCCCCCCCCCCCCCTCCATTGAGGTGTAATAGCAGGGAGGGGGGACATTGATAGGTGAACTTTTTTTTTTCTTTTAAAAAAAAACAACAACATGTGTGTGCCTGGATGTGTTTGTGTGTGTGTGTATATATGTGTGTACCTGGATGTGTTTGTGTGTATATATGTGTGTACCTGGATATGTTTGTTTGTATGTATGTGTCTAATAGGATGTGTTTGTGTGTATATATGTGTCTAATAGGATGTGTTTGTGTGTATATATGTGTCTGACCGGATGTGTGTGTGTGTATATATATGTGACTGACTGGATGTGTATGTGTGTGGGGGTGTTTTCTATGTATATGTAGAAAAACAAGGTGTAACAGGTTTCACGTTCAGAAGTGGAGGGTGCATGGAGAGGACTTTCACCCTAGTCATCCAAATTAGAATAAAGGATCCTTTATTCTGTATGTATATGTGACAGACTATGTGTCTGTGTGTGACTACGTGTGTTTGTGTTTATGTGCCGTTGTCTGGCTCCTAGATTTTTTAGCTGGCTCCTAAAACTCAGATAAATTTGTCAAGCCCTGCTTTATTCACTGTTTTTCAGTGGCGTGGCAGTATCTTATGCTGGTTACTTTTGTTCAGATTAAAGATTATCCTTTAAAGAACAACAGTCTGCAAAAAAAGTTATGTTTAAAGGACAACTAAACCTATAAAAATACTAATATTTAACTATAGTTCCCGCTGGTTCTGCTATCATTTAAAGGCTGTGATCGCGCATGCTCGCGTGTATAGTTTGGGCATCATACAAAATTGTATTCCCAACACAGGCCTTGTCAAATGCAATAAAGATGCCACATTCGACCCCTTGGATCATTTGTGTCAGCGACACAACTGAGCCAAGGGGTCATAAATGAAAGTAGGAAGGGCTGGGGACTTGAAAAAAAGTATAAATTAAGTCGTTCCCCAAAAAATAAGTTTAATTAAGCTAATTATTGACTCAGTAAAAAAACGTTTTCATGGAAGATTGCATCAAATGTAGACATTTTAAGTAGAAATTATTTAATTAAAAAAGTAAAGTACCTTGATAAGCTCTCTCTGCTTATGTAACACTATCAGGGGCGGACATGTTATTTATTTATTTTTAGAATTTTTGGTCAGATCTTCCTTCATCTGACACACCGTGAAGGAAATTCTATGTCAAGATTTTTAACATGCCTGTCTCCTGGTGTCTAAACAGAGCAAAGAGAGCTCGATCAGGTGCTTTGTTTGTATTCTTTCATTATTTTCTATTTTTTAATTAAACATAATATCCTTTTTAACATTGCATGTGTTTTTTCACAGCCAATGATGAGCATGTTACTCAGTTTGTCAATACCGTATTTGCTCGAATATAAGACAAGGTTTTTTTCAGAGCAGATGCTCAAATCGAGGTCAGACTATAAGACATGGATCCAGGTTCCCCGCAGAGCTGCAGGGTACCTGGATCCCCCCTTGCTAACAGCACGGCCGCCGGGACTTCTTTGATGAAGCCGGGTCCTTCCCCCAGCTGCCCCCACTAGCCACCAGGGAAAGAAACAAGGTGGGGGGCAGAGAAAGACAAGGTGAGGGGGGGGGGGAGGAAAAGACAAGGGGAGAGAGGGGTTAAAGAAAAAGACAAGGGGAGGGAGGGGAGAAAGAAAAAAGACAAGGGGAGGGAGGGGAGAAAGAAAAAAGACAAGGGGAGGGAGGGGAGAAAGAAAAAAGACAAGGGGAGGGAGGGGAGAAAGAAAAAAGACAAGGGGAGGGAGGGGAGAAAGAAAAAAGACAAGGGGAGGGAGGGGAGAAAGAAAAAAGACAAGGGGAGGGAGGGGAGAAAGAAAAAAGACAAGGGGAGGGAGGGGAGAAAGAAAAAAGACAAGGGGAGGGAGGGGAGAAAGAAAAAAGACAAGGGGAGGGAGGGGAGAAAGAAAAAAGACAAGGGGAGGGAGGGGAGAAAGAAAAAAGACAAGGGGAGGGAGGGGAGAAAGAAAAAAGACAAGGGGAGGGAGGGGAGAAAGAAAAAGACAAGGGGAGGGAGGGGGAGAGAAACACAAGGGAAGGGGGGAGAGAGAAAAGTTTGGGGCGGGAAATAACACTGGGGGAGAGAGAGACAACGCGGGGGGAGGGAGGCAGCATTGGCACATAAAAGGAAATAAAAACAAGAAATGCATTTGTTTAATATGATAATTTTTATTAAATATTAAAAAGCAATTTACATGTGAAAATATACAAGTTAAACTTTTTTCCTAGTCTTATATTCAGGCTTTTAGTTTTTTTCCTAAAGGAATATCCAAAGTTTGGGGGGTCGTCTTATAATCAGGGTCGTCTTATATTCGAGCAAATACGGTATTTTGCGAGACAGATTAATCTGTATAATCATAGACATAGTAATTTGGGTGGCATAGTCATGATTTTATATTATTTCGATTTTTCTAATGGTATTTATATCATGTTCCAAGAATCTTCATGTGTAGTATCAGAGGACACAAGGTCCAGTTATAGATATTGTAAATTTAATTTATTGTCCTTCACAGTCAAATTAATATTGTTTCTGCATGTTAACAGAGATGTTCCAATTTACGTGTTGCTTTATCAAATATGCAATGATTTTATTTTAGGCTCAGCTGAAGGGCAACATGATTGACCTAGCAAAGGTAAGACATTTTTTGGGAGAGGGGAGATCTATTCATGTTCAAGTATTTCAGGATTTGTGCTGTTGTGTTTTTACAATTTTCATTGAAAAAAAGCTAAATCTCTTAATAAAATAAGTAAAGAGATCTAGTATTGTTGCAGCATTTATGCACCGTGACACTGAGCGACCTCCCAACTCTCATGGTTTTCATGCAACAGTCCTGATTAACATGTAAAGCTTGAATAAGAGGGGCAAAGGTTTAAAAGTAATATCAGGATGTATTACTGTACTGAGAGGGTAGTGAAGGCATGGAAAAGTGGAAGAGGTTGGTACACTGAAGGAGTTTAAGCATGCATAGGATAGGCATAAGGCTATCCTAGATCTAGGATAAGGTCAGGGCTAATTAAAGTATTCAGATTTTTTGGGGGGTTAGAAATTGGGCAGACTAGATGGGCCAAAAGCTTCTTATCTGCCAACATATTCTATGTTTCTATGCAAAATGTTGGGAGGTATAAACTGGAGAATAGAAAGAAGGCAGGGCAGACAGAATTAACCCCTTACTCCATTCGTACGTGTATATATGTCCTGCAAAGCATGGCCCTTGAGGACCATATCGACATAAATGTACGTCCTGAGTTTTAATGTAGCATGCGCTCCTAAGGGGTTACTTTCCGGTCTTAAGTTTTAAAACTAGGGATGGAATGATGTATGGGCTATAAAATGGGTGTTATGTGCTTGAGAATACAACGTATCCCGCAATGTATACTTATTAGGGGTAGTGCTACAGATCAGTTAGGGTTAATGCAAGGGTTAGATTTAGGGTTGGGGTCAAATTTAAGATTCAAGTCAAAAGGTCAAAGTAGGAGAAAATGGTTAGGAAACAATTGCCGATGACTTGCAAAAAACAACTGGAAAACAGATTTTCAGATCAAACAGAAATAGTGGTGTTTTTTGCATTGTTTTCCATCATATGATGAAAATCATGGTATCGATAGAAAGCTCTAACTGTTATTCACATTGTGTATAATCACCTTGTTAGCCATAAAATGCATTGTGTCCCATACTAAATAGAACTGGTAAACATTTCTCTCATAATTTCATAGAATACAAGAGTAGTGGAAACAAAATAAACTAGACTGAATATTAGAAAGAAAGGACTTGCAATGTGAGGTGCTCCTAGTGATCATGTAGAACATGGGTGTCCAAGTTTTTTCCCAGAGAAATTACACACACACGCACATAAATAAATAAATATATATATATATATATATGCGTGTGTATGGATATAAATGCGTGTGTATGGATATATATGTATGTATGTATGTATATTTTCACAGTAATGTGCAGTGTGAGTGTACCACAGACATTACTGTGAGTTTTATTGCTGTGGAGTCTGTGGTACACTCACACACACAGAGACTCGCACACTGTCAGGAACTGACTGTACCTGGACTTGAACCCTGACCACAGAGACTCTCTCTCTCTCTCTCACACACACATACAGAGAGTCTCTCTCACACACGCACAGGGTCTCTCTCACACACGCACAGGGTCTCTCTCACACACGCACACGGTTTCTCTCACACACGGTCTCTCTCACACAGAGTCTCTCTCTCACACAGAGTCTCTCTCTCTCACACAGAGTGTCTCTCTCTCACACAGAGTGTCTCTCTCTCACACAGAGTGTCTCTCTCTCACACAGAGTGTCTCTCTCTCACACAGAGTGTCTCTCTCTCACACAGAGTGTCTCTCTCTCACACAGAGTGTCTCTCTCTCACACAGAGTGTCTCTCTCTCACACAGAGTGTCTCTCTCTCACACACAGAGTGTCTCTCTCTCACACACAGTGTGTCTCTCTCTCTCACACACAGAGTGTCTCTCTCTCTCACACACAGAGTGTCTCTCTCTCTCACACACAGAGTGTCTCTCTCTCTCACACACAGAGTGTCTCTCTCTCTCACACACAGAGTGTCTCTCTCTCTCACACACAGAGTGTCTCTCTCTCTCACACACAGAGTGTCTCTCTCTCTCACACACAGAGTGTCTCTCTCTCTCACACACAGAGTGTCTCTCTCTCTCACACACAGAGTGTCTCTCTCTCTCACACACAGAGTGTCTCTCTCTCTCACACACAGAGTGTCTCTCTCTCTCACACACAGAGTGTCTCTCTCTCTCACACACAGAGTGTCTCTCTCTCTCACACACAGAGTGTCTCTCTCTCTCACACACAGAGTGTCTCTCTCTCTCACACACAGAGTGTCTCTCTCTCTCACACACAGACTCTCTCTCTCTCTCACACACAGACTCTCTCTCTCTCTCACACACAGACTCTCTCTCTCTCTCACACACAGACTCTCTCTCTCTCTCACACACAGACTCTCTCTCTCTCTCACACACAGACTCTCTCTCTCTCACACACAGACTGACATACACACACACACACACACAGACTGACATACACACACACACACACACAGACTGACATACACACACACACACACACAGACTGACATACACACACACACACACACAGACTGACATACACACACACACACACACAGACTGACATACACACACACACACACACAGACTGACATACACACACACACACACACACACAGACTGACATACACACACACACACACACACACAGACTGACATACACACACACACACACACAGACTGACATACACACACACACACACACAGACTGACATACACACACACACACACACAGACTGACATACACACACACACACACACACAGACTGACATACACACACATACACACACACACAGACTGACATACACACACATACACACACACACAGACTGACATACATACACACACACACAGACTGACATACATACACACACACACAGACTGACTGACATACACCAACTTCCCTACAGAGACACTTACACACAGAGATCTATCAAGGCTACTCCTGGTGCTCGACTGTCTGCCCTCCTTCTGACCCTTGCCCATGACGCGCAGGCCGCATGTTTATCACCCCTGATCTAGAACATATTGCCACTAGCTGATCCATTTTGCAGCCTGAATCTCAGATAAGTTGTTAATTATATGATTTGTGAATTTTGACCTCCCTAAAAAGCCTCTGTGGCTATAACAGAAATGCAGGTAGGAAAGGTAGCAGTTTAGCTCTGCATCAACTAAACTAAGCAGACCATGATTCTCCTAATCAGTTAGCTAAACATAAAAAGCTTTTTTTTTTTTTTACCGTGACATGATTTTCTGAGGTGATTTATTTTTTTGTTGCAGCAGAGGTGCCACTGGGGTTTGTAAGGAACAATAGACAGGCTCTATTCTGTTCATTCTGAAATAATGTGGGCCACATGGCAACTGCATGACGTTTGTTTATTTATTT
The DNA here is from genome assembly GCA_036172795.1 of Pelodytes ibericus. Lineage (NCBI taxonomy): Eukaryota > Metazoa > Chordata > Amphibia > Anura > Pelodytidae > Pelodytes > Pelodytes ibericus. The sequence continues at coordinate 88,616,692 of CM069861.1, forward strand.
AATTATTTATTTAACTGTATTTATTCTTCCCTACAGTTGCAAGAGGCAATCAAGGCTGGCAAAGGTGTGACTTCTGCAATTGACCTGTGCCGTTACCATGGAGATAAAGCTCTGGAGACCCTACAGTGTTTCCCTCCCTCTGAGGCCAGAACTGCCTTAGAAAACATTGTTTACGCTGTGACCAGATTTTCATGACACTGAGTGGAATTGGAGGCTGCTGCTTACATTTTAAGCAAATGGTCTGGAAGTAGAGGGCTGCAAGGCTTAGAACTGCTATCACTGGCCCTGTTTTCAATCTCCTCTGATTCACTGCATTGCACAATGGATGTGCAACTTTTATTTTTTTTTCTAATTGTCGTTGCTAAAAATAGGAAAAGAGGGGGGAAAAAAAGGTCAAACAGTTTTCTCTTGTCATGCCAGAAGCACACTTGAGGCTGAACCAGTAGAAATAATTAATGAGGTTTGCTTCTGTGACCTCAGCAAATGGCCAGGAAATAAGTCCTTATTGATTGGACATAGCCGGGGATGGCGCCAGTGTGGTGCCCTGTGGTTTTCCTGCTCCAGAAAGTGTGTGATTCTGCAGGTGTCAATAGGAAATCTCTTCTCTGAACCAAGACACACATATATAATTATATCTCTATCAGAACTACGTGCGCTCACACCAAGGACACTTCGAATCATTATTAAATGTGAAAGCGACTGTGTAGCCTAAAAACTGGCATGTATTTAAAACACTTGTCATATGGAAAGGGAATTTATTGTGCCTCTAGCTTTCCTTATGCACTTTGTACATTACACAGTTGCACAAAGGTGTTTCGGGATTAACACAGTAATCATGCGGATGTGTGGAACTTGTTTTATATTTAAACAAATGTGCAGTTACATTTAATTATTATAGCATAAATATGAATTGAATATATTGCAACGAGGGCAAGAAAAAAATGATTATCACACAAATATACTTGTAAAATATATTTTTTTTTAATGAAAAAATTATATAGCGGAAATAGCAGTGCTATCATATGGCTTTATCTTTGTGTCTGTGTCTCCACTCCTGCCAATCATATACAAAATGTTCTCTCCAAATCCAGCTAATAAACTGCACATGCAATTTTACCTACCTCTTGTGTATTAGCAATGTATAAGGGTTTTTTTCATTTGGGAATTTGTGATTATCCAAATTTCTTTTAAAGCGGTCATTTTGTTGTGCATTACATAGCTACTTCTAATAATTTCATTGATGTTTTAAATAAATCTGAAAACATACAATCATGACTTAAGTCAGAATGTCGTGTATTTTCCATTTATTCTTGCTACTATGGTACGTTCTCGTAATCAAGTATATTTCACTATATACAAAAACCTGATTTCTATACATTGAGTTATTATTATTATTAGGGATTTGCATCACATATGTAATACAATTCTAGGCAGGAATAATATCCAATATTTTATACAATTTTAATAAACAGAGATGAAAAGAAATACACATGTAATTGAATTTCCTCTGGTAATCTCCCCTTACAACGTGTCTCTAGAGGTGCTTGTAGTGTCTATCCATGTTAAAAAAAATAAGCCTGATGTGTTTAACCATTCAGCCTATTTTTGGCTCTTTTTATATTATGTAGATAAATCTTAGTTTAGCAGGAGACTTGCTTTCTATATCAGATTTGAAACCCCTTTATAGCTGGAACCAGTCTGATTGTCACATGGAAATATTTGTTCTGTGCATGCAAGCAAAATAACGCTTGAATAAAATCACAACATATGTGCATACGCTATAAAATCACCTGGGTGCCTCTGTTTCGCTATCTTACTGAACGTCCTTTCGCAAGATCATCTTTGTAATGAACGATGAATATTGTACTTGCTGAAAATTTCGAGCACTTTCTGATTGTATATAACACTACAGTTCAAGGTAGCAACCAAAATCTAATTTTCCCAATCAATTGTTTCAACTTGTAGTTGTGATTGTCACAAATGTTTGCTGGGGGAAGATTCATATAGAAAGGCACACAATAAATGGTTTCACTGGTATTTAGAAACTAAAATATATGGGCTTGTTATATGGGATCTACTTTTAGGTGAATCCTTTCCACTGGTATATAATAGCAGATGTGGGTAGAGTGTAGTTATGTTGTCTGTCAGGCGTAACTATAATGTATTTAAAGAGTGCCACAAAATAATAATTAGGAACATATCCTGCTCATAATAGTTGTCGTACTGATTGCCCATATCATTTGGAAGTAATCAATCAGAGTTTCCTTAAAGCCACAGATCTATCGGAAAACTGTTTTCTAACCTTAGTTTGGCAGATTAAACAAGTCTCGAACATCCATTGACAAAATATAAGGTAATCACAAGTTGGGAACCCGAGCCTGTCTCTGTTTTGTTCATTGGAGATGATTTTTGTGGTTTGCATGCATGCAATGTGAGACCATCGTTGACAAGACGGCTGAGTTTACACAAATGATCTAGATTGAGACTCAGCTACCTTTCTTCCTTTCTGTGGTGTAATTACAGCCCAATCCGGAGACAGCTAGCACAGCAAACAGATTTTATTACATTGCTCATTTAGACACTTGAAGTAAAGTTATTTTAGTTAAGTTCTATCTTTCCTGATTCACCCGCTTCTCACCTACACAGAAATATCCGCTAAACTTCTCCCAGCAGCTTGTTGCATTCCTCTTCATCACCTTTACTGTTACTTTAATTATATATAATATTAAATATAATATATGTGTATATATATATATATGTTTATATATATCAATGTATTTGCTTATAATAATGTACAAATATTGTGTAACTATTCCATTAAGTTGTTTTGCTTTCATCCCATGTTGAATCTATTTCCTATGGTGTGTTCTAGGTCTGTTTTTAGCACTCTGCGGTAATTTAGTAATTAATGATGACTACGGGATTACCATGTCTCTCGGTGACAACCTTTTACCATCAATAACTGTGAATTCCCTAGGTGGCAGTTCTTTACTGTTGAATATCTTGTTACCTTGGAGACTCCCATCTGAATTTACGGTGTACTTGTAGAATCTACATGAAGAATTGTTTTAGCGGACAACATTGTAAATGGGTGATTTGAGAGAACTTAATCGTTTTTAGAAACTGACAAGTTGAACTGGTTTCTTAAAATATCCATAACAAAACAAAACAAAACAAAATATTTTTCTATATCATCCTTATCAACTATTTTTCTTAATTAATTGAAAACTGTGCTGAGATATTCCAATATAATAGTCTAAATATATGTAGACTATAAAAGTAGCAATTACCATAGTGTTAAACAAATTTCAGTAAACTGTCTTGCTTAAAGATTTGTGTATACTGTATTTGCTTGAATATAAAAAAAAAATCTTTGCATATAAATTTAGGAAAAGAAAACGCCTGAATATAAGACTACCCTATAGAAAAAAAGTTATTTCTTTTATTTGGCAATGCATCTACACACTTGCCAATCAACCCCCCCCCCCCCCCCCCCCGACACTTGCAAATCTACTCTTATAATACACCGGGGCTTCTATGATGGAACGCCAGGCGGTCATGTGACCACAGCATTCCGGTGTAGTGCCGAAAAACATGGGCAGCATCAGAGGATGTCAGCGAGAAAAGATCGAAGTCGACTAATCTTCAGACCTCTACTTGACTCCTGATTTAAAAGGCAACCTCTAATATAAGACAAGGGGACCTTTTCCAGAGTATTTGCTATGAAAATATCTCATCTTATATTCAAGCAAATACGGTACTGTGGCATTCTTTGATCTACTCACTTTATACTCCCTCTTTTAGCACAAATTAAATTCACTTATTTGCTCAGATACCTCAGTGAATGTAGAGTGACTACCTAACCATTTAATGCAAGGACACTTACAGTAAATGTATATTCCAAGGTCGTAATTGGTAAAATATAGACTAGTCTTCACTATTCATTTTAATCAGTGCGGCTCTGAAGTAGACATTTTTCATAGGCAGAGCTTTAAGGACTTGTGTTCCAGATGTAAGGTCCTTAACCCCATCGTGTCATGTGATGTACCTTGAAAACCAGAACTCCATTATTTTTTTCATACATTTGCTTAACTGTGATTTTCTTTCTTTGTGTTCAGTCCACCTACACAAATTATATATCCTTTTTTTTTTTTTTTTTTTTAAAGGACAGATGGTGCTTTATTTTTGTACCAATATTTTCATTATATGATATCATTTACTATTAAAAGATAAGTAAAATATGATGAAAAAATGCAAATAAAAACACCTTTTCTAACTTTGACCAGAATGTTTGTCATACAGTTACAAATGGTAAAAAAAGACCCCATCTATATAGTGTCTAATATTTGTCCTGAGTTTAGAAATACCAATGTTATCATGTTTTTATTTTTCAAGTTATAGGGCAATAACCGATAGTAGTGTTTTGGGGGCTTTTTTCTTTCCTGACCATTTTCTCCTACAGTGACATTTTGACTCTAACCCTTAATCTGCCCCCACCCCTTAATCTAACCCTTGTACTAACAATAATTCTAACCCACCTGGAACCATCATTTTAACTAGCACACCCCAAAAATACTCACAAGTATTATAAGTACTCAGATGAGCACTTATCATACAGTCAAAGGCAATATTTAACTGCACCTATAAGCGTACAAAAGTAATATAGGACAGTCTGGCTTGAGTGATGCAGCTGTTATTGGATTTTAACAACTCATTCAATATGTGTCTGTTTTGCAAAGAAATGTGTATTTTATTGTATATTGTTTCTGTAAAAATTAAATCTGAATCCTAGTTAAGGTGTCGAATTTGACTTGGTCTCAAAAACTGCTTTGATCATTTCGGCACCCATTACTTTCAGTGGGGAAGATTCAAACCTGGGTGCTGAAATTGACATTGAAGTCTCAAAATGAAAGTCGACCTCCTCGATCTAGTCTCAAATTTTAGCTAATAGACCCAATTGAGTTGACGAAAGGATATTCATCTGGAGCATCAGAAATGCACGTTATAGTAACAGTTAAGATTTGGAAAAAGCTGTTCATGGGTGGTCGTTCAAACAGATACAAAAGGTCTGGCTTTTTATGAAATGAAGATTTTCAAAGCTATAATTAAGCATTCTTAGAAATACTGACTTGTTAATCCAGGGAAAAGTCCAGATGCCATTTTGGCATAAAGAAACATTGTCCCTCCCTTTTTTTTTTAAGCAAAATTGGAAATCTTTATTTTTTTTAACCTCTTTTTGGATCAACAACAGCAACAATGATGTATGAAAGGTTGAACTTTATGGACCACTGGTGGGAAAAAGTGACTCTAAAGTTGGGTTACCATACTAGACTAGAAATAAGGGCACATCTCCAGGGGCTCCACCTCACTGGGCGGTAGTGACGTTGCACCAGAGCCGATAGAGTTGTTTAAAAAAACAAAAAACTTTACTGAATGCACATTGGCTGGAGGGGAGCGCACAACGCTTCCCTCACAGCCACAGACGGGCAGATGAGAGCACCGGGAGAGCAGCAGCGACGAGGTAAGTAAGGGGGAAGGGGGGAGGATCCTGGCATACTATGGGGGAAAATCCTGGCATATTGGGTGGCTAAGTCCTGGCTGGCATACTGAGGGGGAAAATCCTGGCATATTGGGTGGCTAAGTCCTGGCTGGCATACTGAGGGGGAAAATCCTGGCATATTGGGTGGCTAAGTCCTGGCTGGCATACTGAGGGGGAAAATCCTTGCATATTGGGTGGCTAAGTCCTGGCTGGCATACTGTGGGGGAAAATCCTGGCATATTGGGTGGCTAAGTCCTTGCTGGCATACTGTGGGGGGAAATCCTGGCATATTGGGTGGCTAAGTCCTTGCTGGCATACTGTGGGGAAAAATCCTGGCATATTGGGTGGCTAAGTCCTTGCTGGCATACTGTGGGGAAAAATCCTGGCATATTGGGTGGCTAAGCCCTGGTATATTGTGGGGGGAAATTATGGGATATTGAGTGGCATAATCCTGGGATATTGTGGGGCATAATCCTGCCATATTGAGGGACATAATCCTGGGATATTGTGGGGCATAATCCTGCCATATTGAGGGACATAATCCTGGGATATTGAGGGGCATGAACCTGGGATATTGAGGGTCATAATCCTGGCATATTGTGGGGGAAAGTCCTGGCATATTGTGGGGGGAAAATCCTAGGATATTGAGGGGCATAATCCTGGGATATTGAGGGGCATAATCCTGGGATAATGAGGGGAATAATCCTGGCATATTGGGTGGATAAATCCTGCCATATTGAGGGACATAATCCTGGGATATTGTGGGGCATAATCCTGCCATATTGAGGGACATAATCCTGGGATATTGAGGGGCATGAACCTGGGATATTGAGGGTCATAATCCTGGCATATTGTGGGGGAATAATCCTGGCATATTGGGTGGCTAAATCCTGGCATATTGTGGGGCATAATCCTGGGATATTGAGGGAAATAATAATATGATAATGTGGTGGGGGGGGGGGGGCGGCAATATTTATTTTGCCTAGGGCGGCAAAAATTCTTGCACCGGCACTGATTCTACTCACAGGATGTACCCCAGCACCCATAGATTGCATTCACAGGATGTGTCCCAGCACCCAGATTGTACCCAAAGGTCTTGCCAGAGCAGCAAGATTGCACCCACAGGACTTGCTCCAGCACCCATTGCACTCATGGGACTTGCCCCAGCACCCATTGCACTCACAAGATTTTCCCCCAGCACCCACATTGCACCATTTATTTGTTTTGTTGTATATATTAAGTTGTGCTAATGGATTTGTGGAATTGCATTCCCCTTTATATTTTACTGGAACACTTAGTCTTGGTGATGATGTGCACTTACACAGCACATCAGCTCATTGCCTCATGTAATGTTAGTGGATAGATTTGCAACGCCTAATATGCATGAGTTTTGAGAGGTAAAAGACCCTGTCAGCAGTAATTGAATAGTAACTTTATAATAGCCCTTTGTACTTCAATTTAAAATGTACCCTGTTGAAACATACAAACTGGAAAACAATCATGTAATCTTCGTGCTTTAATGCATTCAATTTTCTAATCTATCTTTACATTTTCTTGTTTTTATTTGCTGTTATCTGGGAAGGGTGCGCTAGGAAGCCCTTTATTAAGTTCTAGAGAGAATATTTATTTAATACTTATCAATTTAATTCAAAGTCATTTTTAGACAACATATCCTTCCTATGAGACAGACGGTATAATTATCTGCGAAATCTCTTTGTAGCATTAAAGATTTCAACTTCTTTGTTGCTTGTTCTCAGTTATGATTAGACAAACTGCATCAAGTTTTCGAATTCTTTAACCCCTTAGTGACCGAGTGCTATGCTGCATTTGATGTGCCTTGAAGACCAGAATTCCATTATTTTTGTCAAATGTTTACTGAACTGTGAATTTCTTTCTTTGTGTTCAGTCCACCCACACAAATTATATATCATTTTTTAAAGGACGGATAGGGCTTTCATTTGATACTTTTGATTATTTTCATCATATGATATCATTTACTATTACAAAAAATATAAAATATGATGAAAATATGCCATAAAAAAACACTTTTTCCAACTTTGACCTGATTTTTTTTTTTACACAATTACAAATGGTAAAAAATACCCCGTCTATATATTTCTACTATTTGTTCTGAGTTTAGTAATATCAATGTTTCCTTGTTTGTCTATGTTTTATTTCACGTAATAGGGCAATAAACAATATTATTTGTTTTCTAACCATTTTCTTCTACAGTGATTTTTTTAACCCGAACCCTAAATTTACCCCAACTCTAAATGTAATCTAACCCTAAATTGACCCCCACCCCTTAATCTAACCCTTGTAATCATCCGAACCCGAGTTTAACCCTAATTATGACCCTATTTGTGACCCTAACCCTAGATCTAGGTTCAGTAGATCAAGGGTTAGCTTTTTCCATTTATTTAATTTATTTTCTATTTTTTAACTGTAATACCGTCTAACTGCCTGTAGGGGCAGTCAAGTAGCGGTTTCAGAGCGACGGAAGAGATTTTTTTTTTCTCTCTTCCGTCGCTCTCCTCTGGGCTCGCTGTATCGGAGGAGCATACCGGGTGATCGCGGTGCCTAGAGGGGCACAGAATGTGTTGCATGATGCCTCGATAGAGGCATCATTGCAACACTTTAACACACATAGGCAGTGATCAGCTTTCACTGCCTATGTGTGTTAATGCGCATCCGATCACATTCGCGGTGATCGTATGCGCGCGGGGGGGGGGGGGGGCGAGGGAGGGCTGAAAGCACTCTCAGAGGCTGCTTCGGATCCGAAGCAGCCTCTGAGAGTAGCTACAGATATGTAGTGTTGCGCTAAGGAGCGCAACACTACATGAAAACGGAGGATGTATATATACGTCCTCATGGTCCTTAAGGACCATGCTTTTCAGGACATATATATACGTCCATATGCGTTAAGGGGTTAAAGAGTGATGAAACCCTCCTTGGCCATCTTTATTTGTTAGTGAATTCTTTGCTAAGTACATATAAAGCTTACATGCAAATTGCTTCTTGAAGATTTGAAAGACTCATTGTATAGATACACAAAAAAGTAAATAAAGGGAGTGCCGTAAACTAGGTCTTATAAAAATATAACCATATACACAATCATAAATATGTGCCAACGAAAAAATCTCTTAATATTTATATGTGCAAGTAACTGAAACAATTGGAAAAAATTGACTACCGCAAAATCCAAGCGGTCTATACTTGTAGTCCGGGTCCACTCAACTCCAGGTGGCCAAAGGAATACCTTGTCACTCTGCGACACTTCTGGGTGGTGAGACGGACCAAGGTATACTACCGGGATCAGCCGGTTTTTCCGATTCTGTGATGTGAGTTACAGAGGTGTACTCGTACTGATTTTATGTTTTTAAATATTTTTTGTACATTAAATTGTTTCTACGTTACTATACTATTGTGGCATGCATGTCTTCTCTTGTATTCCACTTACATTGTTTTTTGGGAGACTGTACACTACTGAATATTGAACTACAAAGAGAGAAGTAGCTCCACATCTCCATACAACGATTGAAAGATTCTGATACATTGTGCAGACACAGTTCAAAAGAGCAGTGTACTGCTCCACCTTTGTGAGTCAGAAATGTATTTCATTCGTTCTGTTTTACAACAAATGCAGCAGAGAGCACTATTGTTTGTTTTTGTTTCTTTATTTTTTGGATCATCTGGAAACCGATTTTAAGACCTTCGATCAAGTATACATCTTTAAAAATTGTGTTTATTAAGTGTCAAATTATCATTTTTTTAAAATTGTTTCACAGTTACTTGCACATATAAATATTAAGTTGTTTTTTTCATTTGCACATATTAATGATTGTGTATATGGTTATATTTTGCTAAAACCTAGTTTACTGCTCTCCCTTTATTTACTTTTTTGTGTATATTATTCTATGTGGGAACAGAGGTAGTCTCCCACGTAAAGGTGAGCTGCAGTCATTCATATTTATTTAATTTTGTAGCACCTAGCACTGAGTCGCCATTTCACTCATTGTGTACATAGTAGACTGGGGAAATAAGGTGTCGTCTGTCTGATTTTAAAAAGGCTTCTGAAAGATGCTCCTGGGAAGCACAGTTTATAAGCAATTTAGATTTCTAATGGAAATAAAACACTGGTTTGTGTGGTACATGGGGATATTGAGTGTATATGTCTCCACATTGGATGTGACCATGTATGTGTATCTATGGAAATCCTCTGATTGGCTATCAACTGATTTCTGGGGCAGGGGTGGATCTACCGACAGTGATATGCACCAATGCAGGCAGTATTAAGAAAAGGTTTGGTTATGGACTTTAGGGAGCTTCAATAGCCTCCTTGTAAAACAACACATCAGTGCAAGGAATTGGGTTCCCTTAGACTCTGGTATCTATGGTAACAATTTTTCAAGGTTCCACTACATAATGACAGTGTGTGCAAACTTGTGACATCACAAATATTGATTAGAATATAAATGTAATTCTGCATTGAATATTTTCATTGTTTTGTTCCTAAGAATGTTTTATAATTTCTTTGGTTTCCCCCATAAATAGTTCCATTGTATGTTATTTTTTGAAAGGTCTAAGCTGATGAACATGTTAAGATACAATGCCACTGCTCTTCTTCTGTAGCCTGTACTATTTTTATTTATCCTTTTATTTTGATTAAAAACATAGTTTAATATCAGAAATCTAGATAAGAACAAACAACGGGAAAAATAAAAAAAAATTTGACAACAAAACAGTCAATGTTATAAAACAGTCGAATGTGTATTACAAACATAATTCAAGTGCAACAAGCTATTTGCCCACACATAGTCCTCGGTTATGTGGGGACATGAGTGCATCAGAATGTGCGCTGGACCACCTGAAATAAAGTAATATAACAAAGCATTTCTAGTCAGTGCAGGGTAAGGTGGCTCATATAAGTTCTGCATGCTTAATTAAGTCAGTTATCATAAAGGTGGTTTCAACCTGCAAGTGGGTATCTATAGTGTACTGTGCCTTGAAGTGTATATATAAGTATAGACTGCCACACATGTATCTTATTTTTACAGGTATGGTGCATAACAAATTAGGCCCAATGCATTGATGTAAATTGTGACATTACTATTTTTCAACCCACATTTTTCTATTGCAGTCTGTGATATACAATGCCATGAAATAAATGAAGTCAGCTCATTGAATAGATTGTATTGTATTTAGTGGTTTAATTAAAACAACTGTAGATGCTATTTGTCCTTTATTACATTATCCTATAAGAGTTTAGCACTGTGTATTATTTTAACAATCATATAGGTTGAGACTATGGTGCATAAACAGCAAATCATATTGTTCAATTCTTAAAAATATTAGATTTGATCATTTGGATACTTTTACAAGCAAATGATACATCCTGAAATAGTAAGAAGAGTGAATTTACAAAATCTGTTGTCTTTCCTGCTAACATTATTATGTAATGTGCATAAGTATCCATGGGAAGCTAAGCAAGGGAGACAAGGTTCTGCTCTGTGCTGGGACTGGACCACTTTTAACTTCTAAATGTCTTTCACTTTTCAGTTTTAAATGCCACTGTGCCACTTTCTATCCTTGTGCCGTGTCTCTCTATCATTCTCTACACCTTATCTATCTGTGTATATCTCTAATGATAACGGGTGGACTAATTAAGATGGACCATTGGCCACTAAACTGTTTTTGCACTGTGGTCCAACATTGCCAGTATCATCTGTATTATCATTATTATTATCATGAGTCTTATCGGACTGTGTATTATTTGTTTTTAGTTATGAATTTAAGAGGTCCACTCCAAGCAAAAAAAAATTCCACTCTCACTCTATGAACAACACCTACTTCTCCTTCCATGCACATGTTTATATGACCAGCCATTATTTTATTTAACTTATATACTGCCCTGTTTTATGTGTTAAGTGGGATGTATGTTAATGAATCAGGGTAGTTATTGAATCCCCTACCTGTTTAATGCATTGGGTTCCCCTGAACACATACATTCTGCAGGACAGCATAGTTACATGTGTCCTGTAAAAAACTGGCCAGTCTGGATTCCCTAGCTGTAAACATAGTGGAAAAGGCCTGCAGATGTGTGCATTGAACACACTAATGAGTTACATTTTATGGACAATAGTATTGGGACACACCTCTGAATTCAGGAATTTCAATCAGACCCATTGCCACAGGTGTATAAAATCAAGCACCGAGCCATGAAGCCATTTAAGAACATTTATGAAAAAAAAAATGTCATAGCTGAAGTGTTCCAAACTTCCATTGGCATAATTATCAGGTCAAAAACTGTATGGCAGGAACTTCATGGAATGGGTTTCTATGGCCGAGCAGCTATATGCGATCCTCTCATCACCAAGCACAATGCATTGTGTTGCATCTAGTGGTGCAAAACATACCGCCACCTGACTCTGGAGCAGTGGAAATGAGTTTTGTGGTGTGACGAATCACGCTTCACTGTTTGACAGTCTGATGGGTGAGTCTGGGTTTGGCAGATGCCAGGAGAACGTTGCCTGTCTGACTGCATTGTGCCAACTGTAAAGTTTGGTGAAGGAGGGATAATGGTAAGGGGCTGTTTTTCAGGGTTTGGACTAGGCCCCTTACTTCCAGCAAAGGGAAATCTTAATGCTTCAGCATACCAAGACATTTTGGACATCTGCTGCTTCCAACTTTTGTGGGAACAGTTTAGGGAAGGCCTTTTTCTATTCCAGCATAACTGTGCCCCAGTGCACAGTTATGCTGGAATAGAAAAAGGCCTTCCCTAAACTGTTCCCACAAAAGTGGGAGAACTTGACCAGTCCACACAGAGCCCTCATATCAACCCCATCGAACACCTCTGGGATGCAAACCAGCTCTTCTTTTCCAATATCAGTGCCTGACCTTGCAAATGCTCTACTGGATGACTGGGCAAAAATTCCCCCAGAAATACTCCAAAATCTTGTGGAAGCTGTAATAGCTGCAATGGAGGGCCAACTACATATTCATGTTTAGGGATTAAGAATGTGATTTCAAAATGTTCCATGTTGGGGTGATGGTCAGGTGTTATACTTTCGTCCATGTAGTGTATGTATGCGCACATTGCAGGCATTGTTATTAACTCTAGAGTATTTATTTTTTTCCCTCCAAACCTGATATTTATGATTAAATTAAACATATTTAAAATATAGCTTATCAGATTTTTGGGGGGATAAATTGTTTTTTATTAATTTTTCAGAACATACATATAAATGGGGGAGGGGGGGGTAGAGAATAAGGAAAGGATGGGGTCTGGGTTATTAAGCAAAGCACCACTGATGCAGCAGGGCAGTTATACATTTCCTCTAGGCAATCTACGCATCAAAGTGTGTACATAGTACATTGTACACTGAAGGGCCACCAATCCTCAACATGAAATGGGTGTTCCAGGGCTTCCAGCCAAAGATACAGTGAACAGCAATTAATACAAAAAATCAGATTCAAATTCAGAAAGATCAAGCCGAATAGGCTACCTGCACTGAAAACCATATGTGTTTCCGGGCGCGGCTCCTTGTGTGACATGAGCCTCAACCGTACGTACAGCGGCCGGGGCGAGAGCTTATCTGAAAAATAGGGGGGGGGGGGAGCAGGGGACTCTAGGGAGTGTATGTGAGTTAGACCATCAATATATTCAATCCAGTGAAACCACGTCTGGTGGTACTGCTCCGGTTGGCCTACTGATTTAGAAGCCAGACTTTCTATGGCCCTGATTCCCTCTACCGTTATCCATTCCCCAAATGTAGGCAGAGTTGTTACACCCCAATGCAGGGGGATCATAGTTTATCAAATGTTAATAAATGCATACATTTTTTAACTTTAATATGTATGAAAAAGGTAGTTAATTTTCAGGTGGAGTGATCCTGTAAAAATTATTTATAATTTGAAATACAAATGTACAAAAGTGTACAATAAAATAAAATGCCCTTCACTGTTCTTGGTGTATAGTGCTGGCGTCTATGGTATTGTGAATCTCTGGCATTAGATTACTATTTATCTAGCTCTAGATAGTTATATCTGCATATATCTATTGATAATTCTCTCATGTGGTATCTACTTTTTATATTTGCAAAACCCAAATCTGTAGGTCTTTTGTACAATCTCATAAACAAGTTTCATGATTATGTGAGTTCTCGTTCTCCTAGTTCCCCTATCTCCATCATTCTGTCATTCCTTTTACATTCCTTTTACCAGTAAAGGTTAAAGCATCTTAACATGTATAGCGTGGAGGAAAGACGTAACAGGGGGGATATGATAGAAACATTTAAATACATAAAGGGAATCAACACAGTAAAGGAAGAGAGTATATTTAAAAGTAGAAAAACTACCACAACTAGAGGACATAGTCTTAAATTAGAGGGGCAACGATTTAAAAGTAATATCAGGAAGTGTTTCTTTACTGAGAGGGTAGTGGATGTATGGAATAGCCTTCCAGCAGAAGTGGTAGAGGTAAACACAGTCAAGGATTTTAAGCATGCGTGGGGTAGGCACAAGGCTATCCTAGATATAAGATAGGGAACTGGGGACTAATAAAAGTATTTAGAAAATAGGGCAGACTAGATGGACTGAATGGTTCTTACCTGCTGAAACATTTCACAGCTGGCCATCTCCATGTTTTGGTAGCCTTCAGCAACACTAAATGGTGAGTGTGAAATAGAAATTAATAGTATGTTCAGTTGTCCTGCATAAAATATTACCCTTACAATGCATGTGTTACCTACTTAATTCCAAAACTAAGTTGCAACAACCAGTGTAAAACAAAGAATTGATATTAAAATCAAATATAATTCAATTGTATTTCAATACACTGGGGATTCTTAAAAATGTCTAAATTATAAGATATTTCAAAATTTACAAACATTTTGCAGTTTCACGTTCATAAATGTCATCATTTCTTTTTCCCTTTGGAAAAAAATAAAATGTTATTTGTGTTGGCAAGTCTCGCCAGAAATGAATTATAAATCAAGACATTCTGGTGCAAAGGCGACCTCTTGTGGTTGACTCATGAATAATTATTTGTAGTTTTCTCATACACAATAGAAGTAGGTGAACAATGTGTAATCTGTAGACATTAAATAAATGGTGTGGTTAATCTTATATTATGAGTTACATTAACATGTATGTTTTTTCTTACTACACTAATAAAAACCAGTCATCTCAGTGTTAATTGGTTCCCTGCGGATTCCCATTTAAATAAAGGCTAAGGTACTCTTTTTTACTTTTAATGAGACGAGGGAAGTTCAATAAGTCCATGCGGAAGATGACTTAGTTATGGTTTTCCAGTTCACATAAAGAAACTCAGTTTCAATTTAGATAATTAACCCCTTCGTGACTCAAGGTGCTTGCGTCCCAAACGACGCAAGCACCAAAACGTCACAATTGGTTCCTGGCCACCGATCACAAGGTGATCGGTAGCCAGGAACACTCTGGCAGAGACCCGATCAGGGTCTTAATAGACCCTGTGGGTCCCTGCAAAAAAATCACGAGACCTCCGGACTTCACGTGTGACGTCACGGAGGCGTGCCCGAACGGCGCGATTTGGAGAAATGTAGCCGGTGCTCGCTTTGAGCACCGACTACATTTCCCCTGTCAGACTGAGGCCACTCAAAGTGCTGCGGAGCCGCGATGAGCTGTTTAATACAGGACGTAATATGCCGTCCTAACGACTTTAAGGCACTTAAAGTCAGGACGGCATAGTACGTCCTAACGTCATTAAGGGGTTAAACAGACCAACCTGTGTGGGCAATGTGTGGAGAGGAGTATTGGCAACTTTTTGACCCAAGAGGCAAAAAGCATTTAGTGACATAAGGTCTCGATTCCGTTAACAGACAACACTTAGTGGGATCAAGACGTTTTGTGTACTCCTGCCAGCCAGAAGGATTTTTTTCTTCTTCTTTTTTTATATTCTTTATTTATATAATTTTGTTTAAATATTACAAAAAAAACACATCATGACTAGACATACATTATCCATAAAACACGTATTTAAAACATACCAACAGCCAGAAGGATTTTATTCTACTTTGTTCCTGACATTTGTCTAAGATATTTTAATGTTTTTTATTAAAATTTGTTTTCTGTGATACTTAAATCCTCTCCTTACTTGGAGGTCATATACCAAGATAAAGACCTAGAGATAAGATTCAAGATGTCTATGCTTTCTGTCCTATATACATGGAATAGAGTGTGAGTGCCATATTTATATATATTGTGCACCTCACAATTGCTGTTTTCTGTGTATGTTTTTAACTGTTTTGTGTACCTAAGGAGGTTATATATACCTTGGATATTTATCAGGTTACACCTTCACTCTATCAGCACTTTAGCGCATGGTTTGTTGAGTTCAAGAAGATCTGATGAATACAAGCAACAATATTTTTTTTTTTACAGAGCTTCAGGTAGATGCGCTATTGCCTAGTCTGATAAATGTTGTTATCCAAACCTGAGCCACAAGGAGATATCACTGGTTTCCCATTTAGCACATATACTCAAAAAACTGTATTTATAAAGTGTTTTACCAGGAAAAATATATGACGGTTACTCTCATTGTCAAGTGTATCCGGGGTACCATGCACAATACAAAGTTAGATATTTAAACATACGAATGAAAATGAAATGACTAGCAGTTATTCAGTATTGTTATTTCATTGAATAAACTATTTACGAGAAAATACAGTGTTTAGCTTAATTGTATACAAAAATGGAGAGAACTGCTTCACACAAAATAATCTTTATTTAATACATAATGAAAAGCACCATAAGTAATAAACATATCTGAAACAAAATAAACATGGAGAGAGAAAACCACACATTTCCAGACAGATAATCGAACCTTTATCACAGGATGTTTCTTGATAAAGCATTTTTGTTAATACAATGTGGTGTGCAGCTTTCTACTTAATGCATGCACCAGCACCCCTATTGCAGATTCAGGATATACCCACATTGCAGACCTGGGACTTACCCAAGCCAGCACACACAATTCCCTGGTGTCTAGTAGCAGGCAGCATGGTGTCTGTGCGCTGTCCAGGCCATCTGAAATTTTGGGGCCCCTTACAGAACAAATTTTTAACCCCCCCATCCCTATATCTATCCTTCTCTCCCTTCTACCATCCCAAAGTAATTCTATCCAGGTCTTTGTATATCATGTCAATAAGGTTTAGATGCATAAAACAATGTATATCATGCCAATGATGTTTATTTTAACCCCAGGACATGCTCCATCACCCACATAGCACACTATAAACAAACATAGCATGTAGCAAAAACATTTACAAAGTGACGTAATATATACATATTTACACAGTTACAATGTACCCGCCCAATTTATTTCATTATTTTCATTGCTTAAAACACTTAACAGTACAAATCCAAAATACCTCACGTAAAAGGTGTGCCTGCAGTCACAAGCAGGGGCGGGACAGACTCCAAAACATAGAAACACAGGGAGTCTGGAGAGCTGTGTCCTGCTTTTAAATAATTAACAGCCATGGCATTTGTTACAGATTTATGTTCAATTATTATTTCACAAAGAGATCCTGAAGTGCAACCTACATATTACTTTGCACAAGGGCAAAATAAAATATATATGAAAACATTTGTGGTACAATTTCTAAACTGATTGATGTAAATTTGTTTGCCCGTATATGGATGGTTAATAAATGTAACATCCTTGGTGTTATTACACTGGGCACAGTGACCACAGCGGTAGTTACCCTAAGGTGTAACAGTTAGCCTTATGTATCCTATTTAGTGGTTTTAATTAGTTAGGGCCATTTTTATGTAGCTGGGACCTTGTTGCCACCTTTTCCAAAACATACTCTGGATACCCTCGATCTCTAAATACGTAGGTCCCAACCATTTATTTTTTGCTAATTGTCTGACACTAGGGTCAGTGCACAACTTTTCTAGGTGAGACACCTGAGTTTTTGGTATATTTCTAATACTGGAGGGTGGATGACATGACTGGAAATAGATTTACTGCCATCGGTTTTCTAAATAAAATAGTGGCCCAAGTCTTTCCCCGTTTATAGACAACCATGTCCAGGAATTCAATTTGCTGATAATGATAATTTAGGGTACATTTTTAACTTCCAACGCTTTTATTTACATATTCATAAAATTGATGTAACAATTGTACAGTACCATTCCAACAAAATACAAGATCGTCGATAAAACGATGCCAACCCTTAATCCAGATGGCCAAAGGATTGTAACATTTAAAAAGTGCAGTAACGAAAACAAAGTGGGCCAAATGGGCAGCCTGACATAGAGATAATAGAGTCATCATTGTAAGAAAATCAAAGGGCATTAGTAGTGTGAGATTTGACCAGAAAAACATCAACTCAGAAAGTAAGGTGTTCAATTACATTAGAAATGAATGGACAGTGGAGGCTGATTTGACTCTTCTAGTTTTTGGTATTTATGAATTAAAAATGAGTCAGGTTAAAGAACTGTATGACCTAAATATTGTCTTACTGTACATGTAGAGGATAATAAAAATTGAAAATGTCTATCCATTGTATTAGCAAAATAGCCAGCAAATGGCAAAATTAGAAGAAAAATGTTTTTTAACCCCTTAGTGACCGAGTGCTATGCTGCATTTGATGTGCCTTGAAGACCAGAATTCCATTATTTTTGTCATTACTGAACTGTGAATTTCTTTCTTTGTGTTCAGTCCACCCACACAAATTATATATCATTTTTTAAAGGACAGATAGGGCTTTCATTTGATACTATTATTTTCATCATATGATATAATTTACTATTAAAAGAAATATAAAATATGATGAAAATATGACATAAAAAACACTTCTTCTAACTTTGACCCAATTTTTTTTACACAATTACAAATGGTAAAAAAGACCCCGTCTATATATTTCTAATATTTGTCCTGAGTTTTTTTTAATACCAATGTTTCCTTGTTTGTCTATGTTTTATTTCAACTAATAGGACAATAAACAATATTAGTGTTTTTTTTTGTTTTCTAACCATTTTCTTCTACAGTGACTTTTTTACCCCAACCCTAAATTTACCCCAACTCTAAATTTACCCTAACCCTAAATCTACCCCCACCCCTTAAACTAACCCTTGTAATCATCTGAACCCCCCTGTAACCCTAATTATGACCCTAACCCTAGATCTAGGTTTAGTAGATCCAGGGTTAGCTTTTTCCATTTATTTATTTATTTATTTTATTTATTTATTTAATTCATTTTTTCTTACAGACTGTAATATACTTAACTGCCTGTAGGGGCAGTCAAGTAGCGGTTTCAGAGCGACGGAAGAGATTTTTTTCCTCTCTCTTCCGTCGCTCTCCACTGGGCACGCTGTATTGGAGGAGCATGCTCCTCTGATACAGCACACACCAGCGATCACCGGGTGATCGCGGTGCCCAGGGGGGCTCAGAAGGTGTAGCATGATGCCTCGATTGCAACACTTTAACACACATTCACGGTGACCGTATGCGCACGGGGGGGGGGGGGGGTTCGAAGCAGCCTCTGAGAGTAGCTGCAGGCATGTAGTGTTGCGCTAAGGAGTGCAACACTACATGTAAACGGAGGACGTGGTCCTCAAGGACCATGCTTTTCAGGAAGTATATATACGTCCAAATGCGTTAAGGGGTTAAATTTGTCTCCTGTTTATGATATCAGCTGTGGCTTGATATGCAAACTAACTGGTTTTCAATGGGAATTGTTTAAATTGCATATCAAACTACAGATGATGTCAAAAGCAGGCGACTCCACAGACATTTAAAACAAATTTCTCCTAATTTAGGCATTTGCTTGCAATTTTGCTAACACATATATGTATAGATCATTTGCAATCATTGTTTATTCTCCACATCCACAACATAAGCTATTTTTAAGTGACACAGTCACTTTAACATGCTGATCTGTAGAAGAAAACTGTTTTTAAAGAGTGTGCTCAGGACAGCTATGTATGGAATTCTACATAAGTATTACAAAGTGTGTTTCCTGCTCTCATCAACTTTAGGGAATATTTTGTAAAAGTCAGAAAAGAGAAGACTTGAATTCAATTTCAGCATGCTGTGTAATCATTTTCAATAACTGGCTGTGTCAAGGGTCAATGTCTGATAATCACTGATACTGGAACTCACTCAGGATTTTATAACTCTGTCTTGATTAACATTTAATGACTTTCAACCCAGTGAAAATTTAAAAAAACTAATGGATTGATTGTCTTGAGTCTTTTTTTTAATTTTATATATTTGATTTTTAGTGGAAATGAGAGAACAAACTAGGAAGAACAAATATAACGTGTGACTGCTTAATGACAGATTGTTTAGTAAGAGACGTGTTGGATTTACCTGTGGTATTATACATTCAAATTGTCACATGTGGAGGCTTAGTCTTATTCGTTTTTACATATATGTCACAAAACCCATGGTTCAATGCACTAAATGTAATCAGTTTGACAAAATAAAATGTAGTATTAATACAACTGTACATTTAGACGGACACTCCAGGATTTCAACATACATTATACCGTATTTGCTCGAATATAAGACGAGAAAGAGACAAAGGGAGGGGGAGGGGGGAGGACACAGACAGACAAGGGGGGGGGGGGTGACACAGACAAGGGGAGGGGGGATAGATAGAGACAAGAGAGAGAAGTTTTGGGGGGAGATTGAGACAACGCTGGGGGGGAAAGACAGCTGGGGGAGCGGGAGAGAGGCTGCATTGGCACATAAAAGCAAATAAAAACAAGAAATGCATTTTTATAATATAAATTTTTTATTAAATATTAAAAAGCAATTTACATATATACAAGTTAAACTTTTTTCCTATAGGGTAGTCTTATAATCAGGCTTTTAGTTTTTTTCCTAAAGGAATGTACAAATTTGGGGGGGTCGTCTTATAATCAGGGTCGTCTTATAATCGAGCAAATACGGTATGCATAATTGCTGCAGAAAGACCATGCACAGTACAGCCCGGCAGTATGTAGGATGCATATACGCACAGACAGAATCCAATTAATTAATCAGTGCGGAGATCTGATGGGACCTACCATGATTAATTCATTGGATTCTGTCTGTGCGTATATGCATCCTACAGATTGTCAGGCTGTACTTTGCATGCTCTTTCTGCAGCATGTGGAACAAATTGTGTTGATGTTGGCAACTATTTATATGGACAAAAGTATTGGGACACACCACTTAATTATTGAATTCATGTGTTTCAATCAGACCCATTACTACATATAAAATCAAGCACAGAGCCATACAGTCTGCATTTACAGACATTTGTAAAAATAAAATGGCTCATTCTGAAGAGCTCCGTAAACTGAAGCATGGTACTGTGATCGCACGCCACCTTTGCAATAAGTCAGGGCTTGACAAATTTAATTTGATTTTAGGAGCCAGCAACATTTTTTAGGAGAAAAACATATACAGAAAAGGTGGTAGGTGCGCTCATTTTTTAGGAGCCAGACAATCATGCAAACATACACGCAATTCATAACCATTTACACTAACCCACTTCACATATACAGACACGCCCCCCCCCCCCCCCCCCACTTCACTTACACACACACCTACATAGTTGCCAACATTGACCATGTTTCCAGGGACACATATTTGTTCCACATACTGCAGAAAAGAGCATGCAAAGTTCAGCCCGGCAGTATGTAAGATGGATAAGCGGCCAGGGGACCATACGGCACCAGGGGAGGTTTAATTTCCAGGTCACCATGGCGAGCGGGGTTTGTCGAGCCCTGCAATAAGTCATAAATGTCAGCCCTGCTAGATATTCCATGGTCAACTGTAAGTGGTATTATTGGAAAGTGGAAACGTTTAGGAAAAGCAGCAACTCAGCCATGAAGCGGAAGACCACGTAAATTCAGAGCGGGGTCGCCAACCTTACATCACCAAGTACAGATCGAGCACCCTGCCACTGGACTCTGTAGGATCCAACAAATCTCTGAGGAAGTGATGTTGCCAGGTCACGAAAGGCGTAGGGCGGAAATTCGTAATTCCTGCATGGACATCTTTTCCGGGTACATTATTGACTTCCGGTGTGTGAAGCGTTTTGCGGGATTTAACATCCAGCTCCGCTGACACCAGAGACGCACTGTGTTATGGACACCTCCTTTGTCAGATGTGCCTTAATATTGCTTGCATTTTGTAAGTAGTAACTTGGTATGCATATTAAAACCCTTTTGTAACAATGCACACTATGTTGGTTTTTTTTGTTTTTGCAGGAAACTATTAAATGAGGCCTCCGCTGCAATACGTTAACCCATTGTGGGTGTTTTATAAAGAATTTATTTGTGCTTCATTTTATATCTGCATTCACTTTATGTGCTTATTGTTTCTAATATTTACTTCTGTTTTGCACTTAACCCTTTCTCTGCTTTTTGCTAAGCAGCTGTATATGCAGTATGTTACTATTTTTTCCTGCTGTTCCTTTACCAAATACCATGCCTTTCAGCTTGTACCTAATACCTCACCCCCTATACAACAAAGTATTCTGCTAGCATTTCCTGAAGCTCTATTACATTGTCTACCTACCTTTAAGTCCTCTAAAAAAGACAATATAAGCCTAGCCTATAGAAAAAAGTTTTACTTGTAAGTATTAATTCACATGTAAACTGTTTTCATATTTCATAAAAATTATGATAGAAAAAATAATTTCTTGTTTTTATTTTCCAATTTTCCCCCCAGACTTGGCCAATGCATCCCCCACACAGCCATCTGCCCCCCAGACTTGGCCAATGCATCCCCCCACACAGCCATCTGCCCTCCAGACTTGGCCAATGCGTCCCCCACACAGCCATCTGCCCCCAAGACTTGGCCAATGCATCCGCCCAAACAGCCATCTGCCCCCCTGACTTAGCCAATGCATCCCCCCACACAGCCATCTGCCCCCCACACAATCATCTGCCTCCAAACTTAGCCAATGCATCCCACCCCAGACTTGGCGATGCTCCTCCATTTTTCCTGGTGTCTAGAGGGGGCAGCCTTCGGATGTATGTGCAGACATCCTCCAATATTGCCCGACACTTACGCTGGGGCTTCTGTAATATAAGTCCCAGCGGAAGTACCGGGCAGCACCAGAGTGTGTTAGTGCGCATAACACCACTGGCTGCTTGCGAGGAAAATCCAGGTCCCCTTGCAGCTCTGCAGGATTCCTGGATCCCAGTCTTATAGTTAGGCCTCTATTTGAAGTCTGATAATAAGACAAAGCTCAGATGTAAGACATGGGGAACTTTTCAGAGCATTTGCTCTAAAAAAAAAAACAACGTGTCTTATATTCGAGCAAAAACTGTACTACCAAATCCCATCCCTCAGCTGTTCAGGTTATGACTGTATCAAATATTCTATACTTTTTATGCCCAAGATGCATTATCGTGCATTTAGCCACATCAAATATCAGTTGCCACAGTTCTGACCATTTTTCTAATTTGCCTAAATCACTGGGTTAGGGTTAAAAAAATACTGTAGGGGAAAATTGTTAGAGAAAAAATATGCTGCTTTAGGTTATTGCCCTATAATTTGCAAAAAAACCCCACAAACATGTGAACATTTTGTATTTCTAAACTCAGGACAAAAATATTATAACTATGTAGCTGGGATCTATTTTACAGGATACGTTTAAGATTTTTCAGGTAAAAGTTAGAAAAAATGTGTACTTCTCAGTTTTTCATGATATTTTCTGGGTTTTTTTTATAGTAACTTATGACGCTATAAACATAATGGTATCTTAAGAAAGACATTTTTATAGTAAGAAAACAGTATATAATATGTGGGGTACATTCAAATGAGAGAGGGAAAATTACAGCTAAACACAAGACTACAGAAATGTTGAACAAGCTCGGTCACTAAAGGGGTTAATGAATACACAAAGCAGTCATTTTTTGTTTTACTCAATTTTTTTATTACATCACATGACCACTTTTTAGGTTTAGTGAAGAAATCCCTAGAATACAATGTAGGACCAAGGAGATGCACATCTCCCTAGAAAGATTTCCAGGTGGCTGCCCAGAAAACTATTACCCTAAATATAAACGCAGTACTAGAAGCTGAATTAGAAATCTTCAGAAACAAATCCACTGTAGATCAGAGGCATCCAGGTTTTTTTTTCTGAAGTGGGCAGCATAATATCGGAAATGCATGTGTGTTGGGCCCCATTCATGTTTTTAAATTTACAGTATTGGTGAATAGCTTATCCATAGGAAAAATGATTGGTTATTTAGCAGTAAAACAAAAGCAACAGTATTAATTTATAAGGATAATGAGAATGTAGACAGTAAAGTCAGGTGGGCCGCATCTTGTTGTCATTTTAGCTACAGTATGTTTGCAAAGTAGTCAAATGTACACAAATTGTTTGTATTTACAATCATAAATACAGTTAGGAAAGTATTAAAGGAATGTGGAAGTATAAGCAATAGTTTTGATCACTGTTTATCCAAACAATATTATCCTATAATGAAGACTATTATCTGACATGCAAGTCTTGCACATCAATCATTTAAAAGCAAAGGTCAATGATAGTAATATTTCTCTGCAAGTGTCAAAAGTAAACTTTGCAGCAAGTCATGTGAGTGATGTGCAGGCTGCTAGTTAGCGAGCTGCTTTACCCTCCAGTGGCTAGCATGAGTGACTGTGTCCTTGATGAGTCCAGATCCTCCCCCTGTCGTGTCCTGGCTGTGTGTGTGCGAGTGGAGAGAGGGCAGGGGGCTGTTCCCACTGCAGCCTGTGTCCTTCTGCGGAAATGACACACGCGGAGTCACGTCACGCGAGAACGCACGGACACGCAGCACACAAAGACACAGACACGCCGTGGGGAGGAGGAAGGAAAAAAACACGACACGAAACGGAGAAGACCCCGAATAATATCGAACCTATTAGCAGTGTGCCCGCTGAGTCCACTCAGGAACAGACACACTGGAGGGGGTACCCACGCGAATAGAGCAGGAAGTGCTCTCTGCTAGGTAAGGTAGTCACATAGCCAGGGCAGTCCTGAAGGTGTTAGTGTGGGGAGACTTCACGTGAGCTCCACTTATCTCGCAAGCTGTAACTCCTGCTAAGTGTTTGTGCAGCAGATGAAGTGAGTGCGCGTTGTCGTGAAGCTCATTCCAAGCTGTGACCGTGGGAATTGCTGCTATAAAGGAATGGAGGCACCGATCCCGTGTGTAACTCCAGTGGGAAACTGCTTCCCATTGTCCTGCTGGCGCTCTATGTGCTAACAGTGCTTCTGTGACGTCACAGCCCGCCGAACCTTGGCTTGGCCACAGAACACGAGAGCGGAGTGATCCAGCAGGGTCACACTGCCTCTCAAGATTATAGATTTGCCAGATCCTAAACTTCCTCCGCTGTAATGCATAGAGGAATGCATTTATATTTCTCAGGCATTTATATGTTGTCTTCACAATGAAAGAACTGGTGAGTAGTAGCTAAGTGCAGACATTGTGGATAACACTTTTTCCATGATCCTCATCCAAGCATTAGGGTACAGGATGCAAGATATTTTAGAGACAAAGATGCATTAACATATTTGAAGTTTCTGGTTGTATACCCCATGAATAAGTAGGTAGACTCTGGGGTCCATTCTCTAAAAGGTAAGTTGAGATGAACATTTCATCTCCCCATTTTAACAATGGCAGGCGCAATGAACAAAGCAATTTTTGAGACTAATGGGTCTGTTCACCAAAGTTTGACTTTCATGTTGCATATTTGGTACCCAAGTTTGACTTAGTCTCAAAGGTAGGTTTCATCATTTCGCCACCCATTACTTTCAATGGGGAAGATTCGAACCTGGGTTTTTTTCTCTAAATCAAACTCAGGTGCCAAATTTTACTTGGTCTCAACAAGGAAGTTGACCTCCAAAGTCGAATTTTAGTGAGTAGACCCATAAGTCTCAAATATAGCTTTGATCATTTTTCCACCTATTACTTTCATTTGGGGAAGATTTGAAATAGTTTATTGCTTCTAAGTCAAACTCGGGTCCCAAATTTGACTTCACTTCAAAATGAAAGTCGGCCATCAAAGTCATATTTTATGGAAAAGACCCATTTGAGTTAAGTTGCAGGGGCTAATGTGTGAGTTCATAGTTGGCAACAGCCCAGTTTAATTGGGTCCTGTCCCGGTAATTTCATGTCTTTCCCGGCATTACTGCTGCCAATGCACAGTTCTTACAGGCAGCATTTTGTGTAAACTGTGTATGTCTAGAATACATACACAGGCTAAATGATAGTAGAGCTACAGACACCTGATAGCTGTACCATGTAGCCTGAAGCTTTAGTCAGCGGGGTCACACAATGGCGCATGACGTCACACTACATCACAAAGCTCCACCTCTTCAGGCTCCGGCCCTTGAAAATAAAAGTTGGCAAGTATGTGAGTCTTGGCGTGGAATGGCTCAGGAATCGATAGAGAGACTGAGTTCAGTTGCAGGAGTTGATGTTTCTGGAAGCTTTTGCTCTGTATGAGTCCTGGTGTGGACTGGCTCAGGAATCAGCCAGGAGACTCTGATTTGAGTTGTAGGAGATGTGTCTTGAAGTTGTTGTAGATGTATGTTGATGAAGGGTTTTACTTGTGCAGAGAAATGTGTTTTCAGCGGTTCCCTTCTGTAATTATGCTTTTTTGTTTTTGTAGGTAGGACATAAAATGAACCCAACTGAAGTGAGAGATGAAGATGATGATAAAGAAGGTATTTTACTACAAGTTTATTTCCATGCAAAGCCACAGGTGATGTCATAAACAGGAGACACCACATTTTTCTTCTAATTTAGGCATTTTCTTGCAATTTTAACCCAATGAATTAAACATTTTGAATTTGTTCTTTTATCCCTACATTCATAGTAAAAACAATGTTTAGGGACAATGTTTAGTCCCTTTAACCCCTTAGTGACAAGACATTTTGACCTTGACTTTCCCTTGGTGACAAGGACTGTTTTTACATTTCTGGGGTGTTTGTGTTTAGCTGTAATTTTCTCTCTTTCTCACATACTGTACCCACACAAATTATATGTTGTTTTTATCATCATAAGAAGGGCTTTCATTAGATATCATTATGTTCATCATATCTTATAATTTACTACAAAAAAACCATAAAATATGACGACAAAAAAAATTAAACAAAAACTACTTTTTCTAACTTTGACCTAAAATATAATTTACAAATACAATCATTAAAAAAGACCCTAAATAGTTTCTAAATGTTGTCCTGAGTTCAGAAATATGCATGTTTCCATGTTTTTCTGCATTTTTTTGCGAGTTATGGGGCAAAAAACAAAAATAGTGTTTTTTGTTTTTTTCCTATACTGACATTTTGACCCCAAACCGAACCCTAAATTAAACCCTAACTCTAACCCTTATGCTATCCCTTAATATATTTTAATTTTAACCCTATCCCTTATGCTAACCCTAATTTAATTTTAACCCTATAAGCTAATCAAACCATAATGCTAGTTTTAAGCTAATTAAGTCTTTTTTTTTCTTTGCAAACATATTCAGAGTGACTGAAGTGAATTTTCTTTTCACTTCCGAAGCTCTGACCACAAGAGGGCACAGAAATATTGCTGGAGCATGCTGCTCCATCAATATAACGCCCAGGATAGCTCCGTGCCCCAGAGAGCAAATTTCTGTGCTGGCTATTGCTTCGACATGGAGGTGATAGACCAGCACAGACAGAACGGTTTTCGCCATCGTTGATTGCGAAAACCGCTCGTTTCACCGCAGGACGTGTCAGGCACGTCCATTGTCAGGAAGGAGTTAAGCCCATTTCAGAATATTGTATATTTCTTGAATGTACCTATGTCTGGGTAAGTCAACTTCTTTTTACATTTCATTCATAATATATAAAGTAGTTAAACTGAATTCATCTGCTTTGCAGCCTAAGAGCAAGTATATTGAGACCGCTTGTACAATAACTGCACAGTGCAAACATAATTGTTGATATTACTGTTTCTTTATTGATGCAGTGAAAATGAATGAACCTATTTAACAGTAAACAGTCTTTAAAGTAACATGTCAGCTTTCATATGATTGTAAGTTTTTGAATTTTTTCTTTACAAATTGCATTTGATTTGATCTCTTTATTTCTCTCTGCTGAAATAATAAATAAATGCATATTAATTTTGATATTTTTAAACTAAATATAATTTACCTGCAAAGCTAACCTTCTGTAGTCTTTATCTTTGGGATTGAACTTGCCACGGTCAAACTCTTACCAGAAATAGTGTCCTTAGCATCTTTCAGGAGTTGGCTTATATAGAGATGCTCAATGGAAATGTGCATGTCTGTTTGCACCTTTTGCAGTATGCACAGAAGCATACTTACCTCCATTGTTTTCAGCTGATGGGGTCACTGGGCATGTACAGTGCTGCACTCCCAGTCTACAAGCTTGGCCTAGATAGTAGATCATTCTAATTTCGGTCGTATTCTTAATTATGCCAACCATGCAAAAATAGACCAATGCTTTATACAGCTTGTTCCACCAAATTGATCAAAAAACATACTTAGCAATATCTCCCTGACTGGAGATAAGTGTATAATTAAACTGTTTACAGCCATGTATTCAGATAAGACTGTAATGGCTTTACTTGGCAAAGTCTGAAAGAAAATTGTTTGGCATTGTGCCAGTCAAAGAAAATGAGTGGCTCCTTCTCCCACAAACACATTAAATAAATATAGAAATATTCAGTTTGGCACTTATCAAGATTATTATTGAATTCTTTCATAGACTCACTTTGCCTTTTCAGCTTCTTTAAGGGTCTCAACAGATAAGTGGAAAGACTTCCTATATAGAAACAATAGTACAAATCCTATAAGATTTTCTAAATTCATTTTTGTAAATAATGATGTTGGACATGAACTGTACTATTATAGCCCTGCTCCTTTCCACTACATTTGAGACCAATGTCGCCCACAGTACACTGGTTGTTTGTTTTCCTAGCACTTGGCACATAGAGAGGTAAAATACGTCATTTTATTTTAATATTGTGTATAACTTTTTTTTAAACTTTCTGTTTATTTACAAGTCAAGACAATTATAAAGGCTGAAAACTCAAGTGAAGAGGATTTGTTAAATTGTTCAATTAGAGCATCAATTGGGAAGCTTATTCCAGAGGGCACAAATGTGTGTCAACCAGAGCCCAAAAAACGGAAACAGACACCTCTCATGTGTGATGTGGGATCAAGCAGCGAGGCAGAAAATATAACTACTGTTAAAAAAAGAAGACTCATTTCAGAGGTGATTATACATTTTTTCATTTTGAATGACATTCCTTTCCATGTGCTACTTTGGATTTCAGTATGAGGAATATAGTAGTAAGAAAAGTGGTCAACATACATTCATTTTGGTAATATAGTGGAGGACAACTGCAATATGGCTTTTTTTTTTTTAAGTGGGGAAAAATATAAAATACAATTTTAGAAGAAAATCTGTTGCTGCCGAACCCAGCTGTCCAATGAGCATACGGGCATATTCACCCCTGCCTCCTTAGACCTGGTTAATTACTTAACTTGTGACATCATGAGGGCATTTTCTGTTAGAATTTGAATCATCTGGATATTAGAGTGAATCATGATATGGTTTTAATGAGCCTTTAACAAGTAGCAAATGTTTTATTTACAGACGCAGTAGTAAAAACACCCACAAAATATAGCTTCAAAATAATACATAAACTGGCAGTAAAAAAAAGTAACTTTTGCTAGTATAAGTTGGCCCAGTTCACACAATTCTTAAAGGGACTGTGTCACCTAAACATTGTTTATTCTCACTATTCAGAATAAAAACAAAGATTCAAAATGATCTATACATTATGTTAGCAAAACTGCAAGCAAATGCCTAAATTAGGAGAAAAATGTGTTTTAAATGTCCGTGGTGTCTCCATCTTATGACATCACCTATGGCTTAATATGCAAATTGCTAATTTTCCATTGAAAGCCAGTTAATTTGCATATAAAGCCACAGGTGATTTAATGTTTTATTCTCTTCATAATCATAGTATAATCTGTGTTCAGTTGATACAGTGCCTTTAAGCTACTTAAATGCAAGTACTCCACAACTTTATTTATAAGCATCCAATATTACAGGGGTGACTCCAAATGTGACAATCCTTCATTAGGTGTGGGAGTGGTATGTAAGTCTGCTCAGTTCTGCCAATTTCAGAGGTAGTCCAGACCACTTTTGTACTGGTCAGTCTCTAGATCAAGGCACTCCTGTGGGGCAGTCCTCCTGACCACATTCGGGTCTGGCACTGCCCACCATTCTGCCCCTAGAGGAAGAGGGAGATCTCAAACCACTGTGTTGTCAATTATGATAATACGTCAATTAGATGTCAATTTTGGGAACATATTTAATCTCAGAAGTAAATGACCCCAAATGAAATTATTAAATATACAAAAAAAAAATTCTACAGGTGTAGAAACAAGGGAGCTGATGCATGTGTAAAGTGGTTGCTTTATTCCAATCTTACTCTGTGAATGGCATTTCTGGATTCTGAGTAGTTGTGACTTTTGTCTATGTAAGCTGAAGCAGAATATGATTTTCATTGTAGTTGTGTAGGGTGGTGACCAGTATGACACATCCTTTGATCTAATTATAATGGGGAAGGGATAAATCAATATGCCCAGACCTGGTCATAATTCAAACCTCTGCCCTGTGAGCTTGTGGGTAGGTTGTTGTTCTTCATTGTGTGGTATATTGCTGATATTACGGGCTGCTGTAAATGATTAATTCTTGTATTTTTTCACTTTTCAGAATTTCATGTCATGCATGAGAAACAGAGATTCTGGATCGTATACACAGGCAAACATAGAATTGTCAAGTACAAATTCAGACTACAGCACTACTTCCCAGTGTGAAGGAGAGGAAACAGTCAATGAATTTGTCACATCTTACAAGAAACCTTTATATGGTATTTCCCATAAAATAACAGAAAAAAAGAATCCTGTTACATCAGATCTACTTGCATCTTACGAGCTCTATGAGAAGACAAACCACAGCAGTCCTTCCAGTCTGCGAGTTTTTAATGATCTACGTAAGCGTGAGTCTTCTAGCACTTTAATGGCTTCACCGGTGAATGATGAATCCAGCATTTATTCTTTGATACAAAAAATGTTTTTTGCCCTTAATTCTCTTAATTCCAATATGTCACAATTACATAGTAAAGTTGACCTTCTGTCCCTTGAAGTGACTCGAATCAAGAAAAAGGTCAGTCCTCTGGAAATGGTGGCAGAGTTCCAACCACCCCCTGAATATCAACTTACCAGCGGAGAACTTAAACAGGTAATGGACCAGAGTACGTCTGCAGGTGATCTTAGTTGTCGTTTACTGGTTCAGCTTTTTCCAGAGCTTTTTGGAAGCGATGAGTTCACCAGGAACTGTACTACTTGTGGATTTAGCACTAAAAATAAGCTTGAGTCTCTTCACCTCCAGCTGATAAGAAATTATGTGGAGGTGTGTTATCCTGCTGTCAAGAACACTGCCATATGGCAAGTGGAGTGCTTACCTCAAATAAATGACTTTTTCAACCGGTTTTGGGCTGAAAGGCAGATGGAGAGCAGCCATCAGAGCATGCAATCCTCCAGTTTCTTTGGTTCTTCGCCACATCAAAATTCCCATTACGCTGAAAGTAAGGATCAGGAGGAAGAAGTCACCTTAAATAGAACAAATTCTATTGCTTCAGAATGTGTTTTGAATTCTCAAGATCTTAATGAGTTTTTAGACGAAGCTTCATCTCCTGGGGAATTTGCTGTGTTTTTACTCCATCGTTTGTTTCCTGAGATTTTTGACCAAAGAAAGCTTGCAGATCGATGTCTTGGAGAACCTGAGAATTTTGTTGTGGACCCCCACCGGCTACAGCTGATCCGCCAGTATACAGAAATTTATTTTCCAGATGTTCAAAACGATGACGCATGGCTGCAGCAGTGTGTGCAACGAATTAACGATGAGTTAGAGAGCGTATTTATGGATGGGAGTGAATGTGATGACATGAGGGATGACTATTACGACTCTGCTAGCTTGCCTGACGATCTGTCTATTGTAAAGGTGGAGGACGGAAATGATCCTGATAGGCCAGGTAGAAGGTCCAAAAAAATTTGGCTTGTTCCATTTGACTTTGATAAAGTAGACATTCCGGCCCCTGACTTTGAAGTCCCCTTTTCACAATTCCTCCTCAGCAACGAGCAAATTAAAAATATTTACGAGAGCAGCTTGTCAATTGGTAATTTTGCCTCACGACTACTGGTTCATTTGTTTCCAGAGCTTTTTACACAGGAAAATCTAAGGAAGCAATATAACTGTAGTGGCTCCCTTGGGAAGAAGCCGCTTGATCCCGTTAGACTAAAACTTATCCGACACTACGTGCAGGCGCTGTATCCTCGGGCAAAAAATGATAGAGTTTGGACTCTGGAATTCGTAGGAAAGCTAGATGAAAGGTGTCGCCGTCGGGATACAGAACAGAGGCGGTCTTACCAGCAGCAGCGGAAGATTTATGTGCCCGTGCCTGAAAGGAGAGATTTTGTGCCTTTTGAGCTTAACCCAGAAAGATTCAGGGACCTCATCGAAGGACCACCCTTGCCCCCAGAACGTAGTACAAAAGACTTTTGCAAAATACCACTGGATAAAATTGTTGTTCCGCCTCCAGATTTCCCAGTGCCTTCAATGTACGTTTTAAATGATAAAGAAATAAGGGATATTGTACAGCAGTCTCTTTCTGTGGGAAACTTTGCTGCCAGGCTGCTCGTTAGGCTTTTCCCAGAACTCTTTACCACAGAAAATCTTAGGTTGCAGTATAATCATTCAGGTGCATGCAACAAGAAACAGCTTGATCCCATACGACTGAGGCTTATCCGCCATTATGTGGAGGCAGTCTATCCTGTGGAAAAGATGGAGGAAGTATGGCATTATGAATGTATTCCAAGCATCGATGAAAGGTGCAGGCGCCCCAACCGAAAGAAATGTGACATACTTAAAAAAGCTAAGAAAGCAAAAAAGTAAAGCCTACTGGAAAAAAAAAAACGTTTGGTTACTAAATTATTTTAGTGGCATAGAGAGAGGTTTATAGTGCTGCTTTACCCTTGTGTTATGAATTTAATGGTTGTATGAAGTATGTAAATAATTGTATGCAGGAATGTGAGAATGATGGCATATTTGCACTCACTTGGGAAACCTGTTTTAATCACTGGTATTTGTTTATTACTGTATTGATGAGCTCAAATTTCTACTTGCCTTTTATCCTGTTGATGCTAATATGTATTTTTGTTTTGCATCTGATTTTGCTCCCAGCTCCGGAATGGTTTGTTTTTATAATTTCTCCTCTGGTAGGGGGGAGAATCTACATTTTAACTGTTTACAAAAAAGTCTGATTGGAAAGGAATAATGCAGGCTATAAGCACTCTTCCTTCATATTTTAATTATTTACAAGCGGGTTTTATAAGGAAGTATAAGCCTTGGCCACTGATTTGGCAAGGCTGTAATGTGCCAGCAGTTTGACGCAGCGCCTACGATCCTAAGCCAGCCCTAATGGAAGCTGGTGATAACTATTGTCTACCAGACATTGCATAGCCTCATAACTTAGTGTATTTAAATTCCTTTTTTGTAATGTCCATCACTTAACAGGTGCTATGCATCAATTGTTCAAATGTTTCCTCCTTCTCTAACTCGGTGACCTCAGCTATTCATAGGTTTGTAATGACATCACCATTAAATCACTTGTGCCATAGCACATTGTAAGTGTGCACATATTATTTCATTGGAACAGTCATCTGAATCTTTGCCATCTTCCTCCTGTTTAATGTCATTGTATTTTAACCTGTTGCAGCTTTATAGCAGGTTTTCAAAACAAACAGTGATATTCTATACATTGTTTGTCTTATCTTTTCCATTTCTAAATATTATTTGTAGGAAATAATATGGGTTTACTAAGCAGTGAATAGACAATACACAGGCCAACATAACAGTGGAGTCTTATCAGTCATTAATAGTCCAGCTGGAAAGATGGACACATTGGAATATTTTTCCCCCAACTTGACATTAATGCTTGACTTTCACTAGTGAGTTCACCGTAATTAACATTTAGTTGCAGTGACTAGCCCATTTAGTGTATAGTTCACTATATTTTGTACATGCGTTATACCAAGAAAAACAAAAAAAAGTACGATTGGCAACTGGGGCTATGTACAAGATGTCATCCAATCATAGGGTGTTTCTTTTATCTTGGCACATTCACTAGCACGCCTATTCCCACACAAGTGCAACATTTCACTGTGGAATGTCATAAGGGAATATTCCTTTTTGTAAAGAGTTGTGAATTGCTTTGAATTGGGTATATAGACATTTCCCTTTGTATAACAGTTCAGTCCTTCTATAGATTTTATGAAATGAACTGGAACATGTAAGAAAATCTTTTGGGGAAGTAAAACACACCTGGGAACATGCCATTAATACTGGCGTTGGCATATATGGGGCATTGCTGGCACTCTAATCAACCGCATCATGCGCAATAACATTTAGTCAGTGAAGGAGATTTAGACCCAAACATGTAATGTTATTTTTAACATTAAACATGAGCATCTTTAGCATTTTCTATGCTTCTGGATATTTGTTATATATATATGTTGTCATTACTGTTACGCAGTAACATACATCACTGTGGCTATTCTTATTCCAAGAGCATTAAAAGTAAAAACTGTCATGAAATAAATCGTTTGGTACATCTAGCTTGTCCTGTTGTGAAATGAAAGTATGTTATTTTGTTTTTATTGGTACATATTGACCAATGCTCAGATTCATAGTAGTTGTTTCTGGTAATAAGTGTATCTTGTGTAGACCAGAGCGTTTTAGTCTTAAATTAACCCACACTTTGTAGAATAATAAAACAACCAAGACTTTCCAGTATTATGCAAAATCACATTTACAGTTTTCAAACTAGGTTACAAAATATAGTGGGAATAAAGATTGAAAATAGTTTTTTTTTATTGAGTGGCTACCTTAAGATAAATAAAATTATCTGTTTTCTATTATGTACTGTTGCTGATATATTAAGCTTTTATTGCAGCTTAATTGATTGACAGTGTTGCTCTCCAAGTGATCTCTCAGTTTCAAAATTCAACACTTCAGCTGTAGGTATATTTGCATCTCAAATGTGCCTCTTGAGTTAAAGGTGTGAACATTGACACATGAAGTGTTCACTAAGGGGAGCTCCAGCATAATTTGTAGAAACGGATTACATTTTTTTAAATTTAGAAATAAGTTTCACTTTAATTTTTTTTTTTATTAATGCACTTTAATTTTTAAATCTGCTTATTCAAAGAATAAATTAACAGTTTCATGCAATTGGACATATACACACGTCTACATGTGTGTGTGTGTATAACCGAAAAACAGTTTTCCTTGGGGATGTGTGTGTGTGTGTGTGTGTGTGTGTATATATATATATATATATATATATATATATATATATATATATATATATATATATATATATATATATATATATATATATATATATTGTGTGTGTGTGTGTATATATATATATATATATATATATATATATATATATAGTGTGTGTGTGTGTGTGTATATATATATATATATATATATATATATATATATATAGTGTGTGTGTGTCTGTATATATATATATATATATATATATATATATATAGTGTGTGTGTGTGTGTATATATATATATATATATATATATATATATATATATATATATATACCCAGACCCAATGCAATAGATCAGTAGGCAATCATATGCCTGAAGTAACAAATGTTCGAGCGTTGGTGCATGTCAAAAAGTAACCTTTCTCTTACGTAAATCTGGTGTGTGTGTTTGCAGATCCAAGCAAAATTACATTCAGCTCTGTCAATCAGAATCACTGGCTGCTAGTCCCATCTGTCTAAAATCTGTCCGTGCCGACTGTTTCTCCATATTTTTGCATATACAGTAATAGTGGAGGGGACCTAATTGGTTATATGTCTACCAATCAGGGGATTAACCATCATGGTCGCTACTACTACTGGGCACTATAAGGGGGCCACACTAAGGGATTAGTGCTATCACTTGCGTGTTCACCCTTTTTAAGCTGCGGCATAGAGAAAGTAGAGATAATCCAATCAAATGATCTCTTTCATACGCTCTCACTGCACTCTGTGTCTGACATCATCCACTTCCTATGTTCTGGATCAGTCTTCGCACACCACTCCTGTTCTGCAGGTACGTGGTGTGGCACCACTAGCACTGATATGCTGTATGGGGCAGAGATGGCCAGACAACTGTCACCTAAACATTTGTTTGTACTGTGTATGTAGAGCATAAAAAGGAGCTATACCATGTTAGCAGATATGCAAGCAAATGCATCAATTCAGAAATGTTTTAAATGTCTGTGGTGTCTTCCGTCTATATGACGTATGGCCCATTATGCAAATTACACATTTCCCATGAAAAGTAATGCATTTGCATGTCAAACCACCAACATTAGCTTGCATTCCGGCTATCATGACATTTACATCTGTTATTTTCTACATTCACAGTCTTAACCATATTTAGATTATGGAAACCTTGTAATATTTCACAGTGATCATATAGTGGATGGGCTGTGCTATGTGGAATAGCATGGACTGGTTGTTATTGGACAAAGCAACTAACTAAGTATTGTATGCTGTTAGATATTTTGCAGAGAAATTGTCTATCTGACTTATGGTTGTAATCATTGTTATAACTGCTCTGAAAGTGTGATTCATAACTATTTCAGCCTGTGTTAGCCTTCTTGTTTTTTAATTTTGCTAGTTGGTGGCCAAAGTATCCTTACAGACTACAATACCACAAATTTCCAAGGCAGTGAAGCACACAGCTGCAAGTTACAGTAGTTGCAATAAGCTTTGGATGGAGATAAACTTATCCTGAGTGGCGTTCACAGTGCTTTATTATGCAACCATAGTTAAGCATGTTGGCAGTTATTTGCATCTTTTACTAAACTGCGAAGGCTGCCCCTTGTACCTATAGATGAACAATTCATTCACCTGGTTTGGGCCTCTGCTGTCTGTTACTAAATACACTTAGGTCCTACTATTTATTTGGAAAGGTTTCCCGCTAATAATGTTAGCATAGAGTTCTCTTTTGAGTTACATTTCTGTTGTTTCCATACCCATTTAGCAGCATATTGCAACACAATCAATAGATAAACAGGCATACCTCTGAGTTATTGCAGGTTCGCTTCCAGACCACTGCAACATGATGAATTTCACAGTAAAGTGAGTCACATAACCCAAAATGATTAAGTACAAAAAAAGTACTCTACTTACTGTCATTTGAAGCTTAGAGACCATTGTAGTGGATTTAATTTGCTGAATTTCCATAAAAAATTGTTGTCTGTGTAAGTAGGGATGTGGAGTAGGCAGAGAGACCAAAGAAAATGGCACTGAAATACTTGCGCGACTCATGATCGACAAAGAGGATTTAGCTTTGTGTGATATGCCTGCTTTAGGGGCATGTTAAAGGGACCCTGCCAGTGAATGTAGAGAATAATGTTCTATACATTGTGTTCACAGAACTGCAAGTAAATGCATAAATTAAGAGAATATTTTTTGAAATGTGTCCATGTCGTCTCATGTTTGGTATCACCTGTGGCTTTATATGCAAATCAACTACTTTTAATAGTAAATTTGCAACAAAATCACTCAATTTATGCATTTATTTGCAATTCGGCTTAAACAATATAGATCTTTTTATTCTCTACATTCACTGTATGACTGTTTAAGCGACCGTCCCTTTTAAACATAGTTCAGAAAGATACGGTTTACTACTGATGAAAAAAGATTTACAAAAAAAAAAAGCAGAAACAGATTAATTACATTTTGCAGTTGTAAATGTATCTATTTCCTTTTTTCACTCGTTATGCCACAACTATTTTTGAGATCAAAACATGCATTTTGCAATTTGTAACATTGAGTAACCATTGTGCCATTCATTCATTCTTCTTCCGACAGTGTGCTGAGACATGTAACTTAATGTAGAAGTTAGTTTTCTTTAACATGGAAAAAAAAGGGTCAGAGAACATGCTTTGTCACACACTATCAGTTCAAACACATTATTATAATAATATAGTCACAAATGCATCTACTGCAATGGATCCCATCTTTACATAGTTTATTATTATTATTATTATACAGTCGTGATTATCAAGTGGTATAGTGCACATGTTCTCTGCTAGTGATCTGGTATATGTGTCATTTAACTCATTCACAGCCAGAGGGATTAGCATCATTACAGTGCTATGTGATGTGTTCTTCCCAGTAGGGTTTATAGGTCAGTTCCTGCTGAGTTAAAATTGTGGGTGTTTATTGAATTATGTTTTTTTTTGTTAAGTTGTTAAATAATATGTATTAAAGCTGACAATGCTATTTGAGGGTTTGCAATACATGCATGTAAGACTTAACCTTTTTCACGGTTTTCTCTGACAAATCTAGGAGCCAGTCACAGGGCTCCTGTACAGAGGTGTGGGAACTCCAGATGTGTAACCTCCCAAATGCAATTATATGGGGATGCACTGCACATTCCCCTCTATTGCCAGTGCTCTGACTTAGTAAAACTGAGCTGTGTGAAACATGGCTGTTTTCCGGCCATCTCAAACATGCAAATACTATTCATATTTGAGCCTACAAATGACTGACAACCTTCTAATAACATGCTCCTCTACATGTAAAATACATATTGGGCTAAATTGATCCTGTAAAATAAATCTGTCATTTGCTGTAATATATATATATATATATTGGTTACAAGATGTCAGAGCAAGTAGTGGTTGTGCTCAATCAATTAGTCTCTAATAATGTACACTATGCTGTTCTATAGCTCAGGTTAGATGTTTGATATCCAAACACTTTATAACATTTTGGTTTTTGTATGTAGTTCTGTAAATTATCCTACTTTTTGTTATTCAACATGTAATAACTTTACACAATTGTTTTTTTGTCATCTTTAGAGCTGAGAGAGAATATGCCAATTTTATCAACCTAAATTAGGGTTTTATAAAATAAACTTTTTTTCCCCAAAAGTGTCTTCCACGCCTATTACTTAAGATGTATCTGTAACATGAATGTACAGAGTTGACTGATGTGTTTATTTTTTATGTTCTGTATCATAAATGCGATTTAACAAATAAAATAAACAGGGCACCAGGACTTTTCTAGACAGTAATACAAATAGAAACTAGTTTTCTACATGATGCAAAGTGCAATTTACATATTTTCACATTTATTATTTTTTTAATTTCTTAGACTATGACTACATTTTAATATTTTGTTTGGTCTCCATGTAAAGTATCATTCAAACGGTATCTTTAAATGTGCGTGTTGTACAGATTCAAATCCTGCTTAGATTGCCCGTGAGAAAACATGTACAATAGAAAATCTGGCCACATACCCATCTCTGTAAGCTCAGCATGCCAGTTTGTCCTTTACTTATATTACCTGTATATGTTAAAAGTAAATCTCCTCTGAAGGGACTTTTCTTACAATTCACCTCAAATATGGAATGTTATTAAAATCTGAAACCATGAAATCTTTCACTAGTTCAAATCCCTGAAAATGACTACCTCACTGCATCTAAAACAAAATGCACCTGTGTTTTCCATAATATTAAATATCTAGCCTGTATCTGTCCAAGAGAGAGCATTTTGCCAATATGCACATTTGGTCAAATGATCCCCAGTTCAACAGACCTCTGTGTGTTCTTTCTGCTACAACCTAAATAAAACCCAAACGTTCTAAAATGGTGTTGTAAACACTTAACTTTGTGCAGAGATATCCACAGGACATGCGGAATAGCAACACCCCTACCTAGACATTTAACACACCAAACAAACAGATCATTCAGAAATGTAATATAACTATTCCACATGAAAACAAACATTGCAACGATCCATTTATTTGTGGTCTATGATGCAACACTACCATTTAGAAATGGCTACGAATCGGCTCATCCTGGGTGAAACGTGACATGCATTTAGTTGGCTCTTCTTTTTCTGTGATAAAAGATTACTTATCTGATGGAGCTATTTATGAAAAGGATTGCACATTGCTTTATTCACTTGTGTCATGTCTTCAGTTATTTTTGACATAACCATGGAATTAATAAACAACAAAAGAGGAATGAGGGGTGGAAAGGTACTTTTTTTTTTATAAAGTTTTTTTTTTTTTGTACATTTAAGCAAAGATATACACCAGAAAATGGCTACCTGATCTGTACAGGTGAAGGTCCCTCAGCAATAGTGCAATGCACCATTCTAGACCTCAAATTACAGTGCTGAAAGGAAGTCTCCAAATAACAAAACATACCCAGGCAACTGAATATCAAATATATGTTATTATGACTGTTGGGCTATAGATCATGCAGCTGAAAAAGTTAAAAATAATTTTTCTGGTGAGAGTATTCACACACAATTGTCAATTGTCCTATTTATCAGTTTCTTAAAGACATATCTTGAGTGTTTCCTTCAAAGAGGCATCCATGCAAAATAAATCATTTTAACCCATCCTCCTTTGTTAGGTTTAAGTTCTTCCATCGTCTTAATGTTACTTTATATTTTTCAGTTCCAGTCTTTTCTCCAGACACACTTTTCAAGATAACTCTCATCACTGTTGAAGTCCCATTTTCGTTACCTTGTTCAATTATTAAATCCAAGGCATCTCCTATTTTAACCTAGGATATAATAAATAAAAAAAACAGTTATCCGGATATCCGTTCCACTCAGGGATTGGGTGGTTCATAAAGTAGGATTAAAATAAAATCGTACCGCTCTGCTTTTCTTCCACAATTTTTCACCGTTTAGGCGCAGCATGTTATTGTAAAATGCTTCTTCAACTTTGCTGTAAAACAAACAAAAATGATATCAATAAAACTGCAAAAGATCATTTTAGTACAGTACTACCCAATATGGATGATTTCGGCCACATACTCTTAAAAAGGACTGAATCCCCCCTGAAGTTGTCCATAAATAGCCCAATTTCGGGCAGTCTAACACCACCATAAAGCTTTTGTGGTAGAACAATGCCGGTGATTTCATGCCAGCTATAGGTTGGCATCATATCACCAGTTATTGTTCACCGTCAACCATTTAAAAAAATCATATGTGAATACTATCCGTTTCATATTTCAGAGTGCAAATATTTGATCTCCTGGTACTATACTATAAGTGAATGCATAAAAAAGGGGGGAGGGGAGGTAAATAATGACCATTTTTCCTTCCTTTGCTCTTTATTGTGTTTTACGGCCATCTGGAAGATCAGAAATTGCAGTCTGCAGTGATGACCTTACCCCCAATTTTTGTTCTCATAGCTGCGAGAAGCATCTTGTGGTCCATTTTTCCCACCGCAACTTGCAGTTTCATTTTGGCATCTCGCACCTATTAGAATGGAGCAAGAAGCCTGTGAATTTCGACGGCAACCTGTGGTGAGATCTTCAGCGAGAGTCGTCTTTACAGGAAACAAAATTCGGTGTGCACATCATACTCCAAAACAAACCGATGTTTGAAAAAAGTGTTGTGCTTGTATTGCAAATAAAAATCAGTCCAACCAAACAGTGCAGACAAAGGAAAGGGTGGTCAGCAGGCCCCACCTAACGCGTTTCGCGTATTCCACGCTTAATAATAGGTGACTTAATGACGATCTTATGCGTAAAGAGTATGTCCAAGAGCAGATCAAAAGAGCAGCTGTAAACTACTTCAAAGAAAATGGGGGAGGAGAGGTCTCGGCACTGGGCACATGTTGTGCTTTTAAAAGCGTAATAAGGGGTGAACTGATTAAACTTGGTGTAAGGGGAAAAAAAAAGGCAGCTTCCCTGGCGGAATTGTACATTAAGTTAGATGTACTACATAGAGAAAATAAGCACATACCAAATATTACACAGGCTAAAGAAATAGAGAGAGCGTCAAATTAATGATGTACTGTTGAAAAAAGCCAATTGGGGTTTAGAGAAAATGAACAGGAAATGGTATTATAAGGGCAATAAAGTGGATAGAATGATGACTGAAAGACTGAAGAAAAACAGGGCCAAACGGAATATTAACTTAATACGGGTGGATAATGAAGTTTTGATGACCCCAGGAAAAATAGGAGCTGCCTGTAGAGAGTTTTATAACCAGTTATATAACATAACTGATCAGGAGCCAACAAAGGAGATAAAAGAGTATCTGAGCAGGATACAACTACCCAGATTAAACACAGAACAAATAGCTGAACTCGGTAAGGACATTACCACAGAAGAACTAGAGAGAGCCATAGACGGACTGAGACCCAATAAGTCCCCGTGTCTAGATGGATTTAATAATTTATTTTTTTAAACTATAAAGGGGGAATTGAGGGATGGCGTAATCTTAGCATTTAATGAGATCATGATTGGCTCGGTTATCCCCCCAGAGTTACTGCAGGCAAATATTGTTACAATTCTGAAGGAAGGGAAAAATCCAGAATTAACATCTAATTACCGCCCTCTTTGTTGAACACTTGTTAAAAGTCTATTCATCCATAATAGCCCACCGTCTTAAACACCCGGATCAGGTGGGGTTTGTCCCAGGGAGATCCTTCACTAATAACGTGAGGAGGCTCCTGGGCACGCTCCGGCTGGCTGGGATGAAGAAGCTACCCCACCTGACCCTGTCGTTGGATGCAGAGAAGGCCTTCGACAGGGTCGGGTTGGGCTTTTTGAGGGAGACCCTCGGAGCGTTTGGTTTTGGAGGTAGGATTCTGGACGCAATTATGGCCCTGTATAAGGGTCCATCGGCTAGAGTCATGGGAGGAGGGTTTTGCTCGCACTGGTTTGGGTTGACAAACGAGACAAGGCAGGGTTGCCCTCTCTCTCCACTCCTCTATGCCCTTTCTATAGAACCCTTGGCAACCAGTATTAGGGAAAATGATAAGATTAAGGGCTTAAACACATTAGGGGGTCAAGTTAAGATTAATCTCTATGCAGATGATATCATTCTTACACCGATTGATCCACAGAACTCCCTAGCTGAGGTAATGGATACTCTGGATGAATATGCTAAAGTCTCAAACTATAAACTAAACATAGAGAAATCGATAATAATGCCCATGAATATTCCAACAAGTATGATGATAGACTTGAAAGATAAATACAGATTTGTTTGGGCGGATAGTTTTAGCTACCTAGGTATAAAAATAACCCAAGACCTCACAAAAGTAGTACAATTTTCTACCAATGCTCAAACAAACCACAAAACAACTTAAAAACTGGACTAATCTTGCCTTCTCCTGGTGGGGACGGATAAATGTGTTAAAAGCCTATATATTGCCAAAATGGCAATATATGTTTCAGATGCTCCCCTTGAGGGTCCCTGATAGCTGGTTATCCCTGATTCAAGCCTCATTTAGAAACTTTGTTTGGCTAGGGAAAAAACCAAGACTGGGGCTAAAAAAAAATCAAGCAAAGTCCTAAGGAAGGAGGTCTCTCAATGCCAGACATACAAGAGCACTACAGGGCAAACCTCTTAGCGTATGCAATAACTTCCCAGAGAGTAACCAACAGGGAAGAAAAATGGTACCATATTGAAAGAGAAATCTGTAATGTCAAATGTATCGAGAGTTTATTCTGGGAGACAGAGCCAAAGAGGAAAATCTCCTTAGGAGTGAAGGATAGCCTGGTTTTGGACAATGTGCTAGGCAACTGGAACAACATTAAAAAAAAGATTAAATTAAAGGGAAAGATCACTCCTTCTACCTCCCTGAGGATTCTACTAGATAATATGGATAATCTAAAACTTAATACCTGGCAAAAAAATGGTTTTCTTAAATTTAAAGACCTACTAGTAGGACATGAAGTTAGATCTTTTTCGGATATTATTACCACAAGTCCACAACTTAAAGGTGAGATTTTTAGTTTTATCCGTACTAAGGGATACATACAGAAAGTCATTTATATAGGGATCAGGAACCAGTCGTTGAAAAACTACAGAGCTTACTCTGCAGGAACAAGCCCAAGGGCCTGT
This sequence comes from Pelodytes ibericus, assembly GCA_036172795.1. NCBI lineage: Eukaryota > Metazoa > Chordata > Amphibia > Anura > Pelodytidae > Pelodytes > Pelodytes ibericus. Next base: position 88,660,246 of record CM069861.1, read on the forward strand.
TACCCAGATGTGTGGAACTGCTTAGGGAATTAGAGGGGGAAACTATAAACACGGCGATTAATAAATGGAGCAATGCCTTAGTTATAAATATAAACTCAAGAGAATGGGGAAATTCATTTGCACATGTATATAAAAAGATCAGATGTTTGAATTTGGTAGAACTACAATTAAAACTGTGCAACTGGTGGTACCTAGTCCCGGAACGACAGATTTTACCCAGACCACTCCAAGCAATGCTGGAGATGTAATGCCCCAGTAGGAGACATGACGCATATATGGTGGGCTTGTGGACCGGTGGGGAGACTGTGGAGATCAGTAGCCACCTTGATTAGTGGGTTCACCGGGGTTAAATTAGATCTACTTCCAGAGGTCTTTTTATTGCACCTTAGATTCCCCAAAATGGACAAAGACAAACAAGCCTTTATAGTTCATCAAAAAAACACAAAAAAATTACTACCACAAACTTTGACAAAGGCTGGTGGTAGAATTAGTGCATGGAAAGTGTTAAAATACCACCGTTTGAAATAGCCTTGGGTGTCTTCTTTTAAAAAATATATGAGTTGATGGGGTAAAATACACTGGCTGGCTTTAAATATGTCCCAAATGGGACATGGGTGCAGGCTGTCTGCATGTCAAAATTTCAAGTTGGAAAACTAAAAACTGCACCTCCCAAATTTGGCATTTAAGCTATGCAAGGGTGGTATCCCTGTACTCAGGAGAAATAGTAGAATCTATTTAGCAGTTTTTTTCGTTCGCTTTTGTCGATGAGGAGAAGATGTTTCAAATAAAAGTCAGGAAATTTGTGTATTTTTTTTTATATATATATATATATATATATATATATATATATAATATATTATAAGATATGATCAAAATGATGGCATCCAAAGAAAGCCCTTCTTGTCCCGATAAAAACAATATATAATATGTGTGGGTACAGCACATGACAAAGAAGAAAATTACAGCTAAACACAAACAGCACAGAAATGTTAAAATAGCCATTGTCCAGAAAGGACAAAAATGTTTCAAAGGCTCTGTCCTTAAGGGGTTAATTAACAAATGATTTTTAGCTCAGACTGAAAGATGTTCAACCAAGTGATCCTATTCTGCAATAGTTTAATTGGCATTCTGTGCATTTTAAGGAACGTACTGGAAAATTGGCATATCAGGATGGCTGAACAACCTCCCACTGGTATTTAAATAAGGCCTGATTCTAGTCCAACATCAATGAGATCTAAAAAAAAAAAAAAAAAAAAAAAAAAAAAAAAAATACATTGTGGGGGGGAGGAAGAAATACAAGTTTACATTAGGGCTCGACAAATCCAAGGCACCAGGTTGACCAGGAAATGAGACCTGGAGCCGCGGTATTGCCATCTACATGGTGCCCCTCACTGCTGGAACATCATTTTTTTTCCTTTACTGTGAAAGAATAAATAAATCAAAAATGGCTGGCTTGTGACTAGAATAGATTTTCTTTAGTCTGTATATGTGACTTTCTGTCAAGGTGTCTGTCTATGTGACGATCACTGTCTCTGTGCCTGTCTGTCATAATGTGTATGTCTGCGTGATTGTGCGCATGATTGCTTGTGTTAGTTTGCATGATTGTGTGTGTATGTGAAGTTACCTGGCTCCTAGATTTTTTTTTTCTGGCTCCTAAAACCGAAATAAATTGGTCAAGTCCTGTGTTACACTATATCAGCTTCATCAGTAGTTAATAACAAGAGAGATGCACCATCTAATGGCTTTGCAAGTTACAACATCCTTTGAAGGGACTGTAATTTGCCTACTCTACTCTCATGTCTGAATATTCTGCCGACAATTCCAGTGTCTAATTATATGTGACCCCCCTATTGTTTGCTCTTTGCACAGAGCCCTCTCACCATAAAACGCAACCGAACAATATTTCATGGAAATAATTACCTTGAAAACATAGTAGCCCTTTACATACAACAAGGTATGTTTGTATTATTCTTGCAGTCTACAGTTGGATCAGTTATCTGTATGTAATGACTATTTAATACCACACTCCAGGTAAGTGATCAATTGGTTGAAAGCAGTGTACCTGATATAACTTACTTTCGTGAGACATCTAGTCCTGCTGAGAGGATGACATCATATCGAAATGACTGTACAGCTTTCTCTAGGTCTTTATAATCTTTGGGGATATTAGGGTCTTCTACTGGATCATCTTCATAATCACTGATATCTTCTGGATCCTTGTCATCTTCCTCCTCCTCCTCTTGAGAAGCACCTTTGCTGCTATTTTTCTGACTTTTCTTACTTTTCAACCTAATGACGTTTACATATAAGTTTCCTGGCTGCAGTATGGTGGCTGCATGGGGGTTTGTTTGTTGAAACCCACCAGTAAGGGGTATACCATTTGACAGAAGTCTGTATTGTATTCTACACGTGCCATGTTTAAGTACGTTTTGTTTCTGAAAGTATCTGGCACAGACTTGCAGATTTCTGAAGGCACTGAGGGGCAGTCTGACTCCCGTCATTTCATAGCCTGTCACAGGAAGAAAAAAAAGGAATTATAAGAGAAAAAAAAAAAGAGAGAGACCAATGAAACCTGCACCCATTAGTATTTACAGCAGAATAACTATACATTTCTTGGAATAACACAAGTTCAGTATCTTCCAAGTCCAAAGTTATACGTATACACACACACACACAAAAAAACAAACCACAATCAGTATATTGATGTCATTAACTAAATCTGATGCCGTGTGAAGAGTGAAGCCTGAAATCAGCACAGACTTAATGCTCCACTTCCTCAAGCTCAGCGCCTTCTTTTAAGTCAGAGCACCAGCACTCAAAATTATTATAAAGCTGTAAAGCGGGCAAAAATTACACGGATACACACGAAGATGGTGCCAACTTATAAAGTTGTTAGGGGTGGGGCAAAGATGGCACTGATTTGTTGTTTGGGCACAAAAATGGAGCCGAAATGCTGTTTAGGCACAAAGAATGTCAGTGCTCCAATTCATTACAAAGTTGTTAGGGAGTGAAGAGGGTTACAGATGGCACTGAAGCACCATGTGGGCACAAAGATGGCGCTGACATCCTGTTTGGGCACAAAGTGTGTCAGCTCCATTTGTTTGGGCGCAAAGACGGCACTGACAAGCTGTCAGCGCTCCAATTCGTTATAAAGTTGTTGGGGAAGGAAGGCGGCTAAAGATGGCATTAACACAACATGCGGGCACAAAGATAGCACAACCCTTGTGCCCAAACAGCCTGTCCATACCATTTTTGTGCCCACACAGTGGGTCAATGCCATCCCTCTTCCCTCCCCAACAACTTTATATTGAACTGGAGCACGGACAGCTTGTCAGTGCCATCTTTGTGCCTACACAGATAGAGCTGACACGCTTTGTGACAAACAGGATGACAGCGCCATCTTTGTGCACAAACAGCATGTCAGTGCAAACAAGCTGTTTAGGGTCAACGCTGGCACTGTGGGAAGTGGGTGGCATGTTACTTGGTGAAGTCGGCGAGCCCAAAGAGGAAGCCCCAGGCTTGGTGTTCTATCAAATTCCTCAAGCAAATTCTACTGCACAGGCGCACACAGTTACGGCTGTCAATCAGCCGTAACTTTGGCAGAAGTGCGCCTGCGCGAGGGACACAAACCACCTCACGCGCTCTCCGGATCAGCTGTAGTGACAGGTAAGTATAAGCGGATTACTGATTATTGTCATTTACTAGCGTAGCAAGCTATTGGTAAAACTTATATCAGTTACATGCTTCGCTAGTAAGTGGAAGACACACACGGGAGCCTAAGGTGCCGATCACAACTCCCATCAAGAAGTCCCCCTCTGTCCCCCGTGTGTGACTTCCACTTACTAGCGTAGCATGTAACTGATATAAGTTTTACCAATTGCTTGATACGCTAGTAAATGACAATAATCAGTAAGACACTTATACTTACCTGTCACCGCGGCTGATCGGAAGAGTGCATGAGTTTGTGGGTGTCCCTCGCGCAGGCGCACTTCTGCCAAAGTTACAGCTGATTGACAGCCGTAACTGTGTGCGCATGCGCTGTGGTGCGCAATGAGCAAATTCTACTGCGCCTGTGCAATGGACTGAAGAGGGACACTTTGGTTTTAAGAGCATGCCTAAATGGGTGGGGCAATTCGAAGAATTTATGTAGTTCTTGGCTTCAATAAACATATGGATATATACACATTTTGACTGCAGTTTAGACAAAAGTTATTGCTTTGGAATTTTACAATCATGTACACCAAATCTTCTAAAATTGTAAAAAAGAGATTTGGGTCCAAACAAGGGACTGTCCCTCCTAAAAAGGGACAGTTGGGAGGTATGGCTTGTCAGTTTCAGATCGTTATGAAAGCAATTTATAAAGAAGGTCATGCTCCAAATATTCTCCACCCCTTCCTACAGAGACAGGGCAGGAGGAGTATTCTCTGCATGGCACGTTTAAAATATGCGAGTGCAGCGTGTGTGCGCATTACACTGTGATCAGTTCTGTACTTACAGATACTGGCACATATGCACTGCAACCCTCGAATCAAAATAATTTCGGGTACACACACACTAAGTCTCACCTGTCAGAAAGGATCCAGAGCAATCCTGCTCACACAGTGCACCGTGACCTCCCTGCAATATGCATTGCAAGCCTCCTTCTGGAGTCAGTTCCTCTTCCGTTTCTGTGCTGCCTCTAAGTTGACTTGACTGCTTTCGCCACCTGCAGGGCACATTGAGTATTACAGCATCCTCATTTTTAGTAAAATATCCCCCAATTGCACGCCAAAACAATATAATACGAGTCCAGTAAACATTCTAAAAGTTTTCCATTCAAATTGGGTTTCCTTGAAAACCCCTGAACTAAAACTGATGAGATTGCTCTGAAGGTAAATGCTTGCAGCACCTATTTAATCTTCACATGGATGATCTTTACATTGTGTATGGTGGACATTTCTTGGACTTCAATGTGACAGTCAGTTTAACCCCTTAAAGACGAGGGATTTTTTTAAGATTTGATAGGTGCTTGTTGAAACGTAATTTTCTACTCATGGTCATTTAACGCACCAATACAAGTTATTTGTTGTTTTTTAAAGGACAGTTAGAGCTTTCTTTTGATACACTATACATTAAAATAATCCACAATTTAGTATTACAAAAAATGTATAAAAGGGGAAAATGTATGAAAAATCCTTTTTTTTTCTTCATTATTTTCACAATAATATTCTACACAACTAGTACAAAACTAACCCACTTATCCCAACTAACTAATAAAAGCAAAAATCTAAGTCCCAAAAAAAAACCTGAAAAAACTCTTACCAGTGCAATTAAACTAGGCAGGGCAATCGGAACCACAGCACAGGCATTCAGGGGTTAACTGTATTTAAATTAATATATGACCATAATATAATTTTATTTAGGGTAAATATCCTAAATTGCAAAAATAGAAAAAGTTTGAGGAAAAAAACAGAATGAGGACCATAAAGTAGGAAGGAAACTGATCACAGTAAAAAAACTGATCAGCACAGAGTCAGATACAAAGTGAATTAGAGGCAGTCAATGTATAATATCTTTCACTTTGCCATCTAATTTGCATGTTACCGCGATCACATGCCCTGAAACATGCCGATAGGGTCCAGGAACTTTGCCTCGGGTACAGCATATCTGCTTTCCCTACCAATTTTTCTCTAGTACAGCAATGGGGAAGCCATGGCACTCTGACAGTGTTGAAATGTGTGTAATGAAAGATGGGCAGTTTGAAAACAATGAATATATATTTACAAATCATTCCATAATCCAAGTTTTCCACCCAGGTGGTATTTTACTGGCAGGCTGGTAAAAAAAAAAAAAAACAGTTTGGAACCAATGTTAATTCTATGGAGGCTATAGCATAGCCGGTATTTTTTTAAGAAAAGGTGACAACTCTACAATAATCATGCATAAATGCTACATCATAGTCATTAAACTTTGTATGACCCACATCTTAAATAATGCATTGCTCCACCACATCTCCCAAGGCCCATGACCTACAGAATTTACTCAGTCATACATAGGTTTTTAATGAAGGAGTTTTGCTCACTGTACCTGTCCTTATATTAAGTGCATAGTTGCTAACATCATCCATGTTTCCAGGGACACATATTTGGTAAACATGCTGCAGAAAGAGCATGCAAAGGGCAGCCCGGCAGTATGCAGGATGGATATACACACAGACGCAATCCAATTAATTAATCAGGGTGGAGATCTCATAGGACCTACCATGAATAATTAATTGTATTCTGTCTGTGCGTGTATGTATCCTACATATCGCCGAGCTGCACTTTGCATGCTCTTTCTGCAGCATGTGGAACAAATATGTGTCCCTGGAAGCATGGCTGATGTTGGCAACTATGTAAGTGTCAAATGAAATGGAAAAAAACACACTCTAACCTGAACATTGTAAGGCCCAGGTTTGTAGGCCTCATAGACATGCTGCTTGTTACTTGGACTACATGCCATTACATGGACTCGGAAAATGAGCTCCAAGAAGAAGCAGGCCATTAAAGATCAATGTATTCTCTATGGTGGCAGAGTTTAGCACTGTTATATTTGGGTGCTTAATTGCCTATGACATAGAACATGGAGCTGGGCCCTGCTACTATGTAAAATGCTTGCACTGTGTGAATATGCATTGCAGCATGCCTCTTCATGGACCCTAGTCCAAAAACTAGAAATCAGAGAAGAAAGTGTCAGGTAAGAAACCAGTTTAGAGTTTCTACGTAAAATGCCAGACAGATAGGGCTGTCACCAAGCCAATATTTTATTGGCAAGCAGGCAAAAAACTGGCTTGAGGCCAACGTTGGGTCTATGAAGCCAATAGCCTGGGTGTATTTTCTTTAAAGAAATGGTTGCAAATCCTATACACAGAGCTTTTTATCTCGGTGCCATTGTATATCTTACTAGACAGATCTAAATATTCATCTATTTTATTAACATTTCATATTTGACAGGATTCGGGCTAAACAAGCACATGTTACCGATTTGCAGGCTGGTCTCACAGATCTCAGAAACACAACTACTAAGCTATATCTTTAAGCACTATTAAATGGTCTTCAAACTAGTTATTTTGCATAATGAATGTAGAACATATTAGCTCTATTAGCCAGCAGGTGGCAGCACAACACCAAATATTTTATGTTACAGGGGTATCTAAGTTTTTTCTGCAGTGGACAATTTTGTTATAAATATATGCGTAAGTGGGCCACATTCATTTTTCATTGAGATAATATATATATATATATATATATATAAATTTACAGTGACATGCAGCTTGTGCATCACGGACATAGCAATAAAACGCACTGTATTGTGTAGTGTATAAGTTTATCACAAACTCCACACTACTAAATGTCACAATATTAGGCAGTAGGAGTAATGTGCAGTAAGTGTGATATCACAAAGCTACAAAGTAATATAACTAACAGTAATTGGCTGGATTCACCTCTTTGAAAGCTACTTAGGCAACCAGTCACACGTCACACACACACCATCACACAGTGTGATACATCGTCACATACATAGAAAGAATCACAAAGTGTCACACACAATCACATACCTCCCTACATCTTCCCCCCATTCAATTAAGATGACTTTGGGGGAACTTGGGAGGTCAAGTGCTAGAGCACTGTCTCTCCTCCAGAGTTTGGGAGGTCAGAGTGTGTGTGCTACCATGCATGCATACTGAAAGTGTCAGCGCTACTGCGTTTGTCTGATAAGTAGGACAGAGGTAGAGCTAGGTGGGACGGTAGGACAGACCCTGCAAATTGGGACTATCATGTGCAAAGTAGAACAGTTGTGGGGTATCATAGATTGTCACACACAGCGTCACATACACACAATTACACAGTGTCACACACCGTCACATAAACACAAAAACACATGGTGACACACACACACTGTCACATACATTCACAATCACATACACACAAACACAATCACACAGTGTCAAACATCGGTGAGGGGACTGTAAAAGAACCACCAAGAACATGATGGCCTAGGAACGTAGGTCCAAACAAGCCATTGACAGTGGCAGGAAATTCTGAAGGACCATCTGTCACCCATCCTGCCTGTGGTGAGTACTACCATCAGGTGGTACGGACAATCATTCACCCTCCCCCTGTAACCCATCATCTGAACTAATAAGGAAGACAGGAGACTCAGCACACCGTTAAAGGGAGTTTAATCCACCAAAAAACAACTGTTGAAGAAAGCTCATTAGTGGGCTGAAACGTTGTTGTTTTTTGGTGGATTAAACTCCCTTTAACGGTGTGCTGAGTAGGAGACAGGAGGTCTTCCTTATTTGATTTATGGGCGTGAATGACTCGTTGCACCCGGCATTTATATTAGCGTGCAGGCCCATCTATACGTTCTACCATCATCTGAGCTGTCATTGCAGAAACGTTTGCCATGAATGATGCAACGTGGGCACATAGCTGCATTTATTTGTAGAGGTGTACGGGTGTGTTTGTATGTGTGGGTGTAGTGCAAATGGCATTGATGTTAAGCATATGTATAGAACTAGAACAAGTGTGAATCTACCCCATTGATTCTCCTGATCATAGTGATGGTTGGATGGAAGGTCTAAAGAATAATCAAATCAAGCAGATGTTTTCCACACCAGTTAAACAAGGGGCTATGTGGTTTTCCTTCCCCTTTTTAAATGGTTTGATATATGTATTTATTTTATAACAGTTCTTGCTTCTGTGGTGTAAGAGGTATATCCTCTTTCCTACAAAATATAAATCAAGAGTTGCATAACAGAAAATTAAATAGAATGGAAAGTTTTGTAAAGAATACTTAATGGAGGTTATGCTGTCCCTGGTGGCAGAGTTAGTCGCAGACAGAAAATGATTTTATGGACTTTGTAATTTTGGGTCGTTGTGCACAATTGCTGTTTTTACTCGTCTGCAGAGTATCGCTTTAGCAGTTTTTTTGGAGGGCATAAGAAAGTCTTTTTTTTTTACATACCATTATTTTGATCATATCAAATAATTTACCAAAAAAATAAATAAATCATAAAATATGATGGCAAATTTAAAAAATAAACACTTTTTATAAATTTTATTTTATAATAAAAAAAAAAACATGCTAAATACATTGTAATAATTGTCCTGAATTTAGAAATACCCCATGTTATTAACTTTTTTTTATTTTTATCATTACTAGGCAATAAGTAAAAGTAGTGCTTTGCTTTTTGCTAACCATTTTTTTCTGAATTTCCTATAGTGACATTAACCATAATGTTATTCTTTTTATTTTAATAAAAATCTGGGGGTATATTTCTTGATCTATATGTTTGGTGACTACTATTTTGGTTGAGAGGTTTGTTTAAGGCTGTGTAATTTATTTTAGAAAATAGAGTAGACAAATGATTTTATGGTGCATTTTTTGTTTTCCCATCCTTACATGATCTAGATCATTTTTGTTGTAATTGAGTCACTGTTACATTGCTGCTTATTTCTCCATGTGATTTCACTTCTGGTAATGACACATAGACACTTTGAAGCAACATTAACTGAAAGATTAGTGTAGCAATGAGTGATCAAAAGCAGAAAGAGGAATCTGGATGCAAAATACAAATGATGACATTTTTAGTACAATTTGGCTTTCCCATGCATGTGGAATGTTTAAACAATGTGGGAAAGTAATACTGCTATGGAAATAGGGGTTCTAGAAAAAAACAAGAGTAATAGCTGCCAGTGAAACCACGGATCAGTTGGTATTGTGCCAATGCTTGTAGATACCTATTACTGAAAAAACACTAGTACAATGATCCAAACAGTCACCTAGAACAACAATGTCCTTGTTATGTCAAATATGTCAGACAGCAATCACTGAGGGTAGAGATGTTTTTATCTCTTATACTGTAATTTTCCATATCACCAGCATGATATTTTTGCCCTACCAGAAGCCCACCAGAATCAAGGGAATTCTAATAGAAACACAGTGAACACTATATTCCATGTGTGTATTTAGACAAAGGTTTACTAAATATACCCCAATACTGTATATCCATACATGGCACTTTAGAAAATTTTACAAATCTCCGAAATGTGGCTACTTAATATCACTGAATTAAGGTTAGAATTGGCTGTTTGGACTGTTCAGAAACCAAAGCATTGGAGGCATTCAGATCGGGACATTCTCTCTATGAAAACCATAGATTTTTGGCTAACCAATGTGCGCGAATCATCCCTGAACGCGCTCCAAATTCGGTTAACCACCTGCTGCACAACTACGATACCTAAGTAACTAGACCTCTCTTCCTGCCTTTTCATCATATGGACATGGAGCCATTCATGGTTGTTCACCATCATGGTCAGTTGCTAGTCCATGTCATCACGCTGCGCACCAGCAATTGGAGCAATCAGTTCAAATGTATGGTCATCTGAATCCTGAACTATGGAGATGAAGAAGAATGCATTGTTAATGTTGAGTGTATACAGTTGTGGAATTTCACATCAACTTTTGCATTGTGCTTCATTCATGAAAGAAAGAATGGCATGTAATGATGAATGGAATTCCTAAGTTAAGTCCATAGCAGTCTCAATTATAATCAGAGCTGCTGATATTGATAATGTTTCAAATCAGCTATTTTGGTCATAACTTGCACTCTCTATTCACAATTCCATGTTTTCCCTCTTTTCATGAATCAAGCCCTATCTGTTGCACATGTTTCTTCTACAGGTAACATGCACATGTATTTGTATGTTTGACTTACCGTAGGCAGATGAAGAAGTAGTTGACACAGAGGCCAGCTGAGCAGTCAGACCTGTTGTAGTCCAAGGAGTAGATGAGAGTTCTTCTGTCCTGTGCAGGCCATGGGGCCTTATCATCAGATGTTGGTGGGGGTTGAGGAGCCACAGCACCAGATGCTAGGAGGAAAGTGAGAGAACAGTGTTAATTCATATCAATTCATATACATAACATACCAATGGATGTTCTATACTTATGACCATGCAAGTCTGTGTCAACTGTCCCCTTAACTTCTTTGACTGTCTCAGGCACCATGACCTGCAGTAGCTCCTCCTTGAAATACAGCAGGTCAGCTGGCTCAAAAAGGTCTGGCAGCGGCGACTGCCTTGGAGAGCTTCCGCTTCATCTGCCTCTTGATGGCAGAATACCTGAAATATAAAAGTGGAACATTGCTATTAGTACACTGTCACTAATCATCTGTACATTTTATCCCATTCTCACATATACCTGTCTATCTCTATTGCACATATTGATAGACAAACCGATGTACATGTGTTACCAGAGATGTACAGTACTACTGATACACAGACATTACATTAACATGTTTTTATAGAACACCAACAATTTACTTAGCGCTAGGTAGAGAGGTACACGTTGATGAACAAGAATAGACTGATACATGAGATATAGAGCCCTGTTTGAAAATTTACAATCTAGAGGGAGTGGAGCGCATAAGACACATAATGGAATGAAGAGATCAACGGGAAGGGGATAGTAGTAACAGTATTAGGGATGGTTGGAGCTAGGTGGGTTTGGTCAGAGTTTCCTATTACAAACAGTGTTTGAGGGCATTAAGATTGGTTAGATGTTAATTAACAGGTAATAAAGAGTTGAGTTTTCAGGGACTTTTTGTAGGTTGATAAAGAGGCAGAGAGCTGGAAGCTCTCAGGAAGGGAGTTCCAGAGAGAGGAGGTAGCTCGGGCAAAATCTTGCAGGCATGACTGGAAAGAGTTGATAAGGTTGGAGGAGAGTCTAAGTCCATTTGAGAAGTGCAAAGGTCATACATGGCAGTATTGTTTTATAAGGGACACAATGTGGCAGAGAAGTGTAGGGGTATATAGACATTGATATATACAGCTACTTTGAAGTGCAACTCCCATGCTGTGTTTCCAATGAGGCTTTTTAGGCAAGTGCCTTGGGCAACACTTGCCAGGGGCTGGATAAAAACATTGCTCCTTTAAAAAAACTAATTAAAAAAAAGCTTGCTGGCTAGGGAGATCAAATGATCTCCCCTCCGCTCTCTCTGCATTCGAGCAGGCAGCATGATGTCTATATGCTGCTCAGGTGCACAGATTTCCTCCCATGCTGTATCTCCCACTCCCTGAGAGTGCTCCGAGGCAAGAGTGTTGGCGATTACGTCACCTGCTGGCACTCAACCTTCAGACCACATGGGGAGCATGAGTTACAGCATGATAGGATGTCTGCCCAGCTGCCTATCAGTAGATACCAGGGAACTTCTGGCTGGGTAAAGTTCTGGGTCATGTCCTGCATGTTCAATGTGGGTGATCGGGCATGTCCTGGGGGGCAGGGGGAAGTCAATGTGTCAGTAATGTGGTTTCTGGGACATTATCTACCTTTTCCTCAAAGTAGAATTCAAATTAAAAAAAATATGGATAAATAGAACAATTTATGGGGAGGATGAATTTAGTGGTGCCTAAGGCAGCACAAAACCAAAATGCACCACTGCTCCCATGACCCTTAGCTACTTACAGCATTAATTTGTATATATTAAGTGATGCAATTTTCTGCTTGCACACCACTTTTCCAGGTAAACTGCTCTGCACAGTTACAGTTCTCTACACACAACTTTGCAACTTCTCCATGTGTGGCAGCCATTATAACATATGCAACTTTACCCATAAGTGTATATTCCTAGCTATGCTTCCTCTGGCTTGTCTTAGTTAGTTTCTGCCCCTGTCACACGCTTGTAATGTTGGCACAGCTGGTGTACCAATGCTACATTCTCCTCCGCTGAGAAACGCTCAGGCCTTAGGCCTTGACTTTCATCCTCTTCTGCTATTACTGTCCTGGTCACCATCTCCTACTTGGCTTGCCATTTTGATTAATTTCCATACAACAAAGATGGGAACCGGCTGGGCTCGTGCTGTGTGACACCTGCTGTTCATGGCTGGCCACTCCTCTCAACATACAGATCATAGAGTTGAGGAAAAGTAGTGGGTCACCTCCATGAAAAAAATAAAAGAAGAAACACAGCTCCAAGTTGTTGCTGTGCATAAACATTTAACCCCTTAGTGACATGACTGTTTTGGCTTGTCCGACGCTTGGTGACATGGGCTGTTTTAACATTTCTGAGGTGTTTTGCTGTAATTTATTTCTGTCTCATTTAGTGTACCCGCACAAACTATATATCGTTTTTATCGTTATAAGAAGGGCTTTCTTTTGATACCATTATTTAGCATATAATTTGATGTAAAAAAAATAATAAAATATGTCAAAAAAATGTAATTTTTTTTTTTTTTTATGACTTTTATTTGAAAAATCGTATACTCATGTACAAGAGACAACAAACAAACACTGCTAAAAAGTTTCTAATATATGTCCTGAGTTCAGAAATAGCCCATGTTTTATGTTTTTGTTTTTTTTTATTCATGTTACAGGGCCAGAACTATAAGTGGTGCAAAGCTATTTTAAAATCCTTTCTTTCAAAATTAGCGATAGTGACATTGTAACACTGATTTCTGTACTAAATCCATGAATGACCCCCAACATGTACATATTTTTGAAAACTAGACCACTCAGGGCATTTAACTTGGGGTATTTTGACACATTTCATGTAGCCATTTTACCACCAATCTATGCCAAAGTTTGCAGCAAAAAATCTTTTTTTTTAATTTTTCTGTAATAAATTACAGTACAAAAAAAATTAACCCCTAAAAAATGCACAAACAGCAAAAATAAATGTTCTGATGTGCACGATCACTGCTTATGCAAGATCAGTGGCAGGGAAGGGGTTAAACGCAGGGAATTGCTTTAATACATTTTTTTTTATTGTTTTATTATTTGTGTGTTGTGTATTTATTGTTTTTTTTTTTAACTTTTACTTACTTTTAGAACTTTGATCTGTCTCTCTCCCTCACTAAAAAAAAATGTGAGGAGAGGGAGGCAGATCATAACTGGTCAGATCAATATAGAGTTAATATTGATCTGACCAGTCAGTGGGGATGTTCAGCAGAACATCCCCACTGCCTGTCAGTGTGCCTGGCAGTCACTGATTGCCTCTGTGAAGAGGCAATCGTGTGACAGCCAGAGAGCACAGGAAGCAGGTACTTCCTGCCTCCTGTGCTCTTGCCCTTAGAAGGGCAGCGCCATCTTGGTCACCCAGTGATGCTCTCCGGATCGATCGAAATGCCGACGGGCATTTTTTTTTAGCATTGTACGATGCTTCCACACGGAAGCATCGTTACAATGCGGCTTGAGCACTGAAAGCGGAAAAACTCCGCATTCAGTGCTCGTTTTGACACAGGACGGACTAGGTCCGTCCTGTGTCACTAACGCCTCGGCACACAGGACGGACCTAGTCTGTCCTGTGTCGCCAAGGGGTTAATAAAGTAAACATCACAACTAAATAGCAATATTGTGAGAAACACCCAGTTGGGCAGTAAAGCCTATGCGTTTCGCACCTGAGAGCTGGCGCTTCTTCAAGGTGACCTTGATGAAGCACGACCTCACAGGCGCAAAACTGGTCATGCATTTTGGAACTGAATATCCTTTAAAGGTGGGACCAGTCTGATATGCTAATGGAAAGTTCCCCTCTGTAGTTTATTTTATCATCCCATCCCGCAAGGCAGTGTCTTTTAGCTCTGTCCACGATTAATTAGAACAGTGGCAAAACTCATATATTACTAGATGAAGCTAAACACTGATGTTTGCATTTGCTTACTTAGTTAACTTTTTACCACATAGACCCACCATCTTACATCATGGAAAGTCCTGTCTTTCCTGTTAAAAGCCTGCCATCTACTAAAGGCCTTAAAAAAACTTCACTTTTCTGATTTCTTTACTTGAAAAGTACATTAACTCCCATTTATAGTGGTAATGATAGCAAATGCTGCATTGGATACCTCGGTCTAATTATTGAGGAACATCTTTTTAATGCTGCTTCTGGGTGTATCATAAATTTCAAACTCTTTTTTTCACCCCTTTATCCGTGCTTCTCAACTTTGGGGTTGCTTACCAAAGGGTAATATGTGATGTCTCAAGATGATATGTGAAACAGCAAAGAGCAATATGTGACATCATTAAATAATGTACTTTCTCTGGAGACACGTGTTGTCCTTTCCAACTGAAAGAAAATGGAGCAAACCGAACAAAGGGACGCGTTTATACTTTATTGTTCCAGTGACAGGCTGACAAAGTTACTGTT
Source organism: Pelodytes ibericus (assembly GCA_036172795.1). Lineage (NCBI taxonomy): Eukaryota > Metazoa > Chordata > Amphibia > Anura > Pelodytidae > Pelodytes > Pelodytes ibericus. Next base: position 88,675,406 of record CM069861.1, read on the forward strand.
AGTAATTGCTGGGAAAGGAAAGGACAGGAACTTCTAACATGCTTGATAGAGTGTATTTATCTATCTACAGTCAGGCAGGAAGGGCAGAGTGAGACTTTGAAGAAAATTTAAAGGGACATGATGTCAAAAAGGTGGTGAACCCTGAGGTAGCGTTTCCAATGAGTGGGGTATATTGGACTACAGATGCCCTTCCAATCAAATAATCTGCAAGGTGTGCCACCAGGGCCGTCTTTAACGCGGGGCAAACGGGGCAGCTGCCCTGGGCCCAGTTACTCCTGGGGTGTCCAAGGCAGCTGTCCCGTGGGCCCCCAGCCCCTGCTTGCCCTGTTCATAGCGCATTGCTCTGGTGAACGTTTTTTTTCCGGGAAGCCGCATACGCTGGATGCGACGACCGGAAAAAAAATAAATAATAATTGACACCGGATGTGACATCACGTCACATCCGGTGACTGTTTCCCTCCTCTGTGCAGGAGGGAAGACTGCACGGAGGAGACGTCCGGCCGCGGACACAGAACAGAAGCCAGGCGGGTAAGTACTAGGGAAGGGGTGGAGGAGGGAGGAATATAACAAGCACGGTAATGGCACAATATTACAGGCATCTGAATGGCACAATATTACTGGTATCTGAATGGCACAATATTACTGGCATCTGACTGGCACAATATTACTGGCATCTGACTGGCACTATATTCAGTGCTGTATTTACCGCGAGGCATCCTAGGCGGATGCCTAGGGCGGAAAATTTTTGGGCCCCCAGCACTGAAAAGAAAAAAAAATTTTTTTTTTTTTTTTAAAAATAAAAAAAAACGCGGCCCTTTAAAAAAAAAAAAAAAAAAAAAAGACCGCGCTTGCAGGCAGAGACGGAGATGAGAAGGGATCGGAAGATCCCCCCTCACCATCGCTCTGCCTGCCAGGCTGCACGGGGAGCCGAACAGGCAGCACAGAGAAACCTCCGTGCTGCCTGTTCGGCTCCCTGTGCAGTGTGCCGACACGGAAGTGCCGACAGTCACGTGACGGGCGCGCTGACGTCATATGCGCGCCCGGTCATGTGACCTGTCGGCACAATCGCCGGGAAGCCGAACAGGCAGCATGGAGGGACCATGCTGCCTGCCACTAGTCACCAGGAAAAGGTAAGTGCTGGTGGGAGACTGTGTGTGTGTGTGTGTGTGTGTGTGTGTGTGTGTGTGTGTGACTGAGTATGATGGGAGTCAGAGTGTGTGTGATGGGAGACAGTGTGTGTGACTGAGTGTGATGGGAGTCAGAGTGTGTGTGATGGGAGACAGTGTGTGTGACTGAGTGTGATGGGAGTCAGAGTGTGTGTGATGGGAGACAGTGTGTGTAACTGAGTGTGATGGGAGTCAGAGTGTGTGTGATGGGAGACAGTGTGCGTGACTGAGTGTGATGGGAGTCAGAGTGTGTGTGATGGGAGACAGTGTGTGTGACTGAGTGTGATGGGAGTCGGAGTGTGTGACTGAGTGTGATGGGAGTAGGAGTGTGTGACTGAGTGTGATGGGAGTGTGTGTGTGATGGGAGTATGAATGATGGGGCATGTCTTAGGTGTGTAACGTGGGTGTGCAGCTTGGGTAGGGGGGTGCCCGGATTTTGTCTGCCTAGGGCAGCAAAAAATCAAGATACACCACTGACTATATTACTGGCATCTGACTGGCACAATATTACAGGCATCTGACTTTCACAATATTACTGGCATCTGACTTTCACAATATTACTGGCACAATATTACTGGGCTCTGAATGGCACAATATTACTGGGCTCTGAATGGCACAATATTACTGGCATCTGACTGGCAAAATATTACTGGCATCTGAATGGCACAATATTACTGGCATCTGACTGGCACAATAGCACAGGCATCTGAATGGCACAATATCACTGGCATCTGATTGGCACAATATTACAGACATCTGACTGGCACAATATTACTGACATCTAACTGGCACAATATTACTGGCATCTGACTGGCACAATATTACTGGTATTTGACTGGCACAATATTACTGGCATCTGAATGGCACAACAATTAAGGCATCTTAATGGTACAACAATACTGGTATCTTAATGGGCAAATTGGCTGGGGCATCTTAATTGTACAATATTACTGGTATCTGAATGACACAATAATACTGGCATATTAATGGGAAAAATGTCTGTGGCATATTAATGGCAAAATAATACTGGCATATGAATGGCAAAATAATACTGGCATATTGATGGGCACATTGACAGTGACATCTTTGATGGACAAATGGTGGCATATTTTAACAGGCAAACTGTCTGTTGCATATGCAATGACAAAGTAACTGTGGCATGTTCTGTGGGGGAAAATAACATGTACTATGGGGGAAAGTGGCTTTTTTCTGCATGGACAGTTCAGTGGAACAAAGTGAAACTGTGGTATGTTCTGTGGGGCACATTTACACTGTAGCATGCCAAATTGTGTGGGTTCAATATGAGTGCAAACCATGTACTGTTGGTGCAATATATGTGCATGACAAGTGCTGTGGGTGCAATATAGGTACATGACAAGTGCTGTGGCTACTCTATGGGGCTGTGTTAAGTCCTTTAGGTGCAATGTGGGTGCAGAAAAAGGGAATAAAAACAAGAAATGCAACTTTTCAATAACATTTTTATTACATATGAAAATAGTTGAATATAATATTAAGTTCATATAAGTATAAATGCAACTAGTGTGAGAGTGCGAGATGTGTATAGATATTTATAAATATATATGATCATATGTAAGTGATCTCTAATATCTGTGTATATTTTTGTAATTTAGGTAATGAGTAGTTGTAGTACAGTGTTGCATAGTAAGATGGTATACATATTGCAGCCATATATACGCATTTTTATCCAAATATACATTTTGTACACTGTAATTATACACGTAATATACACATTTTATACAATAAAATAAAAATACTCTCTGCAAGAAAAGTCCAATTGTGTGTGTGCTTATTTTATGGGTTTTTTGTGTGTGTGTGTGTGTGTGTGTGTGTGGGGTGGGGGGTGTAACATTGCGATGGATGGCGTGATTGCATGCAGGGCAGGGTGCAGGGGGCCCAAGCAAATGCTTGCCCCGGGTCCTATTAAAGACGGCCCTGTGTGCCACCCGTCAAAGGACTACTCAATAATGCTACCAACATGCAGAAAGACCAGATAAAAGGTTTTTTTAGTTAGTTAGATGCATCACTTTGCTATGTCTCTAGCAAAACCAGTTATCTGTTTTAATAATTTTTTGGAGGATTTCTTTGCCTCAACTTGTTACAGTATCTTAAAATAAAAATGGAAAAAGAACTTTATGTAGAATGTATCAACAATCAAATAATCAATATGATCAAAATGGCTAAAATATCTCCAGATTCTAAACAATAAAGTGCAAAAGTGCAATGTAATAAAGAAAACTGCATATGAGAAAACGTATTTAGAATCTGGAGATATTTTGTTCATTTTGGTGTTTTGAGCACATTTTTGATCATTGTGCTGATACATACATTCTACACAAATGGGTCAATTCACTAAAAGGGGAGTTGCAGGTGAATTGAGGTGAGATGAACATTTCATTTCAGCATTTTAACTCTACATTGTGCAGGTATACACCTGGCTAGTTTCACCCGCTAACTCACCATTAGTGTCCCAGCACAATGCATAGCTAAACTGGTGAGGTTAAATGTTCATCTCACCTGCAACTCACATTTTAGTGAATAGCCCCAAAACGTCCTTGGAGATTTTTTTTCTCCATTTTATTTTTTTGAAATGTATTTCTTATAGTGTCCATACACTGCGCACTGGTGAAAACACCGCTGCTGGTGTAAAGTGGTCACAATGCCAAGCGAACATTTTATTTGAGTTGTGATTGGTTTACTCACTAAACCATTTTTTGGGGTTTTTTCTGTACATAGTAATTTAGGCAGCACTTAGGGTTGCCACCTTTTCTTCAGAAAAATACCGGTCTTGGTACTTTCTCCACAGACTTGACATTGGCCTGATGCCAATTTATGACCCGCCTGCCAGTCAAATACCGGCCAGGTGGCAACCCTAGCAGCACTAGAGATACAAAAGGGGTTAACGTTTAGCAAAGCATAGATATTATTACATTACCTTTATATTTTATACTTGTGAGAATATCCTAAAGCAAAGATTGGAATTAAAATGTATATGAAAATATGGCATTCAATGAAATTTGAATCAATTAACTAGACTGTACGTACAGATTGCTAGGTAGGTGGGGAAGTGGAGAGGATGGGATAAGGGGGTGGGACTCTTCACGTCATGGGTATTACTCTGCAGCATAGCACATAAAAACTCCAGACTGATGTATTTATTCTTGCCAATTGCACTGAAATCCACACTCTGCAGCATCAGACATTCAGCCAGAGGGAGTCTGAGGCTAATTGTGCTCTAAAGCATTCACCATTTGGGAACAAGATGAATAAAAGAATTGCACTCTGTCTAGGATTTATCCTACTGGCTTTTATCTTACCCAGCCAGGTGAGTTTAAATACAAAGTTTATGGTTTAACACTGAAGTAGTGTTAATAATTGAATTACTAATTATTTTAACATAATGGGGGGAGACTGACTGTGGCATAAACAGATGATGTGAAAATGTTTTTCATTCTACACAAATAGTTTATTGGCTAAATAGTTATTAGGTGCACATATTTAATTTGTGAAGAGAAAATGAGAGTCAAACTGGGGAAAATCATTATTCCAAAAATGTATCATGTAACATATTTTCTTTTGTTTCTAAACTATTAGTTTTGAGAAATGTATTATTGTATTGCACGATCTGTATTTTTATATATATATATTTTTGTTGTTGTTCTATTTTGCAATTTGAAATAAAAACAAGATCAAGTGGTTATTTAAATAAAAATACAAGTTTTTTATGCAGAGCTTGATTATTTGTTTATATGGGTTAGGTTATGAGATTTAAAAATATCTACAATATTTGAATCTATATCTTCATTGCACTCTATATAGTATGTATTATTTGTGTCTGTATACACATGTTTCTATATATTTGCCCGTATACAAATGTGATATGAAACATTTAGTGCACATTCACATAAACGAAGCAGTAAATAGTTTAAAAGCTGCACATTAACACCTGTCTGCAATGAAAAACTGGGGATTTTGTCATTTTAAATTTACATATAATTCTACATGAATGCACAGTTTGTCAAGGTATAAATCGATAGATATATTGTTCTAACCTGTATTCTGCTTTTATATATTCATTTTCATAATTAAGTTAATTATGTGAGGAAAAAGGGGACTTTTGTGAAGAGTTGTAGTATCTTTATTGGAAATCTTGAATACTTGGATGCTTGTGATACGGTTCGATAGTTTTGTTGAAAAACAATACCTGCTCTATTGTACGTGTATATATCAGACTGCGGATACATTATTGCCTGAAAAATGAGACTTTACTGAGGAAAGCTTTGTTCTTCATGGTTTATAAAAGTTACTGAACAATATTCTAAATTAAATACACACTATAAAGAAAGTAGCAAATAGCCACAATAATCCAGATAGCCATATAATTTCTGTTATCATGTCATGTATCAAATCATATTTTTTTTATAATGTGTACTTTTTAACGGTACATTACTTCAGAAACTCCTGTTGGTTTAAAAAACAAAACACATTTCTTTAACTGAAAATATTTTAGCATTTTTGCACACAGAAGTAAACAAAAGTATAATGGTTAATTGTAATGTATCCACACTTTGTTTGTTTTAGGCGGAAGAATGCAGTTTATAATTTATTTTTAGAAGTTAGAACAGATTATTAAAATAAAACAAACAAAAATCTCTCAGATGTTGTTAACCACTTAATGTGTAGGTGGATAAACAATTCATTCACTTTCAGTCAGGTATGCCTTGAATCCTGGCATACTGACCTTCACAATTATCAAAAATGAAAATCATTGTAAACGTATCTAAAGTTATATCATATATCCATGCAATTTTTTTTTTTTAAAATCTAAGAAATTCTCTGAATGATCTGCCACAGATAACATGCTACACATTATGTGAATAGTTACTTCTGATATTGTATATTGTCATTGTATTTGAGGTACCAGTTCATAATATGCCCCCATTACCATTTCCTGGTACCTGAATACAAACAAAATACTAGGAACACTGGTAATGGTATTGCACATTGTGTTGTTTGCTGGCTCAGTCATGTTTTTAAGTTTAAAATAGAAGGATACTCTATGGCCTAAATATTCACTCATAGTAGAATGTGGTTTGGGGATTGAAATGCAGAGATTTGGCCAGGTCATGTAATTCTCAACTTGTGTGAGTGAACTCAAGTGAAGTCTAGTGAATAATTATTTATTTTGAAACACTGTATTAATGCAGTAAAGCATTTTGAGATCATTCTTGCTTGAAAAGAGGAACTGCCACACCCAAAGTCTTATCTCCGAGAACAAATTAGAGGAGAGGGAAAACTGCATGAATGCAAGCTTAAAATATATTTTTATTTGCCAATTTGTATCTGTTTTATTAAAATTGTATTAATTTTAATCATTTTCATTAATGATCCTTTCCTTTAGGTGCACTGTCAGAGTACTACTTCTATGAAGCCCAACGTTACAAGTTCAACATCAGGAAGCAATAATACATCTGTATCAACTGCCGGTGGGATGTCACATGTCACAACCCCAGCGAATGCTACCACCATACATGGGCATGGAAATTCTTTGTACGCTTTTTCTAGCCTGTTTCTTAGCCTTGTCTCAGTCTCCGTTTTACACCTTTGCTGTTAAGAGACCATGGCCTAAATGCAACAGTAACACACTCTACCGCCACTTCTGCTCTCCTCTGCTATATCTGAGTGTGTCACCAAACACATCATGGAGGAACATAACGAATCCCTGGACCAGATCAAGTTTATTATTAATATCCAGCCTACAATATTTTGACTGAGAGACTTACAAACTGAAGCTTAACTAGCTGAATGATGTGACAAGGCTCTCAATCACATAAGAAGCACAAAGGTGCCTCCAACATCAAGTCCACCAAGAATCAAATTTCCTCAATGGAAGAAAAAAGAGACACTATCCCAGTGTGCCATCAAAAACATATTACATGGACACACTACCACACTACGCCGTTGCTGTAGAGCAGATGGGGGCCAACTATATTCTGGGGGAAAAAAAACTAAATTTGCAGACGGTTTTGCTCATAGTCAACCAAATAGACATCAATGTTTAAATGACAAAAGAAGTTAGTGTAATACATTTATAAGCATTTATCTAAATAAATTAGTAAGAGAAAAAACATTTTCTATTTTCTTTCAGTTGTTCAATGGTATTTTCCACTGGCATCTAAAGTACCTCAGGGTATCCATTTGCAATGATCACTTTATGAATAGCAAGCCACACACATATAAGGCAGGCGGAAGAATGATGTTTTAAATATATGGGGGGTGCCATTTTAGGCTCACATTAGGAAACCCCTTAACAAACACCCATTTAAATATGATAATGACAGAGGCCATCCTTCCACACAACTATAGTAGGCCTCTCTTCCAGCCAGTCTGCAGTGCTTCATGGCATTTTTAAAAATAAAGATCTGTCTTGCTTGTCAATGTTAGGCACTTATGGTTACTTTTGCTGATATCCTGGTGCATTAATGACTGAAACTAAAACAATCTCCTGGTTTTGTGAACACTGATATTTAGTAAGTAACAAATAACTTTTTCCTGATGTGTGAATTAACAATGAAGTTAAATTGACACTGAATGTAGACAATGTTCATATACTTGTTAGAAAATAAACGTTTCCATCTTGAGACAGGAGACACAACCGCATGAAAAATGGTTTTACAGCTATGTTAACGAGTAAATAATGCAAGCTGGGTTCTTGTGTGTGTAAGGGGTTTAATTTAATCACATTGGAATTATTTGGTTGTTGCACAGATCAAGAAAAATAGTTACACAAATATCCCACCATTTTTATTACTGCTGTTTAGTTTTTTTTATTTTCTTTTAACCCAGAAATGTTTTACGTGAAGAAAAATAATCCAATGAAAGAGGTTGTTGTTATTATATTTCTAATATTTCTAATATTCTAATATTCTGTCCAAACACTGATTGAAGTCTCAACAAAGCATAAAACAAATCTATTTCTTTGTTGAGTTTATCCACAGACCATGCTGTAATGCAATAGTTGTCACTAAATATGCCTGGACGGCATTGTCATTTCTCAATTGCCAACTGGTATGAGAAAAACAATGCTGACCATAATCATGGTGCAGGGATTTAAGAGCAGGCACTTAATCCATGGGTCTTTGGGTTGGATGTTCTGTTGAAATGAATGTGTATCATGTGCCAGGAAATGTGGAACCTTGCAATAATGGATAATCATTTTGTAAATTTAATTTAAACAAATAAAAACATAATCATAAAAAACATGAAAGATTATTATTTTGTTTACCACAAATATTCACATTACTTTTCCATTAAGGGGGGGAAAAAAGTCACACATTTTTTTGTTGTACCATGTTTTTATGTCTATGGTATCTGGTACATTTGCAAGACAAACCTCCTAACCTTTACCCTGGCAACAATGGATATTGGGGGTGTGGCTTCGGACGGTGAGTGTATAAAAATTATGACGTTTGGGTAACCATTTACACTGATAAAACGAGCTGCACCCATGTAAGCACATATACATTTTCATAGAATTGTTTCTGTTATTCTGTTGTGATGAAAAAATATTATCCAAATAATTTGTAGGAAAAATTATGAATGAAAAGATATAGCTTACAGTTACATCCTTACCATTATTATTATTACTAAACATTTGACTATATTCCCATATTTCAGTAACAATATTTATTATTACATCCTTTACCAAACTATCATTTGTTATGGTCAAATTACCACCTAAAACCCTTTTTACTGCTAATAAAACCATATTACCTTATGTATCAAATATTACCAAGTGCTTTCAAATGTTGCTGTATGAAAATGGGGAATATTCCTTTGGTTTAAAGACCAACACATAATCTATATTTGTATCTAACTTTTATTAGTAAAGTAACATACAGGGCATTGTTGGGAAGAGTGTGTACATATGGGAATGGCATGTTCTCTGTAGTTTACAATGTGAATGACTACTTTTATGTCTCTAGAGGAACCGTTCAGATTTTCATGTGGCCCACCAACTCATTAAAGAGTCCAATCTGTCTGATCGAGGTCTTACAGAATGCCGGGTCACTTGTTGCTAGTGCAGAGAGTGACCCTTGTTTTTGCATGGGATCAGTAGGGGGGACCTAGTTAAGGTCCTGCTGATCCCATGCAAAAATGAGGAACTCTCTCTATTTAAGGCCCCCCTGCAGATCCATGCAAAAACAAGGGTCTCTCTCTGCTCTAGCAGAGAGAGCCAGTCGCTGACCAGACAGCTGCCTGCTTCCCATGGAAGCATGGCAGCTGCCAGTCAGAGCATAAACTGGCGTGTAATCTCAAAAGTACATGCCAGTTTATCCTCACACTAGGGACAACTAACCTTTCACTTTTGCTTCTGTATTAGAAGCACAAGTGAAAAGGAAAGTTTAGTGTCCCTTTAAGAGGAAAAATAGTGATTAATGCATATACTGCAAAAGAATGCATGATTGTAAAATCTTAGGGAATTTATGAGATTATCAAGATTTGAAAATTAAACTATCGTTTGTCAACCAAAGGCCTAGGGCCAAGCACCTAACGTGTAATAAATCCATAGAATGTCTCACCATATATTGAAATTACGTTTAAGTCTGCAATACGTTTTTTGAAATATAGATCGATGGCTAAAACCCAACAAAAGAAAAACCTGCAGGAAATGGATGTGTCTTCAAAACCATGAAGTTTTAATGAAGATGGGTAAGGAGAACTGGGGGCTCCAGGGATAATTTGTGTGTTAGTTCTGGGTCTGTGATAGCCACTTTAGATGAAGCACGATGGATTACATTTAGGTAATGAAAGAACATACTAAAGTTAAAAATGTTAAATTATTTTGGGAAATTACATTTTATAAATTCTCCTGTACCATAGTACACTTGCAAGAATCCTAGACATTCAGGGCTTGTAAATACAGACTTTGTTATGAGGGAGGTTAAAAATAACATAGAAGTATCTGACATTGATCTTCTATAGACTTTATGTTTTTACAAAGTGTTTCCTATTCTAAAAACAGGAGGAACATCTGATAGACAAAGGTACACCAGTCTGTTTCAATTGGGTGTTGGGTGAAACATATTTGATATATTAGATGAAACCTAGATAAATTAGCAAAGGGGAATATTTTATGGAATAAATGTATATAGTTTATCAACACAAGTGTAAATTGTTTGGGTACTGAATATTATTATAGAATTTACTTTATTGGTAATAGTTTTATACATCACAATCAAATTTACTGTAAGTGAGAATGAGACTATAGGGAATTCTCAGGAAGATCCCAAAATCAGATCTCCGCTGATCTGATGATTGATGATCTGAATTGCACTTGTGCCAGCCAATGTGCCAAATTATCATCCCTACATTGTGGCAGCTGAACTCCAGATGAGTTTGGTTGACCGAAATGGTAGCCTTGGTACTCCCCTTAGACTTCTATGGTGAGGACTTAAGCTTATTTCAGGCCCATTTCAAGAGGACCTCAGTTATTATGGAAATAGCCAAAGTCTTTGCATAGAAGTAAAATCTTCCTGAAATGAAATAAAATATTATAAAATACAAACCTTAATCTTCTATAAGAGCAGTCTGTGTTTTAGAGAAACAGACCAAAAAGAATGTATACAAAATAGTTATTCTCCAACATTGGGTATTTGCATGATTACTAATAATATAAGATTGCGGTCATTGGTGTTTATACAACAAAGTTATCTTGTGAATAGAGTTCTATATATTTAGAACTTGTTTATCTTTAAATACATCTTTACTTGGTGTACTTTTGCATTGATTCCAATTTTCAGAATGCAATATATTTTTGACTGTCTTTTCTTGAAATCTAATTTTTTATGTCAGCTACAAAACAGCAGTGATATATAAATAAGCAATTAAAGGGTCACTCCAGGCCCACAATTCTATTTTTTGCCTTTGATGGACCATATAATGTAATTAAATCTGAGCAAATTTCAGTATTCTAAAATACTCGTAATGAAGGAAGAAGAAGGCATGTGTGCTATTGATCTTTTAAGTTAACTCGTAAGCTGTATTGTGAACCATGTTTTAGTCTTCAATGTGACTCCTTCAGGTGTTTTGTAAGTCATTTTGCACTTATTAAAAGCTTACTCTCATCAATATGCATTATGATAATTTTCAATAACAAACCCACAACTTGAAGACAGGCAGTTTAAATAACCTAGAGCCTGATCGATGTGATCTGAAGAGTTCATAGGACTGGGTGAATGGATAGAGGTGCAAAGCTAATAGTAAACCACTATTCTCCATAAGCATACAAGCATGTCAGCCTGTATGATCAGTGTATATTTAACCTTAGGCCTGGGGAGTTCAGAGGCATGGATGACCAAACAACCAGCATATAACAAGGACTCCTGGGTGATCTGTGTCTTTTTCATATGGGTTTCCATCTCTCATATGGGTTATTGACTGGTACATTTTCACTTGTGAGTGTCTAAGTCATGGTCTTAATAACTTATTTTGTTATATCCAGTATACTCTATGGGAATTGTACCACTCTCCTTTTGTTTTATGTTTTCAGGAGACTGTGGCTCTGAAGACTGTCACCATTGCATCCTTGCAAGATTCTAAACAAACATTGATTTAATAGCCTTTTGAAAGCCGTATCATTTATATGTAGAGAGATGAACATGTGTTGTTTATGAAATTGATTATTTATTCATAGGTTTCATTTTATTTTAGTTATTATATTTCACCTACCTTTGAGCGAGTCCAGTGTCCACTAAAGCACATTACCTCCTTAGAAACAGGATCATTTGCATCACTCACCCAGAAGAAAATACCACATACATTTGCACACTAATCCAATTGCTCTAAATGCAAAACACAAGATGGAGATCTCATATGCTGGTTTCACCAAACGTAATTGTGTAACTTCTGTTTAACTGTCACTATGGGCAGTCATCTAGACTCCAGACCCAGGTGAGATAGCATTTCATGTTTACACTTCTTTGGATCCAATACTGTGCACTCTCACTAGAGACAATTACAGTTCAGCTACTTTTACTGTTCAGTGAAGTCTCCTTTTAATGATATATTAATACAGGTGGAGGTTTGCAGTAAGCAGAATAGGCCAACGTTACAGTTTGGTTAGCATGCACCTGTCACTTTCAATACTGCTTTCTGGTTCTGTTTATTTTTTTTTATAACTGGCTGTATTTTACGTTTTTTTTTTTCCACAGGTCCCACAGAACATGCAAACTCTAATGCTAGCCAGATACATTGTTTACAAACTTACAAATACCATTTTGCCTATTAAGTAAGCTTCACTGTAATCTAGTTTGGTGACTCTCAATTTTAGATACTTTTAAGTATCGGTAGGTAAAAGCAAGGGCTTTCCCAGAAACAAGGTTTCAAAATAAACTGTTATTCAAATGAACATATTAATATACTTATTTCAATAAAAAAAATCAAGTATTTAAATAAACAACATGTAAAAAGAGAATATTAGAGTTGAAGGTATTCTGTGTTGGACAGCGCAAAGAAGTGTTTTATCGAGATCCATAGCTTGGAACAGTTCTTGTGCGTTTTGATTCATTATATTGTTCATTGTAAACAGAGCTGCAGCTAGCTCTTACAGCCCCAGAGGCACTTATTTGGGGCCTCTGCTGTTATGGGGCTTATTTTCTCACTCTTGGTCCCTGTGGTCTCTTCACTACTTCTGTCCATGCTACTGTAATTTTCCACCTGCTGAGCTGAAAAGTGGTAATATGGCTTCAAGCCCCACTCTCTGATTAGTCCTGTTCTGGAAGTGACACTAGAGAGCTGGCCAGAAGAGGCAGGGATCTCCAGCTCTGTTGTATGAGAGAGCGTCAGCCTAGTTATGTAGTTATCATTGCTGCACCCCCCAACTGATGACTCATCCTCATTACTGCACTGTATTGTTACTCCTTTCGTCTAGTATTCTCTTGTGGCATTCATCAGCAATTCCCATCCCACTGATCTAGGTTCTTTGAAAGGTAAGACTCAAGAATTGTGAGAATCTGCAGCTGGTGAATAAAGGAGAAAACAGGAGAATGGAGGGAAATTCCGTTCACTTCCTTATCAGATGTTTTTGAATTGAACTTCAAGGGGCCTTTTCACTAAACAGTGACCTGTGGTGAATTGACAAAGAAATAGCAAAAAGCAGTCAAAATAGCTGATTTGGAGTATTTTTCACCTTATGTTCCAACTTAAGCTATTAATGCCTAATTTTGGAATACTTTGACAATTCACCACACTTCACTGCATATTGAATTTTAACTTGCTTTCCAATTATTTTTTTTTAGGCTTTTGTTTACAACATAAACCTATTGGTGCAGATTTTTTTAATACTGTTATGCTTTTTGATAAAAAAATAAGAAAAAAAAATCACAGTTAGTTTACCTAGTCACTTGCACTATTTTCTTAAATGTTCCAGACTGTGAAAACAAGCACTTGAGGAACTAAGTTATTTTTTTTTTTTTTAACTTGATAGGTGCGAGAATTGGCTTGAAAGCATTAATATTCTTTATTAAAAGAGTTACAAATTGAGAATCAATGTACATTTTAACTGTTAATCATTATTTACACACTGAATACATGACATACATATATAATTTACACATAAATTTATCCCCACGTTTCGGGACGTTTAACCAAAGACCTCACAAGGGAAACATCTGTATCTGTTGGCTCAAAGATTCTGAAATTGTAGCAGATTATTTTCTGCAAAGATTAATTGTCTATTACAAGCAGACATATTCATGCTTTTCAGTTTAGACTGATGAAGGTCATGCTACTACATGATTACACATTCATTTTCCTTTCTGGCTTCTCAAGAATATTTTAACACTAGCATTTATAAAAAATAATTTGTACATTCCTAACAATGGCTCCTCCCTTTCCTCATTTGTAGATCTGACAAACAATGTGCAGGTCTGAGATATAGACAGCTGGGGTTGATAGAAAGGGAGAGAGGGAGAGAGCTGGGGAGATGAAAAGATGGAGAGACACAGCAGGGGGAGATGAAAAGGGGAGAGACAGACTTCTGGGGGAAATGAGAAAGGGAAGATGAAGACAGATGGGAAAGATGATGAGGGGGGGGGGGGGGGCAGTGGTGTATCTTGATTTTGTGCTGCCCTAGGCAGACAAAATCCGGGCACCCCCCTACCCAAGCTGCACACCCACGTTACACACCTAAAACATGGCCCATCATTCAGACTCACATCAAGCTCATACTCCCATCACACACACACTCCCATCACACTCAGTCACACACTCCTACTCCCATCACACTCAGTCACACACCCCTACTCCCATCACACACACTCTGACTCCCATCACCCTCAGTCACACACACTGTCTCCCATCACACACACTCTGACTCCCATCACACTCAGTCACACACACTTTCTCCCATCACACACACTCTGACTCCCATCACACTCAGTCACACACACTGTCTCCCATCACACACACTCTGACTCCCATCACACTCAGTCACACACACTGTCTCCCATCACACACACTCTGACTCCCATCACACTCAGTCACACACACTGTCTCCCATCACACTCACTCTGACTCCCATCACACTCACTCTGACTCCCATCACACTCAGTCACACACACTGTCTCCCATCACACACACTCTGACTCCCATCACACTCAGTCACACACATGTCTCCCATCACACACACTCCTACTCCCATCACACTCAGTCACACACACTGTCTCCCATCACACTCTGACTCCCATCACACACACACACATCCCATCAGCACTTACCTTTCCCTGGCAGGCAGGCAGCATGGTCCCTCCATGCTGCCTGTTCGGCTTCCCGGCGATTGTGCCGACAGGTCACGTGACCGGGCGCGCGTATGACGTCAGCGCGCCCGTCACGTGACTGTCGGCACTTCCGTGTCGGCACACTGCACGGGGAGCCGAACAGGCAGCACGGAGGTTTCTCTGTGCTGCCTGTTCGGCTCCCCAAGCAGTTTTGCAGGCAGAGCGTTGGTGAGGGGGGATCTTCCGATCCCTTCTCACCTCTGTCTCTGCCTGCAAGCGCGGTCTTTTTTTTTGTTTTTTTTTTTTTTAAAGGGCCGTTTTTTTTTTTTTTTTGTATTTTTTTTTTTTTTCAGTGCTGGGGGGCGCTGCCGCCCCCCAAAATTTGCCGCCATAGGCATCCGCCTAGGATGCCTCGCGGTAAATACAGCACTGGGGGGGGGGGTGAGAGACAGCTGGGGGAGATGAAAAGGAGGTGAGAAACAGACAGCAAATGGGATGAAGAGGAGGAGAAAGACAGCTAGGGGGATGAAGAGGAGGAGAAAGACAGCTAGGGGATGAAGAGGTGGAGAAAGACAGCTAGGGGGATGAAGAGGTGGAGAAAGACAGCTAGGGGGATGAATAGGTGGAGAAAGACAGCTAGGGGGATGAAGAGGTGGAGAAAGACAGCTAGGGGGATGAAGAGGTGGATAGAGATAGCTAAGGGAGATGGGCCCAGCAAATCCGGCTTAGCAGTATTTTCAAAAAAATCTAAGTATTTTGGGGTATAAAGTAAGCCATGTTTGGGTGTAGATTCGAGGGGCTACCAAAGATAGAATCCACCAGTCAAAAGGTCCAGTGGCACTCCAGAGAAGACTGTAGTAAAATAAATAAAAAAAATAGTTTTTTAACAGCTTTAAGTGTTTTCCTCTTTTTCTCCCACCTTGTATTTGCATGCATTAGTCTCTGTGTAAGATGCTGCTTTTTCACTTCAGAGTATCTCTACATTTTTTCTTCATTGGAGTGCCGCTGGACCTTTTGAATAGCTGAGAGTGAGTGGAGTTCCTCCCCATTTTATGACAGAGCACACATCAATGAGCTGACAATGTTTTGAAAGATATGATCAGCCCCGGGTGCCAACCATGCTGGGTAGACCACGGGTACCTTAAGATCACTATTTCTATTTCCTAATTCTAGCTTGTCTATGATGGACCCTTATGTGTTACATTTTTCACTTATTATTATTTTTTTTTTTTATAAACATACTTTATTAATTTTCCAATATAAAAATACAGTACAATCAAATATATTTAAAGTGCATAATACATTAAATACAATAGATACTTAATTCGCCCATTATTTCTGTGGCTCCCGGTTATTTATAATCTGACTGTATTTCTACTAAATGCTTCCTAACCATTTATGAACCCCTATCTATGTGTTTAGGGCCGTGGGTTTACGGTATCGTGTTTTCCTGCTGTATTTAGCTTCTCTAACTCTCCTTTACCCTCTCTGCTGGACTGATCTTTATAAGTATCCATTGCTCTAATCTCTTCATTCACATCATTCATGCTTCTCTTATTCCATTCTACTAACGGGCTGTTATCGAGGAGTGAGGTGAGGGGGTCCTGGTGGGCAGCTTCTTTGTATTTCCCCTAGGTCCAACGTGCTTTTTCAAAATTGTCGGAAGATGGACAATTTAGGGTTCGCTATTCTTATTCCACTACTTTAATCTTTACGGTCCCTCTATCAAGTCCCATTTTGCCCAGATCTTCTCGTATTTACTCCCTCCTTCCTCTCCTATTTTCATAAAAGTATTTTTCTGCTTTTGATTGAAAGTTTATTTGGGCTTTAACTTCTTCCCAACCTGGAGATTCTACTTTGTTCCATTTTCTAGCTATGGAAATCTTACATGCGATTATAATGTATATATATATAAAATCTTTTCATTTTTATTCCAGTTTGGAAGATCTATATGAAACAGAAAGTTCTGCGGGGTTAATGGACCTAAGTAATTAAATATTAGTTTTAATGTTTGCATTATCTTTGTTTTAAGCTCCCCCAGCGCCTCGCACTCCCACCATATATGGATCTGTGTCCCTTTTTGTTTCTTACATCTCCAGCATATCTCCTCTGATTCTACCGAGAACTTCGCAAGTTGTTCCGGCACCAGATACCATCTGTGCATTAGTTTGAAAAAATGTTCCTGACTATTAATACAGTGGACTGCCTTCCTTACTTCCCTCCAGGCTCTAAACCAGCACTGGGTCGTAAAGCTTGCCTTCATATCAAGTTCCCACAGTAAGATGGCTCTGGGTTTATCCGTGACATCCCCTCCCACCATAAATTTCTGCACTGTAGAGATCGGGCACTTTGATGAACTAGCTATAAGGAGTTTATCCCATTCCGAGACTTCTACAATAGCTCTCCCCAGCATAAAGGACTTTATCCTCAAGTATCTGAATATTTCTCTTTGTGATAGTCCATATTTATAACTCAGGTCCGGGAAAGGCATTACATTGCCTTGGAGCATTAAGTCCTCAATTTTCTCTATCCCTGCGGTCTTCCAGCTAGTCAGGTCCATGTCTATTATACAGGATGTTAAAATCTGTATTGGTGCTGCCATTGAGATCAAATTTTTAATCTTTCGCCTTTTTTTAATCTTCTTTATATTCTGTGTGATTTCTCTTACTGATTTAGGTTTTTCTACTGCTCCTCCCCAGAATTCCTCCGGTAACCACATCAGTGTTGTTAGATCTAAATTGTTATAGTAAGTTTTTTCTATTTCTATCAAGCCCGTAGTTTTTCACTTATTATGACCAACCACTATTACTAAAACTCTCTTTTTCGTGACATCACATCAGACTACTTCAATTCATTCAATGTTCCTCACTGGCTGTAACTAGTATAACACCTTTATTTGTCTACAATAGTAAAGTCTGTAAGTCAGTAGAGATATATTTGAAGATCAAGCGAACTGACTTTTCGATTTGTTGTACCTCTTGATCCTTATGTGAAGCATAGTTTTTTCACCTCATTGTGTCCAGCAATTTGATGACGTGTTGGCATATATCTCGGGTGGGACAACTTTGTGGTTGGTTTTCAATAATTAATGTTCTATGAAGAACCACTTACATACTTTCAAAAGTGGTTGTCCATGTTATTGACTTCTTTTCCCCACTGATTTATACAAATTGGTAGAATTTGGTTGTTTAGGAAGATTAAGATGGTTTACAATACAAGAAATTGAGACAGGAATTTCATACTTTAGGCCAATGTAGCCGAGTTGGAAAAATACTAAAAATTCCCATTTAAGTTCTGTTCAATTCTCTCTTTATTGAGTGGACTCTTAAGTAATCATTGCAATAAATGAGAATGTGGGTGAATTCCATCTCCTGAGAAAGTCCTGCTTACACAAAACCATTGATAGTGGTTTGGAGTGTCTGACAATCTGAAAAGATGTCTAGAAACCTTTTACAATCAACATTTTCTGGCTCCACTTAATTTCCCCAGGACTTTGTTTTCAATGCAGTTTGCACTGTTTGTTGTCAGTGTTTTGTGTTTATAATCTTTTGTATTTTAAAACATATATATATTTTACACTAAGCTTGTGTTCTTTCCATATATTGGTGATCCTTGTTATGAGTGGTAAGAGAAAAAAAAAAATCACATATATTTGTATGAACTATTGTGAGATGTATGTATAAACACCAAGCAAGTATAGTTATCATTTGGGATACTTAGATTGTTGCATTTATGAAACACTTTAAATGTTTTTTTTTTGTCCTTCCCAGGCTCCGACCAAATTCTGGAAAGCTATGTAGTAGGATCAGTAAAACCCACTAACCTGATATTTGTGAAGAAAGTAAGCAACTATAAATTACAGATATTTAATTTATAATGAATACATACATATTTATAATTATTTAACTTTAATGTGCATTATAGAAGGCAAGTCATTTTGTGTGGGAGGTGATCTGTTGAATACTCCCTGATCTGTGGGGCCAAGATTATTTCCGATATTCCTCGGAGTCTGAGGTTGTTCCTTTTTGTTCCGACGTACAAGTCATTATGTGCTTCATTTTAGTTTGAGTGTGAGAGGTCCGGTCAGCAGGGGTCAAAACAGTCTTTTTGTATATCTGCTAATACCTTTCTGAAATAATCCTGTAATGGTATTCAGAAACTTTTATTTAGTATATCAGTGATTTGTATTCTCATAGTCATATCTCCTGCGCTGGTCACAGACTGGCGAGGAGCTTCTGCCATCTTGGGCAAGTATATTTTTCTTTCATTTATCTATCCTTTGCGTGATGTCCTCTCCTGAGTGAATTTTGGATGGCTTTAAGATATCATGGCATGTATATAGGTTAAGGAGATTTGGTTTGGTGCTAAATTCTATCTTTTGTAGCCACTTTGCTGACAATGTAGCAGAAGTTTGACCAGTTCCTTTTACAACACCCGTTGTCATGGCCACTCCCTGACATACAGGTTCTTTTTCATGAGGCCTGCTGACTATCTGTCAATCTGCAGATCTTCAATTTTCATTTCTTTCTGTTAAATAATTTTACTCCTTTACCAGATCTTTCACTGACTTCTTTGTAGTTTAAACAATGGTAAATCTCTCCTCTTTCTGGCATCAAAACAGACTATGGAACAGTATCCAGCCGTTTGTTTTCGTTGCACACTTTTTTTTATAACCACAGTCCTGCAATAAAAGGATTACAACCTCACATTTATTTCTTAAAAAATATACATTAAATGTGGAACTACATATTTCAAGTTCCTTCACCCATTACATGTCCTGTCTGTTTCAACAGTAATTTTAAAGCTTTACCCAACAGAAGAACTTTTGTTTAAGAATAGCCTGGTAATTTGATAACTCGCTCATTCACCAACACAAACGTCTGATTAGTCAAGTGCATCGAGAGACTTCCTGCCAGTGCTTATGCATAATCAGACTGTGGTTTTATTCTGATGCGATTTCTCATTCAAATTATGGCATGCATCGCAATTGCTAAATATCAAATCTCTTGCTACATTATCTAATGTGGCCATGTTCAGAGAAAAAGGAACTGAAATATATTAGATTTTGTTTGGGGTATTTTAAATGAAAACCAAATCAATTACCTAGCTTTTGACTTTCCTATCCCCCAAACAGGTTCAATGCGGTTCTAGCCCTACCACTTTCTCTAGAGAAAATGGATTTTAATTAAAGATTAAATTCTCATACCCCAGTGAGATTGTCCTCTGTAACCTCAGAGACTTGTTTACAAGGCTTAACACTGTGCTCACAATTTTCCCGTCTGACCCCTGAACAAATGACATGATGCAAACAAGTGTTAGATGTCTGTACTTATATTTATATGAATTTTATTTTGTGGCACTAGATTGTCTTTTGTCTGCTTTGAGTCAGTGAGTGAACTTAAAAAGTCAGCACAGCAAGAAATTGCAACAAGGTGATCAAAGACGACACATAAATCATGAATCATGAGATTGATGCACAAAAAGCACAAAGCAGTATTAGTCACTATCACAGAGCCTATATTTTATAAGCATGCAAACATAAGTATCAAGTAAACCCTTTTACAACAATGCACCATTTGCAAATTCGGTGATGAGCTGTGAGTAGCTGACATTAAACCACACCCACTTGTCCCCTATTGAATCCTGTGCTTTAGGTAGATTCTTAACCTGCCCCAGAATTGAAATGTTGGGACATACAGACAAGTATGACTGGGATGGAGTGAGCCCAGGTCCAGCGCCGCCATCAGAAATTGTAGGGCTACAGACCAAATGCAAAGGATCTGATGTTTGAGTGCCAGCAGGTCCCGTGATCTCCTTTCTCTCTGATGTCAGACATGCGTGGGCAGGGCTGACCCAAGGTAAATGTGCTGCCTGGGGCGAAAAACTAAATTCTTAATTTAAAGCAAGAGTGCCTTGTCTATATGCAAAATTATACAAAATACTGTATTGGTCCGAGTATTGGCTGACCATGATTAAAATGTGTACCCTAAATGAGCATTTAAACTTAATGTACAATATTTGAGCAGGACATGTTATAGGTCAGTGGTCACATTTTTTGGGGGGAGTTGCACAGCCTATTTTAATAATAATGTTTGTTTTACCATTTCTTTCTTTTCACCTTGTGGGTGAGCTCTTAGAAAATAATATTTTATTTTTATATGCCCACTAAAGCACTTCTTAGATACATAATAAAATATTTTTTTCAATGAGCTGATCCATAAGGTGAAAAGAAAGTAATGGTAAAACATTATTATGATACTAGGATGTGCAGTTTCCTAAAACACAATGTGACCTGTAGCAAAATCTAGATAGATATAGGCAGTGTGAGAGGAGTTAACCCCTTGGGTGGTTAGACATATATAGGCAATGTCAGAGGAGTTAACCTCTTGGGCAGCTAGACAGATATAGGCAGTGTCAGAGGAGTTAACCCCTTGGGTGGCTAGACAGATATAGGCAGTGTCACAGGCATTAACCCCTTTGGTGGCTAGACAGATAGAGGCAGTATCAGAGAAGTTAACCCCTTTATCCACTCACTCACACACAAACACAGACGCTCTCTCTCACTCTGACACACACACACTCTCTCATTTACACTGACACACTCTCACTCACAATGACATACACACACACTCTCACTCAGACTGACATACACACACAAACACACACACACACACACTCACACTGACATACACTCACTCTTTGACACACTGACGCACACACACTGTCAGTTTTTACCTAACCTGTACAAGCATCTATTGCTTTGAGTGCCTTGTGTGAACGAGGGACTTAGCCAATCACAGGAGGCTTCAGAACCCTCAGCTGATTGGCTGAGACCTCCTTTTATCAGAGCTTCCAAACAAATGCTGCACGGAGGAGCAAAGTGCCGCCCCTGCTAGGGTGCCACCTGGGGCAGCTGCCCAAGTCTGCCCCAATGAAGGGCCGGCCCTGTGCATGGGGAGCATGAGAGGCAGCATGGGAACATATCTGTGTTCCTGTAATTGTGATGTAACTTTCTTTCACTCTGATTGTCTAGGAAAATAAACCAGTTTTAAAACAAAATTCTTTGGAGCCTGGGGATGGTCCTGCACTACCTGGAGTCTCTGCAAAGCTGAATTTTATTTAAAAGCTATTATTATTATCTTTATATGCGTAGAAATGTTTGGCGATTATATTGATCTCTTTTAGGGTATTACTATAATAACATATGTTTAGTAATTTGATAGTTGAGGATATTAAAGGTCACTCTTCTGTTAGTCAAAGTAGGTTGGGCATGCCACCAAAATGGGTACGATATGAGAAAATTTGAATCACAGTAGGTAGAGTCAGTACACATATTACCTCCCATGGATGCCACTTGAAAATATGCCATGATCTAGGTCTGCCTAACATATGTTGTCAAGAATTCCTTGAACCCTGTTATCTTCCATCAATCTACACTGTAGCTTTAAGGGCTCTTATATCATCACCTACTCGTTGGAGAAAAAGACAGTACACATAGTGTACCTTGCTCTATTGTTGAAACAGACCAAAAAGTGTGTACATATGTAAAGTGAAATAAGATAGCCTTGTATCAGATATCTTTCGTCTGTCTCTTTTACACTTAATTAAATGTATTTGTGTCTTTTGTTAAGTAACTTTCGAGATCGTTTTATGTTTTGCTTGAGCAAGTCTTGGATTCCTGATATTTACCTTTAATTACACACATGAATGCACATTGTGTAAACTGAAAACATATTGTTTATTTAATAGCACAATGCATTAGGAAAGTATATTACATTCCTGCAATATGATGAAATAGTGGTTACTTACTTCACTTCCAGTTTTATTTCTTTTAAAATAAACTTATGACTTTAAAAGGTAATACAATGTTTTTTATATACTAGAAATCCACAAAGGTGTCTGTAGGATATCGCAGGCCTTTTAAATTGGATTGGTAAATGTGTTCCTCTTTCATGACAATAATATGTGACTCTGTATGCAAATTAGTTATTTTCCACTGTAGCAGTAAATTTGCCCCATTCTAATGTCATGGTGCAAATAAATTGATGAAAATATAGGACATGTTAATAAAAGCATTTATTTTGTAGAATTGCTTTATACCAATTAATGGATGGATGTATACCAATTAAAATAAGTACTAACACTTATTTGTAGATTAGATATTACTTAAAGGCCCGTGGGACGTACAACTCCACTGGGTTCCATGCCATAACTCCAAAAAGTGATGACCCATACAGCACACAATCAAGTGGGTGTTTATTTTCACCAAAGTGGCAATGTTTCAACCTTATCGGATCCTTGGTTCGACAAAGACCCGTTGTAGAGCATGAAAACAAGCAGCATTGTAGAACTTGATAAACTCAAACCAGCAGCTTCCTCTACAGCTTTATTCAGTGTCGCCAAAATAGGATGCATTATTAAAGGACAACCACAGTCATGTGAAAAAGAACCCTTTTTGAATCCCATAGTTTTATATTTTAGGACATAATAACATGATCTGGTTAGATGTGTGAATCTGGAGCAGCCAACAATCTCAGTCAGGGGGAATTACACAATTAACTTTGCTAATGGCAAGAGTGAAGACATGACAAGGAGAAGAGTAAAGATACTCAAGCACTGAATCCAGCTTTCCCCACGATCCCTGCAGGAGTTTAATTGTGTGGCAGCAAACGGATCTATTCACTAAAAGGTGAGTTGAGGTGAGAGATGAACATTTCATCTCACCATTTTAACCATGCATTGTGCAGGTACAAACCTGGTGACTCCCCCCCACTAAGCAAACTCACCAGGATTGCCTCTGCACAATTTATAGATAAATTGGTGAGATTATATTTTCATTTCAGCTCAACTCACCTGCAACTCACTTTTTGTGAATATCCCTCATGGTGAACCCATGATGAACACTGTAAGTCCTGTGTATGCTAGGTACATTGCAGATTTTCATTGCCCACTACATGGTTAATTCTGAGCTTGGCTACATTCAATGATGTGCTTGTCCAACAGTATTGCAAACTCAGGATCCCTCTGATCGTCCAGATCAGCACACATACCAAATATCTTTATTCCTTGTTATTCCAGAGGTGATTGTGAATGACAGTGACTATTGAGATATATATATATATATATACACAAATCCAAGGGAGCTGCACTCAGCTAAATAGCTTTACAAGGTGTTGATAGCCAGGGTGCTGTGTAGCACAATACATACACGAGTCCAAAAACAAAAACACGCACTCACGGGTCTTGATAGAAAAACATCTTCATTATTATTAGCCGATACTCAAGTCGGTAATTAACAAGTAGTCGACGTTTCGGTCCACCTTCTGGACCTTTATCAAGACTCATGAGTGCGTGTTTTTGTTTTTGGACTCGTGTATATAAATATATATATATATATATATATATATATATATATATATATATATATATATATATATAAACAAATCCAAACTGAATGCACTCACCTAAACTAGCATATATTATATTAAACGGGGTGCTGCTGAGACCAAATATTTATACAAAATCCAAAGATCAGCGCACTCACCTCAAAGCAGGTAGGAGAAAAACTCTTAAAGCTATGGTTTTAAATAAAGCTACTTAAAAACACCTGTCTTACTAAGGTAACAAAATTGGAGATTTAGTCACATATATGGCCATATGATGCTAAGCCCACCACTACGTCAAAGTACTCCAATATTGGTGGGTCCTAACACTAAATACTGTTGCTTCTGGGGCTTAATCTCATTATATGTATTACTTACCAGGGACCAAAAGGCCTTCCTATTGTATAATACAGAGACACTCCTGCAATTTATAGGTCAGGACACCACTTATGGAGCACCTGTGATGGGGAGGGGTGCTAAACCAGAGGCCTGGTCATAGCCTCAACTATACAAACAAATCCAAACTGAATGCACTCACCTAAACTAGCATATATTATATTAAACGGGGTGCTGCTGAGACCAAATATTTATACAAAATCCAAAGATCAGCGCACTCACCTCAAAGCAGGTAGGAGAAAAACTCTTAAAGCTATGGTTTTAAATAAAGCTACTTAAAAACACCTGTCTTACTAAGGTAACAAAATTGGAGATTTAGTCACATATATGGCCATATGATGCTAAGCCCACCACTACGTCAAAGTACTCCAATATTGGTGGGTCCTAACACTAAATACTGTTGCTTCTGGGGCTTAATCTCATTATATGTATTACTTACCAGGGACCAAAAGGCCTTCCTATTGTATAATACAGAGACACTCCTGCAATTTATAGGTCAGGACACCACTTATGGAGCACCTGTGATGGGGAGGGGTGCTAAACCAGAGGCCTGGTCATAGCCTCAACTATACAAACAAATCCAAACTGAATGCACTCACCTAAACTAGCATATATTATATTAAACGGGGTGCTGCTGAGACCAAATATTTATACAAAATCCAAAGATCAGCGCACTCACCTCAAAGCAGGTAGGAGAAAAACTCTTAAAGCTATGGTTTTAAATAAAGCTACTTAAAAACACCTGTCTTACTAAGGTAACAAAATTGGAGATTTAGTCACATATATGGCCATATGATGCTAAGCCCACCACTACGTCAAAGTACTCCAATATTGGTGGGTCCTAACACTAAATACTGTTGCTTCTGGGGCTTAATCTCATTATATGTATTACTTACCAGGGACCAAAAGGCCTTCCTATTGTATAATACAGAGACACTCCTGCAATTTATAGGTCAGGACACCACTTATGGAGCACCTGTGATGGGGAGGGGTGCTAAACCAGAGGCCTGGTCATAGCCTCAACTATACAAACAAATCCAAACTGAATGCACTCACCTAAACTAGCATATATTATATTAAACGGGGTGCTGCTGAGACCAAATATTTATACAAAATCCAAAGATCAGCGCACTCACCTCAAAGCAGGTAGGAGAAAAACTCTTAAAGCTATGGTTTTAAATAAAGCTACTTAAAAACACCTGTCTTACTAAGGTAACAAAATTGGAGATTTAGTCACATATATGGCCATATGATGCTAAGCCCACCACTACGTCAAAGTACTCCAATATTGGTGGGTCCTAACACTAAATACTGTTGCTTCTGGGGCTTAATCTCATTATATGTATTACTTACCAGGGACCAAAAGGCCTTCCTATTGTATAATACAGAGACACTCCTGCAATTTATAGGTCAGGACACCACTTATGGAGCACCTGTGATGGGGAGGGGTGCTAAACCAGAGGCCTGGTCATAGCCTCAACTATACAAACAAATCCAAACTGAATGCACTCACCTAAACTAGCATATATTATATTAAACGGGGTGCTGCTGAGACCAAATATTTATACAAAATCCAAAGATCAGCGCACTCACCTCAAAGCAGGTAGGAGAAAAACTCTTAAAGCTATGGTTTTAAATAAAGCTACTTAAAAACACCTGTCTTACTAAGGTAACAAAATTGGAGATTTAGTCACATATATGGCCATATGATGCTAAGCCCACCACTACGTCAAAGTACTCCAATATTGGTGGGTCCTAACACTAAATACTGTTGCTTCTGGGGCTTAATCTCATTATATGTATTACTTACCAGGGACCAAAAGGCCTTCCTATTGTATAATACAGAGACACTCCTGCAATTTATAGGTCAGGACACCACTTATGGAGCACCTGTGATGGGGAGGGGTGCTAAACCAGAGGCCTGGTCATAGCCTCAACTATACAAACAAATCCAAACTGAATGCACTCACCTAAACTAGCATATATTATATTAAACGGGGTGCTGCTGAGACCAAATATTTATACAAAATCCAAAGATCAGCGCACTCACCTCAAAGCAGGTAGGAGAAAAACTCTTAAAGCTATGGTTTTAAATAAAGCTACTTAAAAACACCTGTCTTACTAAGGTAACAAAATTGGAGATTTAGTCACATATATGGCCATATGATGCTAAGCCCACCACTACGTCAAAGTACTCCAATATTGGTGGGTCCTAACACTAAATACTGTTGCTTCTGGGGCTTAATCTCATTATATGTATTACTTACCAGGGACCAAAAGGCCTTCCTATTGTATAATACAGAGACACTCCTGCAATTTATAGGTCAGGACACCACTTATGGATATTATACAATAGGAAGGCCTTTTGGTCCCTGGTAAGTAATACATATAATGAGATTAAGCCCCAGAAGCAACAGTATTTAGTGTTAGGACCCACCAATATTGGAGTACTTTGACGTAGTGGTGGGCTTAGCATCATATGGCCATATATGTGACTAAATCTCCAATTTTGTTACCTTAGTAAGACAGGTGTTTTTAAGTAGCTTTATTTAAAACCATAGCTTTAAGAGTTTTTCTCCTACCTGCTTTGAGGTGAGTGCGCTGATCTTTGGATTTTGTATAAATATTTGGTCTCAGCAGCACCCCGTTTAATATAATATATGCTAGTTTAGGTGAGTGCATTCAGTTTGGATTTGTTTGTATAGTTGAGGCTATGACCAGGCCTCTGGTTTAGCACCCCTCCCCATCACAGGTGCTCCATAAGTGGTGTCCTGACCTATAAATTGCAGGAGTGTCTCTGTATTATACAATAGGAAGGCCTTTTGGTCCCTGGTAAGTAATACATATAATGAGATTAAGCCCCAGAAGCAACAGTATTTAGTGTTAGGACCCACCAATATTGGAGTACTTTGACGTAGTGGTGGGCTTAGCATCATATGGCCATATATGTGACTAAATCTCCAATTTTGTTACCTTAGTAAGACAGGTGTTTTTAAGTAGCTTTATTTAAAACCATAGCTTTAAGAGTTTTTCTCCTACCTGCTTTGAGGTGAGTGCGCTGATCTTTGGATTTTGTATATATATATATATATATATATATATATATATACACACAAACATCTTGGTACACCTTCCCTTTCATTGTGGTTACACAATGGTGTCTGTGGTGCGCATGTATTTTTTTTACATGGGTCCAGATATGTACAAATATTATTTTTCATGCAGATATCATAATGCCGTCTATCTGTATGGGAAATTATATAAGGCCATATATGTAGGTATGTCCATGTGAAAAAGCAGTTTAAAATGTTTTGTAGTGTACTATAGAAGGCTTATTCTGGCCTTTTAATTATGTCCAGACAAAAATACACCAAAAGTGGGGAGGGCCACCCTAAAACGAGCAGAAACGTCTATATTTAATTTGATATATATTCAATTCTCAAACAAATGCTCATGTTTAAAGGATGCATAAACATATTTTGTGAAATATTTAATGATCTGTAAGTTAACCACTTCTATGTCTGTTCTATTTTTGTTAAGAACTGAATTTAGAAGGAAGTTGAGTAGAACTAATGTAAACAATCAATTTGTATGAACTAACCACAGAGCTGTTAGCTACGATGACACACTTGGCAAATCTGCATTGCAGATTCCATCAGGAACATCGGCATCCACCAATCAAAGCATATACTTCAGTTTTCATTGCAGTAAGTAAATAAAGCAGAGAAGATGATATAAATGCTAAACTGCACCAGTAAAAATCAGAAAATTATGCACACGTAAACAAATATGGCCATTGATACAAGCCATTAAAATCACCAAAAAGCCAACTATTACGAATAGGTTTGAATGGGAACTTTTTCTTACCAAACACACTACAGCAATTAATGATCAACGTTTGTACAATGTTCCACAATGTGGAACAAATCCTGTGTGAGCAATCTGGGTACTGGAGAATATTCTGTGTGCGCGCAATCTGAGTGTTGGATCAAATCCTTTGTGTGCACAATCTGAGCGCTGAAGCAAATACTTTGCATGTAATGTGGGTGATGGAACAAATGGTTTGTGTGTAGTATGGGTGCTGGAGCAAATCCTTTGAGTGTTGTGCTGGGGCCACTTGCATGAATTTGGGTCCTGGGACAATCCTGTGTGTGCACTCTAGACGCTGGGGCAAGTCTTGAAGATGCAAGCTTGGTGCCAGGCAAATCCTGTATGCGCAATCTGGGTGCTGGAGCAAATCTTTTGTGTGCAATCTGGATGTTGGTGCAAGTCTTGACGATGCAATCTTGTTGCTGGGGCAAATCTTTTGTGTGCAATCTAGGTGCTGGGGCAAGTCCTTTGGATGCAATCTGGCTGCTGGGCAAGTCCCATGGATGCAATATGGGTGCTGGGGGGTAATCCTATGTGTGAAATCTGGGTGCAGGGTGTCTTGCATATGGTACAAAAGAAAAAATAGTTACTGGGACTCAGTAGGTTATCACCACTCTGGAGAAATATTAACCCTCAGCATGTGTGGTCCGTGCCTCAACTGAAGATTCCTCCTCAACGCAGAATACCGCAATCCATATAATTGCCAAAGAAATAAAGAGGATGGGGGAGATAATCCAATGTTATACACTTATGTATTCCTAGTGCTTTATTTATGTAGCTGTGTCACATAAAAAAAAAAAGGCTTATACAAAATACTGACTGGCAAACAAGACGCCTTATGCGCTTCAGGCCCTGAGGCAAATTTATCATGCACTAAGTATTTAATTCACTGGATTCTCTCTCCGAATTGTCTTTATTTCTTTGTCTTGCACATGTTGCCCAAACACCTAAGCTGGGCTTAGTGTGTTCCAATAATATTCTTGAACATTTGATCCTACCCTGATGCATAAAGAATACCTTACTTAGTAACTTAGAGTAAATAACACCCATAAGCATACATTAAGTGAAAATGACAGAATTTATAGTAAATGTTAAGGTGGAAACATTGCACAGGCAAGTAATGTAAGTAGTGGAAACCCTCTTCTCAAAACTGATGTAGGGTGTAGTTATTGTAATTAGCCCAAGCAGCTGGCATCACAACCAAAGTATTTGAATTTCAATAGGTCATTGAGGGTCAGGTATCAAATATTTGGTTTGATACACCAGATAAGGGTTACCTAATACATGTTTACTGCACATTGCGACAATAATATCTTAATAACAGCTATGATTAGGATAGTTTGCAAAGTTACATAACAATATATTTTGAAAGTATATTGGAACATGGTAAGTGATGATTGTGAAGATCAACTGTCTAATCCAAATTCGTGATGTGCGCTTGCGAAAAATCTGGGACATTTCAGCATTTGTTTACATATTTCAACAAAAACAAAAAAGATGATATAATGGTGAATAACACTTCTTCTCATTGAAATCAGGCAAACAAAAAAGTCCTTACATTTCTCATAGTATTGTGGTCTTGTTCTATAATTAAATAGATATTTTAAGTTCCAAGAAGAACAGAACTAGACTATAATAAGATATTCTATGTAAGGCCAGAATGACTGGGCTGGCTATCAATCACCACTTTTTTGTATCAATTTCCTCTACTCCAACCAATTTTTCAGCTTGGCTTGGCTCATCTACATTTTTTATATTACCTACTCAATCAATTTCCCTCACTTTTCTTCTAGTCTTCACAAATGTGTGTCCCACCCTCCCTTCCCTTCTTTAGGTTTTCAGATTCATGATGAGACAGGGTTCCTAAAGTATGACGTCAGTGCGACAGTTGGCCGCCATATGCATGGACAGCTCGGGTAGCATTAGCCGAATGACTACATGCCGGACTCCCTGTGGGCTGTTCCCTGGGTAGTTCAAATCAGTTTCACTACCATCCGGGGGATCACCCAGCTAGCAGCTTTATCATTAACACCTACATCAGATCCTCATAGACCCCATCCTAGTAAGCTAGTCTGGAATTTATGTATGTGTTCAACATGTTTCTGTTACATGTTAAAGTAAAGTTTAGTTACTTCATTGTGCTTTTTAGCTTATGCTAAAATCATGTGAAGAATAATGTGTAAAAAAAGTTACATTGTTATAAATATCTATTTCTTATATACGTGTAACCTTTTTTCATTCCAGCAGGTCTCCTGATTATTGGTGTTTAATTATTTGCCATGCTTCCTTCTTGTTTTGTTAACCTCTTGTTGTATAGGTAGAGTTGGAATATACCTGTGAGGTGCATTACAAAAGTGTAATCTAACTTTAGCCTCCACATTGCACCCATTTTATCCCATACACTGCTGGATTTTTACCTCTACTTATGTAATGTGAGTGGGAGGTTTGTACAACATTTGTTGATATCTGGTTTGTCATTTTAGAATTTTTTTTGGGTTGTGCATATATATCTTAATCTTAAATTATTTAAACCAGGACAGTTCAATGCATGACTGTGGGCAGAGATAGGCAAAGTGTCTAGGAAACTAATGTCCGTGGAAGTGAAAGTCCACAGAACATCATTAGTCCACAGTCCATCATAAATCCCACCTTGAGCAATGTTGGTGTCTAGCTCTGGCAGTGTGGCCCAACTGATTTAACTACTGATATCTCATTAGCCATCTGACTGAGTAGTTTTATCTGAATAAAGTTGATTTGATTTCAAGTTTATTCGGATTAGCCCCCAATTATAGCTCAGCATTCACCCAGCAAGTCTTCCCTGGGACCTTGCTTTTTGCTCCCAAATAGTTGGCAGAACTACTAGCAGTTAGGTACAGCAATAATGAACATTTATTTGTGAAAAAGCACAGACTTGTACACAGACAAAAATGACATCAAGTAGAGAGGAGGCACAGGGGAATTATAAGATGGTAGGCCTCAAACAATAGAAAACCTAATTGAAAAAAGGTAATTAAATACAGTAGGACAAAGCATAACTAAAGGGACATTTTTTTATTTTTAACTTGTGCTAATATAGAAGCACAATTGAAATGTTCGTTGTTAGTGAGCATGAACTGGTTTGTACTTTTGATCTATAGGAAGAAGGCAGCCATCTTGTCGGCGACAAGCTCTCTCTGCTTTAACTAGGTCCCCCCTGCTGAGCCAATGCAAAAAACGAGGGTCTCTCTGCGCTAGCAGCTAGAAACCCTTGCATTCGGCAGTCAGAGGGGTGCGAGCCAGTATATATTCCTTGAATATATATAGTCGAAAAAAGTGCAGCAGACTGATAAAATAGGTTAAAACCAATGTAGACCTGTTAGCAAACTGAGCAAACAAAAAACATCAATTAAAATAATGGTGATCAAATCAATATCAAACACAAAACCAGGTGAGGCACTATAAAGTGCAGTGATATAGCTTTTTGCTAATATGTACGACCTAGCTGCTTCAATCAAAGCATACTGAGGTCACAGTGACATACAGTTGGTAGTCCAAGGTCTGACTGTGATGAAGGTGATAGAGCGTCAGATGATCCTAGCACCGTTCTCTGTGATGGAAGCTCGCCAGTCCCCCGGGAAACAGGCAGAGCATAGGTGGGAGGGGGCCATGTATGTGTGAGGGGAGTGAGTGATGTATGAGGTATGTCTGGGGGAGTGTCTTTAGGGGGGAGTTTATATAAGCTGGGATTCCCTGGGTCCGTCAGCCATTTTGGTTAACGGACACAGCAGGGGAAATTTTGGACATTTTTTCTGACTGTTCGTGTCTACCATTAAACACGGCCTGGGGATGGACATTGAGCAGGTATTGGCCGCCCTCAGGGCTGAGGCACTGCTGGACGGTGGAGCCCACCTCCAGCAGCAAATGGCGAGGTTGCGGGTGGCTCCAACTGGTGATCGCGGGCCGGGGAGGCGTGTATCGCACCCCCCCCCCCCGCCTCAGCGCGTCAAGGATACCGGAGCCCGGGGAACCATCGAGGACGGCGGCGCTCGTCTCCCGCGAGGCCGGTAAGTCCGTTTCCTGCCCCTGGCCCCTCTATCCCTCCTCCACGAGGTGCGCGCTCGCAGGCCGCGAGGCCCGCGGTGTCATGTTCCCGACGGCAACAGGCCCCAATGGTGCCTTTCTCGCAAGGTAGGGCGTCGCAGGCCGCGAGGCCTACCCGTAGGTCGCAGGGCCAGATGGTAACCCCTCCCCCGGCTCCACTTACCTATCCGGTGACTAGGGCCCTCAGATCCAGCGGCAGCATAGCGGCAGCAGCCCCTCTCACTCCTCCCCCATCAGGTGCAGCGTTACAAACGCTGGCAAGCAGCGCGAGGCCCCGGGCGCCCAGACATACACGTGGCAGGCGGATCACTAATCGGAGGGCGCGATGTTCACCTCCTGATCCCAGTCCCTCTGAAGTTCCCTCTGACGGCTCCTTGTCGGGCTTTTCTGAGTGGGGGGGGGATGATGGTGGCACCCCCTCCCCTGGTCCCCGCTCCATGGTGCAGGCCCATATTTTGTCTGGTGCTGAGCCCTCAGGCTAAAGGAGGGGAGGGAGGGCTTATGACGCTGCTGTTTCTTCCCTGCAGGCTGTTTCTCCTGGCACCAGCTCTCAGCAGCTGGCATCTACTGGGATTCAATCCACTATCATGGCTTCTCCTACGGCCCCTGGCACGGGGTTGCTGCCTTCCGGCGCTTCGCCCCCAGCGCTGCTGCATTCCAGCTCTACGGCCACGAGCGTGCCGTTCTGGGTTCTGGGTCAGTAGTGCAGGGGACATCTCTTGCGCCTGCGTGGGAAGGGTTAATGCGGGGGTTACAGGGTGTATTGTTGCATATGGCCGCCCCAGGGGTACCGGTAGTTCCGTCGGTTGCACAGCATATTGATACCCAGTTACGGGGAGTATGGGAGTCGGCGGGTATGCCAGGCATGGGTCTGCCCGGCCTTGCGACGGCGTCTGAGTCCGTCATCACTCAGTTGCCGGCCCCCTCTCCCTCTGCTGCGGTTCCGCCAGGAAGTTCGGGGACAGAAGTGGGGGGTTCAGAGTTGGTGTCTACTGAGCCTCCTCAGGCAACTGGGGCCCCTGTGGCTAACGGGGCATCTTATATTTGCTGGTCAGGCCCTTTGGGCCTGCACCTCAAGCAAGAAATTAAGGACAAGATATGGAAAGGGGAATTCCTGGAGATATTCTCCCTTCTTCCTCTAGAAGACGTCCCTCCTCCTGAAAAGGAGTTGAAGGAGTCCGAAAGAGAAAAAGAAAGGTACAAGTACCGAAAGATCCCTAAGACTTTCGGTAATTGCATACGGGCTTTTTCCATACTAGCTAGTGTCATGGGGGAAAAATTCCCGGAACGGTGTTCATCCTTATTCTGCTATCAGGATCAGGTTTGGACGGCGTGCAGGGTTTACGGGGGGCTGAATTGGTGGCGATACGACGAGCAGTTTCGCCAGCGTTTAGCCGTCCGCCCGTCCCTAACTTGGGACCAAATGGACATAGGACTTTGGTTGTCTATCATGACCAGGCCTGCCTCGGCTCAGGGCGGTCTGTCGTCCTTTCTTGGGGTGGGCGGCGGTATGGGATCCAATACCACCCCGGCGGCCCCACCAAAACGCCCCGAGTCATGCTGGCAATACAACGATGGTCATTGTAAATGGGGAGCGAATTGCAGATTCAAGCACGAATGTTCAGGATGCGGTGGGAATCACACCTCCTCCCGCTGCTTTAAACGGGGGAGGGCAGGGGAAAAATCCGACATGGGCGCAAAGGGGGAGGATGCCGGTGGACGTCGCCGCGATGCGCCCATGGTTAAACAAATATAGAAACCGGAAGGCGGCGGATATATTGGTGTCAGGCTTTGAAGAGGGGTTCTGGATCCCTTTTCAGGATCGGCCCGCCATATTATCTCGTCGTAATTTACGATCGGTGGCTGTTAACCCAGGGGTGGTGCGGGAAAAATTGGACAAAGAAATTTCCCTAGGTAGGATGGCGGGGCCTTTTCGGGATCCTCCTTTTCCTAATCTTCGGGTCTAGGAGTGGTGCCCAAGAAGGAGCCGGGAAAGTTACGTCTTATTCATCATTTATCGTACCCCTACGGGGGTTCGGTGAACGATGACATTGAGGCCGAATTGTGTCGGGTCCTATATGTCTCATTCGACGCAGCAGTTGGAATGGTACGGGCCGCAGGTACGGGGGCTTTGATGGCAAAAACGGATATTGAATCGGCTTTCCGGTTGTTGCCCGTTCACCCGGAATGTCATCATCTGTTGGGGTGCTTTTTTGACGGGGAATATTACGTGGATCTGAGCTTCCAAATGGGTTGCTCGATCTATTGTTTTTACTTCGAATGTTTTAGTACCTTTTTATAATGGGTGGTGTGGATGGAGTCGGGTTGTGATTCTGTGTTGCACTACTTAGATGTCTTCTTATGTGTGGGTCCGGCACAGTCAAACGTTTGTGCCCATCTGCTTCGGTCGGTACAGTTTGTGGCTAGTTCCTTCAGTGTCCCTTTGGCCCCTGATAAAACGGAAGGCCCATCGACATGCTTGAGTTTCCTGGGCATTGAGATCGACTCGGTGGCGGGTGAATGCCGATTGCCTTCGGACAAACTATTGGGGCTTAGGGACTCGGTGGCCAAGGCGAGGGGGGCCCAAAAAATACAACTTCGCCCATTACAGTCCTTGTTGGGAAAATTGAATTTTGCCTGCCGCATCATCCCAATGGGGAGGGTGTTTAACAGGCGGTTGGCCGGGGCTACGGCGGGGATCACCCGTGCTCATCATTTTATTCGGTTAACACGGCCATTGAGGGAGGATTTGGGCGTGTGGGACTGTTTTCTGGCCAATTTTAATGGGAGGTCGCTGTGGCAGGCCCCGGAGGTGTCCAATCAAGATCTCCATCTGTACACCGATGCATCTGGGTCGGTGGGATTTGGGGCCATCTTGGATTCACAGTGGTGTTCCGGGGTTTGGCCATCGGATTGGCGGGTTTCAGGCATAACCAAAAACCTGGCATTCTTGGAGCTTTTTCCTATATTGGTGTCCCTTGAGTTGTGGGGATTTGCCCTGCGGGACCGTAGGGTAGTGTTCCACTGTGACAATCTGGGGGTAGTGCAGGCCATTAATAATTTGACGGCCTCCTCCCCTCCGGTTATCAGGCTGTTGCGGCGTTTTGTGTTACGGTGTTTATGCCTTAATATAACTTGTAGGGCTGTTCATATTCCTGGGGTCTTGAACGTTGTTGCTGACGCACTTTCTCGTTCACAGTGGCCGGAGTTCAGGGCAGCGGCCCCATGGGCGGACGAGGAGGGGTGTCCTTGCCCCCAGGAACTTTGGGGCCTTGGGCGGGCCGAATAGCGCAGTGGGTACAGGGGTCGGTGTGTCAGGCCACATGGAATAGATACGGTAACGCGTGGGCTGAGTGGGAGGCATTGGAACAGTCTCGGGGGGGTTTCCAGGGTGTGGAGGATCACATACAGGGTCTCCTATGGCTGTTGTGGCATTGGGAGGCGGCCGGCCTGTCCCCCAGTGCGTTGTCTGGTAAGTTATCTGGCTTAGCCTTTAATTTTAAACTGCTCAGGGTTCCTGATGTCACCAAGGAGTTTGTGGTTCGCCAAGCTCTCAAGGGTTGGCGGAGGACCAGAATTTGTAGGGATTCACGTAAGCCGGTTTCGGGGGCTCTGCTGTTGGGATTGTTTCACACGTTGCCGTCCATTTGCTTGTCGCAAGAGGAGGTTTCTTTATTCCAGTTGGCGTTCGCTCTGGCATTCTTCGGAGCTCTTAGAATTGGGGAATTGGTCAGTCCCTCTAAGGTTAGGCAGGGAGGTATTCTTCGGCAGGATGTTCTGAGGGACCTGGGGTCTATTCGTTTTAAGATCAGGCGGTCAAAGACTGACATGCTCGGAAAAGGTATGTGGGTCACTTTGCATGAGGTGGTGGGGTCTATCGTGTGTCCGGTGGCATGCCTCGACAGGTATCTGAGTTTGCGTCCACCCGTTTCGGGCTCCCTCCTGATTCATCTGGACGGTACCCCTTTATCCCGTTTTCAGTTTATTTGGGTATTTAAGCGGGCCTTGGAGGCCATGGGGATTCCAAATAGAGATTTCGGCGGTCATTCTTTTCGTATAGGGGCCGCCACGGAGGCTTCCATGATGGGTTTCTCGGATCGGGCAGTACAGCAGATAGGGCGGTGGGAATCGCGCAGATTTCAATCCTATGTTCGCCCGGCAGGACTAATTTCCTCTCCGTTGTTTATATCCCCATAGATCATTCATTGTGTAAGGTCTGGCTGATCGGCCACTCCTACGTGTATTGGGCCCGTCGGCGAGCGGCAGTTCGCCCCGGCGGGAAGCGCCTGGGAATCTCCCCTATGCAAGCTGAGGTTCGGTGGTTTGGGACGAGGGGTATGCGATGGGTCCAACTTCTCCCTGAGGTAGTGGAGTTATAGCGGATTTTAGGATCTCCGGATATACTGGTAATTCATCTGGGGGGGAACGACTTGGACACATTTCCAGTTTTGGGTTTGGGGGATTCTATGAAACATGATATGGCCAGGTTGCTGGTCTTGTTTCCGGATGTCTGTATAATTTGGTCTGAGGTTGTTCCCAGAAACTACTGGAGGTGCGCACAAAACCAGAGGGCCCTAGAGAGGTCCAGGATAAAGCTGAACAAACGGGTATCCAAATTTGTATTGGGCATAGGGGGCATTGCTGTGCGTCACCGAAATTTTGAGAGGAATGCAGCCAATTTCTTCCGGAGTGATGGAGTCCATTTAACGGAAGTAGGTCTAGATCTGTTTAATTTAACATTACAAGAGGCAATAGAGCAGGCCATGGCGGGAGTTGGTGGGGGTCCCCGCTGATTTAAGGGATTAACCAGCGGTGCTTATGGCGGGGTTGTCCTTGCCAATCCAATAGTTAAGGACGGAGGAGATGGAGTCAGATGGATGGATAGGGTGTCCCCTCCCTTAACCTCTGATCACGATGTAGGTGATCATAATGGTCGTGCCCACCGAGCTAACAGCCGGCTGGTGGTTAGCATCAAGTGGGCAAGCAATATACAGAGGTAACATGGACGAGGGGGAGGGGTTCACCTTATAATCCTGAAGTTCGGAAGGATAGGTTGATGTTTGTTATGTTTTTCTCAGGTAGATTGGCAAGGACTAGTTGTAGCTGTATGTTTTTTCATCGAATGTTCAATTATATATTTATATTTATTTATCTATTGATAATAAGTTATAAGAGGTTAATAATAAAAAGGAGAATTTTGGCTCATACAGTTACTTCGTTATGTTAATAAATGCTGTGGCCTATTTAAACTCCATTCATGTCTCGCGTCTTTTATTCTGGTGGGGTATTTTGATTATCATTCATTTAAGGAGCATTCCCCTTTGCTACATACATGCAGAGTCTCCATTGGATGAAAATCAGTCAGAGTCCAGGAGATGTATTCGTTTGGGTCTGATAACTTCACTTCCTCCAACTCAGTGGACGCCAAACGGTGCTCCACCCTCCGAAATAAGAGAAGAAGAGAAAGGCACAGACTGCGTAATATAGTACACAACTTTAATAACTGGAGACAAATGGACACTTACAAAATACAGGTATACACGAGCATTAAAGCAATGAATCTGCTAGACGGCCTGATGCAAGGGGTGCTCTGGACTTTAATGCTCATTTATTTTTATATAATATATTTTTATTGTAGGTCAATTTTACCTCACTATACAAATTGCCAGCCCAGTCCCTCTATGTAAACTGGCATGCTACCTCCTCCCATCCTCAATTGGCAGACACAAAATTCACTGTGTCATTTAACTTCACATAATAAACAAAGAGAAGTTGAACAACAACAGACATGTGTAATTAGTCAGTAAACATCTATAGCATAAACCTAATAAGTACTGCAGGAAGTTAAATAAGAATGTTGATGACAGCGGATCATCGGATATACTCACAAGGATGAATCCAGAAATAGTGACCAAATATAATCCTAAGAAAGCATAGGGAGTGGTACTAAAACGTGAGTGAGGAGGACATCACCAACCACATAATCAATAACAACACAGATTAAAAAGATAAATTGTCTAACTGTCCATGAACCAGAGGGCTTGACTTGCTGTCAGGTAGATAGGAACATAACTGGGGACATGTGCCATGTGCCCCTGAACCCTAGATCCCAAATGTGGGTGCTTATACCATATGTGAGGCGGTAGTTGGCCATTAATGTAGACATGGTCTATAAATCAGGTAACTGGGATAATTGGTGTCTCCCATAAAATTTGTACCTACATGGAATCGGCAGCGTCTTCAAGCAATTGCATATACTATCAACAATATGGGACTATAATACAATAAACGTATACAGCAGGAAAAAAACATGACAGATATAAAAGTATAGATGTAGTGTGGGAAAAAAGAGAGGGGGCGAGATCCATACTGGCAGAAAGAAAAAAAAAAAAAAAAGGGGGTAAGGTGATGTGCCGTAGGGGGGTTAAAGCATATATTCATACATGGCCAAATAAGAGGTCAGTCTCTTTCATCAAATAAAAATGGGACACATTCAATGAGGCCGAAAGGTCCTAAATAAAAATCAAGACCAAGCAAGGTTCCAATGGTCCGACATGGGGTGCTCCAATGGGTCAGACGTGGGTATGCGTATAGGCAATGGTGGTAGAGCCAAGTATCGTAAAAAAGCAGCAATGTCTGCTGCATCTTCAATGTTGATGAGTTAGTTGTCTTGGCTAACCGATAAGGTAAAGGCATGCCCCATCTGTATTTCTCATCCATGCTGAGTGGATGTTTTGGCAGCTCCATCATGGACCTACGCCAATGCATGACCTCTGATATACCGAATCTGATGCCCACCCCACTACCAAATCTGACCCCCCCTCCCCCCCACTACCCAATCAACATTTAGGACTTACCACATCTTTGCACTGGGGACCTGCTAAATCACCATCATTTCGTCGGTTGCGGGTCACGTGAAATTATCGTGCAATGTTAAATGATGCGTGCAGGTCTGTGTCAGCTGTACTCACATCAGCCTGCATTACCGTGTCCTGTCTGCTCCCAGCAGACGCGTGTGACAGCTCCTGGAAATGCAGGCCAGTCCTGCGCAAGGTCACGTGACGTTGCACAATGATGTCATATGAGCTTGTGACCCCAACGATCATGTCGGCAGCGGGCCCCCATTCTGACCCGGGCCCTCGGGCATTGCCCAAGAGCCTGTATGATCAGTCCGACCCTGTATATTTGTCTTTGGTTATTAAAGATTTTCAAGAGACACTGCAGGCGAGCTTCCATCACAGAGAACTGTGCACGATCTTACAGTCTATCACCTTCATCACAGTCAGACCTTGGACTACCAACTTTATGTCACTGTGACCTCAGTATGCTTTGATTGAAGCAGCTAGGTCGTACATATTAGCAAAAAGCTGCATCAGTGCACTTTCTAGTGCCTCACCTGTGTTTATGTTTGACAATGATTTGATCACCATTATTTTAATTGATGTTGTTTGTTTGCTAACAGGTCTACATTGGTTTTAACCTATTTTATCAGTCTGCTGCACTTTTTCTTATATATATTTGTACATTTAACTATTTAATCATCTGATAGTTCCAGAGCACCTCTCTTCACAGATCTTTTGTGTCTTATTTTTTGTTTCTGTTTACTTTGGTTGGACACCACTTTTTGAGAGTGCTGTCGGTACCATACTACATTCCCCTGCAGCCAAACTTAAGGTGCTAGTCAGGGCCACTGTAACAAGTGGGCAAAGTGGGCACTTGCCCAGGGCCCCCTGGTTAAGGAGGCCCCCGCTGGCCCAACATGCTTACTGTTAGTGCTTCTGGATATGACAGAAAGTCATATCTGGCAGCTGTATGTCCCTCTTCCACGCACGCACTATGCGTGAAAGGAATACTGTGGAGGAGACGGCCGAGAGAGCAGCACCCAGGTAAGTACTGGGGAAGGGTAGATTATTTTATTCTGAAAAACTGGCTGTTGCATATTAATGGTCAAATGAACAGTGACAAATTTATGGCCATACTGTCTGTGGCAAATCAATGGGCAAATGACCAGTGGCATTTTAATGGACATACTGGCTGTGTCACATTAATGAGCATACTGGCTGTGGCATATTAATGGGCAAATTGACTGTGGCATATTGATGGTCAAACTAACAGTGGCATATTAATGGGCAAATTGGCTGTGGCATGTTAATTGGCAAACTAACAGTGGTATATTAATGGACAATCAATGCCATATTTTATTGGACAAACTGTGGCATATTTTAATGAGCAAACTTGTGGTTGCATATGTTAATGGCAATCTGTGGCATGGTAACTGGTACATGACTGTGGCTCATTTTAATTGGCAGTGATGCTGTGACATCTTCTGTGGGGCAAAATAACATGTACTATGGGGCAAAGTGACACTGTGGCATGTTCTGTAGGGCCAGTTCTGTGAGGCAAAGTGCCACTGTGGTATGTTCTGTGGGGAAAATTGACACTGTGGCATGCCAAATCAT
Source organism: Pelodytes ibericus (assembly GCA_036172795.1). Taxonomy (NCBI): domain Eukaryota; kingdom Metazoa; phylum Chordata; class Amphibia; order Anura; family Pelodytidae; genus Pelodytes; species Pelodytes ibericus. The sequence continues at coordinate 88,716,556 of CM069861.1, forward strand.
GTGGGTGCACTATGAGTGCAAGTCAAGTGCTGTGGGTGCAATATAAGTGCATGGCAAGTGCTGTTGGTACTGTATGGTGATGTTTTAAGTCCTTTAGGTGCAATGCGGGAACAGTAAAAGGGAATAAAAACAAGAAATTCAATTTTTCAGTAACATTTTTATTCCAAATAGTTGAATATGATATTAAAATTGTTAAATATAAAATTTAAAAGTTCACATACAGTTTTTTACATTGCGAGTTTAGAAAAATTGGGTCGAGGGGGACCCACTGCTAAAGACTAGCAGTGGGCAACACTAAGGTCTTAAAGCGGGCCTGGTGCTAGTGAGTGATTCCCGCTTTAAGCCCTGTGTTCTTTTGTTAGTATTTTTCTTTTCAAATTTCTATAATACCAGATGTGCCACAATTTCACTTAGAACAGTAGCTAGCAGCAGCATTATTATACACAAATCTACACACACCAAGCAAGTCAAAAGAACTGCTTTTCCCACCACTGCCAGGGATTTATGGGTAGGCATGTGCAAAAAGGTCAAATATGATCAACTGAGAACAAGAGTAAGTAAGACAATCATTAAAAAAGCAAAGGTTATTTAATACTGGCCGGTAAAAATTGTGATGTTTATGGAGGCATTAGCATAGCCTGTATGGCTTAAGAAAAGGTGGCAGTCCTATCTTTGCTCCCATAAAAAAAACACTTTTTGTCTAAGGTTGAAAGCAGGAATAACATAAAAATATACCATAGTGCTTAATGTAGGAAAAAATAATTCCAATATATGAACAGGTCTAGGAATGGTTATATCTACAACTTAAAACCAAATCACCCTATGTGGAAATTATGCAACAATGGAAAGTTAAATGTATGTCGTGTATTTCATTGTTTTTCAACTCTGGTTCTGCAAGTGCCCCAACTATACAAGCATTCAGGATATAATCACAAATTCCCACATTGATGTTTATGTAGCACAGGCTCATCTGTGAGAAAGAGTGAATGCCTCATTGAACTTCCTGTGTTGACATGAAGAGCTCTGAAAACCTGAAATTGGGGTGGAGGTACAAGTATTCCAAAATAGAGATAGAAAGTACACATTTATCGTATAAGTACAGCCCTGGATTTTAAGTATTAAACAGTAAGGGCTGCTTGACTGGGCCCAGATTGATGGAAGGGGTTATGAAGTTTAGTTAAGTGAATGGGTTTTTGGTCAACAACGGCTTTGAGTGACAGGCTGCCCAGAGTGACAGGTTGGCGAGCCAATGTATTAGTTTCCTGGGGGTGGGGTCAAAGAACTCTACTTAAACCCTGTCCCCTCATGGCAAGTCATCACTTTCAATGGAATTTACTTTGCTGGTTTTCCACCCCTCCTCCTCATTTTTAAGTGCACATTTTTAATTGGCAAAGTTTCCCAAGGGAATTGGCACTAGAGCATGTGGTAGCCCTCACATGGCTATGTCAACACAGTAAAGGAAGAGAGTATATTTAAAAGAAGAAAAACTACCACAACTAGAGGACATAGTCTAAAATTATAGGGGCAACGTAATATCAGGAAGTATTACTTTACTGAGAGGGTAGTGAATGTATGGAATAGGCTTCCAGCAGAAGTGGTAGAGGTAAACACAGTCAAGGATTTTAAGCATGCGTGGGATAGACACAAGGCTATCCTAGATGTAAGATAGAGAACTGGGGACTAATAAAAGTATTTAGAAAAATTGGGCAAACTAGATGGACCGAATGGTTCTTATCTGCAGACACATTCTATGTTTCTATGTCAAGAGCGCTAGCCAAGGGGGCTATAGTGCTATCTGGTTAATTGCACCACTGTGCTAGGATAATTGTAGCTGGTGGTTATTCATCATAGTATACTATTGCATTTATGGCTAGGCCAATTCTTGTGGGAGCTCACTATGGTTTTAAAGTTATTAAATTTGTATTTAAGTTGATCAACTTAATATCTGTTTAAATAAATTGGTTATGCCTTTTGAAATTAAAATATAAATAAACATGTGTTTTGCATTTTTTGAATATATTTTGTTGCAGTGTGTATTAGAAATAAAAGCTTTGAACTCCAAACTTGTGTTGTGTTTTTATTTGGGTGGGTATATTATCTCATACAGAGAAATGGTGAGGGTGCGCAGGGTATAAAGGCAAATAATAAACAATCAACTTATCTTATCCACTGTTGATTTGGTTTGCTGGTACAAAAACATTCACATAAAAGAGAACAAAACAGTACAATACATAGTTCAGGCTCTTGAATCCCTTTTGTGGCAATGACCCCCTAGGATAGTTCCACTCACATGGATCAGAATAGAGAAAAACATTTTGCCCTATATTTAATGAAGTGCTAATATTTTATCAATTTCTTATTTCTGTAGTATATCTCTCTCATTTCTGTAGTCTCTCTCTCTCATTTCTGCAGTCTCTCTCATTTCTGTAGTGTCTCTTTCTCCCCCTGTCATTTCTGTAGTGTCTCTCTCTCCCCCTCCCATTTCTGTAGAGTCTCTCTCTTCCCCTCTCCCCCTGTAATGTCTCTCTCTCCCACAAAATTTAGCAAATGTCCTTGACCCTGTCAACAGTTTACCACTTTTCCTTCCTTGGACCACTCTTGATAGGTACTGACCACTGCAGACCGGGAACTCCCACAAGAGCTGCAGTTCTGGAGACATTCTGACTCAGTCATCTAGCCATCACAATTTGTCCCCTGTCAAAGTCTCTGAGATCCTTAATCTTGCCTATTTTTTCTGCTTCTAACACATCAAATCTTCACTTGATGCCTAATATATCCCACCCACCGACAGGTGCCATGTTAACGGATTATCAGTGTTATTCACTTCACCTATCAGTGGTCATAATTTTATGTTGATCAGTGTAACTAATACAGTTGTACACCTATTCAGTATTTGTTGAAAGTTTGTTTATGCTGTCATTTTATATGTTTTTTTATTTATTGAGCATAGTTATTTATTTATTTATTTGTGGGAGGGACTCTATGGGAATATTTATTAACGGAATAGCTATTTTTACAATTAAATATTCTATTTTATTTTTATTTTTTAACGCTATCTCTTTTTAACTTTTTATTTTGACCATACCTATAATGCTCAACCAGTAACATTTTTTTAAAATACCTTATTCCATCAAGTTCAAACAAGTCATTGGTGTGCAGTGTGGGTTATGAGGCATATCCTGGGTGTGGGATTGCATCAGCTAGTCTGGGGGCTTAATGGAAAGCCTTGGCAAATTAGGGGGCAAGTTGACAAATCTGAGGGGCACAATGGCAAGTATGGTGATGAATTTGCCAGTCCAGGGGCCAGATTGGAAAGTCTGAGGGGTAGATTGGCAAGTTTAAGGCCAATTAATATGTCAGGATTATGAGAATTAATATGCCAGGATTTTGCCCCTCAATATGCCAGGATTGTGCCCCTCAGTATGCTCGTTATGCACCACCCTCCTCCCCCCTTCCCCAGTACTTACTACTTACCTCCTTGCTGCTGTCTCCCGGTGCTCTGCTCTGCAGGTCCGTGGCTGTGAGGGAAGCGTTGTGCGCTCCCCTCCAGCCGCGTGGCTTCAATAAAGTTTGTTAAAAAAAAATATATATTTTTTTTTTTTTACCTGGCGTGACGCCAGTATCGCCCATAACCCCCTGATGGCGGGCCTGGGGGTACTCTCACAAGCCTCTGCACAGGGCCCATGATGCTCTTAATCCGGCCCTGCTAACACGTATAGTGCAGTGTGTGAGTCTATCACAGAGCTCCAAAGCAAGAAATCTATCTGTAATGTGCAGTGTGTGTGTGTGTGTGTATCACAGTCTGCACAGCAAGAAATCTCACAGAAATGTATCTTTAAACTGCAGAAAGTTTACTTATAAAATATGTTTTGTAAATAAAATAATTTGTTCATATTTTGTACAGAAATAGCTATCTATAATCAATGATAAAAAAAACAACACTTGGAATTGTTCACATAACTCTTAAACCTAATAGTCCTTTTACAGTATTTTATATGTTGACAGGTATCAGTGCAGTCCATAACACTCATGATGTATATGATGATGTCATGTGATGTCATAATGCAGACTGCAAATATTACTCACCTGACCTGCATCCCAGTCACACATAGATCTGACAGAAGAGCAGCTTCTGCCCAACTCTCTGCAGCACACACATACATTACACAGCTCTCAGACACACACAGCATACTAATACACAACTTCCTCAGCCTGGCCTACAACTCCCTCTCTATCACATCTTACACACATACACGTAACATGGTTACGTGAAGTTCCGTCTCTTGATTGGTCACTTCATTCCTCTTCGAGCCGAAGGATGCCGGCAACCGATCAGAAAAAGGAATTCACTGGGTAAGAGTCTGATGTTTTACAGAGTTTGTGAGTATAAATAAGATGTGTGTGATACTCTGTGTAAGGAATTAGTTATGGACAAAACCAGAGGGATAAATATCTGAAAATATAATGATGGAGGAAAATTATCTTATTGGAAAATGAATGAAATATACTAAAAATGCCATACACATTTAGATTCTATCAAATTATTTACCAAATTCCAGTCTGCCCTCTTGTATCCAGCAAACTACACTGCACCAATTAAAGGAAACCAGTAAGGATTATGTTCAATTGATAGATGGCATCAGTTGTAGACATTTTAAATATAAATGCTTTAACCAGGGGGCAGACATATTGTTTAGAATCTTGGGTCTTCCTATATTTGGGTCAGATTCTGAATAACATGTCTGCTCACTGTAAGAGCTATGCAGAGCAAATATGACTTTGCAAAGAACCTTATTTATATTATTTAATTAAAGCATTTCTTTTTAAAATGTATATTCTTTGCCTACAGTTTTCCTTTAAGCATGTTAAGTCTAATGTACAAGGAAAGATAGTAAAATAGATCTATTTGGAGCCCATGTGGGCTTTCTGAGTGCCGCTCCACAACATTATTTTGGGTTCTATAAAGATAGGAGAATTATAGTTGGGGGGGAGAGATTTTAGGGATCAAAGGGAGAGAGGAACAAACAAGTCCCCAAAATGGCAAAGTGCAGATCAATTTTATAAACTCTTTATTCACAGTAAAAACAATGGGGGTCATATATAAAGTCAGCACACAATACTGGCACTATCAGCGCATGCACCAATGCACAAATTTAGGGCGTCTGCAGAGCCTCTGCCAGTTTCACCGGTCCGGGTTGTGCTGGAACTCATTGCGCTGGCGCAGCCGATGTATAAAGAATCAGGTGCTGAAAAACTCCTGATTAGCATTTGAAATACCAAACACTATTTGCTGGAGGTCCTTCTCTCGCACTTTTCATTGTGGGTTTTTTTTTTTACATGATTCCCAATGTTTTGGTGACTTGAGTCCCTTTACCTTCAAAGGACCTGAATCCCAGCTCCCTTTCTTAATTGGTAGGTTCCCTGAGCTATTACACTGGTGAAGTATCATTTGTGAGGCAATGCGTGAATAACAATCTACTTCTCTGCTTGACAAGTGAACTCCATGCTTCATATCCTCCCTCTATATCATCTGGACATCTGTGTCTTTTATAAGTTTCCTTTGCCCACGCTTTTTACTTTAACATGAATTGAGCTCTTGCTCCCTCTCTCTTGAATAAACATATTCCTACAGATTTGGGTTGTGAGCAGCACAGTTTACATGCCTTCAATTCACTGTAAAAGCAATGAAGATTGTTCGCTCTGGTGAAGGTAACGTCGGACAACATATGGCCAGAGGAAGATTTCTGTGATGGGATCGGTGTTTAGAGCTTCCATGCCTGCAATTCACTGTAAAAGGAATGAAGATTGTTCGCTCTCACACCCAATACCTCTCACACCCAATAACAACACAGACACACATACACAAACTCTTTACATCTCAGGACATTAACATTAATGACATCACATGGTGGGAGTGGCCACAGTTATTTCACCTCCCTTATAAGAGCAAAACAACACCTCTATGCAGGAGCATTGCTAATGATCAGGGGCTACAACCCACAGTGTAAATAATACTTATAATATAGTTGTGTGTCAGGTAGGCTGATAGATATGGGATAGATAGATGTATATGATGCATATTTACAGATTTAGGATAGATAGAAAGAGGGGGAGGGTCATGTTGTGGGACATTGATGGAGAAGGTACGCCGTGTCAGGGGTGGTTTATTTATAAAAGTGCAGAATCTGGTAGGGAGTTTTATCTGGTAGGAAGTGCCTGCGGTGCAAGCTCCGCCCATGCACCTCTGTGAGTCTGGATGCGCGCCGTATGGGACATCCGGCAAGTGTCCCATCGGAAACGTCCTCCTCCCTGCAAACAAAGGTAATTTAGCAGGGAGGGGGATCAACACTATAAGGTTTTTTTTTGTGGAAAAAAATTAAGAAATGTGTGTTAGTGTCTGCGTGTGTGGGTGACTCAATGTGTGTAAGTGTGTGTGTCAGGGTGTTTGTGTCAGGGTGTTTGCATAAGTGTATGAGGGTGTGTGTGTCAGGATGTGTGTGTGTTAGGATGTGTGTGTGTCAGGGTGTTTGCACAAGTGTATGAGGGTGTGTGTGTCAGGATGTGTGTGTGTTAGGATGTGTGTGTCTGGGTGTTTGCATAAGTATATGAGTGTATGTGTGTCAGGGTGTTTGCATAAGTGTATGATGGTGTGTGTCAGGATGTGTGTGTATAAGTGTGTGTGAGAAAGAGATATAGACGCTGTGTGAGATAGATGTGTGTGTGTAAGTGTGTGTGAGAGAGAGAGAGAGAGAGAGACGGACTGTGTGAGAGAGAGAGACGGAGTGTGTGAGAGAGAGAGAGAGAGAGGGAGAGAGACAGAGAGACAGAGTGTGTGAGAGAGAGAGAGACGGAGTGTGTGTGAGCGAGAGAGAGAGAGACAGAGTGTGTGAGAGAGAGAGACGGAGTGTGAGAGAGACGGAGTGTGTGAGAGAGACGGTGTGTGTGAGAGAGAGACGGTGTGTGTGAGAGAGAGAGAGAGACGGTGTGTGTGTGTGAGAAAGAGAGAGAGGCGGTGTGCGTTAGAAAGAGTGGGAGAGAGACGGGGTGCGTGAGAAAGAGAGGGAGAGAGACGGCGTGAGACTGTGTTCGACTGAGCTCATCTGGGCTCTAGCCCCCGATCATTTGTTGACCTAGCAATGCCCCTGCATCTGACCCTTGATTGTATGGCGAATCAGATTGTGCCGAGGGATCAGGATTTACTTGTGAAATGTTATGTTCTGAACATTGCATATTGCAACGCCCAAAATCGGTTTAGCGTGCTCACATGGCATGTCGTTTGTGTCAAATAAGATCGTGTCCACTCTAATAATCCCAAACAACTATTCTACCCTAAATCCTCCAAATTCTAATGAAGGTGACTTTACACAGACATTACATTACATTAACATTTATTTATACAGCGCCAACAATTTATGTAGCACTAGGTACAGAGCATAGAAGGGAACCACATACTAAGTTAGACAAACAAGAGCAGACTGGTAGAGAACCCTGCTCGCAAGCTTACAATCTAGAGGGAATGGGATCCATGAGGGGGCAGATCTGACAAAATCTTGGAGACGTGAGTGAGAAGTGGTGATGAGATTGGAGGAAAGTTTTAGTCCCATTGAGGAGCGCAAAAGTCATGCAGGGAGGTATCGGTTAACAAGGGAGGCAATGTACGGAGGAGTGGAGGGCTTTGTAGGTTAAAGACAGAATTTTTACATTTTATTCTTGAGCAGATGGGGAGCCAGTGGAGGGAATTGCAGAGAGGAGCTGCTGAATCAGACCGACGTGCAAGAAAGATGATCTTTCTTATCCATAAGAGGTTTGCTGTAATTGCTGGGAGTGTCTGAGTGTATTGTATGTATTGATTGGTTGTTCTTCAAAACCCTGTGGGTGGTCCTATGTGTGGAAAATGGGCATAAAAGCAGTGTTTAATTAAAATCCAGAGATCTTCTTGACCCTCAACATGTAGTCCTATCTCGTGATTGGAGGGGACAGCTATACTCACACTGGGGAATTGTCTGATTTTTAGATATGTTCATATTTAAAGTATGCTGATTCTGAAAATGTATGTTTTATGTGAATGTGATACATACTTTGAAAGTTATTAATATTGTGTAAAAACTGTATTCTTTCTGCCTGTGATAATTAAGTTAGTCTATTGTGTGGAGATAATTGTATCACAGGCAGAGGGGGGGGGGGGGGGGGGGCTTTTCTGTAATTGCTGGGAGTGTCTGAGTGTATTGTATGTATTGATTGGTTGTTCTTCAAAACCCTGTGGGTGGTCCTATGTGTGGAAAATGGGCATAAAAGCACAGTGTTTAATTAAAATCCAGAGATCTTCTTGACCCTCAACATGTAGTCCTATCTCGTGATTGGAGGGGACAGCTATACTCACACTGGCGATTGCTATGTTCTGCATACTCCCTTGAGCTTTAATCACTTAGCTCTTTTAAGAGCTTGTTCCTGATACGCTCTCCTGGAGGAAAGGGCTTCCCCACACGGTCCTGGAGGACAGAAGATGGCGAGACTCCAGTTAAGCTACTGCGGTTGTGGAGTCTGCAGTGGTTGTGGTGTCCGGTGCGGTGCTTGTGGTCCTCGGCGCAAGCTAGGGAGCGTCCATCAACAGATAGGTACTCGGTCGGAGTACAGTGAGATCCGTTACATGGTGTTATACATAAAATGTATTATATGGTGTCATACATAAAATGCCTAATATGGTGTCATGCATATAATGCCTTATATGGTGTTATACATAAATGCCTTATATGGTGTTATACATAAAATGTATTATATGGTGTCATACATAAAATACCTAATATGGTGTCATACATATAATGCCTTATTTTGGGTTATACATAAAATGCCTTATCTGGTGTTATACATAAAATGTATTATATAGTGTCATACATAAAATGCTTTATATGGTGTCATATATAAAATGCCTTATATGGTGTTATACATAAAATATGGTGTTATGCATAAAATTCATTATAAAGGAGGGTTTCATAGATAACTTGAAGCTTCATATGATAACGGATCATATGGAAAATATAAATCTGAATATCTGGATGAGAAATTGTATAAAAAACATTACTTTCCAGCAAAAGCAGGATCAATTCAAAATATCCCCAAAAGATATATTTATGTATATTAGAATTAAATAATTTATACTTAAGTATAGAATGTCTACAACAACTACCATAATAAATAGAATCAATAACTTAATCTCACAAGAAACAAAAATAGTCCATTTAAGAGATCTTACGGACATACTGGGCTTCAATATAATAAAGAAGAATATACCTGCCATTAAACAATGGAATAGAGATTTAAATAAATCAATTGAAATTCAAGAATGGTGTTCATCACTCCTTAAGGTCAGTGGCGTCCCGAGGGGGGTGCAGGAGGTGCGGACCGCACCGGGTGACACCACCAGCGGGGGTGACACCCGTGCTGCCGGCACCCCCTGCATTGCGCTGCTGAACTTTTTTTTCTTTTTTTCTGGCAGCCGCATCTGTCTCCTGGTGCAGGTCCGTGGCTGTGAAGGAATCGTTGTGCGCTCTCCTCCAGCCGCGCGGATCAATAACGTTTGTTGAAACTTTTTTTTTAAACAAACTTTATTGAAGCCGCGCGGCTGGAGCGGAGCACACAACACTTCCCTCACAGCAGCGGGCCTGCAGGGCACCCGGGAGACAGAGCAGGAAGGAGGTAAGTACTGGGGAAGGGGAAGGGGGGAGGAGGGTGGCATAACGAGCATACTGAGGGGCAAAATCCTCGCATATTGAGGGCAAACTCCTGGCATATTGATGGGTAGAATCCTGACATATTAAATGGCATATTGGGGGGCAAACTCCTGGCATATTGAGAGCAAACTCCTGGCATATTAAATGGCATATTGGGGGTAAAAATCCTGGAATTTTGAGAGCAAAATACTGGCAGATTAAATGGCATATTGGGGGGCACAATCCTGGCATATTAAATGGCATATTGGAGGAGCAAAATCCTGGCATATTAAATGGCATATTGGGGGGAAAACTCCTGGCATATTGAGGGGGCAAAACCCAGGCATTTTAAATGGCAAAATCCTGGCATATTGAGGGGCAAAATCCTGGCATATTAAATGGTATATTGGGGGGCAAAATCCTGGCATATTAAATGACATATTGAGGAGCAAAATCCTGGCATATTAAATGGCATATTGGGGGGCAAAATCCTGGCATATTGAGTGGCAAAATCCTGGCACATTAAATGGCTAAAGAATGGGATATTGAGGGGCAAAATCATGGCATATTAAATGGTATATTGGGGGGCAAAATCCTGGCATATTAAATGGCATATTGGGGGGCAATATCCTGGCACATTAAATGGCTAAAGAATGGTATATTGAGGGACAAAATCATGGCAGATTAAATGGCATATTGGGGGGCAAAATCCTGACATATTAAATGGCATATTGGGGGGGGGGGATCCTGGCATATTGAATGGCTAAATCATGGCATATTGAGTGGCAAAATAATCATGGCATATTGAGAGCAAAATGCTGGCATATTAAATGGCATATTGGGGGGCAATATCCTGGCACATTAAATGGCTAAAGAATGGTATATTGAGTGACAAAATCATGGCATGTTAAATGGCATATTGGGGGGAAAAATCCTGACATATTAAATGGCATATTGGGGGGGGAAATCCTGGCATATTGAATGGCTAAATCATGGCATATTGAGTGGCAAAATAATCATGGCATATTGAGAGCAAAATCCTGGCATATTAAATGGCATATTGGGGGACAAAATCCTGGCATATTGAGGGGCAGAATCCTGGCATATTAAATGGCATATTGGGGGTCAAAATCCTGGAATTTTGAGAGCAAAATACTGGCATATTAAATGGCATATTGGAGTGCAAAATCCTGGCATATTAAATGGCATATTGGGGGGCAAACTCCTGGCATATTGAGGGGCAAAATCCTGGCACATTAAATGGCATATTGGAGGGGCAAAATCCGGGCATATTAAATGGCATATTGGGGGGCAAAATCCTGGCATATTGAGTGGCAAAATCCTGGCACATTAAATGGCTAAAGAATGGCATATTGAGGGGCAAAATCATGGCATATTAAATGGCATATTGGGGGGCAAAATCCTGGCATATTAAATGGCATATTGGGGGGCAAAATCCTGGCATATTAAATGGCATATTGGGGGGCAATATCCTGGCACATTAAATGGCTAAAGAATGGTATATTGAGGGACAAAATCATGGCAGATTAAATGACATATTGGGGGGCAAAATCCTGACATATTAAATGGCATATTGGGGGAAAAAATCCTGGTATATTGAATGGCTAAATCATGGCATATTGAGTGGCAAAATAATCATGGCATATTGAGAGCAAAATTCTGGCATATTAAATGGCATATTGGGGGGCAATATCCTGGCACATTAAATGGCTTAAGAATGATATATTGAGGGACAAAATCATGGCATATTAAATTGCATATTGGGGGGCAAAATCCTGACATATTAAATGGCATATTGGGGGGGAAAATCCTGGCATATTGAATGGCTAAATCATGGCATATTGAGTGGCAAAATAATCTTGGCATATTGAGAGTAAAATCCTGGCATATTAAATGGCATATTGGGGGTCAAAATCCTGGAATTTAGAGAGCAAAATACTGGCATATTAAATGGCAAATTGGAGTGCAAAATCCTGGCATATTAAATGGCATATTGGGGGGCAAACTCCTGGCATATTGAGGGGCAAAATCCTGGCACATTAAATGGCATATTGGAGGGGCAAAATCCTGGCATATTAAATGGCATATTGGGAGGCAAACTCCTGGCATATTGAGGGGCAAAGTCCTGGCATTTTAAATGGCAAAATCCTGGCATATTGAGGGGCAAAATCCTGGCATATTAAATGGTATATTGGGGGGCAAAATCCTGGCATATTAAATGGCATATTGAGGAGCAAAATCCTGGCATATTAAATGGCATATTGGGGGGCAAAATCCTGGCATTTTAAATGGCATATTGGGGGGCAAAATCCTGGCATATTGAGTGGCAAAATCCTGGCACATTAAATGGCTAAAGAATGGCATATTGAGGGCCAAAATCATGGCATATTAAATGGGATATTGGGGGGCAAAATCCTGGCATATTAAATGGCATATTGGGGGGCAAAATCCTGGCACATTAAATAGCTAAAGAATGGTATATTGAGGGACAAATTCATGGCATATTAAATGGCATATTGGGGGGCAAAATCCTGGCATATTAAATGACATATTGGGGGACAAAATCCTGGCATATTGAGGGGTAAAATCCTGGCATATTAAATGGCATATTGGGGGTCAAAATCCTGGAATTTTGAGAGCAAAATACTGGCATATTAAATGGCATATTGGGGGGCAAACTCCTGGCATATTAACCAAATAAATATTAAAAAAAAAAAAAAAATACATAAAATTCCTTATATGGTGTCATAGATGAAATGCCTTATATGGTGTCACAGATAAAATGCCTTATATGGTGTCATCCATAAAATGCCTTATATGGCGTCATACATAAAATGCCTTATATGGTGTGTGACCGACAGCAAGGAATTGTGCTGGAAGGAGTCTATATATCTCCCCAGATTTTGCACAGCTCCTACTTTGTGTAATTAGCCCCAGGGTAATGTGTTATGTTACACTTTAATATAGCACTTTATGTATGTGTATGTGTGGGCCCTGGGGTGGAGCACTTGGAGAGTAGGGTGGGCCAGTGCTCCACTTCACATTTCATATGTTGATTGGAACCTACAGGTGAGATGCCCAGTGTTCCAATCCTAATTTACCTCACCTGAAAAGGCTTGCTGATTACAGGTGCTGTTAAATACTCCCCTGCCAGAGGAGGGGGAGAGACTGTGTTTTGATTTCGGTGAATGGAAGCAGGGAGCTGAAAACACTGAAGTAAGGTTGTGATTTAACATTATGTTGGGAAATGGACAAGCCATCCAACCCAGGTAGCTTAATATTTTTGTTTAGTTAGTGCTCAGAAGAGCAAGGATTTTATTTTATATTTTGTTTAACAACCTATTTTACCTTGCTGTGCATCTTTAAACCACAATAAAATAAAGCAAGTCTTTTTACCTCATCCAGCGTGTGAAGTGTCTCTGAAGCCTGAAAGACTTTGTGTAACCCACAAATCCCAGGACAAGGTACCAAGGGACAGGAGTACTTTTGTCACATATGGTGGAGGATGCGGGCAACACACGGCAAAGTCTGTTAGTTGGGAGAAAGAGACTGCTGGGAAAATGGAGGATGTCCTGAAAGCTTTGCTCCAGTCCACTGCTGTACAGCAAGAGAAGGGTTGTGGAAACTAACGCAATACAGCAAGAGAGCATTTCAACACTACAGCAACTTGTACTTGCTCAAAAGGAAAATACAGATGCTTTATTTAAGCAAGTTGAAGCAGCACAGGCAGCAGCTCATAAGTTGCTCAGAGAAGAGCAGCGAGATGCCACGTGTGCCATACTGCAGGAGTTCCAAAGTTTATCACAAAGGCTGGCAAGGGATGCCACAGAATCACCACAATGTCCAAAGGTGATCAGAGTGAGTCACTACTTGCAAAAGATGGTACCCACAGATGATGTAGAGGCCTACCTGGTGGCATCTGAGCGAACCGCTGAGCGAGAAGGTTGGCCTGCAGTTGAATGGGCAAGCCTGCTAGCACCATTTCTTACTGGTGAGTCCCAGAAAGCATACTATGATCTGGAACCAGCTGAAGCCAGTGACTACAAGAAGCTGAAAGCGGAAATACTGGCACGCCTGGGGGTGACAACAGCAGTCCGTGCCCAGAGATTTCATTCGTGGACTTACAGCCTGGATAAAACGGTTCGTTCACAGATGTTTGACTTGATACACCTTGCCAGAAAATGGTTGCAGCCAGAGATCAACTCACCCAGCTGCATTGTGGAGACACTGGTGATGGAAAGATTCCTGAGAGGATTACCTATTGGACTCCGTCGGTGGGTCAGTCAGAGCAATCCCCAAACAGCAGACCAATTGGTTGAATTGGTTGAAAGGTACATAGCAGCGGGAGAACTGCTTCAACCTCCTGGCCAAGAGAGACCCAAGAATCTGAGAACCTACAGCCCCAGTAAGCCCAGTAAGACTGTTCCAGGAAAAAGGGGGTCTTTTGATGAGAGAACAGGGTTTTCTTACCCAAGGGACATTGTTAAAAGGGAAAAAGACTTTGGGAGGTGGGAAGAGCCTACAAAGGAATCAAAAAGTACTTATGGTATAAAATGCTTTAAATGCAGAAACTTTGGGCATATGGCAAAAGACTGTCCTGAAAATGTTGAACCAATGGAGTGTAATGTTGGTAATAATTGGGAAGGAATTGCACTTTATTCACAGGTTGTATGTTCTGCAAAGAAAGGTGGTTATTTGAATAGACTCCCAGGGTGTACCGTGAATGTGGAAGGGAAAAATATCCATGCATTGCTAGATTCAGGGAGTATGGTTACCCTTCTAGACCAATCCTTCTTACGTGATACTCATGTTGTTAACCCTGAAAATGTTGAAATTGCGTGTGTGCATGGGGATATACATAACTACCCTACTGCTGATATACTAGTTAAGACCCAGTGTGGTTCTGTAAACTGCAGAGTGGGGCTGGTACCCAAGCTGGCACATGAGATGATTATTGGAAGGGATTTTCCCCATTTTCTAGCCCTATGGGCCTGTTTTGAAAACCCGTCAGGTGAACAGAATGTTGAATTTCCTTTTGCAGACACTCTAGCAGATGACAGATCTCATGATGAGGGGCCTAACTATATGCAGCGTTCCCTTATAAAAACATTAGTTGGTGAAAACCCAGAACAGACTAATGCGGGACCTTCTAGAAGCTCTGAACCAGAAATAGAGTTAATTGATTTAGAGGTTAGGCCTGGTAACTTCAGAAGTGCACAGTGGTCTGACCCAACATTATCGGTAGCTAGGAATAATATTTCTATAAGGTATGGATCCCCTGTCAATCCAGGAATTTCTCTTGCTTACCCTTATTTTGGAAGTGGATAATGATCTGTTGTACAGAGTTGAGAAAAATTAGTCTGTTATTACAAAGCAGCTGTTAGTACCTCGAGCCTAATGGCACACTGTGTTAAAACTTGCACATAGTCATGTTTTGGGTGGCCACCTAGGGGTTGACAAAACAAGAGAGCGAGTGTTGAGGAGATTTTATTGGCCTGGTGTAGTCGCAGCAATCATAAATTACTGTTCGTCATGCCCTGAATGTCAGGTTACAGCACCTTTTACGGCTTACCGTAGCCCTTTAGTACCCTTGCCTGTTATTGAAGTGCCTTTTGAACGTATTGCTATGGATTTTGTGGGTCCTCTTGGTAAAATCCACTAGGGGGCATCAGTATATATTGGTAGTACTAGACTATGCTACCCGTTACCCTGAGGCAATTCCTATGCGTACAACCTCAGCAAAGTCCATTGCTAAAGAGTTAATGATGATGTTTAGCCGGGTTGGGATTCCCAAGGAGATCCTTACAGATCAGGGTACTAAATTCATGTCTAAGGTAACAAAGGAACTCTGCAAGCTCCTTCACATTAAACACCTCAAAACCTCTGTTTATCACCCACAAACTGATGGTTTGGTTGAGCGATTTAATAAGACTTTAAAAACTATGCTGCGCAAAGTAACGGATAAGGATGGAAAAAACTGTGACTTTCTATTACCCTATTTAATGTTTGCCATTAGAGAAGTACCCCAAGCTTCTACCGGTTTCTCACCTTTTGAATTATTATATGGTAGACACCCCAGGGGGTTACTTGACATAGCAAAGGAAACTTGGGAACAAGAAGCATCCCACATCGCAGCGTAATAGAACATATAACTGAGATGCAAGACCGTATTGAGGCCGTTATGCCAATAATCAAAGAACATATGCAAAAGGCTCAACAAAATCAACAGAATAGATACAATAAAAATGCTAGAATTCGAGTGTTTCAACCTGGAGACAGAGTGTTAGTCCTGATCCCCACAGTAGAGAACAAATTCCTGGCAACTTGGCATGGGCCATATGAGATTATTGAAAGAGTGGGGGAGGTAAATTACAAAGTAAGGCAACCAGGTAGACGAAAGGAAGTGCAATTATACCATGTCAATCTATTAAAACCATGGAAAGAAAGGGAAGTTCTAGTTACTACAGAGACTTCAACCTTCCCTGATAGGTGTAATATTGACCCAGAAGTAAATATCTCCGAGACCCTGTCCATACACCAGACAAGGGAAGTTAAGGAGTTTATTAGATTAAATAAAGAAGTATTCTCCCCAGTCCCCGGAAGGACTAGTGTGATCAAACATGATATTCTGACAGAACCAGGGAAAAGGGTCAATCTCAAACCATATAGAATACCCGAGGCTCGCAGAGAAGCTATCAGAGCAGAGGTTAAGAAAATGTTAGATCTTGGAGTAATTGAGGAGTCACAAAGCGACTGGAGCAGTCCAATTGTGCTGGTACCAAAACCTGATAATACAGTACGGTTTTGTAATGATTATCGCAAACTGAATGCTATTTCTAAGTTTGATGCATACCCCATGCCTAGAGTTGATGAGCTAGTGAAAAGACTTGGAAGAGCTCGGTACCTTACTACACTAGACTTAACCAAGGGTTATTGCCAAGTACCACTCACAGAGCGAGCAAAAGAAAAGACAGCATTTTCTACTCCTGATGGCCTATTTCAGTATAGAGTTTTGCCTTTTGGTTTGCATGGTGCCCCTGCCACATTCCAAAGAATGATGGACAGGATACTAAAGCCACATGTGCGCTATGCAGCGGCATACTTGGATGATGTTGTAGTACACAGTGAGGATTGGGAATCTCACCTTCCGAAAGTACAGGCTGTCCTAAACTCAATACAAAATGCTGGTCTAACCGCCAACCCCAATAAGTGTACGATCGGCCTAGAGGAAGCAAAATATTTGGGCTACTCTATTGGTAGGGGACTAGTGAAGCCTCAGGTTGCTAAAATTGAAGCAATCAGAAATTGGCCGAGACCTCTGACTAAGAAACAGATGAGAACATTTCTTGGCCTCATTGGATATTACAGGAGGTTTATACCCAATTTTGCTACAATTGGAAGCCCGTTAACTGACCTTACTAAAGCTAAGGCTCCAGTAGTGGTAAAATGGTCCCCAGAGGCTGAACAAGCGTTCAGAAATCTTAAAGAAGCTATTTGTGCCCAACCAGTGTTGGTAACACCTGACTTTTCTAAAGAATTTATCTTACAGACAGATGCATCTGATGTAGGGCTTGGTGCTGTTCTCTTTCAGGAAATTAAGGGTGAGGAGCACCCCATATTGTATTTAAGCAGGAAGCTTACTCCCCAAGAACGAAACTATTCCATTGTTGAAAAGGAGTGTCTGGCTATAAAATGGGCTGTAGACACACTTAAATACTACCTTTTGGGAAGAAGGTTCCGATTAGTGACAGACCATGCACCCCTTACTTGGATGAGCCAGAACAGGGAGAAAAACAGTAGAGTGACCCGCTGATTCCTTGGCTTGCAACCCTATAATTTTTCCATAGAGCATAGGGCAGGGTGTAAACAAGGGGATGCTGATGGTCTTTCACGGATGTACTCGCTAATGTCCGTGGTCGCTCGACCTTACGGGTCTGAGCTGGGGGGGGGGGGGGGGGGGGGGAGGATGTGTGACCGACAGCAAGGAATTGTGCTGGAAGGAGTCTATATATCTCCCCAGATTTTGCACAGCTCCTACTTTGTGTAATTATCCCCAGGGAAATGTGTTATGTTACACTTTAATATAGCACTTTATGTATGTGTATGTGTGGGCCCTGGGGTGGAGCACTTGGAGAGTAGGGTGGGCCAGTGCTCCACTTCACATTTCATATGTTGATTGGAACCTACAGGTGAGAAGCCCAGTGTTCCAATCCTAATTTACCTCACCTGAAAAGGCTTGCTGATTACAGGTGCTGTTAAATACTCCCCTGCCAGAGGAGGGGGAGAGACTGTGTTTTGATTTCGGTGAATGGAAGCAGGGAGCTGAAAACACTGAAGTAAGGTTGTGATTTAACATTATGTTGGGAAATGGACAAGCCATCCAACCCAGGTAGCTTAATATTTTTGTTTAGTTAGTGCTCAGAAGAGCAAGAATTTTATTTTATATTTTGTTTAACAACCTATTATACCTTGCTTTGCATCTTTAAACCACAATAAAAGAAAGCAAGTCTTTTTACCTCATCCAGCGTGTGAAGTGTCTCTGAAGCCTGAAAGACTGTGTGTAACCCCCAAATCCCAGGACAAGGTACCAAGGGACAGGAGTACTTTTGTCACAGGTGCCATACATAAAATACCTTATTTGGTGTCATACATAAATTGCCTTATATGGTGTTATCCATAAAATGCCTTATAGGGTGTCATAGATAAAATGCCTTATAGGGTGTCATACATAAAATGCCTTATTTGGTGTCATACATAAAATGCCTTATATGGTGTCATACATAAAACGGCACTGAGAAATGCACAAAAGGTACAAAAAAATGACATGCCCATATCCCTATATCCTTTACATCACTTACAGGATGGGTGGGAATGCATGCTCACAGTAAATCAGAGCAGGGTGCTAACCGTGCTCGAATGATAAGTATAAAAGATACCCTTAAGATGACACACAATACATGATTTGCAATAATCAGTAACAATAGTGATAGTGCTATAAGTGTTTATATAACATGTAAAAATGAACCTGGAAAAATGCTTGGTACAGGAGAAACTTTTCTTGTGTTAAAAAGCCTGTAAAAATAAAAATAAACACACAAATAGTTCAATATGTACTGTAATTTTTGGGTGCAATTAGCTCAAATGAGAAAACACTCACAAATGGAGCGCCTAACAAACTAGGAGCATGGAATTCGCATATGGAACAATATACTTGCCCCCACTCTTAGGGATACAAGCCTCCAGCGATGTAGGTGAAATGATGATCTGTCCCAGTCAAGGTACAATCTTTTATTCAGCAACAAAAAAAAGCTGGTAAGTGTATTGGTGAAAAAACAACTTTGGAATACATCCACAATTGAAACACTTCTATGAGGCAACAAGACAGACAGTCAGCTCCATGCGCCTCGGGGCTGGTCAGGGCTTCCGGGTATGGTTTGACAAACACGGCTAGTACGTGGCTCACACAGTTAAAAAAACGGCCCAACGCGTTTCATCCAAAATAGAACTTCATCAGGGGAATGTTAATGTCTGAAATCTTCCATGCTTATATACCCTCCTCTGATTCGTATGATCGTTTATCCGAAAGTTTCTACGAACAGTTCTAATTCGACTTTTGGATATTTTTGAATAGAAAGTCTCTTTCAATGTAATTCGTATTCTTTCATTCAAAGAGGCAGGAAATTCACTTTTTTCTTAATTGCAGTATGCAAAAACACAATTGTGCTGGAAGGAGTCTATATATCTCCCCAGATTTTGCACAGCTCCTACTTTGTGTAATTATCCCCAGGGAAATGTGTTATGTTACACTTTAATATAGCACTTTATGTATGTGTATGTGTGGGCCCTGGGGTGGAGCACTTGGAGAGTAGGGTGGGCCAGTGCTCCACTTCACATTTCATATGTTGATTGGAACCTACAGGTGAGAAGCCCAGTGTTCCAATCCTAATTTACCTCACCTGAAAAGGCTTGCTGATTACAGGTGCTGTTAAATACTCCCCTGCCAGAGGAGGGGGAGAGACTGTGTTTTGATTTCGGTGAATGGAAGCAGGGAGCTGAAAACACTGAAGTAAGGTTGTGATTTAACATTATGTTGGGAAATGGACAAGCCATCCAACCCAGGTAGCTTAATATTTTTGTTTAGTTAGTGCTCAGAAGAGCAAGAATTTTATTTTATATTTTGTTTAACAACCTATTATACCTTGCTTTGCATCTTTAAACCACAATAAAAGAAAGCAAGTCTTTTTACCTCATCCAGCGTGTGAAGTGTCTCTGAAGCCTGAAAGACTGTGTGTAACCCCCAAATCCCAGGACAAGGTACCAAGGGACAGGAGTACTTTTGTCACAGGTGCCATACATAAAATACCTTATTTGGTGTCATACATAAATTGCCTTATATGGTGTTATCCATAAAATGCCTTATAGGGTGTCATAGATAAAATGCCTTATAGGGTGTCATACATAAAATGCCTTATTTGGTGTCATACATAAAATGCCTTATATGGTGTCATACATAAAACGGCACTGAGAAATGCACAAAAGGTACAAAAAATGACATGCCCATATCCCTATATCCTTTACATCACTTACAGGATGGGTGGGAATGCATGCTCACAGTAAATCAGAGCAGGGTGCTAACCGTGCTCGAATGATAAGTATAAAAGATACCCTTAAGATGACACACAATACATGATTTGCAATAATCAGTAACAATAGTGATAGTGCTATAAGTGTTTATATAACATGTAAAAATGAACCTGGAAAAATGCTTGGTACAGGAGAAACTTTTCTTGTGTTAAAAAGCCTGTAAAAATAAAAATAAACACACAAATAGTTCAATATGTACTGTAATTTTTGGGTGCAATTAGCTCAAATGAGAAAACACTCACAAATGGAGCGCCTAACAAACTAGGAGCATGGAATTCGCATATGGAACAATATACTTGCCCCCACTCTTAGGGATACAAGCCTCCAGCGATGTAGGTGAAATGATGATCTGTCCCAGTCAAGGTACAATCTTTTATTCAGCAACAAAAAAAAGCTGGTAAGTGTATTGGTGAAAAAACAACTTTGGAATACATCCACAATTGAAACACTTCTATGAGGCAACAAGACAGACAGTCAGCTCCATGCGCCTCGGGGCTGGTCAGTGCTTCCGGGTATGGTTTGACAAACACGGCTAGTACGTGGCTCACACAGTTAAAAAAACGGCCCAACGCGTTTCATCCAAAATAGAACTTCATCAGGGGAATGTTAATGTCTGAAATCTTCCATGCTTATATACCCTCCTCTGATTCGTATGATCGTTTATCCGAAAGTTTCTACGAACAGTTCTAATTCGACTTTTGGATATTTTTGAATAGAAAGTCTCTTTCAATGTAATTCGTATTCTTTCATTCAAAGAGGCAGGAAATTCACTTTTTTCTTAATTGCAGTATGCAAAAACACAGCTACACCCCACAGGACGCGTTTCGAATTTTCTTCCTCAGCTGGTGGGCGATAGTGCTTTATACTTATCATTCAAGTGTCTATGAACTATGCACTGGATAAACCTTTTGTTTTTTCACGTTTATCACACAGATTTTGAAGCTGTCTGTTGTTGCACTTGCGGTTCTTAGTGGACACCATTCACTATTATTGTTTACTATTATTTTTATTATCAGTAGCACTTTTTGTTGGTTTGCTCGTACTTCCCATTCACTGTATTTCTGCTAACCCTGCTCATCTGATCGGGGTAGGTTTGCCACCTTTTCTACAAAAAAATAACGGCCTTGCTGTTGCCTCCATAGACCTAACATTGGCATTAAGCCAATTATTTACCAGCCTGATGGTAAAATACTGGGTCTGTATGTAGCTGGGGTCTCTATCTGCTGCTGATGCAGTAAAACTGAGGGTCTCTCTCAGCACTAGCAGAGAGAGACATGGGCGTCCGCAGGGGGGGGGCAAGGGGGGGCGCTTGCCCCCCCTGGATTTTTGCAATTTCCCTTTAAAAAAAAAATTATTATAATTTTTTCTCAGTATGTAGCCTCTAGTTGTCCCTAGGGGACTGCACACCAGTTGCTGGGGTAGGAGGTGGCACCCAAAGCTGTTGCTCTCTGCAACTCTGCTTGCTGTAATACTGGTCTCCCATCCACATTGGTTCAGGTCTCTGCAGCTGCTGCATGGAGAGCCAATGAGAGGGGTGCCTGGGGATATGAAGTTATAGCCCCGCCCCTCAGCCCTCCATGTGGCAGCATGACTGACAGAAGAGAGCCTGCAGGGGAAGATACTCAGAGACCATAGCTGAGCCCCTGTAACAGGTAGGAAGAGCTTATAATAGCTTTAAGGTACATGGCAGAGTGGGGTAAATCCAAGGAGGTCCCTCCCATTTCCCTGAGGTCTCCATTTGTCCAGTCTGAGCAGCTGACCAGGCTCTGCTCACATCAACATGGTGACAAGTGGATGGGGCAGAAAAGATAATGGAGGATAAAATGATGTGATAGATGGAGGCAGATTGCAAACAAAATGGGATGACATGGGGCAGAAAAGATAATAGAGGATGAAAAGAGGTGATTGATTGGAGCAGAATACAGACAAAATTGTGACATGGGGCAGAAAAGATAAAATGTAGGCGAAAAGAGGTCACTGACATGGAGGAATAAAACACATAAAATGATGGGGAAAGAGATGGCAAACATGGAGGAATAAAACATATCAAAAAGGGGGAAAGAGATATCATGGATTTAGGAATTTGGGTGTTTATGGAATCTGTTGCTTTGTGTTTATATTGTGTGCTATAGTGTTGTATCTGGTGCTGTGGGGTTATATTGTGTGCTATAGTGTTGTGTCTGGTGCTGTGGGGTTATATTGTATGCTATAGTGTTGTATCTGGTGCTGTTGGGTTACATTGTGTGCTATAGTGTTGTATCTGGTGCTGAGAGGTTATATTGTGTGCTATAGTGTTGTATCTGGTGCTGTTGGGTTATATTGTGTGCTATAGTGTTGTGTCTGGTGCTCTTGGGTTATATTGTGTGCTATAGTATTGTATCTGGTGCTGAGAGGTTATATTGTGTGCTATAGTGTTGTGTCTGGTGCGGAGAGGTTATATTGTGTGCTATAGTGTTGTGTCTGGTGCTGAGGGGTTATATTGTGTGCTATAGTGTTGTATCTGGTGCTGAGAGGTTATATTGTGTGCTATAGTGTTGTGTCTGGTGCTGTGGGGTTATATCGTGTGCTATAGTGTTGTATCTGGTGCTGTGGGGTTATATTGTGTGCTATAGTGTTGTGTCTGGTGCTGAGGGGTTATATCGTGTGCTATAGTGTTGTATCTGGTGCTGTTGGGTTATATTGTGTGCTATAGTGTTGTGTCTGGTGCTGAGGGGTTATATTGTGTGCTATAGTATTGTATCTGGTGCTGAGAGGTTATATTGTGTGCTATTGTATTGTATCTGGTGCTGAGAGGTTATATTGTGTGCTATAGTGTTGTGTCTGGTGCTGTGGGGTTATAGTGTGGGCTATAGTGTTGTATCTGGTGCTGAGAGGTTATATTGTGTGCTATTGTATTGTATCTGGTGCTGAGAGGTTATATTGTGTGCTATAGTGTTGTATCTGGTGCTGTTGGGTTATATTGTGTGCTATAGTGTTGTATCTGGTGCTATGGGGTTATATCTTTGCTATGTTGTTCTATCTGTTGCTGTGGAGTTTCAGCTTGAGCTGTGGATATTTATCTGGTGCTGTGGTTTATATCTTGTGTCATGGGTTTTTAGCTGGTACCGTGGGTTAATATCTGGTGATGTGGGTCTATATTTGGTGCAGTGAGGCTATATCTAGTGTGGTTGGTTTATATCTGGTGCTGTGGATCTGTATCTGGTGCAGGGTTTATCAACCCTTTGCATGCCTTCACTGATAATGACAAAGCTCCTCCACTTCATGATAACTTGTCAAAAAGAGGCGCGGCGCAGAAAGGATGACGGTAAAATTATGCCCCCCCCTGAAAAAATTTCTGCGGATGCCCATGGAGAGAGACAGTCGCAGACCTGACTGAGCTTCCTGTTTCCCATGGAAGCATGGCAGCTGCAGGTCACAGAATACAAGTACATGCCAGTTTATGCAGTTTATCCTTATACAAGGGGCACTAAATGTTGTGCTTCTAGATTAGATGCACAAGTGTAAAAAAAAAAAAAGAAGTTGTCCTTTAGCAGATAATACTCCAATCTCACAGGCAGCGCTGTATTTAGCACAAGGCAAACATGGCAAGTGCCTAGGGCAGCACTTGCCTTGTATGCCTTTAAGGGCGGCACAAAACGCAAAAACAAATGTGCTTGCCAGTGGAGATGGTGGCTGGGGAGATCGGAAGATAACCCCTCACCATCGCTCTGCCTGCCAGCAGGCTGCACAGGGAGCCGAACAGGCAGCACAGAGAAACCTCTGTGCTGCCTGTTCAGCTCCCCATGCAGTGTGACAGGGAAGTACCGACAGATCACGTGAACGGCGCTCTGACGTCAGACATGGCCAGGTCACGTGACCTCTTTGTACAACTCCCGGGGAGCCGAACAGGTAGCATGGAGGACAGATTTGCAGGAGCTTATTATTGGCAAATAATACTCGCATGTTATTGGGCAAATTGGCTGGGGAATATTCATAGAAAATAATACTGGCATATTATTGGGCAAATTGGCTGGTGCATATTAATGGAAAAATAATACTTCCCTATTATTGGGCAAATTGGCTGGGGCTTATTAATGGAAAAATAATACTGCCATATTATTGGGCAAATTGTCTGGGGCTTATTAATGACAAAATAATACTGCCATATTATTGGGAAAATTGGCTGGGGCATATTTAATATTTAAACTGACTGTTACATATGTTAATGACAAAGTGACTGTGGTATGTTAATTGGTACCTGACAGTGGCTTATTTTAATTGGCAAAGTGATGCTGTGGCATGTTCTGTGGGGCAAAATAATATGTACTATGGGGAAAGTGACAATGTGGCTTGTTCTGCAGGGGCAGTTCTGTGGGACAAAGTGACACTGTGTTTTTTTTGTGACAGTGTAGCATGTCAAATTATGTGGGTGCAATATGAGTGCAAGCTAAGGGCTGTGGGTGCAATATAGGTGCATGGCAAGTGCTGTGGGTACTGTATGGTGCTGTGTGAAGTCCTTTGGGTGCAATGTGGGTGCAGAAAAAGGGAATAAAAGCAAGAAATGCAACTTTTCAATAACATTTTATTACATATACAAATAGTTGAATGTGATATGAAAATAGTTGTATGTAATATTAAAACGTTTACATTTACATACAGTTTTTTGAGTGGGTTCCACTGCTAAAGACTTTGCTCATGGCCCACTAGGATCTTAAAGCAGCCCTGTGATGGGGGCATGTGATGTGGTGATGGAGGCATGTGATGGAGGTATGTAATGGGGTGATGGGGGCATGTAAAGGAGGTGATGGGTCATGTCCTTGGTGTGCAACATGGGTTATGGGTCATGACGTGGGTGTGCAACATGGGTAGGGGGTGCCCAAATTTTGTCTGCCTAGGGCAGCACAAAACCATGATACACCACTGCTCATGGGTCAGTAAAGATTTCAGGGGTTTATTCAGTCTCTTTACTGTACGACTCTTATCTGAGCATCATTCCCTGTCTCCAGGTCAATTCCCACTCCAGGTTAACATTTAATAGCTCCAGGTTCAATCTCCCTCATTTGATGTGTGGCAGCTGCACATTGTATCTGTGCTGAGCAGGTGAATTAGCGACAGGGGTGAGAAGCCCTTCAGCCTGAATGCCCTACCAGTGGGATACCTGTTAATGACAGAGGTTAAGATAAGTCCCTTTACATGGCCATACTAATACAGGTGTGTAATGTTACCATTCCTTATATGAGAGTCACAAGAACCTTTCCTTCTATAGCTATAAAGAAAGCTGCCTTATATGGAAATAACAAATAAACTCTATATCCTGAAGACCAATATTAGCCATGAAAGTTCTCATGGGATCAATCTAAAAGAATGTTACTCCTGTTAGTGCTGGGGTAAGTCCTGGGGTTCGGTGGAAGCACCACAGGGGTGGCCCGCACAGGGTGCTTGAACACCTATGGATATATCTATATATATATATATATATATATATATATCTATATATATATATTGTGACAGACAGCAAGGAATTGTGCTGGAGGGAGTCTATATATCTCCCCAGATTTTGCAAAGTTTCTACTTTGTGCAATTAGAACCAGGGAAATGTTTTATGTTAAACTTAATATAGCACTTTATGTATGTGTATGTGTGGTCCCTGGGGTGGAGCACTTGGAGAGTAGGGTGGACCAGTGCTCCACTTCACATTTCATATGTTGATTGGAACCTACAGGTGAGAAGTCCAGTGTCAGAGTTCCAATCCTAATTTACCTCACCTGAAAAGGCTTGTTAATTACAGGTGCTGTTAAATACTCCCGTGCCAGAGGAGGGGGAGAGATTGTATTTGATTTCTGTGAGTGGAAGCAGGGAGCTGAAAACACTGAAACAGTAAGGTTCTGATTTATGGTTATGTTGGGAAATGGACAAGCCATCCAACCCAGCTAGCTTAGTATTTTTCTTTAGTTAGTGCTCAGAAGAGCAAGGATTTTGTTTTATATTTTTTTACAACCTGTTATACCTTACTGTGCATTTATCTTGGAACCACAATAGAAGAAAAAAAGTTGGTTTCTGTAGTGTAGCGGTTATCACGTTTGCCTCACACGCAAAAGGTCCCTGGTTCGAAACCAGGCAGAAACAGAGTTTACCTCTAGATTTTTTTTGATGCATGTAAGTTTACAGAGGAAGAGGTTTTACTTCAGCTGTCTAAAGTAAAGACAAATAAGTCGATGGGACCTGATGGGATACATCCAAAGTTATTAAAAGAACTTAGTGGTGTACTAGCAAAACCGTTTTATTTAACCAATCATTGTTAACGGGAGTAGTTCCAGAAGATTGGAAATTAGCTAATGTTGTGCCCATTCACAAGAAAGGTAGTAGGGAGGAGGCGGGCAACTATAGACCAGTAAGTCTTACTTCAGTAGTGGGGAAAATAATGGAAACCTTGTTAAAGAATAGGATTGTTGAACATCTAAAGTCGCTTGGATTTCAAGATCAGAGACAGCATGGGTTTACTTCAGGGAGATCATGCCAAACTAATCTTATTGATTTTTTTGATTGGGTAACTAAAATAATAGATCAGGGTGGGGCAGTAGACATTGCTTACCTAGATTTCAGTAAGGCTTTTGACACTGTCGCACATAGAAGGCTTATCAATAAACTGAAATCTTTGAGTTTGGAATTCAATATTGTTGAATGGATTAGACAATGGCTGAGTGACAGGCAACAGAGGGTTGTAGTCAATGGGGTATATTCGATGCAAGGTCTTGTTACTAGTGGGGTACCTCAGGGATCTGTTCTTGGACCCATTCTCTTTAATATTTTTATTAGCGATATTGCAGAAGGTCTTGTTGGCAAAGTATGTCTTTTTGCTGATGATACAAAGATTTGCAGCAGGGTTGATATTCATGGAGGGATAAGCCAAAAGGCAAATGATTTGGATAAACTAGAAAAATGGTCAGAGCAGTGGCAACTGGCATTTAATGTGGACAAGTGCAAGATTATGCACCTTGGGCGTAAAAACCCAAAAGCAGAATATAGACTATTTGGTACAGTCCTAACCACAACATCTGAGGAAAGGGATTTAGGAGTAATAATTTCAGAGGACTTGAAGGTAGGTAGGCAATGCAATAGACCAGCAGGAAATGCTAGCAGAATGCTTGGTTGCATAGGGAGAGGTATTAGCAGTAGGAAGAGGGAAGTGCTCATGCCATTGTACAGAGCACTGGTGAGACCTCACTTGGAGTATTGTACGCAGTACTGGAGACCATATCTCCAGAAGGATATTGATACTTTGGAGAGAGTTCAGAGAAGGGCTACTAAACTGGTTCATGGGTTGAAGGATAAAACTTACCAGGAAAGGTTAAAGCATCTTAACATGTATAGCTTGGAGGAAAGACGTAACAGGGGGGATATGATAGAAACATTTAAATACATAAAGGGAATCAACACAGTAAAGGAAGAGAGTATATTTAAAAGAAGAAAAACTACCACAACTAGAGGACATAGTCTTAAATTAGAGGGGCAACGATTTAAAAGTAATATCAGGAAGTATTACTTTACTGAGAGGGTAGTGGATGTATGGAATAGCCTGCCAGCAGAAGTGGTAGAGGTAAACACAGTCAAGGATTTTAAGCATGCGTGGGATAGACACAAGGCTATCCTAGCTAGAAGACCGGGAACGGGGGACTAATAAAAGTACTCAAAAAAAATAAAAAAATTTGGGCAGACTAGATGGTTCGAATGGTTCTTATCTGCCGACACATTCTATGTTTCTATGTTTCTAAGTCTTTTTACCTCATCCAGCGTGTGAAGTGTCTCTGAAGCCTGAAAGACTGTGTGTAACACCCAAATCCCAGGACAAGGTACCAAGGGAAAGGAGTACTTTTGTCACAATATATATATATATATATATATATATATATAACAGGGCTTGACAAACCCCAGGCGCCAGGTCGCCATGGCGACCAGGAAATTAGACCTGGCGCCTGGGTGATGTCAGCCTCAAGGTCCCCTTGCCGCTGCCATCTGATTTTTCCGCAGCGCGAGGGGGTAAAGTCTGTGCCGATGACCGATGGCACAGACTGCAAGCTCCGCCCCCTCGCGCAACGCGTGTCTGAGTGCCGGGTGTCATCACGTGACATCCTGGCACTCAGCACGCCGACCAATGGAGTTAAGCTGCAGCGCGTGAATGTCCCCCTCCCCTGCAGTGAGGTAAAGCAGCAGGGAGGGGGGACACATCAAGAAGAAACCCCCAAGAAAAGAATGTGCAAGGTGGGTGTGTGTTTGTATGTATTGTAAAGTAGGTGTGTGTGAGGGGTTTGTATATATGTGTGTGTGAGGGGTTTGTATATATGTGTGTGTGTGAGGGGTTTGTATATATGTGTGTGTGAGGGGTTTGTGTATATATGTGTGTGTGAGGGGTTTGTATATATGTGTGTGTGAGGGGTTTGTATATATGTGTGTGTGAGGTGTTTGTATATATGTGTGTGTGAGGTGTTTGTATATATGTGTATATGTAAAGTATGTGTGTTTGTATATACGTGTGTGTGAGGTGTTTGTATATATGTGTATATGTAAAGTATGTGTGTTTGTATATATGTGTGTGTGAGGTGTTTGTATATATGTGTATATGTAAAGTATGTGTGTTTGTATATATGTGTGTGTGAGGTGTTTGTATATATGTGTATATGTAAAGTATGTGTGTTTGTATATATGTGAAGTAGGCGTGTGTGTTTATGAATTGTGTTTATGTTTGCGTGATTGTCTGGCTCCTAAAAAAAATGTCTGGCTCCTAAAATTAAATTAAATTTGTCAAGCCCTGATATATAATAAAAAAACAAAAACCACCTACCAATGACACACACTCTTACCTTAGCTACATATATATTAACATATTAACTGGTAACCAGCATAGGTATTATTTATACTCTACTCTATATACACATTATATATCATATGTTAAGTATGGAATAGAGTATAAATAATTCCTGTGCTGGTTACCAGTTAAATATTACCCCTCCCCTGGGACCGCCAATGCACTGCAGTAGTACAGACCTATCTGCTCCCCCCTCATCATGTGCGCCCAAGGCTGGTGCCACAATTGCCTCACCCTCATTCCTGCACTGGTAGGAGCACTATTTTCATGACGTATTATAAACAACTGAAACCGTCTGAAAACATTTTGTCTAAACATTTGCTACAGAATGTTTAAATAATCTTATTTTATTGCATAGATCCTACCTGTCATTAACTGCGTGGGATGACATTTAATAGAGTCACCATATATTAGTTAGTAATTTGGATTCTAACACTGCCTCATGGAAGTTGCAGGTGGCACAGATATCCATGAGAATGATATTTAGTTCTTCAAATGATGTTCTAGATATGAAACTTGCAGGATCTCTCAGATTCCTCTCTGTCTGTTCACAATGGTCCGCTTTTATCTGCTTAGGATGGGAGTCTTAAACTGTTGATTACCTTGAGGCTCCTGTGACAGCCCCCCAGATGCTATCTGTGAGTTGTCTTCAATCATGTCAGTGTGGCATCCTAAGCATAATCTGTATGGTGTTTCTTTTTGTTGGAGGGACTGTCAGAACTATATACGTCTGAGGATATCTGATAACTATCATTTGATGTTTGAAGGTAAATGAAAATAAGAATGACCTAGTTGGGCATCCAACTAGTGAAGTGATTTATTGACAAACAAATTGAAACAAAGTATATCACATATATATTAAAAGTATATCATATATTTTATAAAAATATTCCTGTGTCTCATTTGGAATAGAAATATATTATAGATAAATATGTAATCTATCTGCAAAGTAAAAATAAACTATTATAAATCTATTGGCATTTGGCTGGATCCCAGTATGTCCTTTGGGTTTCATATAAATAAACTATCATCCAAACTGTATCCTAGATATGTTGCTTTATACAGAATCTAATAATCTAAGGATTGTGCCACAAATGACAGTCATAGACTATGGGGATATAGTTTTAGTATCCGTGGCACAGACCTGTCTCAGAAAATTCCATAGTGTTTCAGACCACTTTGTGATGCAAATAGTCCATGAATTCAGGCTACTCAGCAAGTACCAAAGTCCTTCTGAATTGGTTGAACAGTTGCCGCTCATTTTCGTGCAGAAATGTTGGCATCCTCTGGAGTTTGAATCATCAAAATAGTAGCTTCTATCCTGTTCATAGATTCTATGGGTAGGATAGATTCTCATACTATTAGGACTTTGGCTACTGCGATAATAGCTGTCCTCCTGAATTGAATAAAATGAATAAAATATGCCCCTACCCAATGGGCTAGCAGACTCCTTCACAAGCCACACCTAATAAATAATTTGCCCCACCCCGGGGCCAACAAGCTGTCCAGCTGGCCCGATATATAATAATATATGGTCGCCTCAATATAACGATACCATATAAATGATACCTTTTCCGGGGGGCGTGTCCTGAGCTCGATGTAGACGGTCGCATCAGAGCGGAGCTCCGGAGACCTGAGCCTTTTCACAGCGCATACTTCCCGTTCAGGTGCACTTCAACCATGGGAAAACCCCACAATAGACACTCTCCAAGCAGAGAACTGGGGAAACCCAGTAAAAAGGTACCCACGCCAAATCTGCGAACCTTTCTGGTACCAAGGCCTACCCAAGAGATGCCCAAGATGGCGGCGGTAGGCCACGAGCTCTCGACCCAATCGGCCAGTGAAAGTTCAGAAGATGAGGATACCCATTCCCTTCCTCCGAATATCATTCAAGATCCTGAGGGCCCCACTAAGGCAGACTTTGCAACTCTGGTCTCGCAAGTTAAAACGGACCTGCTATCCGCAGTGGACCTGATTCGGGCAACAATAAAAGAAGAGCTGCAGGCCATCAAGTCTGAAATCAAAGAACAGGGATATCGGTTGGAAAACGTGGAATCTGACCAATCTCTACTAAGGGATGCCATGGCCGAACTGGAGAACCAGCTGAGAGATCAGCGCCGACTGACCGCACATCTCGCCCTACAAGTGGTGGACTTAGATAGCAGGGGAAGACGCTGTAATCTAAGAGTGCGCGGCCTACCTGAAGCTGACGGTCCAGAGGACCTGGGCACCGTGGTGCCAGATGTGTTCAGGAATATCCTGGGAAGAGACTCAACGGAAGAAATCCGACCTGGATAGGGTGCACAGAGCTTTACGCCCCAGGGCTGCCTCCAATACACAACCACGAGACATAATCTGCTGCGTACATTCATTTGTGCTAAAAGAAGAGATCCTTCGTGCTTCTCGCAAAAAGGGCCATATCAACTTCAAAGGAGAAAAGATTATTATCCTTCCAGATGTGGCGTGGGCCACATTACAAGCCCGGAAGAAACTTAAACCCCTGACAGACCTTCTCAGGGCCGGAGATATACCTTTCTCCTGGGGATTCCCTCCTAAGCATCAATGTTCATAGAGGAACACATCGGATTACCCTCCAAGAACCTAAAGACTTACCTGGTTTCTGTGGCTCTTTAGGCCTCCAACAACCTGATCTGCCGGATTGGTCAAGAGGAGAGGCCGACACTTTGATCTCCCCAGTACTCTCCCATCAACCGTGGGCTCCTAGACCCCAACGGAAATGCCACACACGAGTATCTTCACAGACGGCCCGACGATCACCGGACCACCCATCTGACGGACCTACCGCACAGGTTCCATGAACATTTATTGTTAGAGACGGATACCGGTCATGAATATGACTCAACAGACTTGAGGACTACCTTCGGTGTTTTCCCCCAATTATTATTATTATTTCAATTTTTTTTTTCTTTCTTTTCCCTCACTCTCTCACCCAAAAAACGAGGGGAGGATGGAGACTTACGCTGTTTCTTGGTACTGGCCCTCCCCAAGACAATTGACAATCGGATTCATCATCGGACTATCCCGATGGACTATACACATGGTAACAGCAGACATACAGGCATTATACACTACAATACAACATCAGGATGGCATTGAGGGGATGATGAAGATGCTAAACCAGAGGGAATACCTAAGCATCGAACATAGACAATTCTTGAAAAAATGTATGTTGTTTATCCTTGAATCTAATTATTTTCTATTCGATGGTGATTTTTATTTGCAGACATGTGGCACTGCGATGGGGACCCGTTTTGCCCCCAGCTACGCCAACTTGTTCCTGGGTAGCTGGGAGGAGGAGGTTATTTTTGGACCCCATCGCAGTGCCAACCTTTTGCTGTACAAACGATACATAGACGATGTTTTTTTTCTTGTGGAATGGTACTGTAGAGGCGTTGGACGTGTTCATGGGAGAACTCAACACAAACTCTTTTGGTTTGACTTTCTCCTATGAACACAGTCCAACTAGTATAAACTTTTTAGACCTAACGGTATCAACAGACGAAAGAGATAGTTTCGTCACCAAAACATACTTTAAAACAGTGGATAAAAATACTTACCTAAATTCTAAGAGCTATCACGATAAGAGATGGCTTAATAACATACCCAAGGGTGAACTAATTCGCATGAGAAAGAACTGCTCTAAACAGGAGGATTTTGAGCAGCAGGCAATGGAAATAAAGGACAGATTAATCACAAAGGGGTACAGTGAAAAATTGGTAGATGACACTCTACGATATTAACTGAACGATATTAGATCGAAGGATAGAACCCTATTTTTGGGTGGTAGCAAGAACCCTAAAAAGAACAAGAAGTACAGAATTGCATCTCTTAATGGCTGCCCCATTATTGATAAATACAAGCCATGTCAAAACGACAAACTCGATAACCCATTCCCAAATACCTTTGGTTCCAGTTTTATTACTACCTTTTCGGACAAGACTGGCAAGATAAAAGAAATCCTTAACCGACACTGGCACATCCTTAAGGGAGATCCTATCTTAGCCCCCATGTTGCCAGATAGAGGAAGGATTATCTGTAGACGTAATACTAATATTAAGAATATCCTAGCCCCGACAGACATATCATATAAATTTAAAGAAAAATCTAAAAAGTACAATTTTCTGTCTGGCATAAAAGGGTGGTATAGATGTGGCACTTGTGACCACTGTGCAGTCTGTCCCAGAAAATCTAATTTCTTTATAGACAATGCCACGACTACAAAGTATCCTATCAAGAGACATATATCTTGTAATACAAAGTCCGTCATCTACCTGTTGGAATGCCCATGTGGCCTCCAATATATAGGTAGGACTAGTAGAACTTTTAAAAAATGCCTTTCAGAACATAGGTATAATATCAGAAGAGGTTTTGAAAAACACATTTTGTCTAAACATTTTTTGGATGTACACCAGCGAAATGATAAAAAACTAAAGGCAATGGCAATCGAACATGTTATATTAGGTCCACGCAAGGGAGATAGACTCAAGACTCTCTGTAAAAGAGAGACTTTTTGGATCCTCACCTTGAATACTCTGGTTCCTAAGGGTCTTAACGACAATTTTGACCTCGTGCCATTCCTTGACTAGATTTATGTATCATTGTATGTTGGTCTATGTGCTATATGTATATATATATGTCTGTATACTTCTATCCATTTTAAAGCATTTTTATGCATGCCGTCCATATATGTATATTTGGATGTTTTTCATTGAGTATGGATGACTATTATTTGTGGAGTAGATCTAGGTATACGTTTCCATAGAACATTGTTCTTGCATATACTGTGCATATAATCCCTTCATTTTTCTCCTTGTCTGTATAGAAGATGGATTTTTGTTTTTTTCCATGCATTCTGAGACCCGTTACATACAGAATACTATATAATGCTATTGCCAATAAGTTGATATTGAATATATTGGGGCGTGATCTCTTGCTACCTAGACAACGATACAATGCTTAGACACAAATTCGAGTATTTTGATTGTTTAATCTGTTTTTTTTGTTAACATTTCTGCTTTTGTACTGTACTTTGGAGTTTATTTTTCTGTTTTCAATATGTATCGCCGCTAGCGCCCTTTCTGTACACCGATCGACACCACACCATCTGTGTGGTCTCGATGCGTTGCTATGGAGATGACGTTGGCGTCGCAACGCTATGACGTCATCGCGCCACTGCGCGATTGCGTCACACTTCCGGGTCTCACCGCTGCTTGTAATCAGAAGCGGTCTATTTAAACAGTTAGAGATCCGTTTGAGACATGCTGGACGCCAAAGGCTGAAGAAGTTTTTCGAAACGCGTCCCTTTTTTGGCGTCCTGTTCTTTCTGCGAAAAGACCTGGCCAGGCTTCTTTTTTCGATCCGGATTCATTGCTCTGAGTCCAGCATTGTCTCAAACGGTTCTCCTTCAAAGGTGTGTATTATCTACCTGTTGTTACTATTGTTTTTATTCAGTTTTGTTCTTGTGGTTTTTTTTATCTGCATTTGTTACCAGCATATTCTTATTGCTAAATTACAATTCAATTCATTTGTATACTGTGTTTCCACCTCTGAGTTCAGGTGGTTCTGTGTGTATTTATTTTATTTTTATATTTATTAAATTTATATACTTTTTATACCCTCGAAATTGTGTGTTTTTTATGGTGTATCTATACACATTCGTATTTATTCTAATTAACATTACTCTGTAGCGCTGTCTTCCTCCTTTCTACATCGGACTATCCCGACCACAGAGTATACCGCAATATACAGCTACACACCTGATCCGAGGAGCATGTATCGTATAGAATTTATGTTCAGTTTTGTTATTATGCTAAAACCCTGTGTATTGCTATTGAGGGGAATTGGGAGTAGATGTGTGTCCCTAACACCACGGCAGTATACACAGGCAGAGGCTCGGACTCGATTTATTTGGCTGACCCCTTACAGGTGTGCCAACTAAATCTCCCGACCTCCATGGGGAAAAGGACATACATCTTATTGGTCTTACTGGACGAGGAACCTTACCTCCCATTAGCCGGTGATATATATAATTGTAATTCCTCCTCACAAAAGTTAGTCCGATATTATTAGAATGTTGCTCATGATACTCATGATTTGAGCTGTCACAATACCAGCCAGTAAATGAAGATAATTAAGTGGGAGTCATGTCCCGCGACAACACCCCATGTTAATGGGAGATTTTGAACCTACTTCATGCCCCCCGATACTAACAATACCCCAATTTGTAAGGGGGATAATATTTCCTGGACATAGATATATATCACTCCTCCCTATACATTTGGCTCACCCCACCCCCCCTCCCCCCAGTGTACCCCACCCCTATTGATAATAATATCTTATCTTGCTTTGTTTTTGTTTCATTTTGGTTGTTTTGTCCACCCCGTTTTTAAATGGGTTTACACCCCTCCGCATTAGTGCTAGTTTCCTCCCAATACCATGACCGACACCAGTCTATTTTCCACACATAAACATGGACTCAGTAAAAATCATAATATTTGTATGCGCCAATTAAAAGACGCAAGGTACAGGTGTTGCCTTACCTCCTTGTTATGTTTTGGCTCGTTGGTTCCAGAGCCTGTTCTGTTTGTTTGAAGTGTTCCCAGAGAGTACAGCCGCACCTCCCACAGCTGTGCAATGCCTCTGTATGTAAGGATGGGACCCCTTGGCACCACTAGGATGCCACGGGATACCCACTTGGCACCTCAGCCCTGTCAGCCATTCAGTTGGCTAATTGTTACTGTTCTGATTTGTGTTTTTATTGTTTCTTCTGTATCCAAATGTTCTTTCTCTTATCTCTGGTTATTTTCTTTCCTTCTCTTTCTTCCAAGTGCTCACGGGAAGGGACCCCCAGACCCCCATCCCCCACCATTAATTTTCCCATGACCTCGGTGGCTATAAATATAATGTCAATTAATGCTAAGGGCCTCAATTCCCCTACCAAACGCTCACGCCTTTTTAGAGAACTTAGAGCCCTCCGCACTGATATCGCTATGGTCCAGGAGACCAATTTTTTCAGACGTAAAGTACCTCAGTTTAACCATTTTCATTACCCACAGGCCTATTACTCCCATTCACCTTTTAAAAAAAATAAAGGAGTGGCTATCTTTATTTCTAGAGGGCTGCCCTTTACTCTGTTGGACCAGTGGTCGGATAATGAGGGTAGGGCCATATTTCTGAAAGGGACAATAGGTTCCGAAACATTTACCTTGGCCAATATATATACTCCGAACACGAACCAGCATATTTTTTTGAATACCATTATTACACGGCTACAGGACTTTGCGTCTGGAGTTACCCTCCTGACAGGAGACTTTAACCTGACTTTAGATCCCAAACTCGACTATTCCACAGGTGCTTCCTCAATACGATTCTCTAAAATTAAAAGGGTTAAAAAAGCCCTACACAGTACCCAATTAGCCGATGCCTGGCGTATACTACACCCTACTACCAAAGATTTTACATTTTATTCCCGCCCCACATTCGCGATACTCCCGTATAGATTACATATTTATTTCGCATACACATCTCCCGAGACTGATACATTCTGATATAGGACACATTACATGGAGCGACCACGCACCAGTAACAGTTAGACTGAACATGCCCTCTCTTACCAAAAGTCATCACACATGGCACCTCAATGAATCTCTGCTTAAAGACACAACCAATCTCACTTCCCTTACCAACATCCTCCGGGAATACTTCTTAGAAAATAGCCTCCCTGAAACTCCTTCTACTGTGGTCTGGGAAGCACATAAGGCCGTTATCATAGGCCACTTAATCAATATCGGGACACACCAAAAGAAAAGGCACTCTGCGGCAATGCTTAAACTCCTAAATGACATCAACCACATCGAGATGACACATAAACTCTCCCTAGACCCTAAGGTTTATCAATCCCTCCTTACCCTTAAGTCCAGTTTTGCCGACCTTTGTAATTCTCGAGACTTACGTTCACATATGCTGGTGAAGAGCCACCTATATCAACAGGGGAATAAAGCAGGAAGACCATTGGCCAGGCTCCTCCGAGACCGACACAACACAACATTTATTCCCAAGATAAAAACTCCCAAAGGATCAGTGGTACACTCCACCCCACAAATAGCTAAAGTTTTTAAAGATTTTTATAGTGACCTATATAATCTGACACCACAGGGTTCCATTAAGGACCCCCCTCACCTTCAACAGAGAATTAGGGAATATTTAGACAACCATTTACACCGTAAACTGACAGTTGACGAATCAAACTGCCTGGACACCCCAATCACTGTTGAAGAGATCACCCAGGCCATAAAGGACTCCCCTACTGGGAAAAGCCCAGGTCCAGATGGACTGACAATCATATACTATAAGACGTTCCAGGAGACATTAGGGGCCCCTTTTGCGACTGCCCTGAACTCTTTAATAGATACTGGTTCCCTGCCTCCCCAGACCAAAGAAGCGCACATCACTGTTATCCCCAAGGAGGTCAAAGACCCCGATTGTTGCACAAGTTATAGACCTATCTCCTTGCTCAATATAGACCTTAAACTCTTTACTAAAATATTGAGTACTAGACTTAAGTCCTTCATTCCCTCCCTCATACACAGGGACCAAGCTGGTTTTGTTCCGGGAAGAGAGGCACGAGATAACACTACGAGAATACTTAATTTGATCCATTATGCTACAACATGGAATATACCTGCCATGCTTTTATCCACTGATGCAGAAAAAGCCTTTGACAGGGTGAGCTGGTCGTTCTTGCATGCGGTATTGGAACAAGTGGGACTCGGTCCCTCAATGCGTAAATGGATTGGCTCAATATACGAGACCCCCACGGCTCGGGTTCATGTCAATGGCACGCTTTCAGAACAGCTCACCCTGTCCAACGGCACCAGACAGGGCTGCCCCTTATCCCCTTTACTATTTATTTTAACCTTGGAACCACTGATCGCGGCTTTACGCGCTAACGGGGGTATATCGGGTTTGGAGATAGGTCCACATCATCATAAAGTTGCGGCATATGCAGATGATCTACTACTCTTTATTACCAATCCCATCATTTCCTTACCGAATGTGATGAAGGAATTTGAACAATATGGCTTACTATCCAATTTCAAAATCAATTTTAATAAGTCTGAAGCACTTAACGTTTCTTTATCTAAACATGTATTAGACAACATGAAAAGCTATTTCCCTTTCCGTTGGAGTGACCGAACAATTAAATACCTGGGTATCTCCCTCACAGGGGACCTATCCCGTTTACTGGATCTGAATTTCCAATCGCTATACCAGGTTTGCAAATCTGATCTAACTAAATGGTCCTCAAAACACATATCGTGGTTCGGGAGAGCAGCCATTATTAAGATGAACATACTACCACACTTTTTGTATGTTATACAAACATTGCCCTTCTTTATACCTAAAGCCTTTTTCGCCGCCCTCCGCTCTTTGATGACAAGATTCATTTGGAATAATAAACGCCCCAGACTAAGTAATCGACTTCTTACTCGACCAAAACCCTTAGGGGGCCTAGGCCTTCCAGACGTTGAGAGATACTATAAGTGCATGTAGCGAGAGTGGTGGACTGGACACGACCCTCCCCTAAGTTATGGGTGTCTCTAGAACAAAGAGGCCTGACAGACCCCATACCATTTGCGGCCTGGTTGCCACTGGACCAGATCAAAACTATATGCATGTCACACCCGACTGTTGTACCCACTCTCCGGGTCTGGAAACAATGTGCTAAAGACCAGAGATTTATCAGTTCTCCTACTCTGATGACACCTCTTTTAGGTAATTGTTTTTTTGTGCCGGGTTTGGACCATGATTTCTTTAAAGATATGTTCCAGACCCGAGTAATGTACCCTAGGGTGGGCCATCTGTTGGAGGATGGATCAGGCCCTTGAGGGACTTGGTGTCTTCCATGCCCCCAACACAAGGCCACATTTTTAAATACAGACAACTATCCCACTTCCTGTCTTCCATGGCCAAGCAGGGCCCTATCCTATCAGAAGCCACATCAGTGGAAACCTTGTGTATGACTAAAGATCCCCCCCAGCGAGCAGTATCAACTATTTACTGTATACTCACTGACCTGACTAAATATGATAAACCATATTTTATTTTACAATGGGAAAGAGATACTAACGTGGGGCTTACCAGACCACAGTGGCTGAAGATGGCCACTCTAGCACATAAATGCTCGATAGCAACGCACATACAAGAAAACAGTTACAAGCTGCTCACAAGATGGTACATGACACCTTCCAAATTACATAAACTGTTCCCCCACACTTCAGATAGATGTTGGAGATGTAAACAACACGAAGGTACCCTCCTTCATATTTGGTGGACCTGCCCACTTGTCCGTCCTTTTTGGAAAATGGTATTACAGGTCATAAGAAGAGTTGGAGACGACTCCATCAAAAAAGACCCACTGACGGTTCTACTACACCTCACACCACACCCCATTGGGGCCTATAAAAGGTCTTTGACAGTACACTTGATCTCGGCAGCCAAACTGCTTATTCCACGACACTGGAAACAAACGACCCCACCTACTTTGAGGGAGTGTCTCACTTCGGTGGAGTCAATTCGCACCTTGGAAGACATTACTCAAACATCTAATGGAAAAGGTATTATGCATAATAATAAATGGCTACACTGGTCCATGTACCTCGCTGGGCCCGATTGCCAGGCAGACCTGATGGCAGCAGAGATGACCCCGCCTCCCGACAAATAGGACATGGCCTTAGCGGGCCAGATTTATCTACTATAGAACCGGAGACCTTCCTGTGAGCACACCCTTTCTTTCTTTCACCTTATTCTTTATTTTCTTCCCCTCCAATATGTGGTTCATAAATTTTATTCACCAGACAAGAGAGAGAAGAGGGAGAGAAAGGGAAGAGAAAAGTTTCCCCTCTTTCTTCTGGGTAACATCCAGTTTGGTGCATATTGTTCATTAGGCCCAAGATTTTCTGGAAAATAACTTTTTGTCAGGGGAAATGTAATTTACAAGTTGCTCGATCTTTCATATATATCCTTGAGAAGAATGTACAAAGGTTTTTTTTTCTCTCTCTCTCTCTCCCTTCTTTTCTCCCCCAAATGAGGTTACTCATAGCGTTATTTTACACTTTATTGTATAAATATTGTCGATGCTGGTGTATAATCTGTATAATTCCTTTCTGTAAGTCACATTTTCTGATTTATCTGATCTAT
The DNA here is from genome assembly GCA_036172795.1 of Pelodytes ibericus. Taxonomy (NCBI): domain Eukaryota; kingdom Metazoa; phylum Chordata; class Amphibia; order Anura; family Pelodytidae; genus Pelodytes; species Pelodytes ibericus. The sequence continues at coordinate 88,756,990 of CM069861.1, forward strand.
TTGTTTACTTAAAAAAAGAAAAAACCTTAATAAATATATTTTAAACAAAAAAAAATGATACCTTTTCCTGATGTCCAGCGACAATCCACAATGGCCTCAAGTCATCATCTTTAGGCCATGGAAAAGGGGAATTCCAAAAATAAAAACTAGTCCACCTAACGCTAAAAATAAAATTGTGCAGGCAAAAAGAAAAACACGCACCCAAACATCTATATATCTGTCCTCAGCCCAGACATGCCCCTGGAAATTGGCAAACATTTTCAGGCCTAAATCGGTCATATATTTTTTACATTTTTTTATTTTTTTTATTTAATCTTTATTTATTAAGTTTTTATGCTTTAGGTAACATAAAATTAACACATTGGTGTACACAGGATTACATATGTAGCTTATCTCAACAGTTATAGAAATAGAAAAGAAATTGTGTAAAATATTATATATATGCATATAATTATCAGATCTAGTATAAGGAAAAAGGAAAAATATAGGATTCTCAGGAATATGTTGGGGCAATTTCCAGTTATCAAGCTGCATAACCAAAAAAAAAACGTCAAATGAAGGCACGATTGGGAATCTTGCTAGAAAGTATAAAACAAAATGTCACCATGTGCGGGTTTTTTTTTTTTTTTAGAGAATGCCCTCTACAGGGAAGACATAGAACACCCCACTGCAAGCGGCACAGTTGTGTTTCGAAACAGATCCTACAAGTACTGTGTATTCAATTTAACACAAATACCATAATTACTGCAGAACATGCAGTGTTAAACATTGATCATGCGTCATACAGTCTAAACATATATTCAGCCATAAATAGGAAATATTACTTGGATTATGCTACGGCAGTAAATTTGAAGAAATAAGAAAGGGCGTGTAGTGGAGCAGAAGAGCTAGTGAAAAAAAAAGAATAAATAGAATAAGAGTGATAGGGATAACAAAGAATGTAAGAAGGAAGGAACGAATGTTGAAAAGTGAAATAAGTAGAGGAGAAAAGAAAGGAAAATGAGCAGTAAGTGGCAGTCTGATATCAGTTAGGAAATACAGAGTGAGAAAGAAGAAAAAAAAAAAAAAAAATCAGAAGAGTGGTCCAAGAGAGGATCCACTAGCAGCAACAAGAGATTGCTGCGGGAAGGGGGCACTGGGCCGGCTTTTGGACCCAGAAATCGTCATCTCCAACCGGAGGAGACTTAAATGCCCTGGGGGGGGATGCAGAAATATTTAAAAAAAAAGATTAGATGTATCACAAATATGCTGAGCAGTAGCATAGTGCCACCCGAGTCAATAGCCTTAATCCCACATAAGAAGTAAGGCTGCCGCATTGCACCCAACCCAGCTTGAAAGGACACAAATTAGAGCAGAAAGGTAAGTAAACTTTCGGGGACAATGTTAGATAAGGCACAACAAGTTTAAGTATGGTGGTTCGGTGTTTCTTTCGGGAGGCAAACTTCTCAGGTTTCAAGAGGAGCAGGCGATCCTTCTCGCCGGTCCAGTTGCACTTGAGGGAGGGCAAAGGGTGTAGAGGACTCCCGCACAGCTGGTGGTATGGGAATGTCCAAGCCAATCAGAAAGGATCGCATGTCCGCCAGATCTTCTATGACCAGTAACTTGTTGTTGTTATTCACTGAAAGTGACTGAAAAGGGCCCCATCTGTATCTGATCTCCAACGAGTTGAGGTAAGTAGTTAGGGGGGCCATACTCTTCCTCCAGCGCAGCGTTGAGGGCGGGAGATCCTCGAATATGAAAATGTCGGTGTCTTCATAGCGAGTGGTAAGGCGCTTGCGAGCTGCTGAAATAATTGCCATCTTGTCAGACACTGAACGCATCTTAACAATCAAGTCTCGTGGGGCATCCTTTGGGGCACCCTGGGCTTTCTTAACTCTGAACAGGTCATGAAGTGTCTGATCCATGCTGGTATGAGCCGCTCGGAGATGTTTAAACAAACCATGTATGTATGGACGGAGGGCAGTGAGCCCTACTGCCTCCGGGACTCCGCGTATTCTCACATTCGACTGGCGAAGCTTCCCATCTTGCATGGTTACCTGTCGTGTTAGTGCGTAGAGCTGTTGAGCCATCTGCTCGCTACGGTCTGTTATTATTTTTTGGGCCTCAGCCGATTTCTGCATTGCAGCTTTCAGAGAAGCTACTTCGGATCGCAGCTCTACCACCTCAGTTTTCACCTTCTCCACCTCTGACTTCCAAAGGGCCTGCATCTCTAACAGCATTGCCCGGATGTCATCTTTAGTTGCCAAAGTGTCACCCGCAGTTGAAGCTGCTGCTGCCGGTCTGGGCTCCCTCGCAGTCGGTACTGTATCGGGATCATCAGAGGAGCATTCTGAGTCAATTTGGGTGTTAAGAGGAGTGTGGATCAATGTGGGAGGCTGCGGCCTACTCGGTCTCATTAAAAATGGTCCGATATCTGGCGATTTTGTAAACTTAAGTTTATCTTTGTTCTTGGTCTTTTTCCCCATCTTGTCTTTGTCCCTCTGAGCTTTGAGGTTTGCAATTATAGGTGGTTTATTCATCGATTTATCCAGGTATATGCCTAATTGTCAGGAGCTCCTGGCAAGCACGTCTGCTCTCCTCAGCAGTCAGCTCCGCCTGTACTTTTTCTTTTAACATACAAAACATACAAAATAGTGAGACAATCTATCCACGGCTTACAAGATTAAAATATTATTAGCGTCTAGTATATAGTAGGATATATGTACAATTAAAACAAACAGATAAAACATGCATTTTTGGTCGGCTATGAGCCAAGGAGGAATTCATTTGTTTTGGGTAAAGACAACAACCTTTCACAGACCTGTCCCTGACCAATAATCTAAGCATTCCGACTTCTCATTCCCATGTTATTTATTTTCAACCAATTCCAACCATTTGGGCCATATTTTGTTCTTTCCTTTCTTAGATGTTTGCTTCTATCCCTCATTCTATTTTTACTTGGTATTCTAGCTGTTTTTTAATGAGATGTAGGTGGACTCCCTGAAAGCCAGTTCCTGGCAATTGAGATTTTTACTGCTATGAGGAAGTGCGCCACAAAATCTCTCTCACCATTCCGCATTATTGGGAAATCTAAATGCAGGGTACTTGCCGGGCTATGGGGCACTCGTATTCCACCTAAATCAAAGAATCTCTGCAACATATCCATCCAGAAAATCTGTAAGGGATTGCGTTCCCACCATATATGCTTCTGCAACATTTCTCTGAAGATGTTAGAAAACATACGATGAATTAGTTTATAGTGCATTTCCGTCAAATTAAGGCATCTAACTGTCTTATATACCGTATTTGCTCGATTATAAGACGACCCTGATTATAAGACGAGCCCCCAAACTTTGGATATTCCTTTAGGAAAAAAACTAAAAGCCTGAATATAAGACTACCCTATAGGAAAAAAGTTAAACTTGTATATATTCACATGTAAATTGCTTTTTTAATAAAATATTATATAAAAAAAATGCATTTCTTGTGTTTATTTCTTTTTATGTGCCAATGCTGCCTCTCTCTTTCCCTTGCCCCCAGCTTTGTCTCACTCCCCACTCCCCCCTCACCTGTCTCTTCCCCCCCCACATGTTTCTGTCTGCCCCCCTTCCTCTGTCTCTCATCCCCTTCCTGCTCTGTCCCCCCTGTCTCTCTGCCCCCTCCCTCACTCCCTCCCCCTGTCTCTCTGCCCCCCTCCCTCCCCCTGTCTCTCTGCCCCCCTAACTGAGCATGATGTTTATTCCAGCTCCTGCATGTATGGAATAGCCTTCGGGCAGAAGTGATAGAGGTAAACACAGTGAAGGAGATTAAGAATGTGTGGGATAGGCACATGTGATGAGCTGTGCTGCAGATCCCGCTGCAGGGACTTGCAGTGGGATCCCCAGTGTCAGATAAGGCCATTTTGAGTGACCTCAGTCCGACATGTAAAATGTAGCAACACTTTTGGTGAGTGTCGGCTGCATTTCACTGAATCCCTGTGTGCCCGAATTTCCGTGTTCGGGCATGCCTCCATACACGTGACTTTGCAAAGTATCGGGGGATTTTCGGTAGGGACCCACAGGATCTGTAGAGACCCTAATTGGGTCCCGATCATTATTAGAACAGGGCCCGGAGAACAAAGATGCTGGTTTGGCACTTTGGTCATGAATGACCAAAGAAACATCCAATGCGAATGGGTCAAACCAGTAGTGTATCTTCCACAAGGCAAACAAGGCACTCTCCTAGGGCGGCACTCTGCCTGAGGGTGTTAAAGCACACTTCTGGTGCTTCAAACATTTTCTCTCCCTCCCCCTCCGTTCAGCAAGCTTTAGCTCTTTCCAATTAACCGGGGTGATGGGGGCATGTAATGGATGTGGTAGGGGTATATAATGAGGGTGATGCTGGCATGTAATGGGGTGATGGGGCATTTAATGTGTGTGCAATGTGGGTGATGGGGCATTTAATTGGGTGATGGGGCATGTCGTGGGTGTGCAACGTGGGTGGCGGGATGTCCGAATTTTGTCTGCCTCGGGCAGCACAAAACCAAGATACACCACTGGGTCAAACAATAATTATAAAAAAGTATGCATTTATTAAAATTCATACATCACTATTTAAAAAACTTTTACTTTACTCAATCAGGTATGAATCCTCTATTGAGCCTTCCACTCTGTTCTCGGCATTTAACTGGAGCCTGGGAGGGGGAAAAAGCACAAAAAAATGATTTTGAAACAAAGTATTCCAAATGTTAACTAATCTTGCAATGGGAGCCTGTATAGAGCACATGTGCTGATTTTTTTCCATCAGATATAATAGCAGGGTTTCAGCCAATTTTATTTTTGCTGGCCACACATAAGGGTCTACTCAATAACAAGATAATTGCAGGGAATTAAAATTTTAGGCCAATGTAGCCAAGTTGGAAAATTTCTCCAATGCAGCTGAAATTCTATAATTTTTCCAATTAGGGTACTGGTAATCAACCAATGTGAATTTTTTGGGGGGTTTGGGCCTTTAACTCTGGATGAGACATATCCAGTTTTTAGGCCACTATTTGGTCTGTAAAATGTACTGGACATGAATATCTTATCCTATATGAAGCACCTGTAGTGTGAATGTTGATCCTCAGACAATGTGACTGATCTATTCTATCTGTGTTGCTTTTGTAGTAGTGATAATTCTTGTGTTTTAAAGAGATCCATAACTGTGCTGAATGTTTTCCATCCCATATAAGTGACGTGTTGACTGCTCCAACCAAAACCTCTAGTGAACTGCGACAGAGTATCAGTGGACTTTGCCAAGTTTACAAGAACAGAGTCTTATTGAACAAAACAAAGAAACCAATTATTCTCTTGTTTTGTCTTTAAAAGCCGTGTACCTGTTTCTTGTGCCTTTTATAAGTGTTAAAAAAAAGGTATTGTCTTCAGATAATCTAATATATTTCTGTACTCTGCTTCCTTGTTCAATTTCAAGAAAAGTATTTATGGAAAAAAGACAAAGAATAATACAGGGAATCAAATAATAAGGTGGAAAAAAGATTTCAGAATTTGCATAATTCCAAATAGGTAGGAAATTAACCCATTGCCATCAAACCAATAAAATGTGTTATAATGTACTATTTTAAGAACAAGCAGTGTTTCTTTTTAGCTCTCGGATTAGCATCTTTAAAGCCACTGAAGAGCCACCATCAGGGGGGTTTAACCCTTATGTTTATATGAGGCCCAGTGGTCCTTTATTTTTTAAAAAGCTTTCCATCAGTGGCGCTGGCTGGAGAGAACAAATGAGCTCCCAAGCCCTCTCTGCGGGTGAGCAGGCAACTGGATGCCCTGCCCAATGCAGGTAATATAGCTCCCACAGTGACTAGTTAAAATGGAAGTCTAGAAGGCTGGATTGTTACAGGTCTGGCTTACTGAGAGAAGCGATATTTACCTAAGAAGTGATAACTGCTTAATACAAGCAATCTCATTTTTTCTTAAGGTTGTAGGAATATTACTAGTAAATTAGCTTTGTAACATGATACCAAATATATACACATATTCCAGTACTACCTCTATTTACTATATTTACATATTGTGATTTTATACAATAGTTTCTTATTCAACATTTTAATGAAGACCACATAGGAGTTTTGTGGACCCTGACATTTTTGTTTTGCTAAGTGTATGTGTATTTGTGGAACTAGGCCAAGTGCAATTATTCTATTCCAACAACTGCGTGGCATGTCAGCAGAACCAGCTCGAGGGAGATGTCCTGGGTGCGCTGCAGTAGGCCCAGTGCTAGCACCAGCCCCACACTGGGCAAAGGAGGAGAGGCAGGTGAGGGGAGATGCATGGATGCTGTCGGAAGAGGTGGGCTGTAAGGAATTCTTTAAAAGTATGCACAAGGAAGAAAGAGAAAATAAAATTGACAGTGCATAGAAGCAGAAGATGTAAGAGCTGCCAACAACTCTTCCCTAAAGCCAACAACTCTTCCCTAAAGCTGAGAGGAAGAAAAGTATAATTAGGGATTATTCTAGCCTTGGTGTAGTAATAATCTAAATTTTATTAAAGACAGGAGGCGAGTATTTGCATAACCTTCTTTACTGTTTAACCTCCAGCAGCAAAACAGTTAACAGTTATAGAAAAGAAAACAACCAATCAGAACACAGAACATTGGTATATAAGGCAGTAACCATCCTCTTCACTTCCTCTTTCTTTGATGCGCCGATCAGGATGACGAACATAACAGCTTAGAACAAACCAAGAAACAGGACCACACGAACCCGAGGTTGGTAGTGGGCGATGATAAACATGGAAACGGATCAAACTAGGAGAGAAAATAAAGACATCGTGAAAGTAAACTGTCTTCCATAAATGTTTCAACAGTGGGTAAGCATTCACATAATGTAAATAACTTATATAAAATTCCCTGTAACGATACCCACAATGGAAACATCCCATAAGACAGACAGATATAAAGATAAGTATGAAGCAGGATAGGTAATGACATTTTTTTTTTTTTAGGGTGGGTTAGTATTGTATAAGAGAGAGAAAAAACAAACAGGGGGGGAAATACTCGCCTCCTGTCTTTAATAAAATTTAGATTATTACTACACCAAGGCTAGAATAATCCCTAATTTTATGGCAAGACAGGAGGCTTCGTTTTTGCTATGTTAACGCTGAGCCAATAATGAAGAACCCGCATGAGCCCGCGGGCGAAAATAGAAAGTGCGAAAAGTCGACTCCATAGACCAATCAGCTGCCATCAGGATGTCGGACAGGGAGCCCCCTAGGTCGAGGGCCGCAGAGGCTGCCGCGCCACGATCAGAGTGTGCGCCGAACGACCCTTAGATGCCTGCCTGATGCAGAATCCATTTGATCCAGCGTGCGATAGTTGGAGAAGATACCACCCGGAAAGGACGTACGTAAGAGAGTAACAACTGGCCTTGAGTGGAAGAGCGAGAAACTGCTGTGAAAGAGAGATAACTGCGAACGCAGCGAGCAACACAGAGTTTCGGACGGTCCGGGGAAATAAGGGTAGAAGAACGACGTTGAAGATGACTTGGTTCGACGTGAGATAGCAACCACAACGCCCTCCGGGGAAAAGGTGAAGGAATTCGCGTCAAAAGCCCTAATATCTGCAACCCTTCTGAAAGATACCAGGCAGAGTAGTAATGCTACCTTAGCAGATAGTTGACGAATCGAAAGGGCGTCATTATCAGGCCACCCTTCCAGGAAACGTAAGACCAATGTCCCAAAAAGATGAATATTTAAAAGATGGCGGTCTAGCTGACCTGATGCCCCGCAAGAGCCAGCAGACCATAGGGTCCTTCCCAACATTCACTCCTGATACGGGAACGTGAGCAGCCGAAATGGCTGAACGAACGATGTTGATGGTACGATAGGATTTACCCTGGGCGAATAGAGATGCCAAAAAATTCAAGATAGCCACTACTGGGGCCGTAAAGGGATTAAGGTGTTGTCCCAGACACCAGCTATTCCAGATGCCCCAAGCCTGAAGGTAGGATCTTCTAGTGCCCGGCGCCCAAGAGTCTCGGAGGAGGTCTCGAGCTGCCGTCGATAGTCCCGACACATCCCAGGCACCCCTGAAATCATCCTGGCCACCAATTGGAGGTGATCCTGAAGAAGCAACGGATGTGGGTTCCCCTGTGGGTCGGACAAAAGTGTCGAAGAAAAGGGTAGCAGGAGAGGGTCCTTGCAAGATAGCTCCAGCAGAAGGGGAAACCAAGGTTGCATTCGCCACAGAGGGGAGATAAGAAGTAGTGTAACTTGTTGACGCATCGAAAGATGTAACGAGCGGAGGATCATGGCAAACGGGGGAAAAGCATAAGCTCCTGTGGGGGGCCATGTCTGAAGAAAAGCGTCTACTGCCAGAGAGAGGGAATCTGGCATCCAACTGAAGAACGATGGCGTTTGCCGATTCGTCCTGGATGCAAACAGGTCTAGGTGAAAGGGCCCTCTGAGGAGATTCACAGAGTGAAAGACCTGAGGGTGAAGTTGCCAGTCGCTGGTGTCTCTCCAGTGCCTGGAGAACCAATCCGCCACCGTGTTGTCCTTCCCGGGGAGGTACTCTGCCCTTATGGACAGGTGGTGGCCATGCAGTACTGATACAGATCTTTTGTCAGTTCTGTCAAGAGCTTGGAACGAGACCCTCCCTAGCTATTGATATACCTTACTGCCGACACGTTGTCCATCCGGAGAACCAGAGAGCAGTGAGTCGAGTCTTTTGCGCACGGCAAAGGAGCCCGCAATCAGTTCCAAACAATTTATGTGGAGCCCCTGTTCTTCCAGTGTCCAGGAGCTGCCCATTGTTGTGGCCCCGCAGGTTGCACCCCAGCCAAGGAGACTGGCGTCCGATTCCAGAATGAAGTCTGGAGTCGAGCCAAAGATGGCATGGCCGTTCCATGCCGACATGTGCGTTAGCCACCATTATAGTTCGAGTCGAACTTCGTCTGAAAGTGGGAAAACATGGTCGTAGGAACCTGTGGCCCGCAGATGTTGAGCCTTCAACCGTTGCATGGCCCGATAGTACAGAGGACCTGGAAAAATCGCCTGAATGGACGCTGACAGGAGCCCGATTACGCAAGCGAGATCTCGAAGAGAGACCCAGGGAAGACGTAAAAAACTACGGATGACTTTCCGTATTGAAGAGATTTTCGACTGAGGTAGCTTGAGAATCGCAGCCACCGAATCCACAGTGAAACCAAGGAATTGAATTGACTGAGTAGGACGCAGTTCCAACTTGTCTTTGTTTATGATAAAACCGAGGTCCTGTAGCAGTTGAACGGTAAGATACGTGGCCTCGTAGAGGGAGTCTTTGTCTCTGGCCATGATGAGAATGTCGTCCAAATAGACGATGGATCAGATTCCGCGGATCCGCAGAAACACCACGGAGCCAAGCTGAGGCCGAACTTTAGACATGTGAACTGCCACAGCCTTTTTTGCCCAAAAAATTGGAGAAACCGTCTGTGGTCTCGATGGACCGGGACCGTGAGATAGGAGTCTTTCAGATCCAAGCGTGAGAACCAGTCCCGTTCTCGTAAGAGATCGCGGAGAAGATGGATGCCCTCCATTTTGAAATGCCTGTAAGTGACATACTGGTTGAGGGATCGGAGGTTGATCACTGGACGGAACTCGCCCGATTTTTTTGAGAACCAGGAACATGTTGCTGACAAAGCAAGGGTCCCCACACGCGCGTTCTATAGCGCCCTTGTCCCGTAGTGCTGAAAATTCCTCGTGAATTAAAGAGAGGTCGCCCTGTGGCATGCGAATAGGGCAAGCTGGGGTTAGTTGAAGCGGAGGGGAAGAGAAGTCTATAAGGAAACCCTTGACAGTATGGAGAACCCAGGGGTCCTGAGTGATAGTGGCCCAGTTGGGATAGAAATGCCTGAGCCTGCCTGCAATGGGAATATGAGGTAATAAAGGGTGTAGCCTTACCTGCTGGAAATCTTGACCGGTATGAAGATGATCCTCTCGATCGGGTGGGTCCCCGGTAGGAGGATGTGCGGTAGCTGGGACGACTTTGAAAGCGGTAGGAAGATGATTCCTGGAGACGGAGCCTTGATGCCGAGAAAGCGGCTCTGCTGGTGGCACGGCTCCTCTGCCGACCAGCCCTGTAGGAGAAACGGTCTCTTGATTGAAAGACCCGTTTTAGGGAAGATTGTGCCTTGTTGAGGGATGTAAAAATATTTACATGCTGGCTCAGGTTCTTCAGAAACTTGGTGCCGAAGAGGAGACCCTTAGCGTCTGGACCAAGTTCTTTGGAAGCTAGTTCAGCCAATTTACTGTCGAGCTTGAACAGGGCCGCCTTACGGCGTTCAGTTGAGATGGCAGTATTGGCATTGCCCAGTAGACACAGTGCTCTCTGAGCCCATTCTCGTGCCAGGTGGGGATCCATCTGGGAGCCATTCGTGAGGGCTTCGTCGGCCATGATGAAAATTTGTGTCAGAGGACCGGATACGTCCAATAATTTGTACTGTGTGGTGCGGAGCCCTTGTTCCAGGCCCTTGCGAGGATCCTTCCAGTTCTTCATCATGAAAGTAACGAAGGTAGGGTCGAATTCAAGGGTCGAGGAGACTTTATCTGGTAGGGAAGGGCGAGGGCATTCGGCCCGTAGCTTCTGACGGACTTCCTCGTCTCAGCCAATAACGGAAAAACTCGGCCACGTGTTGGGGTGGGGACCATTCAGCCGAACGGGGATGCCTCAGTGTACGTGGGTCGAACAACGGGAAACCAGAGGAGTCCAGTATTTCCACCAGGAGATCGGGGTTGACCTCAGGATCTTTAGGAAGCTGTGAGGTCAGGTAATCAGGAGATCGTGATCTTGATGTGCCTGGTTTTGAGGGACCCGCACGATATTCGTCCAGGATCCGGAAATCTTCCCGCGATGAGTCCAGAGGTTCCTCGTGGGGTACACTAGGAAGCAGAGGCAGGGAACCGCACCTAGATTTTTTAAGTGGAGCCTTGCCTTTGTCGAGTTTCATGGGAGTATCCGACCACGGTCTTTTGCGTGAGCCGTCGCCCTCGGCAGAGTGATCCGAGTCCGAAGAGGCTTCACTCACGTCAGAGTGAGGAGGCTGTTGCGTCTCGCGTAGTGTGGCTAAGGCTGAAAGCAGGCAATCCGTCAGAGCCGACCGGAGCCATTCTTGGAAGCCTTCTGGCATATTGGTAGGCTGCAGATCACTCATGACCGTTGCTTTTGTTTTACTCGATGATTCTCTGAAAACAGATGAGTAGATAGACTTGTTGTGGCATGTAGTATAGATGCAGCTTAAACATTTTAATTGTGCATTGCTATGCTGGGTTGTAAGGGAAAAAACCAACACAGTAGCGGGGGTCACCCATTTAAATTTTTTGTTGGTGGGGGTCACCCATTTCCCTGGGTCAGTAAAGTGACCACCCTCGCTAGTCAGTTTCCCAACACGTTGGTTATGAAACTCATATGGACCACCAGGGCCAATCTTCAGTGAGGGGAGAGTCCCCCATAGTTACACATATTTGCACATGCCTGATTTAGGGGGGTCACCCCTAATAAGTCATGTAATGAAATTACAAGTTTGAGACAAGAATACAGTATCACCTGCAGTGTAAAGAAAAACTTCTTAGGTTAGGGAAAAGGAGAAGAAAAAAGGGGGGTAAAATAAACAAATATTGTACTTCCCACACGTATTTATAAAACATAAGGGGCGAGGATCCGGGCCTGCCTGATTAGCGTTAGGCCAATGAGGGCCGTAACGCTGCCGACGGTCCTTAGGTAAGCCGAAGAGGGAGAGGGGGACTGAACGCGACGGGAGGAAAAATCCCGTTATCGCGTGGCCAAACGCTGCTGGGAGAATGCGGCCTAGAAATCGAGCGCGCACGTGATTGCACGTGCGGCAAGGCCTGCCGACGGGCGAGTAGTGTGAGGGCAATCTGAGGCCTCAAACCGCGTGGTAGAGGCCCTTTAGGACCATCGCGAGGAGTTTACACCATCCGGGAGCATGAAACTCTTAAAGCAGAGGTGAGTTGGGGTTTTGGTATTAAATTGCAAGCGACCTAAACGGAAGAAAAACCAAACGGAAAGCGGGTAACGCTAGGGATATAGAGAAAAGAAAGATATAAAGATGGAAAAAAAACTTTAAGGTCTTTAGTTTAGAGAGAAAGCAGGTTTAGCTTAAGGACCATGATAGAATATAAAAACGGAATAGTAGAGGGGTTCAAACCATTATAGAGATAGTAGATTAAGACATGAAGAAAAATACTATGTTATAAAGACAAAGAGAATAATAGTAATATAATCTAGAATATTTATAATAACACTAAAATATATATATATATATATACCACACAATATATGTAATACAGACTAATATGTCATATAAATGAGAACAAATATGGATTGAGCTTTCCTGGAGGTTAAGCAGCAAAGAAAGAGGAAGTGAAGAGGATGGTTACTGCCTTATATACCAATGTTCTGTGTTTTGATTGGTTGTTTTCTTTTCTATAACTGTTAACTGTTTTGCTGCTGGAGGTTAAACAGTAAAGAAGGTTATGCAAATACGAAGCCTCCTGTCTTGCCATAAAATTGTGGTTTATTGGCTTCTTTTAATTAGATCACCATTTCATCCAAATCTCCCACTCATCTTAACACATTTTCAGTGGTCAATACCCATTATCTTTGCAATACAGCAATGTTTCACCAAAAAATGCATAGTTCTTATCATTATTTTACTCACATTTCATTTTATAGATCCTCTTCTATTTTCTTGTTATTCTTCAAAATAAAAGTTGTGTATCTTCAAACATTGAAATTATTGAAATAGTAACATACTGCTTTACTTTCGTACCCAAGTTTATTAATTTAATTTGTCTTGTTTTTTTACATTACTGTAACTAATTTTCCACTTACGCATGTAAGTTCACAGATTTAACATGTATGTTTTGTAAATTTTTTCATTTACCTATAAGCTACTAGACTAATAAGTGTCCATCTGTACTTTTACAATGTATCATGTTCACACATTTTAATAGCAATATATTAATATCAATGTCATCATTGTTTTGATTCCTAACCCTATATGATTATGTATAGCTCTCATTCATACCTCAAAGATTTAATATTAAATTGAGGTCATCTATAATATTTCCATTTTTCTGTCTAACAACCCAAATAGCAATTCTAATAACCATTACTAACTCCAACAATAATGGTTCGTACATAGTTTACACATTAGTGGTAATTTCTGATATTTATTATCTAGAAAGTGTTAGTAACACTTTTACCTGCTCTTTATGTAGGGTTTTAATCATACTAGCCATGTCTCTCGCCTGTTATAATAAACTTGATCATTAACTGTTGTGACCTTCCTGCTGCTTTCTTTCTTTGAGTTAATCTTTTCCTTTCAATCTTATGTAGGACACATTTTTGGGTTCTCTACAACATCATTTTTGGTGTCAGTTTATAACACCAGACACAGATAATCTGATATCATGCCTTAACAAATACTGTATGATTTTCAGCTTTTATGTGATTGATTGTTATGTATTATGTATTTTTTTTTTTTTTAAAGATTGATTATTACATTTATAGTTTCTATATTCCATCTGTCCAGCAGTTAAATTAGCGCTCACTCCAATGTTTTTTATCATCAAGTTTAAATTAAAACTTCAGCATGCAACATGTATATCCATGTGTACATTTTCTGTACTTAATCATCTCTACAGAATCCAGGTGGCAATGTTGTTGTTTTTTAACTTTATTTTTGTGACAATAAAAATATAACTGAAAGAACCAATATAACCAGGTCAGGGAAGAGTGGACTAAGGGTCAAAGGATTAAGAGAAAGGTCTAATGAATCATACCCATGGTTTAAGGGGAAGTTTGAATAAATGGGCAAGTTCGTGTATAGTGTGAAAAACAAGGAAGCAGCATGCTGAGAAAAGCTTTGGAGGTAGACTTTCAGCTTCTTAAGTTTGAGCATATGCCAGATTTTCTTCACGTGTGCATGTAAATAAGATGTACCTTTCTGTGGTCAAGTGTCCATCAGGAGAAATAATCCACAAAAGTATGGTGCAGAGCGAAAGTAAAAAAGACCAAATTTATTGAGGTAACATAAAAATTTACAAACACACTGTAAAGGGGTGTACAAACTCTTCTCCCAAATAAGGTGCCATGTGGTCAAAGACAGGTAGGAAGGCCTTTAAAATATTTCCTGCAGTGCAGTTGCAGCAGCTGCACAGGTGATTCCAGAAAACCAATTAAGTGTGTTTAAAAATGTGTTGGATATATCTAACAGGAAGTCACTGTAGAAAGAAGCCTCAGTTTGGCAGGATATTCATGTGAAGTGAATGTATACCCTTGTATGTGTTATTATTTTTGCTGTTTATTAACCGGATGTGAGTCTGTGAAGTTAAGAGATTGTTTACTGGGCTGTAAAGTGAAATAAAAATGACTTTATTTTAAAACTTCCATGTTATGTTGTACTGTGAGAGTAAGCTGCAGAGGCACACACTACCACAAATGCAGACCAGATCTTATGTTACTCTGTCACAACCTAGGAGGCAGACCAGGGAGTAGTAGGTTCTGTTTGCACTGCACAATGCATGAACTTTGACCTTACCGAGGTGGGACTGGTAGCTGAGACTGGACTGAGATGGGACTGGTAGCTGAGACCTGACCAAGACGAGACTGGTAGGTGAGACCGGACTGGTAGCAGAGACCAGACTAGTAGCTTAGACAGGACTGGTAGTGGAGACTGGTATCTGAGACAGGACTGGTAGCTGAGATTGGAACTGAGACAAGACCAGAAGCAGGATAGTAGCGCAGGGAAACAAACAGATTCAGGGTACAGAAAAAGCCTCAGTGTTTATCCTCCCAGGAAATTTGCACTTCAATGGTTACCACAGTGACTGAAGGATGGAACCATAGTAAAAACAGCAAGACTTCAGGATACAAAAATAACAAAAAGAACTGAAGGCTGTACAACAGAGGAGCAAGGCAAAAGCGTAGTCAGACAGGCAGAAGGTCAAGAGTGGCAGCAAACAGGCAGCCAAAAATCAACAACGCTAGAGAGGCACAATACAAACTGTCACCAAAACCATGCAAAGGCCTTGTTTGCAATTATCTGCAGGTATTAATAGGGTTGGGCTGCAGATTAACAAGGAAGCTGACAAAACAGCATTAGAATAGAAGCACTACATGCTAGAGGCTGAAGTGGAACAGCCACAAAACCTGAATAGAATATACATGAGCTAGGGAAATGGAGTTGAACTGTGACATACTCAGACTTAATCTGCTCTCTGTGCAGGTGTATTGATCTTTATGTAACCTCTGTACATTTTGGTATCACAGTTTCTCTTTGGATCATAGCTTTTTAGATTATTTCTCCAGATGTGCACAGGATGTTTTTGCACTCTTCCCTTTCTGTATCTAGGTTATAATGGCAGGAAATGTCATGTCAGTTGCTGCACACCTTTTGGAAGCAAATGCACATACTGTTATTTAACCCAACATTGCTGTCTGCTGCTTCACATCTGAATTTTTCCTATATAAACCAGGGCTATGCTTGAAAGACAGCCTTGAATGTATGCATATGTGTTAAGTGGATAACAAGGCAGAAGGTGGTCACTGCTTAACTTATTTGCATATCCTTAATGAATAATCCCTTGCCGGACTTCATAAGGGTTACTAGGGTTTCATGTGGTAAAAAAAAAAAAAAAAAGGTCTGTTGACCTGTCTGGGATATATAGATTTGTTCAGTAGTGCTCTAATGGTTGAGAGATTTTGAATTGGGGAAAAATGATTGGCCAGGTCAGCGCACAGTGTACAGCTGTACACATACAACACACAGATGTTAGGAAATGTGTGGAGCATGCTATTTTTTTTCCATTATTTAACCCGAGAATGCATTATATAAAATGGATCATACAGTGATGGAAAAAATGATTTTATCCCCTGCTGATTTTGAATGTTTGCCCACTGACAAAGAAATGATCAGTCTATAATTTTAATGGTAGGTGTATTTTAACAGTGAGACAGAACAACAACAAAAATACAGAAAAACGCTTGTCAGAAAAGTTATAAATTGATTTGCATGTCAATGAGTGAAATAAGTATTTGATCAGCAAGATTTCTGGCTCCCAGGTGTCTTTTATACAGGTAACGAGCTGAGATTAGGAGCACTCTTAAAGGGAGTGCTCCTAATCTCAGCTCATCGCCTGTATAAAAGACACCTGACCACAGAAGCAATCAATCAATCCGATTACAAACTCTCCACCATGGCCAAGACCAAAGAGCTGTGCAAGGATGTCAGGGACAAGATTGTAGACCTACACAAGGTTGGAATGGGCTACAAGACCATCGCCAAGCAGCTTGGTGAGAAGGTGACAATAGTTGGTGCTATTATTCGCAAATGGAAGAAACACAATAACTGTCAGTCTCCCTCAGTCTGGTGCTCCATGCAAGATCTCACCTCATGGAGTTTCAATAATCATGAGAACAGTGAGGAATCAGCCCAGAACTACATGGGAGGATCTTGTTAATGATCCCAAGGCAGCTGGGACCATAGTCACCAAGAAAACAACTGGTAACACACTATGCATTGGACTGAAATCCTGCAAGGTCCCCCTGCTCAAGAAAGCACATGTACAGGCCCGTCTGCACCGCATCAAAGGGACGATAGATGGGGCCATGACCCATCAAATCTTGGGTGAAAACCTCCTTCCCTCAGCCAGGGCATTGAAAATGGGTCGTGGATGGGTATTCCAGCATGACAATGACCCAAAGCACACAATCAAGGCAACAAAGGAGTGGCTCAAGAAGAAGCACATTAAGGTCCTGGAGTGGCTGAGCCAATCTCCAGACCTTAATCCCATTGAAAATCTGTGGAGGGAGCTGAAGGTTCGAGTTGCCAAACGTCAGCCTCGAAACCTTAATGACTTGGAGAGGATCTGTAAAGAGAAGTGGGACAAAATCCCACCTGAGATGTGTGCAAACCTGGTGGCCAACTACAAGAAACGTCTGACCGCTGTGATTGCCAACAAGGGTTTTGCCACCAAGTACTAAGTCGAAGGGGTCAAATACTTATTTCACTCATTGACATGCAAATCAATTTATAACTTTTTATGCTTTTTTCTGGATTTTTTTTTTCTGTCTCTCACTGTTAAAATACACCTACCATTAAAATCATAAACTGATCATTTCTTTGTCAGTGGGCAAATGTTCAAAATCAGCAGGGGATCAAATACTTTTTTCCCTCTCTGTAATTCACTTTTAGTATATATCTGTGGCAAAGAAAATGTTAAATTCAGTTTTCCCTGCATCTTCATGCAATCGCTGCATAAAGAAAGTCTTAAAACTAAATTTAACATGATGAAGGAATAATTATATACATGGAAAAATGATTTCCTTCATGACTTAGCCACTGATTTTATCCTTTAATTATTCAAACTTAATAGCTGAAGGTCAAGTATTTGTCACAGGTACCTGTACCTTGTGACAAAATATGATTTACTGTTTGTTATTGTGAATTAGCAATGTTTATGCAATAATAATAATGATTGTTTTTCTATAAATATCACACAAAGTGTATAGTGTTCTTTAGCAACTAGTAATAAACTAGCACAAAGACTAAAATATATAATAACTTTTTGTGTTCACTCACAGTGAATAGAGAGATTAAAGAAACGTAATACTTATCCATAAAAGCTTGAAGGTTTCCACAAATATGATAAATGTACAATGTGTATGTTTCATGGTGACACTCCATGCACATAAGTTATAAGAATGCGCATCAGGTTTCAAAAGGTAATAGTGTGGAATATGGGGAGCTTACCATGGCTATTTAAATGCACAATCTGATGTCATAGATGAAAAGTCTATTGGAATAATTACTCTAAAAATCATTAGAGGGGCATAGATACTGAGTGGTTGCACTATAAAGGCGCTCTGCTGAAAATGGAGCATAAAATAGATAATATATGGCTTCAGCGGTGAAAATCACTGGACTGAAGCCCCTTAGGAACACCCCAGACACAGGATGCAAAAAAAGAAACAAACTTAACATTGAGTCACAACACCATCAAAATACAATTATGCTAATCATTTTTCAAGCTCTGGAGAGCCAGGTAAAAGTGTCCTCTGACATCATTTTCTTTTATTAGAACTTGTACCTCTAATTGGAACGATCCATTCTGTTTGTTCCATACAGCATAGGGGTAATTAAATAATACGTCTCCTGACTAGGACTGATCTGGCAATTGATTGGACAGTGCCACATGGGAGTAGATGGACACGCCCACAGTTCCAGCACATGGATTGCATGTGGTGTATCACCTTGGCAGAATCTGTATAATCTTGTAAAGCACTTCCTAGATTTCATTATCGTGGTTGGCCAAGAAATCCTGCATTGCCAGCTAACACCTTAATCTGTTGTATATGATTTTGTTGAAATCTCCTAGATATCTTCATTGTCATTTTCAGATATTTTTGCAGACAGTACTTAGAGCATGTAATTTCTTCAGGCTTATCTTCCTGTGTCATGAAATGTTTTATATAGTCCAAAAAAACAGTTTTCAGTGAGTTCACTGTATGTTTCAAAACAGTGGTGTATCTTGGTTTTGTGCTGCCCTGGGCAGACAAAATTCAGGCACCCCCTTACCCACGCTGCACACCCACGATATGTCCCATAACCCACATCACCACAATACATGCCTCCATCACATCACCCCATTAAATATCCCCCTCACAGGCCCCTATCACATCACATGACCCCGATCACCACATTACATGCCTCCATCACATCACCCCATTAAATATCCCCCTCACAGGCCCCTATCACATCACATGACCCCGATCACCACATTACATGCCTCCATCACATCACCCCATTAAATATCCCCCTCACAGCCCCTATCACATCACATGACCCCCCATCACCACATTACATGCCCCCCCATCATCCCCATCACATCACATTAAATGTCTCCCCATCACATGCATCCATCCCCCCAGGACTTACCCTTCTCCCTGGTGACTAGTGGCAGGCTGCATGGTGTCCTATCATGCTGCCAGTTCGGCTCCCTGTGAGTGTGTGCAGAGAGGTCACAGTCTGGTTGCACTTTGATCACCTTTCCCTGCAGGAGAAGCCTCGCTATTTGTTTTGTAGCTAAGTTGCAGACACAACTGCTTGGCCCATCATTTTGTAGCCAACCTCTGTGGTTTCCGGCAGCTGTCCGTTGAGCTACTTTTTCCCCTACTTTTGTGCTTCCTCTAATATATTCTATTACACTTTCTTTCCCTTCCTTTTACTACCATAAGACGGCATCCTCAAGCAATGGACGCCGACACCTTCACTTTGGTAATAATAATTTTGTTCATGCCTCACCACTCTTCACTGATTATTGATATCACCCTTCTAAGCTGATCTTTTACATACCCACTGATTAAATGGGTAAAATTAAACTGCAAATGCTAATATTATGATAGTCATGTTTATTGTTATGCAAATCTACTATTTAACAAGGTATGCGGCATACTGCAGAGGGCACAAATATGGAACAGCTGACGTCTAATTTGAATGACATAACTGGGAATTGTGTCCTCCCCAAACTGTTCTTCTTTTCTCCTGTCTCTCTCCTTCCCTTAACTTTTCATTTACAACAAAGACCATTTGAGTTTGCTGTCGTTGATTGATTAAACATGTAACTGCTGACATTTACTGTGCATTCAGAATATGATAAAAGCAATAAAAATATTTTAAACCAAAAAGTGTCATTATGGTGCAATGTCCGCTTGCATGGGGTGCCTGATAGACATGCTGCCCAGAATCGTAGCTATAGTTAGCCATACTGGCCTGGTTGAAGTTATTTTTGCACCAGGACACTCAAAAGTCTCATTCCGCTGCTGCCTGTCCACACGATGGTGTGACCTGTGCAGAAGCATATATTGGTTATTAAAGTGCAGAGCTCTCAGAGAAGAGTTTATTTTAATTAGATTGCTAGAATTTATGTATGTTCCTGAATATTCAACTTCCTGAAAACCTTCCTCATTGCCTTTTAACGATCTGTATGGTTCCTATTCCTTATCAGATAGTTTGTATACAGTGTTGTTTGGTTGTCTGTTGAATAAATCTGTTCACATTGATTTTATGTCATTCTAAAGACCAATTTGATGACAATATAAGCTTGGTTAAGACTTCCGTATTGGCAAAAAGAACAAATGCTCTTTGTATGGCTGTTGCACGTGCTTATGTTCAAAGTAATTCCAGAGGAAGCAAAATCATTTCAGAGAAGTCACAATCTCAGGTAGCTACTGCTAAATTTAAAGGCTGATTGTGTGCATTACTATTAGTTCTCAAACATCGTCACATGGAATTGCAGAAAAAGAACAATAATAGCACTACGGAATATGATAGAGCTTTATAAATAAACAATATTTTCACCTACAGTTGTGTGTTGGATTTTGGTTGTAGCAATTAAGAACCATTTGATTGTTAACAGCAGAGTATGTTAAACTTAGAAACGTCAGCTACTTTTACCATCGTACAAAATCCAATCTGCTGGGATGACCTAGTAGTTATATACAATACACAGGGATCAGCACACACAAATTAAACAGATTACAGACTCTTAAAGCTAAAGTTTTTATTAAAGCTACTTAAAAAAACAGCGTTCCAAGATGAGAACATTGAAGCTTTATATGGCCATATTATGCTCAACTCACCACTATGCCAGAGTACTCCAATATTTGTAGGTCCTAACCCTAACTACTTTTACTTATATGGAGCTCAATCACTTCAATAACATTACTTACCAGGGAACAATCTCTTCCTGTTATATTTAAACTGAGACAATCCTGCAATTTATAGGTTTTTCTGGACTTTGAATTGTGTTTATACACTTGAAGCTCTGACCAGGCTTCTAGATTTAAGACCACCTCTCCAACACAGGTGCTCCATAAATGGTTTCCAGAGAAACCTATAATTTGCAGGAGTGTCTCTTGGAGTTTATCTTGTAGCCCAGAAATTCCAAAAGCTACTTTTGTATGAGCCAATAGTGTGTATTTTACAGTCTATACCATTATGTATGCTTAGGTTTGTCTGCTATGACTCTGCACTTCCATTATGTTGATTACAGTTGAAAGCATATGAAAAAGAACCTTTAGTTATAGGTGACTTGTACGGCAGTATTAATATAGGTATTTTCATCGAAAAAGCACGAGAGCATTTTAGGTGTATGTGATTTAGTTTATAATATAGCAAATGCAAAATAAACAAACCGGCATACAACAATTATATTTTAAATACAATTATGCAGTGATCAATACAGTTAAAACATTTGTACAGCTAGTATCTAATGTGGGAACTTAGACACAACTAACTGAGGAATAATAGAGCAGTAGACCGCAGAAAATAGTGAATATATCTACATCTGCACTGGAGACGTATTCTAGTTACAGACTCCCAGGTTAGCCTCATCCATAATACAATAGTTCCCATCTCTATAGCTACCGGTCCCACTGATAAAAGCCAGACTGTTGCTTAGCAAATACAAGACATGATTTAACTCATGACCTCCCCAGTGTAAATCTACTGAGTTGGAAATGAGGTCACGGTGTCAGGACTTGGTATCTTTGAGTATAGAGAAACATAAAATATACACAAATGTAATAAGGTATAGATATGTTTTTGTAAAACAAAAACAAAAAAAACAGTTGATTGCAAAATATATTTTTTTTACTTAGAAAGAAAGGCAATGGACTATTTTATTTTACTTTCTAAAGCCACATATACATATCTCATTACATATTGTCACAGGGCATTCATGAGCAAAATATAATATAAATGGAAATTCACAATTAATCCCCCCCCCCCCCCCAATATTCTATTACATATGAGCTGAACATAAGAAAATTAATCAAATAACATTAATTCTTGAACTTGTCTTAATTGAAAGAGTTCTAATACCATAACTTAGGATTTATACATTTATTTAAAATGTTCTATTTCTTTTAAAAAATACATTAACCAAAAAGTATTTACTTTGATGCTAAGTAATATGGTAATTTGTGTCAAAGTACATTTGATAGCAAATTTAACAAAAGTGAATAAAAAACTCTTTCCACACACTTATGTTGACTATAAACAAAATATTCTGCATTGAAGATAATTTTTCTGCATGGCTACTGCATCTGGGCCACCTTAAGCCCTCTTTAAATTGATATAAAAATGCTGCTTCAACAGCTCCAGAGATTTGTACTGTGACTGTGAGACCTGTTGAAGTGGTAGTTAAAAAATTAACTGCAAGTTGAATCTTTCACATTGGGCAGATGTAGCAGTCCTTACCTGCCTTACAGATAAGGAAGGAAATCATAGACACCAAGTAAGCTTGTATGTTAGTTAAGGAACAATCCCATTTTAAAGGTAAAGTGTGTGTAAAAAGTGTTACTTTTGTTCACCCTACCCTCACACTACTTGTTAGTAAAAGTGTTCCACCCCTCTTTTGCAAATAGGATATTTTTCAACTGGAGTAAAGTCCTAAGTGCACATGAATGTGTGTGAAGACTTGAAGAGCACCATCACTCACTGATAGTGTATATATTAAGTCTCATTGAAAGAGAAAAAAAAACAGTATGTAAAATGATACTGTGTTTTGTTTTCAACTTGTCAAATTCCATTCAGGAGGGGAGGGGGAAAGCTTCTTGCTCCACTAGTCCCCGCACAGTCTGTCTCTAGGTCATTTTACAGAAATGTGCTGAGTGAACTACTTATGTTCAATTCCATGGTCTGAGCTACAACAATGTATACAACAATGGTATTATCTCATTTTCTGGTTCACAGGCTGATAACATTACTTCCTATTTAAATACTCTTTTTTTTGTTGATGTTTTTCTTTGTATACTAAAAAATGAAATGTTTATTTTCTATTTAATGATCTCTGTCACATTTGTAAACTATTATCACAAGAGAGAACCTTTTTAATTTTTTTTTTATATACCTGGCCAGTTAAAATTATATTTTCATTGAAAAAACATGTTGGGATTCAAATTTTCATGTAAAACTTTTTTTTTTCCCCCACCATGTCAGGTTGGCTGTTAAGGGAAGATAACACGTTAAAATGGCACCTGATATTTCAACAGACACAGGAAGATGTTACATTTAAACCACAACTGGTCAATTTATTTTCTTATTTTAATTAGCTAGCAGGATATATAAGGTGTTTTTCATTCTGTTTATCAGTTTTTTTTTTTATTACAAATGCTGACTAGCTCTTGGGTTTAGTAACATTACCTGTCACATGTACGTCATTATCTATAAATAATAGGGCTGTTATATAAAATATTGAAATAACCATTTTAAGTAAATCAAATAAAATTAACAAAATATCACATACACTGTATAACTAATTACACTGTACTTGCATCAAGCTCACACTGTTTAAAGCCAATGACATTGGCCTGTGGTTGTGGGAGGGGCATTGGATATATAAGCCAACGCCTCTCTCCCACAACTGTTGCTACATCTCCCTCGTTTCCCTCCCATGATTTACCCCCTATTCTTTCTGATTCTTCTCTTATCTATCCTTTCTTTTATTTAAATTCATTCACAGGGGCGGGGGGCTCTTCTAGGCCTACCTGGTACGTCGGTTTTGGCACACTTCTAACCAAATATACCGTATATCTCTATATACTACCACTACTCGCCTTTTCCTAACATTGCCCCTACCACAACTATTAGGTAGGCCTCATTTACACAGGTTTCATTCTCTGAAACACTTTAATCACTTGTGCAACTTAAATTATAATTTCCAGTAAAATAAGGTATGCTACTACACTGATCAGTGTAATATATTGGAGTGCTATCATTTGTGTTATGATTATTTGCGGTGATAAAAACGGGTATGTAAGATGCCAAGCCATACATGGTTTGTGTTCTAATGACACAAGAGATTTTACAGGGCAAGTGGTGTATTTTGGGTTTGTGCAGACTAAGTTTGTGCACAGACATTGCAGATCCCGGACACACCAACACCCCAGGATATGCCTCATCACCCATGTTGCATACCCAGGACATGCCCCAGCAACCACAGTTCAGACCCAGGACTTACCCCAGCCAGCGCCCACAGCTCCCTGGTGTCTAGTGGCAAGCATCATGGTGACCCAGGCATGCAGACTACCTACCCTGCTGCCTGTCACGCTCCCAGTTCGCGTCTGATGTCAAGTGACCTGCCGGCGCTCAGCCTTCAGAGTGCGACAGACAGCATTGCAGGTTGTTTGTGTATCTGGACAGCTCACAGGGACTATGATGCCTGCACGCAGTCAGAGTGCTGTTGAGGGGAGATCTTGCGACACCAGGTATGTCTTGGAAATAACTATATTTAGTGACAAAGGACATAACTGGTAGACAGTGATCAGTGATTGATGTCTTTTTTCAGCTGGTATTGGGGCAATGCCTCCAATATCGAGGCATTCATTAGCACTGGATTTGGACCATAGGTTGTTGTGTAAAATGTATCACAATGAGACCCACAAAGTTCTTGTATTACAACTCTCTTGTTTGTGGGAAGACACATTAAGAAACAATGAACAAGTGACAATATGAACAACTTGTAGAAAAAAAGGTACTCATCCGCTTTGGCTTAGCATGATGGGATTTGTCCTCCTTGTTGTTGTTGTTTGAGGCAAAACTTTTTCACAAGGTGTAAATAAAGTAAACACATCTTTAATATTTTCATCAGTAAAAACGTACATTCCAAAACATGACTGTGCAAGTGAGAAAAATAAAATAATGATAAATGTGCAATCTTTGTTTAAAAACAAATCATTAACCAGTATACTCCGGGCTGTTGTATGTTTTTTTACAGATGAAAATGTATTTGTGCGTGGGCCGCATTCATGTTTCATTGAAGAAGAAAAAAAAAGATATATTATATATACATATATATATATATATATATATATATATATATATATACACACACATATATAAATAACTCACAGTAATGTATGAGTATCACAGATTCTCAATCAATAAAACTCATTTAAAAAAACACCTCACATTAGATGCACACATATTCACACATGCATACACACAGTCACACTTCCACTTACATACACACCCACACTCTCAAATACACACAAAGTCACACGTACATACCGACACACTCTCACATACAGGCAGCATCACACTTACATGCACACTCTCACATACACACATAGTCACACTTACAACCACACACACACACTCTCTCTCACATACACACACAGTCACACTTACACACACACACTCTCACATACACAGAGAGTCACACTTCCTCCCCCTTGCCCTGCACAAGTGGTTGGCTCAGCCTGCAGCCAATGTAAGCAGGGCTCAGGTGCGGATACCGCTGCCAATCTCAAGTGGGCCGCATCTGTCATGCTGCAGGCCTCATGTTGGACGCCCTGGGCATAGACCATAGAATTTTGGCAATTTTCCCAACTTGGCTACTTTGGCCTTAAGTTTGCAGCTCCCTTGTTAATTCCCTCTTTCATGAATAAAGCCCTTTGCATTTCTATACATTCAATGTGGTCTAAATTGTCACATATAATAGGCATGCAATAATATTCGCTGGTGCTGTAGTATTTACAAGATTAACTTAGAAAAACATTCCTGATCCACACAAGTTTAATGCAAAAATCCGGACATTTTACTAGCAAATCATGTCAGTGAGATTTTCCATAGTTGAGATGCTATAGTCAGTGGGGACTCCACTGGGGCAAACTAGGAAGTGCTATTCACTATAGGGTCTACTTAATAAAGAGAGAATTGCAGGGAATTGAGATGGGAATTTCAAACTTAAGGCCAATGTAGCCGAGTAGGAAAAATTCTCCAATGCAGCTGAATAGATTTTTTCCAACTCAGCTGATTTGGCCTTACGTGTGAAGTGTCTGTCTCAATTCAGTGAAATTCTCTCTTCATTGAGTATACCCTTATAAACTGAAAGCTAGTGAGAAGCCAGCACAGAGACACTCGGAAAAATCTTCAGTGTAAAAAAAAATATAATCAGATAATTCAGCAATTGTGTTTTTGTCTCTGTTGATCAGTTTAAAAACAAATTCAAGGATTTTTTTTTTTTTTTACAAAGTTTTGTTTATTTCTTTTCTACAAGGAGGAAACTGATTAAATGTGTGATCTTTTTAAGCTGCCATTTTCTATATCTTTCTGAAAATCTAAATTAGAAAAGTCCATTTGTTTCTCAAGCCACTTGGCTACCGTGAGGAGCTGCTCTTCACAGAAAGAACGTCCAATGAATTGCAAGCCAAGTGGTAATCCTCTGCTTGAGAGACCCACAGGAAGAGTCACGGCTGGAAGGCCTGAAGATAAAAGAAATGGCTATTAAAAAAAAGCTCAAGAAAAGATATCAACTCATACATTTTTCATCCACCAGTCTCATATTTACATGAGATTTAGGATTAGGAGAATTCATTATAAAGGCTCAATACACATTTTACTCCCTAGTGTACACTAATAATAGTTAGGATTAAAGAATATGCATTAAAATAAGTGCTTCATTTGCGGTTTGCATAGATATTTGCAATCAAATTCAGAAACATTTTACATAATGAATGGTAATAATTTATATATGGTCTTATTTAACAGCTCGCATAGAATTATTTGTATTTGACAGTAACATCTGTGTAATAATGTTCTCCATGTGGTCAAGTGCAATTGCTCTCTTCCTAACCCTCCTATGCTTTTGTCTGCTAGTTATTTTTGCAGGGTGACAACAATATTAAACCAATATACTTTATCGAGAGAAAGAATTTGAAATGTAAAGTGGCCCTGCCACTGCTGCTGACTGACATTGAGAGCTACCTCTTCATAAATGTTGAGTAAAAGAAATAGCTGAACAGATAATATGTTGCAGATATATGTAAAAAGAAGGGTGTTTTTCCCCCACTATTGTGTACAATGGAGAGTTTGTAATCATAACTGATATGTAAAGAAGGAAATAAAGGAAAAATGTCAAAGATCTCACTCACTATACGCACATTCTATACTTTGAATAAACAAGAAAACGGATCAAAACAGTACACATAAGCATTAGATGCTGTCAGGTCGAAGTTATTTAATATGCATTAACAATGATTTCTGTTAAAAGAAAGTAAGAAAATTGTTCAAAAAAGTGACCTTCTATCCGGTTTCAACGACTCATCTTGATAATGGTGCTGAGTCACCCAAACCAGTTGGAACTTAGTTTAGATTTTTGCACAATTTTCTCACCAACCACTTTCATGAAGGTATAAATGGATATAAAATAACCTACCTGGTTATTATCTGTTGTCGCGTGTAGTACCTCCCTCCCGTCCCCACATTTCCCAGCGCTGGCTTCTTATTTACAGAACCCAGGAGGGTGAAGCAAAGGAGCTTCACCGGTGGATGCCAAAAAGGTGAGTATCCCTTATCCAAATTGACCCACATCCGAAAAAATGTTTTTGGGATTTTAGGTCATTTCGGTTTTTGGATCTTTGGATAAGGTATAGTCAACCTGTATTTGCCTTTACCGTTCGTGTTTGTTTGGATATTATGAAAGAAGGAATACTTAAATACTGGTATCCTTTTTTTACTTGTAAAACAAGACTCCCCTCCTGCTTCTCACTACCTACTCATTTTCATTACAGGGTTTCCAGAAACAAATACATCTGAAACTGTCCCAAAAAATAAATATTTGGGAATCCTTTACGTCTACAATATGAATATCACTGGAACATGAGTACCCGTAGAATCATGGGAGGATATCTCCAAGAATACACTCTTACCAGCCATGTTGGCACATTGTGTAAACACGTCCTCCTGAGCACTGCGAGTTCTGTTATCTTCTTGGATAAACTCCAAGTAAGGAGCTGCATCTCCAAGTGTTGTTGGCGTTAGTAACACATGGACCCCAGAGTGAAAAACTTTCACGAAATCATCAGCAATCAGGCGTCTCACTTTCTGGGCTTTGAGAAAGTATTTTTCGTAGTTCCTATAGGTAAACATACGGAGGTAAGTTGAAATCAAGCTCACACTTGAAAGAATTGTATTAAGAATAATGGCAATAATTGCTTCAGTCTTATGGATAAACCGGTTGCTACATATTTTCTGCTATTTTCATTATATGTTTTTGGTTAATGATTTGTTAGGACTTGAATCTAGGTTTATTTTATGTAATTATGTGTGACTGAAGTGGAACGAAGATGTTCTCGAGGGAGCCATTTATTTAGGTTAGCAAGTCCTGGTGAAGATCTTCCTGAATATTATCACTACTTCCTGGCAATTCAAATCAGATTAATGGGAAACTTTGTAACAGTGGTAACTAAATACAGTAAATTAGCTCAGTGTGTCAGGTTCTCTGTAAGGAATAAACCTGCTAATGATGTATTGCATGTTGGCTATTAGCGTATCAAAGACTTTATTTCTGTACTGTTCTGTTGCAGCATTTAAGGGATCATGTCATAGAGAAATTGCAGCCACTGTAATGAGCTCTGTTGGTTAATCATTAATTTATTTCAGCATTTAAAACACTGATATTAAATCATGCTAATGGTTTAGTGTTCATTTTAAGTGCAGGGGAAACAGGTCAGCCTTAACATGACACTCTTTAAAAGGACAATAAAACATTTTTAATCCTTGATTCATTGAAGGAAGCAAGGGTTATAAAATGGTGTCCTCTTAGCCAAACTAAGCACGACATATACACACAGGAGGCTGGCATGTGCTTAGTGTCACTGCGTGAGCAGCCAATCAGAGAGGAGGCTTGCCCCACTTATCTGACTGGGGTCTGAATGTAGCAGGGTTCTCTCTCTGCTAGAGCAAAGAGACCCTTGTTTTAACATGCTGATCCCATGTAGAACACTAGCAGAGAGAGATAGTCACCACCTATGCTAGAATCACAAGTGAAAAAAAAAGTTTTAGTTGTTATTCAAACACTGTATCCACTAAACTGCTGTTGGCAAATACATTTGGGGAAGACATTTCTGTTGAGAAAGCTTCCCCTCCCTGCAATTTCAGTATGGCAAAAGGATGCATTTATTATTAGAATCCACAGCAGAGACAAAGGTCTTCATGTCGTCTCATATTTTAAGCAATGTAGTTGCTCTCACAGCTGCTTCAACATAGATCATTGTGCATAAGCAAATGGTGCATGGGTGACATGCATACTTCCTTCACACCATTTAGTCTTTCAGCGCTATGTTGGCGTGTGCTGTAGGAAATAGCTACTCCCTGCTCATGCAGCCAGCTCTTTGTCCATATTTATTATTAAAAAAAAGAAATGTTTTTCTTTTCAGCAGTGTTACATTAAGTATGCCTATTAGTGCAATCAATTACTGGGCCCATTTGATACATGTTTATATGTTTGATCAGCATTTATGTAACTATGTAGATATGGGTTCATAATAAAGAAAGTTTTACTGTAGGTAAAAATTAAGTTATATTTACTTGGTACGATCAGGGGGCAGACATGTTGTTTAGAATCATGGGTCAGACCTTCCTTCATCTGATCTAACATGTCAGTATTGTGACAGAGCTATACAAGTAAAGAGTGTGCGCCAAACAATACTTATGTGTACATACATCATAGCTTTACTATAAGAAGTTGAATCTTCATATATGATATAAGCTAAACAAAATAGATGTCTTACTCTTTCAGGAGAAAGAAGTTTCCAGATAATATTCTTCCTCTGACAACATCATTGAAGCCTTCCCGCCTAGTTGCTGCATACATAGCTTCTGTAGAGTCATCCACATCTGCCTGATGTCCTTCCCAAAAAAATAAATAACAGGATATGTGTTAAACCCATGGTATTGTACTTTAGTGAATTTCCACTGATGACCGACATGTGATCTTTGTAACCTGCACTGTGAAAATAGAATGGTTTGTGGAACAGACAAACAGAGCAGCACTATATTTGTTGGAATAGATACAAAAAAAAGGAAAATTAGTGTCTGGCAAATGCCAACAAATTACACGCGCCAAAGAACATGGGTTAATGCTAACATACAAACAAGTTGTTAAAAAGACTGCACTGGGGAAAAAGAACAAACATATGCAAGTTTGTCAAAATGGTGGTATGAAAAGCAAGCAAGAATACATTCTGAAAAGAAGTAGCCATTTCTTAACCTTATATTCGCTCTTTTCAGGCACTTCAGAAATGTGACCATCTAGTAGTGGATCACTTGAATCAATGGTTTGACTTATTTTTAAAAAGTAAAAATGACAAGTTAAAACAAATAGAGTACTTTTATTATTTACCCACATTAATCAGAATATGTTTTTGGAAAATTCAGGAAAACAAACAAACAAGTATTTACACACAGACTTTGTGAGGTGTATACCCTGTAATTTCCTGTTTTATACACTTCACATTTTACACACTCCATATTTCTAAAACACAGGTATATACTGTAATAGTTACAATAAGAATATAACTGACTCAGTGCGCTAAGCAAGTACTATAAACAAATTATCTATAAAATATTAAATATAGAAAATGAACCAACTTTGAGTCTACATTACCAGGGGCATTGTCAGGTATACAAATCACCTGTGGCTAGAGCCCATGGGCTCTCTCACACACTCCGTCTCTCTCTCATACACACTCTCTCTCTCACACATACACTCCATCCCTCTCTAACACACACCCACACTGTCTCTAACACACACCCACACTGTCTCTAACATACACCCACACACACCATCTCTCCCACACACACTGTCTCTCTCTCCCTCACACACACCATCTCTCTCACACACACACACACACACTCTCTTAAAACGAACAGTAATTTGCAGTGTACATATATTTTATTGCTCTAACGCATTGGATACACTCACTCTGGGATACAGTTATTTGAGTTTTGTCGCCTGAGGAGCTCTGGGACACATTCACACACAGTGCATACACATTGTTACATACACAGTCGCAGTGTCGCATACAAACAGTCACACAGTGTCACATACAGAGTCTCACACTGTTAACTGTCTCAAAAGCACAGTCCCATACACCATCATAGTGTCATATACACACATACAGTAACACAATCGCACATACAGACTCATACAGTTACACAGCAGTGAATATAGATTTTACTATTGGCCTCGACCACATTACTTCCATTATGCTCAGCCAGTCTTTAGGTGACCAAATGTGATAGAGGCTTATGTATACAACTCATAGACTACTAAAGGTGAGTTATTATGATCATTATAATTATCAACATAATTATTTAAATAATACATTATTACAGCTTAGTTTGGCTGCTACAAAGCTTACAATCTAAAGGGAGAACACCCCTTCAATTTGGCAAAGGAATACTTTCCTTCTTGAACTAACAGTCAAAAATGCAGTTAAAAATTAATATAATAATATAAGTCTGAATAGCTGAGATGGTAGAGTATCATAGGCATTGTAAATCTGCTAACAACAATTAGTAGCACACATAATACATTGAAA
Organism: Pelodytes ibericus; assembly: GCA_036172795.1. Classification (NCBI taxonomy): domain Eukaryota; kingdom Metazoa; phylum Chordata; class Amphibia; order Anura; family Pelodytidae; genus Pelodytes; species Pelodytes ibericus. The sequence continues at coordinate 88,788,391 of CM069861.1, forward strand.
GTAAATTTGCACACCTATGTTAAGGCTTGTAAATTTCATAATACGAGCTGTTGCCCTTGCATAAACCAAATCAACATCTCAATGTACATAAGAGTAATAATAGTGTTTTGCAAAGATAGATTCATAACATTCTGGAGTTTGGAACAGACAGAGCAAGGTAAAGTACTATACCTAGGTTACCTGTGTCTGTCTTTCCCCAGTCTATCTCCCCTCCCTGCTGTTTTACCTTTTTTGTTGGGAGAGGATCCATTGTAGTCTGTAGCCCCTGATGCCCAGTCCCTGCTGGAATTCAGAGTGCCCAGGAAGTCACATGACACCCGGCACTCTGACTAACTTGGATGCTCACAGTGCGAGTAGGAGGAAGAGGGGCACTCCTGAGAGCAGGGAGAGGGGCACTGCTGAGAGCAGGTCTGGTAGAAGGAAGAGGGGCACTCCTGAGAGCAGGTCTGGTAGGAGGAAGAGGGGCACTCCTGAGGGCAGGTCTTTGCTGCAGGGAGAGGGGGATAGTACAATTTGCTGTTTACAGCATTGAAATAACTGGTGCTGGCAAAACAGTCAGCACCAAACAAAAAAACAGCAGCTCAGTCAGCTCCCCGCCATCTTCCCCACCCCAGAGCCTATAGGTAGGACCAACTATGCTGATTTACATGGGAATCTCACATGACAGCCAGAGCCTTCCCTCCATGGAACTTACGTGAGACTTCCTCACACCACATGAGCAGGGGGGCGGGGTGAGCACCATTTCTTCCATTGCCGGTGTTCTGACGAATTACTCGAGCAAATTCTCCTGCGCAATCGCAGGAGAATTTGCTCACTGCGCATGCGCAGAAAGTTACAGCTGATAACTCAGCTGTAACTTTATGTCCACCGCGCATGCGCGAGCTAACCAACCCACATCCCGCCCCCCGCACACCCCTTCTCACCAGCTGATCGGACAGCGGCGGTACACAGCGCATGCGCGCGGCTATCAAGCCGTGTGGGAATGCGCTGTGTCCGTGGCTGGATTCAAAACAAAACGCTGGTAAGTAACACGGGGGGGGGACGGGACATAAGGAGGCAACAGAGAGGTAAGCACCCTGGTGAGGGCTGCCTCATCTTGATGGGAGTTGTGATCCTCCTGCTGCACCGGGCGGGCTGATCACACATAAAGCTGCGGGTCCTGCAACATGCGAGTCACAAACTGCCCCTTTTGCCAAACATTCACCCCAGCACCCCCCTTGTGACGCCACTGACCTGGGAAAGCTCAGTGCACAGGGAAGACAAAAAAAATTACTGACAGCCCTGGAGGCTCAGGGCTACACTTTAGCCCCTGAGTCTCCATTCGGGGCTTTGCAGCAGGGATTCGGGGCTATAGCCCCAGTAGCCCACCCCTAGCGACGCCACTGTACATTACATTAAATACTTAGCACACTATTTACCAATAATTATTGAAACTGCTAGCAAATGTACACATTATAAGTTTAACGTCACTGTTATTTGCTTCCATCTCTTCCAAGAATATGACATCGGCCCATCCCCAAATGTGTTACTAGCATCCCACAATACATTAACCATAAAGGGGATGTTTAGGTACCATCTATAGATGCTAGGAGTGCCAACTTTTCTTGAAAAAAAAAAAAAAAATATTTGCTACCTCACAGACATTGAAGTTGAGCAAAAAAAAAGAAAACGTGACAAAAATATTTTTCTACAGGTTTCCTGGCAATGAACAGTTCTTCTCACCATCTGAAGTATACTTTATGCAGGGCTAAAACTTTGTGAGCTTCTCCTGCTGTAACCATGGATAATGCATATATAAGTTCAGACGTTGGCATGTCTATGCCTTTAATCTACAAATATGTAGATTAAAAGCCATTCTTACCCATAGGGCTCTGCCAACTGCAGTGTCCTCTCGATCCGTCAGCATGGAGGTGAAATCGATGTATGTTACTACCACTATATTTGTAATTTGTAACAGCTATACCTTCACCAAGGCATTCTATACATTTTTTAGTAATTTGGCTAGCACAGTATATAGAAGAATTTTAATTTAAACTAATACCTTATTATGTTTACCTGACATGCATATTTTCAGTGTTTAACACATTAATTGCAATTTGCCTACCATATTCCAGGCCATCAAACCGAGCCATGTTTGACGCCACTTCAGATGTGCACAAGACATGATAGCAGACAATTGAGTAGGGTGTGTGTGGTAGGGAAACTTCAATAACCTTGGCTCCCGCATTGTCAAACAAGTCAGCAGCCTTTGACCAAAGGGACAAAATCTCTGTAGACAATCCGGGTGCATGGTATTCCTAAATGTGAGACACAAATTACGGTACAATCAGGTACCACAGTGTATAAATACCAAATATACAGAACCATTCATGAAACTATATTAGTGACTGCATTGTTCATACAAGCACTGTTCAGTAATATAGACGCCATTAAAAACATGTTCCCACTCTATTTCTTGTACCATCAGTAGCAATCCCTCATCGCCCCAGCATCTGAATTGTTACCATTATTTTGGGATTAGCCTGAACAGATCTTACCTTAACTCCACCGACTACATACGTTATTTTTGGCCATCTTTTTGAAGACCACATATAAATAATACATTCTTCGGGGCAGCATGTAAAATGTGGGAAATCAATTAATCATGGACGTTGCTATAGGATCCACTCCTTGATTAGCAAATTGGTTCCCTATGGGCACACTTATATTATACATATGGCATGGAAGCATGCAAAAGTTATGTGTGTCCATAAAAAAACTTTGACATGCAATGTAGTTTAAAAAAGTGGTGGATATATATATATCCACCAATTTATATATATATATATATATATATATATATATATATATATATATATATATATATATATATATATATATATATACACACACACACACACCCATTGCAAGTAGAGAAATCATATTCCATGCCTTGCTTTAACATGTGTTTTTTTTCCTCTCCATCATGGTCACTTTATCCAATGGGTGATGTGGGCATTTGGCCAGGCCCAGTTTGACCCCTCAACTGAGAGCTAAATGGTCTAAACATTAAGGGCAGTTAAGAGTGACAGGAAAAAGCTTCAGTTGACGTAGGGTACACAAATAATTCTTGGGTCCCCTTGCTCCAACAAAAGCCAGATATTGAAGGATGAAGAGAGCAATTGCCCCGGACTTCCATTTTATGGAAAACCAAGAGCTGGGAGAGAATTGTAATATTTTGAGTTTCTTCCGTCTTTGATATTGGAATTGAGATAAGAAAGGGCCCACAAGTGACTTAAAGCACTTGGTTTTACCTTTGGGATACCTATGCAAAGTTTGCTCATATCAATTATGTCAGGCAATTTAAATGGCTCAAAGGGATCCTGGATGGTTGTGGAATCCTGTGGGTCCCAGCCAGCAAGTACACCTGGAAAAAATAAAAATATGTTTAGCCTTTCTCCTACAAATAGCACGTTATGCTCATATACGTTATGCTCATATACAGAAATGACACACACATTACCGAGGACAGTTGCTGCGTCATCCACACATCTGGTTAGAATTCCAGGTACATCCATAGAGTTCACCAAAGGAATCAGGCCATGGCGAGACACAAGCCCATATGTAGGTTTTAAACCCACAACGCCACAGTGACCAGCTGGGTTACGTGTTGAGCCGCCAGTATCTGATCCCAGCGCCCTAGTTAAAAATATTAACACAAACAAAAAACATCAGTGCAGCCATTACATAATTTACTGGACTACAACTCAGCTGTGTAAATGTGGTACTCTTCTATTTATAAAGACATTTGCTTTAAAGTGCTGCTAGTTACACTTTTTTTCTGGAATCATTTGTTCTTTAATACAGGAGTAACACCTCCTTCATATTGGCATGACTAATAGAGTGCGAGAAAACAGGAGCTAACATGGCCTGTTAGATGTTTACCATTGTCAGGACAGAAAAAGCCTGGCAGAGAATATTTATACGAGATTTTAAATTTGTGTGCTGTGATCCATCTATAAGTCTATCTATAAGTGTGCTGCCAGTCTGTCAACTGGTCTGCCCCAGGTGACAATGTTTCAGGGGGTGCCATTGGCGAGAGTGAAGTCCACCACCACCCAGCACGCTTGGAAGCTCCATGACACAGCATCGGAATGTGACGCTCCGAGTCATCACTATGCATAAGGAGCAAGTGGGGGCACTGACAGAGTTCTGAATTACAAGGGGGAGAGAAAAGCAGAGATGAAAAGGGGGTGAGAAAAAGACAACTGGGGAGATGAAACAGATAAAAGAGCCTGGACAACAAATATTCTTAGTCCTCTGTGGAAAGTCACCCAACACAGGGTGTGAAAGTGGCAGCAAACACAGAGGTTTTTGGGACAGAATTCTATAAGCGGAGCAATAACCATGGAAGGTATGGATATATTCCTGCTGACTTTTCCAGCTGTGCCCTTTATTGGTCTTTATAAATGAACCCAAATATGTTTTAGTACAAAGCTTACTGCAACAAAGCTCAACCATCCACTCAGCATTACTGCACTTTTAATGGAACGGATTAACACAAAGCATAATGAAGGTGTTCAGTCTGCAGTGGAAAAACCTAAATTATTATGCTTTTTTATGTAAAGATACACACAAAAAAAAAACTTTTTCCAGCGCCATGTCTGCAGCCTGTCTTTGACAGTTCCGCTTTACGTATTAGTGTTTTAAAATTTACCTATGCAAAAATCGAGTCTATTTAAACAGTAGACTCCCTCCTGTATATGCATTTGAATTCCAGCAAATCACTGCATGCAAATACAAGCTTGCTGACTTTGCTCTTCTTATCCAAGGGCAGATATCAATATCTTTCTGTTCATGTCATTCCAGTTTTGTGGATGAAATATTGCTTGTATTGCTCCTATGTGATTAAAATATTTTTAAAAAGCTATCCAATTTTCTATCATTATGTATTAGGATTTACCTTCATGTGCAATAAAAAAATAATAATACATTTTTAGTTATATATTCACCTATATCGTGGTTTAAAGAGTCACTAAAACTTTTTTTTCAGTTGTGCTTCAAACATAGAAACACAAGTGAAATATCCAATGGCTCTAGTATGAGGATAAACTGGCATGCGCTTTTTAAGGTACATGTCAGTTCATCCACTGACCAGAAGTCATTATGGTCCCCTTGGAAGCATGGAGACCTGCTAATGCAATGAGAGTCCCTCTGTTCGTGTTAATTTCCGTTATAATGTGGGTTTATCATTTGTGGGCTTGAATCACCATCTGTTTTTGAAGAAAAAAAAACAGTACTGGTATTTTTACACCGTGTGAAAGAGTTCCATTGAGATAAAAATTATCTCATAATGTTGTGATGGTTACTTTCAAAGGAAGTGTGTTCCCTTTTCTGTATTTATATGTTCCTTTAAGGGGCCCCTTCACCCCCATCCAAGACTACGTCACCTTAGCGCATTGCTGGAAATACATGCGTACCCTGCAAATCAAGTTCAATGTTTGGCTTGAGGAAGGTTTAATGCCTCTTTAAATCATAACAGAATATCTTGGACATACAGAGAGAAAAGATGTTTATAAGATATGATTACATAACAGTGTAAGAAGGCATGAATAAAACAGGTAGGTAATGTATGCAAACTATCATGCCATGCCATAAAATAGAAAACGTATTACACTCATTGTAATGAATCCCCCGTGGGTTGTATTATTTATATAAATAAAATATCTCAGTGTGGATGGCACACTTTATTATCTGACAATATATCTTTTTTGAGTAATTTATTTTTGTTATAATAATATTGGTGTGGCTTATTCCGTGAGGGAAATGATTTTACCAATAGTTGTTTTCCGGCTTTTATCTTTGCTCGGTAAAGTATATAAAAATATAAACCCGTCTCAGCACTTGAGTGTACATATACCAATTTGGTTTCATTACTCACGCATAACAAGTCCCAGCAGACACTGCAGCAGCACTTCCTCCGGAACTACCACCTGTGATCAGCCAGTCAGACCCATCGTCAGCAATGTGATGGCCATCTACTCGTTTCTCTCTGTACCTCATAGAATAACTCCATGGATTTCTCACAGGCCCAAATATACTATCTGTACTCCCAGACCTAAGAAAGAAAGAACAAAAAAAGTATTTCTATGTCCTTTAAAAAGATTTTACTTGTAGATTATAGGGGGGGGTGGGGGGTGAAGTTTAGGGCCATACAGAATGTTTTGTGCTTAAACTGCTGCCTTCAAAAACAGATTACATATTATAAAAAAACTAATAACAAAAAAAAAGAAAACAGAGTACAATAGGGCAGTGCGCAGGTTATAAAGAGTCACAAGGCAATAAATTTGATTTGGGCAACGTTCTGATGGGAAACCTTAGGACCTGCCATTCATGTGGATGTTTCACATTCAGAGCTCTAGTGGAATTCATGTCTCAACGGGTCAGGGCTGTTTTGGCATTAAAAAGGGGACCTACACAATATTAGGCAGGTGGTCATAATGTTATGTCTGATCGGTGGCTTATGTGATGGATGTATTCCACACCGCTATTCGGTATACGGTGTTTTAATTTCTTGACCAATGGGACAAAGACAGAAAAGTTACAAAAACGTTAAGAAGAATACTAGTAAATCAAAAGCAAGGAAATAATATTTAAAAAAAGACCTCTGTACCTTTTGGTTTACAAATAATTGCAACACAGATAATAAAACAGTATGAAATGGCAGTATGCCATAGCAAAACAGATCGGCAAAAACACAAATTAAAATGACTAGAAAAAAGTAGTCTAGATACTGCATGTGCTGGGAGTATTCAGGTTGAAACCGTACTGGACCAGGTATATTCACAGTATTATAAACTACACTTTTGACGTTAAGAGTACCTTGAAGAGGAGAAAGATGACCAACACACTCTTCTAGAGAACATTAAAATGTGTTTGGATTATTAAACTGAAAACAAAATGATTTGACTATTGGCTGCCCAGGAGTGAAGAGAGTGCATTGCAGATGGAGCGCTAGAAGCTGTCTAGTGCTGCATGCCCATTAAATATGGCATAGACTGATCATGAATCTTACATCTTACACAGTGAAACTGCTAGGAAAACCACCAGTGTTTAACCTGTATTTTGCATATCAATGCATGCAGGGAAAGCCTTTGGGAATTAATGTTTCCCCCATTTTTAATTTTTTTTTTTTTTAAAAGACAGTGGATTAATGTCCCCTTGCACTGAGCATAGGCCACAGTCTAAGAAAAAGGGGGAAAAAAGAGAAAGCGAATGAGAAACAGGGAGGGAGGGGAGCGAGGGGAAGAGAGGTGTTAGGGAAGGATGGGGGGGTGGGGGGGGGGGGATAAATATCAGCTGCTTGTTATCAAAAAAATGCAAACACCATCTGCCCATCAAGCACCCTAACTTCTCAAGACTGCAGCATGTGTTGGGTTTGAGGGTCATCAATAAACAATAGCCAGTAGAACCATGTCTTCCGATATCTCGCATGTTGGTCATCAATGCGCATTGCCAGCTTCTTTAGTGATCTAATTTTCTCAAGTTTTGTGACCCATTCTCTAAATGAGGGAGAAGAGTGGTCTTTCCAATGCAAAATGATCAGGGCTAGGGCTGCATTCATTAGGTGGCGAACCCCAGACTTCTTATAACTATAAACAGGTTGGGAGGTATGGTGTAGTAGGTAAAGGCCAGGTAGTAGGGGTGGGTTATCTGTAAATTTAGGCATGATTGCATGGATTTGAGTCCTGAATTGTGCAATCTTCAGACATTACCACCAAATATAGAGGGGGAAGTTTGGGAAGGTCCTATTCAGAAGAACCGGGGTCTGGTACCATTGTGTGAGCAATTTGTAGGAGGTCTCTTGGACTTTCATGTGACGGAACTTTTGTGTATTAGGGTAAAGATCTTTTCCTTATCTTTCTGCTCCATTGCGACACATAGCACCTGTTCTCACTGACCCAAAGATTTCAGCTGTGTCGTTTCTTGTGTGTGCATCAACAACTTATAAAGTAAAGAGATACAATGAGTAGGGAGGCCAGATCTACTGCACAGAAGCTCAAAACTGGTGAGGTCTCTGTGCAACATGTGTTTCCTGGGTATTGTCTTGAAATAGCTAGACAACTGGTGGTATTAGAAGAGTTCTAGCAGGGTAGGTGCTCTGTCTTCCAGAAGTATGTCTGGAGATAGCAATTTCCCCTTTGACATGTCCGTCAAGTTAGTTGCTAGAAAGGAACCTTTCTCCTGACCTGGTGGAAAATCGGGATCGCCTGGAAGAGATATAGCAGTCTGGGAATCACGTACATTTTTAGTGTGTTGATTCTACCGAACCATGAGAGGAATTGTAAGTTCCATTGTCTGAGATCTCTTTGTAAAAGAGATAAAAGTGGTTGAAAGTTATGATGGTATAGAGCGGAAACCTCATGTGTTCAAGTACTTTCAACCTTACTGTCCAATCCAACCTGTCAAAGGCCTATTCGGCATCAGTGGACAGAAGGATGGTTTCAGTGTTTGATGGGGGATGGATCTGATTGTGTTGTCCCTTGCCTCCTCCCCGGCACAAACCCTGTTTGGTCCGCATGAATCTAGTGTGGGATAAATCATTTAATTCTGGAGGCTAGAATTTTGGAAAATAATTTAAGATCTGTATTGAGCAATGAAATGGGGCGGAAACTATTACAGAGTTCCAGGTCTTTACCTTCCTTGGGTATCAAGGAGATGTTTGCCATCAGAGTGTGTGGGTGAAGGATATCACCAATCAGAAGGGTATTAAGGGAGCAGACCAGCTGAAGTTCTTGTAATAAACCAATGGGAGGCCATCAGGGCCCGACATCTGCTCGTTTTTGAATTTTGAATCACTTCAGCTAGTTCTTGTAGGGAGATAGGGTCCTCCATCTGATCAACCTCCGATGAGGTTAAGCGTCTTTTAATATTTCTTTCCAAATAATCAGTGATTTTGGCCCTTCAGTCTCCCCCAAGGAGTCTTTTGTTTTCAGGTTGTATAAATGGGAGTAATAGGACGTGAATTCTTTCATTATGTGTTGTGGGTGTCTGTGGGTTCCAGTTGAACTTCTTATTTTGGGAATATAACATAATTTGCTTTTTTTTCGTAACGCCAGCGCCAAATATTTTCCCTGTTTATCACCTTGTACATAGTATATAGCTTTCAGCTTTAGAAAGGATCTATGTGCTTGGGCGGAAAGGATTGTTGATCATTTTTTCTTCAAAATGAGTAATTGTTGAAAACCCTCAGGATTGGCGTCATTTTTATGATTTCTCAACATACACAATAGCCTAATATAGAGTCTTAAGTCTAGCTGCATTGGTCTTTTTCTTTTCAGTGCCTATTTTAATACAGTTGCCTCAGATCACACATTTGTGAGCTTATCACACTGTCAATGGAGACACATCGGGGGTCAGGTTGTCAGTGAAGTAATTTGCCAATAGTGTCCTAGTAACAGACAGAGTGTGAGAATCAGAGAGGGCAGATTCATTAAGTCTCAACGTAGTGGTAGTTGGTCGAGTCAGTGTAGAGGTGATAGTCTTTGTAAGAGGGGAATGGTCTGACTACATAATTGAGCCGTATTGGGCGCTAATCATCTTATTGAGGTGGTAGTATGGTAGAAAGAGGTAATCGATGTGCGTAGTCTCTGTCTCCCGCATGGACAGCTCTCCAACAGTCTACCAACTGAAAATCATCAAGAAACAATTTAATTTTCTTAAGGAAACATAATGACACACCCAAGTGGCCTTAAGATGTGTTCTGTATTATCCCCTCCTAATACCAGCATTCCTTTATATTTAGATTCAGTGTTGTTACTGATATACCCCAACAGTTAATCTGAGTTAGTAAGAGTCATGGCATTGGTGATCAAAAATGTGTTTCCTGCAAGAAAGTCCGGTGGAATTTTAAGTCCCGCAGTAGGTGGGACCTTTTATCAGGGATATTTAGGCTCTTATCATTATAAGACGTAATATTAAGATTTGGGAGGGGGGGGGTGTAGGGGTGGTGGGCACGGTGGGGTAATGTGGTCCCCACTGGGTCTCCAAACGGGGTCATGGTTAACCTCTGTATCTAATCCCAGCAATCTGAAAAATTTGAAGCTTGGCATGGGTTGACACAGAGCAAGCAGAGATAAATGGTTGAACTTCTGGCCTGTGGGGGGAAAAGGTAGGAAAAAAGTGGGGGTTGAGGGTAGTGTAGGAACAAACAAAAACACCTGGAGCAGTTACTAGACAACGGGTCAGGTACCTCTCATGGTATTATGAGAAAGATGACTTGGACCTGGTTAATATTACTAAGCGCTCACAGTGAGGGGGAAGTGTCAGCTGCCAAGGAAGATGTAAAGCCAGCACAAAACACTGAAACAAAAATAAATGTGTCATATGCGGTAAGGGCAATTGTCACCTCCCAGAAACGATATCATATGGTTGCAAGCATCAAAACATACAATACAGTATAAAATAATGCAAAATGATTAAAAGTAGTGCATTCAATGAATGAATAAAAAATGTGAAACTAAGTCAGAAATTGTATGGCTACATAAATGTCCTCCTCTCTCTACCCAGGGTACGATCAAAAATGAAAAATCTCCAAACAGTTTGACTTTTGTCACTGGCCTTTCACTTTAAGACCACCTATGGTGGCCTTTTCTTTTCTTTGCTGGATGCCATCACTCATGAAGTGTCCAACAAAGCCGAAAATAGCGCGAATCGTGGCAAAAATGTGGTGATTGCGCTATTTTAAACACATTAATATGCCACAGCCAGTATTATTTTGCTCATCATTTGCTAGTTATATTTTGCCCATTTGTCACTCATATTTTGCCCATATGCCACTCATATTTTGCCCATTTGCCAGTGTTATTTTGCCCATTTGCCAGTGTTATTTTGCCCATTTGCCAGTGTTATTTTGCCCATTTGCCAGTGTTATTTGCCCCATATGCCACTCATATTTTGCCCATTTGCTATTTGCCTATTATGCCACTCATATTTTGCCCATTTGCCAGTGTTATTTGCCATATATGTCACTCATATTTTGCCCATTTGTCAGTCTTATTTGCCCAATATGCCACTCATATTTTGCCCATTTGCAAGTCTTATTTGCCCCATATGCCACTCATATTTTGGCCATTTGCCAGCGTTATTTTGGCCATTTGCCAGCATTAATTTGCCTATTTCCCAGTTATTTGCAGCCCCCCTTCCCAGTACTTACCTGTCTATCAGAGACAGTCTGAAACAACCCCTCATTTTAATAGGGTGTGGGGGCACGATTCACAGGTCAGTGACTTTTGTCACTGCCCTGCCACTTTAAGACCGCCCATGGGCGGTCCTGGTGGCCTTTTTTTTGCTTTGCTGGATGCCATCACTCATGAAGTGTCCAGCAAAGCCAAAAAATAGCGCGAATCGCGGCAAAAATGCTTTGATTGCGCTATTTTAAACGCAGCCCTTACATGTGCAGGCATTGTACAATGAACGGGCATTGTCGTTAAAGATTGGTTTGGTCTTTTGCAGGTGTGGGGTACCCACACACCTTTTATTGACATTTCAGGAATATCTGTACGCTTCTGGCTAAAGAATTAACTTTTGGCTAAAGTTACAGTTCCTAAAGCGGATGTGTATAATTGAATTTACGTATGGTACAGTCATAAATTAGAAATGATAGTAGATCAGTCTCACTAGTTAATAATCCTACCAATTTCCCTTCTCCCACAGAGAAATAACACAGGGAAATAGTATTTGTTGATCGACTAAGTTATTAACATACTGCTAATGTATAGACAAATCTTAAAATTTCTGAACATAGAATTTCACATTTCTAATTCAATATATCGAATACTAATTCCAGGCTTTAAGGTTTTTAAGTTTCCCATTTGTACATTGATTTCATAAAATCAATAACAATCCTTGCACAGAACCTACTCCTGTGCATGATGCGTAAAGCTCAGAGTAATTTGATACAGTTTCCAGCATAGTAAGTATTTTCCTTATAAAATATTGACAAGTCTCCTTTTACTGTTGTATTTCACATGGAACAAGATAAGCTAGTTCAGTTCTCCGTTCTAGAGTTCCAAAAGGCCCTGACACCGATACAGGCAGCACCTCATTAAAAATGCCCAAGAAAGAACGGTGAGCAGTGATCAACTGTGGGCCCTATGTTCCAGGCCAAGTTATTACTTATTCATGGATTAAGACATCACTTGTTGCTTTTCCTTTTCAATAAAAATCACTGTTCAATAAAAAAAAGAAAACCGTAAATGAGTGCTTTATATCAGTATTTTTAAAATCCAAGGAGCAAGGGAGCCATGGCTCCTAAAATGACAACACTGCGGGCTCCCATGATTTTTGATTATTGTTCTGGGATCTCTAAAGAAGTGCAATTTCCCAGACTCACCTGGCTAGCTCATAACTTGGTCTCTTTGGCTATCAAAGTGTACACCTTTGTGTCAAGCCCTGCTGTACACTTAAGGGGACAGTATTTCTATTCTTTTACAAAACTTTCTATTCAGCTCAAAGCTGCTATTGCTTTTCAGATAAAAGTACAAACAAAAGCAATATAATGTTTATTTTTAATATAGTTTCTGGCTAGTGCTGGTTATAAATGTACTTCAAAAACCAAGAAACAAAGCAAAAAAAAAAGGAAAGAAAGAAAGAAATTTAGATGAGTTACAATGTAAGTACTTAGTGCAATATGCACTTATTTGACTAACACTGTCGTTCTTCGACATATAAAGGTTATAAATACCCTAGAAAATGTTTATTGTAGAAGGCATAGAACCCAATAATAATTCAGATGCTGTGAGTAGGTCTGCGGCAAAAAATCTAAAATAGAATACATTTTAATAATTACTAGCCAACTGTGCTTATTCCAGACCGGCAGGTCTTCTGGGCGTCTCCGGTATAGTTGCTAGTTTCCTTTCCACACCACCAAACAGAAGAGAAAGTCCTATCTGCAGTATGCCAACAAAATGGTGTAGATGGCAAATTATATCCCATGGAGGGGAGTGGAGTTGTCATCTGGCCCCAATAGGCTGTTTGAGGACACTTGGTTCAGTTGAGTGGCAGGAGATTCTGCCATATTGGGAGCAGGACAAACGTAAACAGACTTCTGAGATGAAGTGAAAAAATCCTTAACAATCAGTGTGGGTTTCTTTCGGACTGTTTACCTGTTGTTTAGCAGTCAATGGGGTGTGTAATATTTCTCCCTATTATTATATGGTGATAAGTCAATACAAAATCAAGGATCTGTCAAGTATAGAGTTGAGCTCTAATGAAACACGTCTGGCAAGCACAAAGGCAAGCGTCGGCTTCCGTTGTCCATTTTCATAAATACTTTAAGTTATATAAACAGGAATATAGCTGATGGAACCTTCCTAGTAGAGAGGGTTCATTGATTTTGTACCAGTTAAAAAAGGAATATAGCCTTTCATAGGCATGTATTGTACACATACATGATACAAATAAAAAAAATATATAAGGAAAAGGGATATACAATTAACTCAACGTCACATGGAAACATGAGAATAACCCACAAATTCAACTACAGTGAAGTAATTTTTGTGTTACAATCAATTATGAGAATGTTTACAACAAGACATTAATAAAGACAGAGATAAATACTTGTAACTGTAATTTACTTTACAATGAACATGGCAATATTAGACAATTCCTCACCACATCCCATCAGATTCAAAATACTTGTATACTACTTACCCCATAGCAAACTCATCTAGATTTGTTTTTCCCAGAAGCACAGCACCTTGATCAAAAAGCTTCTGAACAACTGTAGCATTATATGGAGGAATGTAACCTTGGTAAATAAAAACAAAACAAAAGGGGGTCATTGCCATGCTGCTTGCCAGCAGTCATTCTTTCTCTTAACCATTAACATGTATGGCATATGTTAGCCCTATTAAGAAGCAGGCACCAGTACTAAACCCAGAAGGAGTCTAAGTCACTGATTTGGATGTCAGCTAAATTCAAGGAAACAAATCTTATAAACACGTTCTTGTCATGTTTATATCTCACTTAAGTGTCAGTCATCACAGTTGATACAACTGGAGAAATTGGTTCCTCAACAAAGATTATCATACTGGACATCCCTTCTGGGGGACTTCTGAACAAGTAAGCTCTGTGTGTAAAGTAGGTCAGTACTGGAACGGAACAACCTGAATATATTGTATGAGTTTCCTAAAGGCCACAGGTTCACAGTTAAAGAATGTTCACTGATAAACATGGGTAGACATGGGTAGACTGCTACAAGAGCGGAAATTAAGTTAGACCAAATTCACAAACTGTTAAATTTCTAACAAACATACATTCATTTCTATATAACTTCACAAATACAAACACCTGTTGTTCTGCAGTTACGTGACCTGCCTGCGCTCAGACTTCAGACCATGCGGGAAGCACAAGAGGTAGCATTGTAGGACATCCAGCTGCCTACCACTAGACACCAGGGAACTGTGGGTACTGGCTGGGGTAAGTCCTGAGTGTGCAACGTGGGTGCTGGGGCACGTCCTGGGTGGGCAACGTGGGTGCTGGGGCACGTCCTGGGTGGGCAACGTGGGTGCTGGGGCACGTCCTGGGTGGGCAACGTGGGTGCTGGGGCACGTCCTGGGTGGGCAACGTGGGTGCTGGGGCACGTCCTGGGTGTGCAACACTGGTGCTGGGGCACGTCCTGGGTGTGCAACATGGATGCTGGGGCACGTCCTGGGTCTGCAATGTGGGCGATGGGGCATGTCCTGTGGATGTAAAGTAGGTGCTGTCTGTGGTAAGTCCTGGGTGTCCTGTGGCTACAAAGTGGGTGATGATTGTGGCAAGTCCTGGGTGTGCAACGTTGGTGCTGGGGCATGTCCTGGGTGTGCAACATTGGTGCTGGGGCACGTCCTGGGTCTGCAACATGGATGCTGGGGCATGTCCTGGGTCATGTTCTGGGTGTGCAATGTGGGCGCTGGGGCACGTCCTGGGTGTGCATGGGCATGTTCTGGGTGTGCAATGTGGGTGCTGGGTCATGTCCTGTGGATGTAAAGTGGGTGCTGTCTGTGGTAAGTAGTGGGTGTCCTATGGATACAAAGTGGGTGATGATTGTGGTCCTGGGTGTGAAGTGTGAGTGCTGGGGCATGTCCTGGGTGTGCAAGGTGGTTCTATAGCAAGAGATGCTCCGCAAGTTCAAAAGGCTACTGAGCCCAATTGCGACACCCCCCTAATAAAGTTTGATACCATGCTATATTTTTTAAAATATGGTTAAATTTTTCCACCTTTCCAGCACGGTAGAATTCAAATTAAAAGAGGTGGCAAAATAGAACCATTTATCAGAAGGGGGGAAAAGTTAATGTGATGAGGACAGCGCAAAACCACAATACACCACCACTGCCCTTACGTGCTCGCTTTGATTTTAGACATTCCTAATTAAAAGTTATGCTTTATGGGTCTACAGGTAACACATGAGTGGAGGTTGTCTTTGTTATTTGTTTCTAAGACACAATAGATACTTTTTGTGTGCACTGCAGACAACCTCTGCAAAGTCTCATTTACCAATACTGTACATAGAGCTGCAAGTCCTGTAGGTTTCTGAAAATTAAAGATCCTAAAGCTGTAGAATAACAGATACAAATTGTTACTGTTGACAACCAATCAAATGAAAGGGCCTCAGAAATATTCTAAAATTAAGCATCAGCAAGAAGTAAACTCTGCTGATTCTACTTACCTTTTAACATCCTTGATGCACATGTAGTCCTAATACCACTGGTGCTAAAATTGTCTTTTATTGCAACAGGGATTCCATCTAATGGTCCCAGTGGCTGACCTGTTATTAGATGAAATAAAAAAATAAAAAAATAAATACCACAGATGACATAAAATGCATGATATCAAAGCTAACATATAACAAAATGGCAGTCACTCTCAAATGTTTAGTCCTAATGCTTATTTCTGACTTGAAAATGACCTCTTTAATGTATATTAAAAAGTTAATAATTCTAGAAATATATACATTCATTGAAATGGGACTATGTGTTTGTAAAGTATACTTTTGAGTTATATGAAATGTATACTGTTTACATTCTCTGGGGTTATTTTTAGGGTGATAACTTGTTTTTTCCCTTTGTGCTGCTTTATGCTTATTACTTGGGCACTTTTTTTTATTTACTTATTGAAATGCAGAAGTGGTAACTAGATTGATTCATATCCATGTTACTATGTACAATTGTTAAATATTGTTTTTAATCACAACAGATGGTGTCTTCACACTCTTTACTTCTCTTCATTGGCTGGTTTTAAAAAAATGCAACAATGAAAGCATCCCAAATGTTAACTATATTTGCATTGTCTACATACATCGCACTGAGAAGCCTGTACATAGCACACGTTTGCAGCTTTTGTTGAACATGGTATACAGGTAGGGTTGGCAGGTCAAACAGTTGTTTGCTGTATATATAACTGTTACATGCCCCTCTACATGTAAAATGCATGTGTGTCCAGGGGAGGGAATTAATTAATTAATTAATTAAGAAGGGGATCAAATAGGAACCACCTTGATTAATTAATTTCTTCTGAACAGACATAAAATGATACATTAAAGTAGCATCACAAAAGTATGGCAGATTATACAGCTGTACACATTAATAAAGACAGTGGGCGGAGTTAAGTTTTATTCCAGTTAACAGCAAGAAAACGGTCGGAATCCAGTAACAGTGGTTTACAGGGATAGTTGCTTAGGGCACAAGCATTAAAACATTGCAGAAAAATAACTTGCAACAAATTACAAAGATTAAAAAACAATACAGAAGGGTCTGATAAATATGCAACCATAAGTTTTCCCTTTTACAAGTTCTAATTAGTTTCCCTCTTTTTATTGATATACTACACCAGGGGTCCTCAAACTACGGCCCGCGGGCCACATGCGGCCCGCCGAGCACATTTATCCGGCCCACGGGGGGTGCTGCCGCTGTTTACCTTTTTTTTTTTTTTTTTTTCTTGCAGCCGCAGAAGATGCGGCTGCAGGAAAACGGAAACAATTTTTAAAAAAAAAATCACCGCGACCGGATGTGACGTTTCGTCACATCCGGACCCGGTAACTGTTTCCCTCCTCCGTGCAGGGAGGAGGGAACACTGCGCGAGACGTCCGGCCGGGGACACAGCTGCTGGAGGTAAGTGATGGGGAAGGGGGGGGGGGGGGGGGAGGGAGGTATAACGAGCACTGTACTATTCCTGGGCATCTGAATGGCATAATATTCCTGGGCATCTGAATGGCACACTATTCCTGGGCATCTGACTGGCATAATATTCCTGGGCTCTTACTGGCACTCTATTCCTGGGCATCTGAATGGCATAATATTCCTGGGCATCTGACTGGCACACTATTCCTGGGCATCTGAATGGCATAATATTCCTGGGCATCTGACTGGCACACTATTCCTGGGCATCTGAATGGCATAATATTCCTGGGCATCTGAATGGCATAATATTCCTGGGCATCTGACAGGCACACAATTCCTGGGCATCTGACTGGCATAATATTCCTGGGCATCTGACTGGCATAATATTCCTGGGCATCTGACTGGCACACTATTCCTGGGCATCTGACTGGCACACTATTCCTGGGCATCTGACTGGCACACTATTCCTGGGCATCTGACTGGCACACTATTCCTGGGCATCTGACTGGTACACTATTCCTGGGCATCTGACTGGCACACTATTCCTGGGCATCTGACTGGCACACTATTCCTGGGCATCTGACTGGCATAATATTCTTGGGCATCTGACTGGCATAATATTCCTGGGCTCTTACTGGCACTCTATTCCTGGGCATCTGAATGGCATAATATTCCTGGGCATCTGACTTGCACACTATTCCTGGGCATCTGAATGGCATAATATTCCTGGGCATCTGACTGGCACACTATTCCTGGGCATGTGACTGGCATAATATTCCTGGGCATCTGACAGGCACACAATTCCTGGGCATCTGACTGGCATAATATTCCTGGGCATCTGACTGGCACAATATTCCTGGGCATCTGACTGGCACACAATTCCTGGGCATCTGAATGGCATAATATTCCTGGGCATCTGACTGGCATAATATTCCTTGGCATCTGACTGGCACACTATTCCTGGGCATCTGAATGGCATAATATTCCTGGGCATCTGAATGGCATAATATTCCTGGGTATCTGAATGGCATAATATTCCTGGGCATCTGACAGGCACACTATTCCTGGGCATCTGACTGGCACACTATTCCTGGGCATCTGACTGGCATAATATTCCTGGGCTCTTACTGGCATAATATTCCTGGGCATCTGAATGGCATAATATTCCTGGGCATCTGACTGGCATAATATTCCTGGGCTCTTACTGGCACTCTATTCCTGGGCATCTGAATGGCATAATATTCCTGGGCATCTGACTGGCATAATATTCCTGGGCATCTGACTGGCACACTATTCCTGGGCATCTGAATGGCATAATATTCCTGGGCATCTGAATGGCATAATATTCCTGGGCATCTTACAGGCACACTATTCCTGGGCATCTGACTGGCACACTATTCCTTGACATCTGACTGGCACACTATTCCTGGGCATCTGACTGGCATAATATTCCTGGGCATCTGACTGGCATAATATTCCTGAGCTCTGACTGGCACACTATTCCTTGGCATCTGAATGGCATAATATTCCTTGGCATCTGACTGGCACACTATTCCTGGGCATCTGAATGGCACACTATTCCTGGGCATCTGACTGGCATAATTTTCTTGGGCTCTGACTGGCATAATATTCCTGGGCATCTGACTGGCATAATATTCATGGGCTCTTACTGGCACTCTATTCCTGGGCATCTGAATGGTATAATATTCCTGGGCATCTGACTGGCACACTATTCCTGGGCATCTGAATGGTATAATATTCCAGGGCATCTAACTGGCATAATATTCCTGGGCTCTGACTGGCATAATATTCCTGGGCATCTGACTGGCACAATATTACTGGGCTCTGACTGGCATAATATTACTGGGCTCTGACTGGCATAATATTACTGGGCTCTGAATGGCATAATATTACTGGGCTCTGACTGGCATAATATCCCTGGGAATCTGACTGGCACACTATTCCCATTGAAATACTGGTAAGTTTGTTGATTTAACTTTACTTCATTTTAAATATTGTATTTGTTCCCGTTTTGTTTCTTCACTTCAAAATAAGATAAATGCAGTCTGCATAGGAATTTGTTCATAGTTTTTGTTTTTACTGTAGTCCGGCCCTCCAACGGTCTGAGGGACAGTGAACTGGCCCCCTGTTTAAAAAGTTTGAGGACCCCTGTACTACACTATATTTTATTGTATTTATATTTCTTTCTTCTTTGTGTGAAGTCCCCAAACTTGTACTGCTGTTAATTTAAGTATTGCTATTGATTCATAAATATGAAGCGTGGTGTGGTAGCACACCCTTTCACACTTTTCTTTGTATGACTTTTTTCTATTAGTGAGGCACTTATGGGTTGGTTGCCGTTCTGAACATCACTAGACGCTAGTGTCCATATTTTGTCCATATATAAATTGTAATGTAACCAGTTTTAATGTGTTCTAATATATAAAAAACACACATGAGAATGACTATATGTCATGAGTCAATCAAAGTAGTTCACAAGTGATCAGGTCCTAGAGTGCCTCTTGTCTCTGCTAGCACAGAGAGGTAGACCTTCATTGTCATGTATGAAGGACTTAGGTCAAGCATGCATGCTTCACAGCTAGATAAAAATCTTAAAAGCACATGCCCTTTTATCCCCAGACTAAAGCTGCTCCACTTTGCCGGAGTGAAAATAAAAAGTTTAGTGTTAAGTTTTGTAGTGGTCTTTTTTCCATATATTGTGTACAAGATCAACTAATTGTACCGTGGTACCAAATTAAATGGCATAATTACTTCCTAAAATAAAGATAACACACCTCTGCTAAATCTCTTATCTGCTTCCGCTGCTTGCTTCAGAGCGACATCCTCCGTTACGGTTATGTAAGCATTTAGAAACGAGATTTCTTTGATAAAAGAAAGACATCGCTGGCAAAGCTCTGTTGGGGTTACTTGTCCAAGTCTTAACGCAGTAGCTGCCTGAAAAAAATATTATACAATTTACACCTTTATACCACACATAGCAAAGTAAATATACGGCAACTAAAACAATGGCACCTGGTGCATCTTACTTGGAAGTGATATTATCAGTAAAATACTAAACATGTTCAGCAGGACATACAAATATTTTCAGACTTTAGGAGCCAACAGACCAATTCAGGAGCCAGCAAAATAACATCAAAAAGTTACGAAAACATTAGGGCACAACAGTAGTTATTTTAGGAGTCATTGAGAACCGATTCTAGTTTTGTGCATGGGGTGAACCGCACCCAGGAGCCCTGTATGCCAAGGGCACAGGCAGGGAGTGCAACGAGTGAAGTCTGTGCCAGCTGACTTGAGAAAGACTGTGTTGAAATTAAATTTTCTCACTAATGTGAGCATCCATGTGTTTTCAGACTACATTGAGGACCTGGAGGAGTCTTGCTCTGACAACGCGTTACTTTGTGTGAAGTCTATCTAGATTCTGTAAGTGTGCGCTGGCAGGCTTGGCACCATCTTTAAAAACAGAGTGCTGGGTGTCACTGACATCTGGCATTATAATTCAAAGATTTCCTGACACTATTTGGGCACAAAGATGGCGCTGACAAGCTGTGTGGGACAGAGTATCAGTGAGTGCTGCGGACACCCAGTGCTCTTTCCTGCCTACTAGTTGGTGCTACCCCAGTGCATACTCTGCCAGTTTCCACCTAGAGGCAAGTCTGCTCTCATGCCTTGTGCATACCCAAAGGCTCTTTGTAGCATCTCTTTATTTCTTGTATTGTATAGAGGAGAGGGTCAGAATGCCAATGCCTCCCACCCACACCTGCTATACACATGTGACAAGCAATCACGGGGTAACAGTGAACAGATGTCAGGAAAATTCATCATAATGATTAATGCAAAGTGGGTGGCAAGAATTTGAGAAATGTCCCCTATTTCTTAAGGTACAGACCAGGTGTTTGTAAGAGACGCCAGGAGAAGATTTTTCTTCTTCATTTTTTTGGGCATATATTTAATTAGAAGTGGTTTTAAATAATTTGAAGGTATGTAGCATTGGGAAGGGGAGGTTCACTATAATACCAGGTGTCCATCTACTGGCTAACCCCAGGTCTACAGATATCAGGTTATCAGAAGGTAGAATAACAAATACATTAGAATGTGAAAAAGTGCAAATACAGAGTAAACCAATTTGAAATAAATATGGATATCGCCGGTAAAAATGTTGCCTCCCATAGGAACATTCTCCAAATGTCAATACGATAGAAAAGAAACAGGGGATGGTAGTTTACTGGTGTAAATTTAAATATATAGAAACACACCCTGCTGTAATTCTGTAATAAATACATATATTGCAATATGAGAATGAAAAAACACTCACAAACTTAAATAGAAAATAGATCCTTTAGAGCCACACTGTTCGTAAATCAGAAACTCTTCACAAAGAAGAGAAGACTTCTTTGAAAACCCTATTAAAAATGCAGAATGTCGCATAACCATGGAAATGGAAAAAAGGAAACAGCTGTTGCCATGGACACATGTAAACAATATGCGAAGTATAAAAACATTTTTAATAGAAAAATAGGTAATAAAGACTTTAATAAAAGTAAGCTAACTTAAAAAGATTAAACAACAGATACATAATTAAATGGGGTTCCTACTGTTACACACATGTGGTTAAAAAGTATCACAAAAAGGAAACAAAACAGAGCTATATATGGATAAAAGACATGAAAATGTAAATAAAAGGAGTGTGAAAATAAATAAATACCAATAGTACAAAAATATAGATAAAAGTGTATATGAAAAAATCTTTGCTCTGATAGTTCGGCCAATATATGGTTTGCCACATGGATATTGCAATAAATAAACAACATTTGGGGTGTTGCAATTATTAAAATGAGCAATTTCATTCTCTTTTCCTGTAACATTCCTAGTAAAGGAGGACGTGCTTCTCGGTAAAAAACTACTCCACACTCCAAAAACCTTTAAGTTTATTGTTTAAAAAATGTTTTGGTACTTCTTTCTTAATAGTAGGAAGAGCACTATAGGCACTATTTATTTTAAATAGTCAGCTTTCGTAAAAATAACCTTTTGGGGGAACTCCTTTTAAAAAGGGGTCTCCTAAACCGGGCCAGTATTTTTCTACAGCTTTTCTAAGCTTATTATCTGAGGTAGAATGGAAACCAGAGTACATTTGGGCCACAGTGGATGTCACCTCACTATATACCATCATCTTTCATTATAAGGGTATGCAGGCCATTAAGGGGATTTTAAATACCGATGACAATCTTGACACTAAACAGAAAAGATTTTAGATCGGTCTTACATTAATACACAGTTTTTTTATTCAAAAATAGATAGTTTCTACAACTATGTGGCATGGCCATGGGGACCAAGTTTGCTCCCAGTAATGGGAGCATTTTTGATGCCAACTGTGAGGCCAACAATGTCTGGTCCAATTGACCCTGGGTGCGCACCTGGTCCTTTGGCAATGCTATATAGACAACATTTTTATTATTTGGCGAGGTAATGAAAATTATTTTTATTCAATTTACCCATATTAAACGAAATTGCTTCTCTAAAGAAAAATCAAGCAGAAGTTTTAAGTAAAAGGTACAAGGTGAAGCTATACCTGGCTCAAGTTGAGATGAACTCTTAAAGGATAAAACATAGGGATTGAGGGCGTGGCCGGCGAGTGATGTAGAGCAGTCGCATCTCACTGAGGCTCCCGCCACCTGGGCCTGAAACCACGGACAAACCTGCAGATATCTGAACACAACGATGGAAGCCCCTACTAAAGCAGATTTCTTATCCCTGACTGAACAAATCAGAAAGGACTTCGCATCAATAGCGGAGCAGATCTGATCTACTATCCGCGATGAAATTGCGGATATAAAAGTAGATCTCTCTAACCAAGGCTCCAGACTAGCCGTTGTAGAGCAAGCCACACTCACAGACCTGAATCGCCAACTAAATGCCCAGAAAATTGCCAACGATGCAGCTTACGCACCATGTGCTTGATCTAGATAACAGGGGAAGGAGAAACAACGTTCGCATTCGAGGCGTCCCAGAAACGTAAGGACCCGAAGATACTATGCAACTAGCAAAGGAAATCTTCCTTCTCCGTAGACCGTCAGGTAACTCAGACCCCATCCCTCTGGATCAGGCCCTTCAAGCCCTCCACCCGAAAATCCTCAACCGAGGGATATTATCTGCTGTTTTCATGACTACTCACTTAAAGAGCTTATCATGAAAGAAGCCAGGTCGAGGGGCCATATAACCTACAAAGACTACAATCTACAACTGCTACCCGACGTGGCTTGGGCTACGCTACAACTTCGTAAGATGCTAAAGCCAATGACGGATGCCTTGAAAAAAGCGAACATACGGTTCCGCTGGAGCTTCCCTCTGTCCATTATAGTTTGCAGAGACAATGCTACTCATACATTGGAGAACCCGGAAGAAATTGACAGTTTCTGTGAGGCCTTACATATTGAGAAGCCCGAACTACCCGACTGG
The DNA here is from genome assembly GCA_036172795.1 of Pelodytes ibericus. Lineage (NCBI taxonomy): Eukaryota > Metazoa > Chordata > Amphibia > Anura > Pelodytidae > Pelodytes > Pelodytes ibericus. Next base: position 88,812,003 of record CM069861.1, read on the forward strand.
ATTTCACATATGACTGGAGCAACACCGATACAGGCCAGGTTTTTTTCATACTTTAAAGCATAATAACCCTACCCTAACTTCAGTTTTAGTGCCTACGCTGTGTTTTACGATGTTCTGTATTGTTCCATATTGTTTTATGCTGTTTGTCTCTACTGGGACAGTTGAAAACGGACTAATTTTTTATGTTCCTACATACACAAGGAAATTGTTGATAGCATACCTTACTTAGTATATGTTTATGTGCAAGCGATCAGGCCCTGGGTGGAGGACCGTCAGAAGGGATTTGCGGTCTATCGTATGAGAGCCGCCTCAGACCTCCCCGCCATGATCCCACATGGCATTGTGTCACTGTACAATAGGCTACAACCCCAGAAGTCTCAGAACTCCTAGCTTTATGCAGCCTTGACACTTTCTGCCTGTCCTGAAATTTCTCAGGTCCTCGGCCCGCACCAAGTTCCTACCACGATTATATTGATACTACTTGTGTGTTTCCCCTTTTTTTTTCCTGTTTATTTTTATGTGTACACAACCGAGAGTGCATACCCTTCGACATATACTTAAATTGTACCCCCTACCGACTTCCCATACCCTACATAAATGACGGATAGCAAAAAACCTGAAAATACAAGTTGTATCCATTAATGCTAAAGAGCTGAATACCCAATCCAAACAATCATGTCTGTTTAACGAAATGAGAGCTAAACATGTAGATATTGGCCTTATACAAGAGACCCACTTTTGTAGAAACAGGCTCCCTAATTTTACAGATCGTCTTTACTCAAGGACCTATCTCTCCAACTCCCCATTTAAAAAGACTAAAGGAGTGGCAATATTTGTCTCCAAACATCTGCCCCTAAATGTAACCGACACTTGGACAGACAATGACGGCCGTGCTGTTTTTATTAAAGGAATGATGGGAGAAACCAATTTGACTCTGGCCACGATTTATGCCCCTAATACTAACCAAAATGTCTTCTTATGTTCAATATTAAAGGATCTGGCAGATTTCGCTGAAGGCCTAACGATATTCGCTGGGGACTTTAACATGGTCTTGGACCCGGCCCTAGACTCCTCTACTGGCGTATCCACCTTGAGCTTCCATAAAATAAGAAAGGTAAAACGTTCCTTGCATCAATCCCAACTCATAGATGCCTGGAGAATTTTCCACGCATCTATGAAAGACTACACATTTTATTCTCACCCCCACAACCGTCACTCTAGGATAGACTACATGCGAATCTCACATAGACATTTAGACCTGGTTAAACACACCCAGATAGACAATATTACTTGGAGTGACCATGCCCCTACATGTATGCAAATACTTATTAGAAGAACTACTTCTCTGAAAATAATCCCAGATTCCTCCCCCCAAATAGTATGGGAAGCACATAAAGCCGTCATGAGAGGGCAATTAATTAGACTGGGATCCTATCTTAAAAAACAAAGGACACAAATCCTCACACAAACACTGTCTCACATACACCTATTAGAATCACAACACAAGCAAAACTTATCACCCACGACTTTTGTAGAGCTCACCCACCTCCGCAGTAAGCTTGCTGATATTTGTAATACTAAACTACAAAGCTCACTTCAAAAACTACAGAACATACACTATGCACTTAGCGATAAACCAGGACGAGCCCTTGCCAGGGCCCTTAGACGCAGATAGCTACTGATATTCCTAAAATACGTCCGAACATCATCTATTGGTACATAGATCAGACCAAATAGCTGACACATTTAAACAGTATTATTATGATCTATATAACATATCTAAAGATAACAACTTCCCAAGAGACCCAACACAACACATATCTATCAGGGGAGTACCTTGAGACTCACATGAAAATCAAACTTTCCCCCGCAATCACGGAATCTATGGAAGACCCCATAACGACTACAGAAGTTGCAGAAGCCATCAAAAACTCTCCCAATGGTAAAAGCCCCGGCCCTGATGGCCTGCCGAATATATACTATAAAATGTTTAAGGAAGATCTACTTCCCCACTTGACAAATATGTTCAATGTCCTAGCTTGAGGAGGCATTCTGCCTGCGCATTCTCAGGAAGATCATATAACTGTTATTCACAAACCAGAAAAAGACCCTGAGCTCTGTAGTAGCTATCAACCTATATCTCTACTTAACGTAGATGTTAAACTTTTAGCAAAGATCTTGAGTGTGCGTTTGGGAGCCGCCCACGCCCAGCTTATACACAGAGACCAAGTTGGTTTCACACCATATCGAGAAGCAAGAGATAACACAACTAAAGTCATTAGTCTAATCCACCACACTAATCTGCACAAGATCCCCATGATCCTATTGTCTACTGATGCTGAGAAGGCATTCGACAGGGTGAGCTGGCCTTTTATGAGATCCGTCCTACGACATATAGGTATGAGGCACTCAATGTTTAACTGGATTAATGTCCTGTACCATGCCCCTTCAGCACGCATTAGGGTCAATGGAGTGCTTTCTGACCCGCTCATCCTGTCGAATGGCACTAGACAGGGATGCCCCCTATCTCCCCTAGTATTTGTGTTGACATTAGAGCACCTGTTATGTGCCATTAGGGCGTATTCTTCCATCCATGCATTAGAGATAGGTCCACATCACCATAAAGCAGCTGCATTTGCAGATGACTTACTTCTAACGCTATCCCAACCACATATATCAATACCACAAGTTCTACAGGAGCTAGATGTGTTTGGCAAGCTCTCCCAATTTAAGATCAATGTGACCAAATCAGAAGCCCTGAACATCTCCCTCCCTCCCCAGCAAGTAGATGTACTTCAGTCCTCTTTCCCTTTTAGATGGGCCAGACTTACCTGGGAATATATCTTTCTTCGGACACTAACTCGCTATTTGATCTCAACTTTACCCCACTTCTCACTACTAAAAAAGACATATCCGAATGGGACAAGAGGTACATCTCATGGTTTGGGAGGGCGGCATCAGTAAAGATGAATATTCTCCCAAGGATCTTATATGTAATCCAAACCTTACCAATAAGAGTCCCCCTGTACTTTTTTAAAGAACTTAAAACTATAATCACTCGATTTATTTGGAAAAACAGACCCCCCCAGACTAGGATATGCACATCCTACGAGACCAAAAGACAAAGGCGGTATTGGCCTCCTGGACTTGGAAATTTATTATAATGCTTCTATACTGGCACAAGTGGTAGACTGGTCCAGACCTGCTCATAAACTATGGGTATCTATCAAACAAAGAGCAATGAATGTACCCATTCCTGTGGCAGCCTGGGTTGCTCGCAAACAATCTGTGATTCTGGACCATTCCCACCCAACAGTCCCTAACACTAAGGATCTGTAAAAAATTATATTTTACTCCGGGCCTACTCAATATCCCTTTCCCACCGGGTTTGTCTGGGCATGTTTTTTTAGCGATGTTTCCTACTCGAGTGCTATATCCTAGACTGGGGCACATCATGACAGATTCTGGTACGCTTAAATCGCTACCAGAAATTACTGACACGCCTAGCTCACGGACTTCCATCCGCTACACATACACCCAGCTGCGCCACCTCTGGAACTCACTACCCCACATGTCACAAAATAACCAACACCTTACCCCATTTGAAAATCTTTGTGCAGCCAGTGAAGTGCCGCGCAGACTTATATTGGATATGTACCAAGAGCTTCTTTTTCATTTATACCACGGGAAACCGTATTATATACGACTATGGGAAAGGGATTGTAACCTGGTATTCCCGGAAGACCAATGGGGAAAAATTGCTAAGCTATCCCATGCTCACAATCAACAAAAATCCCGGAAAATTATTTTAAAATTTTTACACGCTGGTACAAAACCCCTGATATTTTACACCATATGTATCGATCCAAATCAGACAGGTGCTGGCACTGCAATAATGCTAAAGGAGACTACCTCCATATATGGTGGGCTTGTCCAAACATAGTCCCTTTTTGGGAAAAAATATATGTTATCTGCAGTCACGCAGATCTGCCCATCCAGTTCACAACCCAGGCAATGCTGCTGCACCACAATAATCTTCCAATGAAGGTCTATAAAAATTCAACGCTAATCCATATGCTCAATGCAGCTAAAATCTTAATCCCTAGATTCTGGAACCAGTCCTGCATCCCCACAATGCGAGACTGGATAGACTCGGTGGAGGCCATAAGATCGGCAGAAAGTCTACTCCATGCCTCTTAAGGCAGGAGTCAGGACCATGCTAGGCAGTGGTTCGCCTGGTCTGAGTTTATAGCTGGGGACGTTGTACTAGACGTGGTATAAATGGTATGAATTGACTTTAATCAATGTACTCTCGAAGTTGTGGAATACCTCCCTAACCTCCCCCCTGTCCTTCTTTAAAGTGTATCTACCTTCTCCCCCTCCCCCCTCCCCCCCCCCTGGAGAAAGAGGGGAGAGAAAAAGAGAGAAAGGGAAAAGAAAACTTACCGTATTTTCCGGCGTATAAGACGACTGGGAGTATAAGACGACCCCCCAACTAAGTCGTCTTATAAGCCGAAAAAAATCGCATCTATATTTTAACCTTTTAGGTTAAAATAAAGAGTTTCCCACCCTCCTCCCCCCTTCCCCAATCCTCAATCCCCAGTACTTACCTATTTTCTGCTCTGTCTCCCGCTGTTAAGCCGGTCCGTGGCTGTGAGGGAAGCGTTGTGAGCTCCCCTCAGGCCACGCGGACAATAAAGTTTTGTTTAAAAAAAAAGTTTAAACAGACTTTATTGAAGCCGCGCGGCCTGAGGGGAGCTCACAACGCTTCCCTCACAGCCACGGACCGGCTTAACAGCGCGAGCGGACACAGAGCAGAAAATAGGTGAGTAAATCTCCCTACCTTACTTTGCTTGTATTTCTTCCCCTCTGTTTGGTCAAGTGGGCTTGTTACCTTTTGCAACACACCCAGGTTATAAATAGCTGCAGTGGATTGTAAACAGTGCTTTTGCATTGAAGTTGGATACCTGACTTATGAGAGCTGCTGCTTCTGTTCCTGATCCTCTGCATAAAGCTCATTTGAATTGTGAAAAATAAAGATGTGAGCCACAGCATAGCCTCCCACTCCTCTTATGCCTACGCGTTTCAGGCCAAAATTTGCCGCTTTGTCAAGGCTGACTTCCTAAGGGTGTGCCTTCCTATTTAGATTTTTTGTTTTTTTCACCTGACATTCTGATGACTAAATCAATATCAATGAACTGTATATTTTGATAATTTCTTTGCCAAAATTACACATCCCCTAAGAATACCAATATCAAATTGCTGTGACATTTGAATTAGCAACATAATCGATATGAAGCATATAAGCTTACATCAATATCCAATTGTTGTGATATCTGTATAATTTGAAATATATTGGTATCCTTTAAATAATTTTACTCGTGTACATCACTTATATTACTGTCATTACACTTTAACCCTCTAAATGCTTTTAATTTAATTAGCAGAAACTTGTTTACTGGTCCTCCTCCTGTGTAATTAACATTGTTGCTTTTAATGTTTATACAAGATTTAGAATTTGGTTTATATATTTTGGTTTTAGGATCACTTTAAATGTTTTTACCACCCGCACTTTACATAAATTTAAAAAAAAACATTTAAATAGGAAGGCACACCCTTAGGAAGTCAGCCTTGACAAAGTGCCAAGTTTTGGCGCGAAACGCGTAGGGTCTAGACCAGGGGTCCTCAAACTTTTTAAAAAGGGGGCCAGTTCACTGTCCCTCAGACCGTTGAAGGGCCGGACTATAGTAAAAATAAAAACTATGAAGAAATTCCTATGCACACTGCATATATCTTATTTTGAACAAAACGAGAACAAATACAATATTTAAAGTAAAGTTAAATCAACAAACTTACCAGTATTTCAATGGGAATAGTGTGCCAGTCAGAGCCCAGGAATATGATGCCAGTCAGATGCCCAGGAATATGATGCCAGTCAGATGCCCAGGAATATGATGCCAGTCAGATGCCCAGGAATATGATGCCAGTCAGATGCCCAGGAATATTATGCCAGTCAGATGCCCAGGAATATGATGCCATTCAGATGCCCAGGAATATTATGCCAGTCAGATGCCCAGGAATAATATGCCAGTCAGATGCCCAGGAATATGATGCCAGTCAGATGCCCAGGAATATGATGCCAGTCAGATGCCCAGGAATATGATGCCAGTCAGATGCCCAGGAATATGATGCCAGTCAGATGCCCAGGAATATGATGCCATTCAGATGCCCAGGAATATGATGCCATTCAGATGCCCAGGAATATGATGCCATTCAGATGCCCAGGAATATGATGCCATTCAGATGCCCAGGAATATGATGCCATTCAGATGCCCAGGAATAGGATGCCAGTCAGATGGCCAGGAATAGTATGCCATTCAGATGCCCAGGAATAGTATGCCATTCAGATGCCCAGGAATATGATGCCAGTCAGATGCCCAGGAATATGATGCCAGTCAGATGCCCAGGAATATGATGCCAGTCAGATGCCCAGGAATATGATGCCAGTCAGATGCCCAGGAATATGATGCCATTCAGATGCCCAGGAATATGATGCCATTCAGATGCCCAGGAATAATATGCCAGTCAGATGCCCAGGAATAATATGCCAGTCAGATGCCCAGGAATATGATGCCAGTCAGATGCCCAGGAATATGATGCCAGTCAGATGCCCAGGAATATGATGCCATTCAGAAGCCCAGGAATATTTTGCCATTCAGATGCCCAGGAATATTATGCCATTCAGATGCCCAGGAATAATATGCCAGTCAGATGCCCAGGAATAATATGCCAGTCAGATGCCCAGGAATATTATGCCAGTCAGATGCCCAGGAATATGATGCCAGTCAGAGCCCAGGAATATGATGCCAGTCAGATGCCCAGGAATATGATGCCAGTCAGAGGCCAGGAATATGATGCCAGTCAGATGCCCAGGAATATGATGCCAGTCAAATGCCCAGGAATATTATGACAGTCAGAGCCCAGTAATATTATGCCATTCAGAAGCCCAGGAATATTTTGCCATTCAGATGCCCAGGAATATTATGCCAGTCAGAGGCCAGGAATAGTGCTCGTTATCCCTCCCTCCTCCCCCGCTTCCCCATCACTTACCTCCAGCTGCTGTGTCCCCGGACGTCTCGCGCGGTGTCCTCCTGTGGAGGAGGGAAACAGTTACCGGATCCGGATGTGACGTAACGTCACATCCGGTCGCGGTGAATTTTTTTTTTTTTTCTTCCTGCAGCCGCATCCTTTGCGGCTGCCAGAAAGAAAAAAAAAGTAAACGGGGTGGGTGCCGGCAGCACCCCCCGCGGGCCACATAAATGTCCTCGGCGGGCCGCATGTGGCCCGCGGGCCGTAGTTTGAGGACCCCTGGTCTAGACACACCGGGTAGGAGAGCACTCTGTTGCATTTTGGCCTGTTTTCCTATTGTGGAATAAATTCACTTTTTCAGCCCATCCCATGTCTGGTATCTTCACTTACTTCTCCTCTATCCAAGCCACCACCGAATGCTCCTCTGAAGTTTTTCCTGTACAAATCATTTGAATTGTGACCCAGTCCAGGAACTGCAAATCTGATCCTGGGTGGCTCAACCAGCCCAGTGGATGATTTTCAGCATCTCCTGAGAAGATTTTTTCAGCTAAGCTGCTCCCTTAAAGTAACTCCTGCTCAGTCCTCACCCTCTCAAGGGTGCTCCTTCTGCTTAGCTACCCTGCTCAGTCCTTACCCTCTCAAAGTTGTTCCTCCTGCTTAGCTACCCTGCTCAGTCCTTGCCCTCTCAAGGGTGTTCCTCCTGCTTAGCTACCCTGCTCAGTCCTCACCGTCTCTAGGATTTTCCTCCTGCTTAGCTACCCTGCTCAGTCCTCACCGTCTCTAGGGTGTTTCTCCTTCTTAGCTACCCTGCTCAGTCTTTGCCCTCTCTAGGGTGTTCTGTCTGTTTAGATACCCTGCTCAATCCTCGCCCTCTCCAGGGCGTTCCTGCTGCTTAGCTACCCTTCTCAGTCCTCTCCCTCTCCAGGCTGTTCCTCCCTTTACCTAAGACCTCACCCCTTGTATATATCTCCCTACCCCTGCTTTGTCTACAGTCCGTTCTATAGCTCTTTGTTCATACTGCAGTTCCTACTCCCTTTTCCTATTCTGCAGTTCTTTGCTAAAGTCCCCTTTTGTCTCTGCTTCAGTCCTTATTCTAATCCTTATCTCTTTGTTTCTATTTCTGTTCTCTCTCTGCACAATAAATAACATGCAACCAGACACCTCCACTTTCCCTGCACTGAAACTCCTACCTGACCTGGTAAAGGTCGTGACATCTCTGCCCCCGAATGTCAATCACTGTACCACCAATGAAAAGAATTTGAGGCCCGCCGTTCCCCAAAGCCTTGCTCAGAGTTCCTGATTTCTGGTATTCTGATCTTGGCTTGGCTATTACTATGTTCCTGCTATCCAGTATCCTGAACTCGGCTGGTACCCACAAGATTCATCTCTGAATGCTGCTCACCTAATTGCTCATGATTGTGGTTACGCGGTGGGCGTTCTGTTCTCACCATCTGTCCTCCTCAGCAAGAGTGATTCCATTGCTACTGGGCCCCAACATCTGAAACGTGAGTTATCCTTACACAGCGTCACCCAGTTTTTTCCCAAAGGGAAATGGATCCACAAACTCAAAACTTTAGGGGGAAATGGATTGAATACATAATTAGGTATGTCTTTTTATGATAAAGGATTAAGATCATCTTTATATTTTTTTGCTATTGGTATTTTATTTATTTTCACATTCATTTTATTTTTTTGTATCTGTTTTTTTTTAGTCTTTTTAAGCAAGCACGTTTATTAAAAAAAAAAATTCTACTAAAAATATTTTTTTTGAGTGTTTCTGTGTGTCAATGGCAACAGTGGTTTCCTTTTTCCAATTGCCATGGTTATGTATTATTAATAGAGCTTCCAGTTGTTTCCAAAGCTTTTCATGCATTGGCAATCAGTTATATTTATACATTTCTTTCAAACATTATATATTTCTTTTTTCTATGGTTTTGATATGCTTTTTATGGATGTGGAGTACTCAAGATTATGGATATGATGCATGAAATAAGGGAGAGCAATATTCAGAGTCACTCCCCGCTGGTTACGGAGATTGCGTGGTTTAAGTTTCATCCTTTGCGTAAACAAAGAGGTAACATCAGAGTGGAGCTTCAGTCATCAGACTGAATGCCACATTCATTAGAGCGTCTTGAGTTTTTAATCTCTGAGTTGGTTTGAACTGGACAGATAAGAATGTCCCTTCCCGAGAACATGGCTCACCGATGAACTCGTTTGAAATCCTCTGGCTGCTCACTAACATCACAAGTGAAACACTGCGTAAGACATCTGCCATGCACTACACACACGTTCAGGCCAATAGGGGAGTGTAATATACTCCTCCCATGTAATAGTACAGGTGTGGAACCGCAGCTAGCAGCTTTAAAGGGGTGGCTTGGCAAGTGGTCACAGTTGCTACCCCTGCGACCATGATTGTTGCTCCACTGACATCAGTTTACCTTACTTGTAGGGCTAGCTCACCGCTAACTTCCACTAGCCCTATGTAATGTATGCAAGTATCCATATTTTTGGTTAGAATACATGGTTCTCATCTGCTGACACATTCTGTGTTTATATAGTAAGCTGTTCGGGGACAGATATGTCACTGTGAGAAGTGAGTGACATGTTACTTGGTGATGCCAGGGGGCCCAAAGAGGTGGAGTGGCTGCCAAAGAAAATGAGTTTGGTTAGAATTGTAATGTTTGTGAAGGGGAGGCGTGAGCAATGTAGCAAAATTCCCCTGGTGGCCCAAAAAAAATTATTGCACCCTAGTGTTAAAGGGACTGTATCACCCAACATATTTTATTCTCTACATTCATGGTAAAAACAATTATTGAAACTGATCTCTACATTGTGTTAGCAGAATCGTAAGCAAATGCCTAACCCCACTCTGAATATCTTCTCCCCTGTAGCTGAGAAAGAGGTAGACAATCTACTCTCCCATCCCTTCCATCTATTTGCGCTCTATCTTACCCCAACTCTAACCCACCTCATCAACCTCTCTCTGTCTTCTGGAACAGTACTGATAACCTTCAAGCAGGACCAAATCGTACCTGTACTAAAAAACAATCTTCCCTAGATCCCACACTTCCATCTAACTACAGTCCTATATCCCTTCTCCCATTTGTGTTAAAGTTGTTGGAGAGAATTGTGCACTCGCAACTAACTGAGCCCTAATGACCTACTTGACTGTTTTCACTCTGGCTTTAGACACTTACACTCATACTGAAACAGCCCTCACTAGAGTGTTGAATGACCTACTCTCTGACAAATCAAAAGGCCACTTCTCAGCACTGATCCTCTTAGATCTCTCTGCTGCTTTTGACACTGTTGACCACCACATCCTTTTTTATAGATTATCCTCAATCGGCATAGGTGGTGCAGTGATATTTTAGATCGAGTCATACCTATCTAAGTGCACCTTCTCTGGATGTCTGCTCGCTACTTGAAACAATCTTTCTACAACAAAGCTGATCATATTCCCTCCCTCGAGCTCCACCCCTGCACCTGACTTTCTATTCAAAACACAGCTTCTAGACTCATCTTTACCACTCGTCATTCTGATTCGGCTGCTCCTCTTTGCAAATCCCTCCACTCCTCAGCGCCTCCCTACATTGCATCCCTCGTCAACCGATACTACCCTGCACTCCTCAAATGGACTAAAGCTCTCCTCCAGCCTCATCAACTCTTTACACTCCCTGCTGAATAGCATCCAGCTCTCTCCCTCTTTCTCAAACTTCAAAAAGCTCCTCAAAACTCATCTATTTAGGGAAGCTTACTACTCATCCCACTAGAATATATATTAATTAACCTCTAGCTAATCCCACCTAGCTCTCGCTGTCCTCAAACACTGCTAGGATCAGGTAGCCTAAAACTCATCCAGCTAGAATGCACACAATTAATCTCTGGCCAAACCCACCTAGCTCCAACCATTCACATTACTGTTACTACCACCACCTTCCCTTTTGACTTCTTCTCTCCCCAATGTGTCTCATGTCACCCATTCCCTCTAGTTTGTAAGATTGCGAGCAGGGATCTCTACCTCATGTATCTGCCTGTTCTTGTTCGACTATTTTAGTATGTAGCCCCTCTCTATGCTCTGTAACTAGCGCTATGTAAATTGTTGTCTGTATATAAATAACCGTTAAAGTAATGTAATAAGGAGTAAAATATGTTTTAAATGTGTTTGTAATGTCTCTTGTTTATGACATCACCTGTTGCTTAATATGTAGATTACACGTTTCCCATTGAAAAGCAGTTTTTTTTGCATTTCAAGCCACAGGTGATGTTATAAGCAGGAGACTCCACAGACATCTAAAAACATATTTTTCTCCCAATTTAGACATTAGCTTGCAATTTCGCAAAACAAATTAATAGATCATTTTCAATTCTCTACATTTACTGTAAACACAATGTTCGGTGAAACCATACTTTTAATGACCCTAGGCTCAGCCCTGGAGCCATTGCTCCCTTACTTCTGATATTTGTCAAGCACTAAATCAACCTAAATCAACCATTTGGAGAGATTTCACTTTTTCCTCAAGCTATCACTGGAACTTGTGACCACCAGTGGTATTGCTGGCGGGGGGTGGGGGACTATAGGGGCTAAACCCCCGAATCCCGGGTCCACAGCCCCGAGTCTCCGATTCATTTCCCCCCCCCCATCGGTGGAGTGCGAGTTACGCGGCGGGGAGACGCAGGCAGCATTGGCTCATTCAATGCTGCTTCCCGCACGTAATGATGGTTCTGAGCATCGTGCTCTACGTCATCACTATGCGTGGGGAGAGCGAGGCAGCATTGATTGCAGCCAATGCTGCCTGCGTTTCCCCATCTGTGATCCGCACGGTATGAGGTAAAGAGAGCAGGGGCAAGGAGATAAAGGGGGAGGGGAAAGGAGACAACTGGGGAGAGGAGGAAACAACAGGCTTGGGAGATAAAAGAGAAGCGGTTGGGGGGAGAGAGATGATATAACGGTGGGGGGAGAGAGCAGAAAACAGGGTGGGGGGAGAGAGCTTGTTATGTGCGTCTTCGTGAACATATATATCTGACTGTTTACCGCCTAAGCATGTGAGCTTATTTACTTAACTTCTATCAAATCTGCCACAGGCTCCAGCCCAAGATCTTTTGGAGAGCTAGCAACGCCTCTGGTAACCACATTGGTCAACATTTTACGGATTCGTTTTGGGGAATAGTTTTAAAAAAGTGTATATCACAGTAGACCATTTTAACCGGTTACGCTATAACTTTTTTCTAAAAACTTCCATCCATAAAATGATTTAAAAACTGCTGAGCATTTTTAAAACAATGCAATTCAACATACAGGTGTGTATGTTTTATTTACATATCGTTAAAAGAGTAGTAGTACCATGCCAGCTGGAAAGAAAGGAAACAAGTTAAAAGGATACCTCCCATATTTTTCTCACCCTCTGGGTGCTGAACAATGATGGGATTAAATATGGCAGGTCAAATTAAAATGCCAGTACAAGGCCTTAATCACTGGCCTCAATAGAGACATGGAGTGAATTCCTTCCGATACAATCTAGTAATTAATAATCTTTTTTACAAGACTTGGATTCTTGAATTGGACTCAAACATTTGACACCTTCATGGGTCTGTCATGTGTCTAATGGTTTTATGGACCCCTAACCTGGGAGTGGGGTGATCAGAGATGCTCTGACCGTACTGATTTTATCTGTTTGATCACTGTATAACTGGCTTATTTACTGCTGAGAACATTATTCAAACCTGTGGGAGGTTTTTGCCTTGTTTTTTAAAGCTGTTAAAGGAGCATTAGGTTAAACAATACATGTCCAGGTAGAATTAAGTAAACCCAACGTGTATCTAAATAGATACACGCGGGTTTACTAACTGCTGTGTCTCACATGCGAGACACACACAGCCAATCAGAGTGGGGGCTCTCAGTTAGCCTATAAATGGTATAATTTTAACTATTAAAAACAATTGTTTTGTGTTGGCAGAGGAAAGTTTCATTTTTAACTGCATTCATAAGCACTGCCAAAATAAATACTCACCAATGTCAATGTAGTACATAATCAAGGTTCCCCACTGCTACAATGGAGAATAATTAAGGGTCCCTGCCAAACTAAATATTACTTATACTGTGAATGTAGTGAATAAAACTGATCTATCCATTGTGTTAGCAAAATTGCAATCAAATGTATATATATAGCATGCTTATGATATGTTTAAAATCAATTGTTTTGGAAACGTGGAAAAGACACGTTTAAAATTATTTTTTTATTACTTTGTATGCAGTTCTGCTAACACAATGTAAATATTATTTGTCATCATCTTTATTCTCTACATTCACAGTATAAGCAATGTTTAGGTTCACATAGTCCCTTTAAGAGAGCTTAGTGTGTACAAGAGCAAGTATGTTACAGTCCACACAATGCATCCTATTGCAGCAGCACAGGAAGACTTTATATGGTCAGTGTCTATATAGTCAGTGTAGCAAGTATACATGCAGCATAATCACTGGGGGAGAGTCAAATATTAAATAATAATAATTAAAAATGTGATTTATGCAGAATGCCTGCATAAAATTATAATGTAAAAAAGCCTGTGCACTGTACAAACATAGAAACATAGAACAATGTGTCGGCAGATAAGAACCATTCGGTCCATCTAGTCTGCCCATTTATTTTTTTTGAGTACTTTTATTAGTCCCCCGTTCCCGGTCTTATAGCTAGGATAGCCTTGTGTCTATCCCACGCATGCTTAAACCCTTAAGGACAGAGCCTTTGAAACATTTTTGTCCTTTCTGGACAATGCCTATTTTAACATTTCTGTGCTGTTTGTGTTTAGCAGTAATTTTCTTCTTTGTCATTTGCTGTACCCACACATATTATATATTGTTTTTATCGGGACAAGAAGGGCTTTCTATGGATGCCATCTTTTTGATCATATCTTATCATATTATTAAAAAAAAAAAAAAAAATATGGTAAAAAAAAAAAAAATACACAAATTTCTTTGTTTTTATTTGAAACAACTTCTCCTCATCGACAATAGCGAACGAAAAAACATGCTAAATAGATTCTACTATTTCTCCTGAGTACAGGGATACCACCCATGCATAGGTTTGTTGGGTTGTTTGGGGGCTAAAATGCCAAATTTTTGAGGTGCAGTTTTTTGTTTTCCAACTTGAAATTTTTACATGCAAACAGCCTGCACCCATGTCCCATTTGGGACACTGAAGCCAGCTAGTGTATTTTACCCCATCAACCCATATATTTTTTAAAAGAAGACACCTTAGGCTATCTCAAATGGTGGTATTTTTACACTTTCCATGCACTAATTCTACCACCAGCCTTTGTCAAACTTTGTGGTAGTAATTTTTTTGTGTTTTTTTTTTCACAAACCTTGTACTTCAGACATGAATTCATAGATTATGGTATGTGTCACTGCCAAATAACACCCTAATAAGTGTTCAGCAACATCTCTTGAGTACAGGGATACCACCCATGCATAGGTTTGTTGGGTTGTTTGGGGGGTAAAAGGCCAAATTTGGTAGGTGCAGTTTTTTGTTTTCCAAATTACAATTTTGACATGCAGACCGCCTGCACCCATGTCCCATTTGGGACATATTTGAAACCAGCCAGTGTATTTTACCCCATCAACCCATATATTTTTTAAAAGAAGACACCTTAGGCTATCTCAAATGGTGGTATTTTTACACTTTCCATGCACTAATTCTACCACCAGCCTTTGTCAAACTTTGTGGTAGTAATTTTTTTGTGTTTTTTTTTCACAAATATTGTATTTTAGACATAAATTCACAGATTTTGGTATGTGTCACTGCCAAACAATAACCCAATATGTGTTCAACAACATATCCTGAGTACAGGGATACCACCCATGCATAGGTTTGTTGGGTTGTTTGGGGGCTAAAGGGCCACATTGTGAAGGTGCGCATTTTCAACTTGGAATATTGACGTGTAGTCAGCCTGAGCCCATCTTTCATTTGGGACTTTTTTTTAAGTAGGACAGTGTATTTTACCCCAAAAAGTATATATTTTGTAAAAGTAGACACCCTAGGCTATTTTAAATGGTGTTATTTTAACACTTTCCATGCACCAATTCTACCACCAGCCTTTGTCAAAGTTTGTGGTAGTCATTTTATTGTGTATTTTTTCCCACATACATTGCACTTTAGACACAAATTCACATATTTCGGTATGTGTCACTGACAAACAATACCACAATATATGTTCAGCAACATCTCCCGAGCACAGGGATACCACCCATGCATAGCTTTGTCAGCTTTGTTAGGGGTTGAAAGGCTACATTTGAGAGGTGCGCTTTTTGATTTTCAAACTTGGAATTTGAACATGTAGAGCAAGGAAGGGGTTAATAGCTCTTATAAGAGCCTTTGTAGTACTGTACAAAAAAATTAACCCCTAAAAATGCACAGACAAGAAAAAATGTTCTGCTGTGCAGTGATCAGTGGCAGGGAAGGGGTTAATACACTACACTATACAAAAGGTATGGCTTTTATAAAAGCCCTTGGGACTCACAATTTATTAACATTTTATTTAATTTATTACAATTTAAAAATTATGTTATACAGATCTGTCTCTTTCCCTCACTAAAACTCAAGTGAGGAGAGGGAGGCAGATCCATATGGGTCAGAACAATATTTACGAACCAGACGAATGGTGATGCTCATCTGAGAAATCACCAAACCACCTTTGCCACTGATCGGCTGTTACTGATCGCTATACACGCGTTCAGACAGCTTCAAAAGGAATACACGTAATCCCCTAGTGGGTATAATTAACCCCTAGTGAGTCTGACAAAAAAAATGCTGATAGCAAAAAAAAATCCTTCGGCGACTAGATTGCTCCATATGCGCTGCTTAGGCAGTGACCATATGCACTGCTTAGGCAGTGACCATATGTGCTGCTTAGGAAGTGATATACGGCAAGGAAGGGGTTAATAGCTCTTAAAAGAGCCTTTGATATACTGTAATAAATCAAAGTAAAATAAAATAACCCCTAAAAAAATGCACAGACAGCAAAAAATGTGCTGCTGTGTAAGATCACTGCGTACACAGCGATCAATTGCAGGGAAGGGGTTAAATACTGGAAACGGCTTTTATAAAAGCCTTTGGGTCTCAATTCTATTAAATATATTATAATTAAAAACTTACATTATACAGCTCTGTCTCCCTCCCTCACTAAAACTCAAGTGAGAGGGAGGCAGATCTACACGGGTCAGATCAAATATTTACACATATTGATCTAACCAGACGAATGGTGATGCTCATCTGAGCAAACGCCAACCCGCCATTGTCACTTATCAGCTGTTACTGATCGCTATACATGCGCTCAGACAGCTAAAAAAATTTTTTTACGTTAAACGTAGTCCCCTAGCGGGTATAATTAACACGTGACGGGTGTAATAAAAAAGTTTTAAAAAAATTAAAAATGCTTCTGCAGCAAGATTGCTGCATTTGCGTCAGATCGCTGATTAGGCAGTGATCTACGGCAAGAAAGGGGTTAATCTCTCTTAAAAGAGGTTTTTTTATACTGTAATGAATTACAGTAAAAAAAAAATAACCCCTAAAAAATGCACAGACAGCAAAAAATGTGCTGCTGTGTATGATCACTGCGTACACAGCGATCATTGGCAGGGAAGGGGTTAAATGGCTTTTATAAAAGCCCTTGGTGTTTAAAATTTTATTAAATATTTTTTTTATTATTTTATTTTTTTACTTGATCTAATCTGTCTCTCTCCCTTACTATAACTAGTAAGGTGAGGGAGGCAGATCAATACTTGTCAAAGGCAATATTTACTAATATTGCCTTTGACAGTATGGTAAGTGCTCATCAGAGCACTTACCATACATGCCTGCACACAGATCACATAGATCTGCTGTGCCGGCATCGACTGGCTCCCCCTAGAGCATCGGAAGTGAAATACTTTCACTTCCGATGCTCTTGCCATTAGAAGGGAAGCGCTGCCTGTACAGGCAGCGTTCCTTTCTACTGAGCCGATGGGGTCGCTCAGGAGAGCGACCACCATCGGCTCTGGGCAGCCTGGAGGTGTTGTTAAGTGCCTCGCTGGCGAGGCACTTTAACAACACCGGAGATGCTTAGAAAGCGAACGATCGTTCGCTTTCTAAGCACATGTGTGCAGCGGGCGCAGCCATTTTTAAATGGCTGCTACGATCACTCCGTGGAGTGATCGTAGCGCGCCCCTGCACATTTGGGGGGTCTTGCACAATGCCTCTACCTGTACAGGCAGCGTTCCCTTCTACTGAGCCGATGGGGTCGCTCAGGAGAGCGACCACCATCGGCTCTGGGCAGCCTGGAGGTGTTGTTAAGTGCCTCGCTGGCGAGGCACTTTAACAACACCGGAGATGCTTAGAAAGCGAACGATCGTTCGCTTTCTAAGCACATGTGTGCAGCGGGCGCAGCCATTTTTAAATGGCTGCTACGATCACTCCGTGGAGTGATCGTAGCGCGCCCCTGCACATTTGGGGGGTCTTGCACAATGCCTCTACCTAGAGGCATTGTAGCAACACCGTTAGAGTAAAGAAAGCGACCGCTGGTCGCTTTCTTTACTCCATTTAGTGCATGACGTGCCAGGCACGTCAGCTGTCGGCAAGTCCTCGATTTGCCGTGACGTGCCTGGCACGTCATGTCGTTAAGGGGTTAAAATCCTTGACTGTGTTTACCTCTACCACTTCTGCTGGAAGGCTATTCCATACATCCACTACCCTCTCAGTAAAGTAATACTTCCTGATATTACTTTTAAATCGTTGCCCCTCTAATTTAAGAGAGTCCTCTAGTTGTGGTAGTTTTTCTTCTTTTAAATATACTCTCTTCCTTTACTGTGTTGATTCCCTTTATGTATTTAAATGTTTCTATCATATCCCCCCTGTTACGTCTTTCCTCCAAGCTATACATGTTAAGATGCTTTAACCTTTCCTGGTAAGTTTTATCCTTCAACCCATGAACCAGTTTAGTAGCCCTTCTCTGAACTCTCTCCAAAGTATCAATATCCTTCTGTAGATACGGTCTCCAGTACTGCGTACAATACTCCAAGTGAGGTCTCACCAGTGCTCTGTACAATGGCATGAGCACTTCCCTCTTCCTACTGCCAATACCTCTCCCTATGCAACCAAGCATTCTGCTAGCATTTCCTGCTGCTCTATTGCATTGCCTACCTACCTTCAAGTCCTCTGAAATTATTACTCCTAAATCCCTTTCCTCAGATGTTGAGGTTAGGACTGTACCAAATAGTCTATATTCTGCTTTTGGGTTTTTACGCCCAAGGTGCATAATCTTGCACTTGTCCACATTAAATGCCAGTTGCCACTGCTCTGACCATTTTTCTAGTTTATCTAAATCATTTGCCATTTGGCTTATCCCTCCATGAATATCAACCCTGCTGCAAAGCAGTAATCTTCAACTTGCACCAAAGTGAGTTTGGGGGCTAGACTGTCCCTTTAATTTGTTTATAGTGAATCAAGGTCATTTCACACAGAAAGCATTCTGACATTCCGCTAACAGTCTTTATCCTACAGTCATGCAGCATATGTGATGTAATAAATGGAGTGTCAGAAAATATCACACCTAATAGATTAGTGCTGAAATACAGCTAAACCTTAATTGAAACAATACAGCGTTGCGTATTGGCAACTTGGGTGCAAGTGATATATTATTAGTAAGCATTATTAAAACACCGCAAAACGAGCTCACTAGTACGGTATATGTTATGTCATTCCAACTGGAGAATACCGTTTAATAACGCTGTTCTCGAAGTCTTTTTTACCGTGACAATACATTAGAAATGCTTGTCATTTTTCAAATTGCACACTCACCTCCCGTAAGCTGGTTCCCAACATTTTTCCTCACTAAATTGTACTATACAGGTAACAAGGGTGCTGTGCGGCTACTGGCGGCTGACATGTATTGGTTGGCATACAGGTTATTGGTCAAAGTCAAGATGCGTGATAGGCTACTTGTGAGTATCTCGCGTTGCTGTTGGATGGAAGACAAGTGAGGCTTGGAACGCGGAAGCGGATAGAGGACATAGAGGAGATGTTGCAGTTAGTGGATTGAAGAGGATAAATGTACTTTTGAGTAAAACAGTGGAGAATTAAAGTGATAGCTATGAATGACAGGTTATAGGATATATTTTTAGTTATACGAGTTTTTATTCTTATAGAGGAAGTTAGCTTGTCGACACTGCCGACGTTTACCCACTTGGTGGGACATTTTTTGATCTCTACTTGAGTAGGAAAGGGTAGTAATAGATTGGAAATAACGATCTATATTAGAAAGTGAATTACACTACTACTGAATTGTGCTAGCAGAATACGGTAAACAACTTTAGAACAGTGTCATACTGTCATTGTAGCCCCCATGTTTACTCCTGTAAGAAAAAGACTATCCAGTTCATTTTTGGGGAAATATTTTCTTAAAACGTTAAAGAATGACCAGGCTCTTAAAAGATGTTCCCATCTCCGAAAAATCAGTACTTCTTGCAAAAGGAATACAATCATGCCAGCTTGGGTGATTGATAAATATGGAAGTAATGAGGTATTACGTTTCAATAGCAACACAATGTTTCCTGTTATCACTTACCCCAATGAAGTGATGATTAAAGTCCACGCCTCCAGTTTAAATCCAATTGATGTGAATATGCGAAGTAAGTTGCGTGTTTGTTTATGTGCTGTTTTGTGATATAAAGATCAAGTTGTATGTTTGGTTTTGTACACTATTTCTTGTACCTTATTAGTGCATAGAGGTGAACTCGAGAGACTCAAATGGTTCTTTCTATACTGAAATGTAAATCTTATTGAGTCTACTGCTTGCACACTGTTATATATGCCACATTTATTCATTGGTAATAATTACTAAAAAGAAAAACATAACACATGTATTTTTCTAGATGGATATGGATCTGCAAGTATGAATATGACTCGTGATCCTCTGAATATTAAAACATCTAGCAATGAATTTCCCTTGATCCTTGGGAGAGATGTTTCTGGGGTTGTCATGGAATGTGGTCTCAGTGTGAGTTATTTCAAACCAGGAGATGAGGTAAGTGATCTAAAGTGGAAAATCAACAAAATAACTTAATAACAAGCAAAAAACAGTTTGCTTACATTATGGACATTCATCTTGCTATTACACCCTGTGCTTATAAAAAAAGTTAAACTTTACAACTAAATAATTTTGGCTTCTTTAAAAGTAATTGTTATTTTTACATTGACTCTGATATAGAAGTAAAACGACTTGTAATTTATTAGGTGCTTGTTATTTTAAAAGTTAAATGCACTATAACATAGTTGCCAACGTCAGCCATGTTTCCAGGGACACATATTTGTTCCACATGCTGCAGAAAGACCTTGCAAAGTGCAGCCCGGCCGTATGCAGGATGGATATACGCACAGACACAATCCAATGAATTAATCAATCAGGAGATCGCATAGGACCTATGTCTGTGCGTATATCCATCCTACATGCTCTCTCTAAACTAAACTAACTCAACATAACATACAAATTAGGGGCTATATCAGCTTAACACATTTTGTGCAAAAAGCTTGCACAAAAGCGCCTGTCTATAATATTTACTTTCTAACAAACACAATTTGCCAATACTTGAAAAATTCTTAATAGTAATAAAACGTGTTTTCATTGTTTTCCGTGTGCACTGACTTCATTAATTATTTTAAAACTTGAAAAAGGCTTTGGAGCCCATACTGCAGACAGAGAGAAATGGCCCATTGAAAGTGCACTGGCTGGTTGAAATGGCTGCACGTTAACAAACGGTTTAATGCTTATTATGTGTTGATAAGATTGCATTTAACATGTTAATGTGCCACAAAAAACACATAGACATCAGTACAACAACAAAAAACAGTTACGAAGTCGCTCAGCATTGGAGGACATTAACAATATTAGTATTACTGCAGCCTGACACGGGATAATGAGTGGTTCACTGTTGAGATTGACCAACCCTTATGTAGGCCCTTGCTAATATGTAGAGTAGGGGACTGCATGTGGTTATAAAGAGAATACTGATGAAATATGTCTGTGATATAAGCCTGGAAATGTAATTTTGACATTAAAGGAATTTTCAAGTCTAATTTTTTTGGAATGGCTGCTTTAGTTGCAGCAAGTTTTTGGTTTGTTCCAGGGTACCATTTGACATATCTGTGAAAACCTGTCTAATGGACTTTGGCCATAAGCACTACTGATGTTGAAAGCAAATGAAAAAAAAAAACGAATGTTAAAAGTCTAACCATGAACCTTTCAAGTTGTGGTTCTTCTTTGAGTACAAGTTAGTAATTTATTGATTCCCATTGGCTGTGATGGGTGCATTCTATAAACTTGCATTGGTTTTCTACAGCTGATCTGTCAAGAAAAGGTCCACGATGGCTTATTAGAAGCAAAAATAGATTCCTATAGCAGAAGCACAAAGTAAACACAATTTAGCTTATTTAAATAATCCAGCAGTTACCTGAGGGAATTACCGATATATTATGTGCCAGACTGTTATTCTACATAATGACTTTCAGTGGAATGGGTCATATGAAGGGTCAAACAGCCCATGTATTGTTTGTGATCTTATGCTTTATATTTTTGCTCCTTTTAGGTTTGGGCAGCAGTTGCACCTTGGAAGCAAGGCACCTTAGCAGAGTTTGTTGTCGCAAGTGGCAATGAGGTGAGATTTACAGTGTAAATAAGTGGGCCTCATATAACTTAATTTTTAAACCTTTTTTTCCTACAATCACAGAATAAGTAACTGTGCATACTAGCTCTGTGTCTTCTTCACCCTTATTCATGCATCTCAACAACAAATCACCTGTTTGCACTTTGGCAACACACATTCCCGCACTTTATATTTTGTAAGATATACAATTATCCCTAGATAAATTACATTACTATACTACTATTAAAGCTACCCTACACTATAAAAAAAACTTTTATTCAACTTAGTGTCATGGGAAATGTAGTCCACTACAGATACATTTCCAAATGTTAGCCAGCCCTACTCTAGATTATTTTTAAATTATTGTTGGCCTAGTGCAGTGAAATCTGTTTTAAAACCTATGCAGTAGGAATCCATAAATGGAGACCCTGTTTTTTTTTTTAATTGATTTTAAGCAAGTCTTGTACTTGTAAAAAGATCTAAAAACAAGTCTGAATTATGTTTTTGTGCTATAATTTTATGAAATCTATATTGTTTAAAACGGTTTTTCAGGATTTGTACAGTAGTTACAGTTAAAACTGAGAATGAACATATTTCATGGTAGTGTCCCTTTAAAAAAATCCTAGTGTCTTTTGGTTCAAAATAGTGTTTGTTTTTGGCATTTCAAACCCCGATGGCATTTTGCTTTGATAAATGAAAGCATTTGTCTGACAGAGAATCATCACGGTTTCACAGGTCCAAAGTAGCTGACACACAATAGTGTCTGCTCAATGAAGAGAGAACTGAAGGGAATTGAGATGGAAATTTCAAACTTTAGGCCAAAGTAGCCGGGTTGGAAAAATTCTCCCATTCTGATAGAATGGGAGATATATGTTCAGAAATGATACGGTAGGCTCTGAGTAAATATTTGTTGGAAGCAATGAGCATTACATTTATTATCCATTTACTGAGAAAAGCAAAATATATTTTTTTAAGGGAAAGTAGACCTTTTTTTATATTTATTTTTTAGAAACTGTAATTTAGTATGAAACATTTATTAAAATCTTTTATGGTACTTTAACATCATGACCTGCCAGGACTGAAATTAACTGTTAACAGGTTAAGACTATTCACTAAAAGTAAACTGATCAGTAAACTGCAAAATTCAGGCATTAGAAGAGTTCTCCACCTTGCCTGCAGGGTAGGGCTGGCTAGCGGCTGCTCTCTAATTCATCTCAGTGGCCTGGGGCTGCGCCCCTTTTAGCTGTTTAATTCCCCAGTCGGTAACACTTTCATTCTAATTGTCTTGTCTGCCTATCAATCTGTAACTTACCTGTCAGCAGTCCGATGGGCTGGTAGAGTGGCACAAATGGAAACTTAATAGTTTTTGTCCTTTGGGTCAACAGTTACCAGACCTCCCCTGCTTACTTGTTTTTCTGACTCCATTATTAATGTTTGATTTATGCAGTACACTTGTCAGTTCAGGTTTAGTGAATAGCCCCTAACAACATTGGTAAGTGCTTTGGCCGGGGATCCATGGACAAGTGGCTTGGTTCTATTTTGACAGGCATGGGTGCAACTTTAGATTAATAACAAGATAATAAAATGACATGCTTTCTTTTTTTATATAGTTGAGGAATTTTAGATTGTTTTTATTGCAGTTTTATTTTACAGTTTACATTTCCACTAATTTGTATCTATTGCAGTAAACGTGTGTTGGTTTAGTCGAGGGTCAAAATGATCAACACACAATGTTGTTACAACAGGTGGGTTCAGATCTAGAAACGTTCATTAATAGACAGTGTCTTATGTTTTCTTATTTGAAGCATTTCTATTGATGGCAGAGACACATCCACTTTACAGTTTATATTTTCATAATCTGGTCAGATCTGTCGGCATCGTTTAATGTTTATATTGTTTATCGTTGCCTTGTTATTGGATTGAACAAATGTAAGAAGACTTCTCTGAAATCACAATGAGAATAAAACTCAGTTTGTTTGTTTTTAGGAGTTATTTCTTTATGTTTTAACTTTTTTTGTTTGTGTGTTTATGTTTAGATTTCACTGAAGCCAAAATCTCTTAGTGACACAGAAGCTGCATCACTCCCTTATGTTGCTCTTACAGCATGGGCAGCTCTGGTGAACAGCTGCGGATTGACTAAGGAGTCTTGTCCAGGGAAACGGTGTGTATAAAACAGTGTCAAAGCTACACACTATCATGTCATATAGACTGTTATGCTTATAAGTAACTAATATCCTATACTCATCTGAAATTGAATAATATGACAGATGATTTTTGCTGGCACTTTTCTGAACGCAACTTCTAGTTTTCTCCTTTTCTGCATGTTATTATCCGTTCATCTTTTTTACCTACCTCTCCAAGCATGACTTCCAGCATCCTGGTATTCCTTTTAATACAGCCACCTCCTAGTTCCTCACACCATGTGAGGGAGCAGTGTTAAAGTGTAGATGTAGACCTTGGTTGAAACCTGAAACTAACTTAATAGGTTTAAGTCCTGCAATAATTAATGCATGCATATTGTATTTTGTTACAGAGTACTTATTATTGGAGCTTCAGGTGGAGTTGGAACAGTGGCTATTCAGGTATTCATTATGATTTGCTTGTATGTTTCTTTATCATAATATTTATTCATTCGGGAAATTAATCACCTCAAAATGTCAGGTACATAATAAAAATATTACCAGCAGATTAATTATAACTTGGTTAATTTAAAATGTTATTAATTATATGTAATATAAATTTAAGAAATTAATTTATGATGTGGGGGTCAGATTCATCTTTATGATGGATGAAGACCTGGACAATTCTCTACTTTTTGGGCCCCGATCTAGTTTTAGACACTGTTTTTGTCTGTAGCACTTCAACTGCTTTAGACATCTATGTCCATGATGCACACCTCCCAACACTGCCCCCTGGCGAATTGGGACGCCGGGAGACGGAGTCTGGAGGTAAGTGACAGCGCAAGCGTGTAAGTGCTTGTCAGTGTTCTGCTATGGCTTCAGATCCTGGCATCTGAAGCCAGGATCGCTATTGAGCATGCACACAGATCTGTGCATGAGCAATAAGCATTCTCCGGTGTCTCAGACATAAGAGCAGAACAGCGGAATTGCAGTCCTGGGCACCGCTGTCCCACTGAGCTGTACCTCTGTCCTGAAAAATGGGTTGGGAGGTATAATGATGCTAAAGCAGTGCCAAAAGGTTCTCAGCCCTGAAGATTGATATATATCAGTCTATAAAGAGAGAGATCAATACATACAAAAGATCTATCTGTGACCATATTTTAATTTTGCCATTCAGGGACACATTTTATATTATATAATTACAAAACCTTTGGAACCATATATATTTTATATCAAATATTATATGTATAATATACATGCAGTTATTATCAGACACCTCTATTCGCAGATATGTAAGCTGTTTCAGAGAACTTTCACCCCCTGCATTGCTGGATAGATATAAGCTGTTTCAGAGAACTTTTAACCCCTTTATCCATTATGCACAGACACACCATCTCACACATACACACAAACAGTATGTCACACACAAAGTATTTCACTCACACAGACACTCACACACACACAGTATCTCATTCTCACACTCAGTATCTCATTCTCACACACAGTATCTCATTCACACACAAACACACACAGTATCTCATTCACACACAAACACACAGTATGTCATGCATAGTCTCTCACTCATACATACACACACAGTGACTCACAGATACACAGACACACATACAATCAGAGGCTTCTGAACAATCAGAGGCTTCTAAACAATCAGAGGCTTCTGAACTCTCAGCCAATCAGGAGAGTTGAGTGGTCTCACTTGATTGGCTGAGACCTCCTTCTCTCAGAGATATCAAACTGGGAGTTTGCATTGTCCTGGACTGAGGCTGGCCAGGACCTACATACCGTGCCATTGTGGCACTGTCCAGGGCATTCCTGGACACGTGGTCTCCCTAATCTGTTATAGACTATAGTAAGCAGCACACATTGTAAGGAGTCCCCATTCCTGAGTGTTTTGAAGAGTGAGATTTTTCTGTGGCAGTTTAAATTAGGCCAATGCTTTTGTTTGCAGAAGTTGCTCTATAGCAAGTAAACCTCAGGAAATGTACATTTAGCTAGTTACACCAATCATTGGGGATTAGTGGACTAACTGTCCAAATTAGCTAACTCACCAAGTACTGATAAGGTGACATAGCTTCCTGATTTTGGATTTAGCCTAACTGTGTTTATTCAGCAACTCTCCAACACAACACTCTTTAAAATGCGTGTATTATTTGATTGTCAAATTGTAGTGAAATAACTATTTATTGAAAACGTTATAGCAAAAAAAGTGAGTAATCTATATATATATATATATATATATATATATATATATATATATGTTACACCTTAAAAATAAGACAAGCAAATAATAGGAGCACATTTCAATAAATAAGGTCACCACAGTGAAAAAAGGTACATAAAGATATACTTATATTTGTAACATGGGGATTAAATTAATCTTGTTTTTTCAATATTATTTATTGTTTATAATGTATTGACATACTAAAATATGCTGAATGGCAGAAATTTAAAGCATTACTAAACTTTATTTTTCATTTGTGCTTCTAATTTAGACGCAAGTTAGTTGAGGATAAACAGACATGTGCTTTTGATGTTTATCCTCTGACTGGCAGCTGCCATGCTTTCATGGGAAAGCATGGTCGGTGACTTGGTCACTCTGCTGGTGCAGAGAGAGACCCTAATTTTTGCATGAGATCATCAGAGAGGACCTTGACTAGATGCCCTCTGCTGATCCCATGCAAAATCAAGGGTCTCTCTCTGCACTACCAAAGAAGAAGCTTTGCTATATTCAGACTCTGATCAGACAAGCAGGACAAACCCCTGCTCCTATTGGCTGTAAACCCACGTGTATCTATTAAGATACACATCGGGTTGACGTAGGAGACAGAGGACATGTTTTTTAACCCTGCTTACTTAAAGTTTAAGTGTCCTTTAACACAAACAAAGAACATATTGTACATTATAACACCACTTTAACATCATGTTCTGTCTACTCCCAAAACATTTCACCCTCTCCTCACATACACGCAATCTTCCTAACATATCAGTCGTTACCTCCCTTTCTCATTACTTTTTTCACCCTTCATTTACGCCATTCCTATATACATGTAATATTCTCCATCTGCTTCCATCGGTTTAATTGACATTTGTGTATTGCAGCACATGATTTTCGGTTCTTGGAAGTCATACAGTCTTTACTGGTCTGAGAGCATCATAACAGTTTCAGGTTGTCTAATTTAATCTGAACAACCTGTAAATGTAATCTGAGACAAGAATAACAGGTCTCTTTTAAATAAAATTGTTTGTACTCTGAAATGGCTATGTCAGTTTTCAGCAAATAGAGTCAAAAGTTCAGATTTTTCATACACCGCAGTTTAATTTTCTATGTATGTTGACATGTTTGTATTGTAATCAGAGAATGTGGATATTTTGTCCTTTCAGCTGTTGAAAGCTTGGGGTGCACACGTGACAGCTGTTTGTTCTGAAGAAGCATTCTCTCTAATGAAAGATCTTGGCACAGATGACACCATTGATTACAAAGCAGGAAAACTGGAAGAGCAGCTTAAATCCCTGGAACTGTGCGTATGTGTAGTGTTTGGAATTGTTGTATTTATGGTTTATAAAGAGTTAGAAAATCTTTATGAAGTAGAGTAATGATATTCTAAATGATATAGCACCAAGAGAAGAAAAAGGTGGTGGGGTTGGGCAACACCATAGTGGAAGAGTAAATTCAGCCAAGCAATGCAAAGTGTTTTGGGTTATTAGCCCCATTTTTATGGGCAATACACTGCACATGCAGCTTCCTCTCCTCACAGCGCTTCATTCTGGAAGCAAACTGGGAATTTGCACTGCTACAATGAAAAAAATAGTTTTTAACTAGATTCTCTTAGTTAATATTGACTGTGAATGAGAGTTTCACACTGTTGTAGCATCGAGAGGCAATGCTGTTGCTTTCTGAGGGGAACAGAGTACAACTTTAAACATACACGTATTGCTTTGTGGAGGGGAGGATGGAAATTACACAATTTTTTAAGGTACTCTCTGTATACATAAGTATTTAAGATCTTAGAAAATGGGACAGCCTAATTTACATAATGCTATTACTTTGTTTATTATATACATAATCTCATGTCCATGAAAGAACACTGATTTGTATACTTAAAACCCTGCATAGCCTGACATGTAATTGGCTTAGGATAGGTATATCATGCAAATTCACAACAGTGTTTCCATAGTAACTTGGGATCACCTTGCTTACTACCCTTTTGAGATGAAATACTATTTGAATTTCTTAGGACTTTTAAATCAACAGTGGAAAAAGAAAAAAATGGCTAGGAGTCACTTGCCTAGCTTCATGAAAGATTTTTTTTTTTTTCATAATGTTTATTACATTTTACAATATAAAAACATTACAAAGTGAACATTAGCAATTCTACTTCATCACGGATTTGATATTGCATCATAAATACTTGAAAATCAACACCATAACAGCCTTCATGTGTTCTGTTTTGTTTAAACATAGACAGGAAAGATAAAAACATTGACAAAGACAATAACCAAGTACTAAAACTCGTTGCTGCCATCGGGGGTACTCTGACCGGATTCTAACTGCTTCAAAGAAAGGCAAGGATTGGTTTCCCCTCACGGGAGCTCTACTCGTGCCTCAACCTTAGGGGTTGAAGTTCAGAGTCTCCTTTAACCATTGATCCTCTTTTGAGAGGTCTTTAAACACACCCTTGACTCTTACTGTTCCTTTTTACATTTGTAGCTGGTGGGCCAACTGATTTACGAGATTAGTGCGTGGGGCCAGCTCTGTCTTCCAGTTCTTGGCGATTACGATTTTAACTCCAATAAAGGAGTGAATTACAAATATACTCTGATTTCTGTTTAGAACAGGCCAATTAAGATGTAAAAGGTCTGAGCTAGGGTTCTTTGGTAGTTTATCTTTTATTACTTTTCTTAATATATTGTGAATCCAATTAATTAATTAATTTCTCTAGTAACTGCTTGTAGTTCTTGTCTGTGGATTTGTTTCCTTATATGTTCCAATAGACTATTTGCCAGACAAGAACTTGTTCACTTAACTGCAATAACAAGTGCATGGAATTTTTAATGGAATATCTACATAGGCGTACAGAAGCCCATTATCATGCAACCATCAATCCTGTGTTCCAATGGCACATTTAAAATGATAAACCTGGTTAAGCAAACACAAAGAATAATTGATCATTAGAAAACCTGTTTGCAATTATGTTGCCCAGATGAAAACTGTTGCGCTGATTAAAGTACCAATAAAACTGTCCGCCTGTAGACTAGTTGAGTAATTGGAGCGTCAGCATTTGTGGGTTCAATTACAGGCTCAGAATGGGCAAAAACAAATAACTTTGTTCTGAAACGCATCAGTATAGTCTTGTTTTGAGAAATTAAGGTTATTCCATGCAAGAAATTGCCAAGAAACTGAAGGTCTTGTACAACGATGTGTACTGCTCCCTTCACCGAGCACCTCAAACTGACTATAACCTGAATAGAAAGAGGAGTGGGAGGCCCCCCACAAAAGAAGAGGACTAGTACATTAGAGTGCCTAGTTTGAGAAACGTATACCTCACAAGTCCTCAACTAGCAGCTTCATTAAATAGTACTGGCAAAACACCAGCCTCAACGTCAACCATGAAGAGACAGCTTCTGGATGCTGGCCTTCTAGGCAATGACCATATATCAGATTGGCCAATAAAAATACAAGATTATTATGAGGGACACTACACAGACACTGAATAGAGGAATATTAGAAAAAAGTGTTATGGACAGATGAATCTAAATCTGAGGTGTTCAGATCACGATTATGAGATGCAGACCAAAATGTAAAGATGCTGGAGGGGGGCTTGATGCCATCTGTCAAGCATGGTGGAGGCAGTGTGATGGTCTGGGGTTGTAAAGGCAGTGATTTGTATAGGGTGGAAGGGATCTTGAAGAAGGCTATTGCTATATTTTCTGGTAGGGCTACTGTACAGCTGCTGTGCATGCACAAACCTCTGCATGTGCAGTATTCATTTTTCAGTGTCCCAGACACCAGAGAATGAAAATCTGAACAATCACACTTAATGTAGGACAGTTGCCGGTATGTATAGATTTATCTTTTATGATACAAAATATGTTTTACATTTTTCTGTGGAACATCATCATACTTTGAACCCATTTATTTGCACTTCTGTTTGTACAATGGCTGGGTGATTTTTGTTATGTTTTACTTACTTGATGTTTAACTTGCCTGTTCCCTGTATATTTGCTAATTTTTATTACCTATTGATATTGCTAAATGTTACAACCTTTTTCCATTCCCAGGTTTGATGTAATTCTAGACAACATTGGTGGATCAACAGAAAATCTGGCTCTTCAGTGTCTGAAGCCATGGTCTGGAGCCACGTTTGTCACTCTGGTAACTCCATTTCTGTACAACAACGACAAGCTGGGTATTGCAGACGGCATGATGCGTACAGGGATCACACTTTTTTCAAAAACAATGAAGGTAAACTTAGATTCACAGGACTGACTATATCCTTCCACTGTACTGGTAAGGAAACCTGGGGTATATTTGTTAAAGAGACAGTCTCTAGAACACAGTACGCATTTTGTTTTAACAAGTAAAGGTTATGTTGTATAGGTTTATTTAATCTGAATAACCATTATGCTTGGCTGCCTAATCTGCTCTCATTGTCATATTGGAAAAGAACATTTCTTAGCTCTTCAACAATGTGGG
Source organism: Pelodytes ibericus (assembly GCA_036172795.1). Lineage (NCBI taxonomy): Eukaryota > Metazoa > Chordata > Amphibia > Anura > Pelodytidae > Pelodytes > Pelodytes ibericus. The sequence goes on from CM069861.1 coordinate 88,842,595, forward strand.
GGGTTTTTTATGCTAAAAAGACAAAATAGACAACCTGAGCTTATAAAATCTGTTTGCCATACAGGGTCGGTTTGGTCAATTGAATTTAGGTTTGGCCATCAATTTATATATGCATTTTGAAAAAAATCACTGTAGATGAACAAAAATGTTTTATAAAAATAAATTAGACTGCTTTTTTGTACACCATATAGTTATGTGTATACCTCATAGATCTGGTATTTTTCATTGGGTATCAGTGGAGCAATTTGTAATACATCTTACAACAGGCTTTCTGAGTATATTTCGTACATCACAGACTTAATGAATAAATCTAGTGAACATGTATTGGGGAGCACCTTTCTGAATTCCCAATTAATTAATTCTGCAGGATAAAACCAAAGGAATTATTAAAAAATAGCCCATTTTACAAGTTGAGATATTAATATCTGATTTTTTTCTCTTTCTTTGTCAGTTCACCATTAACTAGTTCACCGTCAACAAATGACAAAGTGGCTCTTCAGTTTCTGAAGCTGTGGTCTGAAGCCACGTTTGTCACTCTGGTAGCCCCATTTCTGTACAACAGTGGCAGAATCTTATCTGACAATTTCTTGTTATTTGATATCATGCCATTTGATGACAGTCTGTTTTACGACCACTCCCATTGTTTGTTGATTGGCACATGCAGGGAATTTTTAGGAGCATAAATTCATACATGAGTAAATACATGTGAAGCAGCAGACGATATAAAGTATAAAAAAAATATGAATTTTATTGGCAAAAATATACAAATGACACAAGCAAACTTAAGTAGACAAAATAACATAAAGTGCAGAACAAGACACTATGCTACAGAAATACAGCTATCCAATATAAGTAAAAAATATGCATCCACATAACAATAACTTACAAGAGAGAGAGACTTGAGTCTAATTACAGAGAGACGCAGACATTTTGACAAATCTCCCTTCTTCTGGAGGACTCCTATCGATGCTCCTAACAGGGAATGGAGAATGCTGGCAGCCGCCACAACGTCATCAGGTTGCGGCATAAACCACACCACCAAGCTTACACAGGAGTGGGATTACACTATACAATGCGTGAATTGACAAAACAGGAATCAAGTAATGACAACATATTAATAGAAGTAATTAATTAAATGCAATATGCATCAATATAATCAATGGAAAACAAGTCTTAATAAATGCATATATATATACATATCCAAGTTCAACAAAAGAAAAAGCCAATTTTTATGAGAAATTGCTGAGGTCCAGTAACCTAAAAAGTCTGGTTAACTCTGGCAGTAAAATCAATAAGAACAAGGAAAATTGTACTTGGTTGATCCCCTTTCAAGGTAAGTTTAGATGTTGTCGATGCATTAACTGTAATAGTGTCACCCGTGTTTACAGTTTTACCCACCCAAGAACTGGTAGGAGATTTGAGATAGCTGAATTTCCCAGCTACATGAGGGAGACTACATGTCCCTTCACTGCCAGAATTGGTGAACACAAAAGTACCATCAGGAATCTGAACCTCAAATATCCTTTAACACAGCATTTTGGGGAAATTAGGCATTCTGTCTCACAACTACGCTTCCAGGCGATTTAATCAATTTATTCATTTACTTATTTTTTTCTCTATTTTTTCATTTTTCTTTTTTTTAATGTATTCTTTTTTTGTCACAATTTAGTGTCAAGTTTATTTTTAATAAAATGATATTTTTTTTCTTTATTTGTTGGTTATGGAATTCATCCATATGTCTTGAGATATATGTTTACCCTTTGGTCTTCACTTCACTATTATGTTTCTCTTTCTTGTTCGTGGTGCTACTTTGGGTTACTTATATTCTTTTGTGTTTGGAATGGAGTCTGTGCTGTCTGGTATGGGGTGCTGTAATTGCCCTGGTGGTCAAATTTATATTACTTTTGACCCATACTATGGTCACTGTGCTTTGCTTATTATATTGATGAGCTTTTCTTTGCATTCATATGTATTGAGACTTGCTTTCTAAGGCTGTAAATTACCATTTCATTTTATTAGTTCCATTAACGTGGTGTTATGACTTGATTCCTGTTTTGTCTATTCACGCAGCCATTTAGTTCACATGCTGCATATAGTCTATTCCCAGTCTTGTGTAAGCTTAAAGACCCCGGTTAGGAACATCTCAATAGGAGTCTACTGGAAGAAGGGAGATTTACCGAAATTAGGGTTTTGCCCTATTGTAAGTTATTCTCAAGTTGATGCATATTTTTCTGCTTAAATTGGATTGCTGTATTTATGTTGTATAGTTGCCTGTTCCATATATTTTATGTACTGTATATAGTATGACCCTTCACTTATATATATTTGAGATTTTATTGTGGTTGCTGGGGATAGCTTTGTTACTGGCACCCACTTTGCTTTACACAGTATTTATTCATGGCCTTCCTTTTTTACTGATTACTGCGTTTCTTTTTTTAAGCACTTATGCAAAGGAATCCATTATCGATGGGGATTTTTCACAGCCAGCGGTCCATCATTGGATGAAATTGGAGAGCTTGTTGAAGCTGGAAAGGTACAGATAGCATGTTACAGTGCTTATTCCACTGCAATTATCATTGGCATTGTACTGACTGGAAATAACAGGACCATAAATTTATGTTTACAATGGTTTGGATATAGAGACATTTTTTCCATGAGATATATTTGGGTATATCTCCCCATGTCCTCATTGTATATTTCTGGTTGGATGACATGAATAAAAAGAGCACATACGTTACTGGAAGGTCAAGTGCTATAAATTATTAAGGATGTGTCTGTATGTTTCAGCAAGCTTATATACAGCTGTAAACTAATATCCATATGTGGAAATATTTAGGGCTGCCAGATCAGCAACAGATTCCTGGACCTATGAAAGCAAATTAAATGAGCTGCTTTATTTTGCTAAACACACAAGCATAATCCTAAAGAACAATCATGCATTCATAAACAAGCACAAAGTCATTATCTCACCTAAATATTGAAAAATATATCTAGGAAAAATGATAAAGAGAGGATTGCAGGGAATTAAGACAGGAATTTCTTACTGAGGGCCAAAGTAGCCGAGTTGGAAAAATTCTCCCCCTCTCAGAAGTATTGGAGAATTTCTCCAACTCTACTCCGTTGGCCTAAAGTTTGAAACTCCCATCTCAATTCCTTGCAATTTCTCTACATTGAGTAGACCATTCTGTATTAACATAGAAAGAAACATATCTTAATGTTAAGGAAAATATGACCAAAGAATGTCCTCATTTAATATACCTGCTATTTACACTTTGTAATATTAGTATCTTCTCTGCAAGGCTGATTAAAAACACTGTGGCAGGAAATATCTTGAGTAAGCTACCCTCCAGAGGCCACAGTCAGTATTAAAAACACACACAAAAAGAAGGCTGGTTACACCTGCAACTATCCTATAAATAATGTCACTCATATGTCACCCTAAGTAGTAAATACACACTATTAACTAAGTATACCCCCCCCCCCCCCCCAAAGCCCAACTCTATAGAAGCACTGCAGGAGCAAAAGATGAAATTTAGGAAGGAGCCCCAGTTCTAAGTGATTGAGAACTGAGTATGTGACTGCAAATAGTAATAATTTACATGCAAGGAGAAGCAGATCCTTGGTCAGGTACAAAGCTGATCCTCCTCTACTTGCCGCTGAAGAGGGAAGGATAAAATAAAATGGACATTGTCTAAAGTACTGTTGGACAATGTGACACTGTAACAAGCTCTTTGGGACAATATGCAATGTAGCAAGCTCTTTGGGTAGGGTGACACTGTGGCATGCTCTGCGGGGCAATGGCACACTGAGGCAAGTTTTGTGAGACAATGTAAATTCTGGGGAAAGGGCTGTGGGCCAGTGTGACTTCATAATAAGGGCGGTGGTGTCATGTCACACTGTGAAAAGAATTGTGGGAAAATATGGCACTGTAAAAAGTGCTAATTGGAAAATAAAGGTAGAGCTTTTTGTGTTAAAGATCATGTGGTTACCATAGAAAAGAGGCATGGGTAGAACATTGCAGCTTTTGTGAACCTAGGCTCGACTCTGCAGTACGTACTTGAAAACAAGAATATTTCATTGTACATTTACTGGTTAAATGCTTTGCTTTTAGTATATCTCTAATTCTGGAGGCTCAGTCCTTCTAACAATTTCAATGGCCCACACTACCTGTACAACACCAGACCATATGTTTTCCTCTATAAAACTGACGACCATTCAAAGATCCACACACACATGGCTACAACTTCATATGCCAGCAATTGAACTCCCATTGTTCAGTACAGATTTCTGAGGTATACAGCCAACATTTTTTGGGCAATAGGTTTATGTCTCTTTATCTCTAAAATATATCGTATCCTATACTGTCTGGTTTAAGCCATTTTGAAATGTTTCACCCTGAAAGTTCTTGGATTTTAAATAATCTGTCTCTCTTAATTACTTGCTTTAACTATCTTCTGTCACTCTTCCATTTGGTTCTATAAGTATAAGTGTCATGTTATCCTCACAGCCATTCCATGACTGATGTGACTCACAGACCGCCAGTGCCTTCCACAATTTATTTTTATCTTTTCTTCCCCCCTTCTCTCTTCTTTCCTACTGCCTCTTCACTCATCTTATGTTCCTCATGCACTCCATTCCCTCTAAATTTTAAACTTGCACGCAGTGCCCTCTACCCTCATGTTTGTTTATAATTTTGTCTGGAACTCTCTTTTTTTATGCTCTGTACTAAAGAGCTGCATAAATTGATGTTGCTATATATTTATATTTATACATATAGCTGGTGCTGCTACTACTACTAAACATGTCTTTCATATTATTCTTTTTTAAACTGCGTTCTTGAGCCACTTTTCAGAGTGAGTAAAGATATTTGCCCAGTTATCCAATTATTCTTGTTTTTAACAGCTTCTGTACTTAATGGAGAATTGAATTGTTACTTACAACCTCAATTAGCAAAAATATAATGAATACTAGCAGTATTATTCACTTGCCTCTCCCCATTAAATAGTGAAACGCTGATAGCAGGGACAGGTTAACTGGAAGATGGTGATGCTTTGATGTAAACAGATGTAAACTTGTGCTTGTAATCCCTGCTCTCTCTGTAGACTTTAGTGTTAATCCCTCTTCCCAGAGCAAAACAAAAGTACCCAATGCTAGGAATATGACGTTGTGCTGTAAATAGGCAGTGTTTTCATTATTCATTTAATCTCCACTAATCATCACGCATTCAGCCGGCCGCAGCTATCCGCATCTTTGCCTTCATACAGGAAGGGTTTTCATCTGACTCAGCTGATATTAGCAGCGGCTGAATGTTATGCTGTCCCACTGTATGGTCAGCCTTTTCAGGATTACCACAACAATGGGGCCAATCAAAAGAAATTACACAGTCCTGTAATGCTGGGGATAGCAGGGGTCATCAATTTGGTATTCATGTCTCCATCCCATATTTAGGGCAGCGCTAATTCTACAGCTCAATCCTTGTCTTTTTCTGCCCTTTGTTTTTTCTATTTAAAAACAGACAGAATGTGACTGCTCTCTTATATAACAATGGCTCTCACTTGGTTTCTGAATGCCATGAGAGCACATCCAAGCTACAGCCCATATGGTGATATTAATGTAATGAGTGAAACCTAGACTTCAGCGCAGGCAACATTTTCAGTTTGTCCAAACAATATTTTGTCCATTGACGTATTCGGTTTAGACAAAATTTGTCCAATATTTTTTTTTGGGGGGGAATCCACTCAGACACATGGAATTTGCTGCAGTTCATTTAGGGTCAATTCAGGAAGCTCCGATTTTCTCAGAGAGTTTTGGGCCCAATCGGATCACTTTGGTGATCAGAGTAGCCCTTAAATTCAGACCACTTTGAGACCACCGAAGTGATCTCTAATCGGAAGGAAAATCAGCCAATGTACTGTAGCAGATTATTATGCCAAGAAACATTTTGGCAACTGAACTGGCCCCGAAATAAGTCAACGTTCTCCCAATAGAAGTCTTTGGGGAGGACTTCTGCTTATTTCAGGGCCATTTCGGGAGGACATCGGCTACTATAGAAATAGCCAATGTGTTCCCATAGAAGTCAATCGGAGGACTTCAACTATTTCCGTAATAGCTGAGGTAATCCCGAAATATATCAATAAATTATAAATTTTTCATCATTTTCGTGTCTTTGGAGTGCCAGCTTCACTTAATTCACATGTCTCTATTTATAGGCTTCTGAATGGGGGGATTAGTATTAGGGTTCGGGGAGGGAATCATTAGTATTAGGGTTTGGGGGGTTAATGTTAGTATTAGGGTTCAGGGGGGTTAATGTTAGTTTTAGGGTTCAGGAGTTTAGGTGTTAGTATTAGGGTTCGGGGAGGGTAGTGTTAGGGTTCGGGGGGGGGTTTAATGTTAGTATTAGGGTTTGGGGGTAGTGTTAGTATAGTGTTTGGGTTGGGGGGATTTATGGGGGTTCGGGGTCACTTTTAGGGGGTATGTAAGCACTGACATTTCAGCTTTCAAACTGCCACGCTGAACTGTCAGCGGTGAAGCAGCCACGCTGCCTCCTCACACACTATTCACATTTCTCCCTCGTTATTACACAATTAAATTTTTCCCATTCCAAGCACTCTCTCCCTTCTGCTTTTAGTGGCAGGGCACATCTTTCCTAAGCCTCACTTTACCCACAAAATCTTTTATTCACGTATCCTGTCACTGATCCTCCCCTTTACACTCAGGAATGGCCATTCCTTGTGCAAAAATAAACACCCATCACCTCACACAACTATGTTTCATAGAAATATAGAATTTGTTGGCAGATATGAACTATTCAGTCCATCTAGTCTGCCCAATGTCTGACAAAAATAAACAGAATGCTTTTATTAGCACCTGGCCCCTTTCTATATCCTCAATAGCATTATGCCTATCCTATGCATGGTGAAACTCCTTCACTGTATGAACCTCTAGTACTTCTGCTCGAAGGCTACTCCATGGATCCACCACCCTCTCAGTAAAGTAATACTTCCTAATATTACTTTTAAAACTTAGCCCCTCAAATTTAAGACAATGTCTTTGTTGTGATTTTATTATTTTAAATATATTCTCCTCCGTTACTGTGTTTATTTCTTTTATGTATGTAAATGTTTTGTTCCCATGTTCCCTCTGTATCGCCTTTCTTCCAAGTTATAGTACTCCAAGTGAATTCCCACCAGTGCTCTGTACAACAGCATGAGCACTTCCTCTTTCAACTGCTAATACCGCTCAATCAAGGATTCCTGAAAATGTACTGGATACAAATGTGAAAATAGTTGACTGGTGCACTGTGCATGCAGTACAACAAATGCGTTTAATTTAAAGCCCATTCAGTCTTTTATTGAACCTTACACCCAATTATCACACACAATACCCATATAATTTGAATATTTATTGCAACCACCATGATTTTTTTCTTCTATACAGATCCGCCCTGTCATTGATGAAGTCTTCTCATTTTCCGAAGTTCCCAAGGCTTTCCATAAGATGGAGAAAGGACATGCACGTGGGAAAACGGTTATTAAAGTTCTGGACTGTATCAACTAAATGCAGACCATTTTATACAAAATCTATTTGTTTTTTTCCTCTTGTCAAAAAACATTCTAGGGCATTTATTGTGATTTTGGACTGGCACAGACCAAATGAAAAATTCTTCATCCCATTAAATTTATATTCAAAGACAATCAATATTTTCTGTTTTTTATTTTATTAAGCTGTGGAATTCTGGCGTCATTTATTAGGAATTATTTTCCATCAGCAAAAAAGCAAAGCTGAGACCTTACTGTGTTCCTTCACATATTTACATTTTTACAGTTTTTGAATACTGACTCTCTAATTTTCAGTATATCACTACATTTCTTTTTCTTAATCTGTTAATTTGTTTGGCAATGCCATAATCATTTTTTTATTCTATGTATTCACAGTATTAGCCAAATTTAGGTAAAGTTCCAGATTCAAAATTCTGAATTGTGCTTTATGATAAATATTTGAATACCGTATTTGCTCGAATATAAGACGAGGTTTTTTCAGAGAAAATCGTCCAGACAAACTCCATGCTGCCCGACACTGCCGTCTATTATGACGGACCGGCTGTCCATCATAATAGACGGACGTGTCGGGCAGTATGGAGGATGGGACATCCCCCGGCTGCCCCCACTAGCCACCAGGGAGCAAAAAACAGGTCAGAGAGACTAGGGGAGGGGGGGCAAAGAGACAAGGGGTGGGGGGGGGCAGAGAGACAAGGGGAGGGGGGCAGAGAAAGACAAAGGGAGGGGGGCAGAGAAAGACAAGGGGGGGAGAGAGAAAAGTTTGGGGGGAGAGAGACAACACGGGGGGGGGAGGGAGAGGTAGCATTGGCACAATAAATACAAGAAATGCATTTGTTTAATATCATTTTTATTGAATATTAAAAAGTAAGTTACATGTGAATATATACAAGTTAAACTTTTTTCCTATAGGGTAGTCTTATATTCAGGCTTTTAGTTTTTTTCCTAAAGGAATATCCAAAAGTTTGGGGGGTCGTCTTATAATCAGGGTCGTCTATATATATATACACGGTATACTGTCCATTGAAGAATTTGTAAGTACGTTTAATGCCAAACTGTTTAGAATATAAAGCTCCATTTAGCTCTTTGGTTTCTTTGTTATATCCTGAGACCAACAACAGGATTATCAACTAACATTTACTCAGGACCCACTTAACATGGGAGCTGGATCCTTCCAAAGCAGATAAACTGATAGCTACTATAAGTATAGTCCTCATCTGTCACTCAAAGTGTCCTCATCTGACAGGTAAGATCCCATTGCAATTTCTTGTATCTTGTAGGATATGCTCAAAGTTTGTAAGGGTTAGGGCAGTTAGTACTCTAGTATAGTTCCATAATCTGGGATTGTGCGAATTTTGTTTATGTGGTCAGCATAGTGTTACCAGCGGGTAATGTGTGATGCACATGAGGGAAGCAGCTGTTAAAGTAGACTGTTTGATGTGGATTGACAGGATTCAATTAGCAGTCTTTTTATAAGAAAGAGGTAATTCAGTGAATACTGGGGATCAAGCCCTGAAACCATAGCAGTATTCTAAGTTTTCCATTTTACCAACTGTTGGGTGTGATGTTACGGAGAGGTTAGCTAGTGCGTGAGGTTCGCTAAATTTCAATACAAGGCCTGTACTGTACAGTTTTATAGGAGGTGGTAGAGTAACTAGATACTCAATGATTCTGAATCAAATGGTGCACTCTCTCTTTGTAATGCGTTTTTATGTAATGGGAAACTGCATTGTACAGTGCTTTCGTAGAAATGTATTCATATTGTATATTATCATTTTTGCTACCAACGCCTTTATATATTTGAAAATATACTCATTGATACATTCTTTGTCATTATAGATTTAAGGCGACTTTCTTGCAACATGTATAGTACTTTGCCAGCTTCGATACCATGTGTTGCTAATTTTTACATCTCATCAGCATTTTTAGTTCTTCATCAAACTGGTATATGAGTGGTATTTTGCATTATCAGCCATTTTTAACATCTCCTTTTTACTCACTACTATATATCATAGCAGCTCAGAAAGTTCAAGCTTGTAGTTGGTGATTAGGCAATGAGTGTGTATATTTACTTAAGGGTCAACTCAGTATAGCAATATTTGTCTGAATTGGATTCGAGTCGGGTACATTAGCCAAATTTCTCAAATCAACAAAATGTGGCTACTCAATAACTTTCAATTTGAGTCTGAATCGGTATTTCTTACTGTTCGGAAACCGAGCATCAGAGGCTTCTTAAGTACAATAAAAAAAACATTTGAAACTTTTTTTCACATGGACATGCATACATATATACCCTAATATCATTTTGCATATACCACATATATGGAACTATGGCCATGTCAAAAAACACATCCCAAAAAGTGCCATGCAGTAAGATCCCTGTCCAGCACGGATACCAATGTGTTACCACAATGAAAGGGAAGTTGTACCCATCTACCAAGAAGTTTGTGTGTGTGTGTGTGTGTGTGTGTATATGTATATATATATATGTATGTATATGTATATATATATGTATGTATATATATATATATATATTTCAATAGGCACTGTTATACACAATCACAGACCATCACCTCATATCTGAAATAATAAGGAAAGTATAAGAAAGTACATTAAAATTGATGCAAATATTCAGAAATAGTATATATTAAATGGATGAATTTATTAGCATACTTTAACATGGAACAGAGTAGCCTAAATGCTGCATTACATACTCCAATCCACATGTGAGTTGCCAGCAATCAGATCAAAGTACACATGATTCACAGAATCCAATCCAGATCATTATAAAAACCCATTGCTTCCCCAGTAAGAGGAAATGTTGTTATTTGAAAGAGAGAGAGGAGAGAATGAGATGTGTGCCCTTGAAGGGATAACAACCAAGGGAGCATTGCTGGCTGATTTTGCTGGGATCATCCTGGAATGGTACTCTTCTCAAGAACTTTAGCCTTTCCTGTGTGGCCATTTTGTATTTATAGCAGCCTCTGACTGGAAAGGACCTAGGTTCAATACCTAGGTTGGTGAGATTATTGTCAGTAGTGCATTAAGTACATCAAATCTCCTCATAGTACATAGCAATATTAGTTACACCTATGCGCGTAACAAATATATACATATACAGACATGAGAAAAGGAATGTACACTCTCTTTGAATTCAATAGATTTACATATCAGGACAAACCATATTTACTCGAATCTAATGCACACCTTTTTTCACAAAATTATGTCTCCAAAATTTGAGTGCACATTAGAATCGATGGCGCATTAGATTTGAGTATGTTTTATGTTGCATCTTAAACCAAAAAAACTAAATTTTGCTATTAACAAAAAGGAAAGCACAACGCAATAAAGACAAACTGCGCATGCCTACTCTTTACACTCTTACATCTTCCTGATGGAATTGCATTATATTGTTGTATAGCAGTGTCATTCATAACAAAACTATGGTAAATTGGTAGCATAAACTGGCTGCAAGGTGTCAAAATTTTAAGTGCGTATTAGAAACATAGAAACATAGAATGTGTCGGCAGATAAGAACCATTCGGTCCATCTAGTCTGCCCAATTTTTTTTGGAGTACTTTTATTAGTCCCCCGTTCCTGGTCTTATAGCTAGGATAGCCTTGTGTCTATCCCACGCATGCTTAAAATCCTTGACTGTGTTTACCTCTACCACTTCTGCTGGCAGGCTATTCCATACATACACTACCCTCTCAGTAAAGTAATACTTCCTGATATTACTTTTAAATCGTTGCCCCTCTAATTTAAGACTATGTCCTCTAGTTGTGGTAGTTTTTCTTCTTTTAAATATACTCTCTTCCTTTACTGTGTTGATTCCCTTTATGTATTTAAATGTTTCTATCATATCCCCCCTGTTACGTCTTTCCTCCAAGCTATACATGTTAAGATGCTTTAACCTTTCCTGGTAAGTTTTATCCTTCAACCCATGAACCAGTTTAGTAGCCCTTCTCTGAACTCTCTCCAAAGTATCAATATCCTTCTGGAGATACGGTCTCCAGTACTGCGTACAATACTCCAATTGAGGTCTCACCAGTGCTCTGTACAATGGCATGAGCACTTCCCTCTTCCTACTGCTAATACCTCTCCCTATGCAACCAAGTATTCTGCTAGCATTTCCTGCTGCTCTATTGCATTGCCTACCTACCTTCAAGTCCTCTGAAATTATTACTCCTAAATCCCTTTCCTCAGATGTTGAGGTTAGGACTGTACCAAATAGTCTATATTCTGCTTTTGGGTTTTTACGCGCAAGGTGCATAATCTTGCACTTGTCCACATTAAATGTCAGTTGCCACTGCTCTGACCATTTTTCTAGTTTAGCTAAATCATTTGCCATTTGGCTTATCCCTCCATGAATATCAACCCTGCTGCAAATCTTTGTATCATCAGCAAAAAGACATACTTTGCCAACAAGACCTTCTGCAATATCGCTAATAAAAATATTAAAGAGAATGGGTCCAAGAACAGATCCCTGAGGTACCCCACTAGTAACACGACCTTGCATCGAATATACCCCATTGACTACAACCCTCTGTTGCCATTGTCTAATCCATTCAACAATATTGAAATCCAAACTCAAAGATTTCAGTTTATTGATAAGCCTTCTATGTGCGACAGTGTCAAAAGCCTTACTGAAATCTAGGTAAGCAATGTCTACTGCACCACCCTGATCTATTATTTTAGTTACCCAATCAAAAAAATCAATAAGATTAGTTTGGCATGATCTCCCTGAAGTAAACCCATGCTGTCTCTGATCTTGAAATCCAAGCGACTTTAGATGTTCAACAATCCTATTCTTTAACAAGGTTTCCATTATTTTCCCCACTACTGAAGTAAGACTTACTGGTCTATAGTTGCCCGCCTCCTCCCTACTACCTTTCTTGTTAATGGGCACAACATTAGCTAATTTCCAATCTTCTGGAACTACTCCCGTTAACAATGATTGGTTAAATAAATCTGTTAACGGTTTTGCTAGTACACCACTAAGTTCTTTTCAGGTCCCATCGACTTATTTGTCTTTACTTTAGACAGCTGAAGTAAAACCTCTTCCTCTGTAAACTTACATGCATCAAAAGACTTTTTCCCTAAATGAGGTCCCTTACCCTCATTTTCATTTGTAAAAACTGAACAAAAATATTCATTAAGGCAGTCTGCTAAGCCTTTATCCTCTTCTACATAGCATCCTTCTTTTGTTTTTAATCTAACTAATCCTTGTTTTACTTTCCTTTTCTCATTTATGTATCTAAAAAATGTTTTATCCCCCTTTTTCACTGACTGGGCTATAGTCTCTTCTGTGTGTGCTTTGGAAGCTCTTATAGCTTGCTTTGCCTCTTTCTGCCTACTCTTATAGATCTTTCTATCTTCCTCACTCTGAGTATTTTTATAATTACTAAATGCTAGCTTTTTATTTTTTACTATTTTAGCCACCTCTGCAGAGTACCACAGTGGTTTCTTCAATTTTTTGCTCTTACTGACAAGCGTTATGCAATTTTCTGTTGCCTTCAGTAGTGCAACTTTTAGATAATCCCATTTCTCCTGGACTCCATTTAAATTGCTCCAGTCTGATAATGACTCCTTTACACCTAATCTAATTTTAGAAAAGTCTGTTTTTCTAAAATCTAAAACTTTTGTTTTTGTGTAGTGTGACTGCGTCACTGTTCTTATATTAAACCACACTGTCTGGTGATCACTAGATCCTAAACTTTCACCTACAGTAATATCTGATAACAAATCTCCATTTGTGAACACTAAGTCTAGTATGGCCTGCTTTCGAGTTGGCTCCTCCACTACTTGTTTTAGAGAGTAGGGAGTTTAGGATATGCGTACTCCTGGCGCAAGTAGCTGTTTTGTATTTCCAGTTCACATCAGGAAGATTAAAGTCACCCATGATGATCACTTCTGCCTTCATTCTCATTTTAGCTATTTCCTCAACTAGTAGATTATCTAACTCCTCTGTTTGTCCAGGGGGCCTATAAATCACACCTACCCGAGTTACCATATGATTACCAAATTCTAATGTAACCCAAACTGACTCTATGTTCGCCTCACTAACTTGTATTACGTTACATTTTAAGCTATCCCTCACATACAGGGCCACCCCTCCCCCTTTTTTACCTTCTCTGTCTTTTCTATATAAAGAGTACCCTGGTATTGATATGTCCCAGTCATGTTTTTCATTATACCATGTAAAACTTAGATTCGATGGCGCATTAGATTTGCGTAAATACGGTAATAACAATCATCTGTTCTGTAGCAGATCTTAAAATTAGGTAAATACAACCTCAGATGAACAACAACACATGACATATTATACCCTGGCATGAATGTGAGTTGAGCCGGGAGGCAAACAGATCGGTTTCTAAAGGACCCCATAGTACAGACAGATGATGGAAGACATTGTGGTGTAGATGCCAATAACTGGGATCCGTGAAATGTTTGAAATTCAAATCTGCCTCGAAGTTGGACAATCCCAGAATGTTTTCCGCCTGGACAGAGATGTTGTGGGCCAGGCAGAATTGCCAAAACGTTGTTGCCTGATTATACAAAGCCAAGGACTTTGTTCCACCTAGGTGGTTGATGTAGCGAACTGCTGAGACATTGTTCATACGCAGCAGGATTGAGTAGTTTTGTGAGCAAAACACAATATAGCGAATTCCTCTGGCAGTAGTTCCAAGCAATTAATGTGCAACCCAGTTTCTGAGTGAGACCATCGTCCTCTTGCGCACCCCAGACTAGTAATCTGGAATCAGAGCTGACAATGAGATCTGGGACAATGCTGAATATGGCTCTCCTGTTCTATGCATCCATGTGAGTGAGCCACCATTGTAATTCCTCTTTTGCCTAGTGTCATTGTCGGGGTAGCGTCCCCACCGTCGCAGGGATATCTGCACCCGTTGCCGGCTCCCTACCTTCCTCTGTCGGCATCTTCGCCTCATTCTGATTATTTTGTTACCGACCCGGCTTTCCTTCAACTTCGTACCTGAGTTGCCTGCCCTGACCTCTTCTGGTTTATGACTACGTCTCTGTTCCGCTTGTCCAGATTCCGGGTTCTTCCTCTGCTCACGTCCTGTGGGTCTCCTGTGGCACACCAGTATTATTCCAGCACAGCTGATCCCAAGAACCCTGCCAGACCTCGTTCCAGACTTTGCTTCAGATTCACATTTCAACTAACCTCCAGAGACTGCGTTCTCCGTTTCCTCTTCACCACTCAGATTGGTGACTCAGATCCCCGTCAATGTCTCCATCAAGTTCACATCCTACCACCTTGCCCTGTAACCCATGGTGCCACACAAGTCCCCGGCTGTTGTTATCTTGGGGCTAAACCCTCGGGTATGTGGCAGTCAGGGCGAACACCTCCGTTCAGGTTTCATGTTTCACATAGTGGTAGATCCTTCCATGTAGAGGTGACACCTGTAAATCCATCTGAACTACCTGGTCATATGTCAAACCCTGACTTATACAATATTTGGGGTGTTCAGGGTGTAGCAGCAGCTGCAGAGCAGTGAAGAAATGCTGAAAGGTGTGCCCAAAATGAGTTGCTTATCCTGCTTTCCCACCAGATATGGACTGTTGGGAGGCGTGCTATGTGTTATTCATACATTGGAACCAATCTACAGTGTTTAATCACACGTATGATGGATGTCAAATTAGTAGGCTACCGCCAGTTTTGTTGGTATTACAAGTACCGTATTTGCTTGACCCACCAAACTTTTAATATTCCTTCAGGAAAAAAACTAAAAGCCTGAATATAAGACTACCCTATAGGGAAAAAAAAGTTTAACTTGTATAAATTCACACGTAAATTGCTTTTTAATATTTAATAAAAATGATGATATAAAAAAATGCATTTCTTGTTTTTATTTCCAATGCAGCCTCTCTCCCCCTAAACGTTCTCTATCTCCCCTCCAAACGCTCTCTCTCTCTCCCCCCTTCCCCAAAGCGCTGTCTCTCTCCCCCTCCCCCCAACCTTTACGCTCTCTCCCCCAAACTTTTTTCTATCTCCCCCTCTCCCTCCAAACATTTCTCTCTCCCCCTCTCCCTCCAAACATTTCTCTCTCCCCCCTTCGCTCCAAACATTTCTCCCCCCCGCCTCCAAACATTTCTCTCTCTCCCTCCCCCTCCCCCTTCCCTCCCTCTCCCTCGTCTCTCTCCCCCTCCCCCTTGTCTCTCTCTCCCTCCCCCCTCCCCTTTGTCTCCCTCCCCCCCTCCCCTTGTCTCCCTCCCCCCTCCCCTTGTTTCTATGTCCTCCCCCCTCCCAATCACCTTGTTTCTCCTTTGTGGCTAGTGGGGGCAGCCGGGGGATGTCTGCACTATACGTGCAGACATCCTCCATGCTGCCCAACACTTCAGTCTATTATGACGGACAGCCGGTCCGTCATAATAGACGGAAGTGTCAGGCAGCATGGAGGATCTCTGCACGTATTGTGCAGACATCCCCCGGCTGCCTGAATCCTCCTGGTGGCTAGCGGGGCAGCCGGAGGTTGTCTGCACGATATGCGCAGACATCCTCTGCTGCTGCCCGGCACTTCTGCCGGGACTTTTATGATGAAGCCGGAAGGACGCGGCTTCATCATAGAGGATGTCTGCGTGCATCGTGCAGACATCCTCCGGCTGTTAGCGAGGGGGATCCAGGTCCCCTGCAGCTCTGCAGGGGACCTGGATCCCTGTCTTATAGTCTGACCTCGATTTGAGGTCAGACTATAAGACGACCTCGATTATAAGACGAGTGGTCTTTTTCAGAATTTTTTTTCTGGAAAAAAAAACCTTGTCTTATAATCGAGCAAATACGGTATGGCAGATGCACAATACGTCCGGTAAAAGAACAAATCCGAAAACATCAATTCGATGTAGAAAACAAAAAATCTGTAACTACCATTCATAGACATTATGTAGAATGTTGTAATTCAGATGTTTCATTCCTGAAATATCAGGTAAAAGAAGTCTCATCATACAATAAAGGCTTTTGGATTTCTGTTCACTGGAGATATAGTTTTAGAGGTTGCTTACAGTGGTAAAGTGCTCATTTAAATTCCTGGCACTAACGATCAACTTAATCTACTGTGAATCCAACATCTTTCTCACCTCATGTCCTTCTGGTTCTCTTAGACCACCTGCTTTATTTCTTGCTAAATACTCGCTTTCTTTTCATAGTAATGAATACAGTCACCATTTCACATTTGACTTGTATTATTGCAGCCTAGAGAAATAAAACCACTGTATTTTTTTTTTTTTTACCTAATAACACCAGGTGCACAAATAACAGAATACTTATATTGTTAGAGTTTCACCTTTATCGTCTTGTGTTTCTCAGACCCCATTAGATCTCCGAGAGAGCCATGGGCTTGTCCTCGTGCTGTGTTTCTTTTATTTTTCTAACACCATGTGTTCAAGTGGAATTAAACTTTTGTTAATAGTTTATATATATATATATATATATATATATATAGAAAGATAGATAGATAGATAGATAGATATATAATTATATATATTCCACTTTCTCCATTTGAAACCAGCATGTATCCTTACAGAGTTACATGCAGGGCCGCCACCAAAAATTTCAGGGCCCCTTACTGAACAAATTTTCCCTTACCCCCCCCCCCCCCCAAACAATATCTCCCACTCGCCCCACCTACCCTAACAAGCATGTTATTCCGGTCTAATGTGACATGGAGGGTGGTTGGGAGCAGTTGTTCAATATGCCAGTAATATTTTGCCACTCAATAAGTCAGTATTTTTCCCTCAATATGCCATTCTTTTGCCATTTAATATGCCACTATATTGCCATTCAATATGCCAGTATTTTGCCATTTAATATGCCAGGATTTTGCCCCTCAATATGCCATTATTTTCCCATTTAATATGCCAGGATTTTCCCCCTCAATATGCCATTTAATATGCCAGTATTTTGCCCCTCAATATGACATTATTTTGCCCCTCAATATGCCATTCTTTTGCCAATTAATATGCCAGTATTTTGCCCCTCAATATGCCAGGATATTGCCAATTAATATGCCAGGATTTTGCCAACTAATATGACAGGATTTTGCCAATTAATATGCCAGGATTTTGCCAACTAATATGACAGGATTTTACCAATTATTATGCCAGGATTTTGCCCCTCAATATGCTAGGATTATGCCAATTAATATGCCAGAATTTTGCCCATCAATATGCCAGGATTATGCCATTTAATATGCCAGGATTTTGCCCCTCAGTATGCCAGGATTTTACCAATTAATATGCCAGAATTTTACCAATTAATATGCCAGGATTTTGCCCCTCAATATGCCAGGATAATACCAATTAATATGCCAGGATTATGCCATTTAATATGCCAAAATAATACCAATTAATATGCAAGTATTATGCCATTTAATATGCCAGGATAATTCCAATTAATATGCCAGGATAATGCCAATTAATATTCCAGGATACTGCCATTTGATATGCCAGGATAATGCCCATTAATATGCCATGATTATGCCATTTAATATGCTAGGATAATGCCAATTAATATGCCAGGATTTAGCAATTTAATATGCCAGGATTATGCAATTTAATATGCCAGGATAATGCCAATTAATATGCCAGGATTTAGCCATTTAATATGCCAGGATTTAGCCAATAAATATGCCAGGATAATGACAATTAATATGCCAAGATTATGCCATTTAATATGCCAAGATTATGCCATTTAATATGCCAGGATAATGCCATTTAATATGCCAGGATTATGCCAATTAATATTCCAGGATAATGCCAATATTCCAGGATTATGCCATTTAATATGCCAGGATAATGCCAATTAATATGCCAGGATAATGCCAATTAATATGCCAGGATTATGCCAACTAATATGCCCGGATAATGCCAATATGCCAGGATTTAGCCACTCAATATGCTCGTTATCTACCACCCTCCTCCCCCCTTCCCCATTACTCACCTACTTGCTGCTGTCTCCCGGTACTCTGCAGGTCCATTGCTGTGAGGGAAGCTTTGTGCACTCCCCTCCAGCACACGGCTTCAATAAAGTTTGTTAAAAATAAAACTGTGACCAGAGTAATTCCGGTCGCTTTTTTTTTTTTTTTAACAAACCTTATTGAAGCCGCGCGGCTGAAGGGGAGCGCAGAACACTTCCCTCACAGCGGCGGACTGGCTTAAGAGAGGGGGAATTTATTTTTTTCCTGGCGTGACTCGGGCCCGCCGGGCCTGGGACGCCAGTATCGCCTGTCACCCCCTGATGGCGGGCCTGGTTACATGGATTGTACACTCAGCTCTGTCCCCTCACATGAAGTGGAACTTGTCTAGCTATAGAAGCGTGCTGACCAGGTCACAGTGCCTTTTGCCAATCAGAGAGGCCACTTGCTACTTTTGTGTGACTGAGATCCTGTTGCTGCTTACTTGATATTGCAAAAATATGTCATCATATTTACATATAACAACAAAGGGGACATGATTATAGTTATTCCAGCAGATTAGCCAACAAATCGGCAGCTTTCTGATTGGTAAACCAGCTATTTTACTATAGAATTTCAGCTATTCTATAATATATCCGAAAAAATTTGGAAAACATTTCTAAACTTCAGCCATTTCAATTCTCAAACTATTTTGTAAGGCCTAAAAGTACAGTAAAAATATTTAAATTTTATTATTAGTAGTATGCACAGAAAATGGAGTACATAGCATAGCACACAGTAATACAGGTAGGTAGATAGGTTTTGATTAAGTTCTATCAGGATAATTGGGCTTGTCTCATAAGGGTTTGTAGGTTTATCCACTTGTCTAAATGGTTGTTCCAAAGGGACCAGCCTATGGATGATTTCTGTAGCTTGTTTTCTTGTACAGCTGACATGTATTCATAATCTGCATTTGAGTTAACTGACCAGATAATTTATTTTGTGGATGGAGCTACAGACTGTTTCTACGCTTTGGCAATTGCAGCATGGCAGCCAATCAGGATGTGTTTCACTAGTTGTTTGAAATGTTCTTTTAATGAGTTGGGGATAATGAGGAATAAGGCACATTTGACCATACGGGCTAGAGTTGCGTTAATAAGGTTAAATATTGACTTCCAGAATTTCTGTATTATTGTGCAGGTCCACCATATGTGGGTCATGGATCCCTTATCCTAGCAGTTTCGCCAGCAGAGGTTGAGGCAGGACCTGTACATTTTGGCTAGCCGAGTAGGGACTAGGTACCACTGAAAAAGTATTCTTTTAATGCGTATCTATATGGTTAACGCATTTAGAGGTTCGATTAAGTGCTCTCAGAGAATGAGTCCATTGGGTGCTGGTAAGAGTTCTGCCTAGTTCTTTTTCCCACTGTAAGTGGTAGGGGAGTTTACTCACATTATAGGTTGAGATGGAGATGTTGTCGCAAGTATATATTATTTTCTTGGCTGAGTTGCTGCGGCTTCACTGCCGTGCGTATATTGCTATGACATGTGAGGAATTCCCCCGTCGGGTGGTCATATATATCTTGCAGGCAGGAGAAGGACTTGGCTTGACCATCTGCATAAAGCTGAGAGATTTGAGTGATGCCGTTTTGGATCCAGGGTGTTACAGATTATCAAGTTTCTTTTGATGTTGGGATATTTGTTGGCCCAGATTAACGAGTTCCATGTCTGTTGTACTTGTCAGAGGTAGGTGTGGGGGAGCTCTATCGGTAATGTGCGTAGTAAGTACAGAAATAGTAACTATCATCATTTTTACTGTGTTGATTTTGCCAAGCCAGGAGAGCTCCAGTTTGGGCCATTTAATAAGATTGCCCTTTGTTTTTTTGAGCAGTGGTAGTTAATTCGATTTGTAACAGTCAGTATTTTTCTTAGGGATTTTCGTGCCAAGATGGGTCAGGTCATGTGATCTCCATTTATATTGGTTGATAAGCTGACTAGGATAACCAATCGAGTGAACTTGATTTTTAGAAGTATTTCGTTTGTAGAAAGAGACTTCCGACAATCTTTGCGTTACCTTGTATACCTTAGGGTGAGAGGAGGCAGGTTGTGTTAGCGTAAGCAGGACATCTTCGGCAAACAGGGCTATTTTGTGGTCATAACCATGAGATTGAAAACATTTTATTTCTGGATTATTCCTTATTGCATGTGCTAGGGGCTCTATGGTGAGAATGAAAATCAGCTTGGAGAGAGGGCATCCTTGTCTAGTCCCATTCGTGATCGTAAACAGGTTGGACAGGAAACCAGAGTTTAATATTCTGGTGGATGGGCTGAGAGTTCAATGTTCAAAAAGCTGTGATTAATTTGGAGGAGAATTTAAACTTACATAGGACAAGTTCCATATATTTCCAATGTATTTGATCAAATGCCTTTTTTTGGCATCCAGTGACATCAACAAACATGGATTTTGTTCCGATCTAGACAAGTGAACAATGTATAGCAATTTTCTGGTGTTGAAGGTAGTTTGTCTACCTGGGGGTGAAGCCCACTTGGTCTGGGTGAATAACTGTTTGAAGGGTTTTTG
Organism: Pelodytes ibericus; assembly: GCA_036172795.1. Taxonomy (NCBI): domain Eukaryota; kingdom Metazoa; phylum Chordata; class Amphibia; order Anura; family Pelodytidae; genus Pelodytes; species Pelodytes ibericus. The sequence goes on from CM069861.1 coordinate 88,863,641, forward strand.
AGATCCTATTAGCCAGAATCCTTGCATACAGTTTAGTGTCAGTATTTAGGAGTGAAATAGGTGTTATTGGGTTTACCTGGTTTGGGTAGGGTGACAATTGTTGCAAGCAACATTCCCGGAGGAAGGCTCCCTATAGATTTATAGTGGTTAAAAAGACGGTAAGATATGGGGATAGGGCACATTTAAAGGATTTATAGTATAGATTCGTAAAAGCCTTCGGGGCCAGGAGATTTCCGGGTCTTTAGGGCATCAAAAGCGGTTTCTACTTCCTCTTTTTTCATGGGCTCTATTAAATAGGGGCAAAGCTCATCTGGTAATTGTGGTAGAGCCAGTGGGTCTAAACATGCTTTGATAGAATCTAAGGTAGGTTGAGTGGTTGAGCGATCATCCCTCAAATTATACTGTTTACTGTAATATTGTGAGAATTCATTGCGTATCTCAGCAGGGTTAAGGACCTTTTCATTAGAGTTGTTCAGTAAATAAGCCGTTTTACTTTGAGCTTCCTGAAACCTCAGTTTATAAGCCAGTAGAGTACTAGCCTTATTTCCTTTGCTGTAATTAGGGTTGCCACCTGGCCGGTATTTTACCGGCAGGCAGGTAAAAAATTGGCTTGATGCCAATGTTAAGTCTATGGAGTTAGTAGCTTGGCCGGTATAATTTTGAGGAAAAGGTGGCAACCCTGGCTATAATATGCATAGATAAGAGTAGTGACTGGGCTCAAGAGGCGTTGCAGCCATTTACACGTGCAGGGGTACAGTGCCCTCCTTCATAAGCCCATATTGTGACTCCCGCCTGGTAGGGGCTCATTGAATAAACTGCAAGCAGGAGTTACTTCAGTACACAATAGAAAATTAACAAGGAATCCCCACATCACAGTTCAAGTGCCAAAGGCTTCACTGTGTATCTGTTACCGATACTGTATGCCTCACACAGGGCAAAACTAGCTATAGTATATGTTTGTTTTAGTTTGGTCTGGTTTTTCATGCTGAATTGGCAAATGGGCGATATAGTGGCCGGCCCCTAATTTGCTGCTTGGCAAGAGTCAAAGTGGATGCATGCCATGAAACATTAGGTGTAGGAGCAAGTTAAAAATGTAGGCAAACAGAGATGACTAACTAGTGAGTACCAGCTCTAGAGTATTTGGAGTTCAGACCCCTGTCCTATCTAGTAAAGAACATCAGCATAAGAAAGTGAAACATAAATAGCCACATTGGTGGTAAAACATAAAACCTGCTATAGTCTTCATCGGGAAGGTCCGCTCCCTGCCACAGAGAGATGTACCATGCAAGTGTCCAAACATTGAAGTAACAAAGGGAAAGTTATAAATCGTTATGGAACAGCAAAGGTCACTTGGCAGTTGCGCTCCTACAAACTATAAACGATTTGGGCTTCAGCCTTTTAGGCAGTCCGGCATCTGGAGTTCCACAAGTTCCATTTCTTCAAAAGATTCTTCACCTCTTCTGGGGAGTTAAACACCTTACTAAAGCCATTTCTACTCATGATAAGCTGTAGGGAAACCCCAGGATTATTTCATCTGAGCTTCTCTGAGTGCTAATGTAACGTCCTTGAATTCTCTCCCTTTCAGCATCATCCATTGTGAAAGATCATTATAAAATTGCAGTATGCAACACTTGTCTGGCAGTGAGGATATAAAGTTGTTTTGTTTAGTCACTTCCTGTGCGCCTCGAATTGAATACATTGTGTGAACTCTAAGTGACCTTACTCTTGTACACAGTTAAATCTCTTAATAGTGCACATTGTCTGATGACATCACTATAAAAGACAGGACATTCCATTCATTTGAATGGCAGTATTCTCATTGGTTCCTGCTGCAAAAAAAACAGAAATTAGTTTTACTCAGCTATTGTGGCCAGTCCTGGTTTCTTGCAAACTTCTGTAATTTTACAATTTCATCTAGCTGTAAGTATTTTATATTAAGTAATGCAAAATGTAAAACATGCATTTTAAAGTTCTTTAACCCCTTAACGCATGTGGACGTATATATACGTCCTGAAAAGCATGGTCCTTAAGGACCATGAGGACGTATATATACGTCCTCCGTTTTCATGTTGTGCTGCGCTCATTAGCGCAACACTACATGTCTGTAGCTACTCTCAGAGGCTGCTTCGGATCCGAAGCAGCCTCTGAGAGGGCTTTCAGCCCCCCCTCGACCCCCCCGCGCGCATACGATCACAGCGAATGTGATCGTATGCGCGTTAACACACATAGGCAGTGAAAGATGATCACTGCCTATGTGTGTTAAAGTGTTGCAATGATGCCTCTATCGAGGCATCATGCAACACAATCTGTGCCCTCCTGGGCACCGCGATCACCCGGTGATCGCGGGTGTGTGCTGTATCGGAGGAGCATGCTCCTCCGATACAGCATGCCCAGAGGAGAGCGACGGAAGAGAGAAAAAAAAAATCTCTTCCGTCGCTCTGAAACCGCTACTTGACTGCCCCTACAGGCAGTTAGACGGTATTACAGTTAAAAATAGAAAATTAAATAAATAAATACATTAAATAAATAAATAAATGGAAAAAGCTAACCCTTGATCTACTGAACCTAGATCTAGGGTTAGGGTCACAAATAGGGTAATAATTAGGGTTAAATGGGGGTTCGGATGATTACAAGGGTTAGATTAAGGGGTGGGGGTCAATTTAGGATTAGATTAAATTTAGAGTTGGGGTAAATTTAGGGTTCGGGTTAAAAAAATCACTGTAGAAAAAAATGGTTAGAAAACAAAACAAAAAACTAATATTGTTTATTGCCCTATTACGTGAAATAAAACATAGACAAACAAGGAAACATTGATATTACTAAACTCAGGACAAATAGTAGAAATATATAGACGGGGTCTTTTTTACCATTTGTAATTGTGTAAAAAAAAATTCAGGTCAAAGTTGGAAAAAGTGTTTTTTATGGCATATTTTCATCATATTTTATATTTTTTTAATAGTAAATGATATCATATGATGAAAATAATAGTATCAAATGAAAGCCCTATCTGTCCTTTAAAAAATGATATATAATTTGTGTGGGTGGACTGAACACAAAGAAAGAAATTCACAGTTCAGTAAACGTATGACAAAAATAATGGAATTCTGGTCTTCAAGTCACGTCAAATGCAATATAGCACTCGGTCACTAAGGGGTTAAAAGCACATTAATATTTGGAAGATGCATTTTGGGCACTAGACAGTGAGGTTTTTCTTCTAAGGAGTCGAGTTTGACCTAGAATAAAAAAACAATTGTTTCATTTAGTCTCCCTTAGGTTATAATGGATGGTTAATTGTTCAAAGCTATTTTTGAGACTAAGTAAAATTTGGCACAATGGTATGTAGCAGGTTCACACTCAGAAAATGGTCTGTGCCTGGTCAGGATCTCCTGATCTCCACAGCACACTTAGAGTAATTGTGGATTTATTCCGACGGCAACGTTTCAACCCTTCACAGGTTTTTTTCGAGCTGCAAGTTCGAGTGTAATTTTTGACCAGTAGGAAATAATGTGATTCGCCAGCATTAAAGTAGGCAAGCTAAGAGAAAAGATTATTTTTTTTAAACTCGGCCTCCCAACCCAGTGAAGACAAGGATACCATACGATACTCCCCAACATTTCAGCAGCAAACCTATAAAGAAATAAATAACACTAAAGGGTAATATTGTGAGGAGTATAGGAAGATGAATGCAAATGTGTTTCAAGCTTAGTTGTTCATTGCATATACCGGTACTTGCCAACATTTTTAGATGTTGAACTAAGGAATATGGATCTAAAATACATCACTCCATAAAAGGAATGTTACTTTTATGTTACTTCTTTACTTTGAATGTTATGCAATATGTTACTGCATATGTTAAGTTGTATCTGTATCCCAAGGAACACTGGATTTATTAGTTGTTCAATCCATTCTGCTAACATTTGCTAAGTTGGTTCTTCCGTGACACATTGAGAGAAAGCGCGAGTCCGCAGAATATTCTTATTCTTGGTTTTTTAGCAAGAATAAAAAATATCTAAACCATGCCACTTGTAAGTTCCTGCATCATATTTTCTTTATAATTGTATGTAATCTGTCATCTAAATTGCTGGAAAAACCAATTCTGCAGTATTTTTAGAATAAATAGTTTGTAGACATTAACATAAAAATTTATGAAAGAAAAAAAAAGTGTCTGCAATATTACAATCAGGACACAAGAGGGCACTATTGTCTCAATATGCACTTTGGGTATCGTTAAATTGCAAGTTTCTAGAAATTTTAAAACTTAGGAATGCATAGAGTTTAGTTCCAGTCCTGCACTATATTTTTTATTTATGCAAAATCTAATTACTATTTTTTGGTTTGCTCAACATAGGATACAATCTATTTAATATTCAAGTCTGATCAAGTATAACCATCAACAATGATGTCTGATTAAGTGTGACCATCAACAATTGCATCTTAATCCATAGCAGGTCACTTGCAGATTGTGGACCCTTAGTTAATAATATCCAAGAATGGGAATTTAATAAAAAGTAGTATTCATTCGTTATGAAAAGGTAAAAAAGCACATAAGGAAACAAAGTGTGTAAATCCAAAAAATACATGTATAATTATATGTATGTACATATATCAATACTATATTTGTTGAATACAAAGTAGTGTTGGGCGTACAGCAGGGCACACTGATAGAGTGTCCATGAGCACATACTTCTTCTGTCACTGCCTCACGGTGCTTGCTCATCTGCAGGAGTGATAGTGACAGGGTTCAAATGTAACTGCTGCCACAAGTGTGTGCTTGCATTCTGGAGTGTGTGTAATTTTCAAATTGTGGCAAAATCCTAAAATATATTTGGACAACGGATCATTTTGGATAATGGATTTCTAGATAAGGGATACTCGACCTGTAAGTGAAACAATATCTACTAGCAAAACATCTTAAAATGATACCTTGCTCCTTTAATATTTGGTTCAATTTATTATTGGTCTTTGGACCAGTAATAAATTGGCTTGAGGCCATTGTTGGTAGGTGATAACCAAAAATTGGTTATCATTTGATGTCTAGGTTTGAGACCCTGGTGAATAAAAAACCGTTGTTGAATACTTTTTTTTTTTGCTACAGAATTTGGAAAACAAAAACCTAAATCTAGAAATATCTAGATAAGTAGATATATATATGGTGCCATTTCTATCATGCACCAATACTGCAATATCCGGCTATGTTGTAGTTGATAGAAGGTGACATGTTTACTCATCAGACCAAGATATATTGCATGATATTTTCAATCCACACATGTACTACTTGATTTATGGTTCTGGAGGCTTTTTTTACATTTGGGAAGTCACCTGAAAATTAAAGAACAGGTTTATCAAACCTCAAACATGGGAGCGTAATTAAGAAAAGTTCTGATAACTTACTGCTAGAGTTGAGCGGACACCTGGATGTTCGGGTTCGGCAAGTTCGGCCGAACTTTGAAAAAATGTCCGGGTCCCTGCTCGAACTTGACCCCGAACCCGATTGAAGTCAATGGGGACACAAACTTTTGACCACTAAAATGCCTCTAAAAAAGTCCTGGAAAGGGCTAGAGGGCTGCAAAATGAAGTAAAATGTGGGTAAGAGTGTCCCCATTAATACGAATAGGTCAATTGACCTATTCGTATGAATGGGGACTCTATTTCGGTTTAAAGAAAGCCAATAGCATTACATGTATTCCATAAACCAAAAGTCTATAAACCGAAAAACATTAGGTTTATAGACTTTCGGTTTATGGAATACATGTAATGCTATTGGCTTTCTATAAACCGAATCTCTTTCGGTTTATAGACTTTCGGTTTATGGAATACATGTAATGCTATTGGCTTTCTATAAACCGAATCTCTTTCGGTTTATAGACTTTCGGTTTATGGAATACATGTAATGCTATTGGCTTTCTATAAACCGAATCTCTTTCGGTTTATGGAATACATGTAATGCTATTGGCTTTCTATAAACCGAATCTCTTTCGGTTTATAGACTTTGTCTATATGGACCTATTCGTATGAATGGGGACTCTATTTCGGTTTATAGAAAGCCAATAGCATTACATACAATGTATATGTATGTAATGCTATGGGCTTTCTGATTGGCTGCCCTGCAGCCTTTCAAAACGCGCCATTAATTCGCAGAACCGCAAACTCCAACCCGAACAAGCAGTGAAATGTCTGTTTTCGGGTCCGGGGTCCAAAAACCGTAATGTTCAGTACGAACCCAAACAGTGCGGTTCGGGTTCGCTCAACTCTACTTACTGCAAAACATTGGACTGTGCACCTGATTTGAGCACTTTCCCTGTATGAATTCAGGCGTTGATCAAATTATTTTCAGGAGAGAAATTGCCTGGATGTTTAGGCTGGAATTAATTTAAATATTTCATGTTTTTTTTTAATCTGGTGATTTTCTTTATTTTATCCATTTTAGGGAATTTTGCACCCTTATGACACTCCTGTGGTTTTTTACGCTGTATCCTTATCACCTGAAGCAAATGTCCTAATTATTGAAAACATGGATGTCCTTTTCTTCTCATTTATGATTATTCTTAGTAATAGTTGTTATTCATTCAGTCTTGGATAGTCCCTGTATTTTCATATTTGCACTCTGGGCATCCAGATACATTATTAGGCATGTTTACTTAAAGGGACCGTTAACCTAAACATTGTTTATATTATAATTCTAAATTTTATAATAATATGAAAAATGATATATATATATTGTGTTAACATAATTATAATTAAGTGCATAAATTAGCAGACAAAATGTGTTTTAAAAGTGTCAGTGGTGTCTCCCGTTTATGACAGGAGTGCCTTGATATGCAAATAACATATTTTCCACTAAAAACTTGTCTATTTGGATGTCAAACCTCAGGTGATGTCTTAAACAGGACACCCCACAGATTTTTTTTCTTAATGTACTATATTTGCTTGTAATATTTGTTAACACATTGTATAGATCATCTATGCTGAGATTTTTTTTTTTTTTTTTTTACACTACACTCATGGTATATTCCGTATTTGCTTGAATATAAAGCAAGGTTTTTTTTTCTTTAAAAGCTCTCCCCTTGCATTATATTCAAAGTTTGCCTCATGCAGATCTCAACTACCGGTCGACTAGTGATCCAGATTGCCCTGAAGTGCTGCAGGGGACCTGGATCTTCTTGGAGGGCAGTCGGATGATGTGGGTGCAATGGCAGGTCTGTGGGTGCAGTAGTAGGTCTGTGGGTGGAATAATAAGAGGTGAGCAGAAGAACTGGAATAGTGGAGAACAGAGGAAGGAAATAAAAACATGAATTGCATTGTTTCAATAACCTACTTATTAACTATCCAGAACATTCCATGTGAACGAATGTTTAGTAGCAGAACCTTTTTTCCTAAAGGGTCAATTTATATTTAGGTCTTTTCATTTTTCAATAAATAAGGTTTATGGGGAGGCGTCCTCTTATTTTCAAGTAAATATGTTCAATTTGGTAAACACAAGGGGAGTTACTACAATGCACATTTTAAAACTAGACTACTTAGGTGTATTCCACAATCCACCTCGGTTTATATATTCATGTTTGTGAATGTATACCTTTAGCTGTGTGATTATTTATGCTTTATGCAGGTGTTCTGAAAAACAGGGCCAGTATCCCTTAAAAATATTTCCTAGGCGTAGGCGTACTTTCTCCCCTGGGTGAGGTGATCACTGGCTGGCAATATGGCTGCTTTTGCTTGAGAATTAAATCTCTGTTTTGCAGCCTACCCTGTGTCCTGTTTCGTTTATTATACAATTTTATTTTTTTTCCATCCGGATTGTTCTGCTTGTTTCCTCTTAGTTTCGTTTTCATTGTTTGTGCCTGGCGGTGGCGGAGCAGCGACCGAGTTGCGGAGATCAGCGGGAGAGCGATCATTGTCCATGCCGCACTGCGAGATCTTTACTTTTTTCATCCACTGCAGACCTCTGGCTGCCAAAGAACTATACATTTCATAATTCCCCAAGATCCTTCAAGAATAGCCGAGCATTATGGTATTAGTGCTGCTGAGCTGCAGTTGGACACCTAGGATCTACTGCTTCAGTGCTGGAATTGAATTCATACTCTACATTTCATTTATTAAGTGACTAAACAGAGATGGGTAATGAACTTGTGAATATGAACCAGTACAGACAGACAAACACAATACAGCCCAAAACATGTTTTTTGCATATTTATTTTCCAAAAGTAAATTCTCCAAAAATGTCAAATTTGTAGAAAAAAATCCACAAATGTAATGGAAAAGTAAGTCACAGAAACAGATCTATGCAATAGCCGACTCCTGTGGAAGGTCACAAGTATGTAACGGTTTTATTTAGAGTATAAAGAAGAAGGGAAAAAAAATAAACTCCGAACATGTTAAAGAAGATATTTCCTAATCTTAAAATATATGAAATATAAACTGCATCTTTCCATCTGTGTATGTAGAAAAAGCAATGCTGTGTCAGATAGTAAGAGGGATATTTTCTAAGTGGCAGCAGGTTGGGTAGATTTAAGTTCAGTGAAAACGTTTGTCTTCTTAAAGACACAATAAGTCCTATTTTATATGCTGGAACCACAGCAGTACCTCGGAATCTGCCTCCCTGACCAAATTTTCAGTGCTGTGTGCAAGGTTTCTGACCTCTCTAATGTTTCCTCTTTCAGGAGATCAACAAATTAGCTCTGTGAAGGAGGCAGTGAGAAATGAACATGCTACCTATGCTTTCACTTTAGTGGCAGTGTTCAGCATGCCCCTACTGCAGGCTACACACTTTAAATCGCATATGGTGCAGATGCCAAAGAATCACCAGGGACAGTAAGCAATAACCTCAGAAATGACAGGTAGTACCCTAACTTTAAGTGGTTTGAATGGATATTAATCAAAATCTTTTTTATGCTGCCTTTTAAAATCACTTAGTGCCAACTGTTCCTTTACGATGAGACTTCATCACTGCAAGGGTTTTCACTGGAGGACAATCTCTAAATGTTAACACTGCTTAGCAAATCCCTTTCAAGTGTTGTGTTATATATTATAATTTCCTGTTTCAATAAATGACACCTAAAGACAAAAGAATTGTAATGTTAAACTGAGCTGAACTAACTGATAGAGCAGGATAGGTTAATAAGCAGCATTAATGACACACAGGGGTCTGACTAACCACCATCATTTTAAGCAGTCCCATTACCTCTTCTGCAGTAGTGATATAAAAGTAGGTTTAATGGTTCTGTATGTGGTAAATATAGCTCAGCAGGGGGATCACTCATGTTTGGCCATCGAGGGCTATGTGTAATGTGCAAAGTCCTAAAAGAGGAGCAATCAGCACAAGAACCAGTTTCTATGGATCATTCCACTTTCTAAAACTGACATAACCTTCAAGGTGTCCTCAGCCAAGCTGTTTTTGGGTTGTAATGATACCTACCTGCTTTAATTCACTCTGAATACAACCAATTTCACAGTCCACTATATTTCAGAAGCGGTTGTGTATATTCATGGAATCCACCAGACCATATTGTCACTTTGGTATGTACTTTGGAAGAAAGCTACGTCATCACCTATTGTCCAACATGATAAGAATGGAGCTTTCCATAGAGCTCACACTGCAATGCACCATGTTGTGGCTTATGTGGTGCTTGTGAATACTTGTCATCCCACATGCCGGTAAGGAATTACAAATATTGTCACTTTGTATTGTAGTCCTTCCAGCACAACAGACATTTCTGAGATGAGGAACGTTGAAATACTGCAAGGAGCAGTAAATGCTGGCTATGTTATTAAGAAAGAAAATGGTCCACACCCATAGCTGTAGTCTTTTTTTTGAGGTACATTAGTTACAGAAATGTGTCCCACATGGCAGCTCTATCAGTGTTTCAGGTTTAACGCATCCTGAGGGTGTAGGGAGAGATGATTTCATGTACGCATACCCGTTAACATTCGTGGGAGTCTTAAATACCAAACGTAATTTACTAACAAACATCTTAAACATGTCATCTAACTTGAAACCAGGTTTCACTGAAGACATCCCAACCTCAGCAGTGTAATAAAAGCCCTGTACAGTAGATTACAGCAGAGGGTGAGATATCAATAGTCCTATTAGAGTCTGTCCTGACAGCAGTGTATATATCCAGTGCAAGGGAATTGTAGAGAAGTTACTCCAATCTCCATTCCATGGTCTCACAGGACACATATCTCCCAGAGCTGGGTGAGCTTGCCCTCGGTGACCGGGTGTAGTATTACATGCTGCTGATCGTATTGGTTACCACCTAAAGAAAAAGAAATATACATATTACCATGCTGTATTAGGCTCTGAATGGCTTCTGAAAAGAAATGTAAAGTTCATAATTCAATGGTTCATGCTGATTGTCAGAGGAAATATGCCAAACAATAAAGGTTTTCTCATTTTAATTAACTAATTTTGACTATTTCTGCCTCCAATGAGAAATTGTGAACATTTAAAAGAACAACCAGGAAGGAGGCACAATTTCGCAGTCATGTGACCACACCCCTTGTGGCTCTGACTGCTGCTTCCTTGGATCCAGTCCCGACATGTTGGCATGTATGTAAAATGATCACCATAGATATTAAAAATGAACAAACAGCCAGGAGGAAACTAATAAGTATAATACACAACTTAATACATCCAAATAACAGATTTATTACTTTGTGTATAATGCTTTCCTCCTGGCTGTGTGTTGCTACTTTTTAATATATATGGTGATCATTTACATACATGGCAACAAGTGTGGACTAGATCCTAGGATGCAGTGCAGTCAAAGCCACAAGGTGGTGTGGTTGTGTAACTGCAAAATTGAGCTCCAGTCTCCCTGGTACAAGTACAGAGCATTTTAAACTCACCCCAGTGCAGTTAAATCACACACTATTCTGAATAGTAAAAAATGGTGGCCATGGAATCTACCAATTGTCTTAGGAGAATTGCATGCAAATACACAGATTAAGAGAAACATGTTCTTTAAATCTGGCTGTTTAAATGTAGTGGTGACTCCTGTCTATGACCTCACCTGTGGCTTGATATGCAAACTACATATTTCCAAACTCAACCACAAGGTGATGTCATAGGCAGGACACACCTCCACATTTAAAAACTCATTTTTCTATTATTCTATGTATTTGCATGCAATTCTGCTAGCAAGAGACGATTTCAAACAGCCAGGAGCACAGTAATAATTCGCACGTCTGCAGATCATTTCAGAATTTTCTATTCTCTACATTTACAGTGAAATCAAGGTTTAGGTTGACAAAGTCCCCTTGAAAATTGTGTGACCTTACAGGACTCCGCCCCTTTTGGCCCCAAGCTCACTGTGTCTCGGAACCCGACAAAGTTCTGTGCATAGGTAGCTGGCAGCCCACCAGTGTCCTAAACACAGCACTGTGCTGGAAAATCCATGAATGTTGGCAACTAAGATTTTAGATAGCATTCTGCGCACAGCCTAGTGTACACCAGAATGTAAAGCATAGTCTTCAATGAGGGGATTTCCCCGAAAAAATATGTGTAACATGCACTTGTTCCAGACATTTCTTAACCCATTAAGTATCGGTGAGATGAGCAATGCAATGGCTATGCACAGCCCTGTTACCCTTCAAGGGTTGGTAACTGACAGAAGAACTGAAAATCTAAACCACTGCCAAGAATAGACAGGTCTCTGCAGATCATGGACAGGAAATATGAAACAAGGCCTCAAGCCTAGCTGCTTGTTCACTTTAGTGTACAAAATGTTTTGTATGATTAGTTACTGTGAGGCTGTCATACAAGACAAGATTTAATAACGACATGCCACTGGAAATCTTGGCAAGTAATCTATTATCCACACAGAAAAGCATGAATTGGAATAAGGAATGTTCTCATATCTATGTCATCGGGTTGATGTTGAATTTTTTAAAATTATCGGTTACTCCTACATCTATATCCGACAGCAAGATGTGTTATTTCACTTTGAGGGATCCTGCCTCTTAATGCACCATGGTGAATAAGGAGCTGTTCAATGAATTCTGGAAATGTTGGTATATATATATATATATATATATATATATATATATATATATATATATATATGTGCATACAATTGTAGAGCACATATTTGTTTTGCTGTAATTGCTTTATCAGTGTGCGTTATAGAGGGAAGTATTACAAACAACAAAAATGCCTGCCATTTGAAGTAAAAAGGAATTGGTTTTCATTTTCCATGATATCATTGTGTAACGTTAATATCCTCATTAGCACTAATTTTTATTGTCTCCTGAGCATAATAGGATCTGCCAATATGGCATCAAATAAGCCATGAAGTTATGTTCATATAAGGACATCAAAAACCTACTGTAGGGAGCAGGACTGACCAACATTTTCCTACAGTTGAAAATAAAGTTCATATTAAGCAGACGTTTACAGTCATTTGGATTTACTGAATTGTTTAAGTAGCAATTGTATGTTGTCATAGCTAAAATGAAGGAAGTAAAACTCTGTGACCTCAGCTGGAAACAATGCATCTGCGGGCTGGAAAGTGAACATTAAAAGGAACAATTCAGTATTGCTAACAAAGACAAAGCTTATTAAATCTGTGAAAGTAAATCAGAAGGATTAGTAGCATGTGCATTACTAAATGTGACATGGAGTCTGCAGCATTGGGATGAAGCAAAGTTAATTTTATTTATTCTTAAAAGAGCAGCCACAACCGCATTTTATTTTTTATTTATTCAAATTTGATCCTTTCTCCCATTAAAGCATGAAGTAAGTACCACAAAGCTTCAGTTTGTATGACAGACATCCTAGCCTGTCTGACAGGCTTTGATGAGGGTGACATATATGCCCTTAAGTTTTCAGTGCTAGAATCTGGCACCATGAAAGGGTCTCTGTGTACATGCCATGTGTGTTCACAGAAACTGCACATTTCTGCTCTCCACCTTCTTCACAGAAGGTTTCAAGAAAGAGGAACATGCAATGATGCCACATAAAATTCATTTTTGTGTGAAACACTACACAGATAACAGATAAGCCTGGGGTGGGACATAATGTGCCCTTCTTTGATCAATAAAACACTTTTGTGGGATCCTAGTCTTTAAAACATTATAAGTACAAAGGAGAGTGCGTGCCACATACCATAGTAGAGAAGCAACTTAACACAAAGAATTACAATCAGGTTTAAAAAAAAGACCCACATGCATTCAACATAATATAATAGCAATCATTATATACGTAATTGCAATAACTGTCAGCGGCTGTTTGATCTCTGATACCATGCTATTTTATCTTGCCTTTGTAGAGATTTTTTTTTTATATCATAGGAGACTAAGTAAAGAATTACATTTTAGTTACAATGTACTTGAGAGGCCAAAAAGCATTCAATTTTTACTCTCCCCACAGATCAAAACGTTTGATGGCACTGACAATCCGATCTTAAACATGCAAGAACATGCCAGTGAAATGTGATCGTCTGGAACTGTGCACAAATTAGCCACACTGAAAGGATTTCTGCTCTATTCTTTTGGTTTATCAATATAATATACAATTATAACTAGATGCTTAAGGAATAGTTTTTGCAACACTAACATCACTGCCATTAAAGCGTTAAAGAGTACACACTAGATATACTGACAAAGTATCTTAGGGTGAAGCAGAAAGATGGTACATTATCACAGCATCAATGAGATCACAAGCGCTCTGTACACAAAGTGCTTTTGTTGATGGAGAAACATGTCACTTTAGATTTTCCTACCAGTTTTTGTCACATGTATTTGTAGGCAGGTTTGCTTGATCATTTCTTATTTTTGAGTCACCAAAAAAAGATTTGTAGGCAAGTTCTTATCGCTATTGTCCATTATCCCTTTAATATATAAATTGCTCTATGCTATGTTTTACTTCTAACAAGAAATGATCTTCAAGCAGTATATATATGCATTGCCCCTAGTTAGTAGTTAATGAAAGGATAAAAGTCTTGCTCCGGTCCACCATTCATATCATGTACTTGTTTTAACAGCATTAGTATTTGATGCTGGAGTTTATTTAATGTTCATCAAAATAGAGCTGTAGGAACAGCTATAGCTTTAAAAAGTGATGTGAATAGACCTCATGATTTGTTTATATTATTATTTAATAAATAATTGCTCAGGCTCAGCCAGTGAACAAGCACAACACATGCATGTTCATGATGTAGCAAATACAGTTTAGCTTAACGTTTGGAGGTGTTGTTGGCCTAGTTTAATAATGGGCGAGATAATGAGGAGCTTGTGACCTGAATTCTGTAGAGCATTGTATTCTTCATTTAATGAAGTTTCTCATTTGATACGAGGGAGCGTTACCTTTGATGTCTAACACGAAGTTTGGCTTGGAGCTGCTGTAGATTCTGCCATCAGGACCGACACTCCAGTGCATGCTTGCGCCTGTCTGCTCCAGAGCCAAGCCAAGCTTGCTGCCAGTTGTAACCAGGCTCCCAGATGTTGCAAGACTGCAATCCTCAGCAATCTGTATGTAAATACAGTTTGATCCAGTAAGTCTTTGCATGGTTTACACATTTCAATAAAAGCACAATTGTTTGTTATTAAAACAGAAAAATAGAATACCCCCCCCAAAAATGTATTTTAATCAGGTTGCATATATTAGGATCTTACCATTAAGACCATTTGGTCTTATTGAATGACATTAATTTCCACGATCACAATCTGGCGCTTAAAGACACTACTTACTGCTTTTTCAAGATGTCTGTCACATGTTTGGATGCCCTGGCGAGCCCTAGTTGACCCCCTTAAAAAAAATACAAAAAACCCCAAACACTTGCCGGCAGAGGCACTGGCTTGGCAGATCAAAAGAGTTCCCATGCTGCCTCTCGAGTTCAGGGGTCAGAGCATCGGTGGTCATGTCCTGGGGTGCTGGAGTATGTCCTGGATGTGCTACGTAGTGATGGAGCATGTCCTGGGTTTACAAGGTCATGCTGTGGCAAGGTATGTAGGGGCAATAATGAAACAAGAAGAGGAGTGGCGGAAATGGGGGTCCAGACTATTTGGTCTGTAAGGGGCCCCATAACTTCTGATCGCAGCCCTGTGCCTTCTATTAACCACCCGCAGCCCTACAAGTCCCCACTATTGGGAAATGGCAAATGGGAAGACAAACTGTTCTAGTTTTACTTAGTCCTTTAGTTTATATTTACACACACACACACAAATGCATATACTTACATACGCTGCGATTTGGCAAGGTTATGCTTCACAGCATCCTAATGTTAACAAGCAAGTTACATGCTAGTAATGATGTTTATTTAATAATGTGTTGACCACATAAGGGAGAACCACAGAATAGTACAAAACAGTAGGATGAGAATATACTTTGGGGGACTTGAACTAATGCAGTATTTTCAAAAGAAAACACATAAGGTGAAACAAAATGAGTACTAGGATGCTGATCCCTCAGTTTATATAAGAAAAGCAATGGTGACGTCAGCACTGGTGGGTACATTTATTATACCACACCATACAATAGATACAAGTGACTGAGCCAGATCCTGACACAGCAGGATTGCTATAAGAGATACAACCTCTCCTAGTGCTGGCACTCAAGGAATGGTACCTTTTGACTGCTATATACATGAGTTCATGTAAATCTCACATGACTGTATCTTCACAGATAACAGAAACTATGCATTTTTTTTTTGTTTTGTTTTTTATCCTTGAACTGCTTGTTCACATTACCATTGCATAAAATAGTGGGACATATACCTTATCTGTTAACATGAATAATCCAGATTCAGGCTACCACAATTCACATTACATTGAAGTTAAAAAGAAGCAGTTCCAAATAGCTAATTGTCTGTATGTAGTACATTGTTATAGGATATGTGAAATACATTTTTAAAGTATATGTGAAATGCACTTATTTTTATTCCAAGATTCACACACAGCCACAACATCCAGACCCATTATCCCCCACCAATTGGACTAAGACTGCTCAATTCATTCCCACCTATACCCAGGCTTATTTCCACTATAGGGTTATCACATGATGTGACTTGACCTCTCAAATCAACCACTTGGCAACCTCCCCCTCTCTATACACAACTATTTGCAGTATGTTAGCTGCCTCACTCACTATCCTCACTTGGAGTCTCCGGCCATTTTCATTTTTATGTGGCTGGAGTCTGCAAGCTTACAATACACCCTCCTAGATCAGTAACCTCTGATGTGACTCATTCAGCTGTCACAGTCCCCAATCCATTCCACAATTTATTGGTATCCCCCCTTCTACTCATGCCTCTTCACTCACCTTATGTTTCTCATGTTCCCAATACACGCTAGATTGTAAGCTTATGAGCAGTGTCCTCTAGCTCATGTTTTATTCTGAATCGGTTTGTCTAATTTTGTCTTAAGCGCTGCATATGTGTTGAATAAATGTTACTACCTCGCTAACGTTCAATATGGAGGGCCGGAGAGACAGGCAGCATTGTTGCTACAATAAACAATACAACAACAACAATCTATTACACTTTACTTGCTACTTTTAGGAAATAGGAAGAGTAGAGAAAAAAAACGGATCAGACATAGTGCAGTATTTATGTGTAAAAATAAAAAAACACTATAGGTGAAACTGCCATTTTAAAGCAAGATGTCTTCCAAAGGTAGGCGGAGTAGTGCTGTATATATCTGACATTTACAGATCAGCAGCCCTCAATCTACCGTGCAATGAACTTTATAACACATACTGCTGTATTATTTATACCAGTTAATATTTACTGAAATTACTTATCAGCTTTTTCTTTTTCTCCCCGTTTGGACCAAACGATCTTGAACTTAAGTTAATGATTTAGCTGCTAAGCACAATTCCACCAGAGAATCACTGAAAGGAGTGTTTTACAGCAGATTCCTGGTGGGTATAAATGGCTGATTTTTAAATGTGTTCTAAATACTGCTGCTCCCACTTATTAAAGATTTTAAAGCAGACAATAAATGGAATATAGCAATGGCAACATAGCTATGGTAAGTTACAGCACTACATACAAAATGACATCATCACTTGTGTCAAGATGTGAGGAAATCCAGTTTGTGAGCAATGTTAGCTTTATTTGTAACAATAAACTATGGGGTGCTGAACATGTTGGGCCTGTACATGTGTCCCAGAGAGGCCACAATTCTCACAACTTCTACTCTCCGGTTAATATTTTGAGATCTTCTGGGATCGAGTTAATTAAAATGTAACGAATTAATTTCTAAATGTTTTATTACCCAACAGAAAGCAAGATTTGATTGAGGTAAGACTGTGTTGGTGCTCGGTTAAATAATGGATGATTACATAAAGAGCTTCAGCACATGATAGTTTGAGAGTATTGGAGGTGACTTACTCGACATCGAAACGTTCCTTCTTGATAAACCCAGATCTGATCTTCAGCTGCTGTGTCCTCCATAACTTGTATCCTTAGAAGTTTAATGTCATCAAGACTTCCATTTGTAGACATGAGCATTCCGTTGCCCTTATTCCTGAGTTTGAAGTACAGTCTTTTCTATAAAAATATTGGAAAGATATTTTAACAACGGTGATAAAATGCTGCACAAATTAAACTATACAGCAATATAAAACTAGCAAAAGCCAAAATAAAACGGTTCTCCTAAAATAACAGATATCTGGACTTGAAATCTACCTAAATTATCCAATTCTGTTCTTGATTAGTCAATTTTTGCATGCATAAAGACATTCATTTCTGTTTCTTTACTGAAGTTAAAACCTTAGCAAGCTGACACTTTAAAAAAAAAAAAAAAAAAAAAAGAACAAATAAGTACATTTTTTTTTTTTTTAAAGATTTTCACTGCATGTACTTGTATGCAAAAATAACAATCCTGTACAATCTACTACATTATATTTCACTAACATTTATAAAGTGCGAACAATTACATAGCATTTAGTACACAGCATAAAGGGGAGTTACAAACTAAGTTAGATAGACTGACACATGGAGGCAGAGGGTACTCTGCTCACAACCCAGATTCAAAGCTAGTTTGATACGGGAGTGTCCCTTTCAAACTTGAAATTAATTACATCTCAAACTTTTGACTTGCAGCAAGTCTAGTCAGGCTGCTGGACTCTTGTTTGTTTGTCCCACTTATCTCATAAAAATCTAAGGAGGAGATTTTTCACAGTACTTTTTAAAAAGTCAGTCATATTCAGGAGAGTAAAGGTCAGAGGGCAAAGTCACAACATATTTTGCTGATGTCTCTGGCCAAGTCAAGTTTATTCCTTAGAAATGAGTGTTTGACATTACATGGTTTTATATAAAGGAATTTCAGGTGTTTTTCATTCTTTAGACACACATACCTGTCGAAGAGGTCGCAAAGAGCCTATTCTATCCCATCCATTAAATTGGTTCCATTGTGGGATCTTGCTTGGTAAAATGAAAGCTTGCCGGCCCCTGTAGTTGCTATATTCATAAAGAACCCACCTGAAAAAAGGAGAAAACAAAAAATATATAAAAACTGCAGACAAAGAGGGAGATGGCAGAATAATTTGTTTAGTTTAATTCAATCTGGGTTAAGCAAGTATGCAATGTACACATGTGCACAAATTAATTAGGAGATGTGGCATTTTACTATATTTAATATATATTACCATGATTGTGATATCATAAATTATTATTAAAGACAAAGTACATCATCATCATTTAACTGACTACATGAATATAGAATAGTCCAGTAATCTCCATTATTATTATTATTACTTACACGCCCCCAATGACCTCCAGAGACACCAAATCCGGGGAATATCCCATGGCCTGTATATTAATGGTGTCTGTGGTGAGTTTCACTTTTCTTCCTTTGTAGTTTTCTTTTCCATACAGTACTATACTTGGCTCTGAAAATTCCTGCACAGATTAACAGAAAAATAGCATATATTCATTTCCAGTCAATAGTATTTATTATAGGTTTATAAGCACATGAATATGCTAGGAAAACAATGTCTTACACAGAGATATAAAACACACATATATATTGATTGACATATATCAATAATCCTTAAGCACATTACAAGGCTTTTTTTATATGGCCTCACGCACATCGGCATTTAATATTTCCTGCTACCATCCACAGTTGTCCTACCCACCCTATTATTATAAATATATATAAATTTGAAATGTGTGTTTGTTTAAATAAAATAAGATTTAACTAGCTAGTAAAGGCATCTGTGTGATTAGCTTGCTAGTGCTAACGGCCAATTAATGTTTATTATAGTTACTATTCTGTATTAATAGTCAAGTTATTGTACGGAAAACACCTGACTATGTTTGGATGTTTACAAGTAATGGAGCTTGTTTCTCATAATGCTATACACCCTAATTAAAACAAACGCGTGACTAAAAAAGGTGATCAGTCAGAGCAGTGATGTTCAATATATACCCTAACATGGGAACAAGTGAATATCTTCCAAGTAGAACTTACATAGTTTACAGTTTGCAATGAGCGTATAACTGTATCATGTTGACAACCCATTGAACATAAATTGGGAAAGTGTCCTTCTTCTAATACCCATAGGTTTCCTGAGAAGTCTTGTTTGTCGTGCATAGCCCACCTGGAAAAAAATAGCAACTCCATTGGTAGATGCAACTAATAAATGGATTGTGACAGATCAACAGGTAAACTGCATTAGGAAATATTATAGACAATACTTCCAAAATTACACCTGGATGAGGAATATGGCACATCGTTTGGGCTTTGCTCATGAAAAAGAGAATTGCAATGAATTAAAACGGGAATTTAAAACTTAAAAGTCAACAGTCAGCACAAAATGAAGTTCTGTTTTATTGAAAGACTAGACATTAAGCCCGTTAAATTAATGGGCGCTAGAACATATGTGGACGGGGGACGGGACATAAGGGGGCAACATAGGGGCAAGCACCCTGGTGAGGGGGGGGAGCCTTGAGGGCTGCCTCATCTTGATGGGAGTTGTGATCCTCCTGCTGTATTATTGATGCAGAAGGGGGATCACAACTCCCATCAAGATGAGGCAGCCCTCAAGGCTCCCCCCTCGCCAGGGTGCTTAACTCCTATGTTGCCCCCATATGTCTCCCCCCCCCCCCCCCCCGTGTTACTTACCACCTTAGCATGGTGTGAAGGGTGCGGGAGGTGTTTAGCGTCGCTCCGCTTGCGCAAGCGCAGTCTTTACAAAGTTACAGCTGAGTGATCAGCTGTAACTTTGTGCGCTTGCGCAATGAGTAAATTCTCCTGCGATTGCGCAGGAGAATTTGCTCGAGAAATCTGTCAGCAGGGCCGGCCTTAAGTGTTCCGGCGCCCTGTGCGGGATTCCCTCATGGCGCCCCCCCCCATGTATGTATCTCTCTGCCTTCCCATGTTTGTCCCTTTCCTCTTCATTGCCCTGTCTGTCTCTCTCTAACTCCCCCATATCTGTTCTCTCTCTCCCTCTATTCTGTCTCTCTCCTCCCCCCTGTACTGTCTGTCTCTCTCTCTCCCTCTTCCCCCTGTCTCTCTCTCCCCCCCTGTTCTGTCTCTTCCCCCCTGTTCTGTCTCTCTCTCTCCCCATTCCCCCTGTTCTGTCTTTCTCTCTCTCCCTCCCTCCCCATCTGTCTCTCTCTCCCCCTTCCCTCTGTTCTGTGTCTCTCTCCCCCCCTGTACTGTCTGTCTCTCTCTCTCTCTCCTCCTTCCCCCTGTTCTGTCTCTTTCTCCCTCCCTCTGTTCTTTCTCTCTCTCTCCCCCTTCCAGCTGTTCTGTCTCTCCCCCTCCCGCTGTTCTGTTTCTCTCCCTCCCCCTGTTCTGTCTTTCTCTCCCTCCCTCCCTCTGTCTGTCTCTCTCTCCCCCTTCCCCCTGTTCTGTCTCTCTCTCCCTCCCTCTGTTCTTTCTCTCTACCCCCCTGTTCTGTATCTCTCTCTCCCCCTCCAGCTGTTCTGTCTCTCCCCCCTCCAGCTGTTCTGTCTCTCCCCCCTGCCTGCCCTTCCTCTGTTCTGTCCCCCTCCCTCCCCCCCTGTTCTGTCTCTCTCCCCCCCTGTTCTGTCTCTCTCCCCCCCTGTTCTGTCTCTCTCCCCCCCCTGTTCTGTCTCTCTCTTTCCCCATTCCCCCTGTTCTGTCTTTCTCTCCCTCCCTCCCCGTCTGTCTCTCTCTCCCCCTTCCCCCTGTTCTGTCTCTTTCTCCCTCCCTCTGTTCTTTCTCTCTACCCCCTGTTCTGGATCTCTCTCTCCCCCTTCCAGCTGTTCTGTCTCCCACCCTCCCCCCCGTCTGTCTCTCTCTCCCCCTTCCCCCTGTTCTGTCTCTCTCTCCCCCTCCTGTTCTGTCTGTCTCTCTCTCTTCCCCCTGTTCTGTCTCTCTCTCCCTCCCTCTGTTCTTTCTCTATACCCCCCTGTTCTGTATCTCTCTCTCCCCCCTCCCGCTGTTCTGTCTCTCCCCCCTGCCCTGTCTCTCTCTCCCCCCTGCCCCTGTCTCTCTCTCCCACCCCTCCCCTTCCTTTGCCTTCAAAGGTGGATACAGGGAGGGGGCGGAGCTAACCGGCTGAGTGGTGTAGCCCTGCCCCCACCCTGTGAAGCAGATCAGCGTCTTCTTCACTGGTAGCTCAGGTCAGCAAGAAAAGGTGCTGCTCGGGCTCCCCGTGCTTAATGCAGGCATGGGGAGCCGAGCAGCACTTTCTCATGGTGCCAGTGGTTCCCAGTGAAGCAGACGCTGCTCTGCTTCACAGGGTGGGGGCGGAGCTACACCGCTCAGCCGGTTAGCTCTGCCCCCTCCCGGGATCTAGCAGAGCATGCCAAGCAGAGGGCTGGTGAGGGGGGATCTTTAGATCTCCCCCACCCAGTGCCACTACCGGCTTTTTTTTTCTTTTCTTTGGGCGGGAGGGAGTCTCTGCGTTCCAAGTCCCAACGGCTGTCTGTGGGGCACATGCACAGTAGCGCAATCCCAAATCCCACGGACACAGGGAGTGGACGCAGAGACACTTGAACATTATTATAGAGGATTGTTTCAATTGTATGTATTTTAAATAAAAATACTTTCATGAAAGAATACAAATAAGGTAGCTTATTGAGCCCTCTATGCTCTATCAGGGAGCAGACATTTTTGGGTCAGACATTTCCTTTATCTGATCCAAGATTCTAAACATGTCCGCCCCCTGATCGAGCTATGCAAGTAGAGAGACCTCAATAAGGTAGTTTATTTGTTCTCTTTCATTAAAGCATTTCTACTTATATGCCTACACTTGATGTTATCTTTCAATTAAACAGAAATGATTTTTCCCCACAGTTGTCCTTTAAGCAGAAGAGTTGGAAAAAATTCAACCTCTTTCATGAATAAAGCCTTTACATAACATATACCCCACAGTACAGCTACAAGTTATTTGTACCCATTTCCTCAGATCTTTAACATTACAGAATGGTATTTAATGTGACAACCTTATGGATGCATGGCAGGCTGCTGACCACTTGTAGATGCAAAGCTTTGGAAGTGTGGATAGAAAACACACTATAGGTGTGTGGTGGTGTGATGACTTACTGAGCCTGCCATCAGTGAAATAAAGCTCTCCGACGCTAGCCCTATGGATTCCCAGGTGTAAACAACAGTAGTGTCTAGGCATGCCAGCCACTGAGTGCTTACTTCAGGTGTGAAACTCCATTTCTTCCTGAAAGCTAATCTCTCAGAGACCGCTGATCTTTGATGCTAACAGGTAGACAGACCAACTGCCCCATGAAATGTAATCATTTAGTTAGCATTGATAGGCACACTACAATGCTAACTATCTTGCAAAGAAGTATCTTATTTCACAAATGCACAAAGCGAGGTGTGCATTGGATATTTAGGCACTAAGTTGTCTTTTAAAGTAGGGTTTAATTATCACAAAGGATGCAGGTGAAAATAGTGTAGGATCAGGCTTCTTATACAGGAGACAAGATAATCTTACAGCTCTTCTTGGAGTTCAGCTATGCCTGTTTAGCCGTTTAAGTTTTTATTTGTTTTGATTTTTAATAGAGTTATTTGTTTTGTTGGTATATATAACAATCAGTTTTACATAGTGGGCATTTAGTACACATTGCATGCAAGATTCCCCCCAACAGATAAACCATTAATGAAGTGCTGTATATACTATTCATGATATTCTGCTGTCTTTTCCTGCAGAAAGGGGTTGCAATTGAGAAAGATGTTATACCAAATACACTGCCCTAATTATTCCCCATTATTGTGGGCTGGTTGCAGTATATTTTTGCCAAGTGGAGCCATGGTGATCTATAAGTGTACAAGTGAGTGTAAATAGAGAGCTCAATCATTGCTCATTGTTTATTTACATGAGTTAAAAGATCTGCATCGCTTACCTGCCCGAAATAACTCTGCAAGACATGGTTGTAAACGAATCCTCAATGTCCTTTGTGTCCTCTTCATATATTTGGCTGTTACCTTGAAAATCGGGCTCTGAAAACAATTCAACCTTAAAAAGAGAGACACATAACAGTAATTACTTGTTAATGTTAAATAATATATGCATCCAAAGAAATAATATAACCAGATCACATAATATTTAAAGTTCACTGAAGTAAAAAAAAAAAAGTATTATTAAACAATCTCTCTCTCATGCACCAGACCTTCTCTTCCTGATTGGCTGCTTCGTTTGCATGTTAAGTAACAGTAATGCTTCAACTTTAAAGGACAACTGTGACTTCAAAATGACCTCATTTTTTGTTAACCAAAAGAAGAGGTTGATCATTGGCACACCAGATATATAACATAAAACTCACTGTCAATGGTGAGTAGTGGATGGGCCTGAAGAACATCTACTCTTGAATTGTTTGCAAAAAAAGTCCCCTCCCACTTGTATATGCCTTGGATTAATAGCAAGCTATGGTTGTTTGAAACACAATGCTTCACAAAATGTGTAATTAAACGTTGCCTTTTTTGCAATCAATTCTAGAGTTCCGAGTCCTCTACACACTTGATAACTTTTTGTTAAAGCATGTTGAAGATTACAAATTATATTATGTTTGCATTAACATTTGCAGTTTACTTTATTTCGAATATTTATTTTAAATATTTTAAATCAAATTTACTCACAAATATACATTTTGAACTTCTACTACCTCCCACTCAGCTCTGTAGCATTTGGTGTCTCAAATGATAACACTTTTATTACAT
The DNA here is from genome assembly GCA_036172795.1 of Pelodytes ibericus. Taxonomy (NCBI): domain Eukaryota; kingdom Metazoa; phylum Chordata; class Amphibia; order Anura; family Pelodytidae; genus Pelodytes; species Pelodytes ibericus. The sequence goes on from CM069861.1 coordinate 88,887,731, forward strand.
GCACGTATCAGACAAGAGAATGTAGACAACAGAATCCACAAGGAGTACAGTTGTACATGTGGAATCCTTCACACAGTGGTTGGAGTTAAGGCAAGTTTTAGAGTAAAATGAATGCCGTTTTAAGACACCAAGTGGTTAACTACACCTGTACAACAACTTTTACCTAAATGATTGTACTCTTCTAACTGTGATAATGTAGATTAAGTTATTACTGACCTTTAATAGAGTTCAGAATTTAGGAGAGGAGTGTTACAGTTTTCAGTATAATAATGTTTTTTATAGCAAGTATGTTGAAATATTTTACAAAAGGTTCTTAGAATGACTGAAGTTTTTACATCTAATGTTAACTATTGAATGTTTAATATAGAAGGATAAATGTAAAACTTGGGCAGAGCTGCAGGAGTGCACAGAATATATGGGCGAGTCACTTTATTATTATGGGTTGAACCCTAGTTAAAAGAGACTCTCCTCCCTTTACCGCACATGGATTTTTTTGTAGCGTCTCTGCTGTTCTTTTCTTACCTTAAAACCTCCTCTGGGGTTTTCAACGGCATCCTAAAATATATAAAGGAAACAGAAAAAGTCAGATGGGTCATTCAAATTATAATTCATAATGCCACAGCTTGATTTAAAAACACATAGAACAACAAAATGAGGAAAATGACTTTTTATTTTTAAAATGTTTAGGAACAGTTTCTAATTCTTAATCAAAAAACACCTTTCATCAGCAGTTACTTCTTAATAAATGTCCTGCTCATCTAATGTAGTTAACCATGTCCTGCTTATGATAGTAGAATTTATTTACCGTATTTATCGGCGTATAACACGCACATTTTCTCCCTGAAAATAGGGAGCAAATGATGTGTGCGTGTTATACACCGATTGGTGCCTGAAAAAATAAGTTTTTAAAACAAACTTTATTGTTCCGCGCGGCTGGAGGGGAGCTCACAACGCTTCCCTCACAGCCACGCAGCTTCAGAGCACCGGGGGACAGAGCAGGAACAAGGTAAGTACTGGGGTCTGGGGAAGGGGGGGAGGAGGGTGGCATAACGAGCATACTAAGGGGCAATATCCTAGCATATTACATGGCATATTGGGGTCAATATCCTGGCATATTGGGGGCAATATCCTGGCATATTAGGGGCAATATCCTGGCATATTAAATGGCATATTGGGGGCAATATCCTGGCATATTGGAGGCAATATCCTGGCATATTGGGGGCAATATCCTGGCATATTAAAATGTCATATTGGGGGCAATATCCTGGCATATTAAATGGCATATTGGGGGCAATATCCTGGCATATTAAAATGGCATATTGGGGGCAAAATCCTGGCATATTAAATGGCATATTGGGGGCAATATCCTGGCATATTAAAATGGCATATTGGGCTTCAAAGTGTTTTATTTGAAATTTAATTTTTTTCCCTGAAATTTCCTTCTTAAAATGAGGTGCGTGTTATACGCCGGCGCGTGTTATACGCCGATAAATACGGTACTTAAGAATGAACTGCAAACATCAGGCATGAACAGGTGAGTTGGGAAAATGTTTTCAATTTGTCTATCTTTCCTATGCACCTATTAATGCCCTCTTGCAGTTTACTGATCAGTTGTTTCACAGTTCGGGTTTTAGGCACTACAGCCCACTATTTCCTATATTTCGTTTTTTTTTATTTTTATTTTATGTTATTATTTCAATAAATAGAGAACGGTAAATAAATAGAGAAGAGGCAATGAGCATTTCAAAACGCTCACTTGCACAAATAATGTTCCATTCGGAAGTGCCAAATGTTAGATAAAACAGGCCTAAAGAAAAAAAGGAATGATGCTAATTTCAAACCAAAAATATACTTGCACAGTGAGCCACAGGTTACTATGCGAAACATTGTTTAAAAACTAATTAAGAAAAGACCTCAAGAAATAACAGCAGTTTGAGATGACTCATTCTATGATTACTGTTCTGCGTAGATGTCCTCCATTTTATCCTTTACTGTAGTACTGTACTCTGAACCCTCTTTTTCCCCAAGTGCCCAAACCGGTTCTCCTTATTAATCATAATATATCCTGAATCGAAATGCCTGCTTATTTACACTTTGATTTCTATTCAAAATATACGAGAATTAAGGCCTCACCAGTAGTATGGGTTGAACAGACGATATCTTAGAGCTCTTGGCTCCCCAGTCACTAAAGTTGCGGTACATTCCCTTCTCCAATATATATTGCTCCCCCGTAAAGTCAGGGGTTTCATAGGCCACCCACCTGTAAAAGCAAGAGTATGTGAACATAAACATATATCCATGACTACAGCATTTTTCGTGTTAAGTATCTGGAGTACTCATAGAGGTATATTCCCTAAACTGTGAACTGTGGTAAATTGGCAAATTTGGAAAAAATCAGGCCAAAATTACTGAGTAAGCAACTTGGAGAATTTTTCCAATTCAGCTATTCTGCCCTTATTTTTGCAATTACCTTATGCAGTTCAAAGTCCACCGTTAAGTGTATTCCCTTACCCAGGTCATAATCTAATCATTTATTTACAGGGCACTAACATATTTGTCCTTTAAATATAGCAAGTAGTATTACAAATAACATTTATATTTCTGGGCGTCAAACTTGATTTATTTAAAGAAAAAAAAAAAAGTTTAACTTGCAGCTACTGACACACATTAGGTTCAATAAAGCTTCCTTGAATAGTGCTGTTAAGGATGCTCCAGGGGCTATGAGTGATATTCTGACATCACTGGGGTGGGGACGATGTGACGGTGAGCACTAGTCAGGATACATCTGAATGCATGCCAGTGGTATTAGACCATGATGCAATGCATCACTATTCACTTACTAGAAAACTGTGCTTTCAATTTAAATTAAAAAAAAGAAATGCATTTATACATTTAAGTATTATTTTATTTATAGTGACTGTTTTATTTCGGTTACAAATGTCGATAATAAAAATTGACTCATCGGCATCTAGCTGCTGCTGAACTACAAATCCCAAAATCTACAACATGTGTTTAAAATTGCATAGAGTCATGGTGGTGTAGCTCAGAAACAGGGCCACAGTTGGACACCTTGGCCATAAGGTATGATTAGAATTTAAAATGTTTGCAATTTTATGAGGTAACTCTCCAAGATACTATTTATATGCTAGATTGGTGCAGGTTACACTCAATAAAAAATAAATAAATAACTTACTCAAGTCATATTAACATTAAACACTTATAAATCCTTAACCTACACAGCAAATATTTCTAGATGTGTAATTCTTATACTTCTTACAATATTTCTACTTGTTCAGAAAGGGTACAAGTTACTTTATTTTTGGGTGAACCTTTAAATTTAATTCTATATTACCTATATATATTATTCAGCAACAGAATCTCTGAAAAGCCAACAGGACATGTGTTACTTTAAATCACTTGGGAATCCAACATGTCCTCAAGTTAGAAGCCCCAAGGTGCCTATAAACAATCAGGCGGTATAGTCAACAAGGCCTTGTCCACAAGTGAACCTCATTCACAATTTCCAATTTAAATTATTTAATATGATTTGAACATATTCAAACTACCATCCATTGCAAACCTGTTGGGCAGGTAAGATTTATTTGTCCTGGTAATTGCCCTCTTTCCAGTCTTGCCACACCCGGATTTCTGACTTGCAGTATGGGAAGACTACTAGATTTCAATCCCTTAGCCATACACACAAGAGAGTTATGAGAAGCCCAGCAAATCCATCATTACACCTACACTGTAATCTGGGAATCATAGTTTTCTTTTGTCCTTTAACTGGTGGGAGTTGTACAGATACAGTATCACATTATGTGTGTTTCTTCTGTCTCTATTGCCTGTTTCAGTACGGACAAAACATCCAGCAGTCAAATAGACGGCGAACAGTAGTGTGATATTTTGGATTCCTCTATTTTCTGGCAAAGTTTATTGCTGCGTGTATATTTTTTAAGCCAGCAACTCATTGTATTTTGTAAGTCTAAATTAACATCAATTCAGCCTCTCAATATGCAAAACACTGCTTTTGAACATACTATCAAGAATAATATAGGGGTCTTTGTTTCATGCTAGAATTTAGTACTGTGGGGCTGCTCAGATGGACACCACTGGGGTTCATGGAATCAACTTGTGTATCAATTTTAAATACATCTAATGCATCTCTTTTTGTATGTAAACTATTTATAGTACAAGACACTGTTACTTAAGACAATCTGTAATCTTTTTGAAAATTCTTTAAGTACCAATAGGGAGAGGATGCACAGATTTTTATTGCAGGAGGTAAAGCAATACTTATTTGTGTTTATCAGCAAAAGTGTCAAAGAATTTTAAAATGACCGTTGTAAAATAAGTTTCTTAATGAGAACTTTAACAATATAGTGGCCAGAGAAGAAGCTTTCGAAATAACAGGTGGTATTGTGAAATCAGCACATTGGGTTTCCAGTAGGCGCAAAAAGCTATATCTCTCCAAACATCAGGCAGTATCATGGAGTATTTTATGAAAAGGCAAAACTCTACTTAGAAATTAAATCACTTACACTCCACTTAGCACATTAATGGACTGTGTCCTCACTCCAAAACCGGTCTCCTCCATGTTTGAAATGATTCCCAAAACATTGATATTTGGTCCTTTCTCATCAAAGTCCTTTTCACTGTACATTGTGATGTGTGGTGTTGAGAAATCCTATATGTTAGAAACATAATAGCAAATGTTTGAACCCCTTAAGGTTATTAAAAGGAAACGTTTATATTTGAAAACTGAATGCCCAGTGCCAAGGAAGTTGTCACTTCCTGTCCTACTGCATAACCATATTCTGACACATAAATACGTATGATTCATTCAAAATAACTGCATAACCATATTCTGACATATATTCAAATATAAATATGCACATTTCAATTTACGTGAGGTAAATGCATCTAAAGAGAATGCGTCTTGGAAATACACATATTTATTTTTTAATGATACGTATTTATGTGTCAGAATACCTTCCAACTATTATTCAATTATGAGTAGCAATGTAAGCTTTAAATAGACAATCATATTTACTAGGATGAAAGTAATTAACTGGATGATGAGGTATCACATTTAGTTAACAAACTTTAGGATAAACAGAGAAATAAATAACTTTAGGATAAACAGGATAAAACTAAAAAAAAGAAACTTTTCTTTTAGTGATTTTAACAGGAGAAGTCAGAAAATGGAAACATAGGCATAAAAATAATAACTTTTTATTTATTTATTGTTTTCAACCTCTTGATAAGATACACAAAGAGCAAATTAGAAAAGAAAATAATATCTGAAATGGCCCCTACAACAAAACGTTACATGTTGTGATAACAATAAAAAGAAAAGTGAAAAAAAAAAAGACAGATTTTTGGAAAGATTGATAGAAGGATGTAGATCTTGAATATATGTGAAGAATACTTTATAGGGCAGTGATTAGACCTGAATGGGAATGTAGGTCTTTAGCATCTCCCTTTTAACATAGAATTATGCAGTGTATTCTTATAATTAGTGATGCAAGCTTACCGATAAAATTGGCCGTAATGATTGTAGCATTTCATTATAGCCACTCCATTGTGGCCACTCTTCGTAGTCACCTTCCTCTAACAAGTATTGATGGCCTTCAAAACCTGGTTTCTCATACCCAACCCATCTGTAAACACAAGACAAGCATCATCTTGAGGTAACTCAAGAGTATGTTTATTTTAAGGGACGTTTTTGGGCTCCTTAATTTTTAACAAAGGTTTAATAAAAATGACTCTATTATTTCTTTGTTGATTTTTGACAGAATGAGCGTATTGAAAACTTACACTGAGATACTTTAACACATTGTGTTGATCGGTCTCAATTCAAGTAAGCCCCACTAGAATGTGGGAATCACATCATGACCTAAGCAAAATTGTGATGTGATTCTAGTAAACAAGATGTTGTACAAAGAATTTGACTATTTCTCCTTTATTCTCTCACAAACAGAATAGACAAGTCCTAGTTAACCTTATTGCTGCATAGGAACATATGTCTTCATGCAAGAGTGCATTATACATATATTACATGAAAATGCTGATAGCAAATTGTATTATTAAACCCAACTGCATGGCAATTAAAATCTAGTTGTTATACAAAGTGTAATACATTCTTCACTGTGTGTAGTATTGAGCGTTAAAGCAGTGAAGACTTTTTTCATCGACACTCCTCGTTAATTGGTTTAGAGCTGGGGTGCTCTGAGGCAATATAACCTTTTTATATGTTATGAGTTGCATGAAACACCCTCATCATTGCCTGGTTTGCATGTTGATCTACTCACAGGCCACCGAGTACCCTCATGGAACCAACAGTAGTAAAAGGCAACGCTGCTTCCTCTCCAACAGTCGCTTTGTTTCCTAGCTCTTCCAACTTCAGTATTTCTTTCTCTAACTCCAACTGCTGCCCTTCAAACATGGGTTTCTCATATATAATGATCTGAAATTCACAAGCAAAAAAAATATGATGATTTACACACTGCAAGATGAAGACAAACGCTAAATAAAAGAGCAGATCATCTACAACTAGGCAACCTGTGGAACTCTCTCTAGAGTGAAGGCCAACTTATTTACAGAGAGGCGAAACAAGTTAATTCTGTTAAGAGACACAATTATACCTTGTGTATATGGAAGAAAACAAATATATCCTAGAGACATTTAAAAATATGAATATCTATATACACACACACACATTTTGCAAATGGAACAGAATGCCAATCAGTAACTTCACACACACAGCATCCGCTCAATTGTTTTGTGTACCCTACACTATACTATTCCGCTAATAAACTGCTAATGTGAACACCATACTTGACTGCTCCTCACATTCCCTAGCTACAAAATATTCTGTAGAAGAAGTCCTGTCTTTGCTCAAGAAAAATGATAGGATGTTCTGTGTGTTGAAACACTTCACAAATTTTACATCAATAAATCCCTGATTAGCCCCGATATTTGCTTTCCTCCCCCATTTATCAACCCACAGTATGAAAGATGAGGTCATGTTACTAAACGAAGCAATAGATGGGTTTTTACCTTTGGATCATAAGGGATTTCAACTTTGCGACTTCCCTATGGAGAGAGAAAAGGCGGATTTATTTAGTTTACTTTTCATCAGGTGCAAGGTTAACACTTTTTCCTTCTGTTTTTGTATACAATATGATCAGCTATAGCGACGTTACATATGAGTCAGTCACCCTTGCCAGCTTAAATTAGAACTTGACAAATATTGACAGGCCAATTAAGAAGCCAGGAAAATGGTACTGCAATAGAATTTCATGTTAAATAATCAAAAATGTTAGGAGCCAACAGTGGGGATTCTAGAAGTCATTAGTGAAGCCATAGCATAAATAATCTGAATTTAGTACTCCTATACAAAAGATTAATCCATAAATATAGTTCAGAGCAAGCATCCTTCAAAAAAAGATTTTCCTGAGGAGTCTGTTGGTGTGCTGACGTATGGTGCTGGGAGGAGGTGTTGGTCTCTTCTACAGCAATATCTTGTATGTGTTGTGACTGACAGGTCCACACACCAATGACAGAGGACCAACATGCTTATCTCTCTGTGCTGCCAAGGAGTTGAGCATTGTGACATGTCAGGGTACATTTTATGAACAAATATGCACAGCCTGGCTAACAAGAGCTCAGGGGGCATCATTTGCTACACATAGCTAAGTGATACATAAAGACTGTGGGCAACATTGTATTGGTGCATACTAGCAGGCTTGTTTTAGAAAAGAAATGGCAAATACTCCCAACTTTAGATCAACCTTAGCTCTTGTTAGCCAGCCTCTGCGTATTTTTTCTGAATCTGTTATTAACAAATTGGTCTGAGTGATTTTAAACAATAAAGCTTTTCTATAAAAATTGCTGGAGGTATCAGTTTTTAGTGGATACATTTTAAGCCTTTCTGAAATTATCCTTGTTAACTTTCTTGACCACTAACTAGGAACACAACAGATATACATTACAAAACACCAAGGAATTATTTTTTGAGCAAAGGAAAAGATTTATTGGATTTGTGAATAAAATGGAGTTGTGGAGCAATATTTGTTAAAGTCGCACCAGTCACAGGGGAAGGATTTGGCATTATTTTCAAGCTCATTTGGTATGGTAGGTGCCCCCTACCTAAAAAGACCATTAAAACAAATGGGATGTTTATCAACTCACATATTCTTAAAATAGGCCCTGTCTGTGGACAAACACTACTGGTCACAGCTTATGTACTTGGGCTATTACTTGCAATGTATAAAATTCTGTTACCATTTTTAAGGGCCTTATTGATCCAATGTATGCTTCATGGGTATCCCAAAATGAAAGGTTAGGATATTCTCCTGGCTCGATGATGAAAGGTATTCCTTGGAACCCAGGTTCTTCATAAACAAGCCAGCTGAAAAAGATGAAGAATGGATTGACTAGAAATAAAGCATTTATTTGAAAATAGACTGTACTCCCTTCTGTGAGGCTACAAACCAATATCAGTAGCATGGGACACGTACCTTTGTGCCCCTACTTCAAGCACGTGATTCTATCTTTTACATAGAAGAAAATCACCTGCATATTGCCTAACAATAATATATCAGGTCAAATTGATTTCTGACACACCTCATCCTCTTCATGATGGTACCTGTCATCTCTGAAAAATGCCTGTTTGATCACCTATATCATTAATAAGCATAAAATTAGCACTGACACATGCTTTGTCAGTGTGTCCATACCCTGTCCCTCGTGGCAATTTTAAATGCTTAACATTATTTACTGTAACATTATTTACTTCCGCATACAGAGTTGACTAAATCAGATTTTATTGCTTTAATGACATTGTTAATTTTATCAATCACTTGGATTGGTTCCCTCTCAGCTTTACTATTTGCCTCTTAAGCTGAAAATGTTTTGTGGAGGCCCCACTCCTGCGACAGCTCCTGAGGCAAAAAATACCTGACATTTTCATACATGCCATCTTTCCCAAAGCAACATACAATCCTAGCGATAGCATGCAATGGGTTTGATGAAAGAAACCGGTGAGAAAAGGTGAACTAAACAAAAAGTTATCATCAGGTTCTCTACAAAGACATCAGGGCAATGGTTTATAGGTGCTTGATTTAAAACAAAATAATACAGAGTCCCATTAATTTCACTAGAACTGTGAAGCCTGTAGGCCAAAGTCGGACAAAAATAGGTAATTCCACAAATATCTATAGTAACTAAATCTCCTCTTCAACATTCCTGGTTGCTAAAACACTGCACTGAAATCATTTGGTTATTTCAAACCCCAACACCCACAAAAATTAAAAAAATGGAAACAAAATATTAAATTGTCTCCTTAAAAATGTGATAAAAAAATCCTCTCAGTAAATCCAAATAAAAAAAAGTGGAATAACTTGTGTAGAGACATAGCTACTTCTGTTGTTGGGTTTCATGGTCTTGTCATTCAACATAATGGCGCTATAACAATTAAACCATCCTTATTCTGCTTACACAGGGAATAGATAGCCTGGAGCATTTAAGGAACTAGTTCTCAAAAAGAAAGGCGCAGAGGTCATATGGCACAGTTAGTGAACGGGAAGGCAACTGCAGAGATGGAAATGCTGAAAATATACAGTAATGTATAACGGATTGTAACTCTTACTGTGAAGAGTTTGGTAAACTATACAACTAATATTGGAAACATATTTGAATTGTTTCAGTTATTAAGATTGTGTTGCCCAGGCATAAAATATATCTAAAGTGTACACTGTTCATCCATTTTTGTGTACAGCTCTAATGTAAACTTCACTATTTAGTATAATTATGGCAGGATGCAGTAATTCTAGATAAGAACTGAAGTAAGCCTAGAATTGTTCAAATATAGTCAAATTGAACATAAGAGCAGGTGCACAGCATTATAATAAGATAACCAGTACAAATATGATGAAGGAAGCTAAGCAAAACAGCAACAGTGACATGCTAAAAACAAGCCTTAGTACTTGCAAATGCAATACACTGTACTTGGAACATTAAATTGGCTCTGACCCGATACACAGAATATTTAAAGGAGTAAAGGTAATATGGTTATGTTTCTAAAATATAGACTTGAAAAAAGCTCAGTGCTGGGCTGAAACGTTGTTATTTTTTGGTGGATTAAACTCCCTTAAACGGTGTGCTGAGTCTCCTATCTTTGCTTTTTGCTTTATGGGCGTGAATGATGCTCCCTCGTGGCACCCGATACTTGTAAGTGTGCAGAGCCATTCATACTTTTCTTTAAAATAAAGAGGTCCATTTAGGATGAGTAAAATGTTGTTTTGTTTTCTAACTTTTCTATCACTTAAGATTGATAATTTATTAAAATAATTTATTAAACTTTTACTTCAGGAAATTCTAACAGTAGGGATTTTTTTAAAACAAATCTGACACCTGAGCTTTCAGTAAACTCTGAATGTATCAAAATTCTCAACTTTAGTGTCTCAGATCATAACTGGCACTTTATATGGCACACTGTATTGACCTTTGAGGTGCAAAAGTATGCCTGTGAACTGAAGGTGTAAATATTGCAATATTGGTCATCAGGAAATTATCTGAGCAAGCAATACTTTGTTTTAATGGGACTTGTGACAGCTTGTATGCACTGACACAATGTTGCCCACAATCTTTATGTATCACTTAACTTTTTGTAGTGAATGATGTTTCCTGTGCCTAATTAAAACAGAACATACTACAAACAAACAAAGTAACTATTCCACAAGTGTTAGGGGATGCTAAAAAAAAAAAAAAAAAAAGGCCTTTCACCATTATAGATCAGACACTGCGATTGTGCCTTTCTTGTGTGGGAATTTTTACAAATAACTCCCCAACTAAACCATTTCCAAATTCCATATAAAGAACTTTTCTTTACTCATAAAGACGTCCATTGTTCACTACAAATAGTTTTTTTTCCGCCTCTCCCTTTTTTGGGTAATTTTTTGTGTGTAATACAAATGAAGATTGTCATAAATCCCCATAATGCCAAAGGCAGAGCAATGTGATGTTTAGTCATCTACAGGGGGATGCAGAAATGTATATAAACCGCACAGAGAGAGAAGTACAAAGAGCATTTTGATTTTTGATGATATTACATGGTAATTATGGTTTGTTTTACAGAACAACTTAAAAGGATATTTCTCTCCAAAATTGCTCAGATAAAAAAAGATGCTTTTATTGACTTGCTTTTAAAAAGAGGCTGAAACATGCAGTGTTTATTTATATCCATCCTTACCCAAGCTGCTTAATTATTTTTGTAAACACTATTGAACTTAAGGTGCCATAAGCGTGCTGTATCAAACATTTCAGTATGTTGCTGTCTACACATTTACTTTCAGAGCTAGCATCTGTACAGCTATTCATTCAAAGCCAGTTTAGTTGGAAGTAGTTATAACATCCATTAACAGACTCCCATATGTAATCAACTGAACCATTAGGCAGGTAACAGGTTTCACTGGTGGCTGCAGTGGGGCTCCATGATCTCAATATGTATTAGAAAACCTGCTAGTATGATCAATGCATACTGTCTGCTCTCAACACGTCACAAACATTTCCTGTTACCTCTTTACCTTAAAATGTAAAGAAGTTTAATAATAAGTGTCTACATGAAAACCGGTTTCAGGAAATATGAGCAAGACTTGGGCAAGTCCTGGGCCTCAGTATCGCTTTATTTCCCAGGCCTGTGTACACCATGATAATAAATAAACAAATAAATTAACGAGATCAGATGTAGAAGACAAGCCGTACTGTGCAATCATACTTACACTCCCCAGTGCACTTTAATGGAACAAGTCTTTTGCAGCCTCCCATAAACTTGCAACTCTTCGGTGTCATCAAGATATGATGTCATAATTCCTAAACCATCTGGTTCAGTAAATAGATCGATCTGGCAAACACGATAATCCTATAAAACAAGTTGATTAACAAATAAGTGTTAGATGGTGGTGCGAATATTTCAGATATTTTGTTGTTCTTTTTTGTAATCAGCTAGCAATGCACAGTGGAATGCTTAACATGCCAAGCCTTTGTACACCTGCAAGCATTTCTTCTTAACCCCTTCATGACCAGACTGTTTTTGGAATGTTGTGCGTTCGTGACCGAGGCTGTTTTAACACTTCTGAGGTGTTTGTGTTTAGCTTTAATTTTCTTCTTTGTCAGTTGCTGTACCCACACAAATTTTATGTTAGGTTTTTTTCAGGACAAGACGGGCTTTATTTTGATGCCATTATTTTTGTTCATATCATTTATTGTATTATGAAAAAAATAGTAAAATATGGTGAAAATTAAAAAAACAAAAAAAACCTTCTATTAGTAAAATATTTTAATAAGCTCCAAAAGCTAATGAAAAAACCAGCTAAATAGACACTAATATTGGTATTGAGTTTAGAAATACGCAATGTTTATTTGTTTGTTTGCTTTTTTGCATGTTATAGGTTAATACATACAAGTAGCACATAGCTGTTTCAAAACCATTTATTTTTTAAATTAGTGTTAGTGAAATGGTAACACCACTATCTGTCATGAACCCTGAATAACCCCCCACGTGTACACATTTTTTTAACATAGACATCCCAGGGTATTTAACTTGGGGTATTTTGACTTTTGACAAGTTTTGCCGTAGTCATTTTGTGTGTGTTTTATTTCCACACACTTTGAACTTTAGGTATGAATTTAAAGGGGTTGTTCTAATTTATTGCCAAGCAACACCTCAATATATGTTCATCAACTTCCACTGATTATAGCGGTACCCCACATGTATAGGTTTGCTAGGTTTATGTGGTAATTACAGGGTCAAATTTAGGATAAGGTCATTGCAGATTTATAATGTGTAATTTTTATGTAATGCTTGTGGACTACATTTCCTATCATGCTCAGACAGCCAAAAGCTACCTTAGCATCATAGGAAATGTAGTCTAAAGTAGGAAGCACAGATTGTTGCTATCCTTGCTACCCTGCGGCTGCATGGATCACATATGCAGCTGCTGGGGGCACCTATCTACTGCTAGAGGCCAATGCAAAGCACTGGGCGTGGGGCAGTCTTTAAAAAAATATATATATATCCCTAGAGGACTACAGACAGACATTACATGTCACTGGTACTCTACGGAATAACTTCTTAATTTTATATAATTTATTATTATAATTTATTTATTTAATATTATTTTATTTTTTACATTTTAATAAATTTTGATTTAACTCTAACTTTAACCCTAGGGTTAGTACAAACCCCAATTCTAACTCTAGGATTTGGGTTTTGATGAACTCTAACCCAAGGGTTAGGATTAGCACAATAAAAAAAACTGTTTTTTTTTTATTAAAAAAATCCTAGGGGGATTCTCTCTCTAAAGCACTTCAAATTAAGTCTGAAGCTACTTCTCCCCTTTTCATTACATGGGCTGAAAGATCTTTTAAAAGCTCCTCTGCTTCCCAAATAAATATGGTACTTTCTTTTTTAGTTATTGTTCGGATTTAATCACACAAATACCTTATTCAAGTGTGCTCATGTATATACATCTCCATCTATGTATGTATGTATATATGTATGTATGTATGCATTATACATTTATATTTTCTGTTGCTACATTTTTGAATCTGGGGTAATTTTAAAACTACTATAACAGAAGGTTCCCTATGCATATACTGTAAAACCAGCCTCCCCATAAAGGGAGGGAGGGAAAGGAAACCAGAATGCAATCCTCATACCAGGCACGGTTCCGGTGAGTCACACACAGGATGCCAATATGTTAGTCACTAGACCAAATGCAGAAGTTTTTTTTGTAATAATGTAAGTGATTAGTAAGAACACCGGTGTGCCTTTTTATCCCAAATCAGAATACACTACAGTACAATAGAAGCCTATGTGTCACTCATTTCAGTAAGTGATTCGGAACCAGTGTTTGCGTTTATTTTATATAGACCATCGTGGAATATTCCAATTTAATCATGGCAGAGAGGAGATCTGCTTTGTAAAGAATATGTCCTAATTACCTTAACTACATGTCTTAAAGATCCAATGACAGTTGGTGAAGGGGTATTTTCTGCCAGCGAATCTTCTCCCCAAGGGTTTGTGAGAACCAGCTCGCCTTCCTCCAAAGCAATGGATTTCCCTTGGAAATTAGGCAACTCATGAAGTATCCAACTAAAAGAAAAGTGACAATTAATATTGTTAAGTACAGGATGTGCTAACTTAATTTATATAAAGAGTGCTTGAAATCATAAAGGATTCTGGGTGCATTGTATGCTGGAAAACCATGCAGTGAACAAATAATTTTATGCAAAACATTATGAAGAAAATCTTTACATTTTAGTTTTAAACTTACAAATGCTAAACTTTAGAAGAAAAAAAAAAAGATAGCGCTAATGTTTTATAAAAAAACCCCAACTATTTAATAATGAGGACTGACATTTTATACAGATAATGGGCATTATTTCTCACCATCCTCTTATAGTTTTGATACAGATGGTAGGTGAGAGCTCCCACGAGGTGCAGTCTGCCAAGTCTGTGAACACTTCAATCGCTGTACCATCACCTTCACCTTCAGTGAGAATCACCAACTGCAATAGTCACATTATGTTGTGTCAATCTTACTGTGATTTATCCAAAACACTGGGGCTATGTATGAATGTGAACTCTGAGTGAAAAAAGTGGAGTCATCACCATGGCAACCAACAGAATAGGCCTGCTGATTTAAACATTGCTAGCACTTGCTCTGTATACATAACCACACGGATATAAACTATAATACAAGGTACCATTACCTTTCCAGGCCTGGGGTTAATTTTCTCCACACCTTGTCCAGGAAGCCCCTGTGAACACATTACAATAGAATAAAACAATTTTATAAAATGTTATATTTCCAAACAGATATTTTTCAGCATATATTTCATGAAGTATAGATCTCCCTGGTAGTGTGTGGATGGCTAGACCACAACACAGACTACATGGGCATCGGTCGTCACAGTTTCTGTGTTTCTGGGGGCTAAGAAGATCCTATTAATTCTGAAATATACTTGTGATTAAATTAAATATGTATAATACATTAGTTTATTCATAATTATAAAAAATAGGTCACTTTCAAGTCTCAGTGGTCCTAGAAAAGGTTTTTTTTTTGTTTTTTTTTAAATAGTATTCATTTAAAAACTCCCTGGAAATATCCTATCAAGACCAATACCTATCCTACACCATTGAATGGCATGTACTAAAATCAAGATCTACATTCCAATAACTGACAAAAGGTATGTAGTATATTAGTATGCTGAATACTATCTATTAAAAGCTACATTTGTACCAAATAAAGGCATCCAATGCAGTCATTCCAAGCACTGTCTATGTAGTCATGGAACTTATGCAGTTTTGCCATTGGTCCTGCAGCCCCCAATAAAGCAAGTTGTCTGAATCCTCCTCTCACAGGAACACTAATCAGTCAGAGTTTCAGTTTTTCTCATTGGTCCACCTTTGATACTGTGCACATGTGAGGACTCTCCTTCACACAGCTGGGTTAACCTGAGGACCAATGAGAAGGTGTGCTCTACAACAGGTGTATTCACCCTGAGACAACTTCCCAGGGAGAACATTAGGCTACAAACAATGACAGCAGATCAGAACCTTTTGTGAGCAGGGCTATGAAAGCATCACAGCACACTGGTCTGAATTCTATTAGTGTGGGACAAACTATTCTCACAAAAAGGACTAGAGTAGAAGAAACACAATTCAGCCTTTGGGTAGGAGGGGCACCTGTATTAACACATCAAAGGAAACTGATTCCAATTAACTATTTAAGCAATAGGAAGATATACATCACATATTGTAGAACAGGGCTGCATACAAGAGCTTTGGGAGTTCCCCCATCAGTTTTAAGATTTCTTAATTAGTATGTAGTGAATTATTACCCCTGCCTGTGTATGCCAATAAACCTAAATGCTTTCCCACACCCAAAGCTTTCTGAGTTATTGCCACATACTCTGACTTAAAATCAGGGAGTGATAGCCCCAAACTAACTGGACGGCCGAAGGTAGTCCAACTTTGCCTTAGGAAAAAAAGATAAAAACACACACACACACACACACACAAAGCTGCACGCTTCTTAATACCAGGAATCCAGCCTGAACTGGTCAGACAGCCCTTCTGTAAAATGTAAAAGGCAAATATTTAAAAAGGTGTTCACGTGAAGTAAACCTCAAGTAAAAATTTACTTTAGAGGCTTTAATGCCATGTAAAATATGGTTAAACAACATAATAAAAAACTAGGGTAACCATTTCGCTGTTTATTGAAAATGGCTGGACTACACAGATTTATATACATTGTATATAATATATATTCTATACATACTGTATATATTGTGTATACTGTACACATATATATTGTATTGGATTTTACTATTTATAGACTTTTTTTTGTCCATTTTAAGGTCAATTAAGTTTAAAAAACCTAAAAAGAGAACAATACTGCAGAGTGGTCTATATTTGACTGATAATGGCTTAGATTATATACATTTTTTTTTTTTTTTACTGATAATGGCTTAGATTATATACAATTTTTTTACTGATAATGGCTTAGATTATATACATTTTTTTTACTGATAATGGCTTAGATTATATACATTTTTTTTACTGATAATGGCTTAGATTATATACATTTTTTTTTTTACTGATAATGACTTAGATTATATACATTTGTTTACTGATAATGGCTTAAATTATATACATTTGTTTACTGATAATGGCTTAAATTATATACATTTGTTTACAGATAATGGCTTAAATTATATACATTTGTTTACTGATAATGGCTTAAATTATATACATTTGTTTACTGATAATGGCTTAGATTATATACATTTGTTTACTGATAATGGCTTAGATTATATACATTTTTCCATGGGGGCAATAAAAAACAGACAATGTGATCATCCTAACAGAAAACTCAAGCTATCTAACACACAAATGTGGAGAAAACAGGAGATAAACATGGTCAACTTTTACATTTTAAAGAGTGCAGATTTTCCATTAATAATTTCCCTGTTTTCAACTCTTACTTAACTTTAATGCAGACTTGCCATCTGAAATATATGGTTTGTGTGATTTCTTACTGATGCTGCATGCTTTGAATTAACTACGGAAACTGACTATATCACTTTATACTCAAAACTGGTTTCCAGCAATGTAACATTGAAAGCGTGTTTTCTGTGAAGCAGGCACCTACAGAGATTGAGTTCTGTATAACATCTGCATAATGGGTTAAATGGACATGCAACGGAAGTGTACATACAATTAGACAGGTTCTGAGTGTGCTTGTTAATACAAAGGTCAATTATGGGCAAATGTTCCAGATTGCTCCAATTTTAGAATTTTAACCAGACTTCAGCTTTATAACTACCCCCTACATTCTTGGCATGCAGCCCAGCACTGAAACAGTTAAGATGTCTCTCTAGAGCAGTCTGCAACATGTTTACGGAACAGGAGCAGTGAAAACAAATCCATTTCTCACACACCTGTTTTAACAGCTGCTGTGCTGGACAACATGCATTCAAGGGAAATGTCCTGAGAACATCCCATCCTAACTGGCTAGAAACTGCACTGGAGTGGACCAAAACCAGTCATTGATTAAAGTAGAATATTTAAAACACTTACCAGCCGTCCAAGGCTTGGATCTTGACCTTTAAAATAGAAGATTTCTGGCAAGTCTTTAGCAATGCTGTTTGCATTCAAAGAGTCTGAAACAGGGGTGCTTTCGAACGGAGGCAAAGGCATCCTCTTTCCATCGGGTGTAGAAGCATTAATGACTTCGTGGTGAGAGAGATTTACTTCCGAGAGCTGGGAGCGAGTTTGTGAAACATCTTTGGTTTCCACATGTTTTTCCATGATGTTACTCGGAGGTTTTGTCTGAGACTCCTTAGTTATTTCAGTGTGGAGGTTGTGCAAGTAGTCTGCTGCTAAAGATCCAGTTGCATTAATAAGATCTTCCTCTGTTTCATTCACTGGTGTGTGAGCTGTCCTTGAAGAGTCTGTCATTTTGGGTTCAAAGTTTTTTCCTGTTAGAGCACATTCTTTGTGGGGTGTGGCAAAGGAGGTAGTAATGGTATTCAGTGTTGTTACTGAAGGTGAAAACACGTTCTCTTCTGATCGGACAGTAGAAGGCGACTTCAAGCCAGAGTACATGGATTCAATGCGAGATCTCTTCACTGCTAAATCTCTAACATCTGCATTTTCTTTCTCACATGTTTCCTGTGGTATGGAAAACGGCTCTCGGTGTGATTTCAGAGATTTCAAAAGCATGCTTTGTTCAGCAGATGCTCTTTTTGGCATCTTTTTCTCAGCAATTTCCCTGCTTTGTAGTTTAAACAGTGCCATAGGTGCCATATCTCTAGCCCTTTCCTTTTTGCCTAAACCAAAGGAGAATGCATCATTATCCAGTATCTTTTCCAGATAATCCTCTCGAATACTGGGCAGACCGCAGTATGGACCCGGTGATTTGGGAGCCCTCTGCTTTTTCCTTTTTTGTGGCTGTGTAACTGGGCTGTCCAACTTTCTGATAGTTTCAGCAAATTTCTCCATGTCGGAAGACGAATCTAAAATGTTTTCATCACTTGCCACAGATACATTAAAACTGTTTTCTGGAGGCCCTTGCATGTTATTGCAATACTGCTCAGGTGCAGTTTGGGGGTTGCCATTACTATGCCAACTTACACTTTCAACCTGATCATTTTCAACTAGAACATTCCTCATATGTACAACAAATTCAGTATCACCTTCACTGCTCTTTATCAAACCCATTTCTGCCATCCCTTTCACATCCCTTTCATTAGAAACCTTCACATCTTGGGGATCCACACTTGAAGGGTCTCCAAACTGCTGCACATGCACACCATTGATGGTCTCAACTTCATGTTCATCTGCATTAGCTGAAGTTATTAATATATTTTGTGAATTATCTTTTCGTTGCCCATCAACTTCATCGCCTACTTCAACCTTCAATTCATTTTCATTATGCTTCAAGTCATTATTTGGATTTTCTTTCGGTACTGTGTCCAGTTTTCCACTCAGTATTGTTTCTTCCTCCTTGCAAAGAGGAGTTTCATTTGGTTTAGTATCCTCTATATCAGTTTCCTCCAATAAATGAGGATTTGTCTCAAGTGAACCTACACCACATTCTTGATTGCTTGTTGAGACATGTAAGGAAGTCTCCTCATTTTGTGTCATGCCAGACTCTAATACTGTAACTTCTTCCTTAAGCGCACCACTGTTTTCTAAAGCAGATGATACTGGGCTTGATGTGGAACCAGATGTCTCTTGTACAAGCGACAGCTTATCTGCTTCACAACTCTCACTAGCTGGTGTAATGGCTTCACTGGATTTTAATGGTCCATCAGTTGACATGATTGTACTTTCTTCATTCTTAATTAAATGACCATCTTCCATAGGAAGAGCCTGCACCAATTGTTTCTCTTGGCCATCTTCCACAACACTGCTTTGTTTAGTCCCAGTTTCAGTTAATGGTTTTGTAGGTTTCAAACCTTCGATAACCGTTTTATTTCTTACAGAACTTTGTTCTGTAAAATGACTTTGACCTGCGTCTGCTGTCTCTATTGTCTCTTGTGTTTCCTTATCTTTTTTGGTGATTACAGTATCTATTGAGGGAGACTTATTCCTGCTGATGGGCGTTTCTTTTGTCCTTGATTTTTCTATACTTTGAGCTGGTTGTGATGAGTGTGGCTCACTTTCACCACCAGCTACCTCTTTATTGTTATTTGATTGAACAGTGTCTGTTGTAGCATGCAATGTGGTGGGAATAGGTAAATCCACATTGTCAGGAGATGATTCTTCTCTAGAAAGACCATTGGATTCACTAGAAGTCTGTTGCATTGAGTTATATTTATTTACATTTCCCATGTCTGGAAGACCCTTGGAGTCCAATTCTACAGTGTCACTATTTGGATATGAATGCGTCGGATGTCTTGACAAATCGTCTTGTGTTTTAATCGTTCCCAGCGATTCAGAGGTTTTAGTCAAATTATTTTCATCTATCTGCACCTTGCTTTCTGTTCCATCAAGCGAGTTTAACCCTGTGGTAAACTGTTCTTTATTAGTAGCATGGTCCTCCTCACAGATGTCTGCCTTTATTAAAGGTAAAACACTTTCTGCTTTGGCATCATTTGTGGTTATCACTGTATCCAGTCCATGTTTGGTGTCTTCCATCTGCTCCTGGTTCACCAGCGACTCTTTCTTTTTAGAGTCGGCTTTGTTTTTAGCACACTCTGATGGAGAAGGGCCTGCTTCTAACTTTACTTCTGAAAAACCATTTTCTGTCTTGAGATCACTGGTCTGTTTAGTTGTTGTGGAAAGGAGAGTTGAACTGCTCGATTTGTGTACTGGTCCCTTTAGCTGTTTCCCAAAATTTAGTTTTGCTCTTTCAACATATTTTTTGGGCTGCGAAATATTCTTTGTTGCAGGAAAATCAATCTGTCTGTGGCTTGTTTTTTTATTCTCAAACAAGGATATTTTGTTAGCAATGTTCCCTCTATGGATGGGTTCATGTAAGTGTTCTATAGGTAATTCCACGTTCTTTGGTTTTGGAGGGCTAGAATGAGAAATAAAGAACATTGACACAAAAATTCATTGTGAAAGATGTTCACCATATTAGACTCATAAATTCATATTAATGTAAATGCACAAAAAGATCAAAAGGCACCAAAATTAGGTCATAGTTTAAAAGTGCAATGATAAAATTAACTTTATATGAAAAATAAATATGTGAAGCACATGGTCTGTCAGAGAATTGGAAAATGTGGAAGCAGTATTTGTGATTCATGAACATAGATTAAAAAATAAAATGGCTTTGTGAAAATGGATATTTCTCCAGTTAAATAAACTCAGTTGCAACAATTACAATTCTAAACATTGTGTGGCACGATATTCTTAAAGGGACACGTCAGTTCCTTTTTTCCTATATAGTAGAGTCCTCACTGCAATATGGTTACCACCTTGCCCTTTAATTCAAGGATGCTTAAACAGCCTGTTTTAGATTCTGTACGTCTACTAGCGGCAAAGTCCTGTTCAATGCAGGCAAGAACCAGAGTCTGTTTTCTAGTGGAGATGCTGCTTGCTATAAGTGTTAAAAGGACTTCATTACCTAAACACATGGCTGTCTTAAAAAAACTGTCGGACATTGCGCAATACAAACCAATGGGACCCCATAACCTTGCCCCAACCCACCCCAAGCCCCACTTTTTACCCCCCCCCCCAAAGAATTAAGTGCAGTAACAATTAATCACCAATCACCACAGCAAGTCCACATCCAATCACAATGTGACACAGTGACCTATATGTAGACTTATGTGACTAGTGACTTGTTTGTGATAATCTGTTAATTGCACAAAATAATACAGCAGTATGTGCAATTAACAGATTATCATTATCAAGTCTCTAGTCACATAATTCTAGAAGAGGATGATAACAAGTCACACAGAACATCATTTACACACCATGCACATATCAATGCACTATTTGCTGGTGTATTTAAGGGTGGGTGCCAAACACTATACATTTACTAGCCATTGCCACAGCAAGTTAAACTTCAATCAACTTGTGACATGGTAACTTTCTTTTTAGAATTATGGGAGTAGTGATTTGTTTGTGCTTATCTTTTTGTTGCACTTTTTATTTAACAAGTCACTAGTTCCATAATTCTAGAAGAAGACCCTTTGAGGATGATCATAAGAACTAACAAGTCACATATAACACGATTTGCATATGTGTATGTCATAAATTCACTCTCCATTTGCTAGACTTGCCCCAGCACCCAGATTGCAGTCACAGGACCCAATTACATTGGAATACACCCAGGACCCAGAGGGCATGCACAGGACTTGCCCCCAGCACGCTCTTCCCCATTTCAGCGTGGGGAGCATATTATGTAGGGGAAGCCGTGGCCCCTCTAGCGACGCAATTGCACAG
Organism: Pelodytes ibericus; assembly: GCA_036172795.1. Classification (NCBI taxonomy): domain Eukaryota; kingdom Metazoa; phylum Chordata; class Amphibia; order Anura; family Pelodytidae; genus Pelodytes; species Pelodytes ibericus. The sequence continues at coordinate 88,909,704 of CM069861.1, forward strand.
TGCGGCTCCCTGAAAGGTCAGGGCAGCATGATTTTTAGCGGCAACTGTCAGACTACCCATGCAGAAAGAGGGCACTGCCTAAACATTGTGTATAGCACGGCTCAACAAACCCCGGGCGCCTGGTCACCATGGCAACCAGTAAATCAGACCTGGCACACGGGTCTCGTGAGCCCTGCATGGCGCCGTCGCTATTGTGATGTGTTTTTTTTTCTTTAATCCAGCGGAAGGGAGCAGAGTGTGTGTGTGAGACTGTGTGTGATTGTGTGTATGTGTCATTGTCTGACTCCTAGATTTTTTTTGCTGGCTCTAAACCTCCATTACGTTTGTCAACCCCTGCCGTATAGTATAGATGTAGAGAATAAAAGGATCTATACACTGCAGTGGTGTGATTGCAAGCAAATGCATAGATTAAGGGAAAATGAGATTTAATGTAACTGTGGTATATCCGGTTTATGACTAGCTGGACCTTTATTTAGATGAAAGACTAGCTTTAACTCATTATTAAATCATCTGTAAACTACTGAATATTAAAAAACAGAAGCCCATAACAGGCAAGCAGTAAGATAAAGCACTGATGATGCAGGGTAAATACACAGAGGCAGTTTTGCCCTTTTAGAGATTCAGACCACACCTTTAAAGATTTATATGCTTGTCAATAAATCATAACAATATTAAAAAAACTCAGCATTCAATAAAACGCTGTATAAATATCCCAATTACTAGCATTGCTTCTGTTCTAAGAGGCTATTCCTTTTCAGTAAATAGTATATATTTTGCAATATTTTAGCAGTCCGGGTGAGGATTTATATTCCTGTTATTTAGAAAAATCTGCAGGGTATGAGTTATGAGAATGGTTTGTAAAAAGTGTAATAGTAATTTATACACATAAAAAAATTTACTTAAAAAACGGGCCCAGCATAGAAGATCTCTTTCCCTCCAAAATCAGTAAGAATCATGGTCGCAGGGGTTGCAATTGCGACCAGGCCATCCATTCAAGGTGGCCCGGTCACCCCTGTAACGGACCATTTAAAAAGTTCTAGCTGCTCAGATGGCACAGAGGGGTCAGCACCTAAGATTAGAAGATATTGAAGGTCTTGTATATAAGTTTGCAGTCCAGTGATTAGTAGCTTAAAAGTTTACTTTTGTCACAGTAGAGGTTAATATGCACACGTGCAAAGTGCGTGGTGTTAGAAATATTCAGTGCAGTCTCCTACAAACGGCCACTATGTTATATCAACTACGAACAAGAATGTCTGTGTGTTTGCATTTAGTAATATAGGATAAAGATAACGTTAAAGAAAAAAAAGAAAAAATATATAGTTAGGTTGTTGGAAATGTAAACAACCAAGACACTATGTACACAAGCAATTACATAAGTTTTACAAATCTCTTGAGTAAATGAAACAGCACTTTTGTGGTTCTGAAGGGGCTTCCTGTAAATATGTTTAACTGTAAAGAGGGATTCAAGAGCACCACCTCACTTATACTCAAATGTGAGGTACGAGGCAGGATCCAGTTCTCTGAGGTGCCTAGTGCAAGCATTACATTTTATACTGGGGTTTATTCACTAAACCATAAACTGTAGTGAATTGACAAGGGAATTTCTGTGGCTCCACAGCACTGACTGGGGACATATAACATGCTCCTACAACAGGGCTTGCCAACTTTAATTTAGGCAGCAAAAATAATAATAATATTATATCATTTATACACATACAACAGCACATACATACACACAATCACGCAGACAGTTACACAGTCAGATACACACAAGCCAGAAGTTATTTTCTTCTAATATGTCCCTCCTCTCTGCTGCTTTACCTCATTGCAGAAAAAGGGGTCACATCTGCTCCAGCCTCGTCTGTACCTCTTACACTGGTAAAGACCAGTTGATCGCTGGCATGTCATGTGACCTCCTGTGCTCAGATCCTAAAGCGCGGTGAGGTTGTCTGACAATATATCCGGGAATGCAGTTCTTACCATCGTTTGAACGTGCATGCTCAGAATCACTTAAATCACAGATTTGACAGGTCAGATGAACTGCAGACTACCGGCCACCAAACAACATCTCAAGATTAACTCTAAGGGGGTTAGGGTTATAGCTAGCCCTTAAACCAACCTAACCCCCCATGTGTAATGTATGTACCTGGGTTGAAAAACATATTTGTTAATCCTAATAGTTACCTTCAGTCTAACCCTAAGCCTTTTGGTCTACTTGCTTACTTATTGTTATCTCAAACTTTTATTGCGCATATGTCGTGCCGGTAGTCTGCAGCTCCTTCCACGCGTTTCACTCAATGGTAAGAACTGCATTCCCAGACATATTGCCAGAACAGGGACAGTGCAGGTGTTCTACCAACAAGTCCGGGAACTCAGAAGTCCCCATGGGGTGAACTGCGCATCCACACAACCACACATTGTGATCGTGCGCTTGCGCGGCAGAATCAATTAACTCACTTGAGTGATCACGCACATGCGCGGTTCACTCAATAGTAATATCTGAGTGATCTTGCACACAAGATGGGAACTTCTGAGTTCCTGGACTTTTAGGCAGTCTGTCCCGTCTGCACCAAAGGAAAAAAAAAAAAAACAGTACCATCAGCAAGTCTCTCATTTCCTGGTCTCCATGGCAACCTGGTGCCTGGGATTTACCAAACCCTGTCCTAGGACATTACAGGATTTTGCACTGTGAGTCTGATTATATTTCAAGTTTCAGCTTTGACAGAATCTCTAATCATTTGAATGACAAACAGTACAAATGAGCTGTGCATTAACCACTTACATGACAGCATTTGTATAAATGGTTTTACAACATTCCCTGTTCAGGTTTATGGCGTTCCATGTAATTAAATGATGGGCCTCAACCCTGTACTGCACCTAAAAGGACAACTGTATATCATGGACAATAAAAATACACATTCATTTAAAAAAAAAATAGTGGTCTCCAAAAGCGGTGCATAAATGCCTGATTTTTCTATTCCCTTCTCAGAACATCCCAGTTCCCCATTTAATGAATAGAAGTGTTTTTTTTTTTTTACAAATTGGAAGACAAAAAAAAAGTATTTATGATGATGTATTTTTTTTCTTTTTAAACAACGTGAGATCCTCAGGATTAGCATGTTCACAAAGTACCAAACAGGTCTTCTAATGTTTAAAATAAAGTTTAGTCTGACGGCTACTTACTCTGTAGTGTTTAGCGTGCTGTTAAACCTCCTTTATCGTGAATTGTTATATATTTAACAGGCCTCCTGCTGATAGACTAAAACTAATTTTATGCATGCCAATAAATGACCTAATATGTTCGCTGCTGCCCTTCTATTTAAGGCCAGGCCTGACAAACCCAAGAAGCTCTGTCTTCTTAAGATTTTTAAACCCCTGATACGTTTTTTATTCCTGTAGGACAGATGTTAACAAACAGTTGTTAATGGCGTAATGAAATTACATAAGTGACTTTTCCTCTGATAAGATTTTCAGAAAACCTTGTCTGCTCTATGAATGATACAACATATCTTAATCATTTCATTTACAGCCACAAAACGTTATCGATACATGTCGTTATAAACCTACCGCTCAGGTCAGTCCCTGCACTTTACGGGCTTTGTTTTCAATAATTGATTTGCCCTGCTGAATGAGATAAGCAAACACTGGTGTTTGGTGACAACTGTTGTCTTCAGCATCACTTTTATTACATTAACATGCCCTCTGCTACATAAGCTACCAGACGATGGACGTCTGCCAAACACAATACATGCATTACTTAATTTTATACATTTATTCTGCAAGTGTGACCATTGTACAATAACATTTTTGTATTCACACTTAAAAAGTCAACGGCAGCGTTCATTTTTTGGAATCAGAGGGATTTTGTTTGTTAAGTGTATTTAATTGTCTCTGAAACTAGAAGTCTGTGTGTCGCTTTGTACATGAAAATGACTAAAGTGTACATAAAAAAATATATATAAAAAGTATTATTTTTTTATCTTTATTTCAATATCCCAATACTTTTTTGTGTAAGACATTGTGCAGCACTTCTTAGGCTCTAAAAAAGCACCTGAATCTTCATAGATGGGCACCAGACCAGTCAGGGCCTGTGAGAACAATGCATATAGAGAAAACTCCCATATGTTTTTGTTACACATATGTAACAACTATTAGGCGCTATAACAGTGTGCATTCCTTTGTAACATTGTAATTAAGGATGACAAAACCTTTCACACATGCCTTTTAATGCCCTTGATCTAAAAGTGAAAAATGTTACTTTTTATTGTAAAGGCTTGGTAGTCTAAAGACAGGCTTGACACTTTAGGAGTCAAACACTTCACAAAACAGTCTTTTTTTCCAGAAGCCAGGTAAATGTAAAACAGTCCCCCCCCCCCAAAAAAAAGGCTTGGGAGCCAACAGTGGGGATTTTAAAGGCTGTGGCTTGACTTGTGTGATGTGTCAAACCCCAAGGGTCTACACAATATGCACAGATCTGTTCTTAAATCGATTCGGATTGGGCATTACAGCCGAATCGAAGGGATCTCTGAAATTCGGCTTCACAAGATCTGAATCGGCTGGTCAGAAATAGAATCTTCTGAGCCTCTGGTTCCGCAGAATTTCACCATAAAACCTATAGTTTTCCGCTACACATTATGCAGTGATAGAAGCCGCATTTTGCCCATTTCAATTTGCCGTTTCTAAGAACGACAATAGAAATCAAAATTTAGGTGGCTCCCAGTTCCGGGAATGTTAGGGGGGAGCCAGGACTAATTTCAGGGCACTGGGGGCACTTGCTTCTCAGCCCAATTTTTTATAGCAGGTAGCCCAGTCTCCCCATATATGTAACAAGGGGAATGAAGAAATGTTGGCGCCTCCCATCCCTGTTTTTAATAGGGGGATCGGGCTACTTGCCATGGACCCCCATGTACATTTAGGGGCCCCAACAAGGCTAATTCATTTTTTATTTCCTTTTTTTATTATTATTTATTTTTCATTACGATCACAATAGCGAATTCGTCCCGAATGCAATCGCTATCATCCCATAGTAGTTATGGGGTGATAGAGGCTTTTTTCCGGGTTGGTGCTTTCGGCGTGAATTGCGAGGTTATTCAGGGTCACATAAGGACATACTGATCTACCCTGAATCTTTACTGACTTTGGGCCAGTTAATTACACATATTAATTAAACAAAATTAAAAGGTTGTGTCTGCATGGGGAAGAGGCAGCCATTGTATTCACTCTTCAGTCAAGAAAATGTGAATTTTTTACCCAGTACAAAAAAGACTATGTCTTTAAGTTTATTTAATTAATATTGGTATTTTTATTTAATGTATAAAATATGTGCACAGTTGATAAGTAAACTGCAAAAATCAGCCCTAGTCTAATACTAAATGCTGGCTTCCTTCACTGAGCATTATTAGTTAGATAATAGCTGTCTATACCAGGGCTTGACAAATTTGATTTAAATCTAGGAGCCTGTACCAAACACTGTGTCACAAAGAAAAATGCTTGGGTCGCAGTCCATGAACATATATAAATAAATAACATACACACATACTAATGCACACACATGCAGACACACATCTCCTCACTGCTACAGCTGCTGCCCAGTGAGCAGCAGGAACAGGAAGCCGGGGGTGAGGAGCTAATCTGCCCGCTGCTCTGTGCTGCTTCTCCCACACTCTGCTCGTTATCTGATCAATAGGTAACGAGCAGTAGAGTGTGGGACCGGGACAGTTCACGGTGTTCAAAGGGTCTTCCAGGCGCCAGGAGCCAGAATCTAGTCACCATGGCAGGATTTCTCGGGCCCTGATCTATAGTGTCTGGACAAATATATGTTTGTTCTTTCTCATCTACACAATGTGATATTTTCATGCTTTTCTTGCACGCAGTGTTTCATAATAGTAGGCAGATTAAAAAAAAATGTACATTAACATTTTTATCCTTGGAAGACTACATGTTGTCAACAAGAAGATCAGGATCACCAAATGGCACTTCGATCTTACTTAAGGCCTGCCATAAGCTAAAATAAGAATCTGCCTGCAGTCTCTTCATCATACACATCAACTGTCCCCAAAATCTCAGTTTCGAATCCAGGGACTGACCTGGAAAGTCATTTTCATGCATTTCATTCTACTCATGAGTGTTGCAGGAGGCAATTGACTTTCATTTTAAACCTAAATGAAATAAAACACAACACACCATTTAATAGTGGAGAAAGGCTGTGATTCTGAGATTAAATTGAATTAAATAAATTGAATATATTCATTCTTTATACCAAACTAACTCAAAAACTCACATTATGTCAGTCCTATTAGGCAGATCATAAACCTTGAACCCAATTGTTGTCCACCCCTTTTTAATGGGTGGGTGACCCATACCCCCAATACAGAACCATGACAAAAAACATCATATAGGGCTGGGTGGGTGGGATGCTCTTTGCCATGGCTTGTGCTCTAGGAGTGAAACGCGTTAGATTTTGCGGGTGCTGTCTGTATAATTTAATGCACTTCATTACATTTCAAATGAATGATAAAAACACAGATTTCTGTGGGTGCCTAGCATTGGCATCTGTGATGTTTATGGAAATGAAAAAACCAATAGATTTAATTGCCGCCCCAAAGCCATTTGTGTTTTTTCTTTGTACAATTTGTTATCTAAATCAGCACCTCCTACAGTCAGTACTATGGTCACTGTTTAGATCATCAAACCATCTCTTGCACTTTAGCTACTTTGCAAAAATATTAAGCTAAAAGTTACAATGTGTGTTAAAGGATGACTATCAACAAAAAATAAGTTATGTTTAATTAAAAGATTGCATCAAAAGTAGACTTTTAAACTGACAACTAAACCCCCTTTTCACTTGAGTTTCTAACATAGCTTTTGAGAATGCATGCCAGTTTATCCTCTGACTGGCAGCTGTCATGATTCATAGGAAGTCTTGTCAGGTTGGCTACTCTTCCTAGCTAGCACAGAGAGAACCCCTTATTTTTGCATGCAATCAGAAGATGGCCCTTAACTAGGAAAACCTCTGAAAATTGAGACCATGATCATACAAGCAGGATTAGATCCCACTCTGATTGGCTTGGCAGACACTGACACTGTCAGCACAACCCAGCCTCCAAACCAGTGGTGTCTTAGTTGTGAGAGAAAGCCGACAGTAAACCCACGTGTATCTTTTAAGATGCATGTTGCGTTTACTTGAGAAAACCAGGATACATTTTTTAACCCTTGCTTCCTTTAATTGTCCTATAAACAGCCATGGTTTAATGAAATAATACAAAAAAAAAGTACCATATTGAGTACCTTTTGCTTCTCTAGCGATCAAAGATCGGACATGTTGTTTAGACCTTTGGGTCTGATCTTTGTTCATATAGCCCAAGAGGTCAGTCCCCTGATAGAGATATACATGTTCTTTTGAAACCAAACCCTTGTAGATGGACAATGATAAGCTATGCTGTATGATTCAGCATGATCACTTTAAGAATGTTGACAAACCTTAAAAGCAAACATAGTATGGCGTAGGAGCTTAATAGTACTGAGTATACAGCAATAGCAAAGTAGGTTAACATTTAACGAACAAAATAAATCCAGTGCTATTTATGGAAAGAGTATGTAATGTATATATAACACATATATGTCTATGTAATTGTAAGGCATAATTTAAATAGAAACAGGCTAATTGTAAAAATTGTACACAAGGAGTATGGAGAAATTTGCACATGGTGGAACAATAATAAAAGCACTTTTTTTTGTTTCTTTGTAAAATAACTTACTTAATAACTACGTGTAAATGTTGGGATTTTCTATACACTCTATAATCCCTATTTCTGGACAGGATAATAATCCCAGCTCTTATAGTAAATACCTCATCTGACCCCTATGATACAAATGTAAGTAAAGAACTAGGATACATACAACTTCACGGTTTTCTCCAGGCGATTGTGTTTCACGGTAACAATCTTTTATACCTTGCTACTTAATCACAAAATGCTTTGAAGCTAAAATTAAAGTAGCAGTAATGGTTAAGAAAAAAAAATAAAAAGCAACTTTTACAATAAATGCAATTAAGAATAAATACTATTTATATACGTACATCCAGATAAACAGTGTCTTCTTTTACTATTTTATTCTATGCAAGTTATACCTCCCTTTTACTGACCATCAGTTTTAGAATGCTGTGGTAGTATTTAAAAATTTGCTTGTGAAATGCACATCCACATAACACTAGTAGTGTAAAAGCTCTAAAAGCTATTGGTTTCATTAAAGCTTCTTAAAAACCTATAGCTTTAAGAGTTTTTACAGCCACATATCAAAAATGGAAAATAAATTGCTCTGGTCATTGGCCCAGCAAAAATTCCTGGTCCTTAATGGGTTTATGCACAAAGTAGCAGAGTTGGAAACATTCTCCCATTCAACTCTTTCATGAATAAAGTCCATAGTTTCCAAGCAAGAGGGGAAAATCCAGCATGTATTATTAAAAAGGAATGGTTTTTTTTTTAGTAAATATTGTTTTTATATCTATAGAAAAAAAGTTCTAAAGCAAAACATCCGTTTTAAAGAAAACAGTCAACCCTGCATTTGATTTAATGAGCAAATGACACAAAGATGTAGCTTCTTTCTTGCATGACATGCCATAAAAAGGCAGGCTAGTTTTCCTTAACGGGCAAATACATGGCGAGTGTTAAAGCACAAGGTCATACACGTCAATGGGTCCTTGACTAGATTCATCCACGGATTATGATAAATGTTTGCTTTGTTCATTATGCTTTTAAAGAAACCGTCAACATGGAAACAGTTATAAATAAATGCATTATGTTCTTGCCCATTTATGCACCTCTGAAACCCCCATGATAGGTCCTGGCTCCTCTTCTTTTCTTGTCAGGCAGCATAGTGCTGCTAAAGGTTTATTGTTGAATCCTGTTACTTTAGACAATGTATTAGCAGTATGTTTCTTGGTGCACCCAGTGGCATGTAAGGTACACTTACTTTAGATTAAGGGCTTTACTCATGAGAGAGAATTGACAAGGGAATTTCAAATCTAAGGCCAAAGTAATAGATTTGAAACAAATTTCCCACTTGGCTACTTTGACCTCAAGTTTAAAATAGTCTCAATTCCGTAAAATTCCTTCTTTCAGGAATAAAGACCTACGTTTTTTCAAGAACCCCAGATTATGTATTCAAGCAGCAGGTTACCGTAGTTTAGTGATCTAGAACAGTCTCTGAAAGGCTGAGATGCACAGAAAAGCAAATCATGAATTGCTTTGCTAATTAAAGTAACTGAACGATAGATGCATGGTCACTTTAATATTTGTGCAGACACTACCGGCACAATTTGTTTAATCCTTACTCATGCTTTCCTGTGGAGCCTGGTGGAATCTGATACAAATAGTGTTGCTTTAGTTTCATCCAGCCCTACCCTTTTCATTGCTAGGACTAGCTTTACATTTCCAATAATAAGAGGAAGCTTTTGGAGAGATCCAATTACAGTCTGTGCATGCATCTTTATGTCTTTTCAACCAAGTTAATTAGTAAACGGTCTATCATGGCATATCTAGGTTCCCTTTAGCTGAATAAAATTAACCTGGTAGAGTGAAGAAAAATGTACATTTTATATTTAGCACATTTTGGGCTAGATTTACAAAGAGCTTGGAAATTGCAGAGTTACTGTTTAGAGCAGAAAGGACTGCACTTTGGCTTTAATATATATAGACTTGTGATGGTAACTGCTGTTTGAATGTATTGTTTACCTATTAAACACAGCTGCCAAATATAAGGGTGCTTTATAAATATTTTGTATTAACAACAACAACAACAGGACTTGACAACTACCAGGAGCCAAGACTCCCAAAATCCCTACTGCTGGCTCACAATTTTTTTTTCTTTCTTTACATTGAACTCTATGTATGTATTATTTCCATGGCTTCCTTCACTACCCTGGCCAGCTCCTGAATTGCTCTATTTGGCTCCTAAAGTCTAAAAAATATTTGTTAACCCCTGCCGTACTGCCTTGCACAATTCACATTCACCCCTTAACCGTACCCCATGAACAAATAACCTTTAAGATTTTATGGGGTAAAGGAGAATAAAATAACATGTACAACTTTTTCCACAAAATTGTGTACAAAATGGCTAAAAAGGCATAAAACTTCTGTAAAGAAACCCTGCATATTTCCCACTATTTTCAGTTTTGAAAGAAATATGACTCATCTAAAAAAACAATTAAAGGCATGTCCACATTCCAGATATAGATCACATGCAGACAGAAATGTACTTACATATTCAATTTGGAGGTTATCGTGGATCTCGTGCTTTCTCGAACAGAAGTTTTGTGTGTTGTAACATCCAAATCAACAGGTGATTGGGTGGTAGGACAGTCCACGTCTGTTTTGCTCTGAAAGGTAGCAGTCAGCCCTCCATGGTTGCTTCCCTGCTGTGTACTCCTGTCCTCAGAGAGAGCACCTGCAGCAGGAGACGTGCACTCCTCTGTAATCTCACATGAGCGTGCTACACCATCCTCCCCTCTATTTCCAGGCGAGACTCCAAGCACAGCTCGTTTTTCCACGGAGGAGTCTTTTGTTGTAGAAACAATCCCAGGCTGGTTACCTTCAACTGCTCTGCCAAATGCTGCTGCCTGATTTCTAAAGAAGGAATCTTTGGCCTGTGCCTTGCGAGCAGTTGGAGAAGCAGGAACAGGGGTGGCAGACTGATTTTCCTTTTTTCTTCTCCAATAGCTGGAGGCTGGGTGTTGCTGTTTATCTTTGTCTGATTCACCCTTGGGTGATATTTTGTGATTAGCTCCCGCCTTTGAGTCTTGGTTGGTTGATGATATGCCGTTAGCTTCAGGTGACAAAGAGACTGGTTTTGTTTTATGCTCAGGTGTGGTAGGGCTATCAGTCACTCCTTCGAATGAAAAATTATTGTCAAAACCTTGATCCTGTGGGGAAAAGCAGTCAGTCTTTTTTTCCCCATTTTGACTACTCTGAGACTTTAAAGGCCTCTTCTTCTTACCAGATCTCCTGTGGCTTGGGCTTTTCTCCATTGATTCTCCGTTACTACAACCCGCCGGAGATTGGGTGTCGGACGTTTTACTTAGGTAGATATCGAACGTTAAAACCTTGGCGCTTTCGTTAGAGTCATTTGTCTTTGATTTTTCCTCCACTGATCCCCTGAACCTATTCTTCCCCGGTGAGTTTTCACTTGGAGAAATGTCACCAGTAGCTTGAACTCTCTCTAGATTTCTTCTTCCATCTGCAGCTTCTTGTGGAGTACTTGACTTGAGAGATGCCTGATCTTTTGTATTATCAGAAGCAGACACTTTTGTAGTATTTGAGTCTTCGGTATTATCAGGTATTTTCAGTTTTGAATCGGATAATTTACCAGAGAATTTAGTTGATTTTTTTGCCCAGGGTTTGGGTGATTCTTCTTTGCCAATTTTAATTTCCTGAGAAAACACTTGGAGCTTTCTAGAAGTGACCTTAGGTGCTTCCCCTTCTGTTGCAGAAGGTTTTCGGCCAAGTGATGGCGCTAAAGACTTCACGTTCCTGTCTATGCTGATCTGTTTATCTGCTGTTTTGGGAGAGGGGCTTAATATAGGTTTTGGGCAGGAGTCTGTATCAGGGGAAGCAAGACTACCAGCATCAACTTGTGTCTCAGTTTCCTTTACAGATGCATGACTTTCATTGTACAATCCATTGTCACTTTTACCATTAGTGACCTTCTTAACGACTACTGTCGCCTCCTTGGAGACCGGTTCAGAAGTAGGATCTAACTGGGTACTTGTCTGGTTGAGCAAGGACCCTGTAACGTCATTTCTTTTTCGTTCCTTCAGTGGATCTTTTTCACTGGCTTTGGAAGACAGTCCTGCACGCTCCTTAGTAGGACTTGTGGGAGAATCTGATAGACTTCTGCTTTGTTTCCTTTTACTGGTGTTAAAAATATTGCCAAATTTTCCCAGAACAGGTTTTCTTCCACCGTCCTTTCTAGGTGACTCTGCAGCAGGTGATTTAGACTAAAAATAAAACAAAATGAAATATGTTAGCGTAAAGAAAAAAAGAAATGTCAGTTGCATAGGGGAGAAACATATGTCTATACCCAAAAGCAAGCAAACAGGCTTCATTTACAAAAAGGGTGTTACCCCTCCTCCCAAGCATATTTCTGATGCTTTTATCTCTATTTACTTTACTTCTCACACACAAGTATTATGTAGATTTGATGCAGTAATCCCTAGCATGACCAAAGACGACTAACATAATACAATGATATTTTAAAGAGGCTCTGTTGCCTACTCTTTATATAATTCATTAAAAACAATATAGAGTGATATTAATGTTTCCTTAACCAAAATATACATATGCAATACAATGTAAAAATGACAAAAACAGAAGCCAGTTAGAACCTTGAGTTTCCTTGGCTAAGCAGCTAGCAATGCTTTAAAAATACAAAGTGATGTAATATGCCTACTGTGCCCAAAGAAAATTAGTAGACTCAGGTGTTTTTTTTTTTTATTTGTTTCTCTTAAATTGCAGTAAAGAGATTTAAATATGATCAATCCATGGAATACATATTGCTCTAAATATTATGAGGCTGCAGTAGATAAGGTGTGATGTTGGAGCCAGCTACTGCCAAAGTGGCATGGACTAAGCTGTAGGTTGAATTTATAAGGTTATGCAATAGAGGTGTCTAGCTCATTACTTTACTCATCACATGTTCAAAGCCTATCTATCTGTCCATTCCAGAAGCACCACACTTCAGTACTGGCTGATGAGATCCCTTGAATAATTAAACAGGCTATGTCAAAATATTATACAGTGAATATAGAGCACATGTTCCAGGACAGTCACAAATGATTTCTTCCAAGTTATATATATATATATATATATATATATATATATATATATATATATATATATATATATATATATATATATATATATATATATATAGCTTTCCTCTATTGCTCAAAAATCATTACAACAAAACAACCCGTCTTTCAAGCAAGCACTACTGGCTGTCAAGGGATATGTAATTCAACACTGTTATTTAATTGTACTATACAGATTCCATCAAATGGCCAAAGAGGGCACATTTAATGTTAGGGGAGCAGCTTGGGTAACATTGCCAGGAAATTTTAGGTGACGTTATAACCTGTACATAACCACTTATGTAACTTTTAAAGTTGGATGTTATTGAAGGTTGTCTATTGAAATTATCTAATTTATATATACTTTTCTGAACGGTTAATTGCTTTTGTTCTCCCCGATACATTTATATGCTTCAAACAACCTGAGCGAATGAAAGACAGGGACATCAGAGTAAAAAAAAAATCTATGGAGGGTTTTTGGGTCCAAAAAGGCACACTCATGTAAAAGAAGTAATGTTTGGAGGTATGCAGATGTATCAGAGCAGGTTTCTGTATGTTTTCACAATAAAGTTTTTTTCTTTTAACCTTTGTTTCTTCATTAAAAGCAAAAATTAAAACTACAGTAGCAAGTCTCCAGTGTTAACCCAATATGTTGATTTTATGCAGGCCAATCTCGGATTTGAGGCTGTGTCGCACAGAAAGGTAGAGAGTTCAGCAGGACAGTGGGATTCGAGACTGCAATCCCGATTTCATTCTATAGAAAATGTGTAGGAGATTTATTTGCATAAAAGGCAAAGACAATATTCATAAAAAGGAGACAGAATAGACACATTTAAAATTATTTCTCTTAACCTATGCATTTGTTTGCCATTTTGGTAACAACGTATAAATCCTTTTCCTGCACTACACTCACAGTATAAACAATGCTTAGATGATTAAGTCCCTTTAACCCCTTATGGACGAATGTTGTGCCCATAGGACAGAGGCTGTTTAGCCTGTTTGTGTTTGGCTGTAAATTTCTTCTTATTTACTGTACCCACGCAATCATATATCATTTTTTTGGGATAAGAAGGACTTTCTTTAGATACCATTATTAAGTGTTCTTACATAGCAAGACCACTTAATATTATCTCACATATATATTCTCATTATAACCAAATTTACCACCCCAACTCCTCCCACAGTTTTTACACTACATAGACCAGGGGTCCTCAAACTACGGCCCGCGGGCCACATGCGGCCCGCCGGCACCCCCCGCTCCCCGCTGTTTACCTTTTTTTTTTCTTCTTTCTTGCAGCCGCAGAAGATGCGGCTGCAGGAAAACGGAAAAAAAAAATAAAAAAATCACTGCGACCGGATGTGACGTTTCGTCACATCCGGACCCGGTAACTGTTTCCCTCCTCCGTGCAGGGAGGAGGGAACACTGCGCGAGACGTCCGGCCGGGGACACAGCAGCTAGAGGTAAGTGATGGGGAAGGGGGGGGGGAGAAGGGAGGTATAACGAGCACTGTACTATTCCTGGGCATCTGAATGGCATAATATTCCTGGGCATCTGACTGGCACACTATTCCTGGGCATCTGAATGGCATACTATTCCTGGACATATGAATGGCATAATATTCCTGGGCATCTGACAGGCACACTATTCCTGGGCATCTGACTGGCACACTATTCCTGGGCATCTGACTGGCATAATATTCCTGGGCTCTTACTGGCACTCTATTCCTGGGCATCTGAATGGCATAATATTCCTGGGCATCTGACTGGCACACTATTCCTGGGCATCTGAATGGCATAATATTCCTGGGCATCTGACAGGCACACTATTCCTGGGCATCTGACTGGCACACTATTCCTGGGCATCTGACTGGCATAATATTCCTGGGCATCTGACTGGCACACTATTCCTGGGAATCTGACTGGCATAATATTCCTGGGCTCTGACTGGCATAATATTCCTGGGCTCTGACTGGCATAATATTCCTGGGCATCTGACTGGCACAATATTACTGGGCTCTGACTGGCATAATATTACTGGACTCTGACTGGCATAATATCCCTGGGCATCTGACTGGCACACTATTCCCATTGAAATACTGGTAAGTTTGTTGATTTAACTTTACTTCATTTTAAATATTGTATTTGTTCCCGTTTTGTTTCTTCACTTCAAAATAAGATATATGCAGTGTGCATAGGAATTTGTTCATAGTTTTTGTTTTTACTATAGTCCGGCCCTCCAACGGTCTGAGGGACAGTGAACTGGCCCCCTGTTTAAAAAGTTTGAGGACCCCTGACATAGACAGTAATATATTGGATTGTTCCCGATTGGTGTGCTATTACTTTGTGGAACGTTTCGACGAATGGTTCACGAAATATCCCCGTTTTTGTGGCGAAATTGGTCCCATAGGAATGAATGGCGGAATGCTCAAAACTAGAGTGTGAGCTGAAAAATCAGGACATGATTTCTAAAGTGCCACCACTCCCTCATTTTCAAGCCCACCTACACAAATCTTATATCAAAACTTTCAGCTATACCTGCTGCCACTAAAAATGTCCACGGCTAAGCCATAAACCTGATAGTTTTCACAATATGACCATTTGTTAGCAACTCAAGCCGTCCATTGACATTCATTGAAACTCCACTCTAGCCACCTCAAATTTGAAGGGCAATATCTAAACTGCGACTGTGCCTTCATTTTTAATATTTCAGAGACATAAAATGCAGAAAAATGTAGGTCTGGGTCTTGTGATTCTCACAATATAAAGTTCTTCGCTGTAGGATTTATAGTTTTTAAAAAATACGACCGTTTGAAGATGGCAACCGCACTCCAACCTTTCTACAGTTACTCAAGCCACTCCACCCAGTTACTCTGCCCACTCCAGTTGTAGACTACTGGTGGAGGCAACACTTCACACAATTTCCCCAGAAATTGTAGCTTTTCTAGTTTTGATCATATGTAATTTACTGTCAAGTTTAGAAATAGTCTGTTTACATACTTTTGTGGGGGTTTTGCACGTTGTAGGAAAAAAACTGAAAGTAGCATAATTCCTAATTATTTTCTCCTACTGTAACCTTTTGACTCCAACCCTTAACCCAAACTCACTTTTGTGAGTTGAAGACTACTGCTTGTGTAGTGCACAGGCTTTTTTTTCCATTGTGATTCGATATTTAATATTTTAATATTTGACTCAAGCCCTCCCCCAATAATTATTCTGTATGTTTACTGCAGGTGCGGCAGCACTGATTTATGTAGACACTGAGGATATAAAGTTTTGATTTTTTTTGTCATTCCTGTGCTGCTGAAAAAAGAATACATTGTGTGGTCGGTGACAAACTTGTTCTTGTACACAGTAGGATCTCTTAACAGTGCAACATATTGTCTGATGACATCACTAGAGAGACAGGACAGTCCATTCATTTGAATGGGATTATTCTCATTGGTTCCTTTCATCAAATAAAAAATGAAATTGACTTTTACTCATCTAGTGTGGGAAGTCCTAGCTTCTTGCAAACTGCTTTAATTTCACAATTTCATCTAGCTGTATACATTTTAACCAATGCAAAATGTAAAAACATGCATTTTTAAATCACATTAATATAATAACATTTGGAAAACGTATTTTGGGCACCAGACGGTCCTGTTAACTAATTTGAACCCTAAGTGTAACCCTAATTCGAATCCTATATCTAATTAAAAAAATTTAAAAACGTGTAATGTTGCTGACTGCCTATAGAGACATTTATCACTTCAGAAGGTCTTGACCACAACAGGGCAGCACCATAATGGAATGGTATGCTGTTATTCCAATATGGCACTCGCATTCTCTCTGTGGAGTGATCATGTTTCACTTAAACACCAGATTTTGGGGTTGCTTAACCTCTTAACGCTAATGGACGTATATATCAGCGTGCGCATACAATCACCACAAATGTGGTCGTATGCATTTTTAACAGACATAGGTAGTGATCAGCTTTCACTGCCCATGTGTGTTAAGTCTTGCAAAGGTGTTGCATGAGGCATCATGCAACACCTTCTCTGCCCCTCAGGGCATCACCCGGCAATCGCAGGTTCTATATTGGAGGAGCATGCTCCTCCAATACAGCGTGCCCAGCAGAGAGCGACGGAAGAGAGAGAGAAAAAAACTCTCTTCCCTCACTCTGAAACTGTTGCTTGACTGCCCCATAGAGGCAGTCAGCAACATTACAGGTAGAAAAAAATAAAATAAATAAATAAATGGAAAAAGCTAACTCTAGATCTACTAAACCTAGATCTAGGGTTAGGTTTATAATATAGGGTAACAGGGGGTTCAGGTGAGTACAAGGGTTAGATTACGGGGTGGGGGTAGATTTAGGGTTAGGGTAAATTTAGGGTTAGGGGTAAAAGGTCACTGTTTGAAAACAAAAAAAACACTAATATTGTTTATTGCCCTATTACTTGAAATAAAACAGACAAACATGGAAACATTGGTATTTCTAAACTCAGGACAAATATTAGCAATATATAGACAGGGTCTTTTTTACCATTTGTAATTGTTTAAAAAAAAAAAATAAGGTCAAAGTTAGAAAAAGTGTTTTTTATGGCATATTTTTTTAATAGTAAATTATATTGTATGATGAAAATAGTAGTATCAAATAAAAGCCATATCTGTCCTTAAAAAATGATATATAATTTGTGTGGGTGGACTGAACACAAAGAAATAAATTTACAGTTCAGTAAACATATGCAGCATAGCTTTGTCACTAAGAGGTTAATGCTTTGACATCAAGGCATAATACTGTGAATGTAGAGAACAAAAAACATTATAAAATTGATCTATACATCTGTTAGCAGAATTGCTAGCAGATCCCTAAATTAGGAGAAAATGTGTGTTAAATGGTATTTGTGGAGTCTCGGTTTATATTTTTCTCCTAATTTGAGCATCTGCTTACAATTCTGCTAACACAATGTATAGATCATTTTCATTCTATATGGACAGTAAAAACAAGGTTTAGGTGATACTGAACAAATGCATAGCCACAACTGATCTGGTATAAGGTTAACCCCTTAACGCATGTGGACGTATATATACGTCCTGAAAAGCATGGTCCTTAAGGACCATGAGGACGTATATATACGTCCTCGTTTTCATGTAGTGTTGCGCTCATTAGCGCAACACTACATGCCTGCAGCTACTCTCAGAGGCTGCTTCGGATCCGAAGCAGCCTCTGAGAGGGCTTTCAGCCCCCCCTCGACCCCCCCGCGCGCATACGATCACAGCGAATGTGATCGTATGCGCGCAAACACACATAGGCAGTGAAAGCTCATCACTGCCTATGTGTGTTAAAGTGTTGCATGATGCCTCTATCGAGGCATCATGCAACACAATCTGTGCCCTCCTGGGCACCGCGATCACCCGGTGATCGCGGGTGTGTGCTGTATCGGAGGAGCATGCTCCTCCGATACAGCATGCCCAGAGGAGAGCGACGGAAGAGAGAAAAAAAAAATCTCTTCCGTCGCTCTGAAACCGCTACTTGACTGCCCCTACAGGCAGTTGGGCGGTATTACAGTTAAAAATAGAAAATTAATTAAATAAATAAATAAAATAAATAAATAAATGGAAAAAGCTAACCCTCTACTGAACCTAGATCTAGGGTTAGGGTCCAAATAGGGTAATAATTAGGGTTAAATGGGGGTTCGGATGATTACAAGGGTTAGATTAAGGGGTGGGGGTCAATTTAGGGTTAGATTAAATTTAGAGTTGGGGTAAATTTAGGGTTCGGGTTAAAAAAATCACTGTAGAAGAAAATGGTTAGAAAACAAAAAAAAAACACTAATATTGTTTATTGCCCTATTACGTGAAATAAAACATAGACAAACAAGGAAACATTGATATTACTAAACTCAGGACAAATAGTAGAAATATATAGACGGGGTCTTTTTTACCATTTGTAATTGTGTAAAAAAAAAAATCAGGTCAAAGTTGGAAAAAGTGTTTTTTATGGCATATTTTCATCATATTTTCTATTTTTTTAATAGTAAATGATATCATATGATGAAAATAATAGTATCAAATGAAAGCCCTATCTGTCCTTTAAAAAATGATATATAATTTGTGTGGGTGGACTGAACACAAAGAAAGAAATTCACAGTTCAGTAAACGTATGACAAAAATAATGGAAATCTGTTCTTCAAGGCACGTCAAATGCAACATAGCACTCGGTCACTAAGGGGTTAAAGCAGGTTCTTCTTTTCATATAAAGACACGTCCACCACCTAGCAGCGAACAGGTGTAACTGCACCATATGAAAACTCGGTCTCAGTAAAAAAACATCAAATATGCATGCTCAAAAACACAGTAAAAAGTACTTTAAACAAATGACACCCATAGTGACACACAAATGTAATTAAAATGAAGACACAGGTATTCTGAATCCACACTCAATATTTACGTTAGTTTGATAGGTGTAATCAGTCTGCTCTGCAGCATCGACACGTTTTCAATGTTAGAAGGGGATCCGAGGTGCAGGAACCATGTATTGCTGCTGAATATGAGAAATGAAGGCGATTGCCCACCTGGATTCTTCCTGGGGTGATGTATTCGTAAAACTGAACCTTCGACATCCCGTTATGCTCAGCCAGCCCCCCGCCCACCCAAGTGACTGGCTTTGAGTTTCAATATCAAGAGTGCTAACGCATTACGACTACATTATTAGTAAATCAGAGTGACCCATATACAATACTTACAAGAATTAAGGTGACCCATGCACTGATGCACTGCTTGAAAAGAGGGGCGGGACGACAAAAAGGAGCGGGATCCAAAGTGCAAGCTCCGTGAGGCTGCCACCTCCTTGTACTGACCTAGTGTACCTGCCGCTGTGACCACTTTACTGTGCTTCTAGACTGACCCAGTTTTCAAAATGATGCAGGAAATAAACAGCAGGGTCAGGTGTAAAAATACAGGCTTGTATTTGGTGTTTACTGTTTCCTGAGCACACCCCATCCGCCCTGGGATGTACCCTTCAGCTCATACACCTTTGTCTTCAAAGAATATGACAGAACTTTAGGTAGTTTAGAAAGGTTATGTCTCTCCACCCTCACTATATCACTTGGTTTGTAGATTATGGGTTTTTTTATTTATTTTTTTGCTTAAAGGAATAGCCAAGCATAAAAATATTTTTGAATGGTGTGCTGCATAAATCAAAATACCAGGTTACAATCTGATATTGCTTATGAAAATACCAGTTAGTCCCAGGACCCATTCTATTGCATTGGTCTAACAGATGTGCATAACCTTTACACCAGTGAGTGGTAGGGTTGCCACCTTTTCTTCAAAAAAATACCGGCCTTGGTAATGTCTACATAGACTTAACATTGGCCTGATGCCAAATTTTTACCGGCCTGCCGGTAAAATACCGGCCAGGTGGCAACCCTAGTGAGTCGCTGCCCCAAGAGTTGCTAGACCATAAAAAATTGAGAGAAAAAAAAAGTGTCATAAGTTGCATATCTTATATGCATGATAAGGGCTGTCATCTTTTCTTCAAAAATATACCAGCTGTTGCTGCCATAAACATAAACTTTACTCAGGCTAATTTTCGTACTGGGTCTGCCAGTAAAAGTACCAGCTGGGAGGCAATGCTGTGCATAGCAGTCTTAGCGCTCGCATACGCAGAAAATGACTCGTTATGCACGCTGAGCACAGCCGAGGCACGTTATACACTGCATGTGCGAGCGCTTAAAGTGCTATTTACAGTGGCACCGGGAGGCCTCTCCCTTAGGGCCTATGTGACCAAAGAGGTGGATAAAATTGATCCTCCCTCTCCATGCAGTCAGCGTGGCTGAGGAAGGAAATGACAGAAGAAAGTGTATGTAGAAACTCACTGCACAATTTAGTGTTATAACAGCTTTCATTTACTGTAATGTACAAATAAATTAATTCTGATCTAAAATTGAATGACATCTTCTCTGTCTACTTGCTGTTAACAATAATCTAATTGGCAACTCCGATTGACAGAGGCGGCTCTCTAATTAGGCGAGTTAGGCAGCCGCCTAAGGCCTCGCACTCACGGGGGCCTCGCGGCTGCCTAACTCACCTTATTACCTTTGATGTAACAGGGAGCTTAACGCTGCCGTTAAGCTCCCTGTTACACTAACCTGGGACGTTTCCTCCGTGCATCTTCTCTCCTGCACGGAGGAAGGAAGTTCCGGTCGCGGTTTTTTTTTTTTTTAAACTTTATTGAACCCGGGCAGCTTCAATAAAGTTTAAAAAAAAACGCGACCGGAACTTCCTTCCTCCGTGCAGGAGGGAAGATGCACGGAGGAAACAACGGAGAGCAGCATGTAGGTAAGTACTAGGGAAGGGGGGAGGAGGGTGGTACAAACGAGCAAAGACTTGGCACAGTGTGGGGCAAAATCCTGGCATAATGAGAGGCAAAATTCTGGCATTGTGAGGGGCAAAATTCTGGCATAATGAGGGGCAAAATCCTGGCACAGAGTGGCAAAATCCTGGCATAGTGAGAGGCTAAATCCTGGCATTGTGAGGGGCAAAATAGTGGCATTATGAGGGGCAATATCCTGGCATACAGTGGCAAAATCCTGGCATAGTGAGAGGCTAAATCCTGGCATTGTTAGGGGCAAAATAGTGGCATTATGAGGGGCAATATCCTGGCATACAGTGGCAAAATCCTGGCATATTGAGGGGCAAAATTGTGGCATAGAGTGGCAAAATCCTGGCAAATTGTGGGGCACAATCCTGGCAAATTGTGGGGCACAATCCTGGCATAGAGTGGAAAAATCCTGGCATATTGAGGGGCAAAATCCTGGCATATTGAGGGGCAAAATCCTGGCATATTGAATGGCTTAATCCTGGCATATTGAGGGACTAAATCCTGGCATATTGAGGGGGTAAATCCTGGCATATTGAGGGGCACAATCCTGGCAAATTGTGGGGCACAATCCTGGCATAGAGTGGAAAAATCCTGGCATAGAGTGGAAAAATCCTGGCATATTGAGGGGCAAAATCCTGGCAGATTGAGGGGCAAAATCCTGGCAGATTGAGTGGCACAATCCTGGCATATTGAGGGGCAAAATCCTGGCATATTGAAGGGCAAAATCCTGGCATATTGAGGGACTAAATCCTGGCATATTGAGGGGGTAAATCCTGGCATATTGAGGGGGTAAATCCTGGCATGTTAAATGGCTAAATCCTGGCATATTAAATGGCTAAATCCTGGCATATTGAGTGGCAAAATTCTGGCATTTTGAATGGCTAAATCACAGTGCATCCGGTGCTGTGAGGAAGAACAAAGTGCCAATCTTCTAGCACAACGTGGTCTGTGAGACCACTTTCAACATTGAGCACCTTTCCTTCTGGCTGAGTGTTTCTCTTAGTGTGTGATTGTGTGCTTTCTGAGTGTGTCTGTGAGTCAGTGTGTGCTGGCTGAGTGTATCTGTGAGTGTGTGCTGGCTGAGTGTGATTGTGTGCTGACTGAGTGTGTCTGTGAGTCAGTGTGTGCTCACTGAGTGTGTCTATGAATGACTGTGTGATATGTGTTAGTGTTCACATTTAGGACACAGCAATAACAATGTGAGTTAGTCAGCTGCACACAATTTTATCTATACCAAATGTTTATAGATGTTTGTTGAATAATTATGAGACAAATAAAATTCTAGGAGCTGTTCATTTCTAGAAGCTGGGATTTGAGTCTGATCTTGAAATATGCTATTTCTACAGTTCATTTTTATTATCACTTGCATATATTTTATTTAATAATGTGTGTCCGTGAGGGCCTCATGTTCGACTTTCGCCTAAGGCCTCACAAAGTCTAGAGCCGCCACTGCCGATTGATAATACATTAAATTAATGAACCAAGGCACCCACTTGCTTGTAAGTGTTTGAAACCTCTGCAGAATGAAAGCTGTTAAAACGAAACTACAATGAAATTGCTTTATTAGCTTATTCAATGTTAAACATTGTTAAATAGTTTTTTGGTGCAATATGGGTGTGAAATTTCAAAAAATGGAGCTTTATAAATGTTATTTTTGCTGTAAAAAATTGTGTTTACATCTTGGCCTCTTAGTACTTACTACTACTTGCAAACAAGGCCATCTTTAACGCTTTTGTGACGCATGGTGCTTGCGCCTCCAACGGCGTTAGCACCAAAACGCCTTGTAGCCAGGAACACAATGACAAGAGTCCCGATCAGGGTCTTACTAGACACTGTGGGTCCCTGCCAAAAGATCCCGACACCCCCGTCACGTGTGACGTCGCGGAAGCTTGCCTGAACCCAAAGGTTCTGGGACAGCACAATTTAGTGAAATGTAGCCGGTGCTCATTTTGAGGACCGGCTACATTTTCCCTGTCAGACTGAGGCCACTCAAAGTGGCCTCATGTAACAGGTAGAATCCCGCTGCAAGTCCCTGCATCGGGATCTGAGCACAGCTCATCACGGGGAGCCACGATGAGCTGTTTAACGCTGGATGTTCTATGCCATCCTAGCGTCTTAGGTGCTCTAAAATCAGGACTGCATAGAACGTCCTAGCGTCAGGAAGGGGTTAACACAGGACAAAAGGGGCAGCTACCCTGGGTCCAATCAGACTACAGGGGCCCACTGAGCCTGCCTTGGATTGACTAGCTGTTGTTTATTCCCTCCCCTTTATGTTTCCTTGCCCTCTGCCTATGCAGAGCACAGATCATTTACTGTCTCTCCTCTCATACAAGCCATTGGTAGTTACTTGTAACCCTTTCAATGCAAGATGTATCTGTTGGAGGTGTTTTATCAGCACTAAAGTGAAAAGAGGTCCTGTGTATGCTCCCCTGTCTGACAAAGTGGGAAGGAGATATTTATTCATGAAACAGGGAATTTAGAAGGAAATTACATATTAAGTCCAAAATAACAGAGTGTGAAGTATAGTTTGAAATATTGCTGAATGGGAGAATTTTTCCACCTTGGGTGCTTTGGCATTTAGTTTGAAATTCCCTGCAATTCTTTCATGAATAAAGCCTTGTATATTGTCAGGGAGATTTCCCTTCTACACGCTTGGTTTTGGGATTGTGTAGTCTAATATGGAAGTCTAGTGCATAGTTGTATTGTAGCGGTATTTCCAGCCTTTTACTGATTGTGACCGTTGAAATTAGCAGCAAAGTATATGTACGCATTGGGGCCAAGGAGTAAGTTGTCCTTTCTGGTTTGTTGTGAAAATTATATCCAATGAGTTCTATCTTTTGTTGGGTGCTGAGTTACATTTGACCAGGTAAGTATCATGAATCACTAATATGAATGAAGACTAAACCATTATTACGTTTTACTACAGGAGGTTAGTTAGTCATCCAGTTAGTACATGTAAATGTTTGGAATAAAAAATATTAAAAAAAGAAAGGAATTTAAAGATCTCAGAAGATCTCGTGAAAATTTCAATGCTGCAAATACCTGGAACAGAAAGAAAAACTTGGGAATGGAGCCCATAACACAACTACATACGATAGAATACAATTCATACTTAACCATAATTACATCACAATTTTCATATTTTATCTAGACTATAATGCCTTCCATCCCAATTTAAACTTGACACTGAGTTACTCTCACACAAACATCCACTTCCATAGGATGTTCGTTCCTTCACCGCTGTATTTACATATATGATTGGATATACTTATATATATATACTGTGTGTAGTATGAGAGTTGTGACACTGCTCAACGCTGTAATTAGCCGCCCCTTTAAAAAAAAAAAAAAAAAAAAAAACTTGATTGCCGGCAGAGATGATGGTTGGATTAGATTAGAAAATGGGGCATGTATTGGGGGTGATGGGGCCATGTAATGGGGTAGTGGGGCTTGTCCTGGTGTGCAACGTGGGTGATGGCCAATGTCCTGGGTGTGCAACTTGGATGATGGGGCATGTCCTGAGTGTGCAACGTGGGTGATGGGGCATGTCCTGAGTGTGCAACGTGGGTGATGGGGCATGTCCTGAGGGTGCAACGTGGGTGATGGGGCATGTCCTGAGTGTGCAACATGGGTGCATCGGTGAACGAATTTAGTCTGCCTAGGGAAGCACAAAACAAAGATACACCACTGACGCTGCTCATCACCCTTGTTTTTATATTATTCTCCTTTGAACAACCATGTGTCCTGTAAGATCTGTAGTTTTTGTAGTTATACTTTCTAATAATGTTTTGTTTTATAACTACAGATACCTCGATATATAGAGATAAGATTGTCATATTGTTTTGATCGACATTGTTTGATATTTTGATGCTACATAGTTTATTTTATAAAATTAAAAAAAAAATTGGAAAGGTATATAAAATCATATTTAGGGTGGAACAAAAATTGAAAATGGTTAAAAGCCATCTGAAGGACAGCATGAAGCCACATTTTCTTTTGAATTAAAAGGTTTTTTTCTGCTGTGGGTTAATTCCTGGCACGTCGCACTGTAAATACAGTAGGTATAAAAGTGTCAGGTTTCACTTCAGAAGTAACTGGAAAATAATATGATATAAATGATACTATTACTTGTTATTCTAAAACTGTTATTTACATGCTTACATGTCCCTGCGGACTTCAATTTATCAGACTGACTACCCGTCCTTTACATATCGGGAACATCCAAAATGTATATTTAACGTATATTCTCAATAATGGTCACTAAAAAAATCCCACTGGATTAAAATGTAAGTGGCAAATCTGGGGATGCATTGGTAATTCTGACATAGTAAAAGTGATTTATTTGCTCTATACAGTATTTGCATTCATACTACTGGATTTCATGAGTGCTGAGGGGCTTTAATATATGCAATTGTTGAAAATGTTCCGTTATCCAAAATATTTCTGGTCCCAAGCATTACTGATAAGGGATACTCAACCTGTATATGAATAGGATGTATAAGAGTGGCTTGTTTATATTGCCATAGCAGCACTAGAGACACTCTGCATCCAAAGTGTAATAAATCTGAAAACAGCCAATCACGTTACAGCACCAGATGAACCAGTATGGATTGAGCGCCCAATTATGTACTTTGAAGAAGCCGTTCAATAGCAAAACGCGGATTGCAGTGACGTCATCACGTTAGGGAGGAAGCGTGCCAGCCAACCGAAATCGGGTAATGAATCTTTACACCCTGATCTGGCACCATCAGCTTTAAAGCAGCCCTTGTTAACTGACAGAGCAATTATAAATACTTCAAAAATCCACATGATCACCAGCAGAAGAAAGTAGTTTATTAAAGTTGTATGTAGCTATATACAGCATAGAAAGTCAGCACTTACGTCAGTATAGCAATTTATCTTCCAACAGCACAACCTAGATTTAATATGTTACTATGATAAGAAGGCACACAATAGTTGGAAAGTAAAGCTAGACTGGCATATCATAAAAAGGAAGGCATTGTTCTTGTGGTTACAATTAATTGGGAGGATTGCATGTCAATGATGTAATGAGATGATGTCAGGAAAAGAAGCAGAAAAACAGCTTTGGGATAAACATAAAAGAAATTAGCAATGAGGTGCATGTTTTCGTTAGGCAAAGGGAAGCATTGATTTTACAGTTCATACAATATTTTCAAAACAAAGGCGGCCTATAAAATGTCTTCGGCATAAAGGAAGATTGACTGGCAAGGACTCAATGCAAAACCTAGTGTAGCGTGGAGGATTAGGAAGGGAGGAGTAAATCTGCCTTAGGCACATTCCAGAGGTGCCCTCCTCCCCATTCCGCATCACAGTTCCCTACATGCTATAATATGTCTTCCAGGTGTAACATCCTGTGTTGGAGAAACTGACTTTACCATTTACCATGAAATAAATAGAATGCATCATGGTATGAATCCATACTGGAGAAAATCTTATTTATATTAATTTTCATTTACAAAATTCTGTGGATTAGTTGACAAAGTGCTTCCTAATATATATAGGAACATGTATAAGTAGGATCTGCAAAGTGTCTCCTCCAGGAGGATTCCAAACGTAAATATTGTTGGGCAGATTTATAGTCACTTTTTCCTCCTGGGCAGGGCTAATTATAGTGAAGTTATAGCAGGGCAATGATCTACCTGAGGATCTCATCTATAACCTGGTGCAAGGAAAACCACATCCGAGTAGTCCCATGGAGCTTTGATAACCTTGCATTTAGGCTGCATGGGCATTAATAAATATCCATCTCATATGTAATTACAAAAGGTTAGGTTTTGACTTAGATTGTCCACTATTCAGCTATTGATATGGCTCATGTAGTTTTATGGCATTACTATTCACTCATAAAGCAGTTTTTAAAAGGCCCATATAGCAAATATTTGTATGAAGAATATTTGACAAACCATATAGAAGCTTAGGTGGGGGGGGGGGGGGGGGGGGGGGAACGGGACATTATTCATTTCATGAGATAAAAAACAGAACTGATTTTTTTTTAGCCAGAATAAAGGCTACATCTCGCCTGCAGGCTTCAGTACTATAGTGTATATTATAGGTGTTAAATTCCAATGAACATGAAAAAACAATAAATACTTTCACTTTTCACTAGTTTATACAATAATCTAGTGAAAAGTGAAAGTATATATTGTATTTATATTGTTTTTTCATTAGAATTAAACACATTCACTATAGTTGGATGTTCTATGCATCCTAAATTACTGCACTGATCCAAAGGTAAATATTTTCAGTGTATGAGAATAGAGCATATTAGAGGTTAGTCACACCAAGCCTCATACCAACTCAATTTTTGGGAGTTGTAGCATTGATTGTTTACTTTGGTAGAGGAGTTATCTACAAATGCAATTTATAGAATTACAATTTATAAATTAGAAAAATCTAACCAAATATTCTGACTTCTTATTGAACTAACATTGTATTAAGCTGTTCAGTACATCCTGCTCATCTCTTGGTGAACATTTAACTCAGCACTACTGATAGGCATGATTTACAGATCAGTCACTCTCCTGGAAAGGATTTCACATTAGTCATGGGTATACCATGAACGCATTTTTGGAATTTTACCTTTAAAAGTTAAGAATAGGGTTACATCTGAATGACTTACTACTTGACACTCGTGAAATTTTCTAACCTGTTTTTGGAATGATTTGTATCGTCCTAGTAACCAGAATCCTTCATGGTTTGCATTACTTCTCCACAGAACTGTGCCCATCCTGTATTTTTCATAAATAGCTACAACAGTGCTTCTTCTCAATTGCTGAGAGCAACCATCTTGTCTCCTGTTAAATTTCTAAGGACTTTTACTGTGATGGTGTCTGAGTTTTGTTTAGAAATGTAATTTCTAGAGGGTCGTAACCTGCCCATATTTACTATCAGGGCCTCCACCAGGAATTTCAGGGACCCTTACTGAACAAATCTTCTGCCACAACCCCCCCCCAATAGCTCCCACTCGCCCCACCTACCCTCACAAGCATGTTATCCCGGTCTAATGTAATATGGAGGGTGGTTGGGAGCAGTTGGTCAATATGCCAGTAATATTTTGCCACTCAATAAGTCAGTATTTTTCCCTCAATATGCCATTCTTTTGCCATTTAATATGCCACTATTTTGCCATTCAATATGCCAGTATTTTGCTCTCAATATGCCAGTATTTTGCCATTTAATATGCCAGTATTTTGCCCCTCAATATGCCATTGTTTTCCCATTTAATATGCCAGAATTTTCCCCCTCAATATGCCATTTAATATGCCAGGATTTAGCCATTTAATATGCCAGGATTATGCCATTTAATATGCCAGGATTTAGCCATTTAATATGCCAGGATTATGCCATTAATATGCCAGGATTGTGCCAATTAATATGCCAGGATTGTGCCAATTAATATGTCAGGATTTAGCCAATTAATATGCCAGGATTTTGCCCCTCAATATGCCAGGATTTTGCCCCTCAATATGCCAGGATTTTACCAATTAGTATGCCAGGATTTTACCAATTAATATGCCAGGATTTTGCCCCTCAATATGCCAGGAGTATGCCATTTAATATGCCAGGATTTTTGCCCCTCAGTATGCCAGGATTTTGCCCCTCAGTAAGCCAGGATTATGCCATTTAATATGCCAGGATAATGCCAATTAATATGCCAGGATTATGCCAATTAATATGCCAGGATTTAGCCATTTAATATTCCAGGATTTAGCCATTTAATATTCCAGGATTTAGCCATTTATTATGCCAGGATAATGCCATTTAATGCGCCAGGATAATGCCAATTAATATGCCAGGATATAGCCATTTAATATGCCAGGATTTAGCCACTCAATATGCCAGGATAATGCCAATTAATATGCCAGGATTTTACCAATTAAAATGCCAGGATTTTGTTCCTCAATATGCCAGGATTTTGCCAATTAATATGCCAGGATTTTGCCCCTCAATATGCCAGGATTTTACCAATTAATATGCCAGGATTTTATCAATGAATATGCCAGGAATTTGCCCCTCAATATGCCAGGATTATGCCATTTAATATGCCAGGATTTTGCCCCTCAATATGCCAGGATTTTGCCAATTAGTATGCCAGGATTTTACCAATTAAATATGCCAGGATTGTGCCCCTTAATATGCCAGGATTATGCCATTTAATATGCCAGGATTGTGCCCCTCAATATGCCAGGATTATGCCATTTAATATGCCAGGATTTTGCCCCTCAATATGCCAGGATTTTGCCCCTCAATATGCCAGTATTATGCCATTTAATATGCCAGGATTTAGCCATTTAATATGCCAGGATTATGCCATTTAACATGCCAGGATTGTGCCAAGATGCCAGGATTGTGCCAATTAATATGCCAGGATTTTGCCCCTCAATATGCCAGGATTTTACTAATTAATATGCCAGGATAATGCCATTTAATATGCCAGGATAATGCCATTTAATATGCCAGGATATAGCCATTTAATATGCTAGGATATAGCCATTTAATATGCCAGGATTTAGCCACTCAATATGCCAGGATTTAGCCAATTAATATGCCAGGATTTAGCCATTTAATATGCCAGGATTTAGCCATTTAATATGCCAGGATAATGCCATTAAATATGCCAGGATAATGCCAATTAATATGCCAAGATTTAGCCATTTAATATGCCAGGATAATGCCATTAAATATGCCAGGATAATGCCAATTAATATGCAAGGATTTAGCCATTTAATATGCCAGGATTATGCCATTTAATATGCCAGGATAATGCCAATTAATATGCCAGGATTATGCCATTTAATATGCCAGGATAATGCCAATTAATATGCCAGGATTATGCCAATTAATATTCCAGGATAATGCCTCTCAATATGCCAGGATTTAGCCACTCAATTTGCCAGGATTTTGCCCCTCAGTATGCTTGTTATCTACCATCCTCCTCCCCCCTTCCCCAGTACTTACCTCCTTCCTTTGTTTTTAAAAAAAAGTGACCAGAGTTACTCCGGTCGCATTTTTTTTTTTTTTTAAACAAACTTTATTGAAGCCACGCGGCTGGAGGGGAGCGCACAATGCTTCCCCCACAGCCGCGGACCGGCTTAAGAGAGGGGGGATTTTTTTTTTTTCCCTTGCGTGACCTGGGCCCGCTGAGCCCGGGACACCAGTATCGCCCGTCACCCCCTGATGTCAGGCTTGTTTACTATGTTACTCACTCTGTTGTTGATTTGACCAGCACAAAAAATATACGAAAATAACTTTGTATACTTTTCATGCTGGGGTTTGTGTACTCTCTGTTCGGAGCTCACAAACCCGGAAAATACAGTGCTGGATTCGCACACCTAGCACACAGAGGATACGTCACTAAATTTCTAAGCATAATGCCATAATGGAGATTGCTCAACTTTTAGAATTTTATTTTTATTTATTTAAAACCATATATTTTTGAAAAATAGACACCCCAGGATATTTCAAATGTTTTTTTCTTGCAAATCTAGTAACACCCCCAAGAAAAGGAAGCAGTTATTTTTTGTTTCTGATGCTCTTGTCAGCGCCATCTTGTGATATATCACTTTTTTTTCACTCTAAAGTGGGTCACATGATCAGAAATGCATGTGTCTATATGGACCCTATATTTCAAAGAATAGAAAGTGTAGAATTGTTCTTTCACCTGAGTTATGTTTTTAATAATGGAAAACTAATAAAGATATATTTTTTAAAGATTGCAGTAATTTGCCATAATATTGTTTGAAATATACTGTAACTTAAGGGGATATACTCTATATCAGGAAATCACTTAACAGGGAGTTTTTCTCGATATATGGTCTATAAAGGTCACAGTCATAGAAGAACAGCCTGTTAGTTATATAAAATATTTTAAATTTAGTAGGAATACAAAAGCAGTCTGAACACCGTTAAAAATCATCTTCATTCAAACCTCCACGTCTAGATTTTAACTTGCGAACAGGATTCTCTATCTCATGTATCAGTCTGTCCCTGTTCGTCTAACATATAGTCGGTATTTCCCCTTTCTGATCTGTAGCAAGCGCTACATAAATTGTAGGCATTATATATAAATGTTAATGTAACGTAAACAAATTATAGAGTGTGTCAGGATGGCCTTGTTTTTGACAAGAAACTCCAAATACATGCGTCAGAATAAACTTGTAATGTGGTTTATTATAGGATTTCACAAGATACACAGTGCTGTGCTTTGCAATGTTAATTAAAAACAAAAGAAAATAAATCCTACTCCATCTTGGAGACTAACTAAACATTAGATTGCCTAACTGTCCACCTGGTCAACTAATACAGTTATAAAGAATATAATCACAACAGTTTTAAACAAACAGCTTTTTAAACAGTACCTTTTCCTTAACGTCTCAGGGCCTCAGGCTGAACTGTCTCCTCTCTACCTGTTGTCAGATTCCCTGATGCCTTCAGAGAATAACGTTTAAATATTGCAGTGCAGGTTAATTAAATTCACCTTAAAGGGCTGTCTTCCACCTATTAACCCTATCATGCTGGGAATAGCGAGCGCTCCAGCCTGCTACCGACATAGAAAGCCTCTGTAAGTTTGCCACACGCACTAATGAAATTTGTGTATTTAAAGTGACGGCATCAATTAAACATTGCTGTTATTGTGCAAATGATCTATACATTGTATTAGCAAAACAACAAGCACATACCTAAATTAGGAGTAAAATCTGTTTTAAATGCGTCTGTGGAGTATCCTGCTTATGACATCAACTGTGGCACGGTATGCAAATTACCCATTTCCCGTTGAAAAGCAGGTAATTTGCATACCATGCCACAGTTGATGTCATAAACATGATACTCCACAGAGGCACTTAAAACACATTTTTCTCCTAATTTAGACATTTTCTTGCAGTTTTGCTAATACAAGGTACAGATAGGCAGACAATGCAATAAAGAATAATTGTGTATTTTAACCAACAAATAAGTCTGAAAACCCAACAAATTTCACTTAAGTAGCACCCTGAGCCTGTTTCATGGTTTACATGCCACTCGATTCACTTCCAGCTGTCAGCAGCCACACTTGTCAAGTCCTTTGACATGAGGAAGTGGGTGAATGGATTAGATAAAAAGCCAAATCCAACGAGAGCGTCTGAAAACTATTTTTAGCTAAGTACTGCATCAAATCTTTTTTCAACCTAAACTACTATGTAACTATGTAAAGTAGAGCTAAAGAAACCATTCTCTTATCATGTTTTTCCTCAACACACTTATCGCCTACAAACTGCACAGAAAGTGTATACAGTTATTGCTGTTTCTACCAAGAATCCTGCCTATCTTCACAATGCTTCCTTCTTGTGTTACATCACCGCACACATGCCTGGCTGAAACCACTCCCCACTACATTCCAAGCACTTGAAACTGCTGAGTTCAGTGGAGATTAATTGATTTGCAGTAATTAGTAATGACAGCACTGTTTTAGAGGGAAGCATGAAAACTGCTGCACAGGAAACCAGACGCTCCCGGTTTCCCAGTAAAAACAAGTGCCTTTCAAGTATATTAAAAGTGTGTACAATATAAAGAAAATTAGTTAGGTGGAACTGGCCCTTTAATACTATTATAGCAGGGGTGTTCAAGTTTTTTTCTGAAGTGGGCCACATGATCAGACATATATGTGTGTATGGGCCACATTACATATTTTATAGCAATAGTGAAGAAAAGCCTGTTAGCCATATAAAATATGTTTTCATATTTAACAGTCATCGAAAAGCAGTCTGAATACAAAAAAAAATCAACTGTCTTTAACTAAAACAACATATTAATAAGGCTACCAAAACCTGTATTTATGTCAGTTAGGCTACATTTGGCCTACGGCCCACATGTTGGATGTTTCTTTACAATAGCTTCTCTCACTGAAATGATTCTTAAATTCTATTTGTTTTGGCTATACTTTCTTTAAATTAAAGTTTAATAACATTATACCTCAGACTTCCAGCCTTAGAAATATAATTCCATTCATAAACTAATAGCACTCTAATTATTTATAATTTACTAGTTACGGGCATTAAATGTTACTTCATAATCAAAGTGATAAGACCAAGTCAACAATTTTATTTTAAAATCATTTAACAAACTAAAATATACTTCTACACCCATAAGTGTAATAAAGTAAAGAAATGCTATGTTAAGTAATGGAAAGTAAGTGCCTTTAGAAAAAAAACAATACAACTGGGTTTATCCAATCAAGATAAACTACTACAGAGCCAAACAAGAAACACAATGACAGGTATACATCAAAAGCAATAAAAACAAATTAAGGATCAAAGCAAACAGAAACAAATCTTTCTTTTTGGAATTAGCGTTATAGTTATCTAATGTTTGCATGAAGAAGACAATGGCACAGTGTATTGTTAGTGTTCTCACATGACTACATGTAGGGTTGCCACCTTTTCCTCAGAAAAATACCGGCCTTGGTACTGTCTCCATAGACTTAACATTGGCCTGATGCCAATCTTTTACCAGCCTGCCGGTAAAATACCGGCCAGGTGGCAACCCTAACTACATGTAATATAGTTACATGACTAGTTGCCACAGAAAGGTTTCAAGTTTGCCACTAGAGTGCACATGATTTCAAAGAAAAAAATGGATGTTAACGGCACATGTATCTTTACAGATATACAGAGAGGCTGGTGCACACCGTCGCTGTCAGAATGTGCACAGCAGATCAGATGAGGGACTTACCGGTTTATTTTGCTTTTGCCCTAGGCCAGACTAAACTCATGCACCCCCTGCAACCATCATCGATCACACCCTTTCCTCAAATAACCTTTCTACAACACCAGTTAGCCCACATACCAATTTTCAATGTACAGAATTGTTCCTTGATGATTGTGTGGGCAGACCGGATGTCTGTGCAGGAAGTGAGGGAGAATGTACCACCAACAATAGTAGCGCTGGTTCTGCTGTTGCCCCCACAGATGTCTGTGCAGGCAGTGCAAGGCAATGAGGGAGGAGGTACCAGCAACAATGTTAGCACTGGCTCTGCTGTTACCTCCTTCAGTTTGCTGCCACCTCTAGGGTTGCCACATTTTCTTCCAAAAAATACTGGCCATTCTATTGCCTCCACAGACCCTCTGCTGGGTGTCAACCATGGATAAGCAACGTATCCGTACAAGGACAGCAGTGTCCGTGCCAACATCTGTGACAGTCCAGAGAACATTATTAAATTGTCCAACACATACCCCAGTAAATGCCCACCATGAACAATGTTGGTGCATACCATACCATGATGACAACCATAGCCTTCCACTTCCAGTGTGCATTCCGGGGCCTGAGCCTAGTTGATTTATGCAGAAAAACAACCCTGCCCATCGAGCCAACCAAAGCAGCCTTCCTGCTTCACAGGGGAAAATGGCAGCCACTGGCCTGAGGATAAATTGGCATGTAATATTTAAAAGTACATGACAGTTTATCCTCATAATAGGGCTACAAATGTGTTCACTTGTGCTTCTATGTTAGAAGAACAACTGAAACAAAGTTTAGCGTCCCTTTAAGGTGAATGTGTCACTTTTGTATTGTGGATTCTGCCGTATCTAAACCGAAATAATAAAACATTTTTATTTTCCTAATCCTATAACACCGAAATATCGAATAGATGATTTATAAAAAGTGTGTATGACATCAGTATGTAGAAGCACACATAATCATTTGATATTATGAAGTCCACTGCAAATGTGCAGCTCTATGTTTGGTGACCATGTGCTCACATCACTGGAACGGCTGTCTGGATATAAACTTTGTAGGGTCTAAGACTGTTCCTTGCAGGCGGTACAAATACTAACCCTAGTAATCCCCCCTAATAAAGTAACCCCCCTGACCCTAACAGTAACCCCTACTAATATTAACTGTAAGAACTAACCCCATACCCTAATACTAACATTATAACTAACACCAACCCTAATCAAACCATAAAACTAACTTGTGCCCCCTAAAACTAACCTGTGCTTTGACAATTCGCTGAACTGTCAGGCACTGTAAGCTCCGCGATGAAGCGGCCACGAATAACAATCCCATTCTAAACTGTGTATGTTATTCTGAAATGTGAACTAAAGTGAGTTGAACCTTCACTTTGATTCATAATTTCAGTCAGCAAACAATCTCTAAAGCTCATCATATCTACATATTCAAGTAGGCAGATGTGTTTTTTTTGCCACTGAAATCTACAGTACAAAATGTTTTCTTGTGGCACATAACATTTATCTTTCATTTATTTTAAAGGGTTTATGTATAAATTCGACAAAATTTGGGGGTTGCATGATGGGAAAGTTTACCTTATCAGGATAAAGGACTAGACATGTAAGTGCATCAGTTATTAAACATTTTATAAAATTTGCTAAGCAGCTAAAAAAAAG
Source organism: Pelodytes ibericus (assembly GCA_036172795.1). Classification (NCBI taxonomy): domain Eukaryota; kingdom Metazoa; phylum Chordata; class Amphibia; order Anura; family Pelodytidae; genus Pelodytes; species Pelodytes ibericus. Next base: position 88,945,312 of record CM069861.1, read on the forward strand.
TTAATAGAGAATACCAACATTTTTTTGTGCTCTATTGAAAAATGCAATGAGACACCTTTTAGACTACTTGTGACTATTACAAATATATTCAGTGCGATCACTAAAAATACTGTAGCACATGGGTATCTTTCCTGCTCTGCATTGAACCCCTAAGGTGGAGAAACACATGTTCCTAAGTTATTTTAAAGTACATAATAAATTATTTAGCATAGCCCACTCACTACACACCTGGGCAACATGTGGCCCTCTAGCAGTTAGTGAACATTTACTAGGCCAATGGCTATTTGAACATCATAGAATTCTTAGTTTAAAAACAGCTAAGGGATGTATGATAGAGAAAAATAAGTTATCTGAAAGACCCATGCATGAATAATTCTAGGGTATCCCAATGTTCACGCTTGGATCAGTTTTGAGAGGGACTTTTTGAGATCAATGCATTACATAATACAGTTCATACTCCCCTTTGATCAGATGTATGGTGTGCACAGTGTTGAACGAGACCAACAGGTAGGGTTGCCACCTGGCCGTTATTTTACAGGAAGGCCGGTAAAAAAACATTACATCAGGCCAATGTTAAGTCTATGGAGACACTAGCAAGGCCAGTTTTTTTCTGAAGAAAAGGTGGCAACTCTACCAACAGGGCATGAGTTAATTTTCCAATTCCCTATGAATGCTGGGAGGTGAAGGCGTCTGTGGCTTTTCGATCACTCTGGACCTACTTCAAAAGCAGGGACTGGTAGCCTAATTGAGGCTTCTAGATTTTCCTCCACATATAACTGCTTGGAAAATCTCACCCAAAGTGATTAATGATGATAGAACATAACAAGAAACAGCTATTTGTTGTTTAGCATGTTAATTACATTTCCACTTCTTGAATTTATACATGTTTATGGTACAACCAGGGTAGTATTGCTGGTGCAGGACAACATGACTGTGTTAAAAAAAAAATATATCTTGGAACACAGCCTAGTTTAGCAGTTGAAAATATGTACAGATGTGTAAGACAGATTTCTCATGTGTATCACTTTGATAAATGTGTGAGGAACTGTAATCATGTATTATGTTATTCAATGTAAATGTACTTCTGTGTAAGGTACACAGTCTGTCCAATAACAGAGGATAACTCCTTCACACATCACTTTAAGTATGCTTGGTTAGTCCTTTAAAGTAAGTATATATTCTGATGTGCTCATCACTAACTAAAAGTCATTTTGGAAATGCCAATAAAGGACCATTATCTTCTAATATTTTTAATAACTGCGTATGTGCGGATTTTCATGGACCTTTTTCAAAACATAACAAATTAAAATAAACAACTATAGAACAAACCCATTCTGTTACTAAGCAGCAAACATTTCCCAGAGACTGAATACATTTCACATTTTTCTCCTAAATTTCATACCCCAGACAGGAAAACAGATACTGGTCAGACAGGCTTCACAGGGACACAAAGACTCGCTTGTTTCACTTGTAAACCAATAAAACATTAAAACTAAGCAAACCAAAGTGAAGTACCTTCTAGATTCTTAATTCTAGAATCCCACTGTACTGAATAATCTGACCTCAACCAAACAATCCAGATACAAATATGTCCTTTTGGCACTTACCATGGCACACTTTACTCTCCTGTATTTTCTTGGAGTCTTGCCTGGGCATCAGTTAATACATTTAGGAAACCAAAGTACTAAATCAATCATACTCTGCGAGTAAGCGATAGAATTCCACGTTTTTCAAGCTTTCTCCTTAATATGCACTTCCGTTTCTTTTCTCACAACAGATACACATGAAAACTCTTATGCGCCTTACTAAACCTCCTTGAGCATGCAGAGGAGTCAAATGACACAGGAGATATCTGTTTTTGGGCTTGCAAAGTGATACCTGTGTATTGTGTGGGAATAGTTAACTAGGTGTGTCCCGGGTGGGTGTGCCAACAAACATCCTCAACAAGCTCCTTAGACAAGTAGAGAGATGTCACTTGGCAAGAGACAGAATATGCCTAATGTAATTACAATGTTCTGTGCAAGATAATAAAAATAGACAAAACAGACTAACATTCTTTATCTACCTAAACAATGTAAAGTTAACATGTGTTTGTGAATCTGCCAGTACATTGAATTCATTGTGACCAGGTGACATTGTTGTGATTCTGTAGTAAGCAGTGTATTTAATACATAAAGATGTAAATAGCTGTTCCAAGTAGTTGTATTTTGGTAGCAGAAGAAAAACAGTGAGAGGTCCAAACAGTTGCAAAATATACTTAAACATTTTTCGATGTGACTGTCAAAAGCGTATTTGAATCCTATCACAAAATCAGTGGGGTTTTGTTTTGTTTTATCAAGCCCTAAAACTTAATCAGGGCTTGGCAGCCTGTAGGGCTGGTTGGACAGCCCTGTCTTTGATGTAGCAGTATATAAGAATGACCAATCATGCTAACTGAGACTTCCATAATATGAACACAAAAAGTTATGTTGCCCCCTATTCTTCTCCACTTAAAGGGGCTGTATCACCTGAACATTGTTTTTACTTTGCATTGTGTTTACTTACGCTCCGTAAGAAATGGCTGGAAATGATCTATACATTATATTAGTAAAATTGTAAGCGAATGACTATATTAGGATAAAAATGTCTTTTAAATGTGTCTGTGGAGTCTCCTGTTTATGACATCGCCTGCGGCACAGTATGCAAATTACACAATTCCCACTGAAAAGCAGTTCATTTCCAATGTGCCACAGGTGATGTCAAAAGAAGGAGACTCCACAGACACATTTTAAATACATCTTTATCCTAATTTAGGCATTTGCTTGCAATTTTGCTAACACAATGTATAGATCATTTTCAATAATTTTTTTATGCTCTACATTCACAGTAAAACATTTTTTAGGTGATACAGTCCCTTTAACCAACATCCTATTTTATTAAGAAAATATTCCATATACAGTTGTTTTTAAAGTACTCTAAATATAGCAGTACAACATTATACTGAACACTCACTTTGTACATTGTGGGATTATGATTCTACAGGTTAGCTGGGTATCAAGCTCTTCACTCAGAGGTACAGTGAGAGTCAACATGCATCCTTACAGGAGCTCTCTAATTGAATCAGAGAGAAGGTCAATCCCCAGAAGAAACACTGCAAAAGGTAAATGTTAAAATGGCACTAAACCAAGCAGAATAGTGGCTTGTCACTCAAACTGTCTTCACAGAGAAGTAGGGGGGCTACCAGTCAGAGGGTAAAATTAATGTAGCTTAAAACCATATACAGGCTGAAACCAGAAGTATCAGAAAATGGATCATTTCAGATACCTGATTACTTTAACCAATAAGAGTTACTAAAGACTCTCAGCACTCATGAAACAAGTAGTATCAATGAAAATAAAAAAATTAAATAAAAAAATCACTTTTACTGTGATGTAGCATTGATGTCAGGCATTGTTGGGAACCTGCCATTGGCATGTCAGGCCTGCACACGTGCCCTTGTATGACCCTTTGTGGGCGTGCTTGCGTGGGTGAATCTGGGCATGCATAGAAAAGCTATATTGCAGCTTAAGGAGGTAGGACTTTTTTTTAGCTGCTTCACAAATTTTATAAAATGTTTAATAACTGATGCACTTACATTTCGAGCAAACCCTAGCATTCTGACAGATGTGCTGAATTTGCAACTTGTGGTGACATCAGAAAAGTATTTTGATAAGATAACCTGTATGTCACTTTTACGCAATTCATTTTTGACCGTTCAAGATGTAAACTATACAACATGTTTAATGGTATCAGCTGCTTCAAGTATATTATAATAGCAAAGAGTGAAAGGGAGTACCCCAAGTACTCAACTGCTATATGTAAACAATAAGCTCCATTGCAGTTTTAGGCAATAGCCGTCACCTTTTGGTAAGTAAATACTGCAAACAACAAAAGAAAATCAAAAAGTGCAAACGTGGAATAAGTAGCAAGTCATTGTGACTGGACTTTTTGAACATTTTTGCAGTGAACATTTTGCAGTGTTTGTGTTTAGCTGTAATTTTCCTCTCTCATTTACTGTACTCATACACATTATATACTTTTTTTTCCGGGATAAGAAGGGCTTGCTTTCGATACCAATATTTTGATCGTATCATATAATTTACTGTAAAAAAAAAACAAAAAAACAAATAAGATAGAAAATGAAAAACACAAAAAAAAGTTCTAACTTTTACTTGAAAAATTGTTTGTACATCTACAAATGCCAATGAAAAAGCCTGCTAAATCGATTTGAATATTTCTCCTGAGTTTAGAAATACCTCGTTTTTACACCTTTTAACTTTATAACGCAATAAGTACAAGTAGTGTATTATCCTAGCCATTTTATTTTTAGCATTAACTGTATAGTGACTTTTTTCTTCTAACCAACTTTAAAAAACAGTATTTAAAAAAACAAATTATTTGGAGCTTGGGGGAAATGGGCAGAGCCCTTAATGTAATTAGACTAAAGCTAAACACATCCAGTTGTTATGATTGGCTGTCACAGTGATCGACTGTGACAGAGAGGGGTACCGCAAAAATGACTGGAGTGCTTATGTCCGGAGGCCCTCAGACAACAGGCATTTCGCGATCTGAACTGCAGGTACATTTTTGCTAACTGGATATTTTACCTTTGTCAGAAAATGGTTAATAAAGTAAAGAACAGAAATGACAAGGCCACAAATGGATACATTTCCTGAAACGGTCTTGTTACTTCTGTTCTTTACTTTAATAAACTCATTCCACGTGCCCTTGGCTTTTCTTTTTTTTCCTTATATGAATCACAACATTTCTTTGAACTCAGATTTGCACACAATATATGGGCAGAAGAAAGAGAGATTACACACAACCCTGTATTGAGATTTATGACAAATCTCACACAGTGATCTAATCTACATTGTTTGGTCTTCATATAAAATCTACCTGTCATAATTGCTAATGTATTTTTCTTAGACAAAGTCTTCTGGTTTGACATCTCAAATAATGGGAAACCATACCATAAACATAGAACATGTTTAAATATTTATATGACCCTCATCACACTAACAATGCATGTCTATGGCCAGCCTTTGGAGTGTGCGACCTGTAACATTGCACAGAGCGCAAAACCCCAGGGATCGCCGGCCCGTCACTTAAAAAAAAAATCAGAAAATCTCCCCTCACCAGCTCTCTGCATGGCTGGAGTTGAGGATCCTGGGAGGGAGCGGACCTCACCGAGTGAGAGGTGAAGGTCCACCCTCACCCTGTGAAGCAAAGCGACGTCTCTTTCACGGGGGAGCACACAGAGCTCATTAAGTGCTGCTCGCGCTCTACGCGCTTAGTGATGATGCAGGGCATCGGAGGGGGGGGGGGAGAAGACAGAAAGGGGGGGAGAGAACAGAGATGGGAAGGTGGGGTAGAGAGAACAGAGATGGGGGGGAGGGTTAGAGAGAGCAGATATTGGGAGAGGGAAAGTGACATGGGGAGGGGAAGGAGAGGGAAAGATATATGGGGGAGGAGAGATAAGAGGTACGGGGAGGGGAAGTAGAGATAAGAGATATGAGGGGGAGGAGAGCTAACAGATTTGGAGGGAAGATGACAGACAGACAGATATGGGGTGTGGGGAGAGGAGAAACATACATGAGAACGGAGAGAGATATAAACTGGGGGGAGGGGGGTCACCACGGTGCCAGAACACCTAAGGCTAGCCCTGTCTATGGCAACATCAGCTGAGGAAACAAAGGTACTAATTCTACATCACAGGAAGTTGTTCATTTCAATTTTCCTATTTTCTAATAAGAAAATTGTAAAATAGTTTGAGTCAGCAATAGATGTCAGATTTCATAAATAGATCAACTCCATGTTTTCATTATAATGTTATCTCTTTCTTGCAACAAGCTCTTGTTTTATGGCTCTAATTCTGCAGAGGATTTAAACAGATACCTGTCAAGAAGGTAGTCAGGCCCACTTATTCATAAAAGTGTGTCCACGGAAACAAATGATATAGTCACTGTAGAGTAATGAAAATAAGTTGAGATCTACTTCGCTTGAAGCAAACAGCAATAGTAATATCTTACACTTAGATAAGTGCAAGGAATATGGAGGAACAAAGTTAATAATTGACACACTAGGTGTCCAATTACCTTGCTTTGGTATTCCACTGTTGGGCAAGGAAAATAAATTCGCAACACTTGAACGGTGAAAAACAGATTCCATAGTGTATTTTATTCATACATAATTCCAGGTTTCGGCACAGAGAATGCCATTTTCACGGTGAGTATCATTTATGCAGTATAGTGTTTATGAGCCATTTCTGAGTAAGTGATTGTTTACAGCATGTAGTCAGGTAAGAGGAGAATCCATTTTCTTTGCAAAGTGAAAAATACCTTAACATGCCAATTGAAAGTTCTTGCTGGTTTCGTTTAGTACCGGAAACAACATACACAAATTTCCAGTATCCGTGCGTTTAGACCTGTTTATCTTGTTCCCTCACCATAGAAAAGTCATTCACATCTTACCTAGCTATCTCCTATAGGCAAATGAGCAACATCTCTTTGATACCATAATAAGTGCACAAGGCATCCGCCCCAACTATCTGACTTACTGACATTTGTTCCTCTGTGGAATGAAGCCCTTAAAATGATATTTTGCTCTTGGTTTTAGTAGATTGAAATCGATGAAGAGCTTTAAACAATTGTAATTCAAAAAAAAAATTAAAAGCCCAGAACTTTCAAGTACTTTCAGTTTTATGAAAACTGACAGTACTCCACTCAGGGGAGGACAGGCAACATTTGGCCTGGAGGGCAAAAACTATTTAGTAGCCCACAATGCAACTTAATCGGCCCACCTGTTATCATCAGAGACAGACACAAATAGACAGACAAGACAGATAAAGTACAGAGACTGATAGACAAACAAGACAAGTGGATGGAAAGTTTGGTGCAGTCGGGTAGTTAGAAGTGAAAAGTGGTGTAACCCCAGCCCATCGAGTCAGGTTAGAGAGCAGCCTGAGGGGAACTACCCCCTTGACAGCCCTGCCCATATTGTGTGGACTGGTTATGATATCTGGTGGTACTGACTATTGAATCCATATGAACAACTGAAAGGGAAAAATTTTACTGCATAATTACATTAATTTCCATTCCATTCTAGATACGCATTTACAGAGTCAAGGTGAATTGAAGCTATCTGCTGATATGCAGTTTCACTTGTCGTACTCTAGTAGTGGGGCACTGTTTGTTGAAGTAGTTGCTAAAACAAATTCCTTACATTCCAGCATTAAACAGTCATTTCTGTAAGTGGACATTGCTTGACTTAGTTCTTCCTCTTCCAAGTTCATGCTTGTTCCTTGAATGAAAATGCAGTACAGTACAACATCATTTCTTAAAGAGAAATTCTAAGAAATAAATAAAATGATTCTACCTGCCATGTCATTTTTCTAGGACACCTGTCAGCAAACAGTTATGTTTAATTGTATCAAGTGCCAGCATTTTAAATAGAAATTCGTTAAGGAAATAATACAAATAAAATACCTTACTCTTCCTTGCTCCATATAGCTCTCTTGCTATACTGCTAAATGTCAATAATGGTTAGCAAAACAATACTTTTCTCACCCAACCACTGCTTCAAGGGTTGATGAACATTCGTGCTTGTGAAATGTATTAGTCAGAGCATTTTATAGTCACTTTCCTAACTTGTTTTGCATGTATAAATCATTAAGGTCAACCCTGGCCAAAGGGCAAACTATGAAAATGTAAACAACCTCCTGACAGAAAAAGTTTGCTCATATTCATAAGGGAGGTGCGTTCCATCTGAATTTTATTTTAAATACCTGCAAACAAGCTCCACACCGTGTAAAGCTGCTACGACCTCTTGCAGGAACGGTATTTTGTCCAACAACAAAAAAAGTTATTCTGAGGTATAATAGGAATTACACAATGCAGCAAGAGTGAAAAAGGCTAGTGCACATCTTCCAAACACAGATAAAATGCACAACATGGGCACATAGTGATGCAGTAAAAATACCCAAATGTAATAATAAAATAATGCTTACAAAACACCATAATGTGAACTAGAAAATACAAAACTATTCTATATAGAAGAGCTATGATTTTTTTTTTACAAGGTAATCAAGGAGCAAATCTGAAAGACTCCAAGCAACGAGAAGGGAAAAGCTAAACTCCATTCTGCAGGAACCTTCTAACCTACAACTCCTCAAACATAGAGAAAAGGGCCAAATGGTGTTAATGTTTTTCATAAATGATTTATGCTCAATCACAAATGGAGAAATCACTGAGCTTAAACAAATACATGTCTGGCAGGCCATACTTGACTGTGTTGACATCAAGTGAAACGCCCTGTCTTTCTGGAATACAATATATGATGTCACCAGCTAGAGTAATAGAGTGTTCTCAAAAACCAGTAACACATTTTGTTTGTGGTTAGGGTCACCACCTTTGACATTTTTTTAGTGGGCACTTATAACAACACACAACATAACTATGTGGACAAAAGTATTAGGACAAGAGACCATTAAACCAACAGGGGGTTTTATGGCACTGAATTGTAAAAACATAGACATTAATATGTAGCTGGTCCCCCCTTTGCAGCTGTAACATCGGCCACTCTTCTGGGAAGTCTTTCCAGAAAGATTTTTGAGGGTTTCTGTGGGAATTTGAGCCCATTCATCCAGTAGAGCATTTGTTATGAAGGCCTTCCTCACAATTTCCATTACAGTTAATCACAAAAACGTTCAATGTGGTTAAGGTCAGTGCTCTGTGTGGGCCAGTCAAGTTCTTCTACACCAAGCTCCAACCATGTCTTTGTGGACCTGGGGCACAGTCATGACATACAAAAGGGCCTTCCCCAAACAGTTGGAAGCATTGTCCAAAATATCTTGGTATGCTGAAGCATTAAGATTTCCCTTCACTAGAAATAAGTGAAAGGAAATCAACCCCATGCCCGCCATGTCAAGCAGGTAATGTTCTCCTGGCATCTGCAAAACCGAGATGCTATAAACAGTGAAGACGCCACAAAACATGTTTCCACAGCTCCAGAGTCCAGTTGAAGCATGCTGTACACCAGAAAATTCGCTGCTGTACCAAAACGCTTCCACTTTCCAATAATACAACTTACAGTTGACTGGAATATCTAGCAAGGATGAAATTTCATGAACTGACTTGCAAAGGTGGCATCCTATCACAGTACCATGCTTGAAATCACCAAACTCTTTAGAACAACCCATTTCCCCCCACAAATGTTTATAAATGCAGACTACATGCTATGTGCTTAGTCCCAATACTTTTGTCCATATAGTGTATAAGTCTGAGACAAAACACGTTGGTGGTTTTTAGTATTTCACTGTATTAGTCCGGCTGTTGATCACATGGTATTCCCAGAAAAGTGTGCTCCTAAATCTGAGTGCTCACATATGCTTTATTACTACTTATTACAAATGTTATTACATTATTGTCCTCAGGAATTATTTTGTGCCTTATATATTACTTTTGTTTAATGCCATTAATATTGGACGGTTTTAAAAGTGATTAGAACATTTCTGCCTATTGCATGTTTCGTTTATGGCTTCTTCAAGAGCTAAATATTTCAGTATTTAAAATTATATACCGTATTTGCTCGAATATAAGACGAGGTTTTTTTCAGAGCAAATGCTCTGAAAAATCCCCCTCGTCTTACATTCGAGGTCTTCTTATAATCTGACCTCAAATTGAGGTCAGATTATAAGACATGGATCCAGGTCCCCAGCAGAGCTGCAGGGGACCTGGATCCCCCTCTCTAGCAGCAGGGGATGTCTGCGCAACGAGCGCAGACTCCCCTGCTTACGCCCGGCACGACCGCCGGGGCTTCTGTGAAGAAGCCGGGTATTTCCGCTTTCGTCACAGAAGTCCCGGCAAGCGTGCCGGGCGGCAGCAGGGGAGGTCTGCGCTCGTCGCGCAGACATCCTCTGCTGCCCCACTAGGCACCAGGGAAAAGCGGGCAGCTGGGGGATGTCTGCACTATACGTGCAGATATCCTCCATGCTGCCCGACACCTCCGTCTATTATGACGGACCAGCTGTCGTGCAGACATCCCCCAGCTACCCCCACTAGCCACCAGGGAAAGGGGGGAGATTAGAGAGAGAGAGATAGAGAGAGGGGGGAAGATAGAGAGAGATAGAGAGAGAGGGGGGGGGATAGAGAGAGGGGGGAGATAGAGAGAGGGGGGAGATAGAGAGAGAGGGGGGAGAGAGAGAGAGAGAGAGGGGGAGAGAGAGAGAGAGAGAGAGGGGGGGGGGAGAGAGAGAGAGGGGGGAGATAGAGAGAGAGGGGGGAGTTAGAGAGAGAGGGGGGAGATAGAGAGAGAGGGGGGGGAGATAGAGAGAGAGAGAGAGAGAGAGGGGGGAGATAGAGAGAGAGAGGGGGAGATAGAGAGAGAGAGAGAGGGGGGGGGAGATAGAGAAGGGGGAGATAGAGAGAGAGAGAGAGAGAGGGGGGGGAGATAGAGAGAGAGAGAGAGAGAGAGAGAGAGAGAGACTAGGGGAGGGAGGGGGGAGAGAGAGAGGGGAGGGAGGGGGGAGATAGAGAGAGAGACTACGCTGGGGGGGAGAGAGGCCGCAAGGAAATAAAAACAAGAAATGCATTTGTATAATATCAATTTTTTATTACATATTAAAAAGCAATTTACATATATACAAGTTAAACTTTTTTTTTTTCCTATAGGGTAGTCTTATATTCAGGCTTTTAGTTTTTTTTCCCTAAAGGAATATACAAAGTTTGGGGGGTCGTCTTATAATCAGGGTCGTCTTATAATCGAGCAAATACGGTAGTTGATGATCAGCCACTATATAATTCAAACACTGAAATCACTTGCATTTAATCCCTGATGAAGCCAAATGGGAAATGAAAAGGAGGATTAGTTTAGTAAAAAGAGTTAAACACTTAGGAATATTTAAACATTCCCGCACTGCAAAGTGTCGGGAGTTTTATAAAAAGGCACATCATTGGAATCCTCCAATCATTGGTAATTGGAGGATTCTGTTTTATATCAAACTGATACATACTTTGGTGACTGTGAATCTAGTCAAATATTTATAAAAAGAAAAAGGAAGATGGCACAACACAAATAAATTCATACATTTTGTGTGAACAAGGTGTGATTTAAGGTTCTTTTTTAAGCAAAGGTGTGCCTCACAGTTACAATGGTTACTATGAAATATACTGTTTCCAGAAACATCTTAGGGAAGACAGAGTGCCCTATGTAACAGTTTGTATTGAATCGTGCAAAGGTCTCTTTGTTTTGAGTCTTGAAACCTATAGATAGTTATTCAAGTACTTTACAGCTTTATATGAAACACTACACCATGTTAATTAAATGTTCATGTAAGGTAGTACAGGGATTTATAAACCTTTCTATATGCTGTATACAACTTCTGTTCACTTAGCTGGCACTGCTCTATTGGTAGTCATGGAGAATTCATAATGTGATCAGAAGAACAATGAGGAAGAAACACAAGGGTGTTTGGTGTATGCATAGTATATATACATTTGTTAGATTGCCTGAAGGGTACATATAACCTAACAGCTGTTGATGGTAAACAATAACTGGTGATGTGATGCAAACCTATAGCTGTCATGAGATCACTGGTATTGTTATACCACAAGAGCTGTTATAGCTGTTCATAAAATTATATATGTTAATTTATGAATCTATATATATATACCGTATTTGCTCGAATATAAGACAAGGTTTTTTTCAGAGCAAATGCACTGAAAAATACCCCTCGTCTTATATTCAAGGTCGTCTTATAATCTGACCTCAAATCGAGGTCAGATTATAAAACAGGGATCCAGGTCCCCTGCAGAGCTGCGCGATGAGCGCGGACTTCCCCTGCTGCCGCCCGGCACGATCGGCGGGACTTCTATGATGAAGCCGGGTCCTTCCGGCTTCATCATAAAAGTCCCGGCGGAAGTGCCGGACAGCAGCGGAGGATGTCTGTGCGTATCGTGCAGACATCCTCCGCTGCCTCCACTACCCACCAGGGACATCTGGGCAGCCGGGGGATGTCTGCACAGTGAGAGTGAGACAGAGGGAGGGGGGAAGAGTGAGACAGAGGGAGGGGGGAAGTGTGAGACGGGGGGGGGGGGGCAGAGTGAGACAAGGGGAGGAGGGGAAGAGACAAGGGGAGGAGGGGAAGAGACAAGGGGAGGGGGGAGACAAATAGAGACACAAAGGGAGGGAGAGAGACACAAAGGGGGGAGAGAGGTAGGGAGGGGGAGAGAGAGAAAAGGTTGAGGGAGGGGGAGAGAGATAACGCTGGGGAGAGAGAGACAACACTGGGGGGGGAGAGAGGCAATGCTGGGTGAGGGGAAACAGAGAGAGGCCGCATTGGCACATAAAAGGAAATAATAACAAGAAATGCATTTTTTTTAGATCAAAATTTTTATTAAAAAGCTGTTTACATGTGAATATATAGAAGTTGAACTTTTTTCCTATAGGGTAGTCTTATATTCAGGCTTTTAGTTTTTTTCCTAAAGGAATATCCAAAGTTTGGGGGGTCGTCTTATAATCAGGGTTGTCTTTTAATCGAGCAAATACGGTACACAACCCCACAATACACACACATGTGGCCACTTTTATTGGCATAACATGATTTGTAGATTTCCATGGTAATTATTTATTTAATAGCACATTAATTAAAGAGATATATCTAGAAATAGGCTATTATAGCACATTACAACAATTACCATGTTGTGAGCCAACTATATGGTAATATTTATTTAATTATTTTTTTACAGTAAGTGCACATATTTTACTTTTGCACACTGGGTGCTTAGAGGTTCAGTGGGTCATATTTTGTGCAGGGTTCATCCTTGTTGTCTTTTACTGTTACAGTGGTTTTTGTGTTACTGTTGTTTAACCCCTCACTGCATTACTAGGCTTGTCCCTAGTAATCAGTGGTGTAGCTAGAAGGTGCAGCATGCTCTGGTCTGAATATTCCTGCACGTGACCTGAGTAACACTACAGAGCAGACCAGAAGGGGCATAAACCTGCAGCTCCATTGCATGAGAGGCCATGAGTCCAGTTATGCAGCCATCATCACTGCACTCGCTCCCTAGGGCGGCACTTGCCTTGTCTGCCTGGCAGGGTGGCTAAAAACGCCAGAGAGCCGTGGTCACATGACCTGATAGCACTTTGATGTCAGAGGGCACGGAGAGCGTGAGAGGCAGCGTGGGAACATGCGCACAGACTCTATGGTGTCTCTCACTAGACACAAGGGAGATGGCTGGGGTAAGTCAAGTGTATGCAATGTGGGCAATGGAGCATGATGGGTGTTCAATGTCGGTAATGGGGCACGTCCTGGGTGTGCAATGTGGGTGATGGGTGTGTGTTTTGGTAAGTCCTGGGTGTCAATGTGGGTAATGTCTAGTGTTGCCACCTTTTCGTCAGAAAAATACTGGCTTTGCTACTGTCTCCATTGACTTAACATTGGCCGGATAAATACCGGCCAAGTGGCAACCCTAGTAATGGGGCATGTGTGTTAATCATGGTGACCCAGTTTGAGGACTGAATATCAAGATTAGAGTTGGCTAAGGCAAAAAAGAGGTACAAAATCAGTTTGGGACTGAAGAATCAGCAGACATGGTTTCCATGGAGATATCTTTTTTTCCACTTTGCCCTAAAAGCAATATTTATATTGAGAGTATGGACAATAATCTGCAACATTGATTGTGTCTGATTTTACATACAGAAACAGAAGCATATACCGTACTTGCTCGAATATAAGACAAGGTTTTTTTCAGAGCAAATGCTCTGAAAAAGACCCCTCGTCTTATATTCAAGGTCGTCTTATAATCTGACCTCAAATCAAGGTCAGGTTATAAGACAGGGATCCAGGACCCCCGCAGAGCTGCAGGGGACCTGGAACCCCCTCACTAACAGCCAGTGGATGTCTGCGCAATGCACGCAGACATCCTCCGCTGCCGCCCGGCACGACTTCTATGATGAAGCTGGGTCGTTCCGGCTTCATCATAAAAGTCCCGGCGGAAGTGCCGGGCAGCAGCGGAGGCATCCTACGGCTGCCTCCACTAGGCACCAGGGAGATTTGGGCACCGGCTGTCTGTCATAATGGACGGAAGTGTCAGGTAGCATGGCGGATGTCTGCACGTATCGTACAGACATCCTCCGGCTGCCCCCACGGAGCGAGAGAAAGACAAGGGGAGTGAGGGAGGGGGAGAGAAAGACAAGGGAGGGGGGGGGGAGAGAAAGACAAGGGGAGGGGGGGAAGACAAGGGGAGGGAGAGAAAGACAAGGGAAGGGAGGGGGCGAGAAAGACAAGGGGAGGGAGGGGGAGAGAAAGACAAGGGGAGGGAAGGGGGGAGAGGAAGACAAGGGGAGGGAAGGGGGGGAGGGAAGGGGGGAGAGGGACAAGGGGAGGGAAGGGGGGAGAGGGACAAGGGGAGGAAGGGGGAGAGAGAGAAAAGTTTGGGAGGGGGAGAGAAATAACACTGGGGGAGAGAGAGAGAGACAATGAGCGGGGGGGGGGGGGAGAGGCAGCATTGGCACATAAAAGGAAATAAAAATTAGAAATGCATTTGTTTAATATCATAATTTTTTATTAAATATTAAAAAGCAATTTACATGTGAATATATACAAGTTGAACTTTTTTCCTATAGGGTATACCGTCTTATATTCAGGCTTTTCGTTTTTTTCCTAAAGGAATATCCAAAGTTTGGGGGGTTGTCTTATAATCAGGGTCATCTTTTATTCGAGCAAATACGGTATATAGTTACAAGAGTGCCAATCACAATAAAGAAAATAACAAAGCAAATACAAACCTCCTCCTCCTTGGATACAGAGAAATAAACAGTCACAAAAAATGTGTGACTCAGTCCAAAAGGGAGAAGGTGCTTTTCTTTATTACTGCATGTTCAATAAAAAGCAAACAAACACAATGTGTAGTATTCTAACCTGGCACCAGGCGGCAAAAAAAAAATGTTGCTTTTTTTTCTACTACAGATATGGGCAGCAAGTCTTTTATTAGTCGTTGGAGACCAAGGTCTTCTTCCATTAAGGTTGATCTGACCTCCCTCTAGACCACAAAGAAATGTATATAAAGCACTAAGGGGTATTTCTTACTTGGCCAACCTCTGTCGTGCCACAACTCAACTATTTGAAATCTGAACCTTTCAACCAGATTTTGCAGCACTGGATAAAATAATAAAACTGACTATGCTTTCATACAATCTGAACATATATCTGAATGTGTGGAATGTAGTGTGGTGAACTGACAAAAGGATATGCAATAATCAGGCCAAAATATTTAAGTTAGAAAGATGGGTCAGTTGTACAATGTTTCAAACTTCGTTATTGATTTCTATCAGCCTGATTTTGAAAGATGCTTTGACAATTCACCACCGCTAAGTGAATAAACCCCTGTTTGTAGATTATAAAAAAAATATTTCGTAGACTTGCCTGGCGCATGCTTGTTTGTAGATGAAAACCGGAGCATAACACTTTTAGTAGATTTAGGGTTTGGTGAGTGGTGGCCCATTTTAAACTAGAGGAAATGTTTATCAAAAGGCTGCATTAAGATCAATGCACAATATAGGGTATTTGTTTGTGATAGAAATTAAAGAAGGATTAAACCTAAACTAAAAAAATAAGATTTTTTTATAATGTGGCAGAAAGCCCCAGAACAACAATATAACAGTGCTGTGCACAAATTGCATTGTGTGCTTGTGCACAGCACTGTTTTATTGTTGTATTTGAACAGTGATACACTTTATATCATCACCCGCTGTTGCTTTTTTTGCACATTTTTTAGCACGGTATTTTCTTGCAGTATTGTGTTGGTTTTTTGGTCGCCATAAGGGCATTCTAATATTTTTGTTTGTAAGCAAGTGTCCATGCACTGTGTGCTAAAATAACCATAACGCAGTGTGAGCCTGTCTGTTTTGTCTGTTGTTTAGCTGCCGGTTCTCAGTGGACACTCAAGTTATAATAATTTGTTGTGTTATAATATTTATTATCCTGTGGCACTATTGGTTTGCTCGTCCTTCTTTCACCCATTGTATAAATTGATTCATCCCTAGTCTAGACTAGCAGCAGAAAAAGCCAGTCCTGCTACCAGCATTCTTCATAATTTATGTGCGGATGTAAAGCCAATACCTGGGGTTGAGGAACTCTTAACTCCTATACTGTGGGAATATCACTCAACACCAATAATCACTGCCTTGCAATGCAACTACAGTACATTCTTTGAACTAAGGAATTTATTTATAAAAGAGGGAAATGAACGGAATTGAGACGGAAATTTTAAGCTTTAGGCCAGTGTTGCTGAATCGGAAAAATTCTCCAATGCAGGTGAATCGGATAATTTTTCCAACTCAGGTACTTCCCTGCCATTCTCACTTTATCAATAAAGCCCAAAGACAACCAAAATTTGAATCACTTTTGAATGGTGCGCCATAGGACATAGTTCAAAAGCCTATTTAATCAGACACAAGTGTAAAAATTGCTAAGAAGAGTTTAGTCCCTCTTTAAATAGCATGAGTAGGTGATTTTCTTTCCCCATCTCTAGTTTCACACATACATTGTGTGTAAATAAGTAAGTTGTGAAAGGAGTAGAGTCATTAGTAACATACTACACAGCGTGAGCATGCCAAACTGCACCCAGTGAAATTGGGTGACACCATTATTCCTCATTATTACACCTGACATTGCACAAATGGTTTCCCAAGCTGATTATACAAATCCTGCAGAGGTGTGCAGGAAATTACACACTCATTATCATAAATCATTACGTTCACACTCAGCCCATGTAGGGTTTGTTTCCAGAAATTACTGGAGAAACCGTAATGACTGACAAGAAGTTAGCAATATGTAAACTGTCCTCATACGCACTCGGGAAACAGAAGAGGAGTAATTGGCCCAAGTCAATGATACAAAATATCACTGTTTTTTAACTCAGATTTTTCTAATGCAGTCTATGGGATTCACTGACTCAGGTCATTGTGTTCTAAACTCCTGTATATTCATTGGGTTAATATCCCAAAAATGTAGTTTTTATATAACAGGGCTCGACAAACTCTGGTTGCCAGGTCGCCATGGTCACTAGGAACTAAGACCTGGCGCCCGGGAAGGATCATCTCAACATGGCCCCTCGCACTGGGATAAATTTTTAAAAATATATCTTTTTTATTTTTCCTATCGGAGCACGAGGGATCATAGTGTGCGGTGCACACACTTCCTGTTCCATCCCCTCGCGCTGTAGTATCAGAGTAGCGGGTGTCACGTGACATCTTAAAACAAAATTCAATTTGTCAAGTCCTGTTATATGACATATTTGTAATGTATGTATGTCCTTTCCAAAGGAGTTTAGGGCCAAAGTCTAATGTTTCAGTATTAATGGGGGAAGTGCAAACTTAATTACTTGCTGTGGGGTCCCTTAAGCATATGTGGGCCCTAAAAGGTAGCACCACCACTGCCTCCCTGCTTCTTGCTGCAATACAAAAATTGTATTAAATATATTAAATGTATTTGGGAATACATGCTTCTGAATGGTATGTGACTCTGTAGGGTTATTTGCCGTAATTAAAATCAGTTCTGCAGTAGCGTTCTACAAGTGTTCTAAACAGCAGAACTAACTCCATTGGTTTCCATAGAGATTTGTCCATTTTTAGAACTTTGCACTAAAATTCACTTCCATTAATTACCTCTAATATACTTTAATATTCAGATGACTGGTACCAGTCAACCCCCAAACCATTTGCAGACCGCAAGAGAGTGTAGAGTTTTCATGTCAAGCAATGTTTAATGTGCAAATTGGAGTTTTATTTAAAAAATAATTACTAGCCCAATGTAGTTCTTTCCTGATTGATGTCTTCTGAGGCAGGGGAGCTACAGGATGCTTGCCATTCATTCATCCTTGACCAAATGTATCCTTCCTTGTACACAGTGTTACATGTGATAT
Source organism: Pelodytes ibericus (assembly GCA_036172795.1). Lineage (NCBI taxonomy): Eukaryota > Metazoa > Chordata > Amphibia > Anura > Pelodytidae > Pelodytes > Pelodytes ibericus. The sequence goes on from CM069861.1 coordinate 88,963,254, forward strand.
ACATGTCATGTTTCATAAGAGTCAAGTTCTTTCTGTATAGTTCTCTTTTTTAAAACAGATGTCCATAAGTCTGAGAACTGGACCAGACGGCGATTGTTTAAAGAGACTGTAACCATATTGTGAAAGGAGAGAATAATAAAAACCAATAAAAATAAACTATACAATGTATAAAAGAATCTCAAGCAAATTTATACATTAAGAGAAATAGGTGTTTAACTATATCTGTGGTGTCCCCTGTTTATGACATCATCTGTGGCTTAAAATGCAAATTACGCATTTCCCACTGAATAGCAGACATCACAGACACATTTAAAACACATTTTTCTCTTAATTTATGCATCTGCTTGCAAATCTGCTAACACATAAATCATAAAATTCTGCAAACGCATAAATTATTTTTTTATATTTTTTTACGGTCTACATTTACAGTATAAACAATGTGTACGTAAACCAGAGTCCCTTTAGCAGATCAGTTATGAATGGCTTGAATTGGCAGAATGCAAGAGATAAATACATCTAAACATAAGAAAATTGAACGAAAAATCTGACATCGATAGTTCTCCGAAAACAATTTCCCATGAAGTAGAATAGTACAATAAAAGAGGCAGTGTCACTGAAAAGGAATGGATTGGTACAGTACAGAGTCCAGGGATTTAATTTCTCATCTGCACAGTGAACTTTTTACAGCTCACGTTCAAATCTCGGTCTTAATAGAGCTTCTCCTTTTATTTTTCAATTAAAAAGCCGACACACCCTGCATCTGTCAGCTAATTTAAACTGCACACACAGCACAATTGTAATTTTTAGGAGTGGGCAATATAACGTAATGCTGTTCCAGTTTCTGGATCTCTCCTGGTTTCAGTAAAGCTCCTTACTATTGCTCTATATCACTGTTTTATTCAGGGATGCGTGTATGAATATACATACTCTGGAGTTACATTGTACATTGTACACATTTTATTCAGGGAATGAATATACATACTCTGGGGTTATATTGAGTAAAACAAACACTGATGTCAGGGCTATAACCAATACATTATATCCATTTTTCATAAGTGTTCCTGAGTAAAAACAGCAGCATGTCTACCCTACAGGAGAATGACACTGAATCACACTTTTCAGCTGCCTCAATTCAGTCCATCAAATAACAAGTCTAAACACAAATGGTTAACAGGGGAGTATTATACAGTGTTTCTGCATCGTAAACTCCCATCCCAAATAATCCCTTGTCAAAAGAATTTCAATTGCATGTCTATGACTATTTAAATCTCTCTCTTACGGAGCTCTGTAAACAGTAAGATACACTAGGCTGGGAAGCATTCAATCAGTAATGACTCTGATTGTGTCAATAAACTAGTATATTTGGAACAAGTGTTTTCTATGATACAAAAAGAGTTGCTCTGTCCCATTTCTGGCATTATGCATCTGAAGGTGAATATACAGGTCCTAAGCTGGAGGACTAAAACTTGTTAGTTTTCACCTTTTATCAAATTGATTATCGGGGGGTGTCAAACTGCAGCCCTGCAGCTGTTGGAGGACTACATTTCAGCCGCTTTTCCTTAGATGTAGGTCATTAGCAGCTGGAGGATTGCAGTAGAAGCCTATATGGTTGTAGATTCCTGGTAAAGGTCATAAAAAAAAGGAACTCTGTCTATTCATAGCTTTTAATGAGAATGTAGAATAAAAAATGACCAAGAAATATTGTGCTAGCTAATTGTCTGTGGTGTTTTCTGTGGCTTAAAATGCAAATTAACCTCTTTGATGTCGAGGCATTAGGCAGCCCTGAATTTTTTTTTATCTGGGGCACCCATGATCACCATGCTCCTCCAATATGGCTGTTGCCCCCTTGTGGGTAGTGCATCAGAAGTGAAAATAAAATTCACTTCCGTCGCTCTGATGCTGTTGCTAGACTGCCCCTAGAGGCAGTCAGCAACGTTTAATAAAAAAAAGACTTAATTAGCTCAAATCTAGGGTTAGGATAATCGTTAGGGTTACAATGAAATAAGGATGAGCATTAGGGTTAGGATTAAAATTTTATACAATTAGAAAAAATTAGCATAAGGGTTAGAGCTAGGGTTAAATTTAGGGTTCAGGTTGGGATCAAAGGGTCACTGTAGCAGAACCACACACACTATTTGGCAGAAAAACATGGAAACAAGCACATTTCTGAACTGGGGACAAAAAGATGGAAAGGGGCCATCCAATAAATAAATAAATAATAATAATCCTAGCATTAAAAAACCCAAACAGGGAAACAGTTTCTTTTTTTTTTTTTTTTTAAACACTACCTCTTTTCAGACCGCCTCCAGAGAGCAACCAGCCCGGGTCAAAGTCAAAAGACTTCATAACAGTATGGTTGGGACAGGAAGGCTTCTAAATGGGTGACAGAGGGAAATCACTGCCCACCCTCATGGCACTCAGAGTGTTTTTTTTTTTTTTACAGGTACTGGAGCCCCCCATTCCAAGGCAAGGGTATTTATTTAATTTTAAGGTAGGTAAGTAGGTCATTTATTTAACCCCTTAAGGACAGAGCCTTTGAAACATTTTTGTCCTTTCTGGACAATGGCTATTTTAACATTTCTGTGCTGTTTGTGTTTAGCAGTAATTTTCTTCTTCGTCATTTGCTGTACCCACACATATTATATATTGTTTTTATCGGGACAAAAAGGGCTTTCTATGGATGCCATATTTTTGATCATATCTTATCATATTATTAAAAAAAAAAAAAAAAAAATATGGTAAAAAAAAAAAAAATACACAAATTTCTTTGTTTTTATTTGAAACAACTTCTCCTCTTCGACAAAAGCGAACGAAAAAACATGCTAAATAGATTCTACTATTTCTCCTGAGTACAGGGATACCACCCATGCATAGGTTTGTTGGGTTGTTTGGGGGCTAAAATGCCAAATTTGTGAGGTGCATTTTTATGTTTTCCAACTTGACATTTTTACATGCAGACAGCCTGCACCCATGTCCCATTTGGGACATATTTGAAACCAGCCAGTGTATTTTACCCCATCAACCCATATATTTTTTAAAAGTAGACACCCTAGGCTATCTCAAATGGTGGTATTTTAACACTTTCCATGCACTAATTCTACCACCAGCCTTTGTCAAAGTTTGTGGTAGTAATTTTTTTGTGTTTTTTTTTCACAAACCTTGTACTTCAGACATAAATTTACAGATTTTGGTATGTGTCACTGCCAAATAACACCCCAATAAGTGTTCAGCAACATCTCTTGAGTACAGGGATACCCCCCATGCATAGGTTTGTTGGATTGTTTGGGGGGTAAAAGGCCAAATTTGGGAGGTGAAGTTTTTGGTTTTCCAATTTGAAATTTTGACATGCAGACAGCCTGCACCCATGTCCCATTTGGGACATATTTGAAACCAGCCAGTGTATTTTACCCCATCAACCCATATATTTTTTAAAAGTAGACACCCTAGGCTATCTCAAATGGTGGTATTTTTACACTTTCCATGCACTAATTCTACCACCAGCCTTTGTCAAAGTTTGTGGTAGTAATTTTTTGGTTTTTTTTTTTCACAAACCTTGTACTTCAGACATGAAATTACAGATTTTGGTATGTGTCACTGCCAAATAACACTCCAATAAGTGTTCAGCAACATCTCTTGAGTACAGGGATACCACCCATGCATAGGTTTGTTGGGTTGTTTGGGGGGTAAAAGGCCAAATTTGGTAGGTGCTGTTTTTGGTTTTCCAAATTGAAATTTTGACATGCAGACCGCCTGCACCCATGTCCCATTTGGGACATATTTGAAAACAGCCAGTGTATTTTGCCCCATCAACCCATATATTTTTTAAAAGTAGACACCCTACGCTATTTCAAATGGTGGTATTTTAACACTTTCCATGCACTAATTCTACCACCAGCCTTTGTCAAAGTTTGTGGTAGTAATTTTTGTGTGTTTTTTTTTCACAAATATTGTATTTTAGACATAAATTCACAGATTTTGGTATGTGTCACTGCCAAACAATAACCCAATATGTGTTCAACAACATCTCCTGAGTACAGGGATACCACCCATGCATAGGTTTGTTGGGTTGTTTGGGGGCTAAAAGGGCCACATTGTGAAGGTGCGCATTTTCAACTTGGAATATTGACGTGTAGCCAGCCTGAGCCCATCTTCCATTTGGGACTTTTTTTTAAAGTAGGACAGTGTATTTTACCCCAAAAAGTATATATTTTGTAAAAGTAGACACCCTAGGCTATTTTAAATGGTGTTATTTTAACACTTTTCATGCACCAATTCTACCACCAGCCTTTGTCAAAGTTTGTGGTAGTCATTTTATTGTCTATTTTTTCCCACATACATTGTACTTTAGACACAAATTCACATATTTCGGTATGTGTCACTGACAAACAATACCACAATATATGTTCAGCAACATCTCCCGAGCACAGGGATACCACCCATGCATAGCTTTGTCAGCTTTGTTGGGTGTTGAAAGGCTACATTTGAGAGGTGCGCTTTTTGATTTTCAAACTTGGAATTTGAACATGTAGAGCAAGGAAGGGGTTAATAGCTCTTATAAGAGCCTTTGTAGTACTGTACAAAAAAATTAACCCCTAAAAATGCACAGACAAGAAAAAATGTTCTGCTGTGCAGTGATCAGTGGCAGGGAAGGGGTTAATACACTACACTATACAAAGGGTATGGCTTTTATAAAAGCCCTTGGGACTCACAATTTTTTAACATTTTATTTAATTTATTACAATTAAAAAATTATGTTATACAGATCTGTCTCTTTCCCTCACTAAAACTCAAGTGAGGAGAGGGAGGCAGATCCATATGGGTCAGAACAATATTTACGAACCAGACGAATGGTGATGCTCATCTGAGAAATCACCAAACCACCTTTGCCACTGATCGGCTGTTACTGATCGCTATACACGCGTTCAGACAGCTTCAAAAGGAATACACGTAATCCCCTAGTGGGTATAACTAACCCCTAGCGAGTCTGACAAAAAAAATGCTGATAGCAAAAAAAAATCCTTCTGCGACTAGATTGCTCCATATGCGCTGCTTAGGCAGTGACCATATGCACTGCTTAGGCAGTGACCATATGTGCTGCTTAGGAAGTGATATACGGCAAGGAAGGGGTTAATAGCTCTTAAAAGAGCCTTTGATATACTGTAATAAATCAAAGTAAAAAAAAATAACCCCTAAAAAAATGCACAGACAGCAAAAAATGTGCTGCTGTGTAAGATCACTGCGTACACAGCGATCAATTGCAGGGAAGGGGTTAAATACTGGAAACGGCTTTTATAAAAGCCTTTGGGTCTCAATTCAATTAAATATATTATAATTAAAAACTTACATTATACAGCTCTGTCTCCCTCCCTCACTAAAACTCAAGTGAGAGGGAGGCAGATCTACACGGGTCAGATCAAATATTTACAAATATTGATCTAACCAGACGAATGGTGATGCTCATCTAAGCAAACGCCAACCCGCCTTTGTCACTTATCAGCTGTTACTGATCGCTATACATGCGGTCAGACAGCTAAAAAAATTGTTTTACGTTAAACGTAGTCCCCTAGCGGGTATAATTAACACGTGACGGGTGTAATAAAAAAGTTTAAAAAAAATTAAAAATGCTTCTGCAGCAAGATTGCTGCATTTGCGTCAGATCGCTGCTTAGGCAGTGATCTACAGCAAGAAAGGGGTTAATCTCTCTTAAAAGAGCTTTTTTTTATACTGTAATGAATTACAGTAAAAAAAAAATGAACCCCTAAAAAATGCAGACAGCAAAAAATGTGCTGCTGTGTATGATCACTGCGTACACAGCGATCAATGTCAGGGAAGGGGTTAAATGGCTTTTATAAAAGCCCTTGGTGTTTAAAATTGTATTAAATATTTTTTTTATTATTTTATTTTATTTTTTACTTTATCTGATCTGTCTCTCTCCCTTACTAAAACTAGTAAGGTGAGGGAGGCAGATCAATACTTGTCAAAGGCAATATTTACTAATATTGCCTTTGACAGTATGTTAAGTGCTCATCAGAGCACTTACCATACATGCCTGCACACAGATCACATAGATCTGTTGTGCCGGCATTGATTGGCTCCCCCTAGAGCATCGGAAGTGAAATACTTTCACTTCCGATGCTCTTGCCATTAGAAGGGAAGCGCTGCCTGTACAGGCAGCGTTCCCTTCTACTGAGCCGATGGGGTCGCTCAGGAGAGCGACCACCATCGGCTCTGGGGAGCATCAAGGTGTTACTACGTGCCTCGCTAGCGAGGCACTTTAGAAACACCGCAGATGCTTAGAAAGCGAACGATCGTTCGCTTTCTAAGCACATGTGTGCAGTGGGCGCAGCCATTTTTAAATGGCTGCTACGATCACTCCGTGGAGTGATCGTAGCGCGCCCCTGCACATTTGGGGGGTGTTGCACAATGCCTCTACCTAGAGGCATTGTAGCAACACCGTTAGAGTAAAGAAAGCGACCGCTGGTCGCTTTTTTACTCAGTTTAGTGCATGACGTGCCAGGCACGTCACCTGTCGGCAAGTCCTCGATTTGCCGTGACGTGCCTGGCACGTCATCTGTCGTTAAGGGGTTAATTTTATTGTGCCTGGGGCATTTGGCCAGCCCCTAGCACAAGAGTGTGGGTGGGGGCCATCTTAATTAATTAATATTTAATTAATTGGTGTGTGCGGGAAATTTTCGCTTAAATTATATTATTGTAATTCTGCTAACAATTTATAGATATTTGTTATGTTAGACATTCACAATATAAACAATGTTTAGGTGGCAGGTCCCATTAATCAACTGTGTCAGCAACAGCAAGGATTTAAGCATATTGAAATGTTTTCTAAAGTGAACAACTATTTATAAATCTACCCTACGCGTGAGATCAGATGAAGGGTCAGTGGGAGGGGGAAGCGCACCAGCATGCAGTGAAAATCGGAGGAGGGGGTCTGAATCTCTCAGCCCCGTTTAAAAACAAAACTCTATTGTTGGGCAGACTGTGTGTGTGTAAGTGTGACTGTATGTAAGTGTGTGTGACTGTATGTAAGTGTGTGTGTGAGTTTAAATCTGTTTGTGTAAGTGTGTGTGTGTGTGTGTGTGTGTGTGTGTGTGTGTGTGTGTGTAAGTAATTCTGATAAATTCTATAATCTTTTAAACAATTTTATAAATGACACACTGACACAATGTAATATTTAGAAGATCAGTTTATAACCTAATAAATCCAAATAAAGATATATAGTATAAAAAAGTGTGTACGTGTGACTGTGTATATTTCTGTATGTGTGCGGATTTGTGTATGTATGTGTGGCCTGTGACTGTGTATTTGTGTAAATGTGCCTGTGTGTGTATATTTGTGGCTTTGTGTAAGTGTGACTGCATGTGTGGCTGTGTGTAAATGCGTCTGTGTATGCATGTATGTGTGTATTTTTTTTTATTTTTTTTACTGTGATTTTATAGCTGTGGAATCTGTGATACACTCACACATTGCATTGCTGTTGTGTTTGTAATACTTTCACATGCTGCATATTACTGTTATTTTTATTGCTGTGGAGTCTGTGATACACTCACATGCTGCACATTACTGTTAAATATATATATATTTGTATATATATATATATATATATATATATATATATATATATATATATATATATATATATATATGAATGCGGCCCAAGCACACATACATTTCTGGTGAAGTGGCCCACTGCAGAAAAAACCTGGACACACCTGGTCTATATGGACCTCAAGGACTTTGGCATTTTTTAGTATGGACCCTTTGCTTATCCCTGCATACAACTCTGCCAGCCTTTAGTCCTCACTGACTGAGAGAAATACTTACAATCAAAAAGACAAATTAAAATGACATGAGGTAACTTGAACCAATATCAGGTTCTAAAACAAAACAATTAGAAACAGTCTAATTGATATTGTTATGAACAGTCATGTGGCTCCCTCCTGTGGAAACATGATGAAAGTGATAGAAATGCTTCAGAAAGAAAATTCAAATAAATGTCATGAATACAATATACTCGGATACCTGTGTCCAGGGACAATCCTGGGCGGGTGCACCGTGCCCAGGCGCACGGGAGGAGAGGCGCCTGTATCACAGAACGTGACGGAAGCGGAGCTTGAACCCGTCGCGCTGTGATTAGTGTGACAAGGAGGTGCGAGCCGCAGGTGAGCGCCTGCGTGTACCGCACCTCCCTATCACACCAAGCACAGCGCGACGGGTGCAAGCTCCGCCCCCGTCACGCTCTGATTGTCTGCAGGAAGGAGGATGGTGTCTGCAGAGGCAGACACCGGCATCTAGTTTCTTCTGCCGGATGTAGGCTGACATCCGACAGAAGAAACTAGATGTCGGTGTCAGCCTCTGCAGACACCATCAAGCAGGCGTCCATCAGCAAGGAGGTAAGTACCTGGGAAGGGGGAGGAGGGTGGCAAACGAGCATACTGAGGGGCAAAATCCTGACATATTAATTGGCAAATTCCTGGCTTAATAATTGGCATAACCCTGACATAATAATTGGCATAACCCTGACATATTAATTGGCTTAATCCTGACATATTAATTGTCAAAATCCTGGCATAGTAATTGGCATAACCCTGGTATATTAATTGGCATAACCCTGACATATTAATTGGCATAATCCTGGCATATTAATTGGCAAAACCCTGGCATAGTAATTGGCATAACCCTGGTATATTAATTGGCATAACCCTGACATATTAATTGGCATAATCCTGGCATATTAATTGGCATAATCCTGGCATATTAATTGGCATAACCCTGACATATTAATTTGCATAATCCTGGCATATTAATTGGCAAAATCCTGGCATATTAATTCGCATAATTCTGGCATATTAATTGGCAAAATCCTGGCATATTAATTGGCATATTGAGGGGCAAAATCCTGGCATATTGAGGGGCTAAATCCTGGCATATTGAGGGATTATGCCAATTAATATGCCAGGATTATGCCAATTAATATGTCAGGGTTATGCCAATTAATATTCCAGGATTTTGTCACTCAATATGTCAGGATTTTGCCAAAAGTGCCTGATATGGGGCAGGAGTGGAAACAGAGAGAGAGACAGACATGGGGGCAGGAGGAGAGAGAGAGACAGACATTAGGTATGAGTGGAGAGAGACAGACATTGGGTATGAGTGGAGAGAGAGACAGACATTGGGTATGAGTGGAGAGAGAGACAGACATTGGGTATGAGTGTAGAGAGAGAGAGACACACATTGGGTATGAGTGGAGAGAGAGAGAGAGACACATTGGGTATGAGTGGAGAGAGAGAGACACACATTGGGTATGAGTGGAGAGAGAGACACACACATTGGGTATGAGTGGAGAGAGAGACACACACATTAGGTATGAGTGGAGAGAGAGACACACACATTAGGTATGAGTGGAGAGAGAGACACACACATTGGGTATGAGTGGAGAGAGAGAGACACACATTGGGGATGAGTGGAGAGAGAGACAGACATTGGGTATGAGTGGGGAGAGAGAGAGATAGACAGACATTGGGTATGAGTGGGGAGAGAGACATGTGGGTAAAGGGAGAGAGAGACAGACAGACAGACATGAGGGTAGGGGGAAAGAGAGAAAGACGTGGGTATGGGAAGAGAGAGACAGACATGTGGGTATAGGAAGATAGAGACAGACATGAGGGTATGGGGAAAGAGAGAGAAAGACATGAGGGCATGGGGAGAGAGAGACACCAGGCATGGTGGAATATTATTTATCGCTCCTTGTGTACTTCTTTTCCAATGATGCTCAGCCAGACTAATGAGAGACTTTGGCTGGTTGGGAATCATGGGAACGGTAGTTAAAACTCATTCTGCTAGCCAGCAAAAACTCTCCCATGTTGCTGGCTGAGCATCATAGAAATAAATAAAACCACTTCACAGTATTATGGCAAAATATATATCTTTATTTAAAATAAATGTTTGCTTTGGTCCTTTACATCAAAATAAAGTTTGTGCTCTCCTCCCCTCTCCCCAATAATGAAATTGGCGTGTCTGGAACAGATATGTCTAAAGGGGAGGAGTTCATAATATAACCACGCCCACCTTTGGGCGCCAAAAGAAAACCTGCACCCAGGCGCTCGTGACCCTAGGATCGGCCCTGCCTGTGTCTAGAGGCACAGGGTGAATTTTATTATTATTTACCGTATTTATCGGCGTATAACACGCACTTTTTCTCCCTGAAAATAGGGGGGAAATGATGTGTGCGTGTTATACGCCGATATAATGAAGAAAAAAAAAAAAATCTAAAACTTACCTCGTTCCTGCTCTGTGCCCCGGTGCTCTGAAGCTGCGTGGCTGTGAGGGAAGCGTTATGCACTCCCCTCCAGCCGCGGGGTCAACAAAGTGTGGTTTTTTTAAACAAACTTTATTGTTCAGCGCGGCTGGAGGGAAGCTCACAACGCTTCCCTCACAGCCACGCAGCTTCAGAGCTACGGGGGACAGAGCAGGAACGAGGTAAGTGCTGGGGTCTGGGGAAGGGGGGGGGGGGAGGAGGGTGGCATAACGAGCATACTAAGGGGCAATATCATGGCTTATTAAATGGCATATTGGGGGCAATATCCTGGCATATTAAATGGCATATTGGGGGCAATATCCTGGCACATTAAAATGGCATATTGGGGGCAATATCCTGGCATATTAAAATGGCATATTGGGGGCAATATCCTGGCATATTAAAATGGCATATTGGGGGCAATATCCTGGCATATTAAAATGGCATATTGGGGGCAATATCCTGGCATATTAAAATGGCATATTGGGGGCAATATCCTGGCATATTAAATGGCATATTGGGGGCAATATCCTGGCATATTAAAATGGCATATTGGGGGTAATATCCTGGCATATTAAAATGGCATATTGGGGGCAATATCCTGGCATATTAAAATGGCATATTGGGGGCAATATCCTGGCATATTAAATGGCATATTGGGGGCAATATCCTGGCATATTAAAATGGCATATTGGGGGCAATATCCTGGCATATTAAATGGCATATTGGGGGCAATATCCTGGCATATTAAAATGGCATATTGGGGGCAATATCCTGGCATATTAAAATGGCATATTGGGCTTCAAAGTTCTTTATTTGAAATTTAATTTTTTTTCCCTGAAATTTCCTTCTTAAAATGAGGTGCGTGTTATACGCCGGCGCGTGTTATACGCCGATAAATACGGTAAATCTCCCAAACATGCAGCTCTTGAGAATTATTAAAGATTCTAATTTAAAACAACGAATGGCTGTCAACATTTAGGGAAGAAAAGCTGTGCAGTGATTGGCCACAACCTCTCCCATTGATTTAGTGGATGAACAGTGGTGTGGCTAAGTGTGTCACTACCATACAAGCAGGTTAAGCGACAGCTGTGAGTGCCCATTTGCGGAAGGGCCATCCACATTGCCAAACTGAGGAGGGCCAGTAATCAGAGCAAATAACTGACATGGGAGCTGGAATCATCCAAGGAATTACTATCCATCTATAAGTCCATAGACAGGTAAAATCATAAACAAGAGGGCGACAGACCAGGGCCGGTGAAATAATTTTTGTCTACACAGTCAAAGAAGCATTTTGGGGCCCCCACCCCACCCCAATACTCTCAGTAAATAAAATAAAAAATCCATATAAAATGACAGCATAAAAACTTACCCCACCACCCAGATTTGCACTCAGGACTTACCACAGAACCCACAGGAATTACCCCAGCAGCCAGCACCCAGATTTGCACCCATGACTTGCACAGCACCCTGCTGCCGCCGATGACACCTTTTTACTGTGTGCCAGGATGTCATGTGACACCCAGTGCTCAGATCATTCAGTAGTGTGGCACAAGGGGGCAAAGTAAGCGGTCTGTGCCAATGTCACTGGTACAGACCATTTCTCTTCATGCTCCCCCTGCACACAGAAAGTTAAAAAGAATTGAAATGGAGAGAGGGGCGCCAGAGCTGTCACACAGTGCTGCGAGGGGGATTCAGGTTTTTCTGCCCCTCTTCCTCCCCGGCTCTTGACAGCACCCTAAAGGCGGCTGCCTGTACTGCCTTATATTTAGCCTCGTATTTAGGCCCTGTAACAGAAAAAAAAAATTCCAGGCTGGACGCTTGATGCATTTCGCAATGTACTGTGGCTACTCCTAGCATCTAGGTTAAATATAATTTGAAAACCGCAACTCAATTGTAAAATCCCCAGTGTTGCACTCTTCTGTAATAGATAAAATAAGTAACTTTCCCATTACATACATTTTCAGGTTAAACATTTTGTTAATATACACATATGAAGTGTATTCACAACAGAGTTACAAAAAAATCAGGCCTAAAAATCAGAATTGGAAGCATTATTTTTGCAACTCACAGTTAATGTTAGTGGTTTACAGTTTAGTGAACAAACAATAGATTTGAATACAACATATGAAAATAGAAAGGCCTTTCATTGCTGGTATTACTCATTTATCTATTGTGTTTCCGCCCTTGTTTTCATCAAAACATGTTGGTTTGAATTTTGAACACAGATGGACACCATAGGACTGTGATATGGAAGTTGACGCCTTTTTCAAACTTCTGAGCACCAGAAAGCACAACTGAAAGCTCCAGCGCTGTATTGCCCTTACATTTTCATTACCCATGGAGACTGTATTAAAGATTCTGAATGAAATAACTTTATTTTTGGACTTTTTGCCCATTGCAGTGCATCTGTCCTTTCCTGTATCCTATGTTCTATAAAGATTAAACGTTTCTCATCTATATCAACAACTTCTATGTGGTGTTTCAGCATGGGAACTGCAACATATAGACTTGGTTAACTGTGGAATTGCTATATACACATCTTTTATACTTTTATGTGGTGCTCCACATCCTTTGGAGCTCCGTTTGTGGACAATTTTATCTAATGTTTAAAAGTGATTACACCGAACAGCGATAACATTATGATATATAATAGCAAGCTACTGTGACTGCCTGCACAACTAAAATCGGATATCCTCTCTGCCCCTCTCAGTGTCAGTGCTATCAGTCACTGTTCAGTGTGACTGAACGCACAACCCTTAGTTGCATAATATTGACGCGGTGCTCACTGCGACCACCGCTAGTTAGGCACCCCCTGTCTGACTGTCCACTAAGGAGCCTGTAATCGGCTCTCTTTAGGTGAATACATTGCTTAGCCCTCCCTCTGTGTCCTCTTCCATGTGTCTGATGTTCTGATCTGACGGACAAGTTACTTTAAGAGGGCGGCTGCAAATCCGTTTCTCCTCTCTGGCCAGCCCCATCATCCACTCCCTCCCCTCTCGCTGCCGCATGGAACACAGCACATCTCACACTGAGCTGAAGCACCACTGATCCAGTCAGGATCTCCTCTCTAAACGCATACCACCCCCAACGATGCTTTTGTGGAACGCAGGTCCCCCTGCTTATCTCATACAAAAACGAGGGTCTCTCTCTGCACTAGCCAGTTGCTGACCAGACGGCTGCCTGCTTCCTATGGAAGCATGGCAGCTGTCGGTCAGAGGATAAACTGGCGTGTACTATCAAAAGTATATGCCAGTTCATCCTCATACTAGGGACAACTACATTTTCATTTGTGCTTCTATATTAGAAGCACAAGTGAAAAAAATAAGTTTAGTGTCACTTTAAGAGCTATAAAACCCGAGGAGGAGTGGTTCACTGTTTGGGATGTGTCACATGTGGACATATGACACCAGGAACAATCTTCTCTCACACACATAAACAAAAGAGATAAGCAATCAGACATAACATCTCCTGCACAACAGATCATGTTATTTACAAGAGCATTTGCCACAGATCAGCCATTTGTACGGCATATAGAGACTACAACACCAACAAACCGCTAGCTAAACATTTCTTATTTGCGGGACATTCATGCCCATAGACCACATTCCAGATCCCAGTTGTTACTAAGAATAAACGATTTAGATAATGCTGGAGTTAAGGTGATGTTAAAACCCCTCTACCTGAAATTCAGGGGTAGCAGAGGTATTGTTAAACACAAATCTACACACACCAAACAAGCCAAAAAGCCTGCTATTCCAACAGAATCACACATTTACAGTGCTACCACCACCACTGCAAAGTATTCTGGGTAGGCATATGCAAATATAGTCAACAAGGATCTCCTTCTGCCTTGTAATCCATTTTAAATATGGACCCTTTGGAGCAGATGACAAGACAGCTTTGAAACATAGCTCAGGACATACATGCAGAAGCCAGACCACCACTCATGGACAGCTGTTTTGTCCTTAATCGGACTTACCAACATGAGGTTAGTTTACTGGCGTACTGCTTGAGACTTGGAGCAGTACAAAGAACAAACCATTTAAGCACCATTACACTGTCTTGTACAGTGTACATCTGCTCCAAGGGGTCCATGATTAAAATGGATTACGAGGCTAAAGGTGATAATTGTTGACCATTTATTCAATATTTAACTATGCATTATGTAGGCCAGTTGGATTCTTATAGGATAAATTCACCAGGTTTGTAAGATGAACTCTTAAACTCCCCTGCAACTTATGCATTCACATAAATCTAAAATATTAGGACGTTTACCTTGTCTGGATTTTCATTTAAAATAGTTTGTGGTTCCTTTTGGTTGACAGATGTGGCCTCAAAGTCTTCTTGATAAGTGATAAACATTGAATTTGTTCGCAAGTCAGGATCACCATCTGGAATTTCGAAGGACCTAGAAATAATGAATTAAATCATAATCATAAATATTTGTAACCCAAAAAATATATTTATAACTGTTTACATATGTAGCACAAATGATTACATTACATTAACACTTATTTATATTGTGCCCATAATTTACGTAGTTTATGGTACAAAGCAGGGGTCCTCAAAGTACGGCCCGTGGGCCACATGCGGCCCGCGGCCGACATTAATACGGCCCGCGGGGGGTGCCGGCACCCCCCGCTCCCCACTGTTTACCTTTTTTTTTTTCTTTTTTTTTTGGGCAGCCGCAGCGGATGCGGCTGCAGAAAGAAGAAGAAAAAAAAAAATCCCTGCGACCGGATGTGACGTTACGTCACATCCGGATCCAGTGACTGTTTCCCTCCCCTGTGCAGGAGGGAAACTCTGCGAAAGGCGTCCGGCCGGGGACACAGCAGCTGGAGGTAAGTGATGGGGATGCGGGGGAGGAGGGAGGTATAACGAGCATTGCAATGGCACTTTATTCCTGGGCATCTGACTGACACAATGTTACTGGGTATCTGACTGGCATAATATTACTGGGCACTGACTGGCATAATATTACTGGGTATCTGACTGGCACAATGTTACTGGGTATCTGACTGGCATAATATTACTGGGCATCTGACTGGCATAATATTACTGGGCACTGACTGGCATAATATTACTGGGCATCTGAATGGCAAAATATTACTGGGCATCTGACTGGCATAATATTACTGGGCATCTGACTGGCATAATATTACTGGGCATCTGAATGGCAAAATATTACTGGGCATCTGACTGGCATAATATTACTGGGCATCTGAATGGCAAAATATTACTGGGCACTGACTGGCAAAATATTACTGGGCATCTGACTGGTATAATATTACTGGGCACCTGACTGGCATAATATTACTGGGCACTGACTGGCATAATATTACTGGGCATCTGACTGACATAATATTCCTGGGCTCTGACTGGCATAATATTACTGGGCATCTGAATGGCAAAATATTACTGGGCACTGACTGGCAAAATATTACTGGGCACTGACTGGCATAATATTACTGGGCATCTGAATGGCAAAATATTACTGGGCATCTGCATGGCAAAATATTACTGGGCACTGACTGGCATAATATTACTGGGCATCTGACTGGCATAATATTACTGGGCATCTGACTGGCATAGTATTCCTGGGCATCTGACTGGTACAATATTACTGGGCATCTGACTGGTACAATATTACTGGGCATCTGACTGGTACAATATTCCTGGGCATCTGACTGGTACAATATTCCTGGGCCTCTGACTGGTACAATATTACTGGGCATCTGACTGGCATAATATTCCTGGGCCTCTGACTGGTACAATATTCCTGGGCCTCTGACTGGTACAATATTACTGGGCATCTGACTGGCATAATATTCCTGGGCCTCTGACTGGTACAATATTACTGGGCCTCTGACTGGTACAATATTACTGGGCCTCTGACTGGAATAATATTTCTGGGCATCTGACTGGTACAATATTACTGGGCATCTGACTGGCATAATATTCCTGGGCATCTGACTGGTACATTATTCCTGGGCTCTGACTGGCACAATATTCCTGGGCATCTGACTGGCATAATATTACTGGGCATCTGAATGGCACACTATTCCTGGGCTCTAACTGGCACAATATTCCTGGGCATCTGACTGGCATAATATTACTGGGCATCTGAATGGCACACTATTCCTGGGCATCTGACTGGTACAATATTACTGGGCACTGACTGGTACAATATTACTGGGCATCTGACTGGCATATTCCTGGGCATCTGACTGGCATAATATTACTGGGCATCTGACTGGTACAATATTACTGGGCATCTGAATGGCATAATACTCCTGGGCATCTGAATGGCATAATATTCCTGGGCATCTGACTGGCATAATATTCCTGGGCATCTGACTGGCATAATATCCCTGGGCATCTGACTGGCATAATATTCTTGGGCTCTGACTGGCATAATATTCCTGGGCATCTGACTGGCACACTATTCCCATTGAAATAAGTAAGTTTGTTGATTTAACTTTACTTCATTTTAAATATTGTATTAGTTTCCGATTTGTTTCAAAATAAGATGTATGCAGTGTGCATAGGAATTTGTTCATAGTTTTTGTTTTTACTATAGTCCGGCCCTCCAACGGTCTGAGGGACAGTGAACTGGCCCCCTGTTTAAAAAGTTTGAGGACCCCTGGTACAAAGCATGAAGGGATCTACATACTACGTTACACAAACAGAGTTATAGTTCTACAGGTAGTAAATACATACAAAGGGAATGTCAGTGCTGCTATGTACCGTATTTGCTCGAATATAAGACAAGGTTTTTATCAGAGCAAATGCTCTGAAAAAGACCCCTCGTCTTATATTCGAGGTCGTCTTATATTCGAGGTCATCTTATAATCTGACCTCAAATCGAGGTCAGACTATAAGACTGGGATCCAGGTCCCCTGCAGAGCTGCAGGGGACCTGGATCCCCCTCGCTAACAGCCGGTGGATGTCTGCGCAATGCGTGCAGGCATCCTCCACTGCCACCCGGCATGACCGCCGGAACTTCTGTGATGAAGCCGGGTCCTTCTGGCTTCATCATAGAAGTCCCGACGGAAGTGCCGTGCAGCAGCGGAGGATGTCTGCGCGTATTGTGCAGACATCCTCCGGCTGTCCCCGCTAGCCACCAGGGATATTTGGGCAGCCGGGGGACATCCTCCATGCTGCCCGACACTTCCGTCTAATATGACGGACCGGCCGTCTGTCATAATGGATGGAAGTGTCAGGCAGCATGGAGGATGTCCACATGTACCGTGCAGACATTCCCCGGCTGCCCCCACTAGCCACTAGGGAGGCTACGTTGGGGGGAGGATGGGAGCCAGACAACATTGGGGGGAGGGTGGGGAGAGAGATAGACAACATTGGGGGGAGGGTGGGGAGAGAGACAGAAAACGCATTGGGTAAGTCAGGGGGGTTTGGGGCAGCACTGGCACATAAAAAAATAAAAACAATAAATGCATTTTTTTTTACATCATAAGTTTTTATTAAATATGAGAAAGCAATTTGAATATATACAAGCAGGGCCGGACTTGCCTACCGGGATACTGGGAAAAATCCCGGTAGGCCGCCTACCCTGGGGCTGCTTTAAGAATTTCGGCGGCCGCATCCCATTAGGATTTTCGGTGGCCGCGTCCCTTTCAGAAAGTCAGCTTCAGCCAGAGCCTGCTGAGCAGGAGAGGAAGGGGAGGGGGCTTCTGCTGCGTGCAACCTGAGAGGAAGCTGCTGGACTGCAGGGTAAGGTATGTACTGTATGGTGCTGGGGAAAGTGAGTGTAAGTGTGTGACAGTGTGAGTGAGTGGCAGAGTGTAAGTGTGTGAGTGAGTGGCAGAGTGTAAGTGTGTGAATGAGTAGCAGAGTGTAAGTGTGTGAGTGAGTGGCAGAGTGTAAGTGTGTGAGTGAGTGGCAGAGTGTAAGTGTGTGAATGAGTTGCATAGTGTAAGTGTGTGAATGAGTTGCATAGTGTAAGTGTGTGAATGAGTTGCATAGTGTAAGTGTGTGAGTGAGTGGAAGAGTGTTAGTGTGTGAGTGAGTGGAAGAGTTTTAGTGTGTGAGTGAGTGGCACATTTTGACCAGATGTGGCTTACATGATTTATTGTTCAGCCACACCATCGATTGCATTGCTTTAGTCATAATATTGGTGCTTCTGAGTGATTAAGAGGTTTTAATGTGAAAAAGCAGGGAACCGCCACTGTTATATTGTGTATTCATGCACCAGATTATTTGAAAGGACACTGTGAGTTAAAAAAAATCATAAATGATTTTAAAGAGCCACCTGGGGCAGTTTATATATTTGACACCCCGTCCACCTCCCACCTGGCAAAATAATACTGGCATATTAATGGCAAAATAACACTGGCAAATTGGCTGTGGCATAATCATGGCAAAATAATACTGGCATATTAATGGCAAAATAACACTGGCAAATTGGCTGTGGCATAATCATGGCAAAATAATACTGGCATATTAATGGGCAAAATGACTGACATATTAATGGCAAAGTAATACTGGGATATTAATGGTCAAATTTACTGTGACAATTGCAAAATAATACTGGCATATTAATGGCAAAATAATACTGGAAAATTGACTGTGGAATATTAATGGCAAAATAATACTGGCATGTTAATGAGTAAATTGGCTGTGGCATATTAATGGGCAAATTGGCTGTGGTATATTAATGGCAAAATAATACTGGCATATTAATGGACAAATTGACTGTGGCATATCAATGTCAAAATGATACTGGCATACTAGTGGCAAAATTGGCTGTGGCATATTAATGGCAAAATAATACTGACATATTAATGGGCAAATTGGCTGTGACATATTAATGGGCAAAATAATATTGGCATATTTATGGATAAAATGGCTGTGGCATATGGATGGCAAAATAATACTGGCATATTAATGGGTACATTGGCTGTGGCATATTAATTAACAAGCTGACTATGGCATATTAATGGGACAGTTGGCATATTTAATGGACAAATGGTGGCATATTTTAACCGGCAAACTGGCTGTTGCATATTTTAATGACGAAGTGACTGTGGCATGTTAATTGGTACCTGACAGTTGCTTATTTTAATTGGCAAAGTGATGCTGTGGCATGTTCTGTGGGGCAAAATAACATGTACTATGAAGGAAAGTGACAATGTAATTTTTTTCTGCAGGGTCAGCTCTGTGGGACACTGTGGTATGTTCTGTGGGTCAAATTGTCACTGGGGCATGCCAAATTGTGTGGTTGTAATATGAGTGCAAGTCAAGTGCTGTGGGTGCAATACAAGTGCATGGAAAATGCTGTGGGTACTGAATGGGGTTGCCACCTGGCCGGTATTTTACCGTCAGGGCTGTAAAAAATTGGCTTCAGGCCAATGTTAAGTCTATGGAGACAGTACCAAGGCCGGTATTTTTCTGAATAAAAGGTGGCAACCCTAGTACTGAATGGTGATGTGTTAAGTCCATTAGGTGCAATGTGGGTGCATAGGAAGGGAATAAAAACCAGAAATGAAATTTTTCAATAACATTTTTATTACATATGAAATAGTTGAATATAATATTAAAAAGTTCAGTATAAATGCAACAAGAGAGAGAGAGAGATGTGTATAGATATTTATTGTTCTTGTGTGTGGCATAACTATGGGGTTCTTGTGTGTGGCATAAGCAAGAAGGCACGAAACGCGTAGGCTTCTGACTCATTGGGTAATCCAACTTTGTGTGCACAAGCAACCAGCTGTAACGTTTACAACATTAAATATGTTTTGATACAGCACTTCCTTGCAGCCTTGCTTTATCATTTTCTCTACAAGTGGATGATCCTCAACCCCCCTTTCCTTCCTAAAACTACTGATTACTTGCCGTGAGAGTACCGAGAGGTGGAGCCCGCGGAGGAATATTGAGCAAATCCGTCTGTTTCTACTTCTTACTATAATTAATGGGGGCCCCTGTGTGAGGCATAATTAATAGGGCCCCTGTGTGAGGCATAATTAATAGGGCCCCTGCGTTAGGCATAATTAATGGGGCTCCTGCGTGAGGTATAATTATTGGGGCTCATGTGTGAGGCATAATTAATTGGCCCCTGTGTGAGGCATTATTAATGGGGCTCCTATGTGTGGCATAGTTAATGGGCTCCTGTATGTGGCATAATTTATGGGTCTCCTGTATGGCATATTTAATGGGCCAACTGACTGGCATTACTAAGGAATCTGTTTGGCATGGTATTGGAGGAAAGCCAGAGGGGTGACACCCTCAGTTACTGTACCAGGTGACACCAACACTAGTGCAATCTAAGTACTGTGGTAAATCCCTGGACAGGTCCTGGGTGCTGGGGCAAGTCATGTGTGTGCAATCTACATGCTGGGATACGTACTAGGTGCTGG
Source organism: Pelodytes ibericus (assembly GCA_036172795.1). NCBI lineage: Eukaryota > Metazoa > Chordata > Amphibia > Anura > Pelodytidae > Pelodytes > Pelodytes ibericus. The sequence goes on from CM069861.1 coordinate 88,983,942, forward strand.
GGTAAGTCCTATGAGTGCAATCTGCAGCTGTAGTAAAACCTGGGTGCTGGGGCAAGTCCTGTGAGTGAAGTTTAGGTGCTGGGGTAAATCCTTGGACAAGTCATGGGTGCTGGGGTAAGTCCTGTGAGTGCAATCTTCATGCTGGGGTAAGTCCTGTGAGTGCAGTCAGGGTGCTGGGGTAAGTCAATATAGCCACCCAGTATGTACACAAGGTTATAACTCACAAAATTCCTTAATTATATATACCCCTGCACAGGGCAATTAATAGAACCTTGTGTACATAATGGTGGCTATGTGTTGCCCTGTGCATGGGGTATATATCAGAGCAGTACGTTAGCTATAATACTGTGTACAGTAAATGTACCAGTCTTTTTTATAAATAATACACTCTTCAAATGTGCTGTAAAATGCATGGGTTGTCCGTTATGAACAAGAAAATAAATATGCAATTATATGGGGCTGGTATACTATAATTTCCAGGGCTGGTTTTTATTCCCAGTCCGGCCCTGTATACAAGTTAAACTTTTTTTCCTATAGGGTAGTCTTATATTCAGGCTTTTAGTTTTTTCCTAAAAGAATATCCATAGTTTGGGGGGTCGTCTTATAATCAGGGTCGTCTTATATTCGAGCAAATACGGTATTTATTTGCTCTCTCTGTAGGATAATGCATATACAATAATAAGGTTCTTTCTCTGTATGCCATACAGAGAAATTGTCAGAGTCCATGCTGAAAGCACAACCAAAAAATAGTGTTCATATAGTGCAAAATAGCCCAAAAACTGTGCAAACGTGAATAATTCCACAATAGATATAGAACAAGCAGTCTCAGCCAGGTAAGTGTCATGGCTGTGGGTGCAATAATAAGGCATGCGGGGCTATAATGACAGGAGGAAAGAACAAATGGTGTCAAGAGGGGGCAGCGGTAGGAAATAAAAACAAGGAATGCATATATTTTTTCAAAACCAATTTTATTATCTAATAACTATACCTTACCACCGCCTGTGACTGTAAGGTGCACCTCAGGGGTGACTCACACAGGGCTGCCTCTGCTGCCCCCTGATTATTAAGTGGAGGGGTTTTCTCATCATCATTAAACCCACCATAATTTATGTTGTGTGTGCTTCTAGTACTGCTCCAGGCAGAAACCCAGTAACCAACCTCATGCTGATGCGCTCCCACTAGAGATGAAACGACTGTCCATGAGTGGTTCTTTGGCTCTATACCTCTGTCCCAGGCTATGTTTAAAGACGGTCTAATACAGCTGGCGTTTGCTCCAATGGGTCCATGTATGAAATGGATATCATCCATGTATAAAAGGTGATCATTGCATATGCCTACCCAGAATCCCTTGCAGTGGTGGTAGCAGTGCAAGTTTAGGATTTCTGTAGGAAAAGCAAGTCTTCTGACTTGTGTGGTGTGTGTAGATTTGTGTTTAATCATGCCTCTGCTATCCACTGAATTTAAAACTTTGACCACTAGGAGGCAGGCAAAGCACATAGACAGTGTTGATGAAAAATAATATTCCCACACTTAATTAAAAATTCAAAAGAGATATAATAGGTATGTGTGTCTGTTTCATGTGAAGGTTCCCACACAAACCTATTTCTCAGCTGGAGAGAAGCTTCAGGACATTATGCGATTTAACTTGCAACAAAAAGAACACTACACTGCTTTGGGCTCTTGAACTAATCAACGTCTGGTGTAGAGAACGGAACAAGTCACACTAACCTGTCATATGAGTTCACAGACCAATATTCAGATAGGAATAGATAGATAGATTATATCAATAGATAGATTTTTTACAAATCACTTTTAGTGCTGGATTCTTACAATTTACTTGCAGTTCACTTGACAAGACAGTGAATAGTAACTGGCATATAGATAAGGTAAGTGTTTTAACCTGTTAACACCATTTTAAAGAGGCAGTACCAGCTACAGTGTCCCATAATATTAAGTACTGCATCATGCAAAGCACAGAAAAAGAAACTGATGTGTTTTAACAGTTCTTTCCTCAACTCCTCATATCTCCTAAAAACATCAAATAAAGTGTAATTGGGTTATTGCTGTTACTATACTAACAGTCCTGCCTATCTCTGCAAGCTCTCCTAATTGGATGTCACTGAATTGAAAGGCCTCTGTTTAATTATTCTCAATGTAAATCTACAGGAGAACTGTTATTTTTACAAGTGCATTTCCCATATATTAAACACACATACAGAAATTAATCTAGGTGGAACTGTCCCATTAAAGGGTTACTATGTATCTTATTCTTCAAAATATAGAAAAAAAAGACAGTTCCCCATTTAGCTATGATGGCACCTGGGATAGGCATTCAAGTATAGGGACTTTCCAATAAACTCTAGTGCACTAGAACCTCACTGGATGTGATTTTTTTTAAACAGAAAAGTTACATGGGAAAACCCGACATTGTATTTTGCGAAGGACAGGTGTTTAATATGGCAACAAACGTGTAAATAATTAATTTCTATCTCTGAAATACAAGCACAATGAACGTGAGCCAAGGGATCAAGCCATGCAAAGTTGCTGTGCAAATATATTTATGTACAGTCTTTCCTTCCTCCATGTCTGGAAACTTTCTAAATAACGGATTCATATTAATGACTTTTTAAAACGCTTGTCATGAAAATTTTATGCAGTAGTAGTTATTAACATTCAAGTCCATGGGGAATGCCTACTTGATACGATGTAACATATACTTTACTGGATTACCAGTATTTAACCAGCAACAAAGTCAATTACGAAAATCTAGAAGAATAAAAATCACAAACAAGACTCTAGTTGTATCCAGATAATCGATCTGTACACAATACATATTAAAGTTAATGTCTTGAGATTTCAGGTGAAACCGTATATTCCCAGTGACAGAGCTGGCTCAACAATGGGTCTGGGTGGGTTCATTGGACATAGGTGGCACTTTACCAGGGTGGCATGCCGCCTTGCTGTCCGTCCCTCATACAAGTTCAGATTTTTTTTAAGTGTGCGGAAAGAACAGCACAATATAGTACAGTCTGTAATAGTGACATTCTTGGTACTCAGTAAGAAGAGTGTGCGGGGTTGCAGGATAAGGTGGTCTACGCAGAAACCACTTCTAGAATGGAGATGAGGCCAGGGGCGGATCCAGAGTCTGATCTCGGGAGGGGCACATGTCCGTCTGTCTTATCCTCTCTCCCATGTCCGTCCGTCTGTCTTATCCTCTCTCCCATGTCCGTCTGTCTTATCCTCTCTCCCATGTCCGTCTGTCTTTTCCTCTCTCTCATGTCCTTCTGTCACGCTCCTCTCCCTTCCCATGTCTGTCGCACTCCTCTCACTCCCCGTGTCCCTCTGTCTCTCTTCCTTCCATGCCCGTTTCTCTCCTCTTCCTTCCCATGTCCGTCTATGTATCCTCTTCTTTCCCATGTCCATCTGTCTCTTCTCTCATTTCCCATCCCTCTGTCTCTCCTCTCCCATCCCATGTCTGTCTGTCTCTCCTAAACCATCCCATTTGTCTCTCTCTTCTCCCTTCCTATTTATGTCTCTCTCCTCTCCCTTCCCATGTCTGTTTGTCTCCTCTCCCCTTCCCATATCTGTCTGTCTCTCCTCTGCCATCCCATATTTGTCTGTCTCTCCTCTGCGAACCCATGTCTGTCTGTCTCTCCTCTACCATCCCATTTATGTCTCTCTCTTCTCCCTTCCCATGTATGGCTCTCTCAGCCAATTTGCCCAATAATATGCCAGTGTTATTTTCCATTTAATATGCCCCAGCCAATTTGCCCAATAATATTCCAGTGTTATTTGCCATTTAATATGCCCCAACCAATTTGTCCAATAATATTCCAGTGTTATTTAACATTTAATATGCCCCTGCCAATTTGCCCAATAATATTCCAGTGTTATTTTCCATTTAATATGCCCCAGCCAATTTGCCCAATAATATTCCAGTGTTATTTGCCATTTAATATGCCCCAACCAATTTGTCCAATAATATTCCAGTGTTATTTAACATTTAATATGCCCCTGCCAATTTTCCCAGTAATATGCCAGTGTTATTTGCCATTTAATATCCCCAGCCAATTTGCCCAGTAATATGCCAGTGTTTCCTATCATTAATAAGCCCCTGCCTCTTTCCCCAGTACATTCCCCCCATCTCCCCAGCACTTACCTTTCCCTGGATGTTAGTGGCAGGCAGCATGGTCTTCTCCATGCTGCCTGTTCGTCTCACAGATGATTGTGCCGACAGGTCACGTGACCCGGCGCGCGTATGACGTCAGCGCGCCGGTCACGTGACCTGTCGGCACTTCCGTTTCTCTGTGCTGCCTGTTCGGCTCCCTGTGCAGCCTGCCGGCAGGCAGAGAGGGTGAGGGGGATCTTCCGATCCCTTCTCACCTCAGTCTCTGCCTGCAAGCGCGTTTTATTTATTTTTTTAAGTGTCTTTTTTTTTTCTTTCTCTCTTCTCGGGGGGGGGGGGGGGGGGGGGGGGGCAATTGCCCCGTTTTTTTTTTTTACACAATTACAAATGGTTAAAAAGACCCCGTCTATATATTTATAATATTTGTCCTGAGTTTAGTAATACCAATGTTTCCTTGTTTGTCTATGTTTTATTTCAAGTAATAGGGCAATAAACAATATTAGTGATCGCGGTGCCCAGGGGGGCACAAAAGGTGTTGAATGATGCCTCCATCGAGGCATCATTGCAACACTCTCACACACATAGGCAGTGATCAGCTTTCACTGCCTATGTGTGTTTGCGCGCATACGATCACATTCGCTGTGATCGTATGCGCGCGGGGGGGTCGAGGGGGGGCTGAAAGCCCTCTCAGAGGCTGCTTCAGGACCGAAGCAGCCTCTGAGAGTAGCCACAGACATGTAGTGTTGCGCTAATGAGCGCAACACTACATGAAAACGGAGGACGTATATATACGTCCTCATGGTCCTTAAGGACCATGCTTTTCAGGACGTATATATACGTCCGAATGCGTTAAGGGGTTAATAGTATATATTAATTAAAGTGCTCCTATTTTTGGGTTTATACATTTTATATGCAAGTGTGAGAGAGAAGTGCCACTTTAAAGTTGAACTGCTAAAGATTTATTTACGATAATTGTACATGGCATGTGAGGACACATTGTTATATTACATACAAAGTTTATTCATTTACTGCTCATTGGCATCCTATACAAAGTTTATCCTTTTACTGCTCGTTGGCATCCTATACAAAGTTTTTGCATTTAATGCTCACTGGCATCTTAAACTGTATGTTATATCATTTTACACATAAACAAGGTGTTGGGCGACGACATTCTATTTCTGCCCTTCAGTGACGCATTTATATTATATAAAATATTAGGAAGCCTTGGGAATAATGTAGTTTATGATTAAATAATATAGCATTTAACCCTCTTTAGTTACAAGTCAAGCAGTTCGAGAGCATTTAATCCCCTCTAATCAATCAATCAGAAGAGGCTTTGAACTCTCAGCCAATCAGGAGAGTTGAGAGGTCTCATCTGAGAACTCCTTCTCTCAGAGTTCTCAATCTGGGACTTTGCAAAGTCCCGATTTAGCCTGGCTGGGACCCAGTACATAACGTCCTATTGTAGGACTGTCCCGGGAATTCCAGGACAAGTTGCTGTTCCTCATAAGTTACAGTTTAGTTGTAATTATACTGATATAATGGATGTGGGTGGTATTTAATGGGTGTGGTTTTGGTGGGAATGGTTTTATTGAGGGGGCAGCGTTCCATCCTTGAACCCAAGCAACACAATGCCCTGCACAGTGAGGTATTTTCATTAAACAGTGAGCTGTGGTGAATTGGTATGGGAATAAGCAAAAATTAGACATTCATTTTGCTATTCCCCTCTAAATTCCACACTTTTTATTTAATAGATGCCAGTGTGCGTCAGGTTTAATCATATACATAAATGGACATGGGGTAAACATGGAGACTTAATTGTGGTAATGAAAAAAAGGACCTACAATCGCGTGCAAATAGCCTCTTTTTCTTGGTTGTGTGTCTTGTGGTGTACACACTGCTATTAAACTGAATTTGTGAGGAGTATTATCATCTCTGTCAGTGAAGAAACACTGTTGTCATTATGTTTTCAAACTGAATGCATTCCTCCTTCATCTAATTGTGGGTTAGGACTTCAATATAAATATAATACTACCGCTAACAACAAATGTATAGTGTTGAAATCCATATATGAGTCACCTTTGGAAACGCAATTTACAATACTTTGTACAAAAACAACTTAGCTATTGACCTCCAGTTGTTATTGGAATGCAAATTGTCATCCTACAACAGGTTGGCAAATCCCAGAGGAGCTAGTCACCCTTGTTTATCATTATTCTTTATTAAAACAGGAAGTTCAAATGACTAGGTAATATATGAATGGAATTTTAACTGATGCTGTTCTTTTAGTCTAAAAACATACAAGTAATTTCATACAAAATAATCAAAGACATTTATGTCACTTGAGTCAGTTTACTTAATGATCCCTTCTATTCATGCTTGCATATTTTATTCTCTGCTGTTAAAATGCATTGGTATATGTGTTGGTAATTGTTATACATAATTAAATAATTCAATAATTTTTTTCAAAGAGCTCACCCATAAGGTGAAAAGAGAGTAATGGTAAAACATTATTATGATAATAACCTGTGAAATTCCCTAAAACATAATGTGACATATAATAATATCCAGATAGATATAGGCAGTGTCAGATGATGTAACCCCTGGATGGCTAGACATATATAGGCAGTATCAGATGAGTTAACCCCTTTGGTGGCTAAACAGATCTAGGAAGTGTCAAAATAGTCAACCCCTTGGGTGGCTAGACAGATCTAGGCAGTGTCAGAAAAGTTAACCCCTTGGGTGGCTAGACAGATATAGGCGGTATCAGAGGAGTTAACCTCTTTATCCACACATTCACATACACAGACGGTCTGTCACTTAGGCGGCAAAGTCAATGTATAAAAACATCTAATTTGTATGGGAACATGGTGATCAACTGACCAGAAAACCACCAAACAGTTCCAGTCCTGGATCTATTACACACCGGATGGTGGTGCGCATGGAGCGTATTGCTGTTTTACCTGTATGACGAGTTAACTCGAAATAAGGTCGCTAAAGGGTTAAATTCCCTCCTGTTTAGTATTGTCCTAGTTAATGTGGTTGAAAGTTGTGTGGGCCACTCCAAGCAAAACCATACAACGGAAGTTGCGTTGTGCATTCCACCGTTCATAATAAGCTGAAAATCATTGGTAAAGGCAGAAAAAGCATTCCAGTATGATGAATTCAAGAATGCAAGAATATAAAAAATAGTGTGCGTGCAGGAATGTCCACCAGAGCGGTTGCCTGTGAATTGAATGTTCATTTCTCTACCATAAGTCGTCTCCAAAGGAATTTCAGAGAATTTGGCAGTACATCCAACCGGCCTCACAACCGCAAACCACGTGTAACCACACCAGCCCACAACCTCCACATCCAGCATCTTCACCTCCAAGATCGTCTAAAACCAGCCACCCGGACAGCTGCTGCAACAATTGGTTTGCATAACCAAAGAATTTCTGCACAAACTGTCAGAAACCGTCTCACGGAAGCTCATCTGCATGCTCGAGTTGGCAAATGCTCACATTTGATGGCGTCTGGAACTTTGGCTATCTAAAGGGAAAATGCGGGAAGCATTGGCTGGGGGGTAGGTGGCTGTCTGGGGGCTGCATTGGCTAAGTCTGGGGTGCAGGTGGCTGTGTATGGGTGCATTGGCTATGTCTGGTGGGGCAGATGGCTACATGTGTGAGGGAAGGCTAAGTCTGGGGGGTAGATTGGCAAATAAAATCAAGAAATGCAATTTTTTATTAAATATGAAAAACATGTCAATTAATATTTACAAGAAAAGTTTTTTTCCTATAGTGTAGTCTTAAATTAAGGGTTTTTCTTTTTTTTTCTCACTGAATATTCAAAAGTTGGGCGGTCATCTTATAATCAGGGTTGTCTTATATTTGAGCAAATACGGTAGGCCTTTTGTGTACACAGAAACAATCTTAGATCTTGGAGTTCAGCTCATGAAAAATGGGGCAAAAACAAAAGTGTTGCATTTATAATTTGTCTGTTGCCGACAAAGGACATGCCAGGCACGTCCTGCGATGGAACGAGCGATTCTTGCGATCAACGATCGTGTAAACTGCTCTGGTGGTGCTGCTCTATTGCCTCGATGTCAAGGTATAAGGCAACACTGAAATTTCTAATATGGGGTACCCACGATCGCTCCACTGAGCGATTGTGGGTGCCATATTGGAGGGCAGCAAGCTTCTCCATATGGCTGCTGCCATCTTGTGGGTAGAGTGTTGGAAAAGAAAGAAAGGAAATTCACTTCTGTCACTCTGATGCTGTTTCTTTACAATATTGCAGTGTAAAAAAAAAAAGACTTAATTAGCTAAACATCTAGGTTCAGGGTTAGAATAATGGTTAGGGTAAATTAAATTAGGGTTAGCATAAGGGTAGGGGTTCAAATTAAATTAAAATAAATTAGCATAAGAGTTAGAGTTAGGGTTAGGGTTTGGGCCAGGGCCAAAAAAACAAAAACGCTATTTTTGTTTTTTTCCTATAATTCACAAAAAACATGGAAACAAGCATATTTCTAAACTCGGGACGAAATTAAGAAACTATTTAGACAGGGTCTTTTTAATTAACTGTATTTGTGTAAATTATTTTTTAGGTCAAAGTTAGAAAAAGTGTTTTTTTTTATTTTTTCATCATATTTTATGATTTTTTTTTTGCAGTAAATTATAAGATATGTAGAACATAATGATATCTAATGAAAGCCCTTCTTATGATAATAAAAACAACATATAATTTGTGTGAGTACAGTATGTGAGAAAGAAGGAAATTAAAGCTAAACACAAACACCCCAGAAATGTCAAAACGACCCTTGTCACCAAGGGACAGACAAAGTCAAAAGGTCACGTCACTAAGGGGCTAAAATATTTATAATAATTTTAATTAATGGTACACTTACTTCAAAATAATGGATATGAAATAGCTAAAAATCATAACTTGTAATAAAAGTAAATAAAGTTTAGATCACAAGAAATTTCTTTAGTGGATGACTTTCTGAACTGTGAGGCATCTATGAATTGCTCAACGATAAAGACACCAGCTGTGAACCAGCAAAATAGGATTAATTAATGTATTTTGCACACTGCCTTCAGGGTTGCCTTTAGTCCAGGGATGAACCAGTAATGCAGGTTCTTCTAAATAGATTTGAATCTGCACAACTCAGTCATGCTACAGAAACGCTAGCAGAGTAAAGGAAGCTTCAAACAAATTATTTAATGGTTTTGTTAGTTGTGTATGCAAGGGATTAGTTCTATAGTCTACCAGTGAATCTTTAATATTTAGCTTTATTGATACATATGATTTAAGCCATGACGAGCCCCCGAGGTCATAGCTCCTGAACATTTAATTGCTGGTGTCATATATTTGATATGTAACTCTTTGGATGTATCACTTACTTAAAAATCATAGAATTAAATGTTGGTGTATGTAATTTTTCCATTGATACATTTTGCTAAAAAAGCAAGTAGCAAATGTATAGGCAGAGATATCAGGCACTATGTGTTATAAGAGGCAGTTCCAACTACTACTATTAATGGAGAAGTGCTGTATCATTTAATGCAAAATAATAATTCACTAATTCAGATTTGTGTACATTTTTGCCTCCACTCTTCCTATCTCCTAATGACTGCATCCAACGTTTGATTATTACTATGCAGCCATTCTGTCTATCCTCCCATATCCTCTCAACCCCTCCTTCTTGTATTACATCACAGAACTGGCTAAAAACACACCACCTGCATTGCATAGAACAGTTGAATGCAATAGAGACATCAGTTTCTCAGAATGGTGCATGATAACGGCTGCAGAGGGAGTGAGCCTGCCCCCTGTGTCATAAGCAGAGTGTCTGAACTGACAGGCACCGGTGAACGTATTTGGAATAAAAAAAATAAACTCAACTTAGGGATGTGCCAACGTGATCAGTTGCACTTAACGGAAGCTGACTCTTTGCAATATTGACAACTACATAGGAGACCGGAGTTATGGGTAAAAATGCCAAGAAAAAAACAGGGAACAGCTGTTGATGAAAAAAGCTCAAATCAGGAGCTACACCCTTAGTAAAATACATTATAATACAGGCACAAGTCTTTCCCGATGAAACTGGCAATAAGGCATTGCCACCTTCAAGCCCACAAGAGGTAGAAGTTATGGAGGAAGCGCCTCCAATGTCAACGTAAGACTCAGATTGGCCTCTCCTCACACAACCACAGAGTGATCAGGTCTCAAGAAGAAACCTAGAGGCCCTGGAGGATAAACTATCAGAGAGGATGTCCAGCGAGTTGGTGGGCCCGATGAGATGGCTATACGAGATGAATTTGCAGATCACAAATCCGACATCACACAACGAAGGGAAACGGCTATCAGTGGTAGAAGAAGACCAATGCAAACTCCACTCTGCCATTAAACATGTCTACCCAGATCAATGATCAACAGGACATGATAATTAACCTTGTCCGCCACATGGTTGACCTGGACATCCGAGGCCAAACCTGCGGATACGCGACATCCCAGAAAAACCAGAGGAAAACATACCCTAAGAAAAAGACTTACCCTAAATGACCTCTCAGTGAGACTCTAGGTACATATCCCCAAACGCAATAGTCCTGGACAGGGTCAACAAAGCCCTATGCCCTACAGGCTTCCCTGGTGACAGACCACAACACATCATTGCTTCCACTCATATACAATAAAGGACTCTGTCCTCCATGCAGAATGCAAGTAGAAGCAGAGCCGGATTAATGTATGGGCTTTGGAGGCTACAGCCCAGGGGCCCCGGCTCCAAGCCCCATCCTTAAGAGTGGCCCTTTAAAAAAAAAAAAACCTTGCAGGCATATGAACTGGCTTGGGAGATCAGAAGATCTGTTGGTGAGCAGGTAGAATGGAGTCTGTGCATTGCCCAGGTGCACAGACAAGTTCCCATGCTACCTCTCGCTCTCCCTGTGCGTGACTAACGTCAGCATGCCGGGGATCACGTGACCTGCCGATTTTCCCAATGGCTGATTCTCAGATAACTCCTGGGTCTTTGAACGTTGTATCATTCAATGTGAAGGGCTAGAACTCTCCCTCCAAATGGTCCAAATTAGGCCAAAATTGTCTCTATTCAAATATAACTAAGAGTATTACTCACACACGCCCCCCCCCCCCCCCCCCACAAAAAAATCTAATTGCCATTTTCATAACCCAAGATGCTCCTTTCATGTTGGAGGCTGTCTGTCTGATAATGAAGGTCACTCTGTATTTATAAAAGATACCCTGGGCTCTCATATTTTCAAACCAATGACAATTGTCAGGTATCAGACCCAAATCACTTGGGAGGCAATAGTGATTTGAAAATTGTCATTTGTTGTGTTTGCAGCGTGCGTGCAGGAAGCACTGCGGAGAAGACTAGCGAGGAGCAGCATAAAGGTAAGTACTGAGGGGGGAGGGAGATTAGATGTGGCATATTGATCTCACAATCAGGGGCATATTAATGATCTAATGATCAGGGGCATAGTAATGATCTAATGATCAGGGGCATATTAATGATCTAATGATATGGGGCATATTAATGATCTAATTACCAGGGGCATATTAAGGAGCTAATTATCAGGGGCATATTAATGGATACATTTACTGATGGCCCTGCGTAGACCAGTGGCGAACCAAGGGGGGGGGGGGATGCTACTCGTTATAGGGGTCCTACTGGCTGGGTGCCCAGGGTCTAAAACAGTTCATTACCCCAGCCAATGGCACCCCTCTAATGCAGCCGCTGAATATGGAGGTCTGGCCAGCCTGCAGCTGTAACAGCTCCCCTGAACCCAACCCATCCCCCAACCCCTCCCCCCCCCCCCGCACCTCTAACAGTGTCGGGAAACTATGTTTCCAAGAGGCTGCATAATCCCTCCCTCATTGACCCTGCGCATGACATCATGCGCTAAGGTCAGAGGGCGGGTAAAACATTTTTTTTTTGTGTAAATGTGAGCCTGTGTGTGTGTAAGCGTGAGTCTCTCTCTCTCTCTGTAAGTGTCTGTATGTGAGTGTGTGTAAGTGTGACTGTGTGTCTAAGTGGGACAGTGTGTGTGTGTCTAAGTTGGAGTGTGTGTGTGTGTCTGAGTGGAAGTGTGTGTGTCTAAGTGGGAGTGGGAGTGTGTGTGTGTCTCTAAGTGGGAGTTTGTGTGTGTGTCTAAGTGGGAATGTGTGTGTGTGTCTGAGTGGAAGTGTGTGTTTAAGTGGGAGTGGGAGTGTGTGTATGGGAGTGTCTGTGTGGGTGTGTGTGTGTTTAAGTGTGAGCCTGTGGATGTGTGTAAGTGTGACTGTGTATGTATGTGTGTCTCTTTAGTGAACTGGAATAAGACCAGGGTATCCAAACTGAAAGCATAGTTTGCTTAGAGAATTCTTCCAACTTGTCTACTTTGGCCTTAACTTTGAAATTCACTTTAAATAACCCACATGATATTAATTGTTGAAAATGTTTCGCTGTTTATCAAAAAGCAAGTAGTTTTTCTTTTATTGTGTTTGACATAAGAGAAAAACATATTACACTATGCTTGAAAGTCGGAACTTTTTTGAATCCCACCACTGGTTAAGCTCTCATGTGGCGGCAACCCAGCACACTAACCTAGTGCGCACTGCGACCGCTTTTGGACACAAGGTTTGTTTTACCGTTGCTGTATTGCTTTTGCTCCTTACAGTTTATTTTGTTTTTGTTTTGTTTGTTAAATTATCATCACAGCACTGCAAGCAAAAAATGGTTAAATTATCAGAGTTTTTTTGTGTGTGATTATTACATGTAATCTAATTAAAATGAGTGTTGATGGAAAGCATATCATTGTGCTATTAATCTGTCTCCAGATGATTACAGTTTTCCAGAGGAACAGCCAACTTATTTCCCCACATTTTGTTTTCTTAACGGGAGAAAGTGAAGTAATCACAACATATGTAGAACATTCATATTTTGGGTTAGGCTGAGGTGAGCAGTGCATAGATTTTCACATTCTGAAACATGAAAATGCTTTATTATCCTATTCAACTTTAAACATAGTCTACATTATTGTGAACTTATATAAGCAATAGAGTTGTCATGAGATGAGATTAGTACATAATGTACGTCAATTATACTACAAATAAATTGGTTTATCTCCTACATTCTGCTACGCAAAGCCATTTGACAAAAGTTTAATCAGCAGTAACCTACTGCTCTGACATATATGCATAATAAAGCCACAAAATAGAATGATTTTATTTTTATTTTTTTGCAAGTACAGCATTAACAAACACATGTAAAATGTAAGGTAAGTCAGGATATTTGGTTCTTTCAATTGCAACACAAATCACAAGCTCTAACAGAATTATTTTTGGTTAAACCTTTGTTGGGGCATGGCCGATCTTCGTTAATCCAGGAAACATGTTTTCTTGACGTCATCTTATATCTACACTACTCCAAAATAAGAATTTAGACTTTAGGCTTAAAGCTGACTAGAATAAATCACACATTCAAGGCAGCATCTGTTAACCCCTTTGCGACAATTGACGTTCGAGGGACGTCACGCAAAAACACGCAGTGACAATTGATGTGCCTGGCACGTCATGTGGTGAAACAAGCATAAGAAGTGATCATCAGTTGTTTTCTATGCTCAGTGAGTATTGGTGCAATGCCTAGATACAGCAACACTCAAGTTTGCTCCCAGGCCACAATGCGATTACGCCACAGAGTGATCATAAGTGGATTAGGATTGGAGTTACATTTGGGTTAGGGTTAGTGTTAGGGTTAAAAGGTAAATGTAGGGGAAATGGCCAGGAAAAAGCAATACACTGCTTTCACTTACTGCCCTATAACGTACAGAAACATGGGCTGGTTCTAAACTCAAGACAAATACAAGAATCTATTTAGCAGGTTTTTTTATTCACGTTTGTAGATGTGTAAAAGATAAAGTGTTTTTTTATTCAATTTTTTCATATGTTTTCTATTATAGTAAATTAATTGATATGATGAAAATAATATTTTCTAAAGAAAGACCTTTTTATGGCGATAAAACCAATATGTAATATGTGTGGGTACAGTAAATGAGAAAGAGGAAAATTACATCTAAATAGAAGCTACACAGAAGTGTAAAAACAACGTCCAGAATGACCAAAAATGTTCTATAAGTCTGGTCGCTAAGGGGTTTAATGGTGGACTCTTAAAGAACCAGGTGATTTAAACTAATAAACTTGTGGTCACTAGTAAAAAATGTTAATTTGCCTCATTTTAAGAACTACTTGCTCAGTAAAAAGTCAATAACTCTTTTAAATTAAAATAATTGAAATATTAGCAGATGGTTATCCTGGCAGAGTGACTTATAAGCAAGGTATAATATAACTTATTTTAAATTGAAATAGACATACATAAATTTACACCTGTACCCTGAAAGATGTCAAGGTCCTTTCTGTCAATAATAACATTGATAGAATTCAAATATTTGCCCCAAACAAATGTGACCAAAATAAGCTAATGTTTGCTCAAGTGTGATATAACATGAAGACATCCTTATGTAGTAAAAATTCAATTTATTCCGTTTTATAATTTTTACATGTGTATTCGGACCTCTTCAAACAAACTCTTCTATATATAATGCTATAATAATTGGTAATGTATGCTAAAGAATGCAGGATATTACATATATTCAGTCATACAGTTAACCATTTCAGAGGGTTTAAAGGGTAGGCATTCTATCTTTATAAGACAAATAATATTAAACTATAAAACAGAAAATCATTGTGTCTGTGTATCTAAAGCAAGAAAAACTTTAGAAGCTCAACTCTGGAATCATGAAATTTGCACAGCTTATTCATGTTCCTTTCCTGAGTTTTGAGTTAATTAAGTTTTGAGATGATTAGACACCCCATAAACTGTGAAGTTGATGTGACTACATATTAAACACCTAAGCATTTAATGACAGGGACAGGTCCTTGTGAAATCCTTAATTCTGTTGATACAATCATGAGGCAGGATATGACAGGAGGCTGCAAAATAGATCCCAAGATGAAACAGAGCAATCTAAACATTATGTATGACAACTGACACATGATATTGAAATAGTCATCATGGACTTTTTCGCAGAAAAAAAAATGGAATTAAAAGGCATCCCAGAACATACGTTAAAAGAAAGCTCAATTAAATTATCCTTGTAAAATATTTAATTAATATTGGGCTCTATTCAGTTAATTTATCGTAGGTCATTGAATAACATGAACTGCAATAGAAAATGATAAGGTTCCATCACGCCAGGGCCACAAACACTCAAACGATTTTGCTCTCTACGGATGCCGAGAAAGCGTTTGATCGCGTTCGACCTTTCTGCAGGCAGTCCTCAAAAGTGTTGGCTTTGGCCCTCACATTCTTGCCTGGGTGGCGTCCCTGTACTCCCGCCCCTCGGCCAAGGTCCGGATCAATGGGGCCCTCTCGGAGTCATTCACGATATCCAATGGTACAAGGCAGGGATGCCCGCTGTCCCCGCAGCTCTTCGCCCTTTCCCTGGAACCATTCTTGGCGGCGGTTCGTAATAATACAGATATCAGGGGCATATAGATTGGTGATACTCATCACAAAGTCTTGGGCTTTGCAGATGACCTTCTTTTTACACTTATTACCCCTAGGACGTCATTACCCATTCTTTTGCGTGAATATGGAGAACCGGCAAATTTCAAGATAAATGGCTCTAAGTCGGAGATCTTGAATATCAATTTACCCGGTCCAGAGGCCCAAAATTTTTCAGGTTCCTTTCCGTTTAAATGGTATAGGGACAAAATAAAATACTTAGGCATCTGGCTCACAAATGATCCGTCCCAACTATATCACCACAATTTCCCACCCCTTTTGGCGGCTATTCAGAAAGACTTGACCACCTGGGGTCCCACCTTTATTTCCTGGTTAGGGAGGGTGAACACGCTGAAAATTAACGTTTTACCACGAGTCTTGTACTTGTTTCAGACCCTACCGATGTGCTTTCTTCACCTCCCTGAAAACCATGTTTATAAAATTTGTGTGGGCTCAGAAACATCCTAGACTCAAAATTAATCTTCTCACATTGCCCAAGGCCAGTGGTGGACTTGGTCTTCCTTGCGTGCGGACGTACTATCAGACGTTGAATGTACTAAGGATTTTGGAGTGGATGCATCACCCTTCTCATAAATTATGGGTTTCCATAGAAGCTCAGGGGATTGCCAGTCCCCTTTATCTGTTGCAATGGCTTCCGCCTCTGCCTGCGAAGCAGCAAGCGGCACTCCTTCTGTTGGTTTGGCAACACTGGTGGTTTTCCAGGCCGCGAGCCGTAAGTTGGCCCTCACCACTTACCCGTCTCCTAAAACGCCACTCCGTTGCAACTCGGGTTTTCTTCCGGGGCAGCAGACAGGCATTTTCCTCCAAACCGTAAGAACTGTTACAACCCCAGTTGGACAATTCCTCTTGAATGGAAAACTGAAAACACTGATAGAGATTTTCCCAGACAGCACCCCGTCCTTCATGGATAAATTCCACTATACACAATTAGCACACTTTTATCGTACCGCTACACGAACACATCTATATTTCAGACCGCTCACTGATTTTGAGAACTTGGCTTCGGAGGACTCTCTCCCCCGCCATGGTGTCTCACGCATTTACCAAGTGCTTCTGGCTGCCGCCTGGACTGCCTTGCCGGCGTTCGCGGGGAAATGGGAAACAGCATTGCAGATTTCGTTGACAGAAGCGCAGTGGGGGAAAATATTCCAGCTGACGCATAAGTGTTCTGTTAATAATAAAACTCAAGAAATGTCATATAAGTTTTTGAACCAATGGTATCTACACCATCTCGACTCCAGCAAATGTTCCCATTGTGCCCCGCGGAATGTTGGCGATGCGGCGAGGCACCATACGTCACATATGGTGGAACTGCCGCCTTATCCAGCCGTATTGGATAAAAATGTATGCGATTCTCAAGACTCTGACCGACAACCCCCCCCCCCCCCCAAAAAAAAAGAAAATTATTAATAAACACTGATTTACAAAAAGAAAATGATAAGGTTGACTCAGGTAGTTCAGCTTTTCGGACCACATAACATTAGCATTTATTTATTGCTGCAACAATTTACGTAGTTCTCGGTACACAGCATAGAGGGGGACTGCATACTAAATTATATGAACAAGAACAGATTGATATAAGGCCTGCCTGCCAGTGTATTTTATATAGAGCATTTGCACAGCATCCAGACGCGTTTATTATAAGAGGGGGACAGGGTTACTAGCCCTGACCGCCCATGAGTATTTGGCTGGCTTCTAGTCCCATTTATCATGATGAGGGCTCATGGCTACTTTGCTCTGGCCCCCCATGATTATCATAGACTCAAGGGAATGTTTTTTTATTTATGACCAATGTACAAAAAAGTAGCCACACAGGGAACCTTATATTTATTTACTTTTTTAACGAGTTTTCAAGTTTTTAATTGAAATGCTTAAAATTCACCTGTATCAGACAATTTTGGTTCTTTTTGCAAAATCCCCAAAACTGAATATCAAAGGAAATGGATAATTTCAAGTCAAATTCAGCTATATCGAGAAGCAGAATTTCTGAAAATTAAAAAATTGGTCTACTTTGATATTGAGGAGAACATTTAGATTCAAAAACAAAACAGGGATATGTGATATCTCATGTTATTAAATTGAGTCCATCGAATCCAACCCCATGCAGAGCTTCTACGGTGGCAGTCACAGTCTAACTGAATTCCCAATCATTTATCATACAGACATTAATTTATCATCAGATGTCATATACTTTTTTTCAGACCCACTTTTAGGATATAGTCCTGTGGTCACAGATACCCATACTTATGACATACTGAACATGAGAATGTACATGGTTTACAGTCAAGCAAACTGTGTCAGAGCTTTCACATTATTGCAGTGGTGGTGACAAACCCCATTGTTGTGTTTTGTGGCTGGTCTTCTACAACCATTATTAACTTCTTAATGGCATCTCTTTGTCAAGCATAGGGCTTATTGGCTGCAGTGTTTTCATCTGCCCTGTATGTTGTTACAGAGCAGGGTTACAAACCACAAGTATATTAACTGACTCAATTAAAAAAAAGTAGCCAATTAATAATATCAACAGCTGACTGCAAAATCTATTTAAGAGGTATGTTGGTTCTTAATCATGGACCTAAGTTATTAAACAGAGAGACATTAAATCACTTGTTGTGCTAATTCAATATTTCATATCCGATCATACATATTTTTTAGAGTTATTTTAATAATTTAATTGCAAGTAATAAAATATTTTATGGTCAGTACGTTTTTAACATAGTGCTCGTAAAATTGTAATCAGTAGAAGTCAGAGAGGAAGATTAATTCTAAATCCTGAATACATCGACTGTCTCCTGAATATTCCCATCATCATAATGGTTGACTAAACTAAGTACAGGCTGAGTATCACTTATTCAGAAATCCGTTATCTAAACATTTTTTTGGGATATTGCCAAATTCCACACACACCTGTCAGAATCCAAGCACACAATAGTTCTTCAATGTGCAGCCCCCTTAAGCTACAATAAAGGCTTTCTATGCATGTTCAGATTCGCCCACAAAAGGGTAATACAAGGTCACGTGTGCAGGCCTGACACGCCAACAGCAGGTTCCCAATGATGCATCACATCACAGCTACATCATAGTAAAAGTGATTTGCGCTATACAGTATTTGATACTACTGTATTTCATGAGTGCTGGGATGCTTTAATATATCTTATTGATGAAAATAACCCCTTTTCCAAAATACTCCTGGTCCTAAGCATTTTGAATAAGGGATACTCAACTGCCCAGGGCACATTTTCAACTCATACCTGCTGTGGAATGTTTACTAGACCAGTAAGCCTGTAATGCCGGGATTGCTTACCGGATTAGCAGGAGTCCAGTGGCAGGAAGATGAGAAGCTCACACATACAAATGGGACACCAAACCCAATAACTGAAGGTGGAGACAATATTGGGATGGTGAGACAGTGCACGAGGGTGGTATTGTAGTGTCCAAAAACGAGGTACAGGCAAGGATCAGGTAGGAATCAAAGTCGGGGGCAGGCAGATCTAGGCAGGTAGCGGAGTTTCAAGGTCAGATGGAATAACCGAAGTTAGGACAGGTTCGCAGGTTCAGAGTCGGGTAACAGGCAGAGGTCAGCAACAGAATAATCAGGTATACAAGGAAGGGCAAACGTTAAGAAGCAAGCAACGTTAACTACTTGGCAGCTCCACTTGCCCAGGGCCCACTGGTTAAAGAGGCACAACACTGGCATATTATTGGGCAAATTGGCTGGGGCATATTTATGGCAAATAATACTGGCATATTATTGGGCAAAGTATCTATGGCTTAGTAATTGCAAAATAATACTGGCATATTATTGGGCAAAGTATTGGTAGCTTATTAATGGCCAAATAACACTGGCATATGAATGGGCAAGCTGTTGCATTTGTTAATGACAAAGTGACTGTAACATGTTAATTGGTACCTGACAGTGGCTTATTTTAATTGGCAACGTGATGCAGTGGCATGTTCTGTGGGACAAAATAACATGTACTATGGGGGAAAGTGACACTGTGGTTTGTTCTGCAGGGGCAGTTCTGTGGGACAAAGTGACACTGTGGTATGTTCTTTGGGGCAAACTGACACTGTGGCATGCCAAATTGTGTGGGTGCAATACGAGTGCAAGCCAAGAGCTATGGGTGCAGTATAGGTGCCTGGCAAGTGCTGTGCGTACTGTATGGTGCGGTGTTTAGTCCTTTAGGTTCAATGTGGGTGAAGAAAAAGGGAATAAAAACAAGAAATGCAATTTTTCAATAACATTTTTACTACATATACATATAGTTGAATGTGATATGAAAATAGTTGCATATAATATAAAAATAAATTACCGCATTTGCTTGATTATAAGACGACCCTGATTATAAGACGACCCCCCAAACTTTGGATATTCCTTTAGGAAAAAAACTAAAAGCCTGAATATAAGACTACCCTATAGGAAAAAAGTTTAACTTGTATATATTCACATGTAAATTGCTTTTTAATATTTAATAAAAAAGATTATATTAAACAAATGCATTTCTTTTTTTATTTCCTTTTATGCGCCAATACTGCCTCTCTCTCCCCCCCTGCGTTGTCTCTCTCCCCCCCTGCGTTGTCTCTCTCTCCCCCAGTGTTATCTCTCTCTCTCCCTCCCCCCAAACCTCTCTCTCTACCCCCTTGTCTTTCTCTTTCCCTCTCCCCTTGTCTTTCTCCCCCCCCCTGTCTTTCCCCCTCCCTTTGTCTTTATCTCCCCCCCCCCCTTGTCTTTATCTTCCCCCCTCCCTCCCATTGTCTCTCTCTGCCCCCCCCCCCCCCACATTTTTTATTGCTCCCTGGTGGCTAGTGGTGGCAGCTGGGGGATGTCTGCACGATATGTGCAGACATCCTCCATGCTGCCCGACACTTCAGTCCAGCTTGTCCGTCATAATAGACGGCAGTGTCGGGCAGCATGGAGGATGTCTGCACATATCGTCTTGCCAATGTCTGCACAAATACTATCATGCAGACATCCCCCGGCTGCTGCCCGGCAATTCCGCCAGGACTTTTATTATGTAGCCGGAAGGATCCGGCATCATCATAGAAGTCCCGGCGGTCGCGCAGGGCGGCAGCAGGGCTCATCGCGCAGACATCCCCCGACTGTTAGAGAGGGGGATCCAGGTCCCCTGCAGCTCTGCAGGGGACCTGGATCCCAGTCTTACAGTCTGAGCTTGATTTAAGGTCATATTATAAAACTACCTCGAATGTAAGGCGAGGGGTATTTTTCAGAGCATTTGCTCTGAAAAAAACCTTGTCTTATATTCGAGCAAATACGGTACATTTACATACAGTTTTTTACAATGCGAGTTTAGAAAAAGAATTGCAAAACTACACAGATAAAAAAAAAATAAGTTAGTGATAATTGTCAGACATCCAGGTGAGGGAAATTCTTACAGGCTGACATGTCACAAAGCTAGCTGGATGGAGATAACCAGGCTTATCTAAAGGCCTAACTGAGGCCCCCACACAACAATGACAGAGGGGGTATTGTTTGAGTGGTTCAGTACAATGGCCTACTTATTGGGATATATCGAAGGTTTACATTTTATTTTTTTGTTTTCGAGCAGTGGTTGTATCTGGTAATACTGAAAAATGAAGGGGGGGAAATATAGTTAGTAAAGCCCTACTATTAAAATGTTGCCCAAATGTCAGCAGCATCATAAAGATGTCCCCTCTCTCACAACTCTTTGGTGAACACACACTGTTTTATAGGCTATAAAACGGCATAATATAAAAATGTATTGACTGTTGATAAAGGGAAATTAAACAACATAAAAATTCAGGAATGTAGACAAATGAAATAAGATTGTGTAACCAACTGCACACCTTTTATGACAGAGAAATAAGCACAATTGTTACAAAAAAACAAAGAACAAATTTTGACCTCAATTTATAAGCAAAGATCACATCAGATTTATTGGGCACCATTGGCTGGCTGACTGAGGAAGAAGAGAAGAATTGTTCTACCACACAGCAATTCAAACCACAGGATTGAAATGTATAACAACTTACTGGCAAGTTCCACAAACTAAAGAAGTTAAAAAAGGCTTCCTTTGGTATTGAGAACACTTTTGATATACATACCCTGAAGTGGTCTGACTGTTTAACACTGCAGATGACTACTGTATTAAGTAATAGAGTGGGGGCATTAGTTTTCGTACAAATGCTGTTTGCTTCCGAAATGATAGCCTCAAACCTCCCTGTAGCCTATTGATGGCCTCATGAAGACTTATTACTGAGCCATTTCGGGAGGACCGCGGCTATTATGGAAATAGCCAAAGTCTTCCCTAAATGACCCAAAATGAAATAACATTAAGATCAATTTAAAACAAAAACAAAAAAATTGTATAAAAATATAATAAAATAAATTATACATTTAATTATAAATGATCATATATCATTTTATGCACCGCCATAAAAACTCTTGTGGTATAACAATACCAGTGATTTTAAACCAGCTATAGATTGGCATCACATCACTGGTTATTGTTCACTATCTACAACTGTTAGGTTCTATGTACCCTCCCGTTATCACATGTATCACAGTACCATTTCAAGTCCATAGTGTGGATGGCCACATTGCCTGGCATTGCACCATTGTTGACTGAGCCTCCGAACTGGACATAAAATGGTGCCATGATACATGTGGCATGTGGGTGGGAGGGTACGTATAACCCAACAGCTGTTAGCGGTGAACAGTAAGCGGTGATGTGATTTGGACAAAAAGAACATTTCGGCGGCACCCAAATCTACTAACAAACTATTTCACAAGGACATTTCTTGGTAAAATAAACAGTTTGTTTGCAATCTCCCGTATCATCATCTAGCTCTCAAAAGGTTAAGGATATTTAAAAAAAAAAAACTGCCAAGAAAGGGCAGCCATCTTGTAATACATTGCTTGTCCTCTGGATCTCAAAGGGTTAAGGATACGTCAGTGACAAGACTGATGGAAAGCCAGTTTATCCTCACTGATTACTGTAAAATGCACAACATATTTTCTTTTGTAAGAAGCTGACAGATGGAAAAGCAGGATAATAACAAGAAGATTGTGTGAACAAAAGGCAGGTGGTGCATGAACAACAGGCAATGTGTGTTGAGTGATGTTCTTTGATGTTCATAATCCAACAATACTCGCCTTTACACAAAGAAACATAAGGTGAACACTTTAACAATTAAAGTGTGTACAGTAACACTAGAATAGCTTGAGAGCATAACCATATAGACAATAAATGTACCACACATGCACAAAAAAAGTATTAGAATATTTCATGATGACCGTATGTATTATGCAGAAAACAGGTTATGCTATGGTCAACTTGTATATTTCTGTTGGGAATAGAACCTGGAAGCGTAGCGCAGGGATGGATAACAGAAGGCACAGCTGAGGATGCGAGCAGGAACAGACGGGCACTGTTCGGAGAAAGGAGCGTGGGTGTTGAAAGAGCTAAACGAGTTACCAAAAGGGTTAGGCAGAAGCAGAGTTGGGGACAGTCCAAATGGTCGGGCAGGTAGACAAGGATCTTAAGCGGAGAGAGAGGGACGCAAGAAGGGGTCAGAAGCCGGGAGATCCAAAAGTAGTAGTAGGGTAGGGGCTAAAATGGCACTTGAAGAAATAAGGGCAGCTGAAGGCAACACCTAGCTTGAATACGAGCAAGCACTGACTGAACAGTGCTTGCTCCTTTTGAAGTATGTCAGTGCTCTGACTCCTCCCCTCTTCCCTTAGGGAATTGCCGTCCACTGGTCTAGCCAGCCCGGGAGCTCTCTAATAGGAGCACGTGACCGGGTCTGAAGCCACACACCCCTGCCGTCCGTCAGACACTGGCACGAGGAGTAATCACCGCAAAAACATGCATATTAGATGGCAAAGTCAATGTGTTCACTCTCAATGCTTCACGTACTTATAGTGAAGCACAGAGAGTTACCTGCAAGTGAAAAATAAATAAATACAATTTCCTGTAAAAGTTAAAAAAAAAGTAAACTCTTTCCTTGCTGATCACAGTTACTATGATCAGTTTCCTTCCTTCTTTATGGCTCTTATTTGGGGGTTTTTCCAAATTATTTTTATTTTTGCAATTTTAACGTTTTTTTAAAATAAATATTATTGTAATATATAAATTTAATTACAGCTAACCCCTGCATGCTTGTTCTGTGATTTTTATGGCTCCGACATCACACTGGTTATGGATTTTGTCTGGGTTTTTTGTTGGGGGGTTTGGGAACCTATATTTTTATTTTTTATTACCGTATTTGCTCGATTATAAGACGACCCTGATTATAAGACGACCCCCCAAACTTTGGATATTCCTTTAGGAAAAAAACTTAAAGCCTGAATATAAGACTACCCTATAGGAAAAAAGTTCAACTTGTATATATTCACATGTAAATTGCTTTTTTAATAAAAAATTATATCAAAAAATGCATTTCTTGTTTTTATTTCCTTTTATGTGCCAATGCTGCCTCTCTCTTTCCCTTGCCCCCAGCTTTGTCTCTCTCCCCCCTAAGTGTTGTCTCTCTCTCCCCCTCCCTTTGACCCCCCCCCTCGCCTCTGACCCCCAATCACCTTGTTACTCTGTGCCCCCCCCTTGTCTCTCTCTTCCCCCTCCCTCCCCTTGTCTGTCTCTTGACCCCTCCCTCCCCTTGTTTATGTCTCTTCCCCTCTCCCTCCCCTTGTTGCTCTGTCCCACCCGTCTCTCTGCCCCCCTCCCTCCCCCTCACCTGTGACTCGATCCCTGGTGGCTAGTGGGGGCAGCCGGGGGATGTCTGCACGATACGTGCAGACATCCTCCATGCTGCCAGACACGGCAGTCTATTATGACGGACAGCTGGTCCGTCATAATAGACTGCCGTGTCGGGCAGCATGGAGGATGTCTGCACGTATCGTGCAGACATCCCCCAGCTACCCGATTCTCCCTGGTGGCTAGCGGGGTAGCGGAGGATGTCTGCACGATACGCGCAGACCTCCCCTGCTGCCACCCGGCACGACCGCCAGGATTTTTATGACCTCAATTCGAGGTCAGATTATAAAACAACCTCGATTATAAGACGAGGGGTCTTTTTCAGAAAACATTTTGTAAAAAAAAACGTGTCTTACAATCAAGCAAATACGGTAGTTAGTTAATTAGTTGGGATAAGTGGGTTAGTGTTGCACTAGTTGTGTAGATTATTATTCGGAAAATAATGGGAGAAAACATTTTTCCCCAAAACTTTTCTCTTTTTATATGTATTTTTTAATACTAAATTGTAGATGATTTTTATGTATAGGGTACCAAAATAAATCTCTAACTGTCCTTTAAAAAACAACATATAACGTATGGGTGCGTTAAATAACAGAGAGGAAAATTACGTTTCAAGAACCACATATTAAAAATTTAAAAATCTCTATGGTCCTTGACCCAGAAAATCCCGGGTCCTGAAAGGGTTAATATATTAGAATTGTATTTACATATTTTTGTATTTTTTAAAATATGTTTACTTGAATTCTTCTACACTTTTCAATTCAATTCTCCAACTAAAATCTGAAGAATTGTTATTGCGAGAGTTTCCTGAATTCGGAGCATGTTCGGGGGTATTTGGCGCATATATTAGGTACCTGAAACGTAATGCTATACATAACAAAGTTGTCCCAATCTGAATATTTCCAAAGCTATGGCTTCCGAACAGCCGTTTCGGACCTGAATTCAGGGATATCATACAGCCGGAGTTTGGCGATTTTTTAAATTACAATCCGTTTCTCGCAAAATCGGGTTTATATTGAAATCGACTCTTTAACAGGTTACTGCCTACCTTACCTGATGTCCATTTCAGGTCTTAACCAATGGAACACACCTACATGACCATAAGGCTCCACTGATTTCGGGTTACTTCCAGTAAAATATCATCCTTGCAACAGTGATTTTCTTCAAGTTCACTCACCTCAAAGCCCATCCTTCTTTATAGCTACTCAAGATAAGCAGAGTTCTGTTTAGAAATAACTGTACACCAGACTATAAAAGCGAGCACTTCCCGACAGTCCTGCAACATGAACATACTTCAAAATGTGTTAGTCTATTTTACAACCTTAGGCACACCTTTCTGAAAAAAATAAAGCTGTATTTCTATTTTATACATTACAAAATGCTAATCCCTTGTTATTAAGATTCATATTTAAACTGCTGCTACCTTATTCATCGTATGTGCATGCACAGGTTACAATGACAAGATGGCCATGAGATGAAAGAGGTTACGCTTTTTTGATGTTATGTGAGCCACTGACAGAGGAGAGGGCTTTTCTTTTTTTTTCCTTCAATGTGCCATGAATAAACTACCTTACAAAGTTAAAGAAAATGTTTTTTAATGTCCATATAAAATAATATTTAAATAATATGGGGATTATTTATAAAAAGCCATTTCTGGGGTAAAGTTCTAAAATTAGAGCAATCACCATGGAAAATCAATGGAATGTTCTTGTAGCTTAGCTTTTATTAATTTGCACCAGATTTGGCTTTTATAAATAACCCCCAATCTTATTGTATAAATGTGAATATCGATTGTGATGTACCGTATTTGCTCGATTATAAGACGACCCTGATTATAAGACGACCCCCCAAACTTTGGATATTCCTTTAGGAAAAAAACTAAAAGCCTGAATATAAGACTACCCTATAGGAAAAAAGTTAAACTTGTATATATTCACATGTAAATTGCTTTTTTAATAAAATATTATATAAAAAAAAAAAAATGCCTTTCTTGTGTTTATTTCTTTTTATATACCAATGCTGCCTCTCTCTTTCCCTTGCCCCCAGCTTTGTCTCACTCCCCACTCCCCCCTCACCTATCTCTTCCCCCCACATGTTTCTCTCTGCCCCCCTTCCTCTGTCTCTCCCCCCCTTCCTGCTCTGTCCTATGTTTTATAATCTGATAAGAGACCTCGATTATAAAACGAGGGGGATTTTTCAGAGCATTTGCTCTGAAAAAAACCTCGTCTTATAATCGAGCAAATACGGTATATATTAAAATAAGTGACATGTATTTAGTGTGACGGTCCCTTTTAAAGTGGCACTAAAGTTTTTTTTAATATATATATTTTTTAACTTTTGCTTAATTAATGGAAAAAAACCTATTGCAGGGGACATGCCTGGATGGCCTCAGGGGCAGACCTGCAGTACATGAGCTGCACTGCTGAACCCGCTAAAAAAAGAAAAAAGCACACACCGTATATCCATGCTTGGGACACTATGGTTTGTCAAAATTGCTCCAATTAAGACTTTAAGGGGCAAGAGACTAAAATATCCGGGATGGAACTGCTTAAGTTCTTGAGTGGTCTTGGTCTGCCTAATATTGAGATCCCGGACTGGACACCATCAGCAGCATTCCTAGCTCTGTTACGACGCCAGACCCCCGCCAAGATTACGGACTCAGCGAATCCAGAAGAACAGTAGGATATGCTTTGATTCGTGGTTCCCAAGCACTACCACCATGGGGACATATCTAAAAACAACTCTGGACATATGACCCATTTTCTTTACTTTCTAATAGCCTACTACCCTTGTGACCTGATGCATGACTAGACATGAACTGCCAATACTAGTTAATCCTGTTTTATGTATATGCTATATATCTTATATGTATATCGGATTCGATGGGTTTCTTCTAGCCAAATCACCAGCTTTGACTAAGCCCCTTCCGCGGTCCTAGTCTCGGGCCTCATAGCCTCATAACCTATTCATGTATGTTTCAAACTCTCCAGCACCCACAAGACTTTGCTTTGTATCTTCCTGTTTTGAACGAAGTCCATCAAGCAGTGTCATCAGATCTTTGGCTCCCAGTTCACAAGCGGGAGTCTTGACATCTAGACACTGGGCAAGACTGCGTGCAGCTGCTTTGCATAGTTATACCTGGTTTCTCTTCCTTAGTTGCTTGCCATGTTGGGCCAGCACTGGTTCCAGTCTATACTTTCCTTTTTTATGTTTGCCACTGAGCTGCCAGACACTAACTCCTGGGCCACCCAAACCCGGTCCAACAAATTACGAGTTGTGGGAAGTAGTCGCCTTGTGCGACTTTATAGCCATTTTTGGCAGCTCATCTTCTACTGCCAGTGGTCTGTCTTTCCAGGGGTTTATCCTTGTACTTTTCTTTCTTTACCCCTTTTGTTTCTCTCTTCAGGGTTTATTCACTTCCTGACCTTTTCCTCTTTCC
Organism: Pelodytes ibericus; assembly: GCA_036172795.1. Classification (NCBI taxonomy): domain Eukaryota; kingdom Metazoa; phylum Chordata; class Amphibia; order Anura; family Pelodytidae; genus Pelodytes; species Pelodytes ibericus. The sequence goes on from CM069861.1 coordinate 89,011,802, forward strand.
TTAAAATTGTTACTCTCCATCAGCAAGTGTATGCATATATGTACACCTTACTGCATTTTTATACTGTGTTCACCATTTTGCCTTTTATGAGTATATTGTAACACTAATTATTATTGTGACTAAAACTTAATTACATTTCATGCTTTGTACAGCATTAAATTATTAAATTTAAACTTTGTACCGCTAGAATGAATACTAGGTTGGCTTGTTGATGTTTTCCAATAAAAGTGATACTTAATGGGCCACTCTGAATTGAAAATGGCCTACTTTTTATTTTATTTATATAAAAATTAGATAATTATAAAAATGTATGTTTCTATTAAAATTTGAATATCTAAATTTGTAGTCTAAATAGGTTTGAAGTGCTCGCAGACATCAGGTTTGCATCTACTACTGACCTTTCCACTCAGCTCTTGGCATTTGGTTGGAGTCAGGGAGGAGGAAAAAACAAGCAAAAAATAAAACCTGGCTTTCAAACTTTGCAAAATGTCAAAACTTCCAAAAGATAACAATACTTGCATCTTTTTGTATAACTGTATTGCACAGGATCCTTACAAAGCATACATTTTTATCTAAAAATCTTTTCTCTTTATTTAAAGCATCACGTTTTATCCTCACCCCTGCACAATGTAGAATGCAAGTGTGTTTCGGAGATTAATCAACCAAGGAGTGGCTCCCATAAGAACTACTTTGACTAATTAACAGAAAATATGAAGTGTAACTTCTGCAGGGTAGCATGTAAAAAGTTAAATGTCTCACTCAAAAAAAAAAAAAAAAAGGCATACATACCATACATGAACTAGGACAAGTTAAGGTAAGCTCTATTTAGTTTAACAGCAAAATTACTAATAATTCAGATTGCTAGTAATGTTTTTGCATTGAGTGAGTCTTTATTATATCTCTGAAGGTATGCATCTCATAAGGAATAAGTGATGATTCACTATATTCCTTTGATTTCAGTGTCCTTATGCTGCAATGATTCTGATAAATGTTGCATAGTAATCATGTCACTTGGCATTATGTGTGTCCACTAAGAATTCTTTATAAATAGCAGGTACCTAATGGTTTTAATGGCATCCCTAATCCTTCTAATCTGGTTTGACAACAATATTGCAGATAATTTTTAGTTGTATGTTTTGTTACAAGAATTGATTTCTCCACAATTCAACCCAATATGGCCATTCAGCACGAAATAGCTGAATTTTGGCCAGCTCAATTCACCAGACAATAGTTGGCAATAGTTTTTGTTTATTTTTTTTAATATTAGTTTTAAATGTTAAATTAAAAACCACATTAAAAAAATGATGTGATAAAATATATATTAATGTTATAAATATTATAGTTATATATATATATATATGTAAAAAAATATATAAAACTACAATTCAATTGTTCCTTGGCAGGGTAAAAAAAATGTGCTAGAAAAATAGCATTTTTGTTCAAATATAATGATTGGAATTTATTATTAAAATATGATTTTACTAACTTATATGGTGCAATGAACACATCATGTAATATAAAATACACATATCCCATACGCCACATAGTAGCCCCAATAAAAATTAGGGAATGGCCACATATGTATATATACAATGTGGCCGTCCACACCGTGGACAGGAAATGGTACTGTGACATTTGTGACATGAGTAAGTACCTCTGAAGGTAAGGTATGCATCTCATATCCATATGCTGCTGTGATTAGGCAATTCTGATAATAAGTGTTACATAAAGCTAAATGACATAATTGCTATGTCCACAAAGTATTTTACACAAGTGGCAGGTACCTAATGGTTTTTTGATGACATGCCTAATCCCTCTAATCTGGTATAATAACAATATTATGGATAATGTTTAGCTATATGTTTTGTTACATTAAATGTGCCATTTTAACCTTTCACAAAACACAAATTGGCCACATTCGGTTTGGGGGCTCGGTCAGCAAAATCAAATAGACAATGGTGCATTGCCAAGCAATGTGGTCATCCACACTGTGGACATCAAATGGTACTGTGATACATGTGGCATTAAGGCGGGAGGGTACATATAACCTAACCGCTGTTGACTGTGAACAATAACTGGTGATATAAAGATATTTATATTATGCTTGATTTCAGAGATTTCAAAGGTTACACAGAATTTACAAATCTCTAATTCAATAATCTACACTTCTCTTTATGCAACATTCGTGTTGAACTTACACTTGACAATATTCAAAAATAGCACCTGCGATTTTCATACCTTACTGGTGAGAACAGTGCTGTATTCTGCACTGTGCATTCTAGGCAAGTGCCTCGGGTGGTACTTGCCTGGAGGGTGGCTAAAAATGCTGCCCTTAAAGAAAACATTTATTTTTTTAAACTTGGCAGCATGGTGGCTGTGCGCTGTCCAGGTGCAGGGCTGGCCTTAAGTGTTCAGGCGTCCTGTGCGGGCCACCCCTGTGGCGCCCCCTCCTCTCTCGCATCATGCCTGTCTCTTTCCTCTCCCTTCCCATATCTGCTCTTTCTTTCTCCCCCATTATACCCGTTTTCCCTTCCGCTCCCTTCTTGCTTGAAGTTACTGCTTTACTGGAGAGCAGTGCACGGCATGAGCTTCTGATCTCCCCAGCCAGTGCCTCTGCCGGCAAACTTTTCAAAAAATGTTTTATTTAAGTGGCACCCCCTTGGGAGTTGATCGCACAGGTTGCACACCCCTAAGGCAGGCCCTGTCCAGATGCATTGACATCCTCCGGTGCTGCCTCTCATGCTCCATAGGGTCACATGACCTGCACAGACCTCAAAGCATTCAACTGTGGGTGCTGGCTTTGGTAAATCTTGGGTGTTCAGACACTATATGTACTGAAATGCAGAGCTCACAAATTAACCAACTGCATTTGTGCTGCATGCTGGTTAATCAGTTTGCATATGCACATTTTTGCCCAACATGATGGTAATGATAGAGAAAATGATGTTTCAGAAAGACAGTGTTCCTAAAGCAGCTTTGTGACACATAAATCATGAGAATTATTTGTCCCAAATCTTGTGGGTTTCACAAGTCATTATAGAGCATTTTGGTCAGAGTAAATGCAGTTTGCGAAGTGTTTATTATCTCTGCCCAACACCCTACTCAGCTGTCCCCACCTACTCCTACATGTATTATCACTCTCCATGAGCAACTTTGCCTCCACACGGAGCTCATAACATACTGACTGGTCAAGTGTCTGATGTCAGAGAGCCGGGTCACGTGACTCCCGTCAAACCGCATTGGGTGGCTCAACAGTTAGCATAGTAGTGTATCCTCTGATCTACCCAGCCATCGTCTCTGCTGGCAAGCTTTTTTTTTTTAAAGGAGCGCCATTTTTTGCCACTCCACAGGCAGACAAGGTAAGTGCAGCCTTACGGACTTGTTTGGTCTGCCTCGCGCTAAATACAGCGCTGGCAACACCCTTCAAAAAGCTCCATTAAGTAGTTTAACTATTACCCGCAGCCAAAGGCATTTAAAGGGGTAGTTGCTGGGGTCGACGTGGCCCCTGAGAGTGGTGGGCCTGGACGCAGTTGTGACCATTATTGTTATGCCCCTGAACAGAGGGGATCCTGTTGTGCTTCCCTGTTGTTAGGAGGTCATTCTATGCCACCTTCATGAATCTGAGAGAGAAGTGGTTAAAGGTTCATTGAGAAGAGCAAGTAGATTTAATCCATATCTGTTCTAAATTCAAGAAATATATGCACCCATTTAAGTTGTGGGTTTATGGGATTATATACTTTGTGATTCATTTGCAGATTCAGGACTGACTGCTTGTTTTGTTAACCTTCTGTTTAATATCCCTTCCACCACTGGCTACTGTTTACCATTTCTCTGTGGGCTTTCCCAACAAAAGCACCCGAGCTTTCAAAACAGCCGAATGTGGTTTTAGTCGAAATTGTTTTCACTTGCCAATGTAATAACAAACTGAAAATATTTGCATTTAAAGGCAAACTCCAGCACCTCGTTGTAAGTGACTAATAGTAAAAGTCACAATGCAAGTACAGACACATTGAGTATTCACAAGACAATGCATTGCCTGAATGCATTCCTGAAAATTCTCTGCCAAGTATTCTTTGAACTGCATGCTGTTTCTTGGGAGCTGGCATGTATTCAAGGTGTAGTGTTTGTATTTAAAACAGCACTGTCATGTCTCCTAAAACATTAAAGAGACCCCGACTAAAATAAATAAAAAAAATGTAAAAATAAACCATGCAAGTTAAATAATAATAAAAAAACATATATTCTTTAATATTTGAATATGAGTGGTGTAATTATGCTTAATTTACTCGTTTATACAAACTTAGCCCTCAATGTTGGGTTGGGGGGGGGGAAAAGCAACATTTTAACGTTTTTTTTTTTGTTTTGGTTTTTTAAAAAGTAGACTATCCCATTATATAACTAAAGTAAAGGGACAGCCCACAGCTTCCAAGAAAAAAAATGCTACTCTTCCCCCCCCCCCCTCCCAAAGATTTTTTTTTTTACTGTATAGCTCACCAATAAATAGTCAGCCAGTCATATAGGGAGGTCTACTAGTCAGAGATGGCAGTGCAATATACTTATAATCATCAGGATCTAATATGTCATCCAGGGATGGTGGTGCAGTATAAATACAGTCTGCCAGCCACAGACATTGCGATAACAGAATAGTTACTATAATATAATAAATAAATAAAAAAATCGGCATATAGTCTGCTAACCACAGATCGTGGTACAACATAGTTACTGTTGGCATACAATATGTAAACCACAACAATGGCGTAGCGCATAGATATCAGTGTATAGTCACATGGGCTAACAGACACAGATGGTGTTATAGTAAAGTTATTATCAGGATAAAGTCTGCAAGCCACAGATGGTAATGCAGCAGAGCAATGACCAATTTTAGCTATGAACTACAGTTTCAATGATGCTCCACCAGCCAAAGGGTTCATTAGATTCCCTGCTCTCATATTCATACCTGAGGGAAGGTGTTCCGTAGTTATGCTTTACCACTGGTGCTCTTTGGTATTACAGCCTCTTTCATATTCCTATCCCATGGTGGTCTGTGGCTTACTGTGTAGCCAGAAACCCTCACCTAGCCTTCTCCACTGCTAACTATTTAACAAACCTTAACAATCCCAACTCCTCCAAACTTTCACCCACACTCCTCTGCCCCTCTACCCATAACCTATTTATCTCTCCCGTCAGTCACTTACTCAGCACACCTAATTCTTCATCCTGCCAACTCTCTCCAGGCCTTAATTCCTCATAGTTTTTAACCCCTGGTCTACTAGTCTTTTGCTGCTCCTGCCCCCAATCTATGCCCCCCATCATTGTGTCCTTGACCTTACCCATCCCTCACCTTTTCTGTCTCATGAACTCCTGTCTTCTGCTTCCCAAAAGCCATCTGTTCCCTAGTTATGGTTTTCTCTCGCCCAGCCAGAGAATCCACTGGATCAGAATGTTCACTGTATACATTATGTAAAAGAAACACAGGAGCAGAGTGCTACCTCTCATGGTGTGGGAGGCTCGTGAAGCCTGTGGCCACATGCTTTTCTAATAATAATGGACCCTGACCAGGATCAGCGGCTTAGGTAGAAGTGCAAACAGCGAGAGACTCTATTTGCCACCACTCTTAATGTGCTGCCTGTGTCCAAAGGAACCACATGGTGCCATTATACTATTATAAGTATGAAGAGCTAAAGGTAGGTGCTATTCGGGTCAATAGCAAGAAAAACATTTTAGCAACCTTTGAAGGAATGAAACAAGATAGGCACTCCACAGTACTTCAGTGTAGATAGGTTATATTAAGTGATATAAGCATTCTCTTGTATAATTGACAGGTAGGAAAAGTCGAAAAAGATTAAGCATTTTACACCCAAGGGCGCTTAGTCATAAGGTTTAGCAACCTTCCCATGTGCTGGTGCTCCTAAGTAAAATAAAGATATGAAGACAAACCTGTGTACACAGGAAAGCACTGTCTGATAAGCCACTGACGAAAATACTTGTAAGATCACCTTCACTCTTACAAATGTAACCATATTTCCATTAGTCGGTGGTACATTTAACAAGTTTAACAGAAGAAAATGCTTACTCTGCTAGATCTGGATAATATTGTAGATCCCTTGATATTTATGCTCATTGGTTCATATGGATTTTAATTTATTTTCCACAAAAAGAAAAGAAGATAACAAATAATAATATCAAATAAACATTGTTTTACTGCAAATATACAAAATATAAAATGATTGAAAATGATCTATATAGTGTGGTAGCAAATCAGTGTCATTTGTCAATGTCCATATGATATTTAATGAATCTGAAAAAGTCTCCAACTCAGCTATTTCAGTCTAAGTTTTGTGAGCCTGTTAGTAATTGATGGACAGATAGGAACCATGGCCCTCAGGCACAATAAAAGGCTGAGCTTCCTATAGTGTAGTGAATATTTTGTGCTAGCAGTTGGTGTGACTAAGAATTTGATTGTCTTATGAAAATATTTGAATATTCTGCATTATACAAACACTAGAATGTGGCTTTTCTATCCAAACATACACTTGGTGGCCTACTGAGTTGAAAATTAGATTATCATTCATCTGCCCAGTTTAGCTATACCTTGTGCAGGGACTTACCGGTTGAGTTTGCCAAGTAGGGGAAGATCATTAGCTTTGTTTCTGCACAAGCTAAATTGGTGAGATGAAATGTTCATCTCCCCTCTCCTCATCTAACCTCAACTCACTTGCAATGTATCTTTTAGTGAATAGCCCCCATAGTGTTAGACTAGAGAACAAAAGGAATCCGTTTATCAGTTCATACCATCCACAAGAGCTACTCTTCATAGGGAGTCTCTCCCGGTGGCCCTCCTTGTACCTTTACCCTTCTCCCTTTCTGACCTATCTTTTACAACATTTCCATGGCCATACGTCCTACCCCTGTACCCATTCCCTATTGTTCTGCTCTGCACCCGTCTTCTTTCATCATGTAATAATGTAATAACTCTATCACTTACCTTGGCCATGATTTTGCTACTTATGACTGTAAGCCGACTGAAAAGGCCCACAAAATGTCAGTTCTGCTCCACGGTAGCAGGTCAGTTTAACATGAGCGTCTAGTGGCAGTTTTCTGTGACAAAAGTAACAGTTGATGTAAATCCCTATAAATGGCTTGAGCCATTTTTGCGCTGCCATTTTTGCACTGCAATGTATACAGCCATGATGACTCTTGCACTTCCATGTGCTGCCGACTTGTGATCCTGATGGGATCTCTCAGGAGATATCAAGAGAAGCCCAGTCCACCTCACCCAACATTTCACAGTAGACAGTCCATGAATACAGTGCATGTGTAGTTGTAAAAGGGTGTTTTATTACAGTAGGTAGTTATGATGCTGTCTGACACTAGTACTATGGGAATCCATGTATATTATTCTGCGATAACACTTCTAAAGTCCCTCATAAATGTAGTGATTTTGTAAAGCAGCTGAATAATGGCTTAAGGATGAGGGGCAGACTGTTTAGGGAAGGGAGGCAGAAGTGAACCTTGGCAATCATAATATAAAATGTTCTTTAGTCATGTCACAAATAGTTGTAAGGGTGTGTAACAGTGCTAGCATTCGAACACTGGAAAATAAACCAGCAGGGAGACACACACCTATTTACAAACCCATCTCATTTTTGTTTCAAGGCTGGTGGCAGTTGGCCCTAGAAAATATATCCTGTGTCAGCAAAGTTCTGCTCAACTCCAAAGTGTCCTTATTTTAGACTGATCTCAATATTGTAAGTGTATAACAGAGTTCTACTGTAATGTGGTTTTAACTGCAGGGAATGTGTTTATCAATTAGTTTGTGGAAATTAAAACAACTTGCTTCTGTTCTAATTGACCTTAATTCATAAATAATTATCTATTGGCAAGAAATTCACCAGAATATTCATCATTGTGCCACGGCCAGTCACACCCCTAGGTCACTCCCATACAATCCATGTATCTTTTTTGTCTATTGAAATAGTTTGGAGGAATGGTATGTATACTAAATACACTATAGAGCTCTGGTTTGGTGGATGCCAGCAGACTGTAACCTTCCTGAATGCACTATGCACACTGTAAATTTTGGTAGAGAAGGGATAATGGTATGGGGCTAATTATTTTTGGAGAACCTCTGCCAAACACTATTTGGCGGAGGCCTCGCTCCCGCACTGCAAAGTGTCATGAGTTATAAAAAAAAGTTTAAATAACTGTTATACATAACCAACGGAGATTGCACCTTTTTATAAAACTTCCAACACTTTACAGTGCAGGAGTTTTTATACATAACCCCCTGTGTATCTAGAATGCAATGACATTACAGATCCTGTTGGTGTAATGGTCAGGTGTCCCAGTACTTTTGCCCACATAGTGTACATGACAATCACCCCATCATGTTATTTTGAGAATATGATCCTGGAATTCTGTCCTAGAAGTGTCGGGCAGCGTCAGAGGATGTATGTGTGCAGCACACAGACATCCACCAGCTGCCAGCAAATATGATCCAGGTCCCCTGCAGCTTTGCATGGTACCTGAATCTCAGTCTTATCTGAAAACTGATTTAAGATGACATTGTTATTTTAGAGCATTTGCTCTGGGGAAAAAAACCTTGCAGTCGAGCAATATGTAGATTCTTAGCAAAAGCTTCACCGTGGAAGTGTTCTGTGAGTGGACCTTCCAAACTAGTGCTAATTCATGAAAACACACCAAATAGACTATATCAGGCTCTAAGATTTAAGGATGGTGAGCAGTGTTACTTTAAGGCACCTAATGCCTGATACACTGGCAATTTCCCCATCCCTTCTAATGATATCTGGAAGCTAGGACTTAACACAAGACCTCCTGGCTCAGACTAGCTCTTCAGCAAATGATGCATGTGCTGGTGTGAGACACCAAAGTACTGGGCAGCCTTTTCTTTTAAAGGGACTTACAACCTACACATTACTTATATTGTGAATGTACAAAATAAAAAATATATATACTGTGCTAGACAAATATTGTTTTGCAGTGACTCCTGCTTATGACATCACTTGTGGCTTGATCTGCAAATGACACATTCCCATTGAAAATGTGTGCATTTGCATATCAAGCCACAGACTTTGTCAACAGAAGATACTACAGACATTTAAAAACATATTTTTCTCAAATAAAACCAAACATTCACAAAATAGGGAACTTCTAGTGTGAAAACGTTTGTGCTTAAAAAAGTGTACAGAAGTATGCTGTATTTTTGAATACATAAAATATTCTGTAAAACATACAGATATCTGTATAACTGTTGAACCTTAATATGCATTTTTTAAAAATTAGGTCATTTCCAAATCAGAGTGGTTCTATGAGAAACTGAATATCAGGACCACCAAATTTGTATTCGTTCTTTTTTCCAAATTTGCTATGAACTAGAAACGGTTATAACGTGGGTGGAGGTATTATTATTATGCAGCATTCAGTTCTTGTATGCATAACCTTGTATAAACACTGGTTGAGCAATTCTATGTCCTATGGGTCAGAACTCTTACTGCTTTTGCAAATATGATGCAGCATGAAGTTCAATCAAATATTTTGAAACATGAGTAAGAATATACTGCAGACTTTACCACGTCGAAAGCTATCATTTATATTCCCAAAGCTGAAGATTTCTAAAGCTGCATCTGATTTGTCAGTTCCTATCTAATCGTATGAGTAAATTAATAAGTATGACCAATTACATTAGTCTGCACCTCTGTATGTTTTATAAAAGGGGGAGAAGATGTGTTTAACTTAAGCAAAGACTATATCTTTTCTTTGGAGAGGACCCATTTTTTATTGAAATTCCTATATAGTACAGATGATGCATCTCATTACACAGGATAGACAGTGCGGTTTGGTAAATACTGCAAAGTAATTCTTTGAAAAGTCCACAAATGTTAGCACATGGCAGTGGCATACTAGACCAGTGTCCCCTTGTGGAGCACCCCCTGGATCACCAGGGAACAAAAATGAAAGTCCTTTCCGCAACCGGACCAGCATGCTGCTGCTATGTATGAGCTCCTTCATCTTTTAAAGGATTTATAATACAGCATTGTGTTTTATATTAGCAACTCCTTTATTATACAGTATTGGCTGCAGCAAGAGCATATGCTTGCATCTCTTTGCAGTGGAGGTACAATGATACATTCAATTTCTGTTGGCGTGAAGCCCCAAGGAAACAGTTACATTTGTCCAGCTACATTAAGCGTGTGTTCAAATTTTACCTACTTTGAGCGTGGCTATATTGTCCCTTTTTTTGTTCAATTTCTTAATTATAACCTTATCTGGATAGACCGATATCCATATTTTTACAAAATGTACGAAATCTTTGATCAGGTCATGAGCATGTGCAGTGAAAACAACATTCAGAAATATGTAACTCCTGTTTTTTTGGTGGAAGATGGTAGTGTTTAAGGCAGCGCTCGACAAATCCTGGGCAACAGGTCACCATGGCAACCAGGAAAGGAGACCTGGTGCTCAGTATTGGCATCCTCTACATTGCACTCATCACCGCTGGGACTAGTTTTGTTTTTTTTCCTCAGCGCAACGTGAGGGGGCAGTCTATTCCGACAGCACGCACTGCCAGTTCTACCCCTCATGCTTCACACTTCAAAGTCAGCGCCGGTTGACATGACATTCTCCAAGAATCTCTATGGGAGACAACTGTTTGGCCTCCAGGAGATGCTGGGAACTTTCAATTTGTTTTTGCTACTGATGTCATAATGGCCCAAGAGAAAGCTTACCAAAGGGATGTTTTCAAGGTACTACCAAAGCTAAAAACAAACAAACAACTAAAGTATACTGCCTATTTTAAAGTATCAGCTTTAAGCGTCAGATTGGAGTGATCCTTTCAATTGATGCTGCAGTATGACTGGTATAAATCAACATGACACAACTCAACTTGCAGCAGGAGGGGAGGCATAAGGGATTGAAAGTCTTATGGTTATGCAAAGGCAAGAGGTCATAGAAGGTTATTACAGTGGAAGGTACAATATTTATAGGCCAGACCTTGAGGGATATTCAAACAATTCTCATTTTGGCTTTGATTTAATTTGTGGTGTCTCAATGCTGTCATCAAAGTCCACATTTTAACAACTTTGCTTGAACTTAACGGATGAAATCTCGTTAGTATCTGGTATATCCTTGAAATATAAAAGTATATCTGAGAACAGAGATGAAAAACAACTGCTCCAATAAAGCTATCCTATCTTTACTGATTCATGCTCTGACAGGCACAACCACATCACATGAATGTTAGACCAACACGAGGACATGAACTCTCGCACACATTTTAAAGCAAATTCTAAATTTTGGTGCAGCACATCTCCAAAGAATACGCTGGATGAACACACTGATGTGTGGGATTATAACATTTTAGAATGAGTTCAAAATGTCCTGATTCATTTCATTTATAAGATGTAAGTATGGGATTTATGTAGTGTTGAATCAGTGGCGTACTTACCGGTAGTGCAGGGGTCACAGCTGCGACCGGGCCCATTCATCCTTGGGGCCCAAAGCAGCTTCCCTGTGGGCCCCCACTGCTGCCCGTGTGACTGTCTTACACGGAGACAGTCACTATCTGGCAGCAGCCATGAGATCCGCATCCAACGGCTGAATTTCCTACACGCACAGTGCATGCAGGAAACTTTTCTGAGCAGATGTCAGACGAGCCGCATATAATTAAGTACTGGGAAGGGGGGCTGCAAATAATGGGCAAATAGGCAAATTAGTGCTGGCAAATGGCCAAAATATGAGTGGCATATGGGGCAAATAAGACTGACTAATGGGCAACATATGAGTGGCATATGGGCAGAATGAGTGGCAAATGGGCAAAAATAACACTGGAAAATGGGCAAGATATGAGTGGCAAATGGGCAAAATATGAGTGGCATATGGGGCAAATAAGACTGACAAATGGGCAAAATATGAGTGGCATATATGGCAAATAACACTGGCAAATGGGCAAAATATGAGTGGCATATGGGGCAAATAGCAAGTGGGCAAAATATGAGTGGCATATGGGGCAAATAACACTGGCAAATGGGCAAAATATGAGTGGCATATGGGGCAAATAACACTGGCAAATGGGCAAAATATGAGTGGGATATGGGCAAAATAACACTGGCATATGATGAGCAAAATAATACTGGCTGTGGCATATTAATGGGGAAAATGGCTGTGGCATGTGCAGGTCCATCTACAGTGTCCAAAGTACCGCATGGAAAGTGACAAGTTTTTTTCCTCCACTTTCTATTCCCTAAAATCGTCAAATAAAATATATTATTTGTGTTCTCTTGCTAGAGTTCCAGCCCTGCTCATCCTTATAAGATATTGACACAGTTAGAGGCCTCTGTGAAATAATGAATGTAGAACTACATATGCTATAAAAAATGTAATGGTAAAAATAAGTAAATTTCACATATATTAAACACATGTACAACATACAGAAGATAAACTAGGTGAAACGGACCCTAAATCAGGGCTCGACAAACCCCAGGCGCCAGGTCGCCATGGCGACCTGGAAATTAGACCTGGCGCCTGGGTGCTGACAGCCTCATGGTCCCCTTGCCGCTGCCATCCGATTTTTCCGCAGCGCGAGGGGGTAAAGTCTGTGCCGATGGCCAATGGCACAGACTGCAAGCTCCGCCCCCTCGCGCAACGCGTGTCTGAGTGCCGGGTGTTGTCACGTGACATCCTGGCACTCAGCACGCCGACTAACGGAGATCAGCTACAGCATCAAGAAGAAACCCCCAAGGAAAGACTGTGTGAGGTGGGTGTGTGTTTGTATGTATTGTAGTACAGTAGGTGTGTGTGAGGTGTTTAGCTATTTGTGCATATGTAAAGTAGGTGTGTGTGAGGTGTTTGTATATATGGGTGTGTGTGTGAGGTGTTTAGCTATTTGTGCATATGTAAAGTAGGTGTGTGTGAGGCGTTTGGATATATGTGTATATGTAAAGTAGGTGTGTGTGAGGTGTTTGAATATATGTGTATATGTAAAGTAGGTGTGTGTGAGGTGTTTGTATATATGGGTGTGTGTGTGTGAGGTGTTTGAATATATGTGTATATGTAAAGTAGGTGTGTGTGAGGTGTTTGGATATATGTGTATATGTAAAGTAGGTGTGTGTGAGGTGTTTGGATATTTGTGTATATGTAAAGTAGGTGTGTGAGGTGTTTGGATATATGTGTACATGTAAAGTAGGTGTGTTTGTATATATGTGAAGTAGGCGTGTGTGTTTATGAATTGTGTTTATGTTTGCGTGATTGTCTGGCTCCTAAAAAAAATTTCTGGCTCCTAAAATCAAATTAAATTTGTCAAGCCCTGCCCTAAATGATGAACCCTTTCCTTGATAAATGTGAAACTTCAGAGATTCCTGAAATAACTTATCAGTTTCCCATTGTTGGTGGGACTGGAGATACCAGAGCTGAGCCAACACTGACAAGCATCACAGTAATTATTTACTCTTCTAAGGAGAGTCTTGCACACAGTTAAGGTTTGTTTGGGACTCATGTTGGATTCAAGGATTCACGTTGTTTGCAATAGTAAATAACAGAAGGTTCATAGTCATAAAAATGCCTCATGATACATCTTAAACAGATACTAATTATTTAAAGAATTAATACACTGAAACAAAAGATTGCTTTGCAATGTATTAGTCACCTAAGACAACTTAACACTAAAAAATGGACAGATGATCTACAGAGGAACACTGGGTATCTCACAGAAACAATACCAGAAACCTCACTTGCTCATCACCTATCAGACTCACTAAATGGAAAATGAAAAAGGACTACTATAGGACTAGTGCATGTCGAGTTACCCTTTTGAAATTAGTTTTAGAAAACTACGAGATCTTTAAAAATACGGTACTGGTGTTATTTGCACTCATTATTTTCCATTTCCGGAAAGATATCAATACAATAAGAGGCCAATCAAGTGAAGATTCAGAGGCACTGGTAACTACTATTGGATGCATATAGTGTAATGCGGCATGGACTGGCTTTATATATTTAACATTTTATCTATACATTGTTATAGCTAAATGTAATAACCAAACAAATGGCTACATATTTAGCTACTATTGCAACAGGGCCCAGGCCCTGTGGGACGCTTGCTTATCTTACAGACTTTGACAGAAACCTAGATGGAAAAAATAAGAAGAATTGCACATAGTGTAGAAGGCAAAATAGAAACAAGATACCATCAGTGGAATTCTAATTACAGGTCTGAGAAACTGCATTATCAGCATTATGTGGCCGGTGTTTCCTGGGAAGTCCTTAGGCATGCTCTGTGTACACAATATCACCAGACAGACAGGCAGGGTAAATAAGCATTTTCTCTGATGACAAATTCCTTAGACAATAAGAAGACCCTGCAAACTGTACAGTATAAGAGCCCAGTTTTATGAGTGGAAAACTAGTCACCCTAACCAATGTTCCCCTGTACACACTAGGGTCTACTCAATAAAGAGAAGATTGCAGGGATTGGACACAGGAAATTTCGAACTTAGAGTAAACTAAACTTGCATATAACTCATCCGGGTGAGTTGAAGCATTTAATGGGAGAATGTGTAACATTACTTGCATGGTTTAGCAACTCAGGGCTGCAATTATGAGTGGCTATCTTGGATCTTCATTCTTCACGACAGTGAGGCAAGCTCTCAGCACTCCATATTTTCTGCTGTGACTTTATTTGTATTTATTTTTTGGTCTTGGTTTTCTCTGTTACAGCAGAACTAAAGGAATTGTAGTTGAAAAAAACAAAAGTTTGGTTTCACTTTAAGGCCAATTAAGCTGAATTGGAGAACTTTTCCAACTCTGCTACATTGGCCTAAAGTTTGTAATTCCCATCTGTAATTACCCGCAATTCTCTCTTTATTGAGTAGACTCTACCGAGTACAGAGCGATAGCCTAAGCAAGACTTCAGCCACAGATATATTATAAAATGTGGTCTCAAACAATAAAAAATGATACTCTATTGTCAGTGTCCACTACAAACTACGTTTTCTGGACACCCACAAGTGGGTCAGCTGAATAACAAAATAAATCATTTTTCTCACAAGTTCTAAATGAGAGACTCAAGTATTCTCAAACTAGTGAGGAATACCGATAGCACTAGATATCTGCTTATCTATATGCATTCCTTGAGTTCTAGTATTACCCTGAGACTACAGGCCAAAACCAAAATACATTTAGAAAAACACCTATAAATCTCAATGTACAATTTCATCACTTGCCAGCATATGAAGATAAACATAATACAAATCCACAATGTTAATGACATGTCTATATTGTTTCTTTTTATCTTTATGTATAATTGTATACCCTGTGTGTTCTCTCCCAACCTTTTTTTTCTTTATTACAAATGTTTATATTGTTTTAAATACAAAACAAAGTGACAGTGCGCTAAAGTGCTGATGAAGTGGAATATATATAGTCTAGGGTATATTCCCACCCTCCTTCAGTGTATATATAGAGGGAGATGTACAGAACAGTAGTGCACAATAATATAAATATAGGCACTCACACTCCATTCCATATACAGGAGTATTGTACTATTCTCACTGGGTCTTGATCTTTACATAAAACCTCCAAATAATGAGAGAGTATAAGTATAACAAGAATACAAAGGTTTATTTAAAAAAAAAAAACATAACATTCCTTACACTTTGGGATAAGGAACAATAGCAGAATAATTGTTCTGGTAAGCAGGAATGGAACTGGTCGTCTCAATCCCTGAGTGGTGTTTTAAATGTATCTATGTAATATCATTCTGGACTTGGTCCCCAGGACATACTTGAAAGTATGGTAAACCACTTTTTTTAAATAAATAAAGGTTGTGAGGATAGAGTGAATTTATATTGTACTATTCTCACTGGGTCTTGATCTTTACATAAAACCTCCAAATAATGAGAGAGTATAAGTATAACAAGAATACAAAGGTTTATTTTTAAAAAAAACATAACATTCCTTACACTTTGGGATAAGGAACAATAGCAGAATAATTGTTCTGGTAAGCAGGAATGGAACTGGTCGTCTCAATCCCTGAGTGGTGTTTTAAATGTATCTATGTAATAGCATTCTGGGCTTGGTCCCCAGGACATACTTGAAAGTATGGTAAACCACTTTTTTTAAATAAATAAAGGTTGTGAGGATAGAGTGAATTTATATTGTGCTATTCCATGATACATCCTGCTGATGAAAGGCAACTTTTAGCTCTCCTGCAGAAATGGATTATGTGTGGAGTCAAAAGGATGAAAATGTTTTGTTTGCCAGAATCAGACAGTTTGATTTGAGCTACATATGGCCTTTACCACTATTTATGTTAAAGGCAGCTTGCTGTGTCACTTGAAGATAGCTTAGTTAAGCCTCAACTAAAATTAGAGTTTGAAAGTCATTCTATTTAAATGCACGGGATATATTTTGCTTGAGCTTCAAGTAAGGGAGAAAGCTATGACTGACATTAACCATAGCTATACTTAGAATGCCTTGTCGGTTGGTATTCCATCATCTCAGCAAAGTATTTTTCTTTGTGGCTGCATAGGTGCCCTCATCATGTGTCATATAATCCAGGTGTAGATATATAGCTGGAAGAAGTAGTTTCCTGCACAAGGATTATTGTAAAATATGTAATCCTCCCTTGGGCCCATATAGCTATACATCACTGATTGTGCAAGTAACACAATTTCAACATTCATCATGGCAAAGGTTCATATATAATTATTTTCTTCCTTATTTGTACCTAAGGTGTACTTTGTTTTACACCGATGCATTACTCTGGTTTCCAAGCATCCTATATGTTCTTGTTGTTTGGGGTGTCCCGGACTTTATTTAGTAACTAGAGTAACACGGTTCCCCACATTGTGTGTCATTTATAAAAGTGACTTTATGACCAACTGACATCTATGACTTGGTAAATCATTTAGAATAAAGATAAAGTGTTCAAGAGCTTAAATATGCAGATTTGTGAGTTTTATTGCTTTGGAGCTCTGTAGTACACTACAAACATTCCAAGCTCCCTGTAAATACATTCGGTCCAAAATGTGGAATGTTCCTCCTATATATTATAATATGTTTCATTTTTTCACATTTATAAATATGCAATACTATTCTGGTTATTTACATCCCAGGCATTCTTAAATTCATGTGAAATTCTAGCTTTTGCTACTACACCATGGAGGGTGCTCTGTCTTTTGTGTTTTATTTCTCTGTTATGTTCATTATGAAAATTGGGGGGCGGACATAACCAGGCAAAGTGAGCAGTCGAAATGTCAGCAGAGCTGATAAACCTCACAAGGACAAAGCTATAGTGTAGCAAGCAGGGGTGTATCGTACCCCTGAGTGACAAGCTTGCTGTCAGTCCGGAGCATGCCTGTCATTCAAGGGCATGAAGTATCTTGTGTATTTATGGGGGTTTGTATGCTGTGAACCGCCAGCGCACAAACCCCCGGACATACACTAGATACGTCCGAGGGGCAGACGACAGCTGTCACTCATTCTGTTGCCAATTGGACCAGTATTAAAAGTATGAATTTTCATATACTTTTCTTGCTGGTCGAATTGGCAACAAAGTGAGTGACTCTGTTGCCAAATTTGCCGCTGCTGTCTGTCTCCTGCATGTATTTCTGGGGTTTGTGTACTCTCTGTTCGGAGCACACAAACACTGGAAATATGGACAGCGCGGCTATATTTGCTAGACGTGCAGCACACACCTAGCATATATGGAGCATCTGGGCCTGGTAGCAGGTCTATGTTGTTGCACTATACAAAAATGGGATCAGTGGTGTATTCAGGTTTTGTATTGCCCTAGGCCTGACTAAACTCACGCACCACCCTCAATCTTCATTTTGTTTTTCATCAGTAATGGCTAACTTTGGCACACTTTGTTTTTTTCCTGCGCATAATGGGAAACATAGTCCACAGTAGCTCATAGTTAGCCATCAGTAACAGTTTTTCAAATACTTTCACCCTATGTAACTAATAGTCAGCAATAACTGTGCACTATGGAAGAGGGAGCATTAGGACATGGTCGTGTTGCCCCAGCAGCACTTGTGACGTCATTCCCGTCAGTCAGTCCTCTGCTCAGGCTGAAGCAGTGCATCTCCGAGGCAGCAGGGAACTCATTTAGTCTGCCAGCAGGGGTATAATGTCTGTCTTGCTAACTATACACTGATAGGTTGTAGGTATGCTGTACCACCCTCTGTGACTATATAAAATGGAGTACCAAATGTGCCATGCCAACTATGGACAGGGCTTTATTAATATACCACCATCACTTAAACGACTGCATTGCATGGAGGGGGTGGCAAAAATCGTTGCACCGACCCTGGGTGCATAGCATAAGCACCGGTGCATTTAAAAGTAAGAATCCTGACTTACCCTATCGAATTAGTTTAAAGAGTAGCTGGAAGGTCAATTGTCCGCCTGTCCCCTTACCTGCTTTTCCCTGCTCAGTTTTAACTATAGGCAAAGCAGTGACATGAAAATCATAATAATACAAGAACCACATCAACATGAATCATATACAATTTAAAATTTGAATGAGCTGCATTTCCAGATCTTAAACTGTATTGATATAAAAACATGAGACAAACAGTAAGTAAACAATCTGTGTTTACATGTTAAATACCAAACTGTGAATAAAGTATTTGCAATAGCACAAAAAAAAAAACAAGTCACTTCTTCCGAAGTTAACAAGGATGTATGTGCCAAGAACAGAAATTGGCAAGAAAATCAATTTCTTTCTGACTTTCACCTGTGGACTACAACTCCAATTAAATTCAACCTGGCCAAGAAATAAAGCATATGCAAGTAGTGACATAAACATAAGCCATGCTTGGCCTGTACCACAATGCATCACTGGCTTCCCATTCCTCACCTTCTTTCACTTCTGATCTGGCCCATGTTTACCTTCTTGCTGTAACAACCTTTACCAAACAGAAATTCTGCCTTAACTATTGCACCCTTTTCTATACCAAGGTGGCACCATGTCAAATGGGAGGGTATGCCATTGTCTTGCAATCAGTGTCACATGCTCAATGACTGTAATTGATCATGTGAAACAAGCAAAAATAGAGGATTAAACAGTGCTTCTCAGCATGGCAGTTAGAGATATTGTTAGACATAACCTGTGAAACAGCAGTACTTTTTCTTTTTGATTAATTGCCAAAACTGATAAGGAAATAATCCAAATCTGAAGGCTGGATTGTAATCTGTAACCTCACTGACACTCAGGATATCTATTAAACAAAGTCTGTTACAGTGTATTTTTTGTGAGAACACTTTGGGAGTTATTTATAAAAATCAATTCTGGAGCACAATTCTAAAATTTGCCTAAACCACAGGAACATGACACTAGTTTCCATGGTTACTGCTCCACTTTGAGAACTTTGCCCAAGAACTGAATTTCATAAACAACCCTCTTTAGTATAAACTGTAACCAACAGTAGAAAGATTTGGGCTATTTTCAAATTTTTTATTTAAACTGCTATTCTCTTGGCAGTCTATATTAAACCTAGTGAAACCTTTTAAATTAGGAACAGTGCAGAGCCCCTGTGATTACTGAAACACACCTGACAGGTACAATGATATGACAGACAAAATTGGACAGTTAATCTGGTCTCCATAAAGGTATATAAACCTTGTTGTTTGTGATTACAAATAATGAGAGTGCTGAGTGTACATACATTAAAGGCTATAGGAGATGTTGCTATTTTCCTGTTAAAAAGGTGACTGTGCACAGTAAGGGAAGTCAGGCATTGTTTTCCCTGTGGTTATGTGACCGGTTTACACAATGCCTAGGTCAGATTATTATTTTTTTTTTTTTTTTTGAGATTAGACTCCCTAGACCTAAGCCTAGGCAGTGACTCTCTGAGTTACAGGTGGCATTTACGTAGACCTCATGGTTGATCTCCAATTAAAATGAATAGTTTCTGCTAGTGCCCATGAGTTACTATAATAGTAAACTGGGTAATAAAAGGAAAGGCCTACATCCATTTTTAGAGTTTACCTCTGCTAAATAGATGGTAGCTCTTGCTGCTATTGATATTAAATAGCTTTGTACATTTTTATTCAATTTCTAGTATTGTGGTACTATTTTTCCCTTCAATACCCTGTAAAGCATTTTTATGCAATTTTCTATAAATTACTTCAGAACGGTTCTGCTTCTACAACAGCTTTAGATGGGTAACATCATATTGATTGTTGGAATCTGACAAAACACACAGGACTGGTTGGACAAAATACACAGGACTGGTGGGGCAAAAACCTGTTGCACATAACATAAAATATTTATTATTTATCAAATATAATAATATATATTATTTATCAAATTCAATGGCAGGGGTATGAGTAACACATTGTTAGGTACTGTGCACCTATCAGACACTGACATAATTAATGTAAACTGAACCCAAGAACATGTAGTGCAGATATGGTGTCATGCTTTCAGTTGTTTACCTGTCACTGGTGTCTGATGGGCCTGGTGAGGAAGTGGGAGATGTCGATACAGAAGCCCAGCTTCTTCTCTTTTTACTTCTCCAGCTCCCAAATGTCTTCTTCTTGACCTCTCCTGGGGTATGGTCACCGGTTGAAGTTGCTTCTCCGGGTGCAGTATGCTGTATTGTTGAGGACTTTCCCACAGCCTCTTCCTGTGCTTTGCAATGTGTTGTCTCCTTAGTGGACCCATTTCCACCTTTACCATGCTCATCAGCTTTATTCTTGCTGAAAAATCTCCCAAATCCGAGGAAACCTTTCTTTTCCTTCTCCATTGTGACAGCAAATAAGTCCCCCGAGATTCCCAATGAAGATAAGGTAGTGCACTTGTATTATAGTTTCCACAGTAGATTCACAGATTTAGCAAATAACAGTAGGCATGTCCACTAGATGGTCAGTAGTGAAAATAGTTAGGCACATGCAAATATTTATCATAGAGTACTCCTCGATGTGGACCATTATAATCCTACAACAAACTTGGTAAATCTGCTCAAAACTAGACAAACACAGCAAAACCAGATATCCAAAAAGTATTGTTACAAATATGTAGGCACAATTGGGGATAACTGTGCTCATGGACAGGTCTCCAGTGACTGCTGATAAAAGAAGAGCCAGGGGGAGTCTGCTGTAGATATTCCACCGGTCCTAGAGACTTATAACTGTGCTCCACATTGTGCAGACCAGCTGTAAAGGAAAGTCTCTTTGAGATCTCTTTGCAAACACTACCGCACTTTTGGTGGTATCTGCTGGACCAGTCGCAGTCTCTCCTATGGGTCCATGCTTGGAAGGCAGCAGGAAGTCCGAGCAGTAACGGGTTGAGGACAACTCTTCTGAATGCTGCTCACTGCGTTATGTTTGTGTGTGCAGAGTTTTGGGGAGGAGACACCACGTGTGAGCACTCAGGTGCTATACAGAGGAGGAGTCACTCGGAGGTCAGGTTACTTCTTTACCTAAACAGGGGAGAGCTCAGCATGACTAGTGATGTGATCGATTATCCAGGTTTGCTGTTGGATCAGAACTACACTGACCGGTTACTGGATGCGGCAATGCCTGAGCTGTAATTTATTATCTGACTTGTGTAAGTGCAAAGCAAGGGAGCCCCAGAGTGGCAACTATGCAATCATGCAGGCAATGCTCAAAAACAAATAAATAAGGAAAGTACGTGCTTTTTGTTTTGTATGGTATCGCATCTACAGAAGCAGCCAATGTGGCAACATCTTCAAATGTTAAGTACAAGGGAGGTTATTTATAAAAGTAAATTCTGAGGCAAATGCAGCAGGAATAGTCTCTGAGTTTCCATGGTGATTTCACCACATTTACAATTTGGCATCAGAAATGACTTTTACAAATAACACCCAAATATCTTTGTGTTGCTTTAGCTCTGATCTGAACCCAGCATTGGCTTCTTTTTTTTTTTTTAACTTTTTATTTAAACACAAGGTAATTTACCAGTAAAAAATCATTTTGCAGCAAGTCAGGTCAGCAGGTATAGAAATATTGACAACTTTTCACAAGGCATCTTATGTTATGTTATAATTGTACAGGAATAAATAATTAAACAGACCATTATTTATAAAAATCTATAAAATGTATGTTGCAACATCTTGAACAAAGGTGCTGTGTCTCCCTTTTTCCTAATTTCCCTCTTAAAGTACTCATTAGAGATACACAAGATAAGCAAAGTAAACCTACAAAGTACAAACTTGAAACTCCCAACTCCCCCTCCATACTCCTACATCACAACAAATTTCAATAATATACTTCACTTTAGATCATGGTATAATAATTATACAAAATTGCAGGTTTCTCTACTATATTGAAAGGTCAGCAGGGATAGGTATATAATGTTTAGAACATTTTGATGATTATTTTTTTTCTTTTTCTTTTATTAGCACCTGCTAAAGGCTGGTGGATTTTTCACAAGCAGAATAAAAACTTTTTTTTTGCAAAATACTTTAGCATGTGCAAATATAACTGCAAGAAAAACAAAAGATTAGCTAATTGCTCCTTACTCATGTTGTACCTGTTTAGTAGATGACCCCCATAGTGGGTTATTTATAAACAGCAATTCTGGGGAACATAGTCTAAGCTGCAGGAACATTACATTGGTTTCCATGGTAATTGCTTCATTTTTAGAATTTTCCACTAGAATGAACTTTTATAAATAAGTTACATCATTTTTCTCAGTGAACATTTTTGCTAGAAAAGTGCACAATAAAATCATTTTGCCCATTTTAAGTTGATATTAAATCCATCTTGCTATTTAAAAGGGTTGCATATTGTTCAATACAGTGTCAACTTCTAAAGTTGATCAACTTGAAGTCTACTCCATGTGCCTTTAGCAAAATCTGATACCCTATCTCATAGGCTAATGGTAAGAATATAGGATGCTTTGATGTAATATACCCTAAGGTTGTAGAAAGTTACTGGTAAAATGTTGCAATGTGAACCTTCTATGCTGCAAAGCCTGCTTAAGAGGCATGCATAAAAAAATGTTTTAGTGTATTGTGTGTTTGGAGGAATTACTCCCCTGATTTGAACACACTAGGGCAGTGATGGCGAATGATTTTGGGCCAGAGTTCACAATTTTGGGCCAAAACAGATTTGCAGACCTCAAAGTGCCAACACCGCATACACACACACACCTATACTAAAACACACACCTATTCTCATACACACACACTTATACTCATATTTACACATAGATACTCATACACACAAAAACAGCCAGGTTCACCTCCCGCCACTTGTCTGCTCCATCGGAGAGGAGAAGGCATCAGTGGGTAAAAGATGGGTGCCGCCGGTCATCTGCTTCTTCTCCCAATAATCGGGCGCATGCACGATATGTGAAGAAGCGTTCAAAGAATACAGTTCATTGCAGTTAAAACCAATTATCTGGAGAAGAAACAGATGAGCAGTGGCCCCCCGTCTTTTAACCACTGATGCCTGCTCTTCTCCGACGGAGCAGACAAGCAGTGAGAGCTGAACATGGCCGCGTGCCACAACAGTTGTTGCCATAGGTTCGCCACCGCAGCACTATGGTCTACTATGACAAAGATAACCCCTAAGACAAGGGGAGAGGGTCCGGGCTCCACCGTCCTCGCACAGTGCCTCTCCAGCACTGCAAGGGTGTTTCAGCTGTGCGTGAGATCCAGGTGCCGGCTTCCCACGCTAACCCAGCGTTTTAAAGACCAACAAATTGAAATAGAAAAAGAAGGAAGAATCCGCACTCAGGATCTTTGGTGATAAATCCGTGATGATTTTAATGGCAAAAAATGGTGATAGATGTAACAGCAGTAGACGGAGGGAAAAAACTTGACGCGTTTCGCGTGAACACACGCTTAATCATATGGTCTACTATGGACTACTGTCTGCAAAAAAATGTGTTTCAATTTGAAGATTGCATAAAGTGTAGGCATTTTAAATATAAATGCTTTAATGAAAGAATTCAAATAATGTGCCTTATTGAGGCTTATTTACCTGTATAGCACTATTAAGCAGCCAACATAATTTCCCTCCAAAAAACTTAGAGGAAAAAACTCCTGCTGCCAGAATCATAGTTAAGAATGGACTTGCTTTTAACATCACAAGTGATACTTAAAAAAAACACTCCAACTGGTAAATTACCCAATATTCTTCATGCATATTTCCCCCTAGGAGAAAAAATTCGAAATAGCTTCCTTAGGGGTTTTTGCCTTCTTTTGGATCAAAACACTGGAATGATAGGTAGATGGGTTGAACTTGATGGATGTGTGTCTTTTTTCAACCTAAATTACTATGTTACTATGTTACTATATTAAAGTTTCATACTTATAGAAATGTATGTATTCAATAAAATTATAATGTATTGTAAATATCAGGCTTCCATTTTCAACGGATCCTAAAACTCGACATTTGGCTAAATCCCGAAAAAAAAACACAATGTTTTGAAAAAGGAAACCTCATCTCAAATCTCAGATTTTACTTAGCCAGAATAATTGCTAGGTATGTATACATATATTGCACAGGGCACACATCTGCAGTGTTTCCACTAGTTGTACTGCTGGGGTTGTAAGTCAGTCCTACCATTTTGCGAGACACATATAATATTTACATTCTCCATTGCATAATGCTGAATGCACTTGTGTCTAAGTGGAATTAATTAATCAAGCAGCGGATTCCATACAAGCTAAACTGATTAAATAATGAATTATACAATCTGCACGGAATATTCAGAAACTGGCTATGTAGAAAGTGTGATTGAGAAGGGTGCAAAAACAGAGGGAAACATTTTTAGCTTCAAGTAGACCTGTAATGCATATAAAAGTTTAATAATTATATACAAAAAAAAACTATTTGTTTCAATATCAGTATTATTATATGTTTTAGTTTTTTTTAAACTTTCTTCACAAATATCAGGTTTGCACTATCTATTAATACTCCCAGTCAGCTCTCTGTCTGGAGTCTGGGAGAAAATGTAGCAACATTTTCAAATGTTTCAAATATGCATGACGCATACCTTTTATTTGGGAGACTTTACTTGTAATGTGTGCATAAATGTATTGTACAGGATCCATATAAAGCACACATCTGCAGTTAATTCCAACAGGTATATAGGTAGGGATGCTTTAGCCCAGGGCTTGACAAATTTAATTTGATTCTAGGAGCCAGCAAAAATTTTTAGGAGCCAGACAATCACGCAAACATACACGCAATTCATAAACACACACCAACCCACTTCACATATACACACACACACCAACCCACTTCACATATACACACACACCAACCCACTTCACATATACACCCCCCCCTCATCACATATACACCCCCCCCACTTCACATATACACCTCACACATACACATAAACACCACACACATACACATATACACCTCACACATACACCTCACACATACACATATACACCTCACACATACACACCTCACACATACACATATACACCTCACATATACACCTCACACATACACACCTCACACATACACATATACACCTCACACATACACCTCACACATACAAAAGTAGTTTTTTTCCCCCTTTCGTAAGTTGTGAGTGCTGGGTGTCGTCACTTGACAACCCAGCACTCATCCGAAATAGCAAGGAAGAACGGCTGCAGCACGAATGTTCCTTCCCTGCGGCCTTACCTAATTGCAGGGGAGAGGGAACATTCGTGCTGCAGCCGTTCTTCCTTGCTCTTTCGGATGAGTGCTGGGTTGTCACGTGACGACACCCAGCACTCACAGACGCGTTGCGCGAGGGGGCGGAGCTTGCCGTCTGTGCAATCCGCACAGACTTCCCCCCCTCGCGCTGTAAAAATCCAACACACGGAACGGCAACGGGGCCATGTGGGGAACAGCACCCGGGCGCCAGGCTTAATTTCCCCGGGGTTTGTCGAGCCCTGCTTTATCCTATGTCTTGCTGGACATATATAAAACTGTCACATGCGCACCTGTATAATGTAGTATAAGTGTGTCCGACGCAAAGCAATTAATTCATTAAGGAAGGGAACGCACAGGAACTACCTTGATTGATTAACTGATTCCCGTGTGAACACATAGGAATCTTATAATCTGCAGGGCAGCATGGAAAAGTAAAATGCCTCTCTCAAAAAAAGGAGCCAAGCATATATACATATGCATGGAATGAAAAGTAGAAAGAGTCAATATAAGATCTGTTCAATTTAATAGTAAGAGAAAAAAAAGTTGCAATTGATAAAGTATGATTAAGAAGGATGGTTGTTAAGGGTATAAGTCACAGAAGTGTGGTATTTATTTAGGAGGTGGCCTTTAAGTACCACATTGATATTAGGTGAGAACTGCAGTTGGGTGTAGTTAACGCTACAAGCAATGACATATTAATAATGCTATTAATTGCATTGAAGAACATTTGGTTCCTGGATTGTCCATTTTATTTGTATAAGCAAAGTTGCCAGATCTGTACAATTTAGTAAGCCTGTGTCACACCACTGAGTCTGCCCCAACCATGATCAATGGATCAATGATGAACAGGAGAACGTAAAGTCTAGGCCTGAATTGTGATGTCTATATGTGAACCAACAACTCAGGGTAGGGTTGACAGTGTGCGGCCTTTCTTGAACCATCAATGCCATAATGACTGGGCCAAAATGATACTGACTGAGCCCAAAGATTGGTATGTCATCATGGAAACTGTGAGGCAACTGCAGTGACCTTTATATGACAGGTTCCTAGCCTGGGTTATCATATCATTTCATCCAGTGATGCTTTATGACTTGGCTAAAATGCTTATTATATACAGTTATTATATGTGTTCCTGAATAAAATGGCAATATGGTCACTCTATTGCCATCCTACATGAGTGGATATGCACCATAGAATAAGTATGCATACAACATGAGTATGGCCCCTGTGCTACCAGGTCTGGAGACAATAACATATGGGATCAGTTCAGATTAGAGAGATGTAATTGAAGGAATTCTGGAATGCTCCACACATGCTCATGAGTGTTAATCTGCACTGGACCAGTTTTCTTCTGTGGTGACAGGAAGTTATAGCATATGTGATGCTGTGGAAATCATTTAGGATAAATGCGCTGGTAGCATTTCTGTTTGAATGCTGCACAGGACTTAAAGGGACATTGAACATTTTTGATATTGTTCAACTTTGAAAAGACAATAATTACACCTAGCGTACTAGCAAGAAATTAAAGATTCTTATGTTAAACTCACTTTATAACAAATCACTTGACTACATTTTTACACAACATGAAAACATTATTTTGTAAGTATTTAAATATATTTTACACCACCTTCCCAGCAGTGCTGCCTGGAGAGGATTATACCTTCTTCTCTTCACACACAGTGAAGCCTCAGGTAACTGAGCATGGCATCAAGATGCTTTGCATGCTGTTAGAGCCCTAAGCACGGCAATCCAAATGCTTGAAACGGCATTTATTAAAACATGTACAACATAGAGAATATAATAAATAATTTGCATAGGTGGAACTTCCCTTTTTAATCTTGTCTGGGGAATTAGCTTTTTCTTACTAATGAATTGCAGAAAAAAAGACTTACATCCTTGCAAACAACAGAGTTCAGAAGGTGAGAAGAAAGAGTTATAGGTATAAACATTGTCATTGCCTAGAAGGTATATCAGTATGGCATGCAGCTACTTGGTAATTAAACAAGAATCCAGTATAACTGGATTTCAAAGTTCAGTATAAAAAACCGGGGGGTAAATTAGTAAGTTAAAAACATAGTATCTCTACCTAATGTGAAAGGGATCAGATTATAAATAGCTGTTATATATGTGTGTGAAAAGACAATGTTTATACCTATAACTCTTTATTCTCACCTCCTGAATTCAGAGGTTTGCAAACATGTAAAGGGCCTGCTCAATATGCACAGACATTCTGCCCCGAAATAGTGCCTTAGAAGTCCGGACTGATTTGGGGCACATCATGGACAAAATAATTATTGGGGCCCACCTCCTATCAAAATGGTGTTGGGAGCCAACTCCTAGCCCCCCGTTACACATATGGTAGCACTTTCAGGTAACCCTGAACCCTTCTAAATAATGGGAGTGGGAGCCTGGTAATTGCTCCCAGCTCCTTATACATACATTGGCCCCCCTAACATGTCTGGAGCCCAAATATCTCCCAGCCATTTGGCAGCTCCTATATACCATAGGCCCCTATTTACTACATTGTGGCCTGGGAGCCTGCCAAATGGATCCCAGCCCCATTCTTTGTACATCAGGGGCAGGGCTACTTGCCAAGCCGCCCCCACCCTAATAAAAATAAATTGCCCCCGGGGTCTGGTCAAATGTGCCCAGACCCCTGTAAAAAAATCAATAAGCCCCTGTGTGACCAAAGGCCTGCCAGACCAAAGGCCCCCAGACCCATCAATAACTTATAAAATTGATCCCTACCTACCTCTCCCTTGCCCAAGTAGGGGGGAAAGGATCACATGAAAAAAAATACCCTTTGGGTGCCGGAGGGGGGGTGCATTTTACCCAAGACCCATCAATAACATTTAAAATAAAAGCTACTAGCCCTGCCCCCCTAATTTTAATTGGGTTTGAGGTAATATTTTTTTCTTTATGGGGCCAGCGGCACAACATCCCAGAAATAAGTACTCACCTCTTATGACAGACGCATAAAGTGTTCATTTATCAGAAGTAAAGCCAGACGCAAAAAAATAGACATGCAACTTTACAATCATCCGCTTATTCGCCAATGACATTCTGCTGACAGACTTTCCCCTCATATCAGGTTATAAGAATAATACATCCTAGGGCAGGGGTGTCCAAGTTTATTCTGCAAAGGGCCACTTCACTAGAAATGTATGCGTGCGTGCGTGCGTGCGTGGGCCGCATTCATTTTTCATTCATTCAGAGAATAATATATATAATTATATAC
This sequence comes from Pelodytes ibericus, assembly GCA_036172795.1. Taxonomy (NCBI): domain Eukaryota; kingdom Metazoa; phylum Chordata; class Amphibia; order Anura; family Pelodytidae; genus Pelodytes; species Pelodytes ibericus. The sequence continues at coordinate 89,040,690 of CM069861.1, forward strand.
TTGTGTGTGTATGTAAATATATATTATATATATTTACACTAATGTGTAGTGGTCACATTAACTACAAACACACACATGCATACACACACAGTCACACTTACCCCCCCCCCCCCTTCCCACACACACAGTCACATTTACCCCACACACAAATACACATTTATACACACATACTCACATACATACACTTACCCCACACCCACTTAACATGCACTCACATAGATTTTACACACATTTATACACATACATTTACCCCACTCACACACATACACATTTATACACACACACTCACATACATACATACAGTTACCCCACACACACACTCACATACATACACTTACCCCACACACACACTCACATACACTTACCCCACACACTAACACACATTTATACACACACACACACTCACATACATACACACTTAACCCACACACACATTGATACACACACTCACATACATACATACACTTAACCCCCACACACACACTCACATACATACAGTTACCCCACACACACACATACATACACTTACCCCACACACTAATACACATTTATACACACACACACTCACATACATACATTCATACATACATACATACATACATACATACACTTAACCCACACACACATTCATACACACACTCACATACATACATACATACACTTAACCCACACACACATTGATACACACACTCACATACATACATACACTTACCCCACACACACATTGATACACACACTCACATACATACATACACTCACCCCACACACACATTGATACACACACTCACATACATACATACACTTACCCCACACACTAATACACATTTATACACACACACACTCACATACATACATACACTTAACCCACACACACATTCACATACATACATACACTTACCCCACACACTAATACACATTTATACACACACACACTCACATACATACATACACTTAACCCACACACACATTGATACACACACTCACATACATACATACATACATACATACACTTACCCCACACACTAATACACATTTATACACACACACACACACACACACACACTCACATACATACATACACTTAACCCACACACACATTGATACACACTCACATACATACATACATACATACACTTACCCCACACACGTGGCTGTGGACTCCCAGTGCGCTTCTTCCCTCCCTCTGACCCTTGCGCATGACCTCATGCGCAGGGTAGAGGAGGGGATTTGTGCACTGCACACTTCGTTCCCCGACACAGCTTCTCGTATGGTGTGCAGTTCGAGGTGCGGCTACCGGAGCAGAGCTCATTTGGCCCGTGGGCCGCACTTTGGACGCCTCTGTCCTAGGGTGAAGCACTTAACATCATTTCCCCCATTTCTTAAATGGGCCACATTTATGGTCCCGAATCCTCTACCTCTTCTGCACCCTGCCAATTATTGTCAAACGAATAGACAACATAGATAAAATTCTGCATTTTTTATGGAACAAAAAAAACTATGATCTGGAGAAAAACCTTGTACCAACCCAAGCAGTCCAGAGGTGTGGCATTACCTACCCTATATTATTATTTATTTTCTAGTGGCCAGGATCACACAACTTAGTGCCAGATCGAACCTAAAACAAATCTCTCCCATATAAAGCAGATCAAATATCAGCTATGGACTGCCAACCCACAACAAGTACTTGAAGTACCCCCCAAACCATTGATAATTTATGTGGAAAAACACATAGTTGAGTTACAACTAAACCTTACCACACTGGGATCATCGATGACCCCTTTTGGTTTAAATCCAGATTCCACCCCAGTTCTATCATTTCACATGGTGGATATCAGCTAAACCCAGTTTGTTGTGATCCACCTGATAGCCAATTTGGAGTAAATTTGGGGGTATATCGGCCCTTATTGAGTTGAGGGATTCCATAGGGTTCCACAGGCCAATTTCCATGACCCTAATATGGCCAAAAAGGAGTAGCCGAATTTCTGAAAATTTACAAATCTGGCAACAAACTCTGATCTTGCCCAATTTGGGGCTATATCGGTCTATATTGAGTAGACCATTTAGAGTTACTGAGGGGGATATAAAACTCTGTTTTTGAGATTTGTGGGTACTTTCTATATGCTGTATATTTGATTTTAATAGTTTATCTCCTTGTGAATTATATTTTGGGGAGTGGGGGTTATTTATTTTTATACTAATAAATGATAAAATGTTATATATACATATGGGTCTACTCAATGAACAGATAAATGCAGGGTAGCTGTAGCAATGTAGCTGAATGGATTTTTCTCGAATTTTGAAATGCCCATCTGAATTCCCTGCAATTGTCTCCTTATTGAGTAGACCCTTAAAATTTCTGGTGTGTATTAATCTTAAGCGCCGGATATTTTATATTGACTTATATTTCATTTCTGTAGTAATAACATCACTGCATATTAAAGACTAGCAGCTTATTTTTTTCATTTGAAAAACTGTTTCAAGTGTCTCCCCCTATGATTCTTACATAGTAACCATCTGGGGTTTGTATAACATTTTTCACTTCTATTACTGTTATTATTTTAGGCTTTGCTATCCTTGTAAAACCAATTAGATCAGCATTGCTGCAACTTACTGTAATACTGTAATATTCATTCTGGAAGTTATGGGGAAATAATAATACATCCATTGTGTCAAAGTTTGCTTTGGGTGATGCTGGTAATTGGTTGAAAACACAGTACATTATCTGCGGTCACATATATATTTGAATTACATTTATATAATACAGCTTCAGGGGGACACTGTACACTGAACTGTTAATGCAGCCACCTGTTTTATGTAGTATGGGAAACATGTAGATAGTACAAGGATTTCACAATATACCTTCAGGTTGTATAGAATTATGATAAAGTATGCAATAACTGCAAGCTCTATAAATGACCGAGAATTATTTAGCCAGAATCCATCAATACAAAGATTAATCAAAGCACTATATTCTGTGAATTTCTTTAGTTGTAAGTTGTATTCTTAAGTTATCTTAAGTTTTATTCAAATAAATATCATCCATTATACATAAAATAAAAACATCAGTTTAATAACACAAAGGTTCGTTTTACCTGTGCACTTTTATGGTATTTTGTAATGATGTTTATGGGTTTAGGACAAGGAATATATAGAAACCGAGTTGCTAACAATAAATTTATATCCTGCCTTAATTAATCACTCCAATTAATTACAAAACTTGGATGCATATAATTATAGCATTTAAATTGATCATAATAAATGTAAACTCTTTCAATGTCATGGTGCAGTGAAACATGCATATAAAACACACAGCATAGAAGAACAATACAATTGACACTTCCATATGAAGAAGTGTGCTGTAATTTAGGTCACAAATCCATGGAGAAAGACAGGAGAAAGACATGGTATTATTGGACATTTAAACTTACACTAAATGATTGTTTAAAATCACTAAAGTGATGTTTAAAAAAACTAAGGTGTGGACCACCGACACTCAAAACAGTGTGGCAATTAAGTGAGGGCACCAGTGATGTGCCCAGCAGAGAACCCAATGCCACCAGACAGAGGGAAGTCTATAGGAGCATTTTACACTAACAATGTGTTAAACTAGTTTTAGAAATGGTAACAAGAACAGAAAAATAATATGTGGTGTCAGTGCTAAAGCAAGTGAAAGCAGCAACCAAATCATTATATATTAGTCCCCACCAATATTGTGAGTATAAATCTCTATGAAAGAGAATACATCCTGATATTTCAGGGAGTTTTGTTTTGTTTTTAAATTCTTGTGACAATACAAGTAGTTTATTCTCTTTTATTAATTAATGAGAAACAAGTAGGGTTAAAAACTGTGTTTTGTAATTAGGAATTTGGTTTTAGCCTCATTAATGCTTGAGGAAGGAACCTAACAACTTGGTCTTGAAAGCTTGCAACCAAACTCTCAGCTAGCCAATCAAATTGTATCATTTTAACTCTACTTGTTTCCTATTTTTCCACAGCTAATACAGTGCTACTCCTTTAACTATTAGTTAATGACACATGGTGTATCAAGAAGCTTAATATTCATCCTCTGGACCAGGTTAATACCCTGACCTTGCCAAAATGTGAAATGTGTCTTTCAAACTGTGTAAATACTCAGATTTTTTAAACTGATTTCGATCACTGTATAAAGCTTTGGGAAACTGGATGATTCATCTCTTTCTGGAAACACCTGGCTCATCAAGAAGCAGGAATTGTTAGATCAAAAACATGACTGAATATGAGTGTTTTTTTACAAATTACATAAAACAGGAATTTGGTATATAAAAACAACACTTAGATATTTATTTTCCATATAGGGATATTTTGTCAGGTAAAATGAAAAATGTAAGGGTCTACCCAGGTAGCTCTGCTCTGAGTTTCAGATCACTTCGGATCACATTGGGGATCCAGTAGCCCTTAAAACCCACTGATGTGGTTCTGATTCGGCACAAAAATGGACCCTTGTGGATTTTGCCTGACTGAATTAGTAGTCTCTCCTACTATGGGGAGGATAGAGACACATGTTGGGAGTCTATTTTTGCAATAACCAAAAATCCAAAAATAAAATAAAAAAAATCCCCTAAATTAAAAATGAATGACCTCATAGGGTCAGGGGCCAGCAAATATCCCTGGCGCTTAATTACATGTATTGGGGGCAAGGGCTACTTGTCCTGACCCCCCTAATGCGAAGAGGGCTGGGTGCTGGGCAAATGCTCCCAGCCCCATTTACTACATACAGTGGGGCCAGGGAAAGTATCCCTGCACCCTATATAATGAACAGGGCTGGAATCTGCCAAAATGGCTCCCAGCCCCCTGTGTTGTAATAGGGCTATGAATTGGTCAAGGGCCCCTAGCCCCGTTACTCCCCGTAATTATAGCCTTGGTCCAGGAGCTGCCAAAATGCCCCCTGGACCATCTACAAATATTAATAATCCCCTTCCATGACCCAGCATATGCCAAATGCCACAGAATCATCTACAAATATAAATAATCCCCCATGAACCAGGGGTTGCCCAAATGCCCTTGGACCAAATAAAAATTAAATGACCACCCTCCCATTGTCTGGGGCTGAACCAAATTAAAAATTAAATGATTTCCTCTATCCCTGGTACAGGGCCGGCCAAAAGGACCCAATTAAATTAAATTGATCCCTTCCATTTTGGGGGCCAAAAATCAATAAAATTGCCTGCAGAAAAAACACCCTTTGGGTGTCAGGGGAGGGGGACAGTGAAAAGCCCAAAGGGTGGCCTGCAAGAAAAAGTATACATTTTAAAATGTCACACGACATCCATGATGCCCTTTATCCTTAGCTTCAGCCCATAGAATGGGGCCATCCACAAATAAAATATAATCCACTTATCGCTTAAAATAACGCCAGTAAAAAAAATTGCAATGGAGCTCCTATATATGAATCTATCCTCAGCAGGGGTATGCCCTGTGTGTGCAATGTGGGTGGTGAAGCAAGTGCTATGTGTTCACTCTGGGTGCTGGGCAAATCTCTCGTACTGAAAAATTTGGAGACTCCTGCTCTAGATCATTAAATAGGCACTCTGTCCTATTTTTTGAATGCTTAAATTGCATATTGTTTGTATAGTTCAGCTTGTAACAAAAAGCTACCATGCTTACTTTTATGTAAGTATGGATGACAATAACATGCATGGGGACTGTTACTATGCATGATGCTGATATTGTACAACTATACATTAGTCGTTCCCATGCAACTCTATGGGAACTCTCTGTCAGATCCCTAGTGATGCTTTGGCTGCCCATTTTATTAGTATCTCTCCAGACATGATGTTGGGGACATGATGAGCGGAGCCCAGTAGGCCCTACTGAGTCTGGTATTCATCATATACTCAGGTTGGTCTGTCTGGCCTGAACCTCCAGTGATGCCAGTTGGGGACATGGATCCCTAGGTGAAGGTATGCAAAAATATTTTCATGGTAAGTATTGGCAAATCTAATGGAAATAAAATATTAAAATAATGTATACTCCCTCTAGATTGTAAGTTTGCGAGCAGGGTTCTCTACCTCATGTACTAGTCTGTTCTAGTTTGTCTAACTTAGTATGTAGTTCCCTTCTATGCTCTGTACCTAGCGCTACGTAAATTGTTGGCGCTATATAAATAAATAGTCATGTAATGTAATGTATACTTAAAATGTTAACTTAACAGTCTCTGAGGGACGCCCAAACAAAAACGAAATATGTGCTGGAAAATGAACTGCAATAATCAGGCATTACTAGCAGAGTTATGCCCATCTTTCGAACTTTTATTTTTGCAGATCAGTCATAGTGAATAGATCTTGTAGAACAAAGTGACCACATTAGTGTTTTATACAGGGCCACATATAAAATCTAGACTCCAGGGTTGTAATCATTCAAATATAGTCCAGGAGTCTTCCTGTTATCACAAGTAGTCCTTAAGCACCCATTTTTTTTATAAGCCCAGATCCCAGATCTCTAGGATTATGTGGTAACGCATTCATTCTCTAATAAAACAACATGATTAACAATGAGGATGAGGAGAGAAGGACTCTGGTCACTTATAACACAGGAAAGGTAAGGTTTAGGATCAGATTTGGACTTTGGAGTGTGTGATCTATACATTGGTAATTAAGATCCACGTCTATACAAAGTACATTGAACATTTGAACTTCCCACTCTCCATCTTTCTTCAAATTTCGACCCTTGTGTTGTAGAATTTGTTAAGCGCTACATGTTTAAAATATATAAAAGTTGATAGTTTCATATGTTTTTGTCATATATATTATTTTTATCGTTTTGAAATACATTTTGGAAACAAGATCTATATGCAGGAAATGATTTCCCATGTATTGTGAAACATTTTTTTTGGCAGTGGTGACTGTGTAACATGTTATTGCTAGCAAAGAGAAGTCAAAGCAAAGATTTATTTCTGTCTCAATTGTGCTAACAAAATGAAAGTCTCATTAGTTTGAGTAATCCTTCTAATGAATGTACTTCATTTGGTAAAGATTGTGTTTTTTTTTTTTGTTTAATCTGTTTTATTAGTTTTCATTATTATTTATCAAAACAAATCATATCAGTATAATACAGCATTACATTAAAAACATTTGTAACATGCAACATTCGATGTGTCCCAATCTTAAATAAAGACCTACAAGTTTTACAGGTTTTAAGACATGTCATGTCTATAAACAGACATCTACCATAGGGCAAGATAAGTGGTGGGGTGCATGTACACAAAAAAAGATTATACAGTAACTCATGTATATATCAACGTAGATTAGGGTCACACCAGCACAATATAAGAATATGGCGGAGGTACAGAGTAACTAATGCAACAGCGCCCTCTTGCGTGCAGAGATAATATTTCACATGTAAAACTTCCCCAGTAATTGGAAAAATAATAGAAGAAGGAATTAAATAAGGCAGTGGAATACGAAAAAAGGAGATGTAGAAAGAAAAGATAAAGGGAGGGGCAGAAGAGAGGAGGAGAGAGGGTTAATAGGAGAAAGCTCAGACAAGAAACAAAAGTTGCAGCAAAAAGAAAAAGTGTTGCCAATGGGGCCAACAACCAAACAGTGTTGTCATATAAAAAAAATCATCCCTGAGTCCAGAGAAGTGGGGTGGTGCCCAGGGTGGGGAGAAGATAGTAGAACTAGGGTTCATACTATGTGTAGCAGCTTCCAATATTTGTGCGGTCCAGCACATTGAGAAGAAACCACAGGGCCAATCAAAAACAAATGAGTTCCGTGAGAACAGTCAACAGAAGATGTTATATCTATCCGCAAACCGAGTAGGAAGCCAGTGTTATGTTTTTAATGTGACCTGGAATAAAGGTTTAGTGTCAAGTTGCAAGGGTCTCCATATTGGTCAATGAGTTTATCGACATGAGTGGGTCATTCCAACCAAATAAGTAGTGGAATAATTAGTGTCTTACAAAAAGTGATGTAGATGGCTGTTCTCCATCCAAGGGGCGAGAAGTCGCCTAGGCAATTAGCTGGTGCACTATCCCCAGATTTTGTCTGCATGTTTGAACTGCAGCTGTCAGTTGTCTCTGACCACCATTAGCGATTGGGACGTATCCTACCGAAACCTGTATAGAGTTAAGTACTGTTGGAAGTATATAATCAAAAGCTGCATTTTACTTGCTGCCAGAAGATAGGAGAGTTTCTCATTCATGGAGCCAAGCTTGATTATTGTGTCTCTGGAGGATTTAATCTCCTTCTTAACTCGAACTTAACCAACAAGAGTAGGTGTTGTTGTGTCTGGTATAAGATGAGTGAGCATTTTCAAAATATAGGAGCGGAGCCCAGTAGGCCCTAGTGAGTCTGGTATCCATCATATACTCAAGTTGGCCTGTCTCTCCTGAACCTCCAGTGATGCCAGTTGGCGGCTCATGTAATAATTCAGCTGATCCACCTATGTCTTCAGCTCAGCATGTGCCGTGTCTAATATAGCACTAGGTGTTTTCCAGGTTGTTCACCTATTTTTGTAACACATCAATGTCTGTTTTGACCGTTGCCAATTAGATCTGAATAATGGTATTCGAGGAAAAGGTCTTGGAACAGCCTCCACAGGTCACCACTGGTATAGTGAGCTTTATCCATTCCAGTAACAGTTGCAGCAAATCCAAGTTTTGGGCTGTGACCTATGAGACCTCTCTGAATTCTCCAATGAGTCACCTGAGTCATCACACTCAGGTATAGGAGCTAATAGAGGTGTGGGATGTAAGGACCTTGTGGGCCTCAACATAAGGGAGCCTAAGTCTCTCCCAACAGGTGAGGAAGCTTATCTTTTTCTTTTTGTCCTATTTCTAGGGGTTCAGTCTCTTTTTACACCCTGTTTGGTCACTGTGGCCATAGAATTTTACACTGTTTTTGCAAGTTTATATGGGGGCTACGGCATAACATGTCTGGTCAGGTTCACAGCTAGCTGCAGCCCCCAGATTATTTGTTTTTAAAAAGAAATTGAACCACATTCCTGTTGAAGAAATTAGGGGTTTAAATAAAGAAAGAGAGAACTGCAGGGAAATGAGAAGGGAATTTTAAACTTTAAGGAACAGTCTAGTCCCCAAACTCACTTTGGTGAAAGTTGAAGACTGCTGCTTGTTAGTGCACAAGATTTTTTGTGTGAGTTGATGCTTTGATGCAGCAAAAACATTTTAAATATTTGACTAAATCACTCCCCCAGTGATTAATCTGCATGTTTACTTAAGTGCGGCAGTACTGATTATATAGACACTTAGGATATAAAGTTTTGTTTCATTTAGTCACTTCCTGTGTTTTCTTCCTGGAAAATAATACATTGTGATAAACTTGCTCTTGTACACAGTAGGATCTCTTAACAGTGCAAAATGGAAATTGACTTTTACTCAGCTTGTGTGGGCAGTCCTGATTTCTTGCAAACTACTGTAATTTAACAACTTCATCTAGCTGTAAGTATTTTAAATTTTAAGCAATGCAAAATTTAAAACATGCATTTTAAAGTACTTTGAAAGCACATTAATATGCATTAACATTTGGAAGATGGATTTTAAATCCAAATTTGCCAAGTTGGAAAAATTCTCCCATTCGGTTGAATTCTCTGTAATGTGCTTTTACTGCACCATCAGATCTTCCTTCAACTTCTCTGGTGCAGTGTCAGTATGGATACTAATTCAGCTAGTTAGCATGTTTTTAGTGTGTTCCACATTCAGCGTGACTTCAGCATTCAAGTTTGACTTGCCAAGATGTAGATGCAGCAGCCTCTTTATCAGTTTGGCTGATATATATCCCTCTCCACTCCCCTACCTTTCTAAAGAAAGATCTGGATTACCAGGACAACTTGTTTAAGCTATGATAGCCCTTGATGTCTATGTCATCGGTAGCGGCTTCACTGCCCCCTCTTCATCGTGCAAGAGCTAATAGTGAGACATTTCATTGCGGGACATTTCATCGCTAAAGGTGAGTATTAATGTTTAATAGGGGTATTAGAGTTAGATTATTAGAATTTTAGTATTGGGGTTTAGGGGTTTAGAATTAGTATTAGAGTTTGGGGGTTAATTTTAGTATTAGGGTTTATGGGGGTTAGAATTAGTATTAGAGTTCGGGGTTAGTTTTAGTAGTAGGGTTTAGGGGGTTAGAATTAGTATTAGAGTTCGGGGGTTAATTTTAGTATTAGGGTTTAGGGGGTTAATTTTAGTATTAGGGTTTAGGGGGTTAGAATTAGTATTAGAGTTCGGGGGTTAATTTTAGTATTAGGGTTTAGGGGGTTAGAATTAGTATTAGAGTTCAGGGGTTAATTTTAGTATTAGGGGGTTAGAATTAGTATTAGCCTTCGGGGGTTAATTTTACTATTAGGGTTTGGGGTTAATTTTAGTATTAGGGCTTGGTGGGGGTCACTTTGGGGGGGGGTTTCATTTATTTTATTTGAAGGTGTACGTTTGTAAGGGCTGATAGTTGAGCGCTGAACTGTCAGCTCTTATATAGCGCGATGAAGCGGCCGCGTTATTCTTCACCACTGACAATTCAGCGTTCAAAATGCCGCGCTGAACTGTCAGCGGTGAATCAGCCGCGATGAAGTGTCCTAGACCCGCACAGAAGGTCCATTTTTCACACCACCAACCTTGTTTGTTAAGAAAGTAATACAGTTGTGCCACAGTCATGCAGTACAAAGCCCAATGCCACTGTCTGACTAGTGCAGGCTTTCCTAACCTTTTGAGGTCATACCCCCACTGTATATTCCTTCTTTTCACTGTAGTTACCCCCTGTTGTGATATGGTGCACAAGTGAAAAATGTAGTGCACCTAACCCAGGATTTAGCCACCCAAAATGCCAGGATTTTTCACTCAATATGCCAAGATTATGCCCCCTCAATATGCCAGTATTTTCCCCCACAATATGCCAGGATTTCCCCCTCAATATGCCAGGATTTTCCCCCACAATATGCCAGGATTTTCCCCTCAATATGCCAAGATTATGCCCCCTCAATATGCCAGCATTTTGCCCCACAATATGCCAGGATTATGCCCCCACAATATGCCAGGATTATGCCCCCACAATATGCCAGGATTTTACCCTCAATATGCCAGGATTATGCCCCACAATATGCCAGGATTTAGCCACCCAATATGTCAGAATTTTGCCCCTCAATACACCAGGAATTTGCCCCCCAATATACCAGGATTTTGCCCCTCAATATGCCAGGATTATGCCCCACAATATGCCAGGATTTCCCCCTCAATATGCCAGGATTATGCCCCACAATATGTCAGGATTTTGCCCCACAATACACCAGGATTTTGCCCCCCAATATACCAGGATTTTGCCCCACAATACACCAGGATTTCCCCCCGCACTATATTGAGTACTTGCCTCCTTGCTGCTGCTCTGTCTCCCGGTGCTCTCATCTGCCCGTCTGTGGCTGTGAGGGAAGCATTGTGCGCTCCCCTCCAGCCAAGCGTCTTCAATAAAGTTTGATTAAACTTTTTTTTTCAACAAACTTTATTGAATGCGCATTGGCAGGAGGGGAGCGCAGAACGCTTCCCTCACAGCCACGGACCTAGGGTTGCCACCTTTTCTTAAAAAATATACCGGCCCTGCTGGTGCCTCCATAGACTTACATTGGTGTCAAATACCGGCCAGGTGGCAACTCTACATGGACCTTCAGCACCGGGGGACAGCAGCAAGGAGGTAAGTACTGGGAAAGTGGGGGGGATTTTTTTGGCAGCTGCCCCGGCGTTAAAGATGGCCCAGCGGCCGTTTTTAGCATACATTAGGGCGGCCTAGGGGGCAATTGCCTCCCTGCCCCCCGGCCCAGCCCTCCCCTGGAAGCAGGCACCAGTTCACATGGCAGTGTAGGAGGTAATTGCTTTCCTTTCAAGGTGGTGGAGCTAGTAAGCAAGCATGGCAGGGTCCCCACAAACAAGTTAACAGTTAGGCAGACCAGGATCAACCATTATTTTTTACATTAATTTATGTGATCACTGTGAAAATCAATCACAGTGATCATATATAATAAATGCAAAAAATACATTAAGTGAAGTGCTGTAAGAACACTGATTGTCAAACTCTTCCCTCTCCCTCTCTGATACGTTTTTTTTAATCTTGTGTCAGAGAGAGATAGAGAGAGGAGATAAATATACTGTGTGCCAGAAAACAATATAATAAAAACACACACAAATAACAAATTTTTTTTCACACTCTTTATTAAATTGTATACATTACACAAAGGGTTAAATCTTAAAAAATGGTTGCAAAAGAAAGCCCTATCTGTCGTCAACAAAAACCAATATACTATATGTGGAGATTCATTAAAATAGCAAGCTTAGACTTTAATTTAAACGCACACATAGCTAAAGTAGAAAAATGGCTATTGTCCAGAATTGACATCAAAACAAAGAAAACCATTGTCCTGAAGGGGTTAATGGTTGTAGGATTCCTTGTATTTACTGTTAGTTATAGCCAGGGTTCAAATGTTGTAGGAGAGAAACAAATATGACTATTTACTGCACAATACTTCCTGTTATTTATTTTTTACTCCCCTTAATATTGCAACCGGTAAATAAATGACTGTCCACTGGAAACGCTACAGAACGTGTCTTCACTATGCACACATTTCTAAACTTTAGTTTACAAATGACTAAAGATAACTGTGCCAGATAAAGGTATCATCTTGTTTCGAACAACATCATAGTTAATCATCAAAGATGACAGAAAAGAAGGCCCAATTTTACTAATGATCAAACAGTATTGTACATATCAAAACTGCAGGCACGTTACCAAAGGAGCCACACAAGGTTCCAAATTATATATCATAAACCATAATGTTTAAAAGATGCATTTCTAACATTTCCTATAATTCCAGGAGATCTAGTATGCGATAGTGGTTATGGTATGTGACAATCTTCAGGCCCGCCATCAGGGGGTCACGCCAGGAAAAAAACAAAAATAAAACCTCCCCTTCTCTTAAGCCGGTCCGCGGCTGTGAAGGAAGCGCTGTGTGCTCCCCTCCAGCCGCACGGCTTCAATAAAGTTTGTTTAAAAAAAAGTTTAAACAAACTTTATTGAAGCCGAGCGGCTGGGGGGGTGCGCACAACGCTTCCCTCACAGCCACGGACCTACAGAGCACCGGGAAACAGAGCAGGAAGGAGGTAATTACTGAGGAAGGGGGGAAGAAGGTGGTAGCATACTGAGGGGCACATTCCTGGTATATTGAGTAGCTAAATCCTGGCAAATTAATTTGCATAATCCTGGCATATTGGCATTATCATGGCATATTAAATGGCATAATCCTGGCATATTAAATGGCATAATCCTGGCATATTGAGGGGTATAATGCTGGCATATTGGCATTATCCTGGCATATTAAATGACATAATTCTGGCATATTGAGGGGCATAATCCTGGCATATTAAATGGCATAATCTTGGAATATTAATTGGCATTATCCTGGCATATTAAACGGCTAAATCCTGGCATATTGAGTGGCTAAATCCTGGCATATTAAATGGCATAATCCTGGCATATTAATTGGCATAATCCTGTCATATTAATTGGCATAATCCTGGCATATTAAATGGCATAATCCTGGAATATTAATTGGCATTATCCTGGCATATTAAATGGCTAAATCCTGGCATACTGAGTGGCTAAATCCTGGAATATTAAATGGCATAATCCTGGCATAGTAATTGGCATTACACTGGCATATTAATTGGCTAAATACTGGCATATTAAATGGTATAATCCTGGCATATTGAGGGATAATATCCTGGCATATTAATTGGCATAATCCTGGCATATTAATTGGCATAATCCTGGCATATTAAATGGCATAATCCTGGCATTTTAAATGGCATAATCTTGGAATATTGATTGGCATTATCCTGGCATATTAAATGCCTAAATCCTGGCATATTGAGTGGCTAAATCCTGGCATATTAAATGGCATAATCCTGTCATATTAATTGGCATAATCCTGGCATATTAAATGGCATAATCCTGGAATATTAATTGGCATTATCATGGCATATTAAATGGCATAATCCTGGCATATTGAGTGGCTAAATCCTGGCATATTAAATGGCATAATCCTGGCATAGTAATTGGCATTACACTGGCATATTAATTGGCTAAATACTGGTATATTAAATGGTATAATCCTGGCATATTGAGGGGCAAAATGCTGGCATATTAATTGGCTAAATCCTGGCATATTAACTGGCATAATCCTGGCATATTAAATGGCATAATACTGGCATGTTAAGGGGCAAAATCCTGGCATATTAATTGGCTAAATCCTGGCATATTAAATGGCATAATCCTGGCATATTGAGGGATAATATCCTGGCATATTAATTGGCATAATCCTGGCATATTAATTGGCATAATCCTGGCATATTAAATGGCATTATCCTGGCATATTAAATGGCTAAATTCTGGCATATTAAATGGCATAATCCTGGCATATTAAATGGCATAATTCTGGCATATTGAGGGGCAAAATCCTGGCATATTAAATGGCAAAATCCTGGCATATTAATTGGCAAAAGAATGGCATATTGAGGGGAAAAATACTGGCATATTGAGGGGCAAAATACGGGCATATTAAATGGCATATCGAGGGGCAAAATACTGGAATATTAAATGGGAAAAGAATGGCATAATGAGGGGCAAAATCTTGGCATATTAAATGACATAATCCTGGCATAGTAATTGGCATTACACTGGCATATTAATTGGCTAAATACTGGCATATTAAATGGTATAATCCTGGCATATTGAGGGGCAAAATCCTGACATATTAATTGGCTAAATCCTGGCATATTAACTGGCATAATCCTGGCATATTAAATGACATAATCCTGGCATATTGAGGGACAAAATCCTGGCATTAATTGGCTAAATCCTGGCATATTAAATGGCATAATCCTGGCATATAGAGGGATAATATCCTGGCATATTATTTGGCATAATCCTGGCATATTAATTGGCATAATCCTGGCATATTAAATGGCATTATCCTGGCATATTAAATGGCATAATCCTGGCATATTGAGGGGCAAAATCCTGGCATATTAATTGGCAAAAGAATGGCATATTGAGGGGCAAAATACTGGCATATTGAGGGGAAAAATACTGGCATATTAAATGGCATATTGAGGGGAAAAATACTGGCATATTAAATGGGAAAAGAATGGCATATTGAGGGGCAAAATCCTGGCATATTAAATGGCAAAATACTGGCATATTAATTGGCATAATCCTGGCATAATCCTGGCATATTAAATGGCTAAATCTGTCACCTACCTTACTTCTCCTCCTGATCCGCCGCCATCTCGGATCAGGAGGACGCCATCCCGTCGGCTGGGGCTCAGAGTGAGAGCCCCAGCATCCCTCGATACTGAGACGCGCGTCCAGCAAGACGCGCGCTCAGTGACGTCACGCATGCGCGAACGGGGTGTTTCGTGAATATTCATGAGCCCAGTTAAAGGGCTATTTATTAAATTAACCACTCCCTTGCCAATTGATCAGAGGAGTGTCCTGATCAATTGGTAGTGTATTTAAACCGTCATTTCACAGG
Source organism: Pelodytes ibericus (assembly GCA_036172795.1). Lineage (NCBI taxonomy): Eukaryota > Metazoa > Chordata > Amphibia > Anura > Pelodytidae > Pelodytes > Pelodytes ibericus. The sequence continues at coordinate 89,056,254 of CM069861.1, forward strand.
TTACCTTTGCCTGTGATAGTGCCTTGTGTATCTCACTAGCGTTTTGACTCCTGATTGACTCCGTTTATCTGTTGCTGACCCGGTTTGTCCCTATATACTCCATCCGTTTGTTCCTGCATTCCTGATTATTCTGTGTATGACCCTGCTGTTCCTGACTATTCTCTGTCCGCCGCCTGCCTCGATTTCTGCTAGTGACCTGTTTATCCGTATCTCTCCTGTCCGTGACCCGGCCTGTCTCCTGACTCTCCGTTTGCCTGTATTCCTGTACGATCCTATACGGGCTCCACTTGCTGAGTATCCGGTAGTAAGTGTTCCAGCAAAATCCTTGGTGACATACCACCGGCGGCTCAACCAAGGGTGTGTAGTAATTAAGGTGAAGACCAATACTTGCTACCTACGGTACTTAGTGAGTGTCCCTATAGCCCCATCTCCTGAACACGACCGTTACATTTATCACAGGCCATTATATATGGATCCCGTAGATATGGCGAGGATTTCGTCCAGACAGGACACGCATGATCAAGTCCTGATGACCCATGCTACACATCTCCAGTCTCTTGAGAGGAAAGTGGATGAAGTTGCAGATCTGCTACGTCACATGACTGGTCCGTCTACGTCCTCCAGAACCATGGCCGAGACCGCTGCTCATTCTGCTTCTTTGGTGAAACCACCAAAAATGCCACTTCCTGAGAAGTATTCTGGTGAACCTCAATTATGTCGGGGTTTTCTAAATCAATGTTCTTTACATTTTCGGACACAACCACAGACCTTTTCTTCACACTTCAACAGAGTTTCCTTTATTATCAACCTGTTAAAGGGAGAAGCTCTTGCCTGGGCCACCCCACTTATGGAACAGAACTCTATACTTCTGGAAGATGCAGATGAATTTACAGCTGCCTTTCGCTCGGTATTTGACGCCCCTGGTCGACGTGAAGCTGCAGAATCAAATCTGATGGAACTTCTCCAAGGGAGAAGAACTGTAGCTCAATATGCAGTGGAGTTCCGCACCTTGGCCTACGAGACCGACTGGAATGCTAGCGCTTTATGGGCTGCATTTCGCAGAGGTTTAAATGAATCCATCAAAGATGCTCTCACATATAGAGATATACCACACGATCTAGAAAACCTGATTGCCTTATGCCTAAGATTAGAAGCTAGAGATCAAGAAAGAAGATTGGAGAAAGATAGAGACAGAGAGAGAAAACCTTCTCGTCCATTTCGTTCACCTTACCCCAAACCCACAACCGAAAGTAACGTTCCCGGTGCAGAACCTATGGAGATAGGCCCAGTCCTTCGGTTAACTCCAGAAGAAAAACAACGCCGACGATCTCTAGGGTTGTGTATGTATTGTGGCCAAAAAGGTCACTTGGTAGCTCTCTGTCCTAAAAAATCGGGAAATGCCTAAGCTTGGTGGAGTCAGGAGGTTCTCCACTGAGCGTTTCTATGATCATGCCTCCAGACAACCAAAGAATGTATGTACCCATTACTCTCCAGTGGAGAGGCCACCAAATGGCCACACAAGCCTTCATAGATTCAGGGGCCGCTGGGAATTTTATTGATGAGACATGGGCTCTTCGTCAGTGGATCCATCTAAATAACAAAACCCAAAAGACAGCTGTCGCCACATTAGATGGGACTCCGCTGGGTACAGGAATTATTTCTTTACAGACTGAACCTCTGGGAGTTGTAGTAGGAATATGTCATACTGAAGAATTACATTTTGATATATTGCAGAGTCCTCACATACCTATCATTTTAGGGATGCCATGGTTACAACTCCATAATCCTTGTATTGATTGGGAAAACAAACAAATTACTTCCTGGAGCAATCGGTGTAAAACATCCTGTTGTATCACCCTCCATAAAGTCAATCTTGTTCTTGATTTACCTACCGAAGATCCCCGGAAAATTGTACCATCTCCATATTGGGATTTCTTAGATGTATTTTCTAAAAAGAAAGCAGAGTCCTTACCTCCACATCGGGCATATGACTGTGCTATTGAATTATTATGTGGATCCAGTCCTCCCACAGGTCATACTTATCCTTTATCAAGTCCAGAAAATCAGGCTTTAGCCCAATACATAGAAGAAAATCTAAATAAAGGATTTATCAGACCCTCAGCATCCCCAGCAGGAGCAGGTTTTTTCTTTGTGGCTAAAAAAGAGGGATCCCTCCGTCCCTGTATTGATTACAGGGGACTTAACAAGATCACAGTCAAGAACAAATACCCTCTACCGCTCATCACTGAACTGTATGATCAATTAAGGGATGCCACGATTTTCACTAAATTAGATCTTCGGGGGGCCTATAACTTGATCCGCATAAAGGAAGGGGATGAATGGAAGACGGCATTTAATACCCGATACGGCCACTATGAGTACCTGGTAATGCCGTTTGGGTTGTGTAATGCGCCAGCTGTATTCCAAACTTTGATGAATGATATCTTCAGGGAATTACTTCTGTCCCACGTAATGATTTATTTGGATGACATTTTAATATATTCCAAAAACCTTGAAGAACATCGCAGTCATGTCAGACAAGTGTTGCAACGTCTTAGGGATCACTCCCTTTTCGCCAAGGCAGAGAAATGCGAATTTGAATCCAACCGAATAAAATTTTTAGGCTACATTATCTCTGCTGGTCAATTAGAGATGGATCCAGACAAGCTTTCAGCTAATAATGATTGGAAGGAACCCCCTGACCTCAAAGGGGTACAAAGATTCGTAGGTTTTGCCAATTACTACAGACAATTTATCAATAACTTCTCTCGTGTCATAGCCCCCATCATTGCACTAACCAAAAAGGGAGCCAACCCCAAACATTGGACACCCGAAGCTACTGCCGCCTTCAAAAAATTGAAATTGGCTTTTACCTCCGCACCCATACTTAAACGACCAGAAACTAACCAACCGTTTGTATTGGAAGTCGATGCTTCGGAAATTGCAGCAGGAGCTATATTGTCACAAAGGGATCAGAAAACCAATAAACTCCACCCTTGCTCCTATTTTTCTAGGTCATTTTCTTCCGCAGAGAGGAACTATGATGTAGGTAATCGGGAATTGTTAGCCATTAAATTAGCTTTGGAGGAATGGCGTCACTTACTAGAAGGTACAGAAATCCCCATCACCATCCTCACTGATCATAAGAATTTGCTTTATATTGAAAAGGCCAAAAGACTAAACCCACGTCAAGCTAGATGGGCTCTATTTTTTACTCGTTTTAACTTCATAATTTCTTTCCGTCCTGGTTCAAAAAATACCAAGGCAGATGCCTTATCCAGACAATTTGAGACTCCATTAACCGAACATCCTGTAGAAACCATCATACCCTCGTCCAAGATGGTAGCTACTGTACAAAGTTCCTTAATATGGTGGATATCCAAGTCACAAGGACTTAAACCAAAAAACTGTCAATCACCTCCTGGCAGATTATTCGTTCCGCTCCGCTTCAGAAAAAGAGTACTGTCCTGGGGTCATAAATCCCCTGTGGCAGGTCATAGGGGCAAACAGAATGTACGATTCTTACTTCAGAGATATTTTTGGTGGCCCTCTATGTTGAAGGATATTTCTCTTTTCATCCACTCATGTCCTGTTTGTGCTCGTTACAAAATTCCTCGTACTCGTCCTTCTGGATTACTACATCCTTTACCGGTACCCGACAGACCGTGGACTAATATAGCCATGGACTTTATTACCGATTTACCTATATCTCATGGGTACACTACTGTCCTGGTCATCGTTGACCTATTTAGCAAACAGGCTCACTTTATCGCACTCCCCAAGTTACCCAACTCCAACACGCTTGCTAAAATTTTTCTTAAAGAAATCATTCGTCTGCACGGAGTCCCGCAATCGATTGTCTCTGACAGAGGTCCTCAGTTCGTCTCAAAATTTTGGAGGGCGTTATGCAAACTTCTACATATCGAACTTCATTTTTCTTCTTCTCACCACCCTCAATCCAACGGTCAGGCTGAACGAACAAATCAAGCTCTTAAACAATATCTTAGAATGTATGTGTCTGCCGACCAATCTGACTGGTCTGATCTTTTATACCTAGCCGAGTGGTCCTATAACAGCTCTTACCATGAATCTCTCCGGATGTCCCCTTTCAAGGCCGTTCATGGATATGAACCTACTTTATGGCCTCAGGATCGCATTCTCACTGAGGTCCCTGCCGCTAATCTCCAAGTTTTATCTATCCAAGACCATTGGTCTCGCCTGGCCAATATTTTACGTCAAGCCAAGGTCAAACAGAAGAAAGCTGCAGATAAATACAGGTTCGGTGGGTCCTGTCCTTACACAAAACATCTCCGCCTTCGTCAGGCTGCCAAAACGTTGGGGCCAAAGTATATAGGACCCTATAGGATTCAATCTCAACTCAACTATGTTTCTTTCTCCTTGTGTCTTCCCAAATCGTTACGCATTAACAACTCTTTCCATGTGTCCTTATTGAAACCTGCCATTGCTAACAAATATTCTCAAATTCTCAAAGTTCCCGAATCCGTTCTATTCCAGGGTGATGAAGAATACGAAGTTCAGTCTATCTTGGATTCTCGGTTCCAACAGGGCTCCTTACAATATCTAATTAGATGGAGGGGTTATGGTCCTGAGGAGAATTCCTGGGTACCGGCTAGAGATGTTCATGCTCCTGTGAAACTCCGATCTTTTCACTCCAAGTTTCCTCTCAAGCCGGGTCTTGGTAGCCAGTATGTCTCCCGTCGGGGGACGGGTAGTGTCACCTACCTTACTTCTCCTCCTGATCCGCCGCCATCGCGGATAAGGAGGACGCCATCCCGTCGGCTGGGGCTCAGAGTGAGAGCCCCAGCATCCCTCGATACTGAGACGCGCGTCCAGCAAGACGCGCGCTCAGTGACGTCACGCATGCGCGAACGGGTGTTTCATGAATATTCATGAGCCCAGTTAAAGGGCTATTTATTAAATTAACCACTCCCTTGCCAATTGATCAGAGGAGTGTCCTGATCAATTGGTAGTGTATTTAAACAGTCATTTCACAGGTTACCTTTGCCTGTGATAGTGCCTTGTGTATCTCACTAGCGTTTTGACTCCTGAATGACTCCGTTTATCTGTTGCTGACCCGGTTCGTCCCTATATACTCCATCCGTTTGTTCCTGCATTCCTGATTATTCTGTGTATGACCCTGCTGTTCCTGACTATTCTCCGTCCGCCGCCTGCCTCGATTTCTGCTAGTGACCTGTTTATCCGTATCTCTCCTGTCCGTGACCCGGCCTGTCTCCTGACTCTCCGTTTGCCTGTATTCCTGTACGATCCTATACGGGCTCCACTTGCTGAGTATCCGGTAGTAAGTGTTCCTGCAAAATCCTTGGTGACATACCACCGGCGGCTCAACCAAGGGTGTGTAGTCATTAAGGTGAAGACCAATACTTGCTACCTACGGTACTTAGTGAGTGTCCCTATAGCCTCATCTACACTTGTGGTCCATCTCCTGAACACGACCGTTACAAAATCCTGGCATATTAAATGGCATAATCCTGGCATATTAAATGGCATAATCCTGGCATATTGAGGGGCAAAATCCTGGCATATTAAATGGCAAAATCCTGGCATATTAATTGGCAAAAGAATGGCATATTGAGGGGCAAAATACTGGCATATTGAGGGGCAAAATACTGGCATATTAAATGGCATATTGAGGGGCAAAATACTGGCATATTAAATGGCATATTGAGGGGGAAAATACTGGCATATTAAATGGGAAAAGAATGGCATATTGAGGGGCAAATTCCCGGCATATAAAATGGCAAAATACTGGCATACTGAGGGGCAAAATACTGGCATATTGAATGGCAAAATAGTGGCATATTAAATGGCAAAATAATGGCATATTGAGGGAAAAATACTGACTTATTGAGTGGCAAAATATTACTGGCATATTGACCAACTGCTCCCAACCACCCTCCATATTACATTAGACCGGGATAACATGCTTGTGAGGGTAGGTGGGGCAAGTGGGAGATATTTTCGGGGTGGGGGGCGGTAGGGGACCCAGAAAATTTGTTCAGTAAGGGGCCCTGAAATTCCTGGTGGCGGCCCTGACAATCTTTATAAACCTGAATATGTGACTCAAGAAAGTCACATGTCAATGAGTTAGCAGACATTGAAGTGAAATATTGGATGAAGCAAAACAGGAACTCACAGCTACATCACTAACATATTGGAAGTCAACAGAATATTTTTTATGAAGCCAATCTGCATCAATAAAAACATAATATTTGTGTCATGCCCACACTTTAAATGGCGGGCATGCACTGCTGACAAACAAAGCTACATTGTCCATTTACCGGCGGCAGACACAAAAAAATGCGTCCTGTCCTCCGCACTTCCATGCACAAAGATGTCCCCATGGTGCATCCCCACCAACCTGGCAAACCTTGTGCGTGCATCTTTTAAACCATCACATCTCCATGGCATCCAAGCACTGCTGAAGCACATTACTTAGGAGCCGTCCCAAACAGTTATCTGTGCTAGTGAGGTTCTCTCACCTAGTATTTTTATCCTGTTGTTGCATTAGTGTTTTTGGCTTCTTTTTGGATAGTGTACCTCTGACTCCCTTACCTCGGCTTGTATTTTGGATTGTGTACCTTTGGCTCCCTGACCTTGTATATCTATGAGTCCCTGACCCCAGCTTTTATTTAGACTGGGTTCATGTCCTGGCATACCATTTGTATCCTGAGTCCTGCACCAGTGCTTTTCATTTTGCTGGGTACATCTACAGTGTTCCTGGCATCCCTAGTCCTGCACTGTGATCCTCAGTGTCTGTCTCTTCTCCTCAGTTGTATCCTGAGTCCTGCCCCAGTTTGCTTGTTACACCTGAAGCAGGGCTGGTGCAAGGAATTTTGCTCTGCCCCTTGCCCCGCCTACTTATACCACACCTGGGGCATCAATGATTTAAATGCATATTAAGGTTAAATAAAATTATAATAATGTATGCATTAAAATGTAAGTATCGTATTTGCTCGAATATAAGACAAGGTTTTTTTCAGAGCAAATGCTCTGAAAAGACCCTTCTTATATTTGAGGTAGTCGAGGTCAGACTATAAGACAGGTATCTAGGACCCCCGCAGAGCTCCAGCTCTAAAGTAGACATCCTCCCCTGCCGCCCGGCACAACCGCCAGGACTTCTATGATGAAGCCGGGTGCAGACATCCCCCGGCTGCCCCCACTAGCCCCCACTAGGGAGCAAGAAACAAGGTGAGGGGGGGGGGGGCAGAGAGAGACAATGGGAGGGAGGGGGGAGAGAAAGACAAGGGGAGGGAGTGAGGGGGGTAAGAGAAAGACAAGGGGCGGGAGGGCGGGAAGAGAAAGACAAGGGGAGGGAGGGAGGGGGGGGGAAGAGAAAGTCTCTTCCCCCTCCCTTCCCTTGTCTTTCTCTTCCCCTCTCTCCCCCCCCTTGTCTTTCTCTCCCCCCTTTCCCTTGTCTTTCTCTTCCCCCTCCCCTTGTCTTTCCCCCCTTTTCTTTCTCTATCCCTCTCTCCCCCCCTTGTCTTTCTCTTCCCCTCTCTACCCCCCTTGTCTTTCTCTCCCCCCTCCCTCCCCTTGTCTTTCTTTTCCCCCCTCCTTCCCCTTGTCTCTTGCTCCCTGGTGGCTAGTGGGGGCAGCCGGAGGATGTCTTAGAAGACATCATCATAGAAGTCCCGGCGGTTGTGCCGGGCGGCAGGGGAGGATGTCTGCTTTAGAGCTGCAGCTCTGCGGTAGTCCTGGATACCTGTCTTATTGTCTGACGACCCTGATTATAAGACGACCCCCCAAACTTTGGATATTCCTTTAGGAAAAAACTAAAAGCCTGAATATAAGAGTACCCTATAGGAAAAAAGTTTAACTTGTAAATATTCACATTGTAAATGTAATATTTAATAAAAATTATGATATTAAACAAATGCATTTCTTGTTTTTATTTACTTTTATGTGCCAATGCTGCCTCTCTCCCCCCCAGTGTTATCTCTCTCCCCCTCCCACGTTGTCTCACCCTCCCCCCAAATTTTCTCTCTCTCCCCATGTTTCTCTCCCCCTCCCTCATCTTGTCTTTCTCTTCCCCTCTCTCCCCCCTGTCTTTCTCTTCCCCTCCCTCCCTCCCCTTGTCTTTCTCTTCCCCTCCCTCCCTCCCCTTGTCTTTCTCTTCCCCTCCCTCCCTCCCCTTGTCTTTCTCTTCCCCTCTCCCCCCTTGTCTTCCTCTTCCACCCCCTCCCCTTGTCTTTCTCTTCCCTCTCCCTCCCCCCCTTGACTTTCTCTTCCCCCTCCCTCCCCTTGTCTTTCTCTCCCCCCTCCCTCCCTCCTCCTCACCTTTTCTTGATCCCTGGTGGCTAGTGGGGACAGCCGGTCCGTCATAATAGATGGCAGTGTTGGTAAGCATGGAGGATGTCTGCGCGTATCGTGCAGACATCCTCCAGCTGCCTCCACTAGACACCAGGGATATCCGGTGGATGTCTGCACGAAGGAAGGACCCGGCTTCATCATAGAAGTCCTGACGGGCGTGCCGGGCGGCAGCAGAGGATGTCTGCACGCATTGCGCAGACATCCACCTGCGGTTAGCGAGAGGGATCCAGGTCCCCTGCAGCTCTGCGGGGGACCTGGATCCCAGTCTTATAATCTGACCTCGATTTGAGGTCAGATTATAAGACGACCTCGAATATAAGACTATATATTATTTGCTCTGAAAAAAACCTTGTCTTATATTCAAGCAAATATGGTAGTATCTAATGAAAGCCCTTCTTATGGCGATAAAACCAATATATAATTTGTATGGGTACAGTATGTGAGAAAGAAGAAAATTACAGCTAAACACAAACACCCCAGAAATGTCAAAACAGCCTGATGTCACCCAGAGGAATACAGAAATACAATATTGGCATAACAGGGACAAGAGACACTGAGATTTTTTTTCTCTAAGTGGCAAGGAGGGCTCTTGTGATGATTGTTTATGTTTTAGTAAGTGCGTAGCCTTAGCACTGACCTCAAGCCACATTTTTTACCAGCATGCTGGTACAATACCAGCTGGCTGGCAACTATCCCCACACCCAGATACTGATAGAAAGGGGAGAGATGGCAATATGGAACCACCAAACTGCAGAAAGGGAGAGATTGTGTTTGGCAGTTGGGAATCTAGGACTATCATGAATAGTACCGAACATTACGGTTTTTGGACCCCAAACCCAAACCCGGACATTCCACTGTATCGTTCGTCGATTTAATGGCACATTTTGAAAGGCTGCAGGGCAAAAAAATTGTTTGCCCTTAGAAGCCATCACAGCCATGCCTACTAATGGCATGGCTGTGATTGGCCAGTGAAGCTTGTGACCCAGCCTCTATATATAAGCTGGAGTCACATACACGCACATCACATGAGCTCTTCTTAGTGTAGGGAGAGGATGCTGCAGCTGTGAAGGACAGATTAAAAAAAATTCTGGTGTTGAATCTGCAAACTACAGCGATTATTCAAACTACAGTGATTATTTTAGTGGGTTCTATACTACATATTTGTACCCTGCCCTGAGCCCAGTGCCACAGAGAGTGCAGTGCACTTGCAACTGCATGTGTGCCAGGTACATGACTTTAATCCTGTTCTTTTAGCTCAGTGGGCAACATCTAGGCATTTTTAAATACTGCAATTTGTTGGTGTTAAATATTACATTTGCGTCCTTGACTTCATATCTGAGAGTCAAATAGAACCATCAAATACTGTGCTTACAGCGCACTTTGAAAAATTCTAATTTTTTTGGGTGGTAAATAGTACATTTGCGTCTTGCGGTGCACTTCATATCTTAGCGTCGAATAGAACCGTCAAATACTGTGCTTACAGTGCACTTTAAAAAATTCTAATAGTTTTGGGTGGTAAATAGTACATTTGCGTCTTGCGGTGCACTTCATATCTGAGAGTCAAATAGAACAGTCCAATACTGTGATTACAGTGCACTTTGAAAAATTCTAATTGTTTTGGGTGCTAAAAAGTACATTTGCGTCTTGCGGTGCAATTCATATCTGAGAGTCAAATACAACAGTCCAATACTGTGCTTACAGCGCACTTTGAAAAATTCTAATTGTTTTGGGTGCTAAATAGTACATTTGTATCTTGCGGTGCACTTCATATCTGAGAGTCAAATAGAACAGTGAAATACTGTGCTTACAGTGCACTTTGAAAAATTCTAATTGTTTTGGGTGGTAAATAGTACATTTCTTTCTTGCGGTGCATTTCTTGCAGTCCAATAAACAAAAACAAAAACAAAAAAATACAAATAAAAATTGTTGACTATTGGCGGTTACATTGGCCTGACATAAACCATCTGTTACTTTGGTGGGTGACCGCAAAGTAAGAGTAGAGCATCAAATAAGGGACGTGGCCCTGGTCGTGGTGCTGCTGGTGTTGGTGGATAATTCTGTTGATCCTCCTGGCAGCCATGCTTTAGATTTAGATTTATGTTCTTCCAAAGCAAAGATTCCATCTAGTGCTATTTTATGGCTCTGCTGTATTTGTAATTTGTATTTTATGTTATTTTAAGTTATTTCCCAATCCACATTTGCTTGCAGGGCACTTGTCCTAATCTTACCCACATTTTACTTCATTTTGCAGCCCTCTAGCCCTTTCCAGGACTTTTTTAGAGGCATTTTAGTGGCCAAAAGTTTGTGTCCCCATTGACTTCAATAGGGGGTGTCCACTCAACTCTAATCATGAATGCAATAGCAGCAAGAAGAGCTCTTATTCCATATGGAATAATAATTTGAACTGAAATGTACAGTAGTGACAATATCTATTGGATGACATCAGAATAGAATTATGACAGTTCATGACATCACAATAGCAGAGCTGCATAAAGTTCAAACCCATCTCAGCTTTCACCATTTGGTGCAGAATCACATCCCATTAGCCAGCTTTTTTTTTATTTTTTAGCCTGAACCCATAAAAGGACAATTTTGGTACATGCTGGCCTGACACGAGTAGAACAGCTAGTAGAGAAGGGAGACAGGCCAGATAAGCTAGGTAAGTGGTTAGTTGCAGGGCCGGACTGGGAACAAAAACCAGCCCTGGAAAAAATTTATATACCAGCCCCATCGCATAAGATTTTTAAAGCAGCCCATAGCATAATATAATTTTTTTGTTCATAGAAGGGAAAATCATGCATTTTAAAAAGCACATCTGAACAGTGTATTATTTATAGATAAGACTGATATAAAAGCCTGTCTAGGGCAATATATATACCTCCAGTATGTACACAGAGTTATATGAATTGCCCTGTGCAGAGGTATATATCAGGGCAGTGTGTGAGACATATCCTGTATCCTGTCTCTCTCTGTCCTTTCTGTGGCGTCTCTCTCTCTGTCCTTTCTGTGGCGTCTCTCTCTGTCCTTTCTGTGGCGTCTCTCTCTCTCTCTGTCCTTTCTGTGGCGTCTCTCTCTCTCTCTGTCCTTTCTGTGGCGTCTCTCTCTCTCTCTCTGTCCTTTCTGTGGCGTCTCTCTCTCTCTCTGTCCTTTCTTTGGCGTCTCTCTCTCTCTCTGTCCTTTCTGTGGCGTCTCTCTCTCTCTCTGTCCTTTCTGTGGCGTCTCTCTCTCTCTCTGTCCTTTCTGTGGCGTCTCTCTCTCTGTCCTTTCTGTGGCGTCTCTCTCTCTGTCCTTTCTGTGGCGTCTCTCTCTCTGTCCTTTCTGTAACGTCTCTCTCTCTCTGTCCTTTCTGTGGCGTCTCTCTCTCTCTCTGTCCTTTCTGTGGCGTCTCTCTCTCTCTCTGTCCTTTCTGTGGCGTCTCTCTCTCTCTCTGTCCTTTCTGTGGCGTCTCTCTCTCTCTCTGTCCTTTCTGTGGCGTCTCTCTCTCTCTCTGTCCTTTCTGTGGCGTCTCTCTCTCTCTCTGTCCTTTCTGTGGCGTCTCTCTCTCTCTCTGTCCTTTCTGTGGCGTCTCTCTCTCTCTCTCTGTCCTTTCTGTGGCGTCTCTCTCTCTCTGTCCTTTCTGTGGCGTCTTTCTCTCTCTGTCCTTTCTGTGGCGTCTCTCTCTGTCCTTTCTGTGGCGTCTCTCTGTGTCCTTTCTGTGGCGTCTCTCTCTCTGTGTGTCCTTTCTGTGGCATCTCTCTTCCCCCCTTCCCCCTTAGTGTCTTTCACCCCCTCCCACTGTAGTGTCTTTCACCCCTTCTCCCTGTAGTCTTTCACACCCTCCTCTCCCCCTGTAGAGTCTTTCACCCCCCCCTTCCCCTGTAGAGTCTTTCACCCCCCCTTCCCCCTGTAGTGTCTTTCACCCCCTTCCCCCTGTAGTGTCTTTTACCCCCCTTCTCCCTATAGTGTCTTTCACCCCCCCTGTAGTGTCTTTCACCCCCTCCCCCCGTAGTGTCTTTCACCCCCCCCTGTAGTGTCTTTCACACACCCCCCCGTAGTGTCTTTCACACCCCCCCCCTGTAGTGTCTTTTACCCCCCCTGTAGTATCTTTCTCCCCCCCCCCTGTAGTGTCTTTCACCCCCCCCTGTAGTGTCTTTCACCCCCCCCCTGTAGTGTCTTTCACCCCCCCCCCCTGTAGTGTCTTTCACCCCCCCCCCTGTAGTGTCTTTCACCCCCCCCCCCCCCTGTAGTGTCTTTCACCCCCTTCCCCCTGTATGTCTCACTCACCTTGGTTTCTACTTCCCATCCAGCCGCCGGAACTGCTGCTGCAGCATCCGGCGGCAGCAGGCGAACTTCTTAAAGCGGCGACGGCCGCCGAATTGCTTAAAGTGGCGGTGCCACTTTAAGCAATTCGGCGGCCGTCGCCGCTTTAAGAAATTCGCCTGCTGCGGCCGGATGCTGCAGCAGCCGAATTCTTCAATTTTAGTGGCCGAGGCGGCCCCGGGGCAGGCGGCCCACCGGGATTTTTCCCGGTATCCCGGTGGGCCAGTCCGGCCCTGGTTAGTTGTACAAGCCAGGATTAGTATCAGGAGAATGGGTAGTCATACAAGTCAGGCCAGATATCAGAAAATCAAATCACAGAACGCAATAGAAAATAGGATCACAGCAAAGTAATGTGTGCATGTGGCCTTTTAAAATTGTAGTTAAGAATGACACGTGCACACACTGGGTACAATAAAGAGAGTGTGTCCTGTATGTCTGAGATTACAGCCACCATCAGGGGGTTACATGGACTGTCAGCTCTCAGGGTAAGCCCTGGGTGTGCAGTGTGGTGATGGGCGATGTAAAGGGAGTGCAGTTTGCTGATAGGGCATGTCCTGGGGGTTTACGTCCTGAGTGTGCAGTGAGGGTGATGTCTTGGTTGTGAAATGTGGATGAGAGGGCATGCATTGGGATGCTCAGGTAAGTCCTGGGTTTGCCATGTGGGTACTGGGGCATGTGCTGGGGTAAATCCTGGGTGTGCAATGTGGGTGATGGGTGTCTGGTGGGGTGAGTCCTGGGTGTGCAATGTGGTGATGGGGCATATCCTGGGGTGCAGAGATAAGTCCTGGTGTGCAATATGGGTAATGGGGCATCTGCTAGGGTAAGTCCTGGATGCAAAATATGGGTGCTGGGGCAAGTGCTGGGTAAGTCCAAGGTGTACAATGTGGTGATGGGCATGTAATGTCCTGGGTGTCCAATTGATGCCACCAACGATGGCGGCCCTGCTACAGATGGCCAGGAATTGTTAGATTTAATTTTTTTTAATTTTTTTTTATTTTGCGTGTACAGAACAGAGCTCCACAACAATATGAGTTACAATAATGTGCAGCAAATCAATGTATTTCATAGCTTCACAGCAATACAAGTCACAGTAACAAGTGTTATGGCAGTGTATCACAGAGCACCACAGCAATAAATGTTACAGTAATGTGCAGCATATCAGTGTATCACAGAGCTCAACAGCAATACAACTCACAATTATGTGTGGTGTGCATGATTGTATCCCCCCCCCCCCCAGTGGCGTAGCGTGGGGGGTGCAGGGGGGGCCGGCCGCACCGGGTGCAATATCTGGGGGGGCGCACTAGCCCTATGCGGCCGCGTGGCCACCAGGGCCGTCTTTAACGCGGGGCAAACGGGGCAGCTGCCCTGGGCCCATTTACTCCTGGGGGGCCCCAAGGCAGCTGTCCCGTGGGCCCCCAGCCCCTGCTGCCGCGTTCACAGCGCATTGCGCTTGTGAACGCTTTTTTCCGGCAAGCCGCATCCGATGGATGCGACGGCCGGAAAAAAAAAAAAAAAAAAAACTGACGCCGGATGTGACGTCGCGTCACATCCGGTGTCTGCTTCCCTCCTCCGTGCAAGAGGGAAGACTGCACGGAGGAGACATCCGGCGGGGGACACGGAGCCGCTTCTTGTAAGTACGGGGGGGGGGGCTGGCTGGCACAATATTCCTGGTATCTGACTGGCACTATATTACTGGGCATCTGATTGGCACAATATTACTGGGTATCTGATTGGCACTATATTACTGGGTATCTGATTGGCACAATATTACTGGGCATCTGATTGGCACAATATTACTGGGTATCTGAATGGCACTATATTACTGGGCATCTGATTGGCACAATATTACTGCGTATCTGAATGGCACTATATTACTGGGTATCTGATTGGCACAATATTACTGGGTATCTGATTGGCACTATATTACTGGGCATCTGATTGGCACAATATTACTGGGTATCTGAATGGCACTATATTACTGGGTATCTGATTGGCACAATATTACTGGGTATCTGATTGGCACTATATTACTGGGTATCTGATTGGCACAATATTACTGGGTATCTGATTGGCACTATATTACTGGGTATCTGAATGGCACTATATTACTGGGTTATCTGATTGGCACAATATTACTGGGCATATGATTGGCACAATATTACTGGGTATCTGATTGGCACTATATTACTGGGTATCTGATTGGCACAATATTACTGGGTATCTGATTGGCACTATATTACTGGGTATCTGAATGGCACTATATTACTGGGCATCTGATTGGCACTATATTACTGGGTATCTGATTGGCACTATATTACTTGGCATCTGATTGGCACTATATTACTGGGCATCTGACTGGCACTATATTACTGGGCATCTGGCTGGCACAATAATACTGGGCATCTGACTGGCACAATAATACTGGGCATCTGACTGGCACTATATTACTGGGCATCTGGCTGGCACAATAATACTGGGCATCTGGCTGGCATAATATTACAGGCATCTGGCTGGCACTATATTACTGGGCTCTGACTGGCACAATATTACAGGCATCTGACTGGCATAATATTACAGGCATCTGACTGGCACAATATTACAGGCCTCTGACTGGCACAATATTCCTGGCTTCTGACTGGCACACTATTACAAGCATCTGACTGGCATAATATTACAGGCATCTGACTGGCATAATATTACAGGCATCTGACTGGCACAATATTACAGGCATCTGACTGGCACAATATTCCTGGCCTCTGACTGCACACTATTACAGGCATCTGACTGGCATAATATTACAGGCATCTGACAGGCACCATATTCCTGGGCTCTGACAGGCACAATATTCCTGGGCTCTGACAGGCACAATATTCCTGGTATCTGACTGGCACAATATTATTGGTATCTGACTGGCACAATATTACTGGTATCTGACTGGCACATTATTACTGGGCTCTGACTGGCACAATATTGCAGGCATCTGACTGGCACAATATTGCAGGCATCTGACTGGCACAATATTACTAGGCTCTGACTGGCACAATATTACTGGGCTCTGACTGGCACAATATTACTGGCATCCGAAAGTTACAATATTAGTGGCATCTGAATGGCACAACAATTATGGCATATGTGTGTGTGTGTGGGGGGGGGGGGGGGGGTGTAACATTAGAGGTACAGGATTGAGGAAGTTGGCTCCATCTAGCCCAGTCTTGGATCATCTCCAGGGTATGGTTCCATTTTGATGTTTAGTTTTTGTTCTTGATATTGTTTGTCGTTTACGATGGTTGTGAGACGACATATAATAGCATGGCCCATGCTAGGTTACTACATGTGTATATTTGTATTCATAGACCTGCTGAAAATGTGGAGAATGTGTGTAATGCATGTTCGCACTCAATAAAGTGTTGGAAAATAAACTTGTATTTAGATGCATTTTACTTTAATTACATAAGTATTTTCATAACAAACAATACATGTGCTTGGGGGGTAAGGGTTTCTTTAACTAATCTAGTAGAAGAGACTCGAGTGCTAAAATCCACGGGTTAGGGGGCGCAAATTACTTGCCTTGCCCCGGGTGCTGACAACCCACGCTACGCCACTGCCCCCCCCCCCAATATATATTTCACCGAAAATTCAGTGAATTTTGCCCCTCTATATGCCAGGATTCTGCCCCTCTATATGCCAGGATTTTGCCCCTCTATGTCAGGATTTTGCCCCTCTATGTGCCAGGATTTTGCCCCTCTATGTCATGATTTTGGCCCTCTATGTCAAGATTTTGCCCCTCTATTCCAGGATTCTGCCCCTCTATATGCCAGGATTTTGCCCCTCTATATGCCAGGATTTTCTTCTCTATGTGCCAGGATTTTGCCCCTCTATGCCAGGATTTTGCCCCTCTATGCCAGGATTTTGCCCCTCTATGTGCCAGGATTTTGACCCTCTATGTGCCAGGATTTTGGCCCTCTATATGCCAGGATTTTCCCCTCTGTGCCAGGATTTTGCCCCTCTATGCCAGGATTTTGACCCTCTATGTGCCAGGATTTTGACCCTCTATGCCAGGATTTTGCCCCTCTATATGCCAGGATTTTGCCCCTCTATGTCAGGATTTTGCCTCTCTATTCCAGGATTTTGCCCCTCTATGCCAGGATTTTGCCCCTCTATGCCAGGATTTTGCCCCTCTATATGACAGGTCTAC
The DNA here is from genome assembly GCA_036172795.1 of Pelodytes ibericus. Taxonomy (NCBI): domain Eukaryota; kingdom Metazoa; phylum Chordata; class Amphibia; order Anura; family Pelodytidae; genus Pelodytes; species Pelodytes ibericus. The sequence continues at coordinate 89,073,100 of CM069861.1, forward strand.
CCCTCTATTTGCCAGGATTTTTCCCCTCTATGTCAGGATTTTGCCCCTCTATGCCAGGATTTTCCACCTCTATATGCCAGGATTTTGCCCCTCTATGTCAGGATTTTGCCCCTCTATGCCAGGATTTTGCCCCTCTATGCCAGGATTTTGCCCCTCTATATGCCAGGATTTTGCCCCTCTATGCCAAGATTTTCCCCCTCTATGTCAGGATTTTGCCCCTCTATATGACAGGACTCTGCCCCTGCCCCTCTATTTGCCAGGATTTTTCCCCTCTATGTCAGGATTTTGCCCCTCTATGCCAGGATTTTGCTCCTCAATATTCCAGGATTTGCTCGTTTAATCCACCCTCCTCCCTCTTCCCCAGACAGTACTTACCTCCGGTCTTCTCCTCCGTGCATCTTCTCCCCTGCACGGAGGAAGGAAGCTCTGGGCGTCACGTGTTTTTTTTTTTTAACTTTATTGAAGTCGCGCGACTTCAATAAAGTTTAAAAAAAAAAAAAAAAAACGTGACGCCCGGAGCTTCCTTCCTCTGTGCAGGGGGCAAGATGCACGGAGGAGAAGACCAGAGACAGAGAGCAACAAGGAGGTAAGTACTCACCATCTACTTGGTGCTCCCTGTCTCCGTCCAGCTCCTCCGTGCAGTCTTCTTCCCTCCTGCACGGAGGAGGGAAACAACGCCACCGGATATGACTTGTTGTCAAATCTGGTGGCAGTGACAGGAACAGGGGCGTATCCTGGTTATGAGAGACAGGTGTGCTGCTACTTAAAAACAATTACAATGTAATGTCAATGTCAGATACCAGGAATATTGTGCCAGTCAGATGCCAGTAATAGTGTGCCAGTCAGATACCAGGAATATTGTGCCAGTCAGATTCCAGTAATAGTGTGCCAGTCAGAGTACAGTTTTAGTGTGCCAGTCAGAGCCCAATAATATTGTGCCAGTCAGAGCCCAGTAATATTGTGCCAGCCAGATACCAGTAATATTATGCCATTCAGATGCCAGTAATATTGTGCCAGTCAGAGCCCAGTTATAGTGTGCCAGTCAGAGCCCAGTAATATTGTGCCACTCAGAGCCCAGTAATAGTGTTCCAGTCAGAGCCCAGTAATATTGTGCCAGTCAGATGCCCAGTAATATTGTGCCACTCAGAGCCCAGTAATAGTGTGCCATTCAGATACCAGAATATTGTGCCACCCAGAGCCCAGTAATATTGTGCCAGTCAGATACCAGTAATATTGTGCCAGTCAGATACCAGGAATAGTGTGCCAGTCAGATACCAGGAATAGTGTGCCAGTCAGAGTCCCGTTATAGTGTGCCAGTCAGATACCAGTAATATTATGCCATTCAGATGCCAGTAATAGTGTGCCAGTCAGAGCCCAGTTATAGTGTGCCACTCAGAGCCCAGTAATATTGTGCCACTCAGAGCCCAGTAATATTGTGCCACTCAGAGCCCAGCAATATTGTGCCAGTCAGATACCAGTAATATTATGCCATTCAGATACCAGTAATATTGTGTGCCAGTCAGATGCCCAGTAATATTGTGCCACTCAGAGCCCAATAATAGCGTGTCAGTCAAATACCAGGAATATTGTGCCACTCAGAGCCCAGTAATAGTATGCCAGTCAGATACCAGGAATAGTGTGCCAGTCAGACACCAGGAATAGTGTTCCAGTCAGAGCCCAGGAATATTGTGCCAGTCAGATACCAGTAATATTGTGCCAGTCAGATACCAGGAATATTGTGCCACTCAGAGCCCAGTAATAGTGTGCCAGTCAGATGCCCAGTAATAGTGTGCCAGTCAGACCCCAGGAATATTGTGCCAGTCAGATACCAGGAATATTGTGCCAGTCAGATACCAGTAATATTGTGCCAGTCAGATACCAGGAATAGTGTGCCAGTCAGATGCCAGGAATAGTGTGCCAGTCAGATGCCCAGTAATAGTGTGCCAGTCAGATACCAGGAATAGTGTGCCAGTCAGATGCCCAGTAATAGTGTGACAGTCAGATACCAGGAATAGTGTGCCAGTCAGAGCCCAGTAATATTGTGCCAGTCAGAGCCCAGTAATATTGTGCCAGTCAGATACCAGGAATATTGTGCCAGTCAGATACCAGGAATAGTGTGCCAGTCAGATACCAGGAATAGTGTGCCAGTCAGATGCCAGGAATAGTGTGCCAGTCAGATGCCCAGAAATATTGTGCCAGTCAGAGCCCAGGAATATTGTGCCAGTCAGATGCCCAGGAATAGTGTGCCATTAAGATGCCCAGTAATAGTGTGCCAGTCAGATACTAGGAATAGTGTGCCAGTCAGATGCCCAGGAATAGTGTGCCAGTCAGAGCCCAGGTATATTGTGCCAGTCAGATGCCTAGGAATAGTGTGCCAGTCAGAGCCCAGGAACCACCCTCCTTCCTATCACTTACCTAGTAGCTGCTACTCCGTGTCCCTGGACGGACACCTCCTCCGTGCAGACAAAAGCCCGCGAAACGGGCGAAATCTCGCGAGAATTGGGCTTTTTTTTTTTTAATCACGGCGGCTCAAATCCATAGGTGTGCGCCGCACACCTAGCACCAATGGAAGATCCGCCACTGGACAGGAAGTCCTGCAGGAGCAAAGGGAACGGCGTTCCTGCCATGAAAAAAGTGCAGGAACGCCGTTCCCACGCGTTCCTGCAGGACTCGAGCCCTGATTGTATCACATATATACAGAGGCGTCACTAGGGTTGGTGTCACCCGGTGCGGTAACACATGGTGTCATCCCCCTGGATTTCCTCCAATACCATGCCAAACAGATTCCTTAGTAATGCCAGTCAGATGGCCCATTAAATATGCCACATACAGGAGCCGCCCACAAATTATGTCACACACAATAATAATATGCCAGTATTATTTTGCCGTTAATAAGCCAGACAATTTGCCTAATATGCCAGTAATATTGTGGCATTCAGATGACAGTAAGATTGTGCCAGATGCCAGTAATATTGTGCCATTAAGGTACCCCAGCCAATTTGCCCATCAAGATGCCAGTAAGATTGTGCCATTAAGATGCCAGTATTATTGTGCTATTATGATGCCAGTATTATTGCATCATTAAGATGCCATTAATATTGTGCCATTCAGATGCCAGTATTATTGCACCATTAAGATGCCATAATTATTGTGCCATTCAGATGCCAGTAATATTGTGCCATTCAGATGCCTGTATTATTGTGCCATTCAGATACCAGTAATATTGTGCCATTCAGATGCCAGTAATATTGTGCCATTCAGATGCTTGTATTATTGTTCCATCCAAATGCCTGTATTATTGTGCCATTCAGATGCCTGTATTATTGTGCCATTCAGATACCAGTAATATTGTGCCATTCATATGCCAATAAAATTGTGTCATTCAGATGCCTGTATTATTGTGCCATCAAGATGCCAGTAATATTGTGCCATTCTAATGCCAGTAATATTGTGCCATTCAGATGCTTGTATTATTGTGCCATTCAGATACCTGTATTATTGTGCCATTCAGATGCCTGTATTATTGTGCCAATCAGATACCAGTAATATTGTGCCATTCAGATGCCAATAAAATTGTGCCATTCAGATGCCTGTACATATCGTAGAAGAAGGAACCCTTGACATACATAACCAGGATATGAAAACACTCTGGGTGGATGGGCAGAAGGTGGAAGGCAGACTCTATATCTGACTTGGCCAACAGGCAGCCATGCCCAGCTCCCCGGACCAACTCCAGTGCGCTGTCAAAAGAGGCATGGCAGACCCTGCTCTTCTCCCGATCTATTCTGTTATTTACTGAGGAACCAGCAGGATAAGATAATATGATGTATCAATCTAAACCTCCAACGCTCCTTCTTAGGAGACCCGGAGGTTAGAAAAAGAAATAGAGCAAAAGGGGCCCATGATACCGCCCTCGGCTAACTCTTTTTGCATCTTCTCAAGAACCACAGCCTCATTCTGCGTAACTGAAATGAGATTAGGGGCCATTACCGGGTCTGGTGAAGGAACAAATGGGATCCAAAAGCCCCAGTGAAGCCAGTCCTTTAACAAAAGCGACTCACAACATTTGGGGTAATGGGTATATCCCATTCTTGCAACACTCACTGGGGTCCTTGCTCCTGCCATGCTCGCTCCTGAGGGCAGACACGGAAGTAGAGGCCCTGCTTTGCTTGAAGCATCTAACCGCTGGGTGGGCTCCGCCGCAGTGTGAACACTTGTGCCGAAAGCGGCAAAAACTATACCATCTGCAGCGGCTTTCGTTTGAGAGCCAGCAGACGCCTCTCTTAGAGGCGACCACTACCCCCGAACTTGAGGAGGCGGCAGCTGGCCCAGGAAAGGATGGCTTGCTACGGTCATAATTAATAGGTAGAGAGCACCATCCTGTGTATCATATCGCAAGCCTGGCCTCGCCACGTCTTCTCGGGGAAGGTAACTCTTTAAGGCATTAACGTGGCAAATCCTTGGAGCTAGTCTGGCGCTACCTTTAGAGATCACATATGTGGTCTCAACCTTCCTTTCTAGGACTTTGTATGGTCCCTCCCAGGCAGCCTGAAGGTTGTTTTGTCGGGTGGAATGCAACAAGAACAACTTTTGCCCTACCATAAATTTTCAGGGCTTGGTGTTGTGGTCGTTGTGCTCCTTCTGCAGGGGACCCCTCACTCACCTACCATAGAGAAGTTTCGAACAGGGAGAAGCCGGTGGAAACTTGGGGAACCTCATGATAGGCAAATAGCAGATGGGGCAAGAATTTCTCACAGTCTTTATGTTCCGCTATGAATGTGCGGATCATCTGTTTGAGGGTTCCGTTGAACATCTCATAGAGTCCGTTAGCCTGGGGATGATAGGGGGTGGTATGTAGGGCTTTCACCCCACATAGGGAGCAAACTTGGGCCAACAGCTCTGACATGAACCTCCTGGGGGAACCTGACCCTGGTAAAGATCGTGATCAGGGCATCGCCTACCGTTTTAGCGGTTATATTGGAGAGGGCCACCACTTCGGGGGTAGCGAGTGGCAAAGTCTACCACGGTCAGGATGTATCACTTGCCTGACCAGCTGGGCTTAGTGGGAGGTCCTATAATATCGACCACGACTTGCTGGAATGGTTCTCGGATGAGAGGGGTGGGTTGTAGGGGAACCTTATGGGTGTCCTGTGGCTTGCCTACTTTTTGACACACATCGCAGGTACGGCAGTGGACAGCTACCGGTTGTGATAGACCGGGCCAGTAGAAGGTCCGAGTCAACTGGTGGCGTGTTCAGGTGATACCCATGTGTCCGGCTAACGGGGCTTCATGGGCTAGAGCTAGGAGGGTGGGGCGGTACTCTGCAGGGACTACTAGCTGCAGATGGGTGACATCCACAGCTCCTTCAGGGTTACCCTGGGTAGAGTGGTATAAAAGACCGTCCCTCAAGACAATCCGCTCGGAGTAGGGCCCTATTTCCCCCTTATCGGCCATCTCTCTGTACCCCTGGAGGCTCGAATCACTCAGGAGTTGGGCTTTAAAGTCGGCGGGTTGCTGCCAGGACAGGGGGTCAGTTAGGTCAGGGGATAGGTCATCTGAACTTATAGGGGTCTCAGGCAGAGTGAAGTGGCCCTGAGTGAAGGCCGCACAGGCATGCGGAGACGGGATGATGGTATCCGGGGAGGGAGCCACAAAACGACTCTCTAGTCATCCCGGATCAGCCTGAGGGTTGCTCCGGTGTCCCTTAGCCACTTTTCCTTTGTGTCAGGCTGACAATGGTATGCCCGGTTATCGACATGGGTTGGTGAACCAAGGCTACATCCTCAGGCTACAGCCAGCCAGGTTGTTCCCGGGCGGTCATAGAATCTGGGGCATCGTAGTAGCACTTTTCCCGGGTAAATGAAGGGGCTGTACCAGTTGCCCAGCAGTGAGTTTTGCCGGGCAACTGGTACAGGCAGATGGGTTGGCAATCGGGGAACAGGGGGAAAACTCCGGGGCCAGAGGGATGGGCAGTGGCGCTTCAAGTGCCCAAGTTGCCCACATTGGTAATAGCCCCTCCCAGGGCCAGGGTTAGGGGGACGGGAAGCCAGGGGACTCGATCGACCGGGGCTGGGGAGAAGGTCTCCGAATATCCACAAATTTATCTGCCAAGCGGGCAGCTTCATCCAGAGTGGTAGTGTCGTGGTCTCTCACCCAAGCACGAATCTCCCTTGGGGTGTGCTGGAAGAACTGCTCCAGGAGCTGGACCTCTTCCTCGAAATTGTTGGCTTCACATACAAGCAGCCAGTTGCGAGCCGCTCGGCTCTGGCGGTGTGACCATTCGGAGTGTGTGTCCTGGGGCCCCAATCGGGCTTCTCGGAACTGGAGCCGATAAGTATCCGGGGTAATGGCATATCAAGCCAACAGTCTCTTTTTAATTTATCCGTAATCTTGGCTGTGTTCATCTGGTATTGGTAGGCTTTTGCGTCTCGTCCAGCGAGCTTACCCACCAAGAGGGGTACCCAGTCTAGCACATCAATTTGGTGCAGCTGGCACTGTCTTTTAAAGTCCTGGAAGAAACCATAAATGTCCTCCACCGTGTCGTCAAACGCTTTAAAGGACTGGTGGGTCACCTTGAGAATAGATGCAGATGTGGTGCTCCGAACAGATAGGGCATGGCCGTTGACACTCTGGTTCTCGGGTTCGTTGAGGCCGTTCAGCTCCTTGTCTCGCTCTCGCTCCGCTGCCTGCATGATCCGATCGATGATTTTGAAGGGGGGATCAGGACCATAGGCAGCTAGTCGACTCGGGACCCTTTGGGTGATTAGATCCATGTCTACGGTTGGTAGCTGAGTCCTGGCCATTGGACTGGGTTCAGGTAGTAATCCGCTCGCCTGGTCTAGGTCCTGGTCCAAGGAGGCCATGAGCTCGGTCTTTTTGAGGCCACTCGCATCCTGTCCCATCCGTCCAAGCAGGTCTTGGTGGGCAGGGACAGTCAATAATTTGTAGCTCCCAACTTCCTATGGGTGTAGGCACTCAAGGCTGGTACAAAAGGGAGATGCCACCGCTGCCACCAGTGTAACGAGAAGGCTCAATAGCCAGATGTTAATTCTCATTTGCAGGTTACCTCCTCAGCCCTCAATCTTTCGCAATCGATTGTCAGCTCCCTGGTCAGCACCCCTTAGTAATAAATCATTTGTAGTAATTCCCAGAAGTAGACACGGCTACCAAGGATTTCACAGCAAGAAGAATTTATTGTGGACAAGACAGCACATTTATACAGTAAAACATATTGAGAACCGGTGAAATTGAACAATACACTTAAAGGGATTCACTTTTAAACGAAGGATAATACAATTAAACCGGGTGCCAGTCTAGGGAGGAAACCAATGAGAGTATACTAGGAAAAGTAGAAACCAATCGGGGTTGAGGCCGGTTTACGTCCCTTTAATCCTTTTAACTTTGGGGACCTTTGAACTCCTGGCCAATGAAATAGGTGCCTACCTTTTCCCCCTGGTCTGGAGGGTCTGGTACCAGGGGGCAGGGAAAACACAGTGATCTGCCCTTATGGGGAGGTATTAAAACTGGGGAGACATGGGGACACACTGGCTATTACATTCAAAGTTTAACATACTTTTGCCGGCCGGCTCCAAGAGTCACGGTGGTTCTTGACAATATCTTAACCCCTTGGTGACGCATGGTTGTGTCCCAGAAGACCTGGCCTTGATCACAAGGTGATGCTCTGGGCAATGTTCTGCTGGGTAAACTTGGTTCCTGCCATTAATGTGGATGTTACTTTGACACATACCACCTGCCTAAGCATTGTTGCAGACCATGTACACTCTTTCATGTAAATGGCATTCATGTTTAATCAGGATAATAGGTCCTTCCACACAGCAAAAATGGTTCAGGAATGGTTTGATGAACACAACAACGTGTTCAAGATGTTGACTTGGACTCCACATACCCCAGATCTCAATCCAATTGCATCTGTGGGATGTGCTGGACAAACAAGTCTGATTCACGGAGGCCCCAACTTGCAACTTACCGGATCTGTCTCTAATGTCTAGTGGAGTCCAGGGCCAATCCTAGGGCCACAGGTGTATTGGTGCAGGATTTTTTTTGGGCGCCCCCATGTTCGGCATGGCTAAAGTACTAAGCCCTCCACTTTACAAATGTATTCAAGAAATATAAATTAGAATACCAAAACTTTATTATGAATTATTTCTTAAAAAGAAAATAAAAATAGAAACCCAGTGTGAATACTAATGGATAAAATGTTTAATCAATATCATTCATACTGAATGTGCTAATCAAGTGTGAAAATAAAAACAATGCTACCATCTAATAACAGCGATTGAACACATGTTCTCTCATATTATCAGGATCTTCCCCACAGTAGCTCCCCCTCATATCCGCTACTACTTACCCATCCGGATCCTACTTACCCATCCGGATCCAACCTAGTACCGTTCCTTCTGCTACCATTCATGTCCGTGATCTCACCCGGATGTATATTTTACGTCGTAATACCCTGATTCAATCACAGCGACGATGCTGATCGCCACAGTACTTCTGCTCCTGAGTACAAGAGGGGAGATAAAGTATGGCTGTCAACCAAACATCTGAAACTGGGCCCCAAACTCATTGGACCATTCCCTATTACTGATATCATCTCTTCTTTAGCCATGAAACTCCAAATACCTTCCTCTATAAAGATTCACCAGGTGTTCCACATTTCTCTGCTCAAACCATGGATGGAGAATCCTTTTCCAGGTAAACATGAATCTCTTCCAGAACCAGTAATCATTGATGGGGTAGAGGAGTACGAGGTTGAAAAAGTGCTGGATTCTAGACTCCATTGAGGTCAGCTTCAGTACCTCATACACTGGAGGGGCTATGGTTCAGCAGACAGATCTTGGGAACCTGCCAGAGTGGTTCATGCCGAGGAGTTGATACAGGCATTTCATGACCAACATCCTGATCGTCCTGGTCAGTGGTGAGCCCGGAGGTCTCGCCTTGGGAGGGGGAACTGTCAGGATCTACACCGCAGTAGCTCCCCCACATATCCGCTACTACTTACTCATCCGGATCATACAAACTGTTACTTGTTCATACTGCACTACGAAGTACTTCACTATCAAGCCACAGGTTCAAGGTTAGTTTCCTTTCTCATTGTATACGCAGTATAATCTCATTATTGTTTTATAGGTCTGCCTCAGGCAGTGGCGGAACTATCGTTGTCACAGGGGTCACAGCTGTGACCGGGCCTGTCACTCCAGGCAAAAGAAAAAACTTAAAAAGAAAAAGCGTGGGCAAACAGGGCCCATTCATTGTTGGAGCCCAAAGCAGCTGCCCCGTGGGCCTCTACTGTCCGTGTGACTGTCTGCCGATGGATGCGGACCCGTGAAAATGGGGGAAAATTGTCTGTGGCATATTTACGGGCAGGCTAATAGTGGCATATTAATGGGAAAATTGGTTGTGGCATATTGGCAATCTAACTGTGGCATGTTAATGGGCAGGGTAACAGTGGCATAATGGGAAAATTGACAGTGTTTTATTAACGGGCAGTCTAATAGTGGCATATTAATGGGCAAATTGCCTGTGGCCAAAGTGATACTGTGGCATGTTCTGTGAGGCAAAGTAACATTTACTATGGGGGAAAGTGACACCGTGGCATGTTCTGCAGTCCAGTGGGACAAAGTGGATAATAAATAAAGATAGATCCGTATCTGCACTCAAGGTGTGTGGAGGTGCCGAGGTCCTGGGGCGCCACCCAAGCCAACAGTGCATAAAAATCAAATAAAGGATCCAGCACTCAGTCAATTGCAGTGGAGAGTTTTATTCAAAACACAGGCAACGTTTCAACCCTGGTGGGTTTTTTTCAAGCCTCTTGAAAAAACCCCACCAGGGTTGAAACGTTGCCTGTGTTTTGAATAAAACTCTCCACTGCAATTGACTGAGTGCTGGATCCTTTATTTGATTTTTATGCAGTGGGACAAAGTGACACTGTGGAATGTTCTGGCGGGCAAATTGACACTGTGGCATGCCAGATCATGTGGGTGCAATATAAGTACAAGCCAAGTGCTGTGGGTACTGTATAGTGCTGTTAAGACCTATGGGTGCAATGTGGGTGCAGAGGAACATAATAAAAATAACATTTGTATTACATATTTTTATACAAAAGTTCATATAAGTATACATGCAACTAGTTATATACATATATTTGGGGTCAACCTCAAGCTTTGAAAAGGCTGGAAATATTTAAAAAAAATTGTGGTCAGAAAAGTAATATAACTTTGCTGAGAGGGTGGTGGATGCATAGAATAGTCTTCCAGCATAAGTTAATACAGGTAAAGGAGTTTATGCTTTAATGGGATAGGCATAAGGCTATCCTAGATATAAGATAAGGCCAGGCATTAATTAAAGTATTACTTTACTGAGAGGGTGGGGGATGAATGGAATAGACTTCCTGAAGAAAAGGTAGAGGTTAATACATTAAGGAGTTTAAGCATGCATGGGATAAGCATAAGGCCATCATTGATATAAGATAAGGCCAGGGACTAATGAAAATATTACTTTATTGATAGTGTAGTGGATGCATGGGATAGCCTTTCAGCAGAATCGCTGGGTTTCCTGGATCACTGCTGGAGCGGGGTTTCCTGGATCACTGCTGGAGACATGGAAGTTCTGGGATTGCAGGTAAGGGCTAGAGGGGCATGACAGCATGTGACTTGCTGAATCTTAGTGATAGGGACTGCTGTCAGATAAGCTTCTCGCAGATCCAGTCTCTAAGAAAGAGCAGATCCCTCAGACAGTGAATGCCTTCCATTTTGAAATGTTGATACACTAAGTAGGCATTCAGAGATCACTGAAATGCCATGTGAGTGTAGGGGAACTGAAGTAATAGCCACTTTTGTCAGAAGATTGGTGACTTCTTTTGACACCAATTCCCTTGGTGGCGATAAAGCGGATAGCATGAGAGTCTGATTAGGTGGGGACACAAAGTTATACCCTGAAACAGTAGGACGGGTCTGAAGTAATGGTGACCAATACCTGCGAACAAGATTAAGTCTCACCAGGTGTTTTTTGCTGCTTTCCAGGTACGTACCGATTTAGCCTAGTACTGAGCTCCCTTTCATGGTGTAACCATGACCTCTGTGACCGGCTTAGCCGGGGTCAGTGTTGTGCTCTTTGCTGGGGCCAGGCCCAGTGGGAAAGCCCTTTTTCCTTTATGAATAATTCTTCATTATTAAGGAACTCTGAAGGGAATGCTCTTCCTGAAAAAAATCAATATTCTGCTGAGCATGAGTCATAGTGGGAGATGGAGTTGCCCCCCTATTATGCACTAAATTATAGGCAAATATATATTGAAACGCACCCAGGTTATGTGTACTAAGCGTGGATAAAGTCACCTGTAAAGGTATTTAAGAGATGGCAGGCAGCAGAGAAAATGTATTAGAAGCCAGATGCGGGAAAGTTCAGCTAGTTTCACTAGCAAAATGCGCTTTAATGGACATTTTGTTAAAGGGGGAGTATGTGTGTCGCCAAAAAAAGGCCGCAGTGGTAATATATAGCCGATTGAGCAACAGGAAAACAGTATGGTTTACACAAAATGGCCGCCACTTATGTTTCAGAGAATTAAGCTACACCAAAATGGCCGCTGTTATGCACTGTGCTATAAAAGCTGAGGAAAATAAGAAATTGGTAAGAAAACATTAATAAATATTACATAAAACGTTGAGGAAATGAGTAACAAGGTAGTGAAGCAGGGAGAGAAGGGGGGCACAACCGACCCTGAGGCAAAAAAGGCAGGTGGGGGGGGGGGGGGCAAAATGATATAGTCCAATGGAAAATAAATGATAGGTACAAACAATCAATAGTAAATAGTGCAAAGAATAGTTTAAATAATACCAGAAATAATTAAATAATAATGTAAGGGGAGGGGAGGGAAGCGATATATGGGATGTGTTCTTATTGGTCAAGTTTTTTAATGCATTCTCTTTGCAGCTGAGGGAGAAAAAAAAGAAAGAGAGAAGCATTATATATCCGTGTCTTTATAAATTGTGTAGCTGTCATGTCAACTGGTTATTAGCAATCACCTAATGTGTTTCTCCTTAACGAAGGCATCCTTAAATCTAGAGGCTTTACATCAGTGCGGTCTCTACTTGGGCATCTAGAGGAAACATTTGTCCAGTGAAGTGTTACATTAACCCACGCATCTGAAACTCTGAGTGCTATGCAAACTTAAACAGTTCACCATTTACAGAAATTACGAGCCTGTTCTTTAATATAAATATAGATTTTGCCAGTGCAGTTAAAAGGTAGGCTTAATGCCAAAAAAGGTTTCATTTTGTATTGTTGATCTCAGATATGTCTTTTGTTTTTGTTATGTGACTGTATTTAATAAAATATGTAACTTAACAAGTGTAACTGGGTGCTGCCATTTTGTGAAATATAGTGTTTTTGGGTGCCACCCCCAGGGCCGGCGCTACCGTAAGGCAGCACAGGCGGCTGCCTTAGGGCGCACCAATGGGGGGGCGGGAAAATCGCCCGCTCCCCCAGACCCCAGTACTTACCTCCATGCTGCTGTTCATGTCCGTGACTGAGAGGGAAGCGCTGTGCGTTCCCCTCAGGCCGTGCGCATTCAATAAAGTGTGTTGAAACTTTTTTTTTCAACACACTTTATTGAATGCGCACGGCCTGAGGGGAACGCACAGCGCTTCCCTCTCAGCCACGGACCTGAACAGCGGCATGGAGGTAAGTACTGGGGTCTGGGTAAGGGGGGAGGAGGGAGGTTTAATGAGCAATTCCTGGGCATCTGAATGGCATAATATTCTTGGGCTCTCACTGGCACAATATTCCTGGGCATCTGACTGGCATCATATTCCAGGGCATCTGACTGGCATAATATTCCTGGGAATCTGACTGGCATAATATTCCTGGGCATCTAACTGGCATAATATTCCTGGGAATCTAACTGGCATAATATTCCTGGGCATCTAACTGGCATAATATTCCTGGGAATCTGACTGGCATAATATTCCTGGGCATCTAACTGGCATAATATTCCTGGGCATCTAACTGGCATAATATTCCTGGGAATCTGACTGGCATAATATTCCTGGGCATCTAACTGGCATAATATTCCTGGGAATGTGACTGGCATAATATTCCTGGGCATCTAACTGGCATAATATTCCTGGGAATCTGACTGGCATAATATTCCTGGGCATCTAACTGGCATAATATTCCTGGGAATCTGACTGGCATAATATTCCTGGGCATCTAACTGGCATAATATTCCTGGGAATCTGACTGGCATAATATTCCTGGGCATCTGACTGGCATAATATTCCTGGGCATCTAACTGGCATAATATTCCTGGGAATCTGAATGGCATAATATTCCTGGGCATCTGACTGGCACAATATTCCTGGGCATCTGACTGGCATCATATTCCTGGGCATCTAACTGGCATAATATTCCTGGGAATCTGACTGGCATAATATTCCTGGGCATCTAACTGGCATAATATTCCTGGGCATCTAACTGGCATAATATTCCTGGGCATCTGAATGGCATAATATTCCTGGGAATCTGACTGGCATAATATTCCTGGGCATCTAACTGGCATAATATTCCTGGGAATCTGACTGGCATAATATTCCTGGGCATCTAACTGGCATAATATTCCTGGGAATCTGACTGGCATAATATTCCTGGGCATCTGACTGGCACACTATTCCTGGGCTCTGACTGGCATAATATTACTGGGCTCTGACTGGCATAATGTTCCTGGGCATCTGAATGGCATAATATTCCTGGGCATCTGAATGGCATATTCCTGGGCATCTGACTGGCATAATATTCCTGGGCATCTGAATGGCATAATATTACTGGGCATCTGACTGGCACACTATTCCTGGGCTCTGACTGACATAATATTACTGGGCTCTTACTGGCATAATGTTCCTGGGCATCTGAATGGCATAATATTCCTGGGCATCTGAATGGCATAATATTCCTGGGCATCTGAATGGCATATTCCTGGGCATCTGAATGGCATAATATTCCTGGGCATCTGACTGGCATAATATTACTGGGCTCTGACTGGCATAATGTTCCTGGGCATCTGACTGGCATAATATTACTGGGCTCTGACTGGCATAATATTCCCATTGAAATACTGGTAAGTTTGTTGATTTAACTTTACTTCATTTTAAATATTGTATTTGTTCCCATTTTGTTTCTTCACTTCAAAATAAGATATATTCAGTGTGCATAGGAATTTGTTCATAGTTTTTGTTTTTACTATAGTCCGGCCCTCCAACGGTCTGAGGGACAGTGAACTGGCCCCCTGTTTAAAAAGTTTAAGGACCCCTGGGCTAAATACTGGCATATTGAGTGGCAAAATAGTGTGTCTCCGGTTATGAGTGAATTGGTGTAACTGTGTGTGTATGTGTAAGTGGTAAGGGTGTCTGTGTGTGTGACTGCAAGGGTGTCTTTGTGTTTAAGGGTTTCAGTGTGTGACACATTTAGAGCATGCGAGTTGAATATTTAGATGTATTTATTTTCTACATTATACATTATTCATATATATATATAGATATATATATATATATAATGTAAGGAGGCTTAATGGTGTGGGAGGCGTGGCGGATCAGAGCAGGGGGGCACCAAAATGCACCTTCGCCTGTGTAGACGAAAATCCTTGCACCGGCCCTGGCCACCCCCTAGTGACTTTACAGCACAAATTTCTCACTTTGGGGCTGGGGACAGAATGCAGTCTATAAATCTGAATTCTGACCAAAGACTTGCATTGAATGGGAAGGTAATGTAACTATTATTAAAAGGGGGCTGAGTTGTGATCCTGTTTGATCTCCTCTCTTTGTGTTGGAAGAGAGGTAAAAAAAAAAAAGTTGTACACAGCCACCTAGTCCTGCCCACTATAATACACAGGAGCCAGTAAGAGAGCAGGGGTGTATCTTATGATATCATCATGCAGGCTTTGGCCACAGTTGTAAAGTGAGACAGGTTGGAAGATTTTGGACGATGTTGCATCATGGGTAATGTTCACAAAATGGAACTAGGAGAATTGTATTTTTCATTTGATATGCAATTAATTCAAACATATAAAAAAAACGTAGCATATGATTTATATATGAGTTTGTTTTAAATGACCACGTTATCTAGTTACAGCTTATGTAAGTGATAGTGTCCCTTTAAGTGTATAGAGGCAATAGCATGGCTGGGAAATTTTTGAACAACAGGTGACAACTATGTGCATATGGTCAGGGCCGGCCTTAAGTGTTCCGGCGCCCTGTGCGGGCTTCCAACGTGGCGCCCCCCCCCCCGTCTCTTTCACCCCCCTATGTTTGTGTATCTCTCCCTTCCCATGTTTGTCCCTTTCCTCTTCCTTGCCATGTCTGTCTCTCTCTCTCTCCCTGTGTTCTGTCTCTTTCCCCCAGTCCCCTGTTCTGTCTCTCTCCCCCGTCCCCTGTTCTGTCTCTCTCTCCCCCAGTTCTGTCTCTACCCCCTGCCCCTTTTCTGTCTGTCTCTCTCCCACCCCTCCCCTGTTCTGTCTCTCCCCCCTCCCCCTGTTCTCTCTCTCTAGCCCTGTTCTCTCTCTCTCCCCCCTCCCCCTGTTCTCTCTCTCTCCCCCTTCCCCCTGTTCTGTCTGTCTGTCTCTCCCCCCTAACCCCTGTTTTGTCTGTCTCTCTCTCCCCTCCCCCTGTTCTGTCTGTCTCTCCCCCCTAACCCCTGTTCTGTCTGTCTCTCTCTCCCCTCCCCCTGTTCTGTCTCTCCCCCCTAACCCCTGTTCTGTCTGTCTCTCTCCCCCCTCCCCCTGTTCTGTCTGTCTCTCTCTCCCCTCCCCCTGTTCTGTCTGTCTCTCCCCCCTAACCCCTGTTCTGTCTGTCTCTCTCTCCCCTCCCCCTGTTCTGTCTGTCTCTCTCTCCCCTCCCCCTGTTCTGTCTGTCTCTCTCCCCTCCCCCTGTTCTGTCTGTCTCTCCCCCCTAACCCCTGTTCTGTCTGTCTCTCCCCCCTAACCCCTGTTCTGTCTGTCTCTCTCTCCCCTCCCCCTGTTCTGTCTCTCCCCCCTAACCCCTGTTCTGTCTGTCTCTCTCCCACCTCCCCCTGTTCTGTCTGTCTCTCTCTCCCCTAACCCCTGTTCTGTCTGTCTCTCCCCCCTAACCCCTGTTCTGTCTGTCTCTCCCCCCTAACCCCTGTTCTGTCTGTCTCTCCCCCCTAACCCCTGTTCTGTCTGTCTCTCTCTCCCCTCCCCCTGTTCTGTCTCTCCCCCCTAACCCCTGTTCTGTCTGTCTCTCTCCCCCCTCCCCCTGTTCTGTCTGTCTCTCTCCCCCCTAACCCCTGTTCTGTCTGTCTCTCCCCCCTAACCCCTGTTCTGTCTGTCTCTCTCTCCCCTCCCCCTGTTCTGTCTCTCCCCCCTAACCCCTGTTCTGTCTGTCTCTCCCCCCTCCCCCTGTTCTGTCTGTCTCTCTCCCCCCTAACCCCTGTTCTGTCTGTCCCCCCTAACCCCTGTTCTGTCTGTCTCTCTCTCCCCCTAAACCCTGTTCTGTCTCTCTCCCCCCTAACCCCTGTTCTGTCTGTCCCCCCTAACCCCTGTTCTGTCTGTCTCTCTCCCCCCCTAAACCCTGTTCTGTCTCTCTCCCCCCCCCTTACCTTTGCATGAAAAGGTGGATCCAGAGAGGGGGCGGAGCTAACCGGCACAGCGGTGTAGCTCCGCCCCCACCCCGGGAAGCAGAGCACAGTCTGCTTCACGGGGAGCCCCGGGCAGCAAGAGAAGGTGCTGCTCGGGCTCCCCATGCTTAATGCAGGCATGGGGAGCCGAGCAGCACTATCTCATGCTGCCCGGGGCTCCCCGTGAAGCAGACTGTGCTCTGCTTCCCGGGGTGGGGGCGGAGCTACAATGCTGTGCCGGTTAGCTCCGCCCCCTCCCTGGACCAAGCAGAGGGCTGGTGAGGGGGGATCTTTTGATCTCCCCCAGCCAGTGCCTCTACCGGCATTTTTTTTTTTTTTTTTTTTACTTTTTTTTTTTCTTTTTTACCGGGCGGGCGGGCGGGCGCCCCCTGGGGTGTTGCGCCCTGTGCGCTCGCACAGGTCGCACACCCCTAAGGCCGGCCCTGCATATGGTACAGACACCTGAAATTAGTAAAGAGCCTGCATTATCCATAGGATCTTACAGGGATACCACCCTTAAAGGAACATTAAACATTGTTTAACCCTTGCTTCCTTGAAGGAAGCAAGGGTTAAACAATACATGTCCCGGGACTTGTAAGTAAACCCAACGTGTATCTTTGAAAAACGAGACACCGCAGTTCCCGGGTTGTTGTGTGCCTGACATCCGAATGCTAGGGTCTCTGGCTACTAGTGCAGAGAGAGACCCTTAGTTTTTGCATGAGATTAGCACGGGGGACCTAGTTCAGCCCCCCCCCTGCTAATCCCATGCAAAAACGAGGGTCACAGTCGCAGACCAGACAGCTGCCTGGCAGCTGTCTGTCAGAGGATAAACTGACGTATACTATCAAAAGTACACGCCATAGTAGGACCAACTAAAATTTCTCTTGTGCTTCTATCTTCGAAGCAGAAATGAAAAATAACATTTAGTGTCCGTTTAACCCCTTGGCGACACAGGACGGACTAGGTCGTTAGGCGTAGTGAGGCGTTAGTGACACAGGACGGACCTAGTCCGTCCTGTGTCAAAACGAGCACTGAAAGCGGAGTTTTTCCGCTTTCAGTGCTCTGATGGTATTGTAACAATGCTTCCGTGTGGAAGCATCGTACAATACTAAAAAAAATGCCCGTCGGCATTTCGATCGCTCCAGAGAGCGATCGAAATGCCGGTTTTAAAGGCACAGCGCCTTTAAAACACGTGCATTTCCAAAACGAGCATAGGAAGCGAATTTTTCGCTTCCTATGCTACGCAAGTGTTTCTGATTGCCTCGCAAGTCGAGGCAATCAGAAACACACAAAAAAAATGCACGATCTTGGTCACTGGGTGACCAAGATGGCGCTGCCCTTCTAAGGGCAAGAGCACAGGAGGCAGGAAGTACCTGCTTCCTGTGCTCTCTGGCTGTCACACGATTGCCTCTTCACAGAGGCAATCAGTGACTGCCAGGCACACTGACAGGAAGTGGGGATGTTCTGCTGAACATCCCCACTGACTGGTCAGATCAATATTAACCCTATATTGATCTGACCAGTTATGATCTGCCTCCCTCTCCTCACATTTTTTTTAGTGAGGGAGAGAGACAGATCAAAGTTATAAAAGTAAGTAAAAGTAAAAAAAAACAATAAATACACAACACACGAACAATAAAACAATAAAAAAAATTTTATTAAAGCAATTCCCTGCGTTTAACCCCTTCCCTGCCACTGATCTTGCGTAAGCAGTGATCGTGCACATCAGCGCATTTATTTTTGCTGTTTGTGCAGTTTTTAGGGGTTAATTTTTTTTGTACTGTAATTTATTACAGTACTACAAAGGCTCTTCTAAGAGTTATTAACCCCTTCTTTGCCGTCGATCACTGCTTACGCAATGATATTGACGCCAAAGCAATTTTTATCTGTCTGCATATTTTTTTTAATTTTATTTTTACACATATCCGCTAGGGGATTACATGTAAAGTAAAAATATTTGAGATTTTTTTTTTTAAGCTGCCTGAGCGCATAGCGATCAGTAACAGCGAATTAGTGGCAAAGGCGGTTTGGTGATTTCTCAATTAAGCTCACCATTCGCCCTGGTCAGATCAAAATTGGTCGGATCAATATTCACAAAAATTGATCTGCCTCCCTCTCCTCACTTACTTTTTTGTGACGGAAAGAGACAGATCAGTATTAGTGATATAAAAGAACATTTTATAAAATTGTCAGGTTTTATGACACCGTGTATTAACCCCTTCCCTGCCATTCATCACTGTATAAGCAGTAATCTTGCACAGCAACAATATGTTTTGCTGTCTGCACTGTTTTATGGATTAATTACTTTGTACTGTAATGTATTACAGTACTAGATAGGCTCTTCCAAGAGCTATTAACCCTTTCTTTGCTCGAGATCACTGCTTACGCACTGATTCTGAGGCCGCGGACTCAGGGTTCGATTTTGACCCTGGTCAGCTTTCTGATACATCATCTAGTGATGTATCGGTGGCTGCTGAGCCGTTGCTACAAGGAGTGATGGGGGTCTACCGTTAAAAAAATATATGGTTTGGTGGGGGTAAATTACATTGGCTGGCTTAAAGGATATATCCCATATAGGACACGGACGCAGGTTGACTACATGTCAAAATTCCAAGTTGGAATTTTGAGATGCGCATCTCACAAATGTTGCCTTCTAGCCAAAAAACAAACCAACAAACCTATGCATGGGTGCTATCCCTGTACTTGGGAGATGTTGCTGAACACATATTGGGTTTTTGTTTGGCACTGACATATACTGGAATCTGTGAATTCATGCCTGAAGTACAATGTATGTGGAAAAAAACCTCCCAAAAAAGTACTACCACAAATTTTTACAAAGGCTGGTGGTAGAATTAGTACCTATACAGTATTAAAATACCACCATTTGAAATACCTTAGGATGTCTATTTTCCAAAAATATATGGTTTGATGGGGTACAATTCATTGGACGGCTTCAAAAATGTTCCAAATGGAACATGGGCGCAGGCTGACCACATGTCAAAATTCCAGGTTGGAATTGCGCACCCCCTAAATGTGGCCTTTTAGCACCAAAACAAACCAACAAACCTATGCATGGGGGGTATCCCTGTACTCAGGAGATGTTGCTGAACACGTATTGAGGTGTTGGTTGGCAGTAGCAAATACCAGAATCTAAAAATTCCTGCCTGAACTACAATGTGTGTGGGGAAAAAATGACATCCCAACCCTTTGACATAGGTTGGTGGTAGAATTAGCACTTGGAAAGTGTTAAAATACCACAATTTTAAATACTCTAGGATGTCTAGTTTTCCAAAATATATGGCTTTATGGGGTAAAATACTTTGACAGGCTTCAAAAGTGTCCCAAATGGAACATGGGCGCAGGCTGACTACATGTCAAAATTCCAAGTTGGAAATGCACCCCCCCTAAACGTGGCCTTTTAGCCCCCAAACAACCCAACAAACCTATGCATGGGTGGTATCCCTGTACTCAGGAGATGTTGGTGAACACATATTGGGGTTTTGTTTGGCACTGACACATAATAGGATCTGTGAATTCATGCCCGAAGTACAATGTATGTGAAAAAAAATTACTATCCATAACATTGACATAGGATGGTGGTAGCATTAGTGCATGGAAAGTGTTAAAATACTACCATTTGAAATACCCTAGGGTGTCTAGTTTTCAAAAATATATGGCTTTGTGGGGTAGAATACACTTTTTGGCTTCAAAAATGTCCCAAATTGGACATGGGCGAAGGTTTTCTGCACGTCAGAATTCCAAGTTGGAAAACCAAAAAGCGCACCTCTCAAATGTGGCCTTTTAACCCCCAAATAACCTAACCAACCTATACATGGGTGGTATCCCTGTACTCAGGAGATGTTGCTGAACACATATTGAGGTGTTGTTTGGCACTGACATATAACAGGATCTGTGAATTCATGCCCAAAGTACAATGTATGTGAAAAAAAATTACTACCCAAAACATTGACATAGGCTGGTAGTATAATTAGTGCATGGAAAGTGTTAAAATACTACTATTTGAAATACCCTAGGGTGTCTAGTTTTCAAAAATATATGGCTTTGTGGGGTAGAATACACTTTTTGGCTTCAAAAATGTCCCAAATTGGACATGGGCGAAGGTTTTCTGCATGTCAGAATTCCAAGTTGGAAAACCAAAAAGCGCACCTCTCAAATGTGGCCTTTTAACCCCCAAATAACCTAACCAACCTATACATGGGTGGTATCCCTGTACTCAGGAGATGTTGCTGAACACATATTGAGGTGTTGTTTGGCACTGACATATAACAGGATCTGTGAATTCATGCCCAAAGTACAATGTATGTGAAAAAAAATTACGACCCAAAACATTGACATAGGCTGGTAGTATAATTAGTGCATGGAAAGTGTTAAAATACTACTATTTGAAATACCCTAGGGTGTCTAGTTTTAAAAAAGATATGGCTTTGTGGGGTAGAATACACTTTCTGGCTTCAAAAATGTCCCAAATGGGACATGGGCACAAGTTTTCTGCATGTCAGAATTCCAAGTTGGAAAACCAAAATGCGCACCCCCTAAATGTGGCCTTTTAGCCCCAAAACAAACCAACAAACCTATGCATGGGTGGTATCCCTGTACTCAGGAGATGTTGCTGAACACATATTGAGGTGTTATTTGGAAATACCCCTTCACATTTTAAGGTAATGTTTACCTAAATTGCAATATATGTGAAAAATTAAAAAAAAAGATTTTTTGCTGCAAACTTTGGCATAGATTGGTGATAAAATGGCTACATGAAATGTGTCAAAATACCCCAAGTTAAATGCCCTGAGTGGTCTAGTTTTCAAAAATATGTACATGTTGGGGGTCATTCATGGATTTAGTACAGAAATCAGTGTTACAATGTCACTATCGCTAATTTTGAAAGAAAGGATTTTAAAATAGCTTTGCACCACTTATAGTTCTGGCCCTGTAACATGAATAAAAAAGCACAAAAACATAAAAACATGGGCTATTTCTGAACTCAGGACATATATTAGAAACTTTTTAGCAGTGTTTTTTTGTTGTCTCTTGTACATGAGTATACGATTTTTCAAATAAAAGTCATAAAAAAAAATTTTTTTCAATTTTTTTTGCCATATTTTATTTTTTTTTTTACATCAAATTATATGCTATTATCAAAATAATGGTCTCAAAAGAAAGCCCTTCTTATAACGATAAAAACGATATATAGTTTGTGCGGGTACACTAAATGAGACAGAAATAAATTAGAGCAAAACACAAACACCTCAGAAATGTTAAAACAGCCCATGTCACCAAGCGTCGGACAAGCCAAAAAAGTCATGTCACTAAGGGGTTAATGTGCCCTTTTTAAAAAAATAAATAAATAACCCCATGGCTATAAAGCAGAAGCGACAAAGTCTAGCTGTTTCTACAACTCCTATATGCCTTACTTAGCCAGAGTGAGTTATATTTTTGTAAAGGGTTAGTATTGCACTGGCACCATGTGTTTAGGATGTAACTGTATTCCTAAGTAAAGGTAAATGAAGAATAAGATTGGTCTGAACTTTAAACTAATAGAATACTACTGAAAATATCTTCAAAGATTGCTATTCCATGCAAAGCTAGCTTTCAACAGTTTTTCATGAATAATGATATCCAGAAGAGCCAGATTCATTAATGTTACGCTACTAATAATAACTGTACAGCTCTCTCTCCACTAGGGAGCACAACTCCACCAGTCACGAACCCTCAAACCACCTTTGTGCCTCATGTGGTCCCGTACAGCAAGGGCGAATCACGTGTCCTGCAGGTGGGCGTGTCACGACAGTACCCGGAAGTGCTTGAGTGTACCGGGGAGCGGAGGTGAAGACCAGTTTGCGGGTAATAAAGCGTGAAGGGGTGGATGTAAAGCAAGGGTTCGGTGTGTCAGCTTTATGACATCATCTGAGTTTATTGTGTAGGTCTACTCACGACCTGTCGATTTAATAAACATGCGCAACCGTATATGGATAGAGCAGGTTGTCAGAGCTCATAACATATTATGCTTGTACATGTGATTGCCAAACTCCAGCTGTTACGGACTATGGCTCCCTTTAGGCTTTGCTAGCTGTCTTGTGTAGTTGAGGTTTTAACTATATTTAGGAAAGGGGGAGGTTTAGGGCATGATGTGAGAAGGTAATCCATGGGCAATGCCAGTCCTCTAGTTTAAATGTCCTCACAGCTTGATTTAGAATCATGATACAGTCTGTAGTATTAAGCCAGGATTCAGCTGACAGAGTAGTATCATGGGAAGTGTAGTCCAAAAAAGGTTCAATTATTTTCTCACAAAATATTTGGTCACTGATTATACTGAGAGTAATGTGTGTTTTTTTTTTTTTTTTAGAAAATAAATATTATGCTCATGATTATACACATGGCCACGTGATTATTAATCATCTTACCAGTCTTTCCTCTATATCTGACCCAAGTCTGGCAAGATTAAACTCTTTTTAAAAGTAAAATTTAAAAAAGAAACCTTTCGAATAAATGAAGCTGTTCATGGCTTGCAACTCAACCCTTCCTATCTTCTAAAAACGGCAAATAAAGTGTAATAGATGTATTGCTGTTGCTATAACAAAAGTCCACCTTATTGACTTCCATTGAATTTTGAGTCCCTTGTGAAATTATTGTAAAACTAAAGGAGCGCTGGAAATTGATTTAAGGTAAACATATGTGCAATTTACATATATTAGCAACATGTACAACATACAGAAAATACATCAAGATACAATGTATATTCTAGAATATTTCTTTGAGAACTATGAAAATAATGTAGACTGTTTTTGACTTCGCTAGAACTTTGTTCAGTTGACAAGTTGTTTTACTTTCAAGTACATTTCTTAACCACTTGAGTTCAAGTATAGTGATTTTTGTGATACATTATCCTGAGTACTGTTGCCATTATGTCAGATGTTACACAGTCCCAATCCTCATAATACCACTAACAACTTTGAAACCATTTTACTGTTTTCCCTGTGAATATTCTGAATTGACCTAATTAGAGGCTGCATGTTTCCTGCCAAAGAGTTTGATCATAAAACTTATCTGTAGTCTATAATCACATTTCCACAAAACATATTGTAAATTACATATTGGAAAATCATTAAGTAGACATACGTTTGGAGATAAGTGACTTCATTGAATTAAGTGACTTGTGATCTAAACATCAAAGCATTACACAGATTTGGAATGTAGATCTTGTTTATTCACCATCAAGGGTAGGTCGAAAGGGATTCAACTTAGAATGAAAATGTGGAAAAAATGGATAACTACTAACTTTAAAATGCATCCTCTATTGTCCAAACCAAATTTAGCCCCTTTTATACCTTATTGTCATTGTTGCAAAATACTCCTATGCACAAGGTCTACAATCCTCACATGGCCAGTTTTCTTCATCATTGATTTCATTATGCATCCGTCTCCCACCAGGGATGCATGCTTTAGAAACGGACTCACTTTAAGATGGACTTTTTTTTAAGAATAGGTTGATTTTTTTTTTTTTGGGTGGCCCCTACCCTGGTCCAGAAGATGAGGATCAAGGGGTGTTGCCGATCGACCCTGAAATTGGTAACAATTTTTATTTCACAGGGCACCTATTGGGTTCTGGGGGATGGACAGTGATTTTTCACAGCCCACCGACCAGATAAATACATTTTTACATATGATTCATGCCCCCTTTTGGAAAAACCATTGCTAACAAACCAATTAAGCTAACTGTAAAATGTCTCTGAGTGCACAATTTCTGCCATCCTATTGTGAGCCTGTAATTTTGTAAAATGCATTTTTAAGTGGACATATCTCCACTGTTTGTTGTTTTCCCCCCCATAGGGTTCTGTTCATCGCATCCCAAAAGGTGAAACGAAACAAGTCTATATGAGGTGTCCCATTAGCTGTAAGAATGACAGATGACAAAGATGTACTTAGAGATGTTTGGTTTGGGAGAATACCGACCTGCTTCACATTATACCAGGATGAACTAACGGAAAGAGAGGCTGATCCCTATTATGTAAGTGATATCAGGGTAGGTAATACTTGCATGTAAAGCCTGTCAGCCATCTATAGTAACGTAAACATTGCTGTAGTTCACATAACAAGCAAATATGTTGTAGTAGCAGTCTAGCGAAGGAGTAATTTCTTATTTGTTTGCGATGCCGTCGTTTTAATGTTGATAGCGCAAAAAGCAGAATTATTTCAATCTGTTACAAACTCTAGGGAAGGTCAACTGTGAACAAAAGCGTTCTGTTTAATTTGAAGATTCCTTCTAGGTAAGACGTTTGAAATGGTTATGCTTTAATGAAAAAATACACATAACGTGTCGGCACATACATGTTGTTTATAATCTTTGCTCAGATCTTCGTTCATCCCCCTGATAGAGCTATACAAGCAAAAAGGGCTCAATATGGTACTTCAATTCTTTCATTAAATCATTTCTATTCAAAATACCTAAATGTGATGCAATCTTTCAATTAAACCAAACTTACCGTATTTGCTCGAATATAAGACGACCCCCCAAACTATGGATATTCCTTTAGAAAAAAAACAAAAGCCTGAATATAAGACTACCCTATAGTAAAAAAAAGTTAAACTGGTATATATTCAATTGTAAATAGCTTTTTCATATTTAATAAAAACGTATTATATAAAAAATGCATTTCTTGTTTTTATTTACCTTTTATGTGCCAATGCTGCCCCTACCCCCCAGACTTACCCAATGCTCCCCCCAATGGTGTCTCTCTCTCTCCCCTCCCTCCCCCCAGCGTTGTCTGTCTCTCTCCCTCCCCCTCCCCCAAAGTTGTCTCTCCCCCCCACCCTTCCCCCAATGTTGTCTGTCTCTCCACCCCTCCCTCCCCCCAATGTTGTCTCTCTCTCCACTCCTCCCATCCCCCAATGTTGTCTGTCTCTCCACCCCACCCTTCCCCCAGCGTTGTCGGTCTCTCTCCCCCACCCTCCCCCCAATGTTGTCTGTCTCTCTCCCCCACCCTCCCCCCAATGTTGTCTGTCTCTCTCCACCACCCTCCCCCCAATGTTGTCTATCTCACCCCTCCCTACCCTTAACGTAGCCTCCCTGGTGGCTAGTGGGGGCAGCAGGGGGATGTCTGAACGATACTTGCAGACATCCTCCATGCTGCCCGACACTTCCGTCCATTATGACGGACATCCGGTCCTTCATAATAGACGGAAGTGTCCGGCAGCATGGAGGATGTCTGCACGATAACATCCCCCGGCTGCCCAAATCTCCTGGTGGGTAGTGGAGGCAGCCGGAGGATCTCTGCACGATATGCGCAGACATCCTCCGCTGCTGCTTTATGATAAAGTCATTATGAATGATGAAGTCATTATGAATGATGAAGTCATTATGAATGATGAAGTCATTATGAATGATGAAGTCATTATGAATGACTTTTATGATGAAGCTGGAAGGACCCGTCTTCATCATAGAAGTGCCGGTCCGGCAGCGGAGGATGACTGCACGCATCGTGCAGACATCCACCTGCTGTTAGCGAGGGGGATCCAGCTCCCCTTTAGCTCTGCGGGGCACCAATCTCCATTTGAGGTCAGATTATAAAACGACCTTGAATATAAGACGAGGGGTCTTTTTCAGAGCATTTGCTCTGAAAAAAATCTTGTCTTATATTCGAGCAAATACGGTAATTATTTGCAGATAGTTGTCCTTTAATGAACGTGAATCAAAGGCTATTGTTTCCTCAGTTTACAAGAAAGTCATGTAGTTCTGAGAAGTGTGCTAGATGGGATGACCGCTGAGTAATATCTGCCTCCTATGTCGGTAAATCATATTTGCTCACCTCCAGTAACTCGAAATGTTGTGCACGTTTAGTCAATCGTTTTTTTTAAAAATATTTTTCTTACTTGTTCGAAACTAACTTTTCCATGTTTGTAATGTAGGAGGGACTGTCAATCCAAAAGCAATGAGAGCAGTATTGTAATAATGTGGAAACCGGTGGGTTAATAGCAGAGGTGGTACAGCTTTTATTAAAACCCTCTTTTCATTATCCTCATTCTCCTACATTTCCTGTTTGAAAGTAGCAATGAAAGATAAAATATATTAACCGCTTCATTACTGAGTAGGTTAATTTGTCAATGGCGTTCTGTTTCCTTATTAGTTTCTAAATAGCATAAAGGCCTGTGATACAACTGTAAATTAATGTTGTCTGTACTATATGGGTTCATTTATTTGTTACCCAGAAGCCATTGTTACTATAATACTGTGGCATAATACATTTTCGAGTGTTTATGGTAATCTTTTTGGCTGCTTTCTAAAATTCTCTGTCTGGCTCTGTGAGGATTCCACCAATATATATGGCTTAGGTCAAAATAAAACTGCTCACATCAGTTGGGTGTTATATACTGTATAAATGCAAAATATTCTGATTTGTCTTCTCTTTTTACAGCTTCTTTTACCTCGCATAAGCTACCTGACACTGGTGACGGACAAAGTAAAAAAGCATTTTCAAAAAGTAATGCGGACAGAAGACATAACTGAAATCTGGTTTGAATATGAAGGAATTCCTCTAAAATGGTAGGTCTGATAGGCTGCAGGCTGTGCACTGACCACATTCCCTCGAGCTGCTATGCTATGATGAGAAGCGGCATGTATCTAATAAAATACATGACGATCCTCCCTCAGACTTTTGGCAATGCAAAAAACAAACCAAACATTTTTGTTTCTATTCAGAGAGAATTTTATTTTAAATTTTTTATTTAGTTACATATACTATTTGTGTGCGATTAGTGGGAGTCTAAACAAGGACTGTTTGTTGAGCTGCACCAGACTATTATATTGGAATCCCATTCATTAATGTTGCCGGTGTGCACAGAAACATACCAGTGGGGTAAAGGAAGGTAGCAGATAAAAGGAGAGGTGAACAGGGCCTGTAGATACTTTCTCTTATAACGTAGATGTAGATTCAATGTTATATTTCTGTTGACAGGAGTAGTCGTTAGAAAGTTATTTCTTCTTTCTGGAAATGACTATATTTTACTGAATTCTGTAAAAAATTTCACTTTCCTTCAGTATGGAAATCTGTGCCTAAATGTCATGTGTTTCAGTTTTCAGTTGTTGACTAATTTTTAGAGATGTACTTATTCTGTGTCTTACTAACAATAAGTACCTTTGTGTAGGTTTTACACTCAATATACACTTTAAAATCAATACAATAAACTGGCATTTCATTAATTAGTGCTACAACTTGCACAAATGTTAAGGCCAACGACAGTGTCACATCTGCTGAAAGACGCAACATTAGTTTTAACCCCTTAGTGACATGACATTTTTGACATTGTCTTTCCCTTGGTGACAAGGCTTGTTTTGACATTTCTGGGGTGTTTGTGTTTAGCTGTAATTTTCTTCTTTCTCAAACAATGTACCCACACAAATTGTATGTTGTTTTTATCGTCTGGAGAAGGGCTTTCATTAGATATCATTATGTTCATCATATATTATAATTTACTAAAAAAAAAATAATAAAACATGATGAAAATTTTAAAAAACAAACACTTTTTCTAACATTGACCTAAAAAAAAAAAATACAATCATTAAAATAGACCCCATCTAAATAGTTTCTAAATTTTATCCTGAGTTCAGAAATATGCTTGTTTCCATGTTTTTCTGCAGTTTTTTGAGAGTTATAGGGCAAAGACCAAAATTATAGGCACATACATAGAAAGCGTGCCAGCAGAAATCATCCAGAACATAGACAAAATATCTCCATGGTTGAAAATAAAAACTGACTTCTTTTGAAAAAGCACCTGTTGGTGCGAAATGCGTCAAGCGTTTGTTTTTTTGTCTGTCTCCCTCTCCCACGTTTGCTGTTTTTATTGATTTTGGACTGCAATAAACATATTTTTTCACTTTTAACCATGGAGATATTTTGTCTATCTTCCGGATGATTTCTACTGGCACACTTTCTATGTATGTGTCTACTGTTCATTTGAGCCAGTAGTAGGCTCACAGTGCTACAGAACCTTGAGGTAGACTGCAAACCCACGCACTTTAATAATTTAAAAGCAAGGGCTGGAGCCGGTCACACCTGCTTGTCAGTTTGTTCAAAAAACAAAAAGTGTTTTGTTTTTTTCCTACAGTGAACTTTTGACCCCAACCCGAACCCTAAATTTAACCCAAACCCTAACTTTAACCCCAACCCTAACCCTTATGCTAACCCCTAATATGTTCTAATTTTAATTTAATTGTAACCGTATCCCTTATACCAACCATAATTTAATTATAACCCTAACAACTGTTCTAAAGGAATTCAGCAGATAAACGGCACTCAACAAACGTCTGGTTGAAAAAGAATGTTAATGTGCAAAAGTGCAAAAAGACAGTAGTCCACAGCAGCAATGGGAAAAGTGCAATCCAATCAGTGTTAGGCTTGACACGTTTTCGCGCATACTAACCCTAGATTTTAGCTAGTTACATTTTTTTTATTATTGCAGTGTTGCTGACTGCCTATAGGAGCATTCAAGCAACAGTATCAGAGTGACTGAAGTGATTTTTTTTTTTCAAAAGAGGGCATGCTGCTCCTGCAATATGGCATTCCGCTCTGTGGAGTGATTGGTGTTGCTAGGTCTCCAAATGATCTGGGGCTAGAGCCCAGATGAGCTCTGTGACACACAAACACTCTGTCTCTCTCTCTGTCTCTCTCTGTCTCTCACACACACACTCTGCCTCTCTCTCTCTCTCACACACACTCTGCCTCTCTCTCTCTCTCTCTCTCTCTCACACACACTCTATCTCTCTCTCACACACACACTCTGTCTCTCTCTCACACACTCTGTCTCTCTCTCACACACTCTGTCTCTCTCTCACACACACTGTCTCTCTCTCACACACACTGTCTCTCTCTCACACACGCTGTCTCTCTCTCACACACTCTGTCTCTCTCTCACACACTCTGTCTCTCTCTCACACACTCTTGTATTAATCCATAGCTATTTAGATAATTTATTTCTGCAATGTGTGTATGGACCTGGTTCTCAGAGGTTCACATCCAATTATATTTGAATGCATTGTGGCTATTGATGATTGTGACTGCCCAATAAATACCCCAGTTACTTATTGTGAAGCTATAATTGATTTTTGCTATTGATAAACTTAACAGGGTTTTTTCAATTGTTTTTAACATTTAAACCTTTAACTGCACTTATACACTGTCTTGTTATTTATTTATTTTATCCTATGGACATATAATATAAGTTCAGTTTTAGTTTATCAGAGACTTCAAATATTCTTATTTTGTCCTTGCTGATATCTGGGCTATCCCCAATTTTTGAAGTCTCAACTCACAGTGTTGCCATTGTAGAGACTCTTATATAAGTTTTCTAAAGTATACTTTAGCCCCAGATTCTCCATTCGGGGCTATGATCCGGGGGTTCGAGTCTATAGCCCTAGTAGCCCCCATCCCTAGCGACGCCACTGGATTAAATCTTTTTTTATTTCTGGATGGTGTATTTTTGTAAAAAATAACAACTCTCTTTGTGCAGAAATAGCATAAGCTTAATGACAGTATTGTCAGAAATCAACCACATAGCTTTAGATTTCACTGTCCCTCCATGACTGGCTATATTGTATTTAATAATATAGTACAGTTTGTATTGTACAAAAGATACTTGAAGGCTTATCCAGTTTAACCTCCTTGTGCATGGCAGATGCATTAAAATCTCTGTGAACGTTTAGTATAAGCTAAAATGTCTCTTTAAGATATGAAGGGCAAATCTGGCTGCATTATATAGCGCACCCTTGTAACTATGCAGCAGAGTGTCTTTTACTCATTTCTACATCAAAGGGATACTCCAGGCATCACATTAAAACATCTGGTAGCATTTCATTTGTAGATTAGGTCTTTGTGGCATGCAGGGAAGGCTTGAGAATATTTAAAGAGTGTCCACTTTCATATACATTTGTAGAAACAGTTTTCTTTTCAGACTGTATCCATCCTTTAAAAACATAAATGTGTGATCTATTCCGCAATTGTAACCTGTAGTGTGCATTATTGCATATTTTACATTGCTCTCATGGACGAGGACACAAAGACACTGATGATATTGACACTGATTATAATTCCCAGGAGATGGCGCTATTGTGCAAAGTTTGGTGCACACCACTGACTCAGCATTTTGTCTTTAAAGGGAAACTATACCTTTTTTTTTCTCTTGTTGTGCTTCTAGTAATGAAAAATGAATTTTCACTAGTATGAGGATAAATTGACATTGTAAATGCCAGTTTTTCCCCTGACTGGCAGCTGGATTAGGTCAGCGACTGTGTCTCTCTCTCTCTCTCTCTCTCTCTAATATGACAGAGCTAGCAGACAAGTGGGACAAGCCCCCTGCTTTGATTGACTGTGCATGCGCTGACAGTGTCTGTGTGTGCCAGCCTCCAGACCAGCTCTGCCTCAGCTGTGAGACAGAGTCAAGAGTAAACCCCTGTGTATCTATCTATCAACCCATGTTGCTTGTACAGTGGCTACATAATGTTACCAAAAACTAATAAAGTTGGCAACAATTGTATAAACATAAAAGTGAGTTGATTTAGTTATATGAATTGGCCAAAGCATAAATAAGCTCACCTACTACATCAAGGCACACTTTTAATAAGGGGAAACCTAACCTCACCTGACTGCTGCCATATCTGATGGCCCCCCATCGGCTGCCGCCATATCTGATGCTCCCCCATCGACTGCCGCCATATCTGATGGCCCCCCCCCCCTATATCTGATGGCCCCCCCATCGGCTGCCGCCATATTGGATGCCCCCCCCCGCCATCAGCTGCCACCATATCGGATGGCTCGCTCATCGCCTGCCGCCATATCGGATGGCCCCCACATCGCCTGCCGTCATACTGCATGGCCCCCACATTGCGTACCGCCTGGCCCCCACATCGCCTGCTGCCCTAACGCATGGCCCCCACAGGGACTTCCGCCATACCGCTTGGCCCCCACAGGGACTGCCGCCATACCGCTTGGCCCCCACAGGGACTGCCGCCATACCACCTGGCCCCCCACAGCGACTGCCGCCATACCGCTTGGCCCCCACAGCGACTACCGCCATACCGCTTGGCCCCCACAGCGACTGCCGCCATACCGCATGGCCCCCAGAGCGACTGCCGCCATACCGCATGGCCCCCAGAGCGACTGCCTCCATACCGCATGGCCCCCACAGCACTGACCATCATACCACATGGCCCCCACAGCTTGTGTCACAGTGTCGCATTGCCTCCAGAGTGCCTGCAACATTGTCACATTGCTGCCACAGCGCCTGCCAGTGTCGCATTGCCCACAAGACCCCTGCCACAGTGTTGGATTGCCCAACAGCAATTGCCAGCGTTATATTTCTTCCACAGCAGTTACCACCAGTGTCACAAAGTTGCCGCCCCAGTAAAAAGTGCCCAACCACAGCTCCCTAAAACTTTCTGTGTGGTGTCTCTGTGCCTGAAAATGTGTAATTTTTTAAGGTTTAATTATAGGCCACACTCTCAAGGGGGAAATGTATGGTCTATAATCAGGACAATAAAGTAATGTGGCATGAAGCACTTTTTAATTATTGGTGCACCCTTTTAATTTCTTTTGTTTAAGGAAAACAGAGGGACAAACAGTTCTTCATACCAACCCTCCTGATGTACAATCAACCATTTCTAGCTCTTCTTCAGTCAGCTTACCTTTTCCAAGTGCTTGTTGTCTAAGGTTTTATGGTAGCTGCAATTTAGCAGCAGCTGTAGAACTCAATGTTAGCTACTCAGTATGCTGCACTTGCATCTGGTAACCAATGTGCAGTACTTATCGGCTTACTGTAACTAGCTTCAATCTTCACCTAAGTTTGAGAGGTTTCAGATCATGTCACCAAGTCTTTGAATATCTCCGGTGGTATAGGAAGAACCCCCTAAATAACTGTGTTATGGTCACATACTGCTTCTTCTGCTGTTACATCTTGCTTGTGTTCTACTTCAGAAGCAGTCTGTGAAAGCGCTCTACGAGATAAAAGAAAAACCACATACATGCACCACACAAGAGAATCAAAATGACACTTAGAAACTTGAAAGAATACCAAAGAGCTTGAAGCTGGTGCATTTAAAAAGCTCACACATCTAGAACCATAAATTGATCTTTGTACCATCTTAATTTTCCTCTTTAATTGGGCAATTCCACCTACGACGCACATGTTCTAGGGCAGGGGTCCTCAAACTTTTTAAACAGGGGGCCAGTTCACTGTCCCTCAGACCGTTGGAGGGCCGGACTATAGTAAAAACAAAAACTATGAACAAATTTCTATGCAC
This sequence comes from Pelodytes ibericus, assembly GCA_036172795.1. Taxonomy (NCBI): domain Eukaryota; kingdom Metazoa; phylum Chordata; class Amphibia; order Anura; family Pelodytidae; genus Pelodytes; species Pelodytes ibericus. Next base: position 89,106,047 of record CM069861.1, read on the forward strand.
GCTGCATATATCTTATTTTGAAGTGAAGAAACAAAACGGGAACAAATACAATATTTAAAATGAAGTAAAGTTAAATCAACAAACTTATCAGTATTTCAATGGGAATAGTGTGCCAGTCAGAGCCCAGTAATATTATGCCAGTCAGATGCCCAGGAATATTGTGCCAGTCAGAGCCCAGTAATATTGTGCCAGTCAGAGCCCAGGGATATTATGCCAGTCAGATGCCCAGGAATATTATGCCAGTCTGATGCCCAGGAATATTATGCCAGTCAGATGCCCAGGAATATTATGCCAGTCAGAGCCCAGGCATATTGTGCCAGTCAGATGCCCAGGAATATTATGCCAGTCAGATGCCCAGGAATATTATGCCAGTCAGAGCCCAGGAATATTATGCCAGTCAGAGCCCAGGAATATTATGCCAGTCAGAGCCCAGGAATATTATGCCAGTCAGAGCCCAGGAATATTATGCCAGTCACAGCACAGGAATATTATGCCAGTCAGAGCCCAGGAATATTATGCCAGTCAGAGCCCAGGAATATTATGCCAGTCAGATGCCCAGGAATATTGTGCCAGTCAGATGCCCAGTAATATTATGCCAGTCAGAGCCCAGGAATATTGTGCCAGTCAGATGCCCAGGAATATTGTGCCAGTCAGATGCCCAGGAATAGTGTGCCAGTCAGATGCCCAGGAATAGTGTGCCATTCCAGTGCTCGTTATACCTCCCTCCTCCCCTCCCCCTCCCCATCACTTACCTCCAGCTGCTGTGTCCCCGGCCGGAAACATGTTTTTATGTGTCTTTCGTGTCACCTACTTATGACATCACATTGTGGTATGACATGCAAATGAACTACCTCAGTGCAAAATTTGCAAATTGAGTCATAAGTTTTTCATAAACATGAGACGACACACACATTCAAAACACCTTTCCACATCTACAAATTTCTCTCCAGCTCTGCTTACTGCATTGTTATGATCTACATTCACGCTGTAAATACCATTTAGGTTACTGTATCCCTTTAACTTTTTTTTTTTGTTTAATTGCATTTCCATCTCCCGGAACAAAATTGTTTGCACTAATTGGTTAGTAATTTTCTCTTAGCCCCAAACTAAGAATGACATGGAAAATCAGATTAAACATGAAAAAACTCTATAAACTGTAACGAAACATGTCGGTAAACTCCAACCGATTATCTCATCAAGTTTAATAGGAAACATTCCATATTTAGCTTTTTATGTGTTCCCCAGCTGCCTTCATCCTACAAAGACACGGAGAAACCTTCATTGATATGAAATGTATACATTGTTCATGTCAAACAGAACATTTTATGCATCTAGAGCAAGGAATTCACACTTTTGATTTTGTTCTTTTCTTGGAGCAATTTAGTTGTCCACAGATTATTTCTCGTTGACTGAATATTCAACATACTGCCTGTATCCATATGTACATTTTATACTGGCTAGATATTCTGACTATTCAGCCTAATCTTTTAGAAAGTATTCTGCATGAATTATCAACACATTCCTTTATAATATATGCATTTTACTTTTGCAACACGTAGTTAAAAATGAAAGCTTGTTAGTTTTTTTTACGAAAAATCGTAAATAGTGGAGCATCCGTAATCATGTGATTAATGTGGGCTTCAGTCAACTGGGAAGGTCTTTAATTTACATTAGATTAAAACGGCATTGTCACCTATTCAAACTGTAGTAAATTAAGCTGTAATCACCATTGGAACAAATGACTGTTATTCACAGCGGAGCTTGTATTCTCAGACATTTATTGAAACTTTGATTCCCATAGCTGATATGCTTATTACATTTCAGTAGAAGGGAAAGTGGGCTATCATGTGATGCAAAATCGTCACTATACCCAAGCTGCATATGTTCCTTTAACAAACATATCTCGGATTTTGAAGTAAACCTGATGTGTATCTTAATAGATACACGTGTGTTAATTATCTGCTGTGTCTCACATCAGAGACACAGCAGTTCCTGACCCGCCCCACTCTCTCTGCCAAATGGGATCACCCATTTAAGGTCCCCCCTGCTGATCCCATGCAAAAACAAGGGTTGCCGACCAGATGGCTGCCTGCTTTCATAGGTGTCGGTTCAGAGGATAAACTGGCATGTACTTTTAATAGGAAATCAGGCAGCCGTCTGTCCGACGACCGGCTCTGCAATAGGAACAACCAGCATTCCACTTGTGCTTCTATTTCAGAAGCACAATTGAAATAAGAAGTTTAGTGTTCCTTTAAGTATTTTAACAACTTTATTACAACTGTGTGTGATTCCTCTTTGTGTCCAAGCTGTTGGAGAGAACTGTGCAATCGCAACTAACCAATTTTCTGACCGCTAATGATCTACTTGATGCTTTTCAATCTGGCTTTAGACCCTTACACTCAACTGAAACAGCCCTTACTAGAGTGTCAAATTACTTACTATCCGCTATATTTCCATACTGATTCTTTTAGAAGTTTCTGTTGACCACCACCTCCTTTTTAACGGACTATGCTCAATCGGTATAGTGGTGTGCATTTCTCTTGGATCGAATCTTATCAATTTAAGTGCTCCTTCACCATGATGCTTGCTGGATAGATATCGTCACCTGTACTGCTCTATGTTTGTGTTCCGCAAGGGTCGGTCTTTGGCCACTGCTGTTTTCCCTGTACACCTCTTGTCTAGAAAGGTGTCATCTCGTTTGACTTCTAATACCACCTATATGCGGGTAAAACCCAGATCTACCTCTCCTACTCTAATCTCACTCCCTCTGTTGTGTCGTGGATTGTCTTTCGGCAATCTCCACCTGGATGTCTAAAATGAAGCTGGTCATCTTCCCTCCCTCATGCTCTGTCCCTGTACTTGACTTTGTCATCACTGCTGAAAATGCTACAATTGTACCGGCCACATTTGATGTCTTGGGGTTGCTTTTTCCCCATGTTCAGTCTCTAGCAAAATCCTTTTGTCTGTACGTAAGGAACATTGCGCGCATTTGCTCATTCCTAAGAAAAGATACTGCGAAATCCTAGTGCACTCAGTTGACCACTGTAATACCCACCTGATTGGCCTACCTCTTGCTCATCTTTCTTCCCTGCAATTTATTCAAAATGCAGCTGTCAGGCTCATCTTTCTTGCTCCTCGTTCCAATTTGGCTGCTACTTTGGCTCCACTCATCTGTTCTAGGATACAATCTAAAATTCTATCTTTAACCTACAAAGCCGTCAACTATTTTTGGCCCCTCCCTGCACTGACTCCCTCATTAATTGATACTACCTCTGCGCCCCTCAAATTGGGTTTTCTTCAACCTCATCACCTTTTACAACTCGCATCTGCAAGATTCTGCTCGAGCTGACACCTTTCTCTGGAACTCCCTTTCAGCTCTCTCCCTCTTTCTCACACTTCAAAAGTCCCTTAATACTCATTCCACTATAATACCCATTAATTAACCTCTAGCCAATCCCACCTTGCTCTCACTGTCCTTCAAGCACTTTTACGAATAGGAAGCTTACAATTCATCTAACTAGAACACACATAATTTAAATCTCTGGACAAACCCACCTAGCTCCAACAATCCCTAATACTGTTGCTACCAACACCTTCCCTTTGACCTCTTCGTTCCCTATGTGTCTCATGTCCCCCACTTCCTCTTATAAGCTTGCGAGTAGGGCTCTCTACCTTTATGTATTTGTCTATTATTGTAGGTCTATCTTAGTATGCAGTCTCCCTCTGTGCTTTGTACATTGTTGGCACTGTATAAATAACTGTTAATGTAATGTTTGTTCACACAGCCTCATTGAAAATGATTTGTTTTCTTATTTTTTTTTTTAGGCATTACCCAATTGGTGTACTTTTTGACCTGCATGCATCAAACACTTCTCTTCCGTGGAGCATCATTGTTCACTTTAAGGTACTTGTAAAAAAAAAAATGTAACTTCAATGTTAATGAGAAAACAAATACATATCCTATCTATATATCCGGAACAGACCGGTTCACACATGGCATTTTTCTAAAATTATAGAGATTTGTAGCTGTTTTGTACACAATTTTCTGCTCTAATAAAATAATATAATAATATTAATTAATATTGCAAATGATAGCAGAGACCGTCCTTTCAAAACTTATTACAACTCAAACATGTGCTCTCAGGGTATCAAACTGCAGCCTACTTGTGTTCATGGACTACATCTTGCATATTGCCCCCCAGCGTTTTAGGGTCACAGGCAAATATGGGACATGTAGTCCATCAGTAGTTGGAAGAATGCATTTCGGCACCCCTATATAGGTTGAATTCTCAATACCTGTCTTATTTACTCTTTGCACAACACAAGAGCATGGTTATTTTTCTATTTGCTTTACGTTAAAATAAATTTTTTTACTTGGTTACAATAATTAAATCTCTAATGTAAATAATACAAAGAAAGGTACTGAAGGTGATGTGGTTTTGACCATGTCATTACAACAGTGTGCCTTGTTGTAAACATCTCCATATAGCACAAAACAGCATTAAAAGGACAGTCTAGTCCCTAAACTCACTTTGGTGCAAGCTGAAGACTACTGCTTGTCTAGTGCACAGGTTTTGTTCCTATGTGATTTGATGCAGGCATTTTGCATAAATCACATTTTTTATATTTTGACATAAGCAGTCCCCCAGTGATTATTCTGCATGTATACCACAGGTGTTGCAGCACTGATTATTTAGATACTAAGCATATATAATATGTTGTTTAATTTAGTCGCTTCCTGTGTTGCTGGAATAAAATACATTGTGTGGAATCTAAGTGACCTTGCTCTTGTACACAGTAGGATTTCTTAACAGTGCAACACATTATCTGATGACATCACCAGAGAGACAGGAAATTCCATTCATTCTGAATGGCATTATTCTCATTGGCTCCTGCAGCAAAAAAAAAAAAAAAATGAAATTGACTTTTTACTCAGCTAGGGGGAGCAGACCTGCTTTTTTTAACTGCGGTAATTTCACAAATTCATCTAGATGTAAGTATTTTACAATTTAACCAATGGAAAATGTAAAACATGCATTTTAAAGTACTTTGAAAGCACATTAAGATGCATTAGCAATTGGAAGATTAATTTTCGGCACTAGACAGTCCCTTTCAGATCTTAAGATTAGTAGGCTACACATGTTTGAATTTTTTGCACTTATCTTTTTTTTCCCATCATGCACTCTTTGATTTAACAGGAAAAGCAAAATACATATTTTCCAGGATTATTTATACTCCCCTCCCCCTCCCAATTGTTTCGTTTTCCCACAATGTAGTTTGACCCTTGATATCAGTAATCTGTTTCCAAATGATACTGAGTGATAGGCTTCAACTGTGCTCTAGAAAGAATCTTACCCTCCATTATAGCCATGTTCCTGTGACTATATTTCCCCCTACCATTTTTCATTCATAGAACTGTGCAAAAAAATAAATAAAGCCCAATAGCGAGAGTACTGCTTACCATTACATTGTAGTATACTTCCTGAGGTAATTGGCAATTCCTTACCTCATAAAAGACATATTCCACCTCACCCTTGTAACTGATCACTGACTTATTTCTAATATTTATCCTAGTAATATAAGGTTTTAGCAAATATTAATGTGTAAAAAATAAACTTTACTATATTTATGTCAAGGAAACACAACAACAACATTTTTTGGGACTCTGTTCAGGATTCCTGACTCTGGCTAAATTGGTAAAATATGTTAATCTCACCTCAACTCACATTTTAGTGCAGGGGTGGGGAACCTGCGGCCCTCCAGATGTTGCAGGGCTACATTTTTTTTCATACTCCTTTGCCAGCCTCTTAGCTGAAAGAGCATTACAGGCATTGTAATTTAACAGCAGCTGAAGGGCCGCAGGTTCCCCACTCCTGTCTTAGTGAACAGACCCCATTGTGATTGTGTCTAGAAGGCACTTGTGGTGTTACTGTGTGAATGTGTGTGTTTGCCTGATTACTTAACTCTCCAAGCTAGACCAGGCCTATGCTTGGTATTAATCTAATTCGTAAGAAAATGTATTAAAAATACAAATCTGTTTTTTAGTTGGTGTGAACACTTGAAAAAATAAGGTATTTTCTCAGGCAAATACATGAAAAATGGCACAATTACCAAAACATTTACATAAAAAGATGTGCAACAGCAAAACATTAGCAGAGTTTTTTTGATTCTTCCGATACTTTAAAAAAAAAAAAAAAAAAAAATGTAAATACCACAAAATCAAATGTCATGAAAATAGTTACTCATATTTGTATGCTTGTTTTCCCATCAACATCAAAATATTCACACATATGCAAGCAAATAAAGAATGTGATTCTGTGGTTTTTAAAGGCAAAAGTACCACAATGAATATTTACTCAGTCTCACAAGAGGCAAATGTTTTGGTTGGTCAAGTCGCTAAAATTCTAGGAGGTCGTCTTTCAGCACCCAAGTTTGACTTCGAACCCCCCTCCCAGGAGACGAAATGATCAAATCTATTTTTGAGACTAAGTCAAATTCAACCAAATATGGGGGGGGGGGGGGGGGGGGTGTTCGGCTACACTGAACAGAGGTAAATTGAAGACAAATAGTACTGTTCTCTTATTGGGACAGTATCAGATGGAGGGATGTCTCTCCCTCTAGTCCCGCCATTTTCCTTCTGGGATATTGACCGGACTCTGATTCGTTGGCACCTGTAGATGGCCCAAGGTTTCCAAGAAGTTAGGCACATCTTCTTTATTTTCAACCGTCGTGAGGCATTGAGCCGTACCCCAACAATATTTATTTTCAAATGATCTCAGGTTCAAGATGTAAATTCTGTTTCAAGATGTATTCTTGAATATACACCTTTAGCAACCCTTTAGATTACTTCCCCACTACAAATGTCAAGCTCACCGGCCTGCAATTGCCGGGCTGAGATTTTGAATATGGGCACCACATCTTGCCAGATTTAGGCATAGATCTTTAAATATACCCGTGGGGTTGTCTACCTTAACATTTTTTAAATTGCGTAAGTGCTTTTTTTGTGTTCTTTTACTCACCATCCATGTGCCCTTCAAGATGACTTACAATATGGCAATATAACCCCTTAAGAGCCATTGATATTTCATGAAAATCTGACCATTAAATACCATATGTTGGCACAAAATGATCTGCATCTTTTGTGTCAGCAACTCTACAGAGCCTAGTTATAGGGTACTTATGATAAATGGGACATTCTATGTCCGAATAGGGTACTTAAGAACCAGATTATAACTCATAGCTTCATAAACAGACTTAATAATGTGCCAAATGGCTCTAGCTAAAATACTGGACTCCACGAACTTATTGGACACCATAAAACCATCATGTAATCCTTCAATAAAAAGCAATGCAAGTGTCTACTATTGCATTTATTTTGTTGAGAGCTTTAATACTGGACTGGACATTATGTATAGATGGCACTTGGCATCCGAGTGGATTCTCACCATCATCATACATGGATCTAAGTGAAGCACACAGAAGAACACTGAGATGGGGTGTTCTACCACAAAGTCCAGGACCTCAAAAGTTCCCATCAGGTGAAATGAGCATGCATGCGATCAGTCACATATTAACATTGATTGAACCGCGCATGTACGAGATCACTCAATGTGTGAATTGATTCTACTGCGCATGCGAATGATCACAGAATATGTGATATGATTGATAGCACGCATGCGCAGTTCACCCCGATTCTGATTCACTGGGTTTGTGGTAGAACAGAGACAATAAAAGGAAATCGAACAATAACAGACCGAAAGGGAGATGTAAATTAGCAGAGTCTACAATGGAAATATCAGATCAAAGCATAATCCCAGGAAAGTGGCACTTTGTGATCTTTAATTTGGTAACAGTCTGCATATACTATGAAGAACATCAACAGGTGACTTGATAATGATCTTTGTCTGAAAGCATTTTATAATGTTTTCAAAATTCCCCTCCACTATCCATTCAAATGGTTTGTTGATACATCCATGTCTAACCCCACTGTCACTGCATACAGCATTAGATGATACCTGCCTCATAGTTTATTTGCAGAGAGAATAAACAATATAAAAAAAAAATCAAAACAGAAAGACTCAAGTATCTTTAACCTTCACCCATGGAAAAAATCTCTGTGTTTAGAGAAGATTTTTTGTTTTCTGATTTCCTTATGTTTCTTACTGATATAGTTTTAGAACCTCTATTTTAGGTTAATGTTTCCTGGTATCCGTGCATTCCTAACCATTTCATAGCATTGTGCTGTGCTCTATCACTGAATAACTGGCGACATTACAAATGTAGACACAATGGATTAGGGCTGGGGTCCTGCTTGTTATAGCAAACCGTCTATTGTAAGTTCTTCCACCTGTGGCATGCCTCCCAACTATTCTGCTTTATGTGGAACAGTCCCGACTTTGAGGCTCTATCCTGTCGAGCTCGGACAGAGGTAGCGTTCGCCGGGACTGTGGGATTCAAGACTGCAATCATACAGTCCCAATCTCATTCTCTGCTATCCAGGACACCGGACAATGCAAACTGCGCATGCCAATAGCGTTGTCAGTTTGAGTGACAATTCTACTGCACTGGGAGGTCTTACACCTGACCTCCCAGTGCCCCAATTCGCGGGGGGCAGGAGTTGGGCAGTATGTCTAAAGTGACAAATATTGAAGGTGGACGAGAGTGCTTGAGTTGTATTATGTACCCAGAGATTTTCTCTGTAAAATGAAAACACAAACTGCTGACTAAGAACCATTGTATTGTGCTCTCTGAACCATAAAATTGAGATAACTAAGAGAGACCTCAATTACTTTATTTGTAGTCACTAGTCATCTCAAAATCTGTCATCGAAGGCATGACTTAACATGTTTTTTATTTTTTTGGGTCTTAGAAATTACTGAACCAACTGCGATAACATCCAAACCGTTTATCAAAACCACTGCACTTTAATGCAATACAGGAACGTAGCCTCCCTTTCAATGTACTAAAATGTGGCTCTAGTTCTGAGTCACACATTCCATTATGCTGCGCGCACAGTCATCTTTTTTTTCTCTTTCTTTTTCTTCACTTTGTATAGCAAGCCTAGAAATGGTTTAGATTGTGTCACATAAAATCAATAGTTTTTAATAGTTGCTTATCAAATAGCATATTAGCTACATGAGTCCAGGTAGGATACCTAAATGGAAAATGTCTTAGTTACGCTCTATGTACATATACTTTTCCATATTTCATTACAGGGTTAAAAGTAAAAGTGGAGGAGGCGTATAAACCGTACAAATGACCTCTGTGGCAAGGTCATGCTGGGAAAGGGTCAGGACTGTGTGTTTTGAAGGGGAACTCCCAAGCAGCTAGAAAACTTTCCCTTTTTTTCATGCCTCAAATCATTCATGCGTTTGAGAGGAATAAGTATCGTAAAACCATTCCTGCTGTGTAGTTGTTGAAACTAAAAGCCCTCCAAAATAAATGTAAAAAATTAATATATTCTTTTGTAACAGTAAGTGTATGTCCCAGTCAGGAAAGAGTTAATGGCGCTGTGACGGTTCCATGAGAGTGAGGAGCTCAGTACTGGCAATGAATGATAGACTTTACAGATGTACGCAACTGTTGCAGAGTTAATAAAATGTAGCTTGCATGAGGAACAACAGAAAACCAGTGGAGGTGGTGGTGTGACATACGCAGCGTTAATTACTGTAACTGAAGACATTGCTCTGTGGGAGTATGCTGAGAATTCTCAAACATCAGGAGAAAAGTCACTTATGAGGAGAAATTCTAGGTTATATTTGGTCCCTGACTGAAATCCTGCCATTCATTTCTGGTTGGTGTGTTGTGAAAGTATACAACATAACCACCAGATGAATGCTTCATAATGGATGTTATATGCTTTGTTACATGTTAAGGATGTTATGTCAGCTGGTGCATTACTAAACAACATATAACATTTATTCCCAAATGCATAGTCCTGTGCTACAAATTTTGAATCAAAGAATTCTAGAGCAAAGGGTTGCATGGTTCTGCAGACTGTATTTTTTGTTCCCTTACGTTTTTTGCAATCTCTTTCAGAATTTTCCAACAAAAGACCTTCTACGATGCCAATCAAAAGATGTAATAGAAGCACATTTTATGTCTTCTGTGAAGGAAGCCGATGTGTTAAAGCACAAGGGTCAAGTGATCAGTGAGATGCAGAAGAAAGATCACAAGCAACTGTGGATGGGTTTGCAGAATGGTAGGTGTCTGGCAATACATCTATGTGCTTACGGATTTTCATGTGAACTCTCCACTTCACCTTCTTGCTGTGCTTAGCATTACATCTTCTACTAATTGACTAGCATACATTGTCTGTAAGACTATGTGTAAGGACGTTCGTCTACAATAATAATAATAATTGTGTTATATTCATTAGCTGACATCACTATAAAAAAAGTGGGATTAAAAGTTAAAATTTTGCAATATTAAGGAGCTTGCTTATTATTTTTTGTGCTGCTTCAATATGCGGAAACAAATGTTCGGTGCTTTCTCTTCTACTTTAGTGACGACTCCCGTGTAGCTCCCATGAGGCTCTGGTCTCCTCTCATCTTCTCATTTTTTGCCTACTGCTTCCTACATTGTTTTAGATCTAATCCTTAATTTAGATAATTTAGATTTTTCATGTTTTTCATCTCATATTATTATAAAAAGACATGTAAATATAAAAATACACATAAGCAAAATTATGAAAAAACAACATACAATAATAATATCAGAGAAAGAGGTGGTTATTCTTTACAACATTATGACCACTAAACAACTATATATATATATATATATATATACACATACACACACACACACAAGCCTCCATGTCCGCAAGAATTACAATACATCTCGTATGATGTTGAACGGACAGAATCCTGCATTTAAAAAAAACCCTCTCGTACTAAATTATGGTGGATTTCCATAGATCCTGAAACCTCAGCCCCCCAGGCTCTCTGCAGAGAGCTAAAAATTTATCAGGTTCTCAATATCCTGCCATGTGGGAGAATCTCCAAAGGTTTCCTCCATAGTCTTGCAAGAGAGAGTTTAGTCAGTATTCCCTTAACCTGAGATGAGTTCCTAACAAGTACTCCTTTCTACTTTACGGTCATTCTTCCTGTTCCCATACACATACACTTGGCAATCGTCATTTGCATTCCCATTTCTTCTTAGCGTACATGAAAAAAAGACTTTCTTTTTAACATCTTAGCTTGGATATGCATACAAATATGCATGGTACTAATAGGCATTATGCATATTGCTGGTTTTCAGTAACGAAGGGTGTATGGTATTATAGATATGTGAGTGTATATATACAAATCATTTGACCAGCACCCCCTATTATACATTCTTGTTAATCCCCTGCAGACATTTGATGTGTCAGGAAAGTCACAGGGTTCTGTCCCTTGAGGATGGTTGATGTTCCTGTAACGTCCTCGTCTCTGCAGCTCATCACGACTCATGCGATGAGCTGTGCTGCGGATTTTGTTGCAGGACACTGCAGCGGCCACTTTGAGTAGTCTCTGTTGAACAGGCTAAATATAACACTCAAAGTGAGCAGCGGTTTGCATTTATCGAGATCGCATTGTGACCCAAATCATAGGTGCGGGCGCGCCTCCGCAACATCACAGGTGACATTGCAAGGTCTCTTGCTGTTTCGACAGTTACCGACATGGTCTGTGAAGTCCCTGATTGGGTCTCTGCCTCTTGTCTCCTGATTCCAAGGATTACAAAATCAGCATTTTGGTGCTTTTGTCCGTAAAGGGTTAAGGGCAGTTCTTTCTTCCCTGTATTTTGTTTTGTGTGTGTGTTTATAAATACTACCCCAAATACACAAATAAATTTGCTTGCAAGCTTTTGTAATCCCTTTGTGACAATAAACGTACCTGGTATTGCTGCCTATGCTTAGTGGGAATAGTGGGAACATTTGGCAGTGTGATCACTCCATGGTGTGACCATGGGCACTATATTGAATGGCAGCATACCCTTCCAATATGATGCTGCCCTGTTGTCGGCAAGAGCTATTTTTGGTTATTGGACAAATAGAAACTATTTAGACTGGGTCTTTTTTTTTTACCATTTGTAATTGTGTCAAAGATTTTTCAGGTCAATGTTAGAAAAGGTGTTTTTTTAAAAAAAAAATTAATCAGATTTTATGATTTTTAAAAAAATAGTAAATCATGATATGATGAAAATAATAGTATCTAACGAAAACTCTTTTTTATGGCAATAAAAACAATATACAATATGTGTGGGTACATTAAATGTGAAAGAGGAAAATTACAGCTAAACAAAAACACTGACAATTTCTGTGAAGGGTACATAAATTTCAAAAACAGTCTTATCACGAAGGGGTTAAATGGTTTTCATTCTCAAAACAAACTGTAATATTGTGTTGCTAGAATAGAATCTAATTTAATTGCTTTAGTACATTTGCAATCAAATGAATTTTTGTATGTTGTGTCACCACAAGTACCTATTTTTGACACATGAAATAAAATACCACTTCAAGGCTAGCATATAAAGAAGCGTTCTATATTTCTCTAGTGAGTTCACACTTTTTTACCCTTTGAAGATGATATGATGCATTCTGTGCTGAGTGACAATAATGCCCCGTTGTTGCTCTGTTTCCACCTCACTGTCATAAAAAAGCTTTGAGTGATTTGCCAAAGAACTCCTAATTCTTTCAGCTAGATCTTTTACCTCCATGGAACAGAGCAACTACTTTCTATGGGGAAACGCTGGGGATGAGGACATGCTGTCACTTTCACATGGTGATTGTGTCACCTTTACTCCTCTCGACCTTTAGGCACATTCTACCCACCTTGCTGAAAGCTGATCTGGTAAAGTGGGCCAAGTGCTTTGTTCCGAGAAACACAGTACTGCCGGTGAAAGCATGTGGGCTATGGTTGATATTTGGCTACTTCCATCTGCTGATGTACAGTGACTCAAAAGAGAAGTGACCTCCATCTCTCTGTTGCACTATGACAGATAGCTTGGTCCCAGGTGCAGCAAACTACTTTAAAAAGCTTAGTCATCTTAATGATTTTAACATCTCTGCTGCCAGACATTGCGTTCATTTTATAATGCAGACTCTAATTAAAGACAATAAAAGAAAGATAGGTTGTAAGTGCTGAATAATACCGGTATGTCATCAAGTGCCATTAAGCTGAGGCTCTTTAAATTGTACTATCACAATGAATGTGATCTGTAACCACCGATGGACCTGTTACAGTGTCTTACCTAAGTACCAAGAGCATACTGGAAATCTGTGTATTTTTTGAGGGATTGTGGGGGATTTTAAAACTCTGACTGTGCAAAAATATTTAATTTAGAGCTGTAATTACTCAATTGTTGGATACTCTTGTTCTCTCTCCATATACACACACAACACACACATATATATAACTATTTATGTAGCACTTGGTAAGAGCATAGGAGGGAACTACACTCCATGTTAGATGGACAGAGACAGACTGACACATGAGGTAGAGAACCCTGTTCGCAAGCTTACAATCTAGAGAGAGTGGCGGACAAGACAAAATGTTTTTAGAAGCCCCTTGGATAGTGTGTGAACTCACTGGGGAGGGTAACTCGGACTAAAAAGCCTTTTTTGTCAGAGCCTACAGTTGAACAATTATTCATCCCCTACAAAATCAAAGCCTGGGAATACAGGATAGGCAGGTTAGACAAGATCTGCCTTTAGGGCAGGGGAGTTTGGTACTGGGGGCAGTGTGGAGTCAGGACTATGTTGGAGGGAGAGAAGAACATGGTAGAGAGGCAATGATTGGTCACTCTTTGCATCCCAGATAATGTGGATCACAGTAGTCATGTCGCTCAACCAAACATGTGCCTGGCTTAGCATCATGGGAAGTTTAATCTACATCATCTGAGATGGCAAATCAATGTTTTAATCTGCTTAATTCAGTTATGGGTAAATTAATCACCATCATGTTAACCTGTTTCCAGCTCTGTTATCGTTAAAGTAAAATAGGTTCCAAATGAAATAACAGTAATGCCAGCTAAGCAGATGGTTAGGTGGGTGTAGAGTTCAGTATTTTGTATTTGTGTTTCTAATCTAAATGGTGATTAAATGCATTTATTTTCACTGTTTGACTTGCATTGTAAAGACATGTTTACATACAGAATATAGATTTCGCTAAAGCATTATTATCTTGCAGGGTTTTGTATATAGGTATATAGAACCTTAATGTAAATTTGTGTCTCGTCATGTCTAGGGCTTGATTACCACCGTTACCAATAAGCAAAGGCACAACACCTTCTTGAAACTTGCAAAAAAAGCTTACGAAACACCTTTTGAAGACTTTCAAAAGCTAATTTAGATCTCTCAGCTATTTGCAAATGAGAAATAAGAAAAACTAGTGAAACCAAGCAACTCTATAAAGACACGCTGTACTTTTCAGTGTTTTTTTTTTTTTTTTTCTCATTTTGGTTGAAAAGTAGATTTTCGTTTAGATTTAACAATTTCTAACGTCCCAGTGAAACACCATCTATGACCACAAAAAAAGAAAAGAAAGTACCATTTGCACTAACTGTCTCACGACATGCCATACATCTGCTTCTTTGTTTTTCTATGAAACCTCAGGGCAGTGTAATTCTGAGCTGAAACAGAGAGAAAACATTTACATTTCTGGAATGACAGTTCCACTGTTTATATCCTAGCCAGATTTTTGTTAATTGAACATATGTCACAAAAGGCTGCTTTAATTGGATTTCAAAGACTTTGGGGTTTGTCCTTCTAAGCTCCCTAAGTTTCACTAGTGCGATACCAAGCTAAAGCCTAGGGGTAAAATCCACAGCGCTATACAACTACATTTATTTATTTTTCACTGCGTCTTCAGAGACATTTTCTTTTTAATAGAACAGCTATTTCAAACTTGACTTGATGTCTGGAATTATCTACTACTGGGCCCAACTAATTCCAGGAAATAGGGAGGCATGGCTTTTAAATCCATACTGCTGGCCCCCAACTTGTTTGATTGATTTAAGTGGAACTCAGTGGAAGTACCATTTCACTGGCTCCCACAGTGGTTTGTTTGGCACCTATAGTCTACAAATATTTGTCCATCTGTGATCTACTGAGTATAATTGACTGTCACAGCTTTGTAAATTCTTAATATTGAGATCAACAGGGTCCAAGCTGTTGACCTGCTAATTCAGACTCTAAAATATTTTATGGTGTATTATTTATTAATTAAATTCATATTTAAATTCACCCACACAAAAGGAATAGACAGCCCTGTCTATGAATATGCAAGCTAATTTGTACATCATAGGAAAATAATTTTTTAACTCCAAGACAAACACAAAGGCTGAACCATTTTTTTTAACGTCTTTGTTAAAAAACATCTGTAAAGGTTCATGATCAAGCTACATGTACAAGGCTAGCAAAAACAGTACTAGCCAAACATCCATAAAGATGGACCCATAGGAATTTAATATGTAGATCAAGTTTATACAAAGTGCTTATAGCCTATAGAAATAAATGGTAAATGGTGTTAAAGGGACATTACAGCTATTTAGATATGGTGATGTCATCAACATTAGACATTTTTCTCTTAATTTGTGTATTTACTCGCACTTCTGCTACCACTCGATAGAAATCATTTTTATGCTGTACATACTCGCGGCAAATATTAAGTGTCTTGACTTATTTTTAAGTGGCTAAAGCATATCATCAACTATGGAATACTATAAAATATAATTTGAATAATCTGTTCCTGTTTGAAAGCTACATATGGCCATATATTTTTGAAATGACCAGCAGTTGCCCCCTACCTCAACCCAGAAATGAGGATTATTCCTGCACAAAAGAGTATCAAGAAGTTAAAACAAAAATTGTGCAATGACCGTATCACTGTTTATTATGTATAACAACAATTATACATTTTTTTATATATATATATATCCCGGTCCTTTTGCGTGCGGGAACCTCAGAAGCCAAACACTGCCTCTCCTTTGCACAACCCATTGGCTTGAGGCCAATGTTAAGTCTTTGGAGGTAGTAGCAGGGCTGCAGCCGGTATTGTTTTGTAGAAAAGGTGGCAATCCTAAACCCACATTATATTCTAGTTCAGTGCCTAATTAAAGACTTGCACACAAACATGGTTAAATGTTGTATTGATGTTTAATGGAGAAGATTTGTTTTTGTGTAAACACAAAGTTAATATATTTAATATGGTAGGAGGGAATGACATTTCTGAAAGCCAGTTCTGGTTGTTGTCCTCTTTTGTACTTCTCACAAGTGGATCCCATCCTATAGGGCAGGCTATGTCTGCACTGTCATCTTGTGTTACTCATGGGATGCCCATACTTGTGCCCCTGGCTCACTAGCTGTACCACATTTAAGAGGTCTATGATAGTTCAAAACATATTTTTGTGGTTGCTATGTTCCTCGTGCAGAAGAGACTTGCCATGCATTTCCTAACTGGACTGATTGATATACAAAGGGAGAGGTCTATTCTCTAATGTTGCAAGAGTCTCTCCTGAATAGCTACAATCATATATGGCAAGTTACTTTTGCACTGTCAGTTATCAGTCTCAGATGTGGCTCCTACTCCTTTTCTGGTCTGAGTAGTAAACTTGTTTGTTTTTCTGTTTCTTTATGAAATGGTTCACAAATAAAAGTCATTATTACGTGGTTCTCAAATGCTTTGATGTTACTTGACTTAATATTTTCATAGCATGTTCCAGCATGGACTGAAAATTGTAATGCAATCGTCCAGATCAGGGTCTATCTGCTGCCCAAATGACTTAACTGTACTTTCTATTACTGCTACAGCATGTTTGTCCAGGTTTCTATAATTTGTACTCTTCATAATACATCCAGCAATATAGTGTAGGTGGTTGCTTCTATCAATACAAGTAGACCAGGACCAAGATGTCAGGGGATTTCTATCTGCTTGAGAGCCAATTATCCTGTACTTATCACCAAAAGTATGTTTTAATTTAACCAAAAGGGCCCAATTGGTATCTCTGTAAACAAGAAACACAAATGTACCAGATCAGGCATGTCTGTTGCCTTCTTCTTTCAAGCCTCAATTTAAACAAGATGCCCATTAAATAAAGCAAAATCTGAGATTTAAAGTGAAGCAAACATTTACAGTTAAAAGCAAAAACTTCCCTCGTGCAACTGAAAATACCGTGATCACCCAGGACTTATTGGGCCTGATTCATTGACACAAAATAACACTTATTATCTATTGCAGTCAGATGGATTCAAAGATATGAGATAATTAACTCAGGTCATTTGAATACACCCCATTATGTGAATAAAGCTAAGAAAACCATGACATGTGATACCTGTATTGCCTTATACTACACATAGAGTAAACAAGAAATGTGATCTAAGGCTACATATCACTGATGCGTCTAACACTCACCAAGTATTCTGGTTTGTTGCTGGAACAAGATTCTTGGCCTATCCTTCACTTTTGTTAGGTCAGGGTACATTAACTGACACCTGAATGGGTGGAAAGGCAAAACTCCTGTTTTATCCCATGGAGTTCAGATTAAAAATGAGTCACCATGAAATAACATTTCAACTGCACTCTTCAAGTTTTTAGAGTTTTCCTTTGACCTGTGGATAACGATATTGCTTCTGCTTTCAATAGTCTTTACTATTTCAATACACCATGCAAGGCAATTGAAAAGAGTACTAAATTGCAGAGACTTATAATTGCCAAGTCTCGCGTTTGTAATGGGTTTTACGCCTGTACACGAGTTAGGAGCATTGCACACAAGCTTACAAAACAAATTTAAAATGATGGTGTCCCGCGGCTTCATTGTTCACACTAGCTGCCATGGGTATAGTATTAGGCTAGTGCTTCTGATTTGGATTCGTACACTGATCTCTTAAAAACAAAAAGGGGATACTGCCCCTTTAAAAGCTGTTTAAAGTGATGTTGGTAAAAATATCTAATGCAATAGTGGTACTTCAATGCTAAAGTAAATTTTAAATACTCTAGCACTTTTCAAAATATTTATTGTTTATCCGTTTCACCCTAGAATAATGAAACCAGTGATCCTTCAGATCCTTCTAGTTACTGTGCTAAGGACATTGAATTACTCATCCTTAGTTACATTTTATTTCTTTATTTGAATTTTTAGCTTTAGTTCCTGTTAATCTTGTTTAATTGAACTGAGATTCTTATTCCAGTAAATGTCATCATCCTTAATAGGCTGCTCTTGCATGCACCCAGATGTGCATGTTGGTACAGACAGTCTCCTTGGAATGGTCAATAATCTAAACATTGGATCTGTTGACTACATGAGAACAATGTTTTTTTCTTAGCAGTTTGTTACCAGTGAAACTGAAAACAAACATTTACGCTTTATATTGTGTTTTTACATATATATTTTTTAAAATAAAACCCACTATCCCATGTCACTAAAATAGTAAGTAATGCACGTTTGATTATGAAAACTAAAACATTACTGAGGTAAGATTATGACGGGACCTTGTGGGTGCTGCAGGATTTCAGTCCTTCACGGCGTAGTGTGTTACCAATTGTTTTCCTGGTGACTATGGTCCCAGCTGCCTTAAGATCATTAACAAGATCCTCCTGTGTAGTTCTGGGCTGATTCCTAACCGTTCTCATGATCATTGAAACTCCACTCCACGTTTATTTGCAAATAATCGCACCAACTGTTGTCACCTTCTCACCAAGCTGCTTGGCGATGGTCTTGTAGCTCATTCCAACCTTGTGTATGTCTACAATCTTGTCCCTGACATCCTTGGACAGCTATTTAGTCTTGGCCATGGTGGAGAGTTTGGAATCTCCCTTTAAAAGAGTGTTCCTAATCTCAGCTCGTTACCTGTGTAAAAGACACCTGGGAGCCAGAAATGTTGCAGATTCATGGAGGATCAAATACTTATTTCACTCAATGACTTGCAAATCAATTTATAACTTTTTGTCAGGTTCCAGGACCTTCACCTACCTTGCCCAGGGGACCCTCACGGCCAAAGTCATCCTCTGTCCCTGTTTGCCGCCATCGCGCTGTAGCGCGACCGCGAGGTAGGCCGCATCCCCGGCCTCGAGTTGCTATTCACCCGCTAACAGTGAGTGTGACTACTTCCAAGAGGTTTAGGGGGCGGAGCTTACTCGCGAGAAACGTTGCGCGATTGGTTGTTGGCAAAGGGGCAGGGAGAATAGGAAGAGGAGGCTGTACCTCTTCTCCCTATTCACAACATGGTGCAGGGGCGGTCCCCAGGTGTAAAGGGGAGAGGTCCTTAACCCCTTAACGCATGTGGACGTATATATACGTCCTGAAAAGCATGGTCCTTAAGGACCATGAGGACGTATATATACGTCCTCCGTTTTCATGTAGTGTTGCGCTCATTAGCGCAACACTACATGCCTGCAGCTACTCTCAGAGGCTGCTTCGGATCCGAAGCAGTCTCTGAGAGGGCTTTCAGCCCCCCCTCGACCCCCCCGCGCGCATACGATCACCGCGAATGTGATCGTATGCGCGCTAACACACATAGGCAGTGAAAGCTCATCACTGCCTATGTGTGTTAAAGTGTTGCATGATGCCTCTATCGAGGCATCATGCAACACAATCTGTGCCCTCCTGGGCACCGCGATCACCCGGTGATCGCGGGTGTGTGCTGTATCGGAGGAGCATGCTCCTCCGATACAGCATGCCCAGAGGAGAGCGACGGAAGAGAGAAAAAAAAAATCTCTTCCGTCGCTCTGAAACCGCTACTTGACTGCCCCTACAGGCAGTTAGGCGGTATTACAGGTAAAAATAGAAAATTAATTAATTAAATAAATAAATAAAATAAATAAATAAATGGAAAAATCTAACCCTTGATCTACTGAACCTAGATCTAGGGTTAGGGTCCAAATAGGGTAATAATTAGGGTTAAATGGGGGTTCGGATGATTACAAGGGTTAGATTAAGGGGTGGGGGTCAATTTAGGGTTAGATTAAATTTAGAGTTGGGGTAAATTTAGGGTTCGGGTTAAAAAAATCACTGTAGAAGAAAATGGTTAGAAAACAAAAAAAAACACTAATATTGTTTATTGCCCTATTACGTGAAATAAAACATAGACAAACAAGGAAACATTGATATTACTAAACTCAGGACAAATAGTAGAAATATATAGACGGGGTCTTTTTTACCATTTGTAATTGTGTAAAAAAAAAATCAGGTCAAAGTTGGAAAAAGTGTTTTTTATGGCATATTTTCATCATATTTTCTATTTTTTTAATAGTAAATGATATCATATGATGAAAATAATAGTATCAAATGAAAGCCCTATCTGTCCTTTAAAAAATGATATATAATTTGTGTGGGTGGACTGAACACAAAGAAAGAAATTCACAGTTCAGTAAACGTATGACAAAAATAATGGAATTCTGGTCTTCAAGGCACGTCAAATGCAACATAGCACTCGGTCACTAAGGGGTTAATCAGCAGCTCTATAAAAACCCCACACTCACCTCAATCATTGCTTGCTTGTTGAGCTGTGGTGTCTGTTCTCAGTACCATTTATTCCCAGTTACCTGCTACTTTGATTGAAGATTTACCTGTGTACCGACCTTGGCTTTTTTCCCTGGACTATCCTTATTGCTGTATCCCTACCTGTACTTCTATACCCGTTTGTGTATCCTGACTACCGGCATTGACCTTTTGGATTGGACTGACTATTCTACCGCCTTACCCTTTTTTGTGTCACTTTTGGAGTCACCTCATCTCTCCACCCGCCACCCAGCGCTACGATCCTTACCCCCAAATCTCACACTTTTTTTGACATGCGTTTTTCTGGATGTTTTTTTTGTTATACTGTCTCTCACTGCTAAAATACACCTACCATTAAAA
This sequence comes from Pelodytes ibericus, assembly GCA_036172795.1. Classification (NCBI taxonomy): domain Eukaryota; kingdom Metazoa; phylum Chordata; class Amphibia; order Anura; family Pelodytidae; genus Pelodytes; species Pelodytes ibericus. Next base: position 89,126,882 of record CM069861.1, read on the forward strand.
TAAAGACTGATCTTTTCTTTGTCAGTGGGCAAACATTCAAAATCAGCAGAGGATCAAATACTTGCGTTATAGCATATGGGCCACTAAAGTGTGTGTATATATCTATATATATTTAACGTGATGATTACTAAACACATGTGAGTGTGCTGCAAGTACAGAGTAATAAGCGACATAGTGTATACAAAAGCAAACAACAAAAAATGAATGCACTTCTTACTCTTTAATAGACTGAGAGGTTTTTGGTTATATGAATTTGCCAAAGCATAATTAGGCTTACCCACCACATCAGTAAGGCAAGTCCATAGCCTCACCTACTATCTAATGGGCAGACAAAGGCAGTCTATGCAGCAACTACAACATGTTAATGTGTTGGGGAAGTCCACTTTAGCCTCCTCCCAATTAATGCTTGTTTATCCAGTTGCAGCCAAAGAGGAACCAACACCATCCACTATGTGCAAGGACAAGAAAACAACTTGTCTTGGATTCAAATTGTATTCATATACAAAATTAAATTTAGTAAACGTGTAATTTGCTACATACTGTATGCAAAATAAAATCCCACAAATGCTGCACTTCTCTTATGAAGTTTGCAACATATGGATAAATACTAGAAATGAGAGGGTTAGGCTACATGAATTGGCCAAAGCGTAATTAAGCTTTCAGTTTGGCGCAGTAATCTCCCAGATATGTTTTGACTTTCCCCGGAATATTAAGCACTTTTAGAGAAATGACCCACTTTTATTCACTTAGGTGAACATTTGACACCACAAACTCCTATCTGTCTCTGTAGTAAACAAGATGTTTCACAATAACCTGATAAGCAGCCAGCTTAATGTAGAACATTTGCTGGGTTTGCATTGTCTTATTGTGTGCAGTGCTCTTATTGGGAACACAAGAGGCAGTTAGTGTTTCATAATTGACAGAACATTGCTTTTAAAATTACTACTCTTCAAACTGGAAAAGGTCCATCGAAAACACTGACTGCGCACAGTGCTTCATGTGGTTTGCAATGGGTGGGAAAACGTAACTTCAATTGGGTTTTTGTTTTTCAAATACACCTTTATGCATGTTTGTGGTTGCGGGCGATGCCCTTTTCAGAAGTCCTGGGTATGTTTTAAAGGGTTAGGCAGTCTCGATTGCTTCATATCTTTGAGGGCATTTGGACTGTTTCTAACCCCAAGCAGTATAGGCCCAACATAAAACAATGGTTTTCTTTTATCTAACATTAGTCCTGTTTCTTTACAATTCATGTGATGTCAGTGATTTTTTTTTTTTAATGTGTAATTTGTGAAATTAATTTGGTGTATTGTTGCATTTGCTGTCTACTATTAAAGTTAAAAAGTTATCTTGTCCCTTTGCTGGTTTCCCTGTACACCTCCTCGATACGAGAAAAAAAAACATAAATTCTTTGGGCTTCTAAAACCACCTGTATGCAGATCTACCTCTCCTGACCTCTCTAACTCTGTCACGTCACATATTGGGGACTCAGTCAGCCATCTCAATCTGGATGTCTGATCAATACTTAAAATGTAATCTCTCTAAAATGGAGTTTATAATCTTGCTGCCTCAGCTCCTTTCCTGTACCTTACGTCACCATTAGCATTGAAGATGCTACAATTGTACCCTGTGAGCAAGCCTGATGTCTTTGGGTTGCCTCTGACGCTGGGCAAATTCTGTCATTTGCACCTATGGAACATTGTGCTTACACCCGTTTTGGGCAAAGAGGCTGCCGAAATCCAACTGCATTAGCATGCGATCTCTTGTGCTGACAACTGTAATACACTCCACTCTCTGGAGCGGCTTTCCTGTGGTTCATTGTTCTCTTCTAAAATCTACTCAAAATGCAGCTGCCAGGCTCATCTTTCTCACATCAGCTGCTCCACTCTGCAAAGGCCTTCACTTGCTTCCTGTCTACTCTAGGAGAAAGATTATATGGATATGTGTGAAGTCTTGATAGATTAAGACGTAACTTTATTGGTACTAGATAAAATGGCACAGATATAACAAACAAGATAGGTGAAAAAAACGTGAGGTAAGTGAAGTTATGATTAAAATAAGTCTTGCACGCGCATAGATATTCAGGTATAAATTGTTATACTGTAAATAATTATCTAATGGATGGTATGGGGTGCAAGGACAGTAATCTGGTTGTAATAGTCATAAATGTAAACCCTGATGACAAAAAGGAGTCCTGTCAGAGTATATAAGGATTATTAAGAACCTATTACTCTAGGAGAAAAATTAAAATAATGTTTTTAACCTACAAAGCCCTCCACTGCTTGGCAGATGCCTACATTGCATCTTTAAACGATACTACCCTGCATGACCACTACGTTCCTCAAGTGGACTAAGGCTCTCCTCCAACCTTGTCATCTCTTCCCATTCTGCCCTCTTTCTCTGGAACTCGCTTCCACAGAGTTCCAATTGACTTCTGATCAAACCTACTTAGCTTCAACTGTCCCCAAATATGGTTACTACCACCATCTACCCCTTTTCACTCACCTTGTGTGTCTCCTGTCTCCCACTCCCTCTAGGTTGTAAGCTTGTGAGCAGGCTCTCTACCTCATGTATCAGTATGTCTCTATTCGTCTAGCGAGTATATAGTTCTCTTCTATTCTCTGTACCAAGCACTACATAAATTGTTGGCATTATACACACTTGTAGCTGGAAAATAATGCTTTTTAATGGAATATATACATAGGTGTACAGTGGCCCATTATCAGAAGCCATCACTCTTGTGGTAATTAATCAGAGTTTATCATTTTAAAAGACTAATTGATTAGAAAACCCATTTGCAATTATGCTACTATAGCTAAAAAAAATTGTGCTGATTTAAAAAAACTGGCCTTCAGTAGAAGAGTTGAGGATCTGGATCATCATCATTTGTGGGTTCGATTTCAGGCCAGAAATAAAGAATTTTATTCTGAAACTTGCCAGTCTATTCTTGTTCTGTTCGATGAAGGCTGTTCCATGCAAGAAATTGCCAACAACTAATCTCTTCACAGAGCCGCACAAACTAACCAGCATAGAAAGACAGAGAGAGCGTCATCCACTTACTGTTTCTGCAAAAAGTGACCCTGTGTCATTCTGACATTGATTGAGGACATCCTCTACCAATTTCATGTGAAATAGGCTTTTTATGTGACCATCAAGCCACTATGAAGAGTTATGGATTTGCCTACATATCATACCTATATTATTAAATTCACATAAAAGGCATCATAAAAAGGTTTTAACCTTTGACTGAATTGTGAATAAATGGATGATGCAGTTAAAGGACCTTTTTTAGGTCATTCTTTAACACAGGGCTTGACCAATATTTGTAGACTTAGACAGACAAATAAACCTTTTTAGGAACCAGCATAGTTATACTTTTACGAGCCAGGGAAGTGGTACTTCCTTACAGTCCTATGTAAAACAATCAAAATGTTAGGAGTCAGCAGTAGATATTTTAAAAGCCTGGCTCCTGGAATTCGTCAATCTGTCTTAACTTGTCCTTGTTCTGGTTGGACCTGGACTTTCTTTCTTTCTTTTTTTTTTTTTTTTTTTTTTACATTTCTTATTCTTTAATTATTTTTAACATATGAAAATACATAAAGAAAAAACAGAGACAAACAAAAGTTGACAGCGATACAAATACATCAATATGTGCAAAAATAGGAGTTTCAAGTCAAAGAGCAAACATCAGTGAAGAGTAAACTTTATACTCGTAACCATTTGTGTAAAGATAGAAATTTAAGTTCAGGTGTAAATATCAATGTAAGATAAACTTTATACTCATGATCCTTTCAGTAGGAACATTTCTGGGAGCAAATTATTTTTAAACTTATTATATAGGACTGAGTTGTATATTGTTTGAATAAAAATGGTTAAGCTCTATCCCATAGTGTTGTTTTTTTTTCTTTCTTTTTTTCCCCTTCCTTCCCTTAAATACCTCTTACGTTTTCCTTTCCCCCCCCTTTTTTTCTTCCTTTTTCCTCCCTCCCTTTCCTTTATTAAAGTATCCAAAAGCTTACATACATATAGATAAATATAAAACATATAACATGTAAAGTATACAGACTTATCTGCGTATCATCTACTAAGTTTTCCATTTTCCTTTCCCTATTTCTCCTTCTCTTTCTTTATAAAGTGCTATATTTGTGCTATTAAGTTTGTGTTGATTATTTTTTCCCTTCTCTTTACCCTTGTGCTATATACCTTAACATATATTTCCATGATACAGGGTACAAGTCACCGTTTTATATTTATATCTTAATATATCATACACATTTACTAGTATAGTACTCCTTAATTTATCTTGTGCTTTCCGTATTTACAATACAGCATACATTTAAAAGGACATTTGTGAGGTCGGACATGAGAGAGGAATAGGCCAGATATATTCAATTTGCTATTTCAATTTATTTTTTTTTTACACACATCTTAGGTCTTAATTTATTTGAACCCTTTTATGATTCTATTAATTTGATCCATTTTCCCCAGTCAATCTACTTATTTTTCTTTGGTCTTTCTAAGTTCAGCCTGCCTCTTTCCATTTTCATTTGATAAATTATTTGTGTCTTCATATTGGGCCAGCTAATTGTATCTGTGGATTTCCAGTTTCTAGCAATTGATATTAATGTTGCTGTGATAATATGGATTATTATTTGAGATACTTCGTTTGACATTTTTGGCCAGTACATACATAAAAGCCAGCTTTCGGGGGACCTGGACTTTCTTATCGACCTTATAAAATAAACTTTGGTATAGTCCTTAGCATTTAAACTCTGTTGGTAACATTTAAGCCAAGAAAAAATGTTGAAATTACAAACATAATTGTAAAGTGATGTGTAATTGTCTCACAATGTATGATTCAGTCACCTACCGTCCTTTACTAAGTATTAACATTACTATTTTGTTGTTAGTTTCTATATAATTTCATTGTTAGCCATTTAGCTTTGAGCTCACTTACTGAAGGTATGGTCTTTTCATCATTTTCTCAAACGTTTAGTTCTGTTTGGAAACTCTCATTTGAGAGATGATTGAAAGTAGGTGGGTATGTTTCATAATCAGAGGTGCAGATTTGGTGCAAGAAAACTTTATGGGGAAAGAGCGAGTTGGATAAGAAACAAAAACAACAATCTGAAAGATTTATACATGATTGTCAGATTACCTTCTACTCTGTGTTTTCAGGAATCAAGTTATTGTAATATGGAAAATATCTTGACTAGAGAGAACCAGAAATGCATAGCTTGATATTTACATAATCTGCTTTAGATGCGGTTGTCTTTTTTTTGGGGGGGGGGGGGGGGGGGGGGGGGGTTGTTTGAAGGAAAGAGCCAAACGTTGCTTTTGCCCTTCTGCACATTAAAGGAGACCAAATAAATTTTAGTATGTCTAATGATGTCATATAACCTTAGATTTATTTTCATTTTGAAGTGTAAAAGCTTTCTTGTGATTGGTGGTACATCTCGCTTCGTCTCATGCCCTGGGCATGCGTTTGTACTCTTTGCTTTGTATGCTAGGCGTACATTAGGCGGACTTGTTTCATTCTTATCTCATGTAATCCAATACAGTGATTGTTAGGTAGACTGACACTTTCACTGCTGGTGGCTCATTCTTTCACTAGAGAGAAATGACTTGTACATATTAGTGCCAGAATGTCAAGTGCATGTAAGAATCATGCTGGCAGCCCCAGCTCACATGATGACTTTCATCCTAGCTTTGGTATTCCCGTCATATGTTTTCAGTTCTTTTCATTTTTGATATATTTCCATAGCATATGTGCTTTAGTGTCACAAACCTCCTGAGCCATGGAGGCAAGGCTTCTAAAATCTACTGGCTCCTAACTTTTAAAACTGTTTTATATAGTATTCTATAAGTACCATTTGCTTGGCTCCTAAATATAACTAACCTGGCTTCTGAATGGTGGCCAAATAATTACCAAGCTTTGACATAAGAGTTAAGTGGTTGTCTACTAAAATGCTTCCTGATTTCAACTTATTCTAAATAAATGTTTATAATGGTAGGCCCTACAGCTTTTTTTTTTTTTTTTAAATGCGCTTACACAACCCAGAATTTATTGCTTTACAAAAATATAAGAATGCCTTTATATATTTTTCTGCATCCAGTCTACTTTTTTTATATTTATATTCTTGTGATAGAACGGCATCAATCAATGTGGCTACAGATTTTTTAAATTACTATAATAGCCGCAGCGGGTTTAGATCTTTTTAATATTAAGTCTACTGAGTGGCCTATGAGTGACCTTGCTCTTGTACACAGTGGGATCTCTTAACAGTGCAACACGTTGTCTGATGACATCACTAGAGAGACAAGATATTCCATTCATTTGAATGGCATTATTCTCATTGGTTCCTACAGCAAAAAAAAAAAAAAAAAGAAAATTACTTGCTGTAAGTACTTTGAAAGCACATTAATATTTGGAAGATGCATTTTGGGCACTAGACAGTCCCTTTAAATATGTGTTAACTAGTGTACATCCCAAATGCCAATGTTTATTACTGTCAGGAGAACGGTTAAACCTTCATGATTTGCTAAGTGGCACAAGCCTAATCTAAGCAGTTTTGTTGTTTCCTAATCTGGAATTCATAACAGTCATTTCATGGCAGCAAACGCTTTCAACGCAGCGCATATTTTCTGGCAAGTGAGGTCAGGTTTTTTACTTTTTAAGGATGTGGTTTCATTTACATTGCCGCTTGCTCAAGGTACATTGTATTAACTCAATGAAATGGTAGGTTCCCTGTTGCAAGCAATACAAAAATCATCACAATGCGTTTTATTTTCTTTCAAAACAGGTTACTTTCCTAATCAAGATGTTATGATTTTATTAGTCTCCCGGTCTTATAGCTAGGATAGCCTTGTGTCTATCCCACGCATGCTTAAAATCCTTGACTGTGTTTACCTCTACCACTTCTGCTGGAAGGATATTCCATACATCCACTACCCGCTCAGTAAAGTAATACTTCCTGATATTAGTAGTAGTATTCCATACTACTTGTAACTTGGGTTAAACAAAGTATTTAAACATTAGATAATGTACAGAAGCTTGAAAAAGGTGAGGAGAGGAAGGCCTTGATAAATCGACGTATAGCATCAAAGGAACTGTGAGGTGAAAGTTCTAGAAGTTTTTAATATTTAATGGGAAGATGGAGTGACCGGGACACAAACACTAGTCAGCATTATTTGTACACACTGCTCAATTCCCCTTCCCTCCAAAAAGTATCAGGCCACTGTATAGTCAAAATGATAGGATATTATTTGTTAGTAACTTGAATTTATTCCTCAACCAGACTAAATAAATGGAAATTGTTTCTTTTGAAAAAGCTGCCTCTAGTGGACTGAATATGTATGCTTTTTTCTCTAAACAATAGGTTTCCATTTTTAGGCCATCTGATTGGTTATTTGTTAAAATCCTATTCAATAGAGGTTATTATGGCCATGCCATATGACCTCCTTATTGTAGTGAATGGTAGTTACTACTAACCTGCTGCATAAAATTAAATTCATATGTATGTTTCTTACTTTCTAGATAAATTTGACCAATTTTGGGCTATAAATCGAAAACTCATGGAACACTCCCCAGACGAAGGTGGATTTCGATACATCCCTTTTCGAATATATCAGGTAAGGAAGTTACTAGTGAAGAAGTGAAATATATATATTTTTTTTATTTTGTGCAACTTTACCTCCAGGTCCTTTGTTTTTACGTGTGTCTTTAAATTAATTCCTACTTGTGTATTGTTAATTAAATACATCATAAGGAATAGACAGGACAACTATGTATTGAGATGTGTGAATAAATTAGAGAGAATTAATAGATAATTAAAATGTTTTTATATGAAAGAATAGGTAGGCCGAATGGTTCTTAACCCACAGACACCTATATTACTATGTAAAGGTGTATAGTGCATGGTGGTGTCATAGCTTTGACATCAGTTGTGGAATGGAAGTTGTAATGAGCATTTACTATAGTACAGGGTAACTTCATGACCACTTGCCGAGGTTTAGGATATTTGTCTGCTCTGCTCTACTGGTAACTTTTTAGTTAACCCTCATAATTGTTGCAAAATCCACATAAGAGCCTTTGCAGTTCTCTCAGTAATTGCCAGTTACAGTCATTTGTGCAAGTGTTAATGAACAAGCACATAACTTGCCATTCACTGAGTAACCAATAGCATGTAGGCAGTGGGATGATTTATCAGCCTACATGTACTCAAAATGTTTATTTCTCCAACGTCTCATAGATGTGTAATGGGTGTCCCAAATCAGTAAGGTATAAAATAAATAAGCTCTCAATGTAGAAGAATTTAGCATGGCAATATGGGAAGCTTTACTTAGAACACTAACATGATTTTCTAGGATACATGTTTAGATACATAATCTAAGTGTCTTGTGTTAGAAAACATATTGCGATTAGAATCTGAAGTAAGATGTGTATATTCGTGTGTACATAAATATGATCTACCCCAACACTTAATAGAAATGTATCTACTCATAGTGAAAGTAATGAATAATTGGGAGCGGAAATCACGGCTATAATAGTGTGAGTTGTGTAAAGCAGCTGGCAAGATGGGTTTCTAGCTCTGAAATCCAGCACTTGCTCATATTTTGCTTTATTCTCCAGCTGGATTTGCTAATTAAACCGCATGTTGATGTGTGCAAGTATTAAGTACTTTATGAAGTAATGAGCAGTGATAGAGTGCCTTAAATGTAAATATCTATAGAGGTGAATACAATGCAATCCCTGACTGAATGGGTTATATTGTTGCATTAAAACCCATTAAAGGTACAGTTTCATCCACAGTATGAAAAACATTTATCGATAAGTAAGTAAATCATATGAAGGAGAGGAAAGAGACCTTTTCCCTCAGCAGTTACTATATACTTGACGGCAATAGAGTAATTGCTGTTGCTATAGCAACCGTGCTGCCCATCTTTCCAACCTCCCTTTATTGAATTTCGAGGACACTGTGAAATTATTTTCAATGCAAAACCATAGAACAACTGTAAATTGTTTTAAAGTAAACCTAAGTGCATGTCACATTTATTAAACACACACATTTAATATATTTAATAACTGGAGTTGACTCAGGAAGATCTCATCAGCTGGTTTGAATGCTATGAAAAAGAGAGAAACATTTGAGGCTGATATGATTATTTATTGGATAGTAACAGATTCTATAAAATAATATAGCACCTGAAACAAAGTGAAAAGCCAATAAAATAATGATTACTGAAAACATTAGCCAGTACCTAATAAGTGAGTTTCTAGATAATTGTGGAATCGGTCATATAGGGAAGCCGCAGTGAGTTGCTGTCCAAAGGATGCTCTGCTGTCCTAATTTTAGCCATGAACTTTAGGATGGCATAGAACGTCTTATGCAAGAGGTTAAAATGAGGAGGAAGACTAAGTAAGTTATGGCAGGACTGAGTATATGGTCACAGACACTGGGGTGCAAGTTTATTTTGGGTGCCCCTCGGGTGGGCGTGGTTATAATAACTCCTCCCCTTCACAAATGTCAATTCTAGAAATGCCTGTTTCTATGGCAACAACCCTGCCTCTCATATATAAGCTCAGACACACAAAAGTAAATCTGCCACTCTCACATGCACATTCTGCCACTCACTCATCCCACTCTTACTTGCACATTCTGCCACTCACTCAGACACACACATGTAAACCTGCCACTCTTACTTGCACATTCTGCCACTCACTCAGACACACACATGTAAACCTGCCACTCTTACTTGCACATTCTGCCACTCACTCAGACACACACAGGTAAACCTGCCACTCTTACTTGTACATTCTCTCATTCACTCATACACACACATGTAAACCTGCCACTCACACTTTTGTGCAATCCTGGAACTCTCCCATGAACATTCTGTTACTGAAACAAACGCAATCTTACCACGCTTGAGGCTACTGACCCAACTGAACTCATTGTAGGGCCTACCCTGCCCCCATACCATTCTCTTTCTCCCCCCATGTCCATCTCTCTCTACCCCATGCCATTCATGTCTGTCTCCACCCTTTTAACTTTCTCCTGGACCTCATGTGTCTTCCCCTCTTTTTCTCTCTCCTCATGTTGGCCTTTTCCTCTCAACCATGTCAGTCTGTCCCTCTCCTCTCCCTTCCCATGTCTGTTGTCTCTCAACTGCCATGTATGTCTCTCTCCTCTCCCTTCCCCACATGTCTCTCTCGTCTCTCCCCATGCGTGCTGTCTCTTTTCTCCCCCTATGTGTTCTTTCTCTCTCCCCATGTCTGCTGTCTCTCTCACTCCCTCCCCATGTCAGCTGTATCTCTCACTCCCTCCCCATGTCAGCTGTATCTCTCACTCCCGCCCTCATGTCTGCTGTCTCTCTAACCCACCCCCTGTCTGCTGTCTCTCTCACCCATCCCCCTGTCTGCTGTCTCTCTCACCCATCCCCCTGTCTGCTGTCTCTCATCCCTCTTTTCTGATGTCTCTCATCCCCTTTTCTGATGTCTCTCATCCCCTTTTCTGATGTCTCTCATCCCCTTTTCTGCTCTTTCACTCCCCTTTTATGCTCTCGTCCCTTTTTTCTGCTGTCTCTCATCCCCTTTTCTGCTGTCTCTCTCACCCCCTTTTCTGCTGTCTCTCACCCTCTTTTCTGCTGTCTCTCTCACCCCCTTTTCTGCTGTCTCTCTCACCCCCTTTTCTGCTGTCTCTCTCACCCCCTTTTCTGCTGTCTCTTATCCCTCTTTTATGCCGTCTCTTATCCCTCTTTTATGCTGTCTCTCTCATCCCCCCTTTTCTGCTGTCTATCTCACACCCCCTTTTCCTTCATGTCTGTTGTTCTGTCCCCTCCCTCTTTTTTTGCCTTGGGGAGGCGTGAGCAGCATCCGCCCTGTGTGTTAAACACACAGAGCTCAGTCAGTGCTGCTCGCGCTCCACAAGTGTAGTGGTGACTCAGAGCATTCACTCACATCTTCACAACAATGAACGAGCCTGACACGTCCTTCGGTGGAACGAGCAGTTTTCGCAATCAATGATGGCAATAGCTCTGGAGCACCCATGATCCTCCCCTAGAGGCAGTCAGCAACATTGCAATGAAAAAAAAAAAGAAGACTTCATTTGCGAAAATCTCGGGTTAGGGTTAGAATAGTTGTTACAATTAAATTAGAGTTAGCATAAGGGATAGGGTTAAAATTAAATTAAAATTAGAATATATTAAGGATTAGCATAAGGGTTAGAGTAGGGGTTAAAGTTAGGGTTCTGGTTGGGGCCAAAAGGTCACTGTAGGAAAAAAACACTATTTTTGTTTTTTGCCCTATAATGTTGCTCATTAAGGCAGCGTGAAGCTCAGAAATCCAATCTGAGCTGTTTTTAGTACTTAACATTTACACATTTTACAATAACAGCATTTAGAGTTGACTAAAGGAGCACTAGCAGGGCAGAAATTTAACAAAATGACATCCTATAATGGTGCTCATTACAGGCCATTGTACTGCAATGTTTGTCTATGGATATTGCATGCAGAAAAATGCTAATTGCCACAAGGCAAGGTAGAATTGTCAAAGTATTTCAGAGGTCTGCCCATTCATTAGAAAGGTAGACTGTGTCGGCGAAAAAAATAACCATCCGGCCCATCTAGTCTGCCCAATTTCTGACTAAAGAGAATTAAATTTAAATAAAAGCTAAAAAAATCTTAATTTAATCGAGCATTTGGGGATTTAGTAAGAGAGTGGAGACCAAGTTAACATAATTATAGGATGCATCGACGATAAATGGGACTAGTAATCTGTATAAAGGTCACAGAACTTATTGCAACAAATGAAGGATGTTCTTAGGGCAATTTATTATCAGATGTTTTGTACACATCGGTCTATATATGTAAATATCTGTATATTATATGCAATGTAGATAGTTTTAAAAATACATATTCTACAGGACCCTGCATGAATAACAAAAAATAGAAAGTACTTATAGTACTTTAATGAGTACAAAAGAAAAAAGAAAAGACTCTCCTGTGGCCGCTCCCTCTCCACCACAGCCACAACCATATTTTAACTTAGGGCTCGACAAACTCCCCGGGCACCTGGGTATTGTTAACCGTCGTGATCGTTTTTTCTCCCCACTTCTACTTTAATCCAGAGGCGCTCAAGGGAGCAGAGTGTGTGCACCAGCGGCACAGACTTCCTGCTCCACCTCTTCGCACACCCCGCTATAGTGCCCGAGCACCGGATGTGCTCAGCAGGACTGGAAGGGAAGCTGGTCTGTGCCACTGGGCTGGAACAGAAATCCCTCTTTTTTATCTAAAAAAAACAAACAAACTGACTGTGTGTGACGGTGTGTGTGTGTGACTGACTGTGTGTGTATCTGTGACTGCGTGTGATTGTGTGTGTATGTTTGTGTGTATGTGTCATGGTCTGGCTCCTAAAACTCAGTTAAGTTCGTCAAGCCCTGTGTTAACAACTGGAAAAAACTAGCACAACAGGATCAATACTCTCAGTGAAACAATCACTGTCTCATTATAACATAGAACGACAAATGTTTCACCATGAGTACGGATCGTGTTGTGCTTGTTATTTTCCAATTGTTACCACAGGCCTCGCTCCACATATCCACCAAAATATAAACAATACAAAGTTTCACTCAAAATCTTAAGGACAAGAACACCTAATGTGCAATAGAAAGAAAATATACAAACAATACTTTGGTTGGTGCAGCATACACAACATGAAATTCAAGTAAATGATTGTACAATGCTGAGTTTATTACAAAAAATATTTAAAAAGCCAAAACAAAGATATACTGTTCTAATTCATAAGCATTGTCACTGGGGTTACTGCATTCTTAGAGTACTTTTCACTGCTCATATTTTTTTCCTTTTACACTTCAGAGTAGGTATCTAAAGCGTAATTTGAAACGCTGAGAGGTGGTATGGCATATAAGAAGTGGGAGGGAATCTGAGAACAGTGAGTGGACATTCATGGAATGTTATGGACAAAATGATGACAGGATTTTTTTACACATTCTAATTCTCCTCATCCTGTACAGCTGAAGAAAAAAAACAAAATAAATCCACTAGTATCAAGATGGAAAATTCTGGCAGTGACACAGCTTTTCTGTCTATGGCCGTGTTGTCATAAGCAGTATGAGAAGTATGTGAGCAAGGTTTCTGTTTTACTGAAGGTGGGAGGTTAAATTCAGGCGTGCTATTTTGAAGAAGCACTCATACATAGAGTACATTACCCACGTCTTACTGTAAGCAGCAATTTCCATGTTTTTTTCTTCTTCCTTGTCTGCTTGTTTGTGATGTAGTGTGTAAAATGTGTAAAAATGACACAGACCTTGCAAGATGAACAATTACGAGAGCCAGACCCAAATATTTGTGAATCATCAGTTTTAACGACAAACAATTTTTGTTTTATGGATTTTGAAGACAACAGAAGACACTGTTGTGTGTTGTGCTTTCCAGTAATTCACTGATTATTGATTCATGCTTAATAACAATGTCCAGCCCTAACTAAAGATTAATTTGATAGTTAGGGTTAGGAGAAGCACAATAGCTGTGTTAAACTGAATGTGTTGACAACAATATTGTTACAAACGATGGCTGGTGTGCCAAAAGTTAGCAATCATTTAAAGGGGCATTCCCACCAAAAAAATGAAAAGGGTTTATTATTTTTGTATTTTGCATTGTTGATTACAGATATGTCTTTTGTTCTTGTTATGTGAGTTTATTTTATTAAATATTTTACTAAACAAGTGTCACTGGGTGCTGCCATTTTGTGAAATATAATGTTTTTGGGTTCCTTCCCTCAGAGACTTTATAGCACAAATTTTTCACTTTCTGTTGGGGACACAGAATGCAGTCTATAAGTCAGAATTCTGACTATAGACTTGCATTGAATGGGAGGGTAATGTAACTATTACATCACAAGGAGACAGAGTTATGATCCTGTTTGATCAGGTCAGTCTCCTCTTTATGTGTTGGAAGGCAGATAAAAAAAAAGTTGTACACAGCCACCTAGTCCTGCCCACTATGATTCACAGGAGCCAATAAGAGAGCAGGAGTGCATCTTATGACATCATAATGCAGGCTCTGGCCACAGTTGTAAAGTGAGACTTGCTAGAAAACATTGGAGAATGTTGCATCATGGGTAACATTCTCAAAATAGATGCTGGAGATAAACACCTCATATTATTTTTACTATTAAATGCAATTAATTCAAACATAGAGAAAAAAAACAGTGGCAGATGTCCTATATATGAGTTTGTTTTAAATGCACAGGTAATCTAGTTACATCTTATGTAAGTGGTAGTGTCCCTTTAAGATGTGGTTTTGCAGCAGTTATGTACTACATTTCTCATGACGTTCAGTCAGTAATTTTGTTGACGATAGTACCATCATGGACAGATTTCCCTCGTTCTATATGGGGCCTTTAACATGGAGTGCACCAGGATACATGATTGCAAACCCTTATGATTGTAAGGGGCATGCTGGTTCTGGGGGGCTCACTTGGGTCTCCTTTAAAAAAAAAAAAGATGTCCAACAGCAAACCTCCCTGTGAGTGAGCAGACAACTCTGATCACCCTCAGACCATGAGACAGTGAACGCAGTTGGAAAGCTCTGAATGGGACACTGTTGTCAAGCAATAAAAGAAGAAGTGTCACCCGTTTGGACTGGTACTGAAGCTAGTTTTACATTTGCATGCCCAGGTGGCAGTGTGCAACTTTCTCAGTTTTGTTGTTACTGGAGATATGAAGTTTCAATAATAATAGAAGGTTCAGACTAAAGAATGTCACTAATTTACTGAGACCATAGAGTTTCACTGTTTACGTTTTCTAGGTTCTAGTTGCAGGGCAGGTGCATCTTGCCCCTTTTCCTAAGGAGATACATCTGGAGCACAAGCATCAGTAACGTATTAACGTATCAACCAGGTAACGGAATTGTTTATAAAAACAGGAACTTGAACATTTACTGAGACTCGTTGCAAGATAAGTGGGCCATTTTGTTCTTCAGGATTTGATATATAGCAGTTGGGTGTTCCCTGGACTGACTGCCTAGTTCAGATTTCGCCCAAACAAATAACTTCTAAACTCTGACATCACAGTAATTTGTATGACATGTAGTTGCAAGATCCAGCAACTGAAATTCAATGCAATTTGGTCACCATGGTTATCCCTGTCATCCACTTACTCCCTCAATGGTAAATGGTAATGTAATGCTTGGACCACATGCTATCATATACCCACCTTTTACATTTTATATTTTTTTACCATGGGGCTGGTGAATTTCAATCTTTGTACTTTGATGGACACTATCTCAGGACTATTCCATGTCATCTAGTCATTTCGATTTCACACATCTACTGAGTTTCAGTTTATTACCCATGGGCATACATTAAAACCTCAACAAAAGAAATATGAAGAGTAAATCAAATAAAACAGTGTCCCCTCTAGAAATATTTAATGATTCAAACAAACTAGAGGAATTAGAAGCGGATTTATATTGAAACAAGTGATACACGTAAATTGATAATAATTTAGAAGGAACATAAATGATACAAAATATAATAAGCGCAAATAATATCTTAAAACTAAAGAATAATGTAAAACATCTATGGTTTAGTTAAGAAACGATTATAAAATTTAGTTACTCTAACTCTGACTTTTAGAAAAGTAGCTACTAAACAAGATTTGGTAGATTAAAGTGAAACAGTCACAATAGACCGTCACTTTGATTGACAGTGTTACTATGCACGTATGGTAGCACTGACACGCCCCTCACACGCTACACCCCTAAGAGTCACTTGTAGCCAGGGAGAATGTTGGGAGGGACGTGGCAAGATTTTGCAATGGCATTTATCTCGATGATGTGTGTTCTACTTTGGATAAAATGGGGGTTATGTGTAAAGAGCAATTCTGAGACAAAGTTCTAACACTGGGATAATTACCATGGAAACAAATAATATAATCTTATAGCTTATTGCTACACTATACACTGCAAAAACGTTCATTTAGATTTTTTTTAAGGTTGAAACCTTTTGTTTCTGCAAAGTTGGCAGTGCATTTATAATTGTAATTGTATTACCACCATAAGGATTAAAAAAAAAAATCTCACCCTTGTAAACGGAAGCCACCACCCCTCTGTCCTAAATAATTTAGGTGTGGGGAAATGATGGTAGGGATGTACATTTTTCATTGATGAGATGTGTGTGGGGGTGGGCAACTAAATTTATTAAGAAGTGGGTGGGGGAATTTAATGGCTTTATTATAACTTTTTCTTTTAATCAAATTGAGACATCAGCTGACTTGCCACTTCAGTTATGCAAAAAGGAATGCACACAGCTTGCAAGAAGAGTCTTATAAAAGTAACCCTTCACACCTGCTGCCTAATGTTTTACATGAGAGAATAAAAAAATAGTGTGATTGGAAAATCAGAGTAAAATAAGAAAAATACTGTGGTGAAGATATGTTAACATTGGCATACAACAAGTGGCCCCCAGTATTGACTGCATTTGAGGTGTGTGGGCGCTTTACTTATTTAATCAGGACTGGGGGGGCATCATTTCAACATAATCATTACTGATATGAAAATAATGCCCACCAATGTCCAGTGTGGGCATTATCATCATATAATCGAGACTTATAGTTTTTTTGCCTGTTAGCTTTCATTATCCATCATTAAATCACGGTTTGTGTAGTGATTACCACTCAGAAAAGTGTTTTAATGTTTTAAAAGTATGGAGCTTTTTAGCAGGCATTGAAAAAAAAAAAAAAAGCCCTTTAATTTACAGCTCACGCTAGTTTTTGTGTTACTGGGGCCAGTTGAATCTGGGTTAATGATTAGTAGCCATTGTGACACATTATGATTTAGTGGATTACTTGACTCAAACTTATGCACTATAAAATACATGTTTACATTTCTAGCTTACATAAAATTAAAAAAAGTTAGTTGGCCCTGTGGAAAAATTTCAAGAAAAATGGCCATCTTTTGTAACGGTTCCTTGACTGGTTTCGTAGATTAGCATAGTCACAAACAGATTAGGATGCTTATTGTCGCAGCTGCTTTGGACAGCCTATATATGACTGGTTAGGGTGGCACTAGGCGATACCATATGGACACTTCCTGCAGCCAACCTGTTGTGACACGTGACAGGTGGGTGAATCACATCTGGTGGCAAGCAGACCTGTACCCGATGTGGTTCCTGTAACTTTGGTTTCAGTGTTAATGTCACTTTGTGTACCGAATTTCTGCCTTGTTATCCTTGTGTACTAGTCCCGGCTTCCCACGCTCACCATCTCGGTTTTCCTTTAGCGCTTCTATTACCTACAACTCTATTGGCATTCAGTTAAGTTGGTTCTCGTTTCCCTGGCTGTTATTTCTGCCGTTTCCCCTGAAGTGCAAGCTTCAGTCTGTGCTTTAGGTTATCTGGTGTTGTCTTTTATGAAGTGTTAAGCTCTGCTGCATACTGGATACTTGCGCTCATCTGCTTTGAACGTCTGTGAAGTGCAAGCTCTGTAAAAGTCTGTGTGATAGTTCATACATACCTGCTGCCATCTTCTTTGGAGTGCAAGCTCTGCTACACTTTGTATCTGTGTACCAACCTTCAACTACCTTTTGTGAACAGTGAACTGCCATATCTCCTGCTATCCTAAGCTAATTGCTCAAATGTTTATACTTGGTGCCATTTATCTAAAGAGACTATTATCCTGTGTGCTGATTGTTTCTGTCTTTAACCCAAGTTCATTTAAAGAGACTCTGTTTTCTAATGACTTTGGTATTCTGATTTTTCCCAGATGACAGTAGTAGAAGCAGTTTGTAGGACAACGTGAAACTTACAAGTTTATTATTATCGTAATCATTAATGTTGTCCAGATTTGGTCCATACCTTGCTAAATATCAAAGTATTGTATACAAGTTGACATTTGTCTTTGACTTTGGTGTACTGTAGTAATACTACAAAATGTAAGTTTTTGTTCAGTAGCACTGAGTAGCTGTAATTTTGGATTACACAATTTTTATCCTTACTCTTGTGTTGTTTTTACTCTAATCTTGTTGGCTAAAGGCACGATTTTTGCGGTCGCAACATTTCCAGTTCTATCCATCATGATACTTTTTTCCCCCTGTAAAAGTATTCCTACTAGTACATCAAAAAGCAATATCCTATATTCATGTGTTTAAATCAGGGATATATTTCTTTCCAACTTAAAATAATTGTTGGTTAATCAGATAACATGTAGGTATACAGTGTGCAGGGACAAACTCACCAGGTGTGCACAATATATTGTTAAAATGGTGAGATTAAACAGTAATCTCACCTGCAACTCACCTTTTAGTGAATAGACCCCATTGAGAAGCTTACTGGTCAATAAGGTGTACGTTATTGCCAAAGCCTCCCAGGTATGATGAAGCCCCTAAACAGCAACAATGATAAGCAAAATGCAATTGTTGACTGTATGATGATGTTACAAAATGGCAGATCTGAAAAAAAATAAAATTGATATATTATTTCATATCTTGGAAGTGGGGGTCTTACTCCAAAAACAGGCAGGGCCAATGCTAAAGTTGTATGCAGGGCAAAGAACAAGGTTGCTACACGTGGAAAAGGCAGAAGTTCAACCGATGCCACTGTTTCAGTTACTTGCCACTAGGACACTTGTTAATTTCGGATCCCCACCCATACTACTAGAGATACCCTTTATGAAAGTTTGTCTTTTGCCCTCAATTCATGTCACATGAGCTGCTTCTCTCCCATTAGTGTCCTGTTCTTGCCCCTATTAGCCAGTTTGTGTGACTATTGATTTTCTAATTTTCCCATTCGCATTTCTTGCCCACTGTATGTGTCTGCTGCACCCTGAGTTTTCTCTAACTTTCCAGCAAGTTGACCAAGTAGCAGATGTCTCCACAGCTTGAGTTTAACTGGCAGGGGGAATGTGGCACAATCTCTGTTTTCAGCTGCATGTGATTTGCATCAGAAAACAGTGTCATTAATTATTGGCACAGTGCGCTGCTCCCAGGTTATAATATAATGGGGGGAGGGAGTTACATGGTACACACTACTGACAGGAGGCCGCTTTGGGGCTACCCTAATTACAGGAATTGCATTACCTCTAATAGTGGCCTTGCTTGTACATCGTATGTTGTCTCTAAAGTATACTAGGCATTAAAAACAGGAGAAACAAGTATTCAATAAAGGTGAGTACACCACAAAAATCGCTGCTTACAATAAGTATTATAAATAATAAAATTAATTCTCAGTACAATTCTTACTCTTTAATACTCATTACAGACCTCATGCACTGATGCATAAAAAGTATTTGTATATAAAAAAAATCAAGATACTTGGGTCTGATTCACATGGGTAACTTTGTCACTGCTGATCTGTCACATGTCAGTTATGTCACATAACTATATTTATTGCATGGGTTATTCACATAGATAAACACACACTTTTAAATGTAATGTCCTAGAGGGACATCATCCGTACCACACTCACTGGGCCAAAACGTACGTCTGTGTTCCTTATTCAGAGGGAGCTTGCCATGCATTTCTGGTCTAGGCTTCCCTAATGGATGGGATTAGTCTGATATGTTAATGCAGAGGTCTGAACTGTAATGGTGACAGTGAGTAAGAAATTATTCATGCAAAATTCTGCTCAATATACTGGTATTTATTTTCTTAAAATAAGCTTGCGTACTTAATATGGATTCCAGCAGAAACACTTTTATAAAATATTCAAGTCCCACCTCTGTCGTGTGTGTAATTACCCTTTTTTAAAAGCAGGCCAACCTAAAACAAATACATTATACTGTACCATTACTTATCAGTACAGAATATTACAGGGCAATCTGCTTATTTTCACCCTTTATTAAATTCCTGTGCTTATTGGTTCCAAAAAAGTAACCTTCTTAAGAAAGCTGTTAAGCCATCAGTCACATCACTGTTTACATTTGAAAGTGAGGGGACAGGCCATGTACTTAATATGAGACGGATATGATAAACTGAGCGCATACGTACTAACGTTATGTGGTTGAATAGATGCTTGCTTTGGCACGCTGGTGAAAAAATACAGTGAGTTGTGTTGGAAAGTACCTAGCAGAGCATTAGACAAGACATGTGTGAAAATAAATTATGTACAGATAGCGGAACAGAACAATGGGAACATAGGAAATGACATCATAGTCTAGGAATATTGCAAATATATAGGAAATGTCTGCAAATCTGTAGTAATCCAGGAGCGCAGGAGCTGATTAGCCGCACAGTGCCTGCCACATGTTTGCTGTTTATACACGTCTGTCAAAGGTTTATGCTAAGAAAATTGCTTTTGTTCTAGTCTATCATTAAAACAATATAGAGACACTTGTACTATCCACACACTGGTGTTGAATCACCTGAACAGTTCACTGTCATGCACACCTGAGCCTTGTTTTTAATTTGACAGGTTTTGTTTTTTTCATTGAGCTTTTGGGACACAACCTTCTCAATTTTTAACATATTTCTACAAGCCTTGGTGGACTACATTTATCAGGAATTCAGCCACACAAGATTGTAGATTTGAACAATTTCCTGGATAATAAGTTGCTTTAAAGCTACTACTCACTCGGACTGTAACAGAAGTGATGTAGGGATAGAGAATTGTAAGCACAATTTAGAAGCCAGACTTTTCAGCCAGGAAGTGGTCCATACCAGTCAAATGAAAAACTTAGTTGCAGCCCTTAAAATGTTAGGAGCTCTGACTGACTTCAGGGTAGATTACTGTTTTGGGAGATGGATTAAAAAGGTTATCGGTATTTGATGGTTTTATATGAAGGCTAGCTGTGGAGCAAGTTCGTAAAAATTGAGGCAGTCCCATGGAATTATGCTTAGTTGTATGCATTTGTGCTCACTTCATTATTATTTGCTTTATCACTTTAATGCATGATTATCTGTCCATCCCGCTATAGTAAAAGCTATAGCATTTTTCAGGAATATGGATCTACCGAATGAAGGAATCGCGCGAGTCTTAATAAACTGAAATTAAGCAGATGCAGATCAACACTCGAAGCCGCTAAAAGGACTTTTATCAGGATCTTGAATGCTGACCCTCATCATCTCGATGGAGGGACTACATCATCTGTACACTGTAATGGCAGAAATGCAAGCAAATACATAGATTCAGAGAAAAACATGTTTAAATGTGTCTGTGGTTTCTCCTTTCTGTGTCGATGAGGCTTTAAAGTCGTACATTTGCATATCACAGGTGATTTCAGAAATAGGGCACATCACATTTTTACAAAGATTCTCTATTTATGCATTTGCTTGCAATTCTGCTAACACACTGTATAGATACTTTTTCATATTTTTATGCTCTAAATTCACAGTATAAGCAGTGTTTAAGTGACAGAGTCCCTTTTTCTTGATCTAAGTGTGCTTGGTTCTTGCTGTGGATGTTTATTTATAGTGTTTTATGTTAATCACTTTTGTATCTTTTGCTCTGTGTTTATTAACACAGCAAGATATAAAATGAATATTAAAAATAGGTTTTATTATAGAAACCAGTTCTTAACCAGGCCAACATAGTCTTAAGGTAAAGTTTTTATCTCTTGTGCATCAGAAACACAATCTATTGGTCAATTGCAAGTTTAGAATGGAGTGCATGTTATTTTTCTATCCACCAATAGCTGGCGCTTTTGTTATTGTGTTTCTCAACTTGCTATCCTGAAACAAAAGCTGAAGTATCTATGTTTGCTCCTGTTTTCCTGCATTCACTTCTAGATAAAATATACATGTATTTTTGAATTGTTTAACACATGTCTGGAAAACACTTTTTTGTGAATTACATTTTTGGAGATTCTCCTGCACTGAATATAAACACAGGCTTGAAAGTAGCTTTTTTTTTACATTGTGATGAGAGGATGAGATCTGAAGCGTCACACCCTCCCTACCTCAACGAAGGTTTATCCTGTTGAATATCTATCTATGGACTTCCTCTCCCAAAATAGACCCCTTCCCTTCCTATAGTAATTAGTGATATTATTTTAGCACAGCCATCCAGAGGCAACACTTTGTTCTTATGGTTCCTAAACAAATATTATTATTTTGCAAACACATTTCCCTTCTTATTTCCTTTATTGAGCTCTTAGTACTGAATATGTGGTAAATCATCTTTCACTAAAATATTGTGCACAAGTATATAAAACACTGTAAATTTAAAAAAAAAAACATTGATATCTTATAATTTCTTCATTATATGTATTTACACAAAGACTCTGGAAATGTAGGGTATTTCAAAATGTTGCTACTGGTACCTAAGGATGTAAAGATGTGTATAATACCCATGAGAAGAAAGAAACAAATCATGTTATCTTCTAAATTCTCTAAATGTTTGTCAGCTCCAGCTTTTAAAACTATTGTATTATTCAAATACATTGGGGGTCCAAATTTGTATTCCATTTTGAATAGTTTTACTTTACCATATTGTATTTCAAGCAACACAAAGATTGTACACAGATATTACCCTGGTCATAGAGCCGAGGGGTCCGACTGTGGCCCTCCAGCTGTTACTGCTACAAAGCCCATACTTCCCCACTAGTTTTCTAGAATGGCAGAGAATTATGGTTGTTGTAATCTGGAAGGCCTTGGACACCTAGGTCAAAGAAAAACGGTTATGCTGCACAAACTTGAGGAAAATATTTAAAAAAAAACACTAAACAATTGAAGTCCCAAACTATTTCTGTAGCAAATAACTAGTTCCTGCTTTGTTTTAATGCTAAAAATATTGTACTTCTATCTATATAGGAGGAATTGTGTTGAAATTTAAATATATCGTTGCTAAACACAATTTAGTTTGACTTGCTTATTTAGATATAAAGTACAAAGTAGTTTGCAAAAAAAGAAGAAAAAAAACACGAAAAACACATCAAAGGGTACCTTTTTTTCTTTTTAGCAGAACTGTCCACAAACATACTTTCATATTGCTTACCTACATTGTAGCAGAGGTTTGATCTAGTCTGTTTTTTCCCCTACACACTATAACAATAAAGAATCTAGGTGACCAATATGGTGAGCCATTAGTGTCTATGAAGTTATTTCAGGAGGCTTAGTCTTCATCCTGTTGTAGGGTTTTTCAAGGATCAACATATGTGTATGAAATAGGAACTCTAATCCACTATAAAATGCCCATGTCCAAAAATGTACAAAACATGCATATCACAAAGTATTATGTGAAGTACTTAGTATGTGATTTTCACTGTTATAATGAAAAAGCATCTACTTCTTATAAAATAGTATATAATGTATTTTCTGTTGACCTTCAAATCTATTACTACATAACTATGTGTTATGGATGAAAAGCAAATCTGAGGAAAGCAATATCCCTGAACTCTAATGTTCCTTCTGTGGGCACCACTGTTGGACCTTTTCCCCACAATTCCATTTGATATGGAATAGCTCCAGTGCATCCAAAGTAGTCTCATATTCTCTCCCAGGTACATAAGTCTCTTGCTAAGGTGCAATTGCTAAATGTGAGATGAGTTTTATATATACCTGATTTTATTTTCTTAAATTATAACTTTTTGGAACTCCTAGATAAATATGAGAACCTCCTTTGACACATTGTGTTAGCTTCCTTTTTAAGTCGTGCTACAGAAAATGCAATCTCACCGAGCACATGTAACCTATACCGGTATTTAAAATCTAAAACATACATTGCATATAGTGGATGAGCACGAAGAAAAGCATCTGCATGCCTGGCATACACCACATATTTTTTCTTTCTTTCCCATTGTAGTTAGTGTTTCCCGTCTATATCTGCAACAAAATATAATGTTTTCTTAAGATTCATGCATGGAAGGTGCTGACAGTTAAACGAAGGTGCAAGTCTACATTATAACAATGCATTAGTCATATTGTTTCCTTTATATATAACTTTCACCCCAGCTACTGTACATATTTACTCTCTACTCTTCAAATGGGTGTTCAAACATGTGAAGAGTCTCCTTCTTGTTTAAACAGGTTTGGCATTGGTTTAAATTTGCTGTATCCATAAATGTCTTTTCATTGGCAAGTGATCAGTAAAGATGTTGTGCATTATGCGTAGTTTAGTTCACAGATAAAATGTATTATAGTTCACATGACAACAAAATTCTCACCCTGGTCTTTTTATGAGCTCTTCTATATATGTCAACAATACTGACATATACAACAACTGACAAATATAGTCAGATTTATACCTTTTATTGGCTAACTGAGTAGGTTTAGAGTGCAAGCTTTCAAGACCTCTCAGGTCAATTCATCAGGCATTTTACACAAAATGGGAAAAACATTTCTCTTAAGTACATGTATGCACCTCAACTTAAAGGAACACGGCACTGTTTTTAACCCCTTGTTTCCTTGAAGGATGCCAGGGTAAAAAAAAAAAAAAAAACTTGTCCCGAGAGTTTGGAATAAACCCGATGTGTATCTTAATAGATACACGCAGGTTTACTCTCTGTTGTGTCTCACATTCGAGACACAGCAGTTCCTGTTTGTTGCCCGCTGACAGCTAACTCGGTATCAACTCTCACCTTTTTCTCTTAGGTAATTTGTAAACTTCTGCTCAAGTTTCTATAGCTTGCATACGTAAGCCACATAAGATGGAGGGAAGGTTGTATAATCAAATCTAATTAAATGAAAAATTACATTTGAGCAGCGTGTTTGCATGAAACAAAGGGAATTGCTTGCGAAAATGGTCACCCACAAGTATATTAGTGAAATTACTGTTCTAATAAAACATACATCAACAATTCCAGGTTCGGCCTTTCCCTCATGATTTCGTCAGGCATTTCTCCTTTACCAGCTTTTTCTATAGACAAAGCAATAATTTTGGTACCATGTCTTGATGTGCAACATTATTCATTCGGGTGTGCAAGTGGGTTTCAGAATTTATTTAATTTTCACAATATTTATTGAGCTCCTAATTCACATATTTCTTCCCCTTCACTTTTATGATAAGGCATGTTAAACATTGGTGCTATCCAAATGGGAGGCTGCATCACATGGATTTTTGTGGGATTTTCTCCAGACTCGCATAACAGTAACTGACTATATGGAGTGTCTATTTTGAGAAAAAAAATAATACTGCCCACACGAAAGAAGTTAGCCAGGGCCTCACTTTGATGTAGTTACATTGCTCAGTGACCAATGTAACTCAGCCGTAGACAACCCAAATTTGCCCTTTCACCAAAGAATGAATAAAACACTTGCAGTTCTCACAGTTGGTCTTTACTTATAATCCAAACTTCTGTTCATGGTTATCTGGTATCAGGAGCATCAGCTCATGAGTAGAATAATTAGATCTGACCTCATATGAATCTAGAAAGCACCCATCATACAAATAGCATGAGAGCCTATAAAACAGGCTAAAATGCATCTGAATTTATAGGAAGAATAACCCATTTGAATTATTTCCATTTCAAATTGAATTGGTTCTTCCTTTTAATAGGTTCCCAGCCAATGCATCAGAGAGGTATCTGAGACTTCTTATTAACAGTTGGACAGTACTGTACTAGATAATGCTGTGTGCTGCTATTTTTAATCTTAACTTGTGGATAGTGTACATCACTGTTATGATTTTCTTTTACATGGATAAATATGTTTTTTTTTTTCTTCTTCTTTGGTTTATCTTGGTCTACTGTATTAGCACTTGAAAGTTGTGGGAAGAAAGAAATCACTGTTTAATTATGTTTATTGGAAGAATACTGGACAAATTCATGTACTTTTTTTGTTTTGTTACACCGTTATAAAGTATCCTGTTATCTGAACTATTTATAATACGCACTGCATTACGATAAATGCTTGGAAGACGTATGAGTCACAACAAACAGCACGTAGTGGCAGATGACATCACAGAATCCCTCTGTGAAGGCTAATTCAATGTAAGGATGTGAGGAAGAGATGAGCTGTTTCCCAAGGCTTTAGAGTAAAATTGTCGCTAAAGTTTATGAGATGAAGTACAGCCCAATAATTCTGTCTAGACACAACAATTCTCTGCTATTTCAAACAAAGGGTGAAAAAAAAGCACAAACGTCAAACCAGATGTATGGGAGCCAAATAGCTATCTTTACCGAACTTAAATTAGGACTTGCTGATCTTTAGGATATTCCACGTTTGTAAAACCCTCTCCATAATGACAATATTTAGGCAAATAACAGGCCTCTGTCAATCTGAAATTTCCGTTTTAGACTTTAAACCTGGATATTTCTGTGAAAAATAATAACAATTAACTTTTCACACTGTACTGTCCAATAAATGGTGCTTAACCTCTGACTGCCGAAAAAGCCAGTCCAGACTGAAGTTCTGTGGCATCAATAACATTTATGGTTTTTCTTTTTTATATGCATTCAAAAAGTAAAGAAATATGTACTTTAAGTCCCCATAAAGGTATTCACATAATCATTTAGTGCATTTTAGTCAAGGCAGATTCATATTTAGCAAAAACCAGAACAGAAATTATTAAGTAAATACTAACATATTAAAGGTGTTTCCCATAAAAGACATTGATTAGGGTTGAATATGTTTTCTATGTAAAAGTGTCCATTCCCAACACATAAGAGGAGTGAGGTAAATTTCTTTTGTCATTTTATTTTTTATTAATTTTTAATTTATTTCTCTGAAATGGTGACATGACAGATCAATGCAACTTTTAAACCTATTTGTTATGAGGTAAGTGTATTTTGTACTCTATATTTAAAGGCACTGTGGGTTAATTGTTTTTACTTAATTTTATTCATATTGTTGTTCCAATTAAAAATAGGGTTTTAAAATGTAAATTAACACAAATTTATAAAATGTGCACAACTGATGAAAAGTTGTGTAAATAATGTCTTAAAAAAAGTAAAAAAAAAAACAAAACAAAAACATAACTCATATATATGCAGCTCATATACCGTACTTGCTCGAATATAAGCAAATGCTCTGAAAAATCCTCCTCGTCTTACATTCGAGGTCTTCTTATAATCTGACCTCAAATTGAGGTCAGATTATTAGACATGGATCCAGGTCCCCAGCAGAGCTGCAGGGGACCTGGATCCCCCTCTCTAACAGCAGGGGATGCCTGCGCGATGAGCGCAGACTCCCCTGCTTCCGCCCGGCACAACCGCCGGGGCTTCTATGAAGAAGCCGGGTACTTCCGCTTTCGTCACAGAAGTCCCGGCGATCGTGCCGGGCTGCAGCAGGGGAGGTCTGCGCTCATCGCGCAGACATCCTCTGCTGCCCCACTAGCCACCAGGGAGAATCGGGCAGCTGGGGGATGTCTGCACGATACGTGCAGACATCCTCCATGCTGCCCGACACGGCAGTCTATTATGACGGACAGCTGGTCCGTCATAATAGACTGCCGTGTCGGGCAGCATAGAGGATGTCTGCATGTATCGTGCAGACATCCCCCAGCTGCCCCCACTAGCCACCAGGGAACAAAACCAGGTAAGGGGGAGGGGGGTGGACAGAGGACACAGACAGACAAGGGGAGGGGGGGGGGGAGAAAGAGACAAAGAGAGGGGCAGGGGGGAGGACACAGACAGACAAAGGGGGGGGGGAGACACAGACAAGGGGAGGGGGGGGACAGAGATAAAAGAGGAGGGGGGATAGAGAGAGACAAAGGGAGGGGGAGAGGGGAGGACACAGACAGACAAGGGGGGGGAGACACAGACAAGGGGAGGGAGCGGGACAGAGAGAAAAGGGGAGGGGGGATAGATAGAGACAAGAGAGAGAAGTTTTGGGGGGAGAGAGAGACAACGCTGGGGGAGCGGGAGAGAGACCGCATTGGCACATAAAAGCAAATAAAAACAAGAAATGCATTTGTATAATATTAATTTTTTATTAAATATTAAAAAGCAATTTACATATATACAAGTTAAACTTTTTTCCTATAGGGTAGTCTTATAATCAGGCTTTTAGTTTTTTTCCTAAAGGAATGTACAAATTTGGGGGGGTCGTCTTATAATCAGGGTCGTCTTATAATCGAGCAAATACGGTAAATGTCTGAGCTCTTTTAAAAATATGAATGGGAGAGGAAAGCTTACTAGCTCCTGGGATTTTAACCTACCGTGTGAGACAATTAAATTTTTCATTGTCCAGAAGAGGCCAGTATTGGCGCAAGTTATATGTCAGACCATTCAGGTTTGCCTTGTGCAGATGAATTGTCTGTTGCTTGACATTTTACATGCATTATGTTACTGAGTACAATTATGGTCATGAAGATATTTTTTTGTATTTTTCCCTTTACATAAAAAGTAGAATGAAAATCCAGTCAGAATTGTTATGTTATGATGACGATCCATCTTGATCTCACTGGGAAGAGAAACAAATTTACTTGGATTTTATCAATAACGCAAATCATTGGATACTTATACAGGATACTCACAGTTTTAGTACACCTGCCTAGAAATATAATTGTTTAGCTCGGGCAGGATTTAACTGACTTAATATTTTTCATGTTTTGTTTTGCATTTGACTGTCCTCGACATAATACAAAGTTAAGCACAAAAGACTGTGATTTTAAAACAGGTGGGAAATGTCCAATTGGTGGCCCACAAACCAAATGTGACCCTCAAGGAATTTTATGTAGCCACTGTTCTAGCCGAGAAAGGCTATAGGTTGTATGTTTTTAGCTCATAAAATTAATACGGTAATCTAATTTTCTGCAAGAATGTATTAAAAAGTTGTACTACACAGGACTGGATGATTTCTGGTATACTTTTCAATTGTTTTGTCTCTCAAGTACACTGTTTTTACTGTTTGGTTTTTAAATTTCCTCTCATGTACTTATGCTCATTCTAATAGAACTTGTAAGCTATATTTAGAAATCATATTTTTTTTTATTGCTGATTATCTTTTCAAATATGAAAGAAATCAGACTTTTATTTTAATCATCTGTATATCAATAATATATTAGACTAATTAAAAATTTAATTTTATAGGTGCCATATAATGCACTCTCTCCTCAGCCTATGTAGCTTAATACTGCAAATCTATCACATCCTGCCAATGAGTCAGCTTTTGAGGTAACCCTATAGTTGCTTGCTCCACTTTACTCCTCCCTCTTCTTTTAAAGTGAAGTGTTATGTTACAGACTGGAGATTGAAAACAGTCCTTCCATTATCTTTTCAAAGACCTCTTATTAGGCCCATTGTCCACAACAGCATGCCTGACACTACGATCCGAGAAGTTACACTGTGTTTGGATTCAGTGACATTTTGTGAATGTGATAGCCTTTACTGCGTGAACTTTCTGGAAACTGGTTGTGCTGTGTAACATGTAAAGAAAATGTATACTGTACAGATCACCAGTGCTTTTCTTTTAAAGAGCAGATATCACTTTTGTTGTGGCATCTGATATCTTAGATCATCAGCATCCAGATTTTTTTCAGCTTTGTCATATTATAAAGGCAGCAATGTTTAGGATATTAGATGTTCTAGTTAAAATGCAGTTCATGTTAACACCATGTCAGATCTTTTTATTGTATATACTCACCTCTTGCAACATGTGCTCACAATTGACGACTGGATAAACATGCACTGGAAATGCATTTCAGCCAATATGCCAGGACTGGGCATTAAAATTGGTCTAGTATAGCATTTCCCAATTAAATTTGGCCTCAGAACCCTTTTGTATTTTGTACAACGTAATGAAACACCTTAAACATACTTTATTTGATATAACGTGTCATGTTGCCACTCACCATTTTGACATCTTCTGGTAATAATTCCCGACTACTAGTGATACCAAACCCCCCCCCCCCCCCAGCACTGTGCTTCAATGTGAAAAATCAGTGAATACTTACTATATATATAAGGATCGCTTCTGAAAGGTGCTGAGTGGGAGCGTCATTCAGAAGCCTTTTTAATCAAACAGAAGGTAGCCGGCGTCTCTTTAGAAGGTGGGTTTAGTCCCGCTTTCATTAGCAGTACCATCTCTATGTATGTTCCTGAGTATGCAGCAGATACATAAATATCTGTTTTGTGTATGTTATGGCTTACGTCAAAACCATACTAATTTACCTATGATTCATTATAGAGTTAAATATTTGTCAGCCATGGCTGGCTTGAAATCCAAACTCTTCAGAGACTTGTCATATCTATAGGTTAATTGATGCTATATGTTTAATAGCTGACGTCGTTTTAGGTTAAGATATGTTTTTCTTTTGTGACTGCACCTCTGTTTATGTCGCACTCAATGCCAGAAGCAGTCGTAGTAAGTGGTCACCAAATGAATCACTGAACTATATTTGGTCATTTCCTCTTTAAATCCTGTGACTGACAATCATCATGATGCTTTACCGTAAGTCAGTTTTTTATGACATATTTCAAGTTATGTATCATATGGGAATTCTAGACATGGTTCAACAGGAACCTGGAATGTAAATTCTTTGTTTTAGGTCAGTTTTACTAACTTCCACTGCTTTTATCGACGTGTAGGCTCCTGCTTCACACCTTTTGTCTATTAAGAAAAGTTTGTCATCCTTTAGTTTCATTAAATTAACACTTTGTTTATATAGCGCCTACTATTTATGTAGCGCTAGGTACAGAGCATAGAGGGGGACTACATACTAAATTAGACAAACAAGATCAGACTGATACATGAGGTAGAGAAGCAAGTTTACAATATAGAGAGAGTGGGTTTTAAAAGCAAATTGAAAAGTATGATTACTTACTGAGAACAAAAAATGATACAACTTCACCAGATTGTGCATGCTAATGTTACTAATATGTTCAGGAAATCTACAATGTATTTTAAACGGAAATACTGATACTGAGTCTGCTGTGTAAGATATTTGTACCGTGAGCAGCTGTTCACCAAAATGTCAGTCTTGGATAACTAACCGCTATTTATCAAGATACTCACAGCTATTCTGAATTGATTGTCCTATGAAATTAATAATGACTCTCTGACTGTACTCTGGAGATATACTCAAAGGGTGATAGATGCAAAATGGTGAACAGCAAATGTTATCCTCTGCTCTGGCTAGCTTACAGCACAGCTATTATTAAACTTGACCATGCACATATTACTCAACAACTTCCACCCGTCGTTCCACGTGCAGGGATAGGCATAGTATCCATCCAAAGACACCAGTGTCCATTGCAAGGTCAGTCAAGGTCCATTGAACATCATATAAATGTCCATCATGAGCAATGCTGGTGCCTGTCTATGTGTTCCAGAGTAAAGTTTAGAATTACCCCAGCTCCATTTTCCACTGAAGCTCCATGATTAGTTTTTATAAAATGGGATGGCGTGAACATGTGTGCTGTATTTATATAGAAATAATGAATACATGCTTCTAGCAGTCATTCAAGAGAGCATGTTAGCTTCAGGACACCGTACCAGCAAAGGTAGGTTATGTGATGTTTAAGAAAAAACAGTGATTTGCAAGGGTGAGAGATGGTAAACTGATGAGCATACTCTGTGGAGACAGGAGGTTAGCTTCAAAAACCAGGAATGTGATGACAGGTAGTTGATGAAATGATTAAAGAGCCTAATTAACTGGTGAGTTTACAACTGAGCTGCCGAGCATCTCAAGGAGATAAGAAGGTATGCTCAAGAGAGGAAGAGGAAACCGATAATAAATAATATTTTTTATAGCGCTTTTATCCCCAGATGCGCTTTTAGTGTTACTCTCTGGCTTAGATAAATGATATTACCAAACGTAATCCCTTCAGGAACGGACAGTTTGCCAATGTTTAACATTTCTGCAGTGTTTGTGTTAAGCTGTAATTTTATTCTGTATTTTGCTTTAGCCACACCAATTAAATATTGTTTTTTTAAGGATAATAAATCCTTTATTTTGATAGAATTACTTTGATTATATCATATAATTTATTTGGGGGGGATAACATATGATAGAAAATTTGAATTTAAACTTTTAGTTTAAAATTATCCTGAAATTAGAGTACCTCATGTGTCTAGGTTTTTCACTTATTTTTGGAAATTATAAAGCAATTAATATAAGTAGCACATTGTTATTTCCAAAACATGTTTTTCTTCAAAATTAGCTATAGTGACACTATACATCTGTCCTGAATCAGAGAATCACCACCCACATGTACATATTTTTCAAAAGTAGACAACTCACACTGTGATGGGATATGTTGCCACTTTTTATGCAGCCATTTTACCACCAATCTTTGCCAAAGTTTGTGTTGGTTATTTTGTGTGTGTGTGTGTTTTCACACATTCTACTTTAGGTATGCATTCACAGAGATTATTCTGTGTTACTCCCAAACAACACCCAAAATAGGTTCAGCAACTTCTCCTCAGTATAGTGGTACCCGGGTTGATATAGCAGGTCCAAATTTTGTATACGATCATTGCAGCTTTCCAATGTGAAATTTTGACATACTACATTTCCCATTATGCTCAGCCACACAAAAGCTAACATTATAGAAAATGTAGTCTGTAGGAGGCATCAGATTTTTACCTTGCAATGAAGCAGGGATGAGCTAAATAGCTTAGGAGAAGAGTAGCTAGATGCATTAACTTGGGTGGGCAATTTGGAAAAGAGAATTTTACCCTAGCAGCAAAGGGGTACTGCTAATATGTAATAAATGGGTTGAATTGTGATTTGTGATTAGCTTGGCTTTATTACTTTGTATCTGTATTTAGCTGGCAGGCAGCCCTGGTTTTATCACAACATGCATAAATAATTGTTTTATAACTACAGCTGGGAGCAGGCCGCTGACAGATAAACCAATGAAAGCTAGGTCAGTGTCCTGTCTGCATGTTGGTCTAAAGATTATATATATTGCTTATCACAAAAATGAGTTTGTGCACAAATTAACCCTGACATTAGTTTCACTTTTTGCAGCTGAACACGGAATCATTTGTCTTTTTATTTTTCTCAGATACAAGTGAGTTTCACACAATCGATTACAAAAAGCAATGAAAGCAAAAGTATGACACGTAAACATCTCATCATTATTTCCTTTTAAAGATATGAGAACCCGTTTTAGAGAATGAAATTACTGCTCTTAAGCAGAGTTTTTAGTTTTTACAAAAATACACGTATAAACTTTCTCAGAAGTTTGTGCTGAATTTAAGGAAGCATCTTAGATGCACAAAGAAATATGGATGCAATGGAACTGTGGTTATGCCCTTACAATGCCTGAGGGACTCACATTTTGGGCACCAAAAGTTTAAAACTTTCTCTGCCGGCAGCATTGCTTCAGATTTTATTCATAGCTTGAATATAACTAGTTATGGGTGAATTTTAAAGAAACTTTAATGTCAAGAGGACATTTTCCCCTGTTTTTGTACCATTAAGTTACCACACCTAGAAAATGACTTTATTGGCGGCTATGAAACATGTTAACATTTAGAAAGTTCTCCAGGCACTACTTTCACTGTATTTTGAGGTATATGATTGTTAGAATGATGACCGTAAAATTCTATTTTGAATGTGTTTAAGATGAGGAATGTTCTAATTTAATTTTCTGCTTATATACATAATGCATATGACATTAGAGTCAATTCAAATTTGGGTGTAAAACTCGGTCTGCAACAGAATACAAATCACCTGAACGATGGATAAATCTAAAATAGCTTGGCTATGGGATGGTACCCGCAACCCACTCTGGAGCAGCGTAATTGCTTTATTACAGAGTAGACCTCTTTCCATTGGTTCATCAGACTGGTCCCACCTTCCTGGGTGGTCTAGACCGAAAATGCATGGCAAGCCTCCTCTCATGAGAAACACTGCAACCACAGATGTGCATTTCCAATTCAAGTGGGCACTTTTCTGTAGGGCAGACTATTAAGTCCTGTCGGTTGAGGTTGTTTCACACACTTTGTTCTTATGTGTATACTCTTAGTTGCTCTCCCTCAGCAAAAAGAGCATCTCCAAACATTGAGCTCTTGCAAAGTGTGACTATGAAGATAACATTGCCTTAGTGAGGCTTATTAGAGGTTGAAATGTATGTCAGAGGTTGCTGTGTTCTTTGTCCTGAAAGGGGTTAAATGACATTTCGAGTCTAGACTGCCTTTTGTGAGTGGGATTAGTCTATGTTCATGGATATTGTCTCTCCAGAATGGTGCAAAATAAACGTGTGGGACGTTCCCAAGCTGACTTTCTCCTGATGGGTGGACTATTAAGTACTGCCTGTTCTTAGGTGACATTGTCTCACACACCTCTTTCTGTATGTGAAACCAGAATTCAACTCTAAAGGAAGCCCTACAATTATGCATTTCCCCCATAGAAAGGGTTAGGTATGTTCCTCATCTCTGCTGTTATTTTGTTTCTCTGTTACTGACATACCAAAATTAACCTTAGACTTCCTACTGACTAATACAGCCTTTGGGATTTATCTTTTTTCTAATGTCAACTTCCAGAAAACGTACGCTAACAGTGTTTTTTTCAAACACATTCATAAGAAGACAGAGCATGTTGAGGCCTTTTTTATTGCACTAAAACATCCCATTTCCCTATTCCCATACATACCAGCACACTTGTGCAGAATAAGCTCTCCTCAAGTGATGAATTTTGGAAATACTTTTCTGAGCTTTCTTTACTGTGTGTCCATTTAATTCTGAAATGAAAGCATAACATTTCAAAAAGCAATAAAGCTGCAGAAGAGTTAACAATAAGTTTCATCTAGCTCTCTGATAATAAAAACAACCATATGTCCGTGTAATAGATAGTTATGTCTTCAATTTTATGAGGACGGAATAATATAGTGTACTTAATTTCTTCATTTATTAATATAAGTTCATTTCTTTCTGGAATTTCTTTTTATTTCTCTAGCTTGAGGAAAGGGAATGATATATGACTTGCAGGAAGGAGCGTACTCAGGCCTGGTGCACACTTGCAAACAATAAATTCAATGTCTCTTGCTTGAAAACATTTCAAATTAAATTGTCTCTGCATGGGTTCAATAACAAGAGCAACATTCAGTCTGGATCTAGGAGGTTCCATTCAGTCTACAGTGCAGAACTGAAGAGCTTTAGGCTCTATAAAATGTGAGTTTTGGTTATTTAATAGCCAAGAACTTCACAGCACTCCTGTGTATCCATTCATTTTAGGAAAGTCTTGCCTTTGGTGCTGAAACTAGGAGGAGTTTGCCCAGCAAACTTTTGCAGTTGTCTGCCCCCCATTAAGTGGAACTTCCAATAAGTTCTTCACTGAAGTTAAGGGGTCACAGTCGAATTCTGAGTGGATAAGAAAAGTGATTATGCTTTTTAGTGAATAAACCCGCCTTGTGTACAAGACACCAGAATAAAGGGAATGAGGAGCAGAATCCTAAACCAACCATGTAATCTAGGAGCCAGACAACGACATA
Source organism: Pelodytes ibericus (assembly GCA_036172795.1). Classification (NCBI taxonomy): domain Eukaryota; kingdom Metazoa; phylum Chordata; class Amphibia; order Anura; family Pelodytidae; genus Pelodytes; species Pelodytes ibericus. The sequence continues at coordinate 89,162,152 of CM069861.1, forward strand.
CTCATACATACAGTCAGTCACTCATACATACAGATGTACAGTCAGTCAGTCAGTCACATATACACACGGTCACACATACACTCACTCATACATACAGTCACACATACAAGTGAGCGTTTTTTTTAAATCTTAAGCAATTTATTTTATTTATTTTTTATCTATAATGTGTGTCCCCTCCCTGCTGCTATACCTCATTGCAGGGAAGCGAGGCATTTTGGTTCCACGTTGGTCTGTGCCTCTTACAAAGGCACAGACAATCGTTGTTTCCAGCCCTGCACTCGGGCACTATAGCAAGGTGCGCGAGGGGGCGGAGCAGGAACTCTGTCGCAAAGTGATAAATCTTTTGAGTTGGTCATCTGCAGGGAATTACACATGTTCTGACTGATATATCTGAAAACTACTTGTATGAAAAGCATTGTCCTCAAACATAGGTAAAAATTATGCATGCTAACAATGTATTGTTATCCTATAGGTCATAAACATTGTTTTTGACCATATTTATCAAAGCAATACTATTAAAGGTATAGTAGTGTTTGAGCTCATTTCTTTTATTATCAAAATGTTTGCTTTATGAGATACAGCAATGTGATTTTATGATGAAAAGTTCATTTGAAGGTGTAATCAATGGCGTCGCTAGTGTAGGGCTACTGGGTCTGAAGCCCTGAATCTCAAGCCTCTCAAAGCTATAAACCTGAATGCAGACTCTGGTGCTATAATATTCTTATCCATAGCTGGTGTCCTTGTTTTTTGTTTATTTTTCCTACACGTGCAGAGCTTTCCTCCTTCTGAACGGACCTAGTCCGTCCTGTTGTTAAATGAGCGGTGTTTGCTATCTAAGTTCGCAAACACTGCTCAAACGGTGATGCTTTAATGCCTAGGGCACCTGTGAGTGTTCCACGGAGCGTATTGCTGGCGCCATATTGGATAGCAACATGCTCCTCCAATATGTCTGCTGCCCTAGGCACTGAAAAAAATTTCACTTCCACTGCTCTGATGTTGATGCTAGACTGCCAGTAGAGGCAGCCAGCAACATCCCAACAAAAAAAAAAAAAATGCTTAATTAGCTGAACATCTAGGGTTAGGGATAGAATAATGGCTAAGCCTACAATTAAATTAGGGTTAGCATTAGAGGATTACAATCAGATTAAAATTAGAATAAATGAAGGGTTAGTTAGGGTTAAATTTAGGGTTTGGGTTTAGGTCAAAATGTCACTGTAGGTGAAAATGGATAAAAAAAACAAAAAAATACTATATTTGGTTATTGCCCTATAACTCGCAAAAAAAGCAGAAAAACATGGAAACAAGCATATTTCTAAACTCGGGACGAAATTTAGAAACTATTTGTACGGGGTCTTTTTTACTGATTTGTATTTACTAGAGTTGAGCGGACACCTGGATGTTCGGGTTCAGCGGGTTCGGCCGAACTTCGGAAAAAAGTCCGGGTTCGGGGTCGAACATGACCCCGAACCCCATTGAAGTCAATGGGGACCCGAACTTTTGGCCACTAAAATGCCTCTAAAAAAGTCATGGAAAGGGCTAGACGGCTGCAAAATGAAGTAAAATATGGGTGAGTGTCCCCATTCATTCGAATAGGTCAATTGACCTATTCGTATGAATGGGGACTCTATTTCGGTTTATAGAAAGCCAATAGTATTACATGTATTCCATAAACCGAAAGTCTATAAACCGAATGTCGTTCGGTTTATAGACTTTCGGCTTATGGAATATATTTAATACTATTGGCTTTCTATAAACCGAAATAGAGTCCCCATTCATAAGAATTTCTTATGAATGAGGACTCTATTTCGGTTTATAGAAAGCCAATAGCATTACATACAATGTAATCGCCAAACTCCAACACGGACATACAGTGAAATGTTCAGGTCTGGGGTCCAAAAACCGTAAAGTTCGGTATGAACCCGAACAGTGCGATTCGGGTTCGCTCAACACTAGTATTTACATAAATTATTTTTTAGTTCAAAGTTACAAAAAAGTGTTTTGTTTTGTTTTTCATTTTTTCGTCATATTTTTTTTGTAGTAAATTATAAGATATGATGAACCTAATGGTATCTAGCGAAAGACCTTCTTATGGGAATAAAAACAATATATAATTTGTGCGGCTACAGTATGTGAGAAAGAAGAAAATTACAGCTAAACACAAACACCCCAGAAACATCAAAACAGCCCATGTCACCAAGGGAAAGACAAGGTCAAAAGGTTATGTCACTAAGGGGTAAACTCTCCTGGGAGTGAGAAACATTGGCATGGTGATATATATGGTCTTCTTGAGAGAGCACAATGATTTCAAGACCAGTCACAGAACTTACACTACAATGTAGCATGATGACATCTTTGCACTGGGATGTGGTCTTACAACTGTGCAGTGACCGCTCCCATAGTGGACACAAGAGAAATGGGCGAGAGAGAGGCAGCAGGGTGAGGGCATCAGTCACACATTTTATGCATTTACTGCTCATTGACATGGTATACAAATTGTATGCATTTACTGCTCATTGGTATGGTATACAGAGTTTATTCCTCCACTGCTCATTGGCATCATATATACATTTTATGCATTTACTGCTCATTGGCATCATATATACATTGTATGCATTTACTGCTCATTGGTATCATATACAAAGTTCATGCATTTACTGCTCATTGTCATCATATTCAAAGTTTATGCATTTACTGCTCATTTAGATAATTATTTTGGTATAAAGCCTTGCATATAAAGAAACTACTCATTGGCATCATATATATCATTCAGATATTTATATTGGTATATATCCTTCTATATAAAGTTACATTAGCATGATATACATCATTAGATATATCTATTTGTCATTGCTTATAGGTCTACGGTAAAATGTTATCATATAAATCCTTTATATGTATTTATTGTTCATTGTTTATATTACAAATACTTATTGTTCATTGGCATCATCATATATATGCTTTTATGTATTTATTGCTTATGTTATAAATACCTATTGTTCACTGACATTATGTAAATCAGCTATATGCCTGCCCAAGCATGTGAGCTTCTTTACTCCACTTCTGTCAATTCTGCTATGGGCTCTAGCCTAGTCTATTGGAGACCTAGCGACGTGTAATCACATTTAAATTAGGAATTGCACAATGTTGGAAATGCCTCCCTTTTATCTAACAGGAAGAGCGTTATTTTTCATAATTAGTAGCACATCCCTTTCAAGGAAATTCTATATGAATTTCACTGTGTGTAATTAATGACCTTGAGCTAGATACGCTTGCTAGGGTTGCCACCTTTTCTTCAAAAAAATACCGGCCTTGGTACTGTCTCCATAGACTTAACATTGGCCTGATGCCAATTTTTTACCGGCCTGCCGGTAAAATACCGGCCAGGAGGCAACCCTAATGCTTGCTCTGTGACTTGACACATTCTTTTCAAATCCTGTGTTACACCCCCTAAAATAGGTTGTTACACATTCTATTAACTGGGTATTAAATCAGGATTTCATATATACCTGAGCTAGTTTGGTGTGGTTCCTAACATAAAATAAAATTGTAATAGCAGAGCTATCTATCTATATTAGGATTTGGGGGCCTATCTTTGGATTAACTGTACATCCTGCTCTATTAATCCTAGAAAGCAGGTACATGGGTATATGACAAAAAATAGGAACTGGTCCAGGGTATAATTAGCCATACAGGTACAATGCTCCTATCAGTATACAGTTAGTGGAATGTGGCTCCTATAAAAAAAATCTGAAGAAAGCTCATGACCTTACTTTGCCCAAAGGCCTACAGTGATCTCACTCCACCCCTGCTAGTATCATGTTTAATGTAGGGGTGGAAGTTTTAAATATTTTACATAATTGGTGTAATTACAAAAACAACATTAATTTTCTTCATCAGTCAGAAATAAGCCTCTGTGTGACTTAAACCAGACCACAACATCACATCATACTTATTCATCTCTTTGATGAGATAAAGCATTTGCAAACAATAGTAATAAAAAGACGTTACTCTGATATGAGACAGTGTTACAGTCTAGAACACGATGAGTCTCATCCTCAGTCTGCCTGATTCCTTTACTTGTTGCTTGAGGCTGAAGCTGCTTTATTCAAAATCAAGGGTTCATTATTGCAGGATTTTTGTTTTGGAAATCAATTTTTATTATAATTTTAGAGACATTATATAACCAGGAAGGGGAGAGGGAACAAGTGAAAATAAGGGAATGCCTGTTGTATCAGGTGAATATTCAACAGGTAAAAGAAATAAACAATAATACCATTTCAAAACAGTAATAACGTCAAAATAACCTGTATGAAGCATAATCTGTCGTGCAGAAGTAAATACATAGTAGGTACAGTAAACATGAAATGGGCAACACGGTCCTTAAGTGTATGGCTACCTGAAAATGATGGGGCTGGGGGGTGGAATTAGGAGGTGAACTGTAAGTGGAGAAGTGAGCGAAGGAGAGGTATCCCTTTTTTTTTTTAGTAAAAAGGTGATGTAACGACATGGTAGAAAAAAGGAAAGAGGAAAAGGTGAGGGGAGGAAATGACCCGCGTTGTAGGTATAGAAAAAAATATTGTACAGTGGGAGGTGCACGATTTTACTGGGTGGTGACCAAGGCCTATGTCTGAGGCTCCTCAATGAATTGCAGCCAGTAGAACCAGGTGTGCCTGTCTAGATGGCGTGTGCGGTGTGAGAGGTTTCTAAGATATCTCCTGAGATTTGAAGCTAATGAAGCATTTGTGTATTAGAGCACATATCTTTTTATACTTTGGCCAAAGTTGTTTGAAGTGCTTGTTCCCATTTCCCTATATAAATGGGCAGGGGGTAGGGGATCTTCCATATGCATTAGGACAGGGCTTGACAAATTTAATTTTATTCTAGGAGCCAGCAAAAAATTTTAAGAGCCAGACAATCACGCAATTCATAAACACACACACACACACCAACCCACGTCACATATACACCCCACACACACACCAACCCACGTCACATATACACCCCCCACACACCAACCCACGTCACATATACACCCCACACACCAACCCACTTCACATATACACATATATACCCCCCCTTCACATATACACCTCCCCCCACACATATACATCTCCCCCCCACACATATACATCTCCCCCCCACACTTCACATATACATCCCTCCCCCCCTTCACTTCACACATATATACCCCCCATCACATATACACCTCCCCCCCACACTTCACATATATACCCACCCTTCACATATACACCTCCCCCCACACTTCACACATATATACCCCCCCTTCACATATACACCCCCCCCCACACTTCACATATATACCCCCCTTCACATATATACCCCCCCTTCACACTTCACATATATACCCCCCCTTCACATATACATCTCCCCCCCACACTTCACATATACATCCCTCCCCCCCACTTCACATATACAACTCAAACATATAAGTTTTTTTTTTCCTTCTTAACTTCTGAGTGCTGGGTGTCGTCTCTTGACAACACAGCACTTAGCCGAAAGAGCCATGAAGATCGGCTGCGGCACGAATGTTCCCCCTCCCTGCTGCCTTACCTCATTGCTGGGGAGGGGGAACATTCGTGCCGCAGCCGATCCTCATGGCTCTTTCGGCTGAACACTAACACACGTGTTGCGCGAGGGGGCGGAGCTTGCTGTCTGTCCCCTCGCGCTGCAAAAGACTGATGGCAGCGGCAAGGGGAACATTAGGGCAACGGCTCCCGGGCGCCAGGCTCCATTTCCAGGTCGCCATGGCGACCTGGCGCCCGGGGTTTGTCGAGCCCTGCATTAGGAGATTATACAAAAGGGAGATACTGTGAGAAGGTAAACTGTCTGATGTGTATAGTTCTTCGTTATTGCAGGATTTTATATCATACATAGTTTAGTACTATCACAACTTTTTGTCCTGGTTTGCTGAGAAAGATCTGGATTATGTCAGACATGTTGAGAACATCTGTAAATTGTTCTTTGAGTCTGTCCATTCTCTTTCTTTGGGGTATAATGTTTGCTTTGGGGATTTAGCCAGCTTACAGTGTGTACCTTGCTGGCTTCCAATCCTCCTAATAAGATCACTATTTATTTAAATAATGATATGGTTGACGATAAGAATGTGTAAACATCACCGCCGTGTCATGATGACTAAGTAGATATTATTTTTATTTACCTGCTTTTAGTGGTCCGTATTTAACAGGGTCTTTCCACCAGAGCCACTATGATAACAGAATACAATAGCATGTGAAGCTCAAACAATTAACCAGCTATGTCATTTACTTAATACTGTCAACTAATTAACGGATACTGTGATTTACATAACAAAATCTAAACCTGAACTTTCATCATGGGAAATTTCATATGTACAATGTATGTTTTTATATATTTCTCCGGAAAAACATTTAAGAGCATTCTTTGCTGCGATGGAAACCAAACATTTTTATAAAATCACTCACCTGTTCCTGTGTGATATGATACCAGCCCAAAATGTATTTGGGCTATAGAAATAAAATTAACTTGTAAAATGTTTGTGATGGAATAGTAATGCTGTTTATTATTATTACAATAATTTGCCCCATCTGTCAGGCCTATCGTCACCCAGCTGCTCTCTAAACTAATCAAACATATAACAGGGTGTTAATGTTTTGTCAATAGGTCACAATTTTATAGAACTTGGCTAAACATTTATTTTAAGAAAATTGCTCTCCGTTTTCCCACCCAAATATTTTATATGGACATTTAAAAAGCAATACAGGTGCAGTTTCTCGTGTTAAATTTAGTAAATTAGGTGTAATGTTTCAAAAGATATTCATTTTCAAAGATACCAAGATCATTGTTTGGTACAAAACATTGGTATATTTTGGATAAGCTGCTTCACTTCTTCTCCAAATCTACCTATATGAAAACTCAGTACTCAGAAGATTTTCATAGACATCATTCACCATTTTTTTTTTTATATCTACTCTGTCCCATAAACTTGCTTAATAAAAGAATGTGTGACCCTTATAACAAAAATGATTTCCTTTGATGTAAATTAAACATGTTTGTTAATAATTTTAGATTCTTTTTACACAAACACCATGTTCTAGAAGATTTGCTATCTAGGTACTGTTGAGTAAAACTATTTTTCTTCATTCAGGATGTTTATGCTTATTTTAAATAATTGTGTTGATAATGTTGGTCAGTCAGATCTAGAAGCCATGTTTTGTTCACTATGGAGTCATAAATGAGGCATGTTTTTCATAGCATGTCACGCACATATGGGATTTAATATATCTATATTAAAGATGGTCAACATTGTAAGCCTATGATGAATTAGTTGGTCTCGGTCATAAGCCTTTGAGCAGGGCTCTCCACCTCATGTATCTGTGTCATGTCTTTTGTTTGTCTAACTTAGTCTGTAACTCTCCTTTCTGCTTTGTACCAAGTGCTGGGTAAATTGTTGGCACTATATAAATAAATGTTAAAGTAATGTAATCGGTATTTATATTGTTTTTGTTAGCAGTACACTTGGTGCAAGTGTTAATTTGTCCGGAATATATCAGTTCATTTCTATCATCTAATCATTTATTTAGCACTTCCCACAGTTGTTTGAGGCCTTCGTGGGAAAAAATGGTGAAGATTAAGGAAGTGAGGATGGTTTGCCAGTGAGTTTTTACATTTGATTTACATAGAAACATAGAATGTGTCGGCAGATAAGAACCATTCGGTTTTTGAGTACTTTTATTAGTCCCCCGTTCCCGGTCTTATAGCTAGGATAGCCTTGTGTCTATCCCACGCATGCTTAAAATCCTTGACTGTGTTTACCTCTACCACTTCTGCTGGCAGGCTATTCCATACATCCACTACCCTCTCGGTAAAGTAATACTTCCTGATATTACTTTTAAATCGTTGCCCCTCTAATTTAAGACTATGTCCTCTAGTTGTGGTAGTTTTTCTTCTTTTAAATATACTCTCTTCCTTTACTGTGTTGATTCCCTTTATGTATTTAAATGTTTCTATCATATCCCCCCTGTTACGTCTTTCCTCCAAGCTATACATGTTAAGATGCTTTAACCTTTCCTGGTAAGTTTTATCCTTCAACCCATGAACCAGTTTAGTAGCCCTTCTCTGAACTCTCTCCAAAGTATCAATATCCTTCTGGAGATACGGTCTACAGTACTGCGTACAATACTCCAAGTGAGGTCTCACCAGTGCTCTGTACAATGGCATGAGCACTTCCCTCTTCCTACTGCTAATACCTCTCCCTATGCAACCAAGCATTCTGCTAGCATTTCCTGCTGCTCTATTGCATTGCCTACCTACCTTCAAGTCCTCTGAAATTATTACTCCTAAATCCCTTTCCTCAGATGTTGAGGTTAGGACTGTACCAAATAGTCTATATTCTGCTTTTGGGTTTTTACGCCCAAGGTGCATAATCTTGCACTTGTCCACATTAAATGTCAGTTGCCACTGCTCTGACCATTTTTCTAGTTTAGCTAAATCATTTGCCATTTGGCTTATCCCTCCATGAATATCAACCGATTTGTTGAAAGAAAAAAGACACAAGGGCGCTATTCACTAAAAATGAACTGAAAACTGCAAAAATAAGTGCCCAAATTCACTTGGTGCAAGTGGAAGACTACTGGCTGAATAATGCATAGCCTTTTCCAGTGTGATTTGATGCAGGCATTCTGCATAAATTACATTTTTAATATTCTACTCAAGCCCTCCCTTGCATCCTATCCTACAGGTATTGCCTCACTGATTGTGTGTAGAAACTGATCACGTATCAGTTTTGTTTCAATTAGTCACTTCCTCTGCTAGTCTGCTGGTGCAATAGAATGCATTGTGTGGAACCTAAGTTATCGTGCTCTTGTACACATTGGATATCTTAACAGTGAAACGCGTTGTCTGATGACATCACCAGAGAAGCAGTATAGTCCATTCATCTGAATGGAATTATTCTCATTGAACCCTGCAGCAAAAAAAATGTAGGACATTGTATTTTACTCAGCTAGTGTGGGCAGTCCTGGTTTGCTGCAAACTGATGTATTTCACAAATTCATCGAAGTGTAAGATTTTCATATTTTAAGCAATGCAAAATGTAAAATGTGCATTGTAAAGTACTTTGAATGTACTGTAATATGCATTAACGTTTGGAAGATGCATTTCGAGCACCAGACAGTTCCTTTGATAGCAGTGTTGGGAAGTATTATCATGTGATGCACAAGAGATCATTATACAATGCACCAAAAGCCAGTTTAGGAGATTTCTACTGCCTACCACAATTCTAATATGTGAATAAACAACATAGTCTAACTAGGGGCTAATGATTAGAGGTATGGGGTAATTAAATTCACCTAATTACACACCTAATGCCGGTTGAACTGTTGTGGCTTCTTGTTGAAGTAGGGAAGAATTGCAGGTTTAGAATGGAAGTATTTATCTCTTGACATACCAGTTTATGAATGATGTATTGGGGAATTAGCATTTAATTAAAATTCACTTATCTATCCTGTATACAAATACTGTTGGTGGGTGGACTGTTTTATACAGTTGGGTAATTTAGGTCTGCCATCCTGGTATACTTTTAGGATTTTCTAATTAACAAGCAATCATTTCTGGTGCTGCATTCATCAGTTCCGGTACTTGTTATATGGAAATCCCTGCCCACACTAATCACACCAGGATAAGATGTCTTACCTTGTTGTATAGCATAAAGGAGGGATAATGCATGTTTAGTTGCTTATTGTTATAGAAATGATGTAGATTTTTTTTTTTTTTGCAGAGTATCTGCAACTAAAATATTAATGTCTACATTTAGCTTATTTTTTTTGGGGGGGGGGGGGGGGGGGGGAATTTTCTCTTCCTGCAGGAATAGGTTCTGTGTATTGGCGGAAAATGCAATGCTTTAAAAACCAAAGAAAAAGTTATTTTTATTTTTTTATGGCACTTTTAATGTATTCCATCTAATTCAATGAGACGGTGGATTGACATTTTTGGCTGTTTTAACATTTCTGCGGTGTTTGTGTTTTGCTGTAATTTCTTTCTTTCTCCCAAACTATATATTGTTTTTATTGTCATAAGAAGGGCTTTCTTTTGATACCATTATTTTGATAATAGCATATAAATTTATATTTAAAAAAAAAAAAAAAAATCTGAAAATTCTAAATAATAATAAAAACTGAAAATTATTTTTATTAGAAACACCGTATACTCATCTACAAAAGACAACAACAAAAACCTGCTAAATAGTCTCTAATATTTGTCCTGAGTTCAGAAGTAGCCCATGTTTTATGTTTTTGTGCTGTTTTTTTAAATTCAAGCAAGAACTATAAGTAGTGCAAAGTTATTTAGTTATTTCAAAATCCTTTTCTTCAAAATTAGAGATGAGGTACATTTGTAACACTGATCTCTGTACTAAATCCATGAATGGACCCCCCACATGTACATTTTGTTCAAAACTAGACACCTCAGGCATGACACTTTTCTTGTAGCGATTTTACCACCAACCTTTGCCAAAGGTTGCAGGAAAAAAAAGGGCGATTTTTCACACAGATTGCAATTCAGGTAAACATTTCCTGGAAATGTGAAGAGGTACTGCCAAATAACACCCTTAATATGTGTTCAGCAACTCTCCTGAGTACCGGGATACCACCCATGCATAGGGTTGTCAGCTTGTTTGGGGGTAAAAAGGCCACATTTGAGAGGTGCGCTTTTTGGTTTTCCAACTTGAAATTCTAGCATGCACCCATGTACCATCTGGGATGTTTTTGAAGCCAGCCAGTGTATTTTACCCCACAAAACCATATATTTTTGAAAACTAGACAACCTAGGGTATTTCAAATGGTGGTATTTTAATACTTAACATGTACCGTATTTTCCCGCGTATAAGACGACTGGGCGTATAAGACGACCCCCCAACTAAGTCATCTTATAAGCCGGAAAAATCGCATCTATATTTTAACCTTTTAGGTTAAAATATAGAGTTTTCCACCCTCCTCCCCCTTTCCCCAATCCCCAGTACCTACCTATTTTCTGCTCTGTCTCCCGCTGTTAAGCCGGTCCGTGGCTGTGAGGGAAGCGTTGTGAGCTCCCCTCCAGCCGCACGGTCAATAAAGTTTTGTTTAAAAAAAAAAGTTTAAACAGACTTTATTGAAGCTGCGCGGCCTGAGGGGAGCTCACAACGCTTCCCTCACAGCCACGGACCGCCTTAACAGCGCGAGCGGAGACAGAGCAGAAAATAGGTGAGTAAATCCCAGTACCCGGCGTATAAGACGACCCCCCAACTTTTGAGAAGATTTTCAGGGGTTAAAAAGTCGTCTTATACACCAGGAAAAAACGGTACTAATTCTGCCACCAGCCTTCGTCAAATATTGGTAAGTAATTTTTTTTTGTTTTATTTCCACATTGTTCTTCAGGCATGAATTCACAGATGTGTGTTCAGTAACATCTCCCGAGTACAGAGATACCTTCCATGTATAGGTTTGTTGTTTTTTTGGTGGGTAAAAGGCCACATTTGTGAGGTGCGCATCTCAGTGTTCCAACTTAGAAATTTGACATGTAGTTAACCTGCGTCCATGTCCTATTTGGGAGATATCTTTGAAGCCAGCCAATGTAATTTACCCCCACCAAACCATATCTTTTTTTAAAAGTAGACACCCACGACTCCTTGTGGCAAGTGCCCAGCAGCCACTGATACTTCAATAGATGATGTATCAGAAAGCTGACCAGGGTCAAAATTGAACCCTGAGTCAGCGGCCTCAGAATCTGTGCCTAAGCAGTGATCTATGGCAAAGAAGGGGTTAATAGCTCTTAGAAAAGCCTATGTAGTACTGTAATGTATTACAGTACAAAGAAATGAATCCCTAAAACAATGTAGACAGCAAAAAAGTGTTGCTGTCAAAGATTACTGCTTTTACAGTTATCAATGGCAGGGAAGGGGTTAATACACAAGGAATGCCTTTCATAAAACCTGTCAATTTTATAAAATTGTATTTTAACACTTGTACTGATCTGTCTCTTGCCCTCACAAAAATGAAAATGAGGGAGGCAGCTCCAAATTGGTCATATCAATATTCTCAAATATTGATCTGACCAGGCGAATGGTGATGCTCATCTGAGTAATCACCAAACCGCCTTTGCCACTAATTCGCTGTTACTGATCGCTATACATGCGCTCAGACAGCTTAAAACAAAATAAAAATATTTTTAATCTACACGTAAACCCTCTAGTGCAGGGCTTGACAAATCTAATTTGATTTTAGGAGCCAGCAAAAAAATTTAGGAGCCAGACAATGACGCAAGCAAACACACAATTCATAAACACAAACGCCTACTTCACATATATACACACACACCTACTTTACATATACACATATATACAAACACCTCACACACACACACCTACTTTACATATACACATATATACAAACACCTCACACACACCTACTTTACATATTTACAAACACCTCACACACACACCTACTTTACATATACACATATATACAAACACCTCACACACACCTACTTTACATATACACATATATACAAACACCTCACACACACCTACTTTACATATACACATATATACAAACACACACCCACCTCACACAGTCTTTTCTTGGTGTGTGCCCCCCTTCCTGCTTCTTTACCTCATTGCAGGGGAGGGGGACATTCGTGCTGCAGCATGTCTTCATTCATCGGCCTGCTGAGTGCCAGGATGTCACGTGACGACACCCGGCACTCAGACACGCGTTGCGCGAGGGGGCGGAGCTTGCAGTCTGTGCCATCGGCACAAACTTTACCCCCTCGCTCTCCGAAATAATAAAAAAAAATCGGATGGCAGCGGCAAGGGGACAGGGATAGTAACTTCACCCAGACGCCAGGTATAATTTCCTGGTTGCCATGGCGACTGCCCTAGTGAGTGTAAAAAAAAAATATCAAAAAATATGAAGACAGATAAAAATTGCTTTGGCATCAATATCATTACATAAGCAGGGATCTACAGCAAGGAAGGGGTTAATATCTTTTAGAAGAGCCTTTGTAATACTGTAATAAAAATAACCCCTAAAAAATGCACAAAAAATGCACTGATGTGCAAAATCAGTGCTTACGCATGATCAATGGGAGGGAAGATGTTAAACGCAGGGAGTGGATTTTATAAAAGCCATTTGGTCTTAATTTTTTTTTTTTTAATTATTATTTTGTTTTATTTTTATTACTTTATTTTATTTTTTATTACATTGATCTGTTTTCCTCCCTCACTAAAAACAATGTGAGGAGAGGGAGGCAGATCCAAAGTGGTATTCTCTACCTGTTTATGAAATGTATGGAACATATTGCTACAATGTGAAACTATTCCAAAAACGACTGGCCCTGCTATTGCCGCCATAGACCTCAGGTCCATGCAAAATACCGGCTGTGTGGCAAGCGAAACATTAGAACATGAAGACTTGTGTGTTAATGTATGGCACTGTATCTCCTATAACAGCCTTGAAGTATTCACCCTCCATGGTTATTAAATGTATCCACTCAGTTGCATAACTATTAAACAATGGGTTTTGTGTGTGTCTTTATGTCTTCCAATCTAAAGGGCAATATTATTATTTTTTGGTAGTAAAATGTTATTGTTCGTTTCCTTTTATGTTCTGTCAGATTTTGGTAATGTTTCCACCTGTGCATCTGCAAATGCTGAAGATGCTCTTTCGAAAGGGATATTTAGCTGCAATTTTCTTTTAAGTTGAGTGACATGTTTGGAAACATAAGTGCAGGCATGCTTTGCCTTATACTGGAATTTTTTTTCTTTGCGAGCCATTGTACATGACATTTCAGGTGTCTCACTACTGTCTCTGTCCTTGTCCATCTCTTGTCTTTTTGGCTGGTTATTTGAAAAACAGGGAAGTGATTAAGTGATTATCGGATTATCGAGGTGGAGCAAGCATAAAGAGCAAGTACCTGCTGTCCCCACCTCGGAGACGTCTTTTGTATGAGAACACAATAGGAACTTTCCAAACTTTCACATTTCTTACAAATAGTCATACTGATCCATAATTATCGGTTCACTTTTGTCCCATGTGGGTCTTAGCATTTCAGATTTTTGGGGCTGTCCTAGCATGTGACAACTTGTATTAGAGATGCAAGGATTCAATCATGTCAATGAAAAGAAATCAATGCAAATGAAATAAAACAGATATCATGAACAAAACTCACTTAGCCTTACAACACATTATTTTTGATTGAAACTAGTGGCTTTTGAATGCTGTAACTGGATACAAAACAATCTTTTTTTTTTTTTCCCACTGTCAATTTACTTTTTAATCTTTCAATTTTACTCTGCTTTTGTATATAGTATGATAAGTACATAATATGTCTCTTTCCCATGCCATAACACATTGTACAACAACAGCATAAAGAACTGTGTATTATTTTTGAATGGATAGGAGAAGCATTATTAAACACAAATCTACAAACACCAGACAAGCCAAAGACTTACTTTTCCCACGGAAATTCCAAATTCACAGCTCCAAGGGATTCTGGGTAGGCACATGCAAAGAAACTCAACAATGATCACCTTTTTGCCTCTGTTCCCACTTAATGCACGCTGTTCAAGACAGCCTTTATACACAGCTCAGGACAGAGGTGCCTGAAAACCACTCATGGACAGCTGTTTTGTTAAACTTAAATAATATATTGGCTACACACAAATGAAACAAAGGGAAAAAATGGGAAATGCGAGATTAAAAAAATATAATCAAAAACATGTATTGCCAAAAAAGAAAAACAAAAAAACCCAAACAATTTTCAGAATTGTTTTATTACTTTTTTTTTTTTTTAATATCCGCTACTTTGAGTAATTTTCTGCGGTCATGTGATTCTTGAAATAGTTATAATAACTGATAGCAAATGTATTCTTTAACCCCTTCAGTTCAATGGTTTTGTTTGTTTTTATCATGTTCTGAACAAAAGTTTTTTTTGCTAATTTAGCTACATGGGCATTTAACCCATTAACCCATTTGGACGTATATATACATCTGTATAAACTTCTGAGGGGGGGGGGGGGGGGGCGGTTCACTACATAAGCAATATTTGGGTTGCAACTTTTAATTTATTGCTCTAACTAAAGTCTTTCTTTGTAACCAGGCAAACAGTGAACGTCCCTTTCTCCAAAAGTTATTTCGACCAATTGCCACGGACGGGAAGCCTCACACACTTGGGGATGTTATAAGAGATGTTTGTCCTGAAGCAGTCGTCACTGAAGGTATACATTTATGTCATATTTCAAGTACATTTTTATTGAGTAAGAAAGAGGAGTTATACATTTCTTTAAAAATCAACATATTCCTATAGCCACAGGGAACCCAGGTAAAAGCTCATTTAGTTTTCCTTAAAATGCACTTTTGGTCACCTTATGATACAGTAGAATCTCTGGTGACACTAAAAGGTAATTTCATTTTCCAGTCGCCAATTCTGTGCTTTAATTAGGATTTGGAAAGGGGTCGATACTGAGGTGTCTGTGTGTCTATTACCGGATTTAATATGTTAAAGTCACATAGGCACAGATTGCGGCATACTGAATAATAACACCCTAACAGGTACTTTCACAAGTAATTGATGCTCTAGAGGCCACTGATAAATATTTTGGAAATTAAGGAAAATTCTCCCGAAAATATGTAATTTACAGGTTCACTCTGACATGCACCATAGGATCACCAATCAAAAGGCACATTTAAGCAGATTCAGTGGGAACATAAATAATATAATCAACTTTAAATTATATTTATAACTATACATAGCAGGCTACTTCTAAATAAAACCATTCTGCAAGAGGTTGTTTGCAGGCAGGTATAACACTGTATGACAAACTGACTGTGCAAAGTGCTGCATTAGGAAACATTCATGTGTATATATATATATATATATATATATATATATATATATATATATATATATATATACACACACATACACACACGGTAAAAGCTGCCTAGTGAGTTCTAGTAACCCCTCTGTTGATGGGAGTTGATGTTCAACAACAGCTGGAAGGCTGCAGGTTACCCAAACTCGCTTTTGAAGTTTAAATATGTTTACACTCTCAATGCATTCACTTTATATTGCAACATGTTCACTTTTTGAGGTGGGTGTAATGGATGTTTGTATATTGAGACACCTGCTTCAGGTCTAACATGAGGGAAACCACAGATGCTTAACACATCTAAGGCTTGCTAGACTTAGGAACACTACAGAAGAAAGCACTGTGGTGGCAGATCAACCAGGGCTTTTCTTGTCAATAATTGACAGGCTGGAGGGGTGGAGCTACAACCACAGACAGGTTACCTGCAGATTCAAGTGTATGAAAAGGCAGCTATTATAGTCTCCTCTTTGAAGATTTAAAACAGGGAAGAAATCCCCCCTTAGCAGATGAAAGAAGTCTTTTATTATCCTCTCTGTTTGAAGCGCTGAATATTATCACCTCCTTTAATTTTTGGCAGATAGTATCCCCTTTTTTTAAATCTCTTATATGTTGCTTTTCTTTCACAAGAAATACTTGGAAGAGAAAATAGAAAGTGTTTTTAGGTAAACATCTGCTGTGATCTAGACATGCAGTGCTGCATTTTTATGCATATATTCTTTCTTTTACTTCCTCGCCTTAAAGTGTAAATTGATGGCATCTTTATGTTTTATTATTTTTCTTATCACATGTGTTTTTGGAAATCAATTGAAAATGGATTTGTTAGCCTGGTATTAACTACAAACTTCAAGACAAGTATCTATCTTGTGGTATCCATTTCAAATTGAACTTCTGAGTTAATACTCCATAAACATTTCGATTTAGGCATTCAAAATGCACGTGTATAATTATTTTCCAAGCAGGCCATTTCCTGCAAGCAATGAGTTGCTTCAAACCTCATCAAATAGTAGCAAAACTAAAATTCAGATTTTTTTTGAGTAAAAGAGGATTTTTAAGTAGAAAAACGTATCTGCATTATCAACCAAAAACCTAATTCTGTGTGGAAAATTAGGTACCAAAATTTTTTTCCCCAATTTACCTTAATAATATTTATTATTACCATCATTTTTAATTCTGAAGTGGAATACCGTACTTTACCTGCCTGGACATTTTCTATTAAAGTGTAGAATTGCCAAGATAAGAAGCCAACACTACCCAAAAAGTCTACAGGAAAGCTATTTGTTTAGCCTATATTTTTGAATGGATCTATGAAGGGGGCAGCTGGGGGACAACTGGCTGTCCGTCATAATAGACGGCAGTGTCGGGAAGCATGGAGGATGTCTGCACGTATCGAGCAGACATCCCCCGGCTGCTCCCAATAGCCACCAGGGAAATAGAAACAGGGGGGAAGAGACAAGGGGAGGGAGGAGAGAGACAAGGTGAGGTGGAGGGGGGAGAGAGACAAGGTGAGGTGGAGGGGGAGAGAGACAAGGTGAGGTGGAGGGGGAGAGAGACAAGGTGAGGTTCAGGGAGGAGAGAGACAAGGTGAGGTTGAGGGAGGAGAGAGACAAGGTGAGGTGGACGAAGGAGAGAGACAAGGTGAGGTGGAGGGGGAGAGAGACAAGGTGAGGTGGACGAAGGAGAGAGACAAGGTGAGGTGGAGGGGGAGAGAGACAAGGTGAGGTTGAGGGGAGAGAGAGACAAGGTGAGGTTGAGGGGAGAGAGAGACAAGGTGAGGTTGAGGGGAGAGAGAGACAAGGTGAGGTTGAGGGGAGAGAGAGACAAGGTGAGGTTGAGGGGAGAGAGAGACAAGGTGAGGTTGAGGGGAGAGAGACAAGGTGAGGTTGAGGGGAGAGAGAGACAAGGTGAGGTTGAGGGGAGAGAGACAAGGTGAGAGGGAGGGGAGAGAGAGACAAGGTGAGAGGGAGGGGGGAGAGAGAGAGAGAGAGAAAAGGAGGGAGGGGGAGAGAGAGAGAAAAGTTTGGGGGGAGAAAGAGACAATGTGGGAGGGGGAGAGAGAAAACACTGGGGGGATTGAGAGAGACAATGCTGAGGGGAAGGGGGAGAAAGAGAGAGACAAAGCTGGGGGGAAGCAGATAGAGAGGCAGCAATGGCACATAAAAGGAAATAAAAACAAGAAATGCTTGTATAATATCAAAAATTTTATTAAATATTAAAAACCAATTTACATGTGAATATATACAAGTTAGACTTTTTTCCTATAGGGTAGTCTTATATTCAGGCTTTCAGTTTTTTTCCTAAAGGAATATCCAAAGTTTGGGGGGTCTTATAATCAGGGTCGTCTTATATCCGAGCAAATACGGTAAGTATCAATGTGGAAGGTCTAGGGTCCTCATGATACTACCTGGCAACAAGCTGAGTGGTGGGTTTTGTGGCACTGATCTTTCGTCTCCTACTCTATTGACCTGATATATCAGCAACTCAGGTTGCTCCAGGACATGACATGCTACCTCTGCTCTTTTAATGACTGAGCAGGATAAAAGAGATATTTTCCACTGGATTGGAGTATGATGTTTCTAGGCCACTTGTACTGTTGATGCCTGGATGCAGCTACAAACCCTATATTTTCTATACTTCTTAATGTCGGTGTTTTGTTTTCGATATATCTGCGTGAGAATTAAAAAAATTAGATTGAGTTTTAAAAAGCCACTCTATTTATTCATTATTCCCAATGAAAAAAAAACACAACACATAACATTGTATTTTGTATGTCATTAATGTGTAGATGAATGAAAATTAAGATGAAAAATATTGCATAGCCAAATTGAGCAGTGTAGTCGTATTGAGTATGACATTTTAAATTCATATTACCTCATGCTTCTTTGGATTCTTTCCATGATCTCCCAATGCCACACCTGCACTTGTTGGAGGACTGAAAATACAAACATGCAGATCAGAGTCTCAGGGAAATAATACAGTATATATTTTAATTTCCAATCAATAACCACTACTTTCCCCTTAGGCAAAAACAAACTATTTTCCATCTTGTGGTATGCATGGATGGGTACATAAAATAGTTTTATAAAGCAATGCTGTATGTGTATTGTCAGCATAGCCTAGTACAATAGTACACATTATATTGTCTGGAACATCGAACCCCAAAGTCAATGTGAAATCTACAGCTCCCAGTTAACCATAAAAGCTATTAACTTGAGAGTTGAACATATCTAATAAACGAGAGTTATTTTTCATGACCAGAATATCTCATTCCATCTCATCGCTCCCAACATTATGATGGGGGGGGGGGGGGGGGGGGGGCACTTTGGTTTTAATTGAGTGTCTTTCCTGGTGTTGACATGGATGTGGTGATTTCTGTAACTTTATAGGAATAGACGGCTATTTATATACTATTGTTAATTACTGTATGAACAAAAAAGAGTTGGATAGAAGAACACAGAGGATTATGTGTACAGAGCTTATTTTTAATACAAAATAACCTCTCATATTTCAAACCTGGAGACATGATATTTTCCCTCCATTTATCTGCACCACACCAAAAAAAATCCACACCAATTTCTCTCTAATTTTGTAATTTAAGTGATGGTGAACAATGTTCTCTTTTGTGCCTAGAAAATGGCAAATAAAGGAATCTAAGGGAATGTGTAAGGCTTGTATGTCTGAGAGGAAACTGACCCTATCTGAGTGTCTTGCCTTTAAAGATGGAACAGGGTTATTCTAATACAAAGAGATTTTCTGTAATCCAGACCTTACCTGGACTACCTTCTAGTTTCTGTTGATGTCATGAGACGCTCACACAAATTCCAGACATATTTCAAATAAGTTTGGCTTTTTCTTTAGCCATCTCCGAATCCCTTTTACTTTTATAGTTGATGCATTGTCAACAAAAAGTCTTTATGGGCTTACCAATTGAATCATTTTTTATACCCCAAAACATCTGAGTGTGGGAACCAAATGGTCACCATTCAGTAAGTGGGACATTGACAAGAATCTTTTCTTAAGCTATATTAACCATGGAAATGCACCTTATAAGAATAAGTGCATCTGAGTTTTCACATTTCTTTTAGAAAAGTAACTTCATATGAAAGAAAAAAGTATTAAGATCACACTATCAGTATGTGAACTCGTTTACATGACCCATGACCCAGGTTACCTAACTTGAATTTGATCATTCTTTTACTTATCTTTTATTCATTATGTATAAATGCGCAGAGAGAAATACTAATAGTAACAATAGAAGTCAGAGAAAATTGATAAACAGTCCAGCCCGCAAGAGCTTACAATCAAGTGCAATTCCTTTATGCTTACAGTGTCATTTGTATCACCAATAACTTAGTAGTACTTAAAATGTATAGATATGTCCTTTTATACGTTAATATCAAAACAATACATCATCATAGCCATGATGACTGTTGCTTTTTAAATCATTTACAACCAAATTATAATAATGCAGAATGGGATAAAAGCTATTGAAATGTTTTATGCAGGTCTGGAAAATACTAATGGAACATGATGATCATACACACCGATCAGCCATAACATTTTGATCACTGACAAGCCCCGCCATTCATGTGGATGTTACTTTGACACATACCACCTACATAAGCATTGTTGCAGATCATGTACACCCTTTCATGGAAAAGCTACTCCCTGATGGTGTTGGCCTCTTTCAGCAGGATAAAGCACCCACTCACAAAGTAAAAAAAGGATCAGGAATGGTTTGAGGAACACAACAAGAAGTTTAAGGTGTTGACTTGGCCTCCTAATTTCCCAGATCTCAATCCAATCGAGCATTTGTGGGGTTTGCTGGATAAACAAGTTGAATCCATGGCGGCCCCACCTTGCAGCTTAGAGGACTTAAAGGATCTGATGCTAACTTCTTGGTGCCAGGTACCACAGCACACCTTTAGAGGTCTAGTGGACTCCATGCCTCAACGCAAAAGGGGACCTACTCAATATTAGGCAGTTGGTCATAATGTTATGGCTGATCAATGTGTTTACTCCACTTTATCATCACTAATGACTCCATCATTAGTGTGACGTATAACTTTAGATGCATGTACTTTAAGGAGGAAGTAGATCTATGGTGTGGTATATCATTATGTTCTCATCAACAGATAGGTTTCAGTGTAGTTGTTTTTGTGTTGCAATTCTCTTACAATATTTTGTAACATCGTCGCCAAGTAGTTTGATGACTGGTGTAAGCTAATGGACAATTAGCCAACGTTACCATTGCTTGTCTGCCAGGCATAGACCTACTGAGGCAGTATTGATTTTTGTTTATAAAATTACATCACTGCATAAAATTACACAGTACATTCTAGAAACAGCAATAATCTTTGAGTAGAAAAAATATATATATTTCAAAACAGTTGAAAAGGGGAGATTAGAAAATGAATTTGCAAAAGGTAATACATAATATATTCCAAGCTCAAATAGTAGTACTGTATTGCAACAAATGACAAATTTGTGACTGGATACCATGGAAAATAATAATTAAGATGTTAAATAGTTATTTCTGGGAAAGCATGTATTGCTTTAAAATTTAGTAGATTAACAGGTTTTCCATAGGGGAACACACAAGCCTTTGTCCAGCATCTGCAGCTTTGTAGCTAAAGCCTCAAGCAACAAAATGTATTATTAAGTGTGCCATCTTAATACAAGTACGTAAATGCTTGGCATACATTCAGTATATTCACTGTAACAGCCTGTGATAATATGCCAATGACTATATTCTCTGCCAGATTTAAAAAAAAAAATGCCTGTACTGGCTCTCTGTGCCAGTGATCTGTTAATTGTTACTTGTCTCTTAATCAGTAAGCATAATAAAAAAGCCAGCACTTTCAATTAGAAAAACTCACAATTCATGCATGTGTTAATTAAGTTTTGAGGTGAACCATATTAGACATTGGGGATAGGCAACAGGATATTATGGTATCACTGGTGATGTAGAATAATGACCCATCAACTTCACAGCACTTGCAAGGTTTCTAAGATAATTAACCTGAAGTTTGGAAAGACTTGGAATTCATCAGGGTCACATTGGAATCCACATTTTCTGACCACAAATAACCTTGCAATTCTGCCATAATGGCCAAATACATTCCGAATGCTTTCAAAACCCTAGTATGCATAGCTTGACACTATCGGGAACTGACCATTCGGAAGAGGAAAAATCTCAAGCACGTGACGCAGAAAAAACTCAAAAAGCTATACTCGTTTAGACTGTTTAGTCACAAAAATATATGTTGCACTAATATTGCACCTTAAGTCACAATAAACTGATCACTGAAGCTACTAATCTCCCGCCGGCCAGGACAATATGGACAAAATACGTTCTGATGCTTTCTTCTCAGTAATTGCGGGGGACTTTCTATCACTTCTTCTGAAAGGGACTGAGAACATTCATTAAGCACAGCAGCATTGCTGCTTCACTTGTCTAGTATAGGTAGTAACATTTAAAAGTAAGTTGACATAATCCTTCAGGTCCCACCTAAATCCCACCAAAATATAAATTATATATATTCTTCTTTCACTTTCCATTGACACTAATCAGAAAGTTACTTCCTTTTATAAAGTGGTTTTAGTGGTCCACTTTTCAGGTTAAACAACCATTCTGTGCCATTGAGGTTAGTGATTTGCATAAACAAATCAAATATTAAGTGCACTGGATAACTGTTATGAAAAAGAAGAGGCTCTAACAAAATATTTTATGTGAAAAAAATCAGGAATTACTTTCCTGAAAGCATTTAATTGGAAAATAAATAGTACATTTCCAACTAATTTTGATAAATAATGAAACCACAGCAATGCAGAAGTAGGTGATTTCACAATATATTAATTATCAATCCTGTAAACAAATATGTTCTCGGTTGAGTTGGTCTCACAAACCCCTTTTCTAGGATGAGAGCCGGCCTTTGGGGTGTGCGACCTGTACGACCGCCTAGGGCACAACACCCCAGGGGGGGGCGCCACTTAAATGAATTTTTTTTTCACCAGAAGATCTCCCCTCACCAGCCCTTTGCACTGCCGCACCAGAAGACCTGGAGAGGGGGCGGACCTCAACTGCTTCACCGGGAGCTGCAGGCAACATGAGCTCTGCAGAGCTCAGTAAGTGCTGCTCGCACTCATCACTATGCGCTGGGAGCGCGAGCAGCACTTACTGAGATTTGCTTGTGTTTAACACACAGAGTTCATACTGCACGCTGCTCTCCAGCAAAGCAGCAACTTCAAGTAAGAAGGGAGCAGGAGGGAAAGAACAAAACAGATGAGGGGGAGAGAAAGAACAGTACAGGTGAGGGGGTGAGAAAGAACAGTACAGGTGAGGGGGTGAGAAAGAACAGTACAGGTGAGGGGGTGAGAAAGAACAGTACAGGTGAGGGGGTGAGAAAGAACAGTACAGGTGAGAGGGTGAGAAAGAACAGTACAGGTGAGGGGGTGAGAAAGAACAGTACAGGTGAGGGGGTGAGAAAGAACAGTACAGGTGAGGGGGTGAGAAAGAACCGTACAGGTGAGAGGGTGAGAAAGAACAGTACAGGTGAGGGGGTGAGAAAGAACAGTACAGGTGAGGGGGTGAGAAAGAACAGTACAGGTGAGAGGGTGAGAAAGAACAGTACAGGTGAGGGGGTGAGAAAGAACAGTACAGGTGAGAAAGAACAGTACAGGTTAGGGGGTGAGAAAGAACCGTACAGGTGAGGGGGTGAGAAAGAACAGTACAGGTGAGGGGGTGAGAAAGAACAGTACAGGTGAGGGGGTGAGAAAGAACAGTACAGGTGAGGGGGTGAGAAAGAACCGTACAGGTGAGAGGGTGAGAAAGAACAGTACAGGTGAGGGGGTGAGAAAGAACAGTACAGGTGAGGGGGGAGAGAGAACAGATATGGGAGAGGAGAAAGACAGACAAGCAAAGGGAGAGGAGAGAGACAGACAAGCAAAGGGAGAGGAGAGAGACAGGATTGAGGCGGGAGAGCGCCACGGGGGTGGCCCTCACAGGGTGCCTGAACACTTAAGGCCAGCCCTGTCTAGGATAGGCCCAGATGTAGGTCCCTTCCTCACTGTGCCTATAGCGATATCAGACATACACAAGAAATGAAGGCCAATAGGCTGATCCATTGTGCAGTGGGGACTTGCCCAGCCTTTTGAATTGGTGTTGGTACTGCTCTAATATTCCTATGAGAAGGTCTCCTCTGTAATGGCACAAGCAAGCTGAGGAACATACAAACTGTTCCCTAGTTGGTTCAGTCCTTCAGTTGAAATAGTCTCACAAACCCATTTGTCCTATATCTCGGTAGATCATTAATTGTTTTGGGAAGTGCTAGTTGAGTGAATCCTATGCCTCTTTGAAGAGGTGACTTTTGAGGACTTTTAAAAGATTAAGAAGGGAGAGGTGGAGATTCTGTGGAAATGAGTTCCAGGGACAGGGAGCAACTTGAAAGTAGCCTTGCTGCTGTGAGTAGGAAGGGATGGTTAGGATCGAGGACTTTAGAGGCCATACAGAAGAGCACATCATGACAAGTTTGCAATGTAACAGGAACCTAATCATGGATGTCGATTGTCAGTCGGAGAGATAGTATTGTTACTGAGTTTCTGTACCACACTTTTTCCACCCATTTTATGTTTGCTTCTAAATGCTACAGGATTTATTTAATTTCAGTTGCTTTTTGGGAGGGAAAGTTGAGGTACCTTCTAATGTATTTAGTTATAATAAAAAAAAAAACTTTGATAACTCTTCTTGTACCATATGTGTGCTTCATATGCTAACAGGTATTACTATGATAATTATTATAAAAGATGTTAAATTAAGCCAAATAAAGATTTACATTTATTCTCCCTTATCAGTATATGTATGTTGCCCCTCCCCTTTCCTTGGCATAATCTCTGTAGGGTGTCTGGCAGGCTTCCAATTAAGTTCGCTATCTTAATCTAATTGCTATTTGGGAATAACAGATATGTGTCTAGGAGCCAATCCGTTATGACTTTCAATAATCTGTTCTTAGCCACAGCTAATGCTTATCAGAAGTGTAACAGTTTACATATTTGTCACAGCATTATTCTGGTAATGAGGTACATGTGGGGTACACAGGGATGCATATGATATGTATGGACATTCTCTTTGTGATTCACGGCAGCATGACTTTGCTGAAATATTCAGCCTACACAGACGGGCTAACTTGAGTCATTTACATATGGCTAATTTATGGAAGTGTGTCATCCCACAGCATCAGTGGTGTATCTTGATTTTGTGCTGCCCTAGGCAGACAAAATCCGGGCACCCCCCTACCCAAGCTGCACACCCACGTTACACACCTAAGACATGACCCATCATTCAGACTCACATCAAGCTTACACTCCCATCACACTCAGTCACACACTCCTACTCCCATCACACTCAGTCACACACTCCTAATCCCATCACACACACTCTGACTCCCATCACACTCAGTCACACACAGTCTCCCATCACGCTCAGTCACACACACTGTTTCCCATCACACACACTCTGACTCCCATCACACTCAGTCACACACACTGTCTCCAATCACACACACTCTGTCTCCCATCACACTCAGTCACACACACTGTCTCCAATCACACACACTCTGACTCCCATCACACTCAGTCACACACACTGTTTCCCATCACACACACTCTGATTCCCATCACACTCAGTCACACACACACACACACACACACACACACAGTCTCCCATCACACACACTCTGACTCCCATCACACTCAGTCACACACACTGTCTCCAATCACACACACTCTGACTCCCATCACACTCATTCACACACACTGTCTCCAATCACACACACTCTGACTCCCATCACACTCAGTCACACACACTGTCTCCCATCACACACACTCTGACTCCCATCACACTCAGTCACACACACACACACACACACACACACACACACAGTCTCCCATCAGCACTTACCTTTCCCTGGCAGGCAGGCAGCATGGTCCCTCCATGCTGCCTGTTCGGCTTCCCGGCGATTGTGCCGACAGGTCACGTGACCGGGCGCGCGTATGACGTCAGCGCGCCCGTCACGTGACCTGTCGGCACTTCCGTGTCGGCACACTGCACCGGGAGCCGAACAGGCAGCACGGAGGTTTCTCTGTGCTGCCTGTTCGGCTCCCCGTGCAGCCTGGCAGGCAGAGCGTTGCCGCCCCCCAAAATTTGCCGCCATAGGCATCCGCCTAGGATGCCTCGCGGTAAATACAGCACTGCACAGCATGGGATTTCAGATTGGAAGCATGGGAATGATATCTTTATCCGACATCTCTCAATGTCAATCCGTAGCATAATAAGTAACATAATTTATATCCACAGAATTCATGCATTTAAAAAATGTCCCTTAGCCTGCCCTTTATTAAATACTGTATTATAAAGTGGATAGTGTACATTGTCCCAATTCTAAATATTAAATCCAGACAGCCTGTTGTAGGATCTAACATTATTCGAAAGTTGGAAAATAATTTAAATAAAATGATAAATTCATTTTTGTTTTTTTAAAGATTCAAAGGTCTACTTAATAAAGAGAGAATTGCAGGGAATTGAGATGGGAGTTTCAGACTTAATGCCAAAGTAGAAATATTCTTCCATTCAGCTGCGTTCGAGAATTTTTTCCAACTCGGCTACTTTGGCCTTAATTTGAACTTCCCGGCTGAATGGGAGAATAATTCCAACTCAGCTACTTTGGCCTTAAGTCTGAAATTCCCGTCTCCATTGCCTGCCATTCTCTCTTCTTTGAGTAGACCCTATAGTCTACCAATTATGCAATTCAAGGTAACAGAACATATTTTAATTGTAATGAAATGCAATGCATTATACTTTAAGGGTTGGATTGTTTTATTTTAGAAAGAAAAATTAGCTTCCAATAAATTGAAATAGCTTTTCCTCAGAGAATGTCTTTTCACCCCATTCCCAAACAGCAGGAAAGCCTGGGTAATGTATAAGCCATGACACCATGTAATCCAGACATTTATCTTTGATAACGTGTGTGCACAAACAAGGCAGTGATTAAATGATCCAGCAAAATAGATTGCATTAGTGAAAAAGCTAACATGAGGAAGCGAAAGGAAGAGGTATCTTACCTTTGACCTTAGCATCTGATATTTCCTTGTGTGATCTCTGCTAATAGGATTGAAGCAAATACTCCATTGGCCTTGCCCTCTTACACAAGTTATTTTCAGAAGCTTTGTGAAGAAATTATTGTTAAAAATAATGTGTGACTGATATTTCTTTTATGGGAAATCTATGATATTCCTCAAGACTTGTACAAATACAGAAATGTCCATTTAACTGCTTTCAAAAATGCAGTTAGACTGTACATATTCTATATAGGTAGTAAATGAGTACTGTAAGTATTTTGATTAAGGTTAACCTTAAGCCCCTTTTAACAAGGAAAATGAATGAAAACATATACAACAGGGCACTTTGAAAATGTTGCATTTGCATTTTTTGTCTTCCTAGTTTGAAAGGGAAGCTAGTTACCAGATTTTTAACCCCTTACCACTTGTAGGACGCTGTATGTGCATAGACCATCCTGTATTAAACCGCTCATCGCGGCTCCCGCCACTGCAGGGTCCCCACTGTCAGGTCACTCTGACAGAAAAATAGAGCCAACGCTCGTGAGTGTCGGTTACATTTTACTGAAAAAAGTGCTGCTAGTGAAAAACACTCAGCCTTAGCTGTAGTGAAAAC
The DNA here is from genome assembly GCA_036172795.1 of Pelodytes ibericus. Classification (NCBI taxonomy): domain Eukaryota; kingdom Metazoa; phylum Chordata; class Amphibia; order Anura; family Pelodytidae; genus Pelodytes; species Pelodytes ibericus. Next base: position 89,189,778 of record CM069861.1, read on the forward strand.
CAACATACAATAAAAAAAAAAAAAACAACAGTAGCGCACAGTGCATGGACAGTCAACCATAAATAGTTGTAATGTGCAAATAACCAATATATAGACAACCCTTCAGGGTAATAAATTATATATATGAAAGAAAAATGTCCTTATTGGGCAATTATTAGTAATGTGTAACACTTGATTCACTGATCAAATATAATAAAAAAATAAAATTATAACACACATCTGGCAAAAAAACCCCACAAATATACCATATTATTCATATATGGACATAGAATAGAAAATAACATATTGCATAGTATTTCCAAACAAAATCAGCATCAATATTGACACACAGTTCTTTAAAGTTTCTGAATTAGCCCACTCAAAATGAATGCCTATCAGCTTAGGATCATAGATGATGGGCACCTTTGTCAGTCTTGAAAGAATTTGATCAGGAATTTTCTATATTTGTCAGGAATTCTAAAAAAACAAGATTGACAGACAGGATCCTGAAAAATAGTCTTCGACAGGATGGCCTGGGATATCCAGACCTAGTTAAATTACAGAACGCAACACTACTGTCTCATGCAATGGTGTGGAAAATGAAAGGGAAAGATAGACTGGGGTTGATGGACATAGAAAAAACGAGTAACGAGGGACTCAACCCACTACTACTACAATGGGATAATACAGAACATTATAAGAAGTTGAACGCATCAAGTAGTATAGTGAAGGGTTTGATAAACAACATACAAAAGCTGAGGAGAACTTTGGGCACTGATATATTCTTGACCAATGAAGTTCTAGTAGAAGTAATTGCCCTATATGTTCAAGATATTAACTTGTTGCGCTGGGAAGATGTAAAGATTGGAGACCTATATAGAGGCAATCAGTTCTTGGCCTTCCCGGAATTACAAGAGAAATTTGATTTGCCCATGACAGAACTTTTTTCATATCTCAGATTGAAGGGATTTCTGTCTAAAAACTCACTCGGGCCATCTGACATCTGGGTACAATTTATAAGCACAATCCCTGGAGGGAAAATAATATCGAAAGCAATGGCATTCCTTACTGAAAGTTCCCCCCCCAAAAAAAATCTAAAGATCTAGGCAAATGGGAAACAGACTTAGATATGGAATTCCCTTTGGAAACTTGGTACAAAGCATGGCATCATACAAGAAATGCCACACACTGTATGAATTTACAGGAGCAGTATTTCAAGCTACTCCATCTCTGGTACCTTGTACCAACTCAACTTTTCAGATTTCAGAACACCTAATGACCTATGCTGGAGATGTGGAAGGAGCACAGGCTCCCTTTTCCACATTTGGTGGGAATGCCAATCACTAAATAATGTAAAACAACAAATAACTCAAAAATGTATAGAGATCTTTGGTTTTCCCATCCAAATATTCCCCCAGATGTTTTTGCGCCACATAGACATACTGAATGACCTTAAACACAGCAGGTTACTTCTAATTAATATATTAATGGCAGCTAAGCTGCGTTTGGCTCGCCTTTAGTGAAAGACAGAAGTTCTGACATGGGAAGAAATAAAAACTCAAATTGACATACAGTCCCAGGCAGAATAATTTTTTGACCATAGAGATAGATATCAAAAGATCTGGCTCTCTTGGACAAATATATCATAGACCCCTGTACACAGCGTAGCGAGACAATGTTGCGACTGGCGCGCCCCCCCCCCCCCCCCCCCATTACTCGCCCCCCAACGGATTACGAATGTATGAATGAATGTGTAAATGTTGAGGTAATGACCTGTAAGTTTGTTTAGTACTTTTCGTGATACGTCTTTGTTTTTTCTCTACTTTCTTCTCTCTCAGTATGGACCTAAGTTGTAGCCTAGGAATTAGGATATATGGACATGGAGACAAGGTTCAATAAATTAAAATATATAGAATTTAATAGTGTCACCAAGACAGTGGTTTACGTGGATCAGAATCTGAAAAATATTAACAGAGCTGGATCGAGATGCAGATAGGAGTGAACTGTTATTTCCTTGATCCAGGGACAATATAGAAGAAATCATGCACTTTAGATATTTTAAGATTTAATTCAGTATTGGATAAAATTGATTACGGCATACTGTAACATACTGTTGGTTTATACTATGTACATTTTTACTAAAAGTTTGATATAATGAGAGAGCTCAGCTGAAAGATGTATCTAATAAAGAATTATTAAAAAAAAAAAAAAAAAAAGATCATAGATGACTGGCACAGGAAAGACATTTGCTGCAATGGATAAAACCGGATGAAGGGTTCTTCCCTGTAGTCCTTTGTACTCCGGAATGAAGACACTAATATTCCGCACTCCAAGAATAAATATTTAATGGATCACAGTAAACATGTCATCCGATATATACTATCTCTTGTTATATATAAACACTGTTAGATAATATAGAGTTCATACATGTTATACATAATTAAACATATAAATTGCTAGATCTTAAGTAGTAAATTGTTAGATATCTGTATGATTGTTGCCGAAGATCGACATGTCATGTCATTTTGTGTCGTTTCTTGTTGTGCACAGAGTGTATTAAATAAAGAAATACTGTATAATGTAAAAAAAAAAAAAAAAGATCACAGTGTAAGAGTGTAATCCACAGAGTTCAGTAGCTAGTCCACCACGCTACATTCCCGTGCATCTTGGGAACTGACTTACTGCAGTGATGGTTATTGATTAAATTAATATCGGTATTGATAGCAGATTAATTTTTTTGTACTACTCTGTTACCATCACAAACTAACAGTATAAAGGCAAATAGAGGCAATAGTGCAAATGTGTGGTTGCTCTATCATGCAGCGTGCCAGTACAACTGCTCATGTAAGGTTTTACTGGCAGATAGAGGGCAACTAACCACATATGATAGCTTGTGGTGTCAAGCAGCCACTTAGCTACACGGAGGATAATCATTCAGTGCATGCGCAGAACGCTTTGGTCTCTGGTGTCCCAAAAGTGTCTGTACATATGTACATGAATCCATGACTGCAGGACTGTCACAGTAGAAGTTGGGAGGATGAAGTTATATGAACATGTAAAGAAACACACGGAGTACTGATTCCAGACACAAGAAAAAAAGCAAGTACTTATGATATAACAAAAGAGGGGACCCAGTCACCATTTCTTATCTGTAAAACAGAAAATGTCTTTCTGTTTGTTTGTCTGAAGCAGGGAAAACTCCCATCATGGGCGAATACACACTCACTGCTTTTGAAACTGAAATCACACTGAAAGACACTTAACAGAGGAGCAGCGACAAGAACATTATAAAAGCTGCATGTGATAGGTTTATAATCTTGGTCTGTATTTCCCACCCATAAATCTGTTATGGGAGGATTACAAGTATAAAAATATAAATAGTTTTTTTTTATCTTGCATTCACATACTTTCTTTTTAGACTCTTTGACAGAGAAAATACAAATCTCCAGACTCTTCCCCCCTGGCAAATCAGGATTCTGGGGAGCTGAACCTGGGAGCTTGTGTCAATGCTACTGCACACGTGCACTAGTGCTGTCACCAGAGTATGTGATCATGAGTGTGGGATTGCGGTCCTGAATCCTGCTGTCCCGCCAAGCCTTACCTCTGTACTGAAAAGCGGGACATAGGTAGAGCTTGGTGGGACTGACCCGCGCAAAGTGGGGCATCTTGGGGTTAGGGAAATGCTAGGCTAGGCCTTTAAGACTACTACTGGCAAGTGTTATTGACAAGATACAATATACTGTCTACAGCTGTTGCTCTTTTTGCCAAAGAATGGTTATTGTTATTTTTGTTTTGTGACAAACACAACACAATCAAAAGGAAGAACATCTCTACATGAGGATTTAGTTTGATATCCACATCTTGCGATGTTCTGGAAAACACATTGATGTAAATATTTTGACTATGTTATGCACTCCACTAGGATGCCGCTCCAAAGATTTCTCCAATTCTATGTTTACATTTTTGCTGCTAAATGGTGTTGTGCTCTTAAGATTGAAATCTGAAATTCCCCAGAAAAGTATTTCTGTGTAAGATAAATTACCCTTTTAAAATCAACGTTTGATTTATATTCCATTGGCTATGTGCTGACTTGGTTTAACCCGCTTTGACCTCAGCTCACTGTCTATTGCTGCCAGACCTGAAATCCTGATCCGTGGTATTCAAACTACAGTTACCAGCCTGTTCCTTTTGTATTCTGAGTTGAGTGAATTTTACTGGCAGTGTAAAGTGACAGGGGCAGTACCGAAAAAATATATGGTACTCCATCAAGTACAGAAAGAGTTCTGCCTCATCAGATTTTCTTCCTCAACGCTTCCTATCTCCTAAAGACTGCAAATAAAGTGTAATAGTTGTATTGCTGTTGCTATAGTAACAGTCCTGCCTATCTCTCCAGGCCCTGCGTAGAGGATGTCACTGAATTTTTATTAAGTACAGAACAAAATAAGCGCAAGGGATTTTTTACAGTAAGGACAATTAAGATATGGAATTCACTGCTTGAAGAAGTGGTTTAAGCGAATACGTTAGATGCCTTTAAGAGTGGCCTGGATACTTTTTTAATAAGCCGGAGCATAGAGGGATAGCCATGTTAGTATAGACATTAATATTTATTTAGTGCTTGTTGATCCAAGGAGAAATCTGATTTCTATTTGGAGTCAAGAAGGAATTTTTTCCCCACTGAAAGCAGATTCGAAAATTGCTGAAGGGGTTTTTATTTGCCTTCTTTTGGATCAACAACGGTAAACATGGGATAGGAAAAGGGTTGAACTTGATGGTCGCAAGTCTTTTTTTCAACTTAAACTACTATGTAAATATGTAACTTAAGCTAAAACCCATAATGTGTTTGTACCTGTATTCCTCGCCACTCAGACACCCAATTTATTTGGCGCCCTAATTCCCAGTGTTTAACTTTACTTACCATGCATTTTTTTCGTATACTATGCTTACACCCCAATATTACTACTTTGAATCTTTCTCATTCCCAGAAATTTACTTCCCAACAACTTCCCCTTGTAAATTCTATAACATCCCTGTGGATGACTAAAATCCAAATAGAAAGTGCAGTCCCCTCCCTGCTTGCTTTATTTTTGGATAGTTTATTTGCTTTGCTGTCTTTTGCGTCAGTGGATAATGTTTAGCTACTACTATTATATCCACACATAGGGACAGGCATGTGCATCATTGCAGACAGACATACACTTTTACCTACATACTATATGCAGAACAGCAGCTTGCAGCATCAGGAGATCTTCCTCTGCTGACTTCAGCACAGCAAAATAACAGGGAAAGCAGGCAGTTAACATATGATTGGATGCAGAGAGTCACTGAACCAATCAATCTGGTTCTAGATGTAACAATGGTATTTCTGGAACCTCACATGATTCAAAATACGGTTTTATCCAATTAAATGTTTTGTTCCAAGTCTTGTATAATAAGTGATGTGGTTCTATTATTTTGCTAAGTTTTCTAAACTTTAACTAATAATTATGATTGAACGTCTGTGTAGTCCAATGTGGCATAGCAAATCAAATTGTTGTGCAGTGTTTAAGCAATATGCTTTAGAACGGTCTAGAGGGGTATATGAGTTAGGTCTTCAGGAGAGTCGAGAGTAATCCAGGCAAAAGCGAAAGCATGTATATTCAATATACTTTAATGGTAAACAGACTCACAGACTAAATGTGGGTGAAAAAAAGAGCAGAAATGCAGAATACAGTTGAAAGAGAGTACCTAGTTATCGCCTAACCCAGCAATAACTACTAGCCAAGTGTGTGAACTTATTATTATACCCCATTCGATGAGAGCTGACTTTCATGCTCATGTGTGAATAAGAGAAAGCTTAGTTAAAAAAAAACCTCTTAACTTTCTGACAGTTAAGTAGCCTCAGTTAATTGTTGTGATTTTCCAGTCTTGACATGTTTGCCTTGTGTGCTCTTAATTTAGCCTTTGATATGCCGTTCATTACAGCTTTCCTATCAAGAGAATGATTGCTATCAAAAAGATTTGTGTGTAGACAATTAACTTGCGAGTCAATCAAGCCTAAATGAAGGCGAGTTGAGTTGTGGGAGTGTGTGTGATAATCACCTGTTCTTTTATCTGCTCCAAGTCAAAACATGTCCTCTAACACCAGTCCTTCTCATACCATGTGCATTTTAACAGTTGCTACCTGGTTATCCATGTTTTAAACATAAACATGCTCCATATGTAAGATGATTGCACTTTTTATCTATGTTATCCTTATATAAATTGACTTGTTTCATGCCATAAATATGTTTTTTTCAGTACTCGGATCCAAAGGATAAGCAGGCAGCACATAACTCAGCACTTTGCATATACTTTTTATATATAATCTATATTTATTATTGTCTATAGTAGTAGTAACCGTATAGAGAAAGTTGAATATTTACATTCGTAGGAAATGCACACAATTGACAGAATACCTTTTTACACTGAATAATGATCAACTAGATATATAAAGGGATGTGTGAAAGATAGTTTGATCCTGTTAGTCCATTTGTCTGTATAGGGTGCAATTTACTTTCTTAATACAATTTATATTTTTATCATGATCATTTTTACGTTAATCATTAACTGAACCAAAGTTGTGCAATAAACAATAACAAACTGAAATCCCCCTCCTACCCATTATAGATACCGGAAATAGGTATAGAGTGGTGCTCATTTCTCGAAAACTAATGAATAGAATTTTATTAGATCTACAAAGTGTATTCTTTTATTTTTACATTTGTCTTGTTATAATGGTGATTATGTGTAAATAACGGCACTGTTTTAGGTCTAATCCTTATGTATAAAACTGAATTGGTTTTATACATACTAAAAATGAGGCACACTGCAACTTTTTATTACAACTTGTGATTGGCAGAGAATCGCACAATTTTGAGATTTCTTTTTTATATACATACTTCAAGGTGGAGCCTCAAACGGTTCTCAAAAGTATATGGGAGAGACCTCGGTAGGGGGTTATCCAGATAATTGAAACTAAAAAAAAACAGGGGTCTGAAGTCTCAAAGAAATGACAATGTTAAAATCTAATTTTTATTAAATGCAATTAAGATAATGGAGAGAAAAGCAAATAGGTAAATATACACATATAACAGACAAGTTATATATACGTGAGAAAAAAATGTGCAAAATAATGAAGTACAATCAACCCACTAACACAGGGGTGGGCAATTAATTTTTACCGGGGGCCACATGAGCAACCCGAGCACTGCTGGAGGGCCACATCGACAATATTTCAATGAAATTTTGCTCAATATCTGTCTCTCCCCGTACCCTCATGTCTGTCTCTCTCTCTCCCCGTACCCTCATGTCTGTCTCTCTCTCTCCCCATTCCCTCATGTCTGTCTCTCTCCCCATTCCCTCATGTCTGTCTGTCTCTCCCCATACCCTCATGTCTGTCTGTCTCTCCCCGTACCCTCATGTCTGTTTGTCTCTCCCCGTACCCTCATGTCTGTTTGTCTCTCCCCGTACCCTCATGTCTGTTTGTCTCTCCCCGTACCCTCATGTCTGTTTGTCTCTCCCCGTACCCTCATGTCTGTTTGTCTCTCCCCGTACCCTCATGTCTGTCTCTCCCCGTACCCTCATGTCTGTCTCTCCCCGTACCCTCATGTCTGTCTCTCCCCGTACCCTCATGTCTGTCTCTCTCTCTCCCCATTCCCTCATGTCTGTCTCTCTCTCCACTCATGCTCCATGTCTCTCTCCACTAGACATGTGCATTCGTTTTCGGACGAATGCATTTTCGTCCGAAAATAGCATTTTCGTCCATTCGTCCTAAAAACGAAGAACGAAAATGCTAAGCTAACGAAAGCCGAATGAACGAATGGTTAATAAACGAAAATCATTCGTTCATTTGTCCATTCGTAGTACTATTGCATTCTATAAGCCGAAATAGAGTCGGTTTATAGAATACAATAGCATTTCACTACACGGAGACAAAGTCTCCATTCATAAATTTATGAATGGAGACTCTGTCTCCGTGTAGTGAAATGCCGACAGCCCATAAACCGAACGTTCGGTTTATAGGCTGTCGGCTTATGTAATACATGTAATCCTATTGCTACTATTCTATAAACCGAACGTTCGGTTTATAGAATAGCAATAGGATTACATGTATTCCATAAGCCGAAAGTCTATAAACCGAACTTTCGGTTTATAGACTTTCGGCTTATAGAGAACATGTAGTACTATTGCCTTTCTATGAACCGAACGAGAGCCCCATTCGGTTTATAGAAAGCCAATAGTATTACATGTATTCTATAAAACGAACGAATAAAAATTAACGAAACGAAAATAATGAACGAATTTCGTCTGAAACGAATGCAGTAATGAACGAAATTCGTTTTAGACTAAATAAATAACATTTTCGTCCGAATGAACGAAAACAAAACGAAAATTTTAGTTTTGCACATGTCTACTCTCCACTCATGCTCCATGTCTCTCTCTTTCCATTCATGCTCCATGTCTGTCTCTCTCTCGCCATTCATGCTCCATGTCTGTCTCTCTCTCGCCATTCATGCTCCATGTCTGTCTCTCTCTCGCCATTCATACCCCATGTCTTGTCTCTCTCTCGCCACTCATACCCCATGTCTGTCTCTCTCTCGCCACTCATACCCCATGTCTGTCTCTCTCTCGCCACTTATACCCCATGTCTGTCTCTCTCTCGCCACTCATACCCCATGTCTGTCTCTCTCTTGCCACTCAGACCCCATGTCTCTCTCTCCCCTCAACCCTTTTATTTTTTTCCATCTCTATCTTTCTGTTCCCCATGCTGGTCTCTTGTACACACAGTCATACATAAACACACACAGTCACACAAACACAGTTACACACTTAGTCACCCTCACAGACATACATTTACACAGACACCCTTATACACACTGTCATACATACATAAATACACACACAGCCACCTTTACACACAGGATACACTTGCACAGACACTCATGTACATACACTTACACAGACAGTAACACACACATAGTTATACACATTGACACACACATACACACTTATACACATTGACACACACTTACACAGACACTTCCCTTCTTTTTTTATTTTAACCCCCCCCCCCTCCCTAAACTGTTATTATCTAATCCTCCTTGTTAATCCAAGCACAGCACAACGGGGGAAAGCTCCGCCCCGTTGCGTTCTGTGATTGGCTGCAGGGAGGAGGACGTTCTTTATGGTGTCTTGGCAGATACCCTAGAGAACGTCCTCCTCCCTGAAGCAGTCAGCGCTGTGCTTGGATTAACAAGGAGGAGGATGGCAGGGAGAGAGCTCCCTTCTACAGCGCCTCTCCTCCCTTGTGCTTGGGCGCAGTTCACCCCGTGCACCCGCCCAGGTTCGGCCCTGCCTCACGCGGGCCGGACAGGGACGCACAAAGGGCCGGATGTGGCCCGTGGGCCGTAAGATGCCCAGGTCTGCACTAACACCTATTTGTTGGATAAACAATGAATATTCTAATGATCCCACAGAAGATTAGAAAAAAAGGCTTTATACTACTCAAGAGAAATTGTGAAGGTCATTTATTAATTATAGCATATGTTGCAGTTTATATTATCACGAAAAAGTAGTGACTGGTTTAATTCTAGTTAGAGAAAGTACAACTCCTTCTACTTAAATTATTGTCTTTTAGTAAACAAGATGGCCGCCATCCCCACAGACTTATTTTACCAATTGCATTTCTGAATACCAGAACACTGGAAATACATAAAAATATAAGATACTTGGAAGCTACTGCTTATTTTATAAAGGTTAATACGACTAAATGATATTTTGTCTGCTATCTCTTGTCTCTGTTAAACTGCACGTAGTGCAATTTAAACAAGATTGAATTCTGATCTGAAAGATTCATTACATTAGAATTTATCTAGAGATGTCTATCTGTGTCAGACATTGTTTACAAGTATTTCCATTTCCATCTCCAAGTTATCCCACTGTTCTTGTTAATTACCACAGCTAACCTGAGGTAGTAAAATACAGTTTCTTTTATACTGTTTTACAATGTATGTGAACCTGAAAACAAGCACTACAGATGGTCATTAGCTTCAGTCGGATATGGTTATGAACTCATAGGCTTCATGCATTCTTAATTATTCATCCCCAGATTGTCAGTAATAGAGCTCCAGTAAGAGGGGAGACATTCTGGGTTGTTTGGTTAAAAGGACTTCAGATTGAAGCTGAGTCATTGTGTCTGCCCAAGCTGCATGGAGTGCTTTTCTTAAGCAGACATCTCGCGCACAGTATATACTTACTTCATAAATCACGTTCAGTATGAGGAAAAGTTACTTTTGCTATAGCTTTTTGTGCAATTAAACATTCATACTAAAAACCTTAATGGACATGACACAAGGCAATAGACTACCCCAAAAATGTTTCATTCACATTCCATGGGGCAGACAGCATGTGTACCACAGTCAGAAATATGTCTCAATTGCTTAAAATGCTTTATCTGTAAATCTGCTGTGGTTTGTAACAAGCTTTTTCAGACAAGAATACATTTTATGTTTACCCTTTGCTGTCTGTTGGGACAATGCAGGACAACTGGAGCAACCTCATAAGAAGGAAAAAGAAAAAAACACACTCTGTAGGCTTTATTCATTAAAGAGGGAATTGACAAGGTAAAGGCCAAAGTCACAACAGGTGTTATGGAGAATTTTCCAACGCAAGTTTGAAATGGCTTCTCCATTCCGTACAATTCACTGTGTGTGGCCAAAAGCATGTGGACGTCAAATATTTTACTCCAATTCCTACAGACATATTAACAGTTATTGAAAATGCATTTTTGTTTTTCGAAATCCATAAGGCTTAAAATCCAAAGCTTTCCACATCTATATGGTACTTTGCAAAGCAGACTATGATGTTGTTACAATTTTGACAAAGCATGTTCTCTCTGATCTGCCCCAATATTATCGTCCATGTTTGGTGTACATTACCACTTTCGTACTGATATTGGAGAACAACTTAGCTGTTAAATTTCTGTTGTGTTGGATCTTGTACTTTATTATATTGTTTTTGAATTCATACGTTTCTTTGTTTTAACTAGATGGCGAGAAGAAATATCAGGTGATGATTCATGGCATAGAACCGTTGTTGGAGACACCATTGCAGTGGCTTAGTGAACATCTCAGCTACCCTGACAATTTCCTCCACATAAGCATCATTCCACAACCAACAGACTGAAGACCCTGCCTGTGCTCTAGAAAGACAGAGACAGTCACACATGGGCTTGTTGAAGCTCCTTTCAATGTTTTGGTTCGGAGTTCCCAGAACCAAAGAAACAAGAAAACTGATTGCCCGTGGGGATAGCTCCCTTTCACTTTTCTGTTTCACCACAAGATGAGCCTGGGTGTAACCAGAAGGTCTTTTCAAGGCCACCTGCAGACACATTCATACCTGGAGAATCAGTGACAGTATATGTGCCTCTCAGTTCCTAGTTTACATTAGCAGATGTGCTAAAATGTTTTCGTTTTATTTTTCCTATATGAAGACAGAACTGATCTTTAGTTAAAATGGCGAATGGGGAAATGGATGGTTTAAATTTACCAAATATTATACTCTACAAATGGCACAAGCGTGTGCCTTGATACCACCAATGTACATTGTGTATGTAAAACATGCAATTTAGGTTAAGCTCTTCAGTGATGACTGCGTTCTTGTTTACAATATACTTGGTTCTTACAAGGAACATTAAGCAGAGCAGCAGTGGAGTTTACTTTGGATGAAATCTCACAAAAGGCACTTGTCGTGTAACTAGAAGAACAAAGAGTTTATTTATCACAGCTAAGCAAGGCACTTAGAGCAAAATAGGTTTTATCTAGACAGTAAAAAAAAAATACCAGGGAGAGTGACATTTGGCATAGTAAACAAAACTATTTTTCTTTTACCTGTAAAATTATTTCCAGTGAATTGTTTTTTTTTCTTCAGCATATTATACATTTGATCTTTGCAATTATCAAAACACATCTATTTTTTATAACTATGTCCTCCATTCTTTGGTGAAATTTGGAAACTTTTATCTCTAAAATGTGTATTGTACTTAAATGAACTAGTAAAACCTGCCTAATTAAACAATTGTATACAACTCTGAAATGTTCTCATTTTTTTTACTTCCTGAAAGCTTGATGTAGCATGCACTGACAAACACATATTGTAGCAGTAAAAAGTATTTTAGGCAAGATTGTAGCACAGCCTTTTTGTTGCACATTAGATATATATAGCATGAAGACTAATGCTTTATTGCTCTTTATTCAAAATCAGAGTCTGATTACTAAGTATCACCTTTAATAATTAACCATGTGAGTCACAGAGTGTTAGCCCTTATGTCAGAATACATTTTTTTAAAACAAAGATATCCATACAATTTCTTAAGTGATTTCCACTTGGGATTTACTAGCTCCTTGAATCAGGGATGTACCTAACATTTTTGGTCCTCTTGACTTAATCACAAATAAATGTAATCATGTATTTAATAATTATATGTTTAATCTAAAATATTAGTCTCTCTCTCTGCCCCCATTCCCATGTTGTCTGTCTCTTCCCCCATGTCTTTTTCCTTTCATCATTGCTTTTTGACAACATCAGAACTCAGTCAGACGCTGTGAATCATTATTTGTGTATGGTAGTGCTGACTGAGGTCAGATGTGAAGCAGACCTGTAACTTTGACACATGGAGCAGGTTCTGTTAGGAAGCTCTCTTGATCTCCTTAAATAACCTAGCGCTGCTTCACTAGTGTAACTTGCGGACTGCACCCTTGCCAGGTGGACTGCCCCCAGGACAATCTCCAGGTACTCCACTGTCCAGGACACCCAAGTTACACAATATTTTGTTGCACTACAGGGGTTATTGTGCCAGCTGGGGTATTTTAAGCATTAACTACTTTTAGATATCAGTCATGCTATTTACTGAATTCCATTGCATATTTTTTATCCTAGAAAATTACCTGAAATGTTTTGGGGTTTTTTAACGCTATATAAAAAACTTTTTTCCCCCAATATTGCCTTCTCTAATGTAAACCTGTTGTATATCTTAAAAAGGACATAGCATGTTATCCCCATACTAGGGCCATGTCTATACAAGAAGCACAAATGGGGGAAAAAAACATTAGTTGTTCTTTAGATATGTTTCCTGAGGTAAAGCGTTTGTATTTATTAACCATTTCAATTCTAGACTTAGTGGTTTGAACGCCTTCTTTCATAACACACTAGTTCTTCTAATCAGAAAGCACACTACTTCACAGTCTTTGTCACAGTGTGAAGAAGAAAAAAGTGAAATTAGCAGTTTGGAAAGTGCTCTGTGTTTTCAGCTATTTAGTTCCCCTGTTTTCAGCAGAAGAGCCTTGCTATTTGTCAGTTAAATACTTTTCTGCTACCATTTGTTGCTAATCCTTTTGGACTCCAATTTAGAACAGAGGTGAGTGTGCAGTCTCAAAGCTGACAGATTGTTATAAAGGTCTGGTACCATTTAATGTAAACACTTGGGTTCCTGGGTTCCTGCCTCTTACAATACATGTGAGACAGATGATACTGACAGTGATGCTGATAATTCCATCAACATTGGCACATTGAACATAGCCTTATTGCTTTAACAAGAAAAATAATACATCACAATTACTAATTATTTATCGTTCATTTTGTAAAGGCACAACCATCCAAAATGAAAACCCCAAACATTCTCCTCATATGCTTTTTCTCAGCAGTCTCTCCCCCCCCCCCCTTTTCTTTATTCCTATATAATTTTATTTCAGTATTTTTAATTACTATCACGTATTGTTGTGATATTTTAGCGCTCCCTCCTTTTTGTGTATTTTTCTTACTATTTAATGTATTTCATTTGTGATTACAGATGAAATCCTTTATAGCGTTATGATGGGTTAATCTGTATAAATTTATTTCATGGCCCTTCTCCATTGTTTGCTGTTTGATCCTAAATAATTAAACATGTATATCCTTGAGCTGGTTGCAATGCTTTCAAGATTGTGCATCTAACATTTTTATATAGTAGGCTTTGTAGGATTTCTGCATGGCAGTATGTAATTGCATTTTTCACAACTGTGCAAAGTTATTTTCAGTACATGACCTCTTGTGGAGGCACTTCACTTTCTCAGCTTCCTTCCTGTACTGTAGCTTGGCTTAATCTCTTACTTTATTTGAGTCTCCACACACAATGCTGTTGTACACATTTAGAAGCCATCTAAAAATAGGTCTTTCTTCCTCTGTCTGTTGCCAGTATGTGTCCTTAAGCAATCTAGCACTGTGCTGTGTTCTTTTTGCCACATTCATTGCCAGGCTTAAAGACTAAGTAAATGCTCTAGAAAACTACTCTAAATGGTGGCCCCATCACTTGGAGTCATCCTACACCAAGAACTTCACATTGCAAAATTGGAAGAACAGGGCACTCGGGTGATTTCTATTTTGTAGGAAGTGAAAACAGAAACATTTCGGGCTGAGCCTTTTCTACGTTGAGAAAGGGCACAGGCCCAAATGGTTGTGTTTTCACTTCCTATGGTAGATTATGTTCTACAGTCCCTGTTTTTGATACTTTCTGCTCTGGTAGGGGCCATTTCTATTACACATCTGTCTTTCTCTTACAATTAATTGAAAAGGGAAATTACTATCCACAAATGTCTGATACCCTGCATAAGCCAGTGCTCTGCTTCACAGGACACTGTAATCTCTCCTGAGGAGAACATTACCTGCACTGTGTCAACTGTATAGTTTTTCAGCTGGACCCCTTACTTCCAGTGAAGGGAAATCTTAATGCTTCTGCAGATCAAGACTTTTTGGACAATGCTATCCAACTTTGGGGTAACTGTTTGGGGAAGGCCCGTTTGTATTCCAGCATGATTGTGCCCTAGTGCACAAAGCAAGGCCCATGACGACATGGTTGGATGCATTTGGTGTGGAAGAACTTGACTGACCCACACAGAGCCCTGACCTCTTCCCCATTGAACACCTTTGGCATGAACTGGAATGGAGAGTGTGGGCCAGGCCTTCTCGTTCAACATCAGTGCCTGACCTCATAAATTCTCTACTGGATGAATGGGCAAAACGTCCCACTCCAAAATCCTGTGGAAAGCCTTCCAGAAGAGTTGAAATTGTTATAGCGGTAATATAAATGTAAATAAACATATAAATGTCTGTATTTAGAATTCAATGTCATAGAGATCCCTGTTGGTGTACTGGTCAGATGTCCCAATATGTTTGTCCATATAGTCTATGTTCTACCTTAACTCCCTGAGATTGAACACATTAAGAGACAAAACTACATGTGGTCTGCTTTAGGCATGGATTCAGGTTAAAGGGGTTGTAGATGTGCAATATCCAGAGTTATGTAATTTATGTACAGCCACTTTATATACAGGGAATTGTAACCCCCCCAGCCTAGTTAATCACCAAGAAATGATTGTGCTATTCTAATAGTACATAGCTGACTGATTAAGCATTTGATCATTCAACTGCTTCTAGTAACCTTGTGTGTGCGACTCCATTTACCAGTATTTTAAAAGCCTATCAACACTTCACACAGTTTCTGCCAGCAACTAATGGCTCCTTTCCCTGTTCTTAACATCAGACATGTCAGGATGATGCATCCAACTCTGTGGAATTTAAAAACGTATGACACTTCTACCCTGCTCACAGTATATCAAGGCAGCTCTGTTACATCATAGTGGGCTTTTTAATTTCTGTGGAGCAGATATTTTGCTGACACTGAGTAGTAATATTGCTGCATGTTGTGTCATAATAAAAAAACAGTGATACAGAGAAATTTAGGGAAGGGGGGAAGTGCCGACAAAGCATATGATATGAAGAAATATGTATTAGAATACTAAGTTACTTAATGATAGTCCTTTTACATTTCAGACTTCAAGGTGGACAGAGCAAAGAGATAATGAAAGACAGAGAGAATGATAAGGAGACGAAAGGTCATCTTAGATGTCATCAGAGTTGACCTTTATGAAAGGGTAATTTAATGAGAGGAGGTGTAGATAGAGATGAGTAGTTCCCAAAGATGTGAGTATTGAATTTTCATTCTATGTATCATGAATAGCTTGTGCTGTTCATACTTAGGAAGTGTGTTTGTTATATGTTGTTTTACTTTTTATGCTGACATTCTTGCACTATAAACTCTCAGCACACTCACACATCCTTTCTTTACTCCCTATCCCTATCTTCTTTTAGTTCTTATTGGTGTCTGTGTCTTTTAAGATCCTAACATTCTGGGGGCATGTGCTAGTTGTGAGTAAGATGCACTTATGTGGTTATCCAGCAGCTAGGCATCAGAAGCTACAATTGCCTTCAGATGTACGTTTGCTGGTTGTGAAATATACAAGATGACCGCTGGAGAATATGACTTCACACAAGTTGAACAAATAGAAATCAACAACCTTATTTATGGCAAAACACAGCAAGAAATCTTTTCCTCAAAATGGCGGAGTTTCTAGAGCGCTGGTTCTCAACTGGTGGGTCGCGACCCAAAAGTGGGTCGCAAGCTGGTTTGGAATGGCTCATGGACGTGTACTTCAGTTTTGTATGTAGCAGCCCACATTGCATTCACCTTCTGAAGCTTAGAAGCCCACCAAGGAACCGATGGTGTTGTTTTGATAGTGCCGCTCATATCTCTTCAAGAAACCCTCTAGGTTAAAAAGATCTCCCCTCACCAGCCCTCTGCTCAGCAGCACTGGAGGATTTCGGGGAGGGGGCGGATCTCACCAGGTGAAAGGTGAAGGTGTGCCCCCACCCTGTGTAGAAGTAGAGCGGTGTCTGCTTCACTAGGGAGCCGCAGGCAGCATAAGCTCCATGTGTTAAAAACACACACGGAGCTCAGTAAGTGCTGCTTGTGCTTCCCGTGTATAGTGCTGATGCAGGGTATCGTATTTCCAATACCCTGCATCTTCACTACACGTGGGGAGCGCGAGCAGCACTTACTGAGCTCTGTGTGTGTTTAACACACAGATCTTATGCTGCCCACGCTTCAAGTAAGAATAGGAGGGGGAGAGAACAGAGATGGGGGGAGAGAGAACAGATATGGGGGGGAGAAAACAGATATGGGGGTGGAGGGGGAGAGAGAACAGATATGGGGAGAGGGAAAGAGGTATGAGGAGAGGAAGGAGATATGGGGAGAGGAAGGAGAGTTAATCGATATGAGGGGGAGGAGATAAAAAAACATATGCGAGGAGAATGAGAGAGACAGAAATGCATGGGAAGGGACAGAGATGTAAAATGGGAGGGTTTGAGTGAGACAAACATGGCAAGGAAGAGGAAAAGAACAAACATGGGAAGGGAGAGAGACATACATGGAGGGAGAAGAGACAGACAGACATGGGTGTAGAGGGGGGGCGCCGGAATACTTAAGGCTAGCCCTGGCAGTGCATATATACATTGTGCCAGTTTTGTGGAATAAATTATAATGTCTCAGTAATTAAATTATTTTGGGGTCTTGACTTAATGGCCAAGGACAAATATGGGTCCTGAGGTTAGATGGGATGAGAACCACTGATCTAGAGCTTGCCATATAACAATCATAAGCTTGATGAAACAATGAAAAAAATGTATATTGGATTTTAAAAATGGCAATCCATAATCCTCAAGGATTTATTTCATGCAATGGTTCTCAAATAAAGTATTGGAATTCTCTATAAACACCCTACTCAACCCCTTCCAAGCAAGCAGTAATGCGCTAAGGGATTTAATGGTGCAGATACATTTTTTTGAATCTAGATCGAACTTCACTTTACCTGAAAAAGTAGCATCTTTACAATTCTACAATGATCTCTCCCAATTGACAATGGCAAAATGTAGGGAATTCAGAACGATCACTACCCTCACCAAACAAACATAGTTGGTGTACCTGAAGAAGTAAGAAGATTTTGGAGCAATGGGACCTATTAAAGGAGCCAATAATAAAAAAAAAAAAGAAAGAAACCGGCATGGACTGCAGTTGATAAAAAAAAAATCTCAGAAACAAAGTGTCTGAAATGATAGAATAACAGGGGATCATTTTGACTTACAAAACACCACATACATTTAAGCTTTTTATTATTGTTATAAATGCTCTACCACTATATTGCATCGAGAAGGGTTTATCTATAAATATTTGTGTACTGTACCCTGCCAGCCTTCAAAAAGGGAATATAACCAATACTATTACTGTATTAATGAGTTAGTCTATGGATAGTATAGTTGTTGTATTTGCTTTACATTTGTAAGCATCAGTTGTTCTTTTGTCACACTTACAGCATAGTATAAGTGCTGGAAATCCTGTTGAGGGACTGCATCACATTCTATGCTTGGAAGATAAATTTCTCTCGTCTCACCATATCGAATTAGATTCTTGTTTGCACAATTACAATTTAAACCCGGTGTTCTGACGAATTACTCGAGCAAATTCTCCTGCGCAATCGCAGGAGAATTTGCTCACTGCGCATGCGCAGAAAGTTACAGCTGATAACTCAGCTGTAACTTTATGTCCACCGCGCATGCGCGAGCTAACCAACCCACATCCCGCCCCCCGCACCAGCTGATCGGACAGCGGCGGTACACAGCGCATGCGCGCGGCTATCAAGCCGTGTGGGAATGCGCTGTGTCCGTGGCTGGATTCAAAGAAAACGCTGGTAAGTAACACGGGGCGGGGGGGGGGGGGGGGAACATAAGGAGCCAACAGAGAGGTAAGCACCCTGGTGAGGGCTGCCTCATCTTCATGGGAGTTGTGATCCTCCTGCTGTAGGATCACAACTCCCATGAAGATGAGGCAGCCCTCACCAGGGTGCTTACCTCTCTGTTGGCTCCTTATGTCCCCCCCCCGTGTTACTTACCAGCGTTTTGTTTGAAATCCAGCCAGGACACAGCGCATTCCCACACGGCTTGATAGCCGCGCGCATGCGCTGTGTACCGCCGCTGTCCGATCAGCTGGTGAGAAGGGGTGTGCGGGGGGCGGTATGTGGGTTGGTTAGCTCGCGCATGCGCGGTGGACATGAAGTTACAGCTGAGTTATCAGCTGTAACTTTCTGCGCATGCGCAGTGAGCAAATTCTCCTGCGATTGCGCAGGAGAATTTGCTCGAGTAATTCGTCAGAACACCGGCCTGAAAATACAAAGTGGAGTGATCTCTCTAGTAATTACATGTCTTTTCTGATTAATGTTATTTTATAGATGACAAAACAAATTCTCTAAGCTAAACTATTGAGAATCTGCTCAGAATTTGTAACTGTTATTTACATAGTTTCAAGCCTAGGGTGGCACTTGCCTTGTATGCCGCCTAGGTTGCATGGGGAGCCAAACAGACAGCACAGAGAAACCTCCGTGCTGCCCGTTCTGCTCCCCGTGCAATATGATGGGGAAGTGATGACAGGTCACATGACCCGGCACTCTGATGTCAGACACACACCGGGTCACGTGACCTATATGCACTCACCGCGCGGGGAGCCGAACATGCAGCATGGTAGGACATCATGCTGCCTGCCACCAGGGATCAGGGTAAGGCCCGGGGTGAGGGGTTATGGGGGCATGTAATGGGGGTGATGGAGGCATTTTATGGGGGCATGTAATTGGGGTGATGGGTTTGTTGTAATTGGGGTGATGTAATGGGGTGATGTAATGGGGTGATGGGGCATGTCCTGGGTGTGCAATGTGGGTTATGGGACATGTTGTCGGTGTGCATGTTACCATGGTAATGCTGAATCCTATATTTCTACTTTAATTCGCGCGCGAGCTTTAGGAGAAATCTTGTAGAATTTTTTCGACGGAGAGACATTTCATCCAAATTGCGAGAATGACAGAAAGTGTGCCATGCCGATATTGTTTTACTGCTACACGCGAGTGAGACGGGTGGCTGATCTGAGGTGTGTGTTTGCGTACCTGACAAGAGGAGATGAAAGGGGGAGAGAGAAGAGAGACAGCTAAGGAGATGAAAAGGGGAGAGAGAGCAACACTGGGAGTGTGAAATGGGAGAGACTTACATCTGGAGTAGATGAAACAGGGGAAAGAGATATCTTGGGAAGAGGAAAGGGGGAGAGAGAAACAACTGGGGGAGTGGAAAATTAGTGAGACAGCAGAGGAGAGGAAAAGAAGAGATGAAAAGGGGAGAGAGAAGAAAGACTGGTGGGGAGGTGAAAGGGGGAGAGAAAAGAGTAGATGAAAGGGGAGAAAGAAGAGAGACACCTGGGGAGATGAAAGGGGGAGAGAGAGAAACAGTGGGGGTGTGAAATGGCTTCATTTAAGGCAGACAACCCACAAACAGTACATATTATTTTGACTGCTTATATTTCATTGTGTCTTTTATGATTGCATGAAAATGTATAAAGTAAATAATAGGACAGTTTCGTTCAGTGCATTAGGCATTGTGTGTTTAGTATGTTTTAATTTAGTACCATGTTTTTGAATGTTTGTTAATTGCACTAAACGTGTGCCTGGTCTCATATATATAATTGTGTTCTTCTGAAGAAAGAACAGACCTATGATTAAGTCTGTCTCTAGAGACAAATCGCGTCAGGTGATTTTTTATGTTTTTCACACTAATGGTGTGCTAGGGTGTGCCAGGCCTACTAGCTCTGGCCCCCAATGTATTATATAGGCGCTGGGAGCATTTGCCCAGCTCCCAGTCCCATTTTGTATATGGGTTTATCATTCTGCACACATTGTGTCACATATCCCTTATGTTTTTGTAGGGCACCTCACTTTGCTTTTTGTATTAGTTAAGTTGCTTTGCACTTTGTTTATGTTGATCCCCATACTGTAGCACATTGGAGCATTGTACATCTGTTGTTGCTTTGCTTGTTACATTTCGAATGGAAGCATCCTTTCTACATACACAAATATGAACTAGCAATTTGGCAAGTAGTCAGTACAGTTCAACCTGTGCAAGTGTCCTAAAAGAGGAAATAAACCCAAGCTGTTTTTTTAAAAGAGGGAGAAGGCCACTTGTCCA
Organism: Pelodytes ibericus; assembly: GCA_036172795.1. Taxonomy (NCBI): domain Eukaryota; kingdom Metazoa; phylum Chordata; class Amphibia; order Anura; family Pelodytidae; genus Pelodytes; species Pelodytes ibericus. Next base: position 89,210,700 of record CM069861.1, read on the forward strand.
TTTCTTGGCTGTTCCCCCATCATTATTGTGTGTGTGTCATTCAGGAGGCCTATCATCGTCTCCTCCCAGACTCAAGGTATATCTAGCACCACAGACGCCAAACATCATCTCGCCAGATTGGAGAGAACGTTTTTCTGCATCATTGCAACCTGAAACCACTGTTTGGCTTCCAAACGTGAATCTCTTCTAAACAATGCTCCATCGGAACATCATTCTGAAGCCTTTATAACTTGCCTTCTGCCTGATTAAAAGATTATCCAGAGAGTTTAGTTCCTCGTTAAATACATAGATGTTTGTAGCACTATTGCTTGTTGACACATTTGGACACATTACATAAAAGTGAAAAATGGTCCAGTTGTGACAAAATGATTGACTTCAGCTGCATATAACATCATTAGCATCAGAAAGAAGAACACACTGCGCCAAATTCTAAATCATACCATTTGGTTTTTTAACCGGAGAGTGTGGGTCTGGACACTTTCAAGTTCTGACTTAAGGCTTTTATTAAATAGAAAATTGCATATTGGGAGCTAGGATTAAAACGTTGTTAATAACTAAAATGACAATTGTGTTGCTCGTTACTACACGGAGCAGTGGGTCTCCCACCTCGTAGGAAATTCCCACATTGCATTCAATGTGTTGCTTAAGAAAAAGCCTTCAGCCTCTCTTTAAACGTTAAATGTTTTATTTAATGTATTGCCAGAGCAGCTGAAAATAATTACTAATTAAAAGGAAATACTGACTTGTAGCTTCCCACGCCTGTGAGAGATGTGCGGGTGAAAGCATCGCATCTGGTCCACTATTGTTTTGACATAAGTCAGTACATTTTAAGATTGTTCAGAAGTGTTTCCTTCTATGTAAAACAACACAAGGCAGATAGCTGATATATTTAGGCTTCATAATCAGAGAATCATAATACATAATGAAAGGTACTCAAAGATTATAATAAGGAAACCCGCCGTGCAATAAATACATTTTGTATTAATTAAATCAACTCAGCAGCAGCTGAGGGACAGTAACACTTAAAACTGTAAAGAAGTTCTTCACCACTGTATTTTTAATGTATTCCCCTGCCCAGCTAGCTTCTGTATCAAAAATATTTCTTTGGTGCTTTTACCCATTAACTGCCCATTGAATTTGCCAATTCAAATGATGGATTGCACACTGGTGTGCAATATTTTATAAGTGAATAATTGTATAGTTTGTATCATTTCCAGCAGGGTAAAAATGTGACAAGATGGACCCTTTTAAGGTTGGGGGTTCTTATAAAAAGAATTTTAATGCAGGTTTGTTGCATACGTTTTTCTTAAGTACGCCCCCATTCAAGGGGCTACCATTTCATAACATTCAGGGGGACCTTGTCTATGTGTTTTTATCTTTTCTTTCAGGAGTGGCTGGGAGATATTCTTATCATTTGGCTCAAACAGACAGTTCTGTCCAATTCCCTGTGTGCCTTGGTACTTTCTAAACTCATATTCAAAAAGTCACATCCATTTAATGGGTGCTGGGGGCTATCCTACTCTTCAGCTGATGCTATATGTTAATGTTCTCTTCACTGTGGATGCTGGCTGCTGGGTACCTGCAAACTACCTTGCAATATTCTGACTGCATCACTAGTTTAGTAAGAGATGCTTATAAAAAAATGTATACTTACTCTGCTATGTCAAACCTATACATAGTTTACAGCTTAATGGAGAGTGGTTTTGAGATTGTACCGCATGTTGCTTGACTTGCACTCTCCTAAGAAAGGACAGAAAATGTGAAGGCAATATATACATCTAGTATATGAAAAAGGGTAGAAGAAATGTTACTGAAGCAATGTATTTACGAATGCCCTAGTTTATAGGCCAGTGTCTTAATAAACACATTGGTCACTAAAGTGCTCCTTGAAGTTGAGAATCCTTGTATATTTTAAAGTTGTCTGTCACTTGTAAGCAACTTAATAATTTAAAATAATGCTCAAGAGGGGGATGGGATACTTTTCACCATGCGACAGCTCGTCGTGGGATATTTCATCGCGGGGCATTTCATTTTAATTTAACTTGTACGTTTGTTAGAGCTGACAGTTCAGCGCTGAACTGTCAGCTCTTACATAGCCGCGTCCTCAATGAAACGGCGCGTTATTCTTCATTGCTGACAGTTCAGTGTTCTAACTGCCGCGCTGAACTGTCAGTGATGAAGCCACGGCGCTGAACTGTCCTAGACCCGCTCAGGAGCACATTCAGAATGTGAACATACCCTATTCTATAATAATCTTTGTATTTGGCTTAGTATGTTTTTCAGTCCGTATTAAATATTAACCCCTTAAGTACGAGGGATTTTCCTGGGCCAGTGACCAGATCGATTTTTCCAACGTATTTGTAGTTTTTAAAAGGATAGTTAGAGATTTTTTTGGATGTCATATACATATATATATATATATAATCTACAATTTAGTATTCAAAAATACAGTAAAGGGAGAACCCATGTTTTTTTCACAATTTTACCATTAATATTCTATACAACTAGTACAACACTAATGCTAACACTAATTGAAATAACGAATAAAAATAAAATTATAGGTTCCCCAACAAACTTAAAAAATGTTTTGCAGGAAATTGTGTTTTGCTTTTTTCCATCACACACCTGTCACTCTCTATATTTACAGAGTCAGCATGTGAAGTACAGGGAGGGAATTGGAGGGAGAAACCAATGTTTGAAAACATTGACTGTGTCCTCTGATTTGCATGTGATCGCTGTGATTGGCCAATCACAGCATTCAGCTGACTAGAAAACCATTGATCGTGTTCAGGCAAGTTCCTGGACCGTTACACACTACCTGGTGATGCGCATGGAGCATTCTGCTGGTTTTACTGCATGACGAGTCAGCTCTTCATAAGGTCGCAACCAATCAGTGCTTATGACATGTTAATATGTCATAGGGTTAATAATTAGAAGCAATTAACATGTTCTATTAGCATCATTAGAAGCTCTGTAAATATACTGCTGGGTTGTGTATCAGCTATGCATGTACTTTCCATGTTTAACTGTGCACATTACAAAGCTGATGGTCATATATCAGGATTGTATTGGTAGCAGAGCATTGTTGCATCACTGATGTCATTGGGGGTACAAATAAGTTATAACAGTAACGGATATCAGGCAGACGAGTGGGTGGCGTAGGAAGTGAGGTGCCAGTAATAGACGTTTCATTGAAGAAGAAAAAATTCCAAAAATCTTTTAAAAACAGTAAATAAATAAATACTTAGCTCATTGCGTAGAGCATTTTGCCATCATAACAAATCGCTGTGTATTGGCTCAGATAATTTCCTTCTCATAACCACTGAGTTTACGGAAAGAGTTTGGTGTAAAGCCAAAGACAGAGATGTTTTCAATTATCTAATAATAAGATAAAAGAACCAAATCTACAGGAACTTGCAACTTTAAATTGGTAACAATACATGTCTCAAAAGCTCTTAAAATACACATTGATAAATCAGCTAATTCTTTGTCTTAATATGTGATGGCTAGTAATGCACTTGGTTGCCATGTGTTTAATTAGAACAGCTGCATTTATTTTAGTGGCTGATAAATCCTGTTTATGGTAAAGATTACTGACTCAGGAGTCTGCATTGTTTGAATGTCTCTTGTTATCCAGGTTTGTCTTTACAGGTCCCAATTCTGCTAGACTTCAAGCACTGTATGTAATTAAAAAATGTACATTCTATATTATAAAAGTAATATTAATATTAAAAAAAGTAAAAATATTCTATAATAAACATTTCCCTGCCAATACCATGTTAAGGGGATGTTGCACATAGCTGTGTGTTTTATACCCGACCAGACTTCATTGTTGGAAACAGTCCCGAAACATTAAAAAAACATTGGAAAATGAAATGGAGACGGAATAATTGCAGTCCTGCATCCTGATGTCCTGCCAATTCTACCTTTGTCCTGTGTATCTTAATAGATACATGCGGCTATACACTGTACTGTGTCTCGCAGCTGAGACACAGCAGGACTGGAGGCTGGCGCGCGCTACAGATAATCAGAGCGGGGTTTACCTTACTCGTCTGTTTTGGGTCTGCAGAGTGGAGAGACAGATCCTCCTTTTTGCATGGGATCGGCAGAGGGGACCTTGACTAGGGCGCTAATGGAGATAGGCACTTGCCGACCAGACCAGAAGCATGGCAGCTGTCTGTCAAAAGTACACGCCGGTTTATCCTCACACTAGGGACAGCTAACTGTTCACTTGTGCTTTCATATTAGAAGCACCAGTAAAATATAATGTTTAGTCTCCCTTTCAATGAGGCAGGACAGTTGGGAGGCATGCTAATGTGGGCATAGAGTTGCCACCATTTCTTCCAAAAAAATACAGGCAATGCTATTGCATCCATAAACTTAGCATTGGACCCAACCAATTTCACCAGCCTGCTGGTAAAATACCGAGTGGCAACCCTACATTTACCACATGGTAGCAATGAAAAGTATTGCTCACTAGTATACACTATTCATATGTTGCTTGAGGGAAATCAATAATTCACAGAGCATTTTTTCCAGAAATGTATAAAAAATACATACTCCAGGGCTCAGTACACTGTAGTCTTTATTTTACTCACTGCAGCCCAAATATGCACATCATTTTAGTTTTCCCTGAATAAAACGATGATGTGGTGACCCACGGCACGAAGTACTGGGACCATAGGTCCCAGGTTGACCGCATCACCATTTAATTTAGTGACTGATAAAAAAAATACATACTTCAGGACTGCATTAGGTAAAATAATGACAACAGGCTATCTACAGTTTACATTTATCCAGAGTATGTGTTTGAATTTTCCATTCAGTTGCCATGTTATTTGATAGAAACTTTGAAGATAATATTAGTGTGGATATAAAATTACAACCACAGAACCCAGAAATCTGTAGTTCTTGAAAAAAACCTCATACTTATCTTTTCATTTGTCCCTCCTTATTTTCAAAGTGGAATAATTACTAACCTTTACATTTGCCAAGAGACCTGGAAATTGTTACCTGACAGCTTCTCAAGGTTTTTTAAATGGTAGTTTCTCTGCTCTAACCATGAAAACCTCTGACAGTTTGCATTTCAAGCTGTCCTTAAAGAAAAGGTCTGAAATCTCCCAGCAACTCGGAACACTGGTGGAAAAGGAACATAAAAAGTGAACAAAGTCTTTCACCAGTTCACCAGTGACTCAGACTGGCAGGTCTCTGGACCAAAACTTGATCTTTACTGAAGTTATCCCTCATACACACCAGCCAAGTGTCCCTATTAAAAGCAGTACATCTCATAGTATAACCATATACATAACTATCAACTGATGCTAAAGTTACTTAAAATGTCCAGGTAATGCCCTGCCCACATCCACACCAAAGCCACTCCCACAAAAACAAAAGTGTTCCTCTTTGTTGGATGGCATGCTGATGTATAATATGTATGGAGTTTTGTATGTTAAAAACTGAACAGTGGTGGACTGACAAGTGAACTGCAATATTCAGGCATTAATAGTTGAGTTGAAAAAATAGGCAACTTGGAGAATGTATCCAAATTATCTAGTAATATCTGATTTTTGTAGTTTACTTTTTACATATATTATTAATAAATACAAATACACTCAAGTTTAGACCGCACTGATAACTGCTGAAAGGTGAGCACTAGACATGTGCATTCGTTTTCGGACTTATGCATTTTCGTGCGAAAATAGCATTTTCGTCCATTTGTCCGAAAAACGAATAACGAAAATGCTAAACTAACGAAAGACGAATGAACGAATGGTTAATAAACGAAAATCATTCGTCCATTTGTCCATTCGTGCTATTGGCATTCTATAAACCGAAATAGAGTCGGTTTATAGAATACCAATAGCATTACATACATTCCATAAACCGACATAATGAACAACTTTTGGTTTATGGAATGCATGTAATGCTATTGCTATTCTATAAACCGAAATAGAGTCCCCATTCATACGAATTATATGTATATTGTATGTATTCTATGTATTCTATAAACTGAACGAACTTCGGTTTATAGACTTTCGGCTTATAGAATACGTGTAATACTTTTGCATTTCTATAAACCGAACGAGAGCCCCATTCATAAGAAATTCTTATGAATGGGGACCCCATGTCTAGTGAGCACCAATCATCTGTGGAATATCTAGCTCAAACGCTACCTTTTCATTGGTTCGTGGATGGATTATGGAGGTTACCAATATCCTGTTCTTCTCTTTCCCTTTCCAACCTAGTAAGATACATATAATCAGAAATGTTAGTTTATTGTCATTAACTCAATATATGCCCTACTTTTATTGACCTGTATTGAACTATAATCCCACCGCATGTCCAGAGAAAGCGATAAACTGATAAAGTGTCTCCTAGTTATGTGTAAAGAAGAAAGGCCTTTGATGCTTTGAAAGTATTACAGTTTAGGTGATCGCGCTCCATAGCACCAAACTGACCTAGTGTCATTAGAAATAAGACTGTTTCCAGGCTCTAATACAAAATGTATCTTAGAAAAAAAATAAACTCAGCTGCTAAACACATCCAAGGTGCTGGTCCCCCTTCACACCTCTTAGAAAGCAGAATGGTATGTATATAAGATGGAGCACTGCAAAATATTCGCAATGGATAAACACCCAGTGTTACAATTACAGAAATCTTCCCCTTCAGGAAATTAGCTAATAAAAAAGAAGAAAAAGAGCAATATTGTTATATATATGACTGCATACACCACACCATAAGTAATGCACTCACATGTGCTGGAGTAGGAAAATGCTGCTTGGTTAAAATGCATTCATTATACACAGTCAGTATATTTAGCATACACCTTACAATGGCTCTCATATACCGTATTTATCGGCATATAACACGCGCCGGCGTATAACACGCACCTCATTTTAAGAAGGAAATTTCAGGGAAAAAAACTTAAATTTCAAATAAAGAACTTTGAAGCCCAATATGCCATTTAATATGCCAGGATATTGCCCCCAATATGCCATTTTAATATGCCAGGATATTGCCCCCAATATGCCATTTTAATATGCCAGGATATTGCCCCCAATATGCCATTTTAATATGCCAGGATATTGCCCCCAATATGCCATTTTAATATGCCAGGATATTGCCCCCAATATGCCATTTAATATGCTAGGATATTGCCCCCAATATGCCATGATATTGCCCCCAAAATGCCATTAAATATGCCATGATATTGCCCCCAATATGCCATTTAATATGCCATGATATTGCCCCCAATATGCCATTTAATATGCCATGATATTGCCCCCAATATGCCAGGATATTGCCCCTTAGCATGCTCGTTATGCCACCCTCCTCCCCCCCCCCTTCCCCAGACCCCAGTACTTACCTTGTTCCTGCTCTGTCCCCCGGTGCTCTGAAGCTGCGTGGCTGTGAGGGAAGCGTTGTGAGCTTCCCTCCAGCCGCGCGGAACAATAAAGTTTGTTTTTAAAAAAAAAACACTTTATTGACCGCGCGGCTGGAGGGAAGCTCACAACGCTTCCCTCACAGCCTCGCAGCTTCAGACCACCGGGGGACAGAGCAGGAACGAGGTAAGTTTTAGATTTTTTTTTTTTTCGGCGTATAACACACACACAACATTTCCCCCCTATTTTCAGGCAGAAAAAGTGCGTGTTATACGCTGATAAATACGGTAATTAGAAGAATCATTTTCATAGTGTAAAAAGTTTAATTTAATATACAAAGGAAAGGATTAAAATCTTACATAAAATCTTGGTGACTGCACTCACAAGTGTCACAAAAGCGCTCAAAAAGTTGTGAAAAACAGTAAGGGTCCTTGGGAAATTCAACAGCGGCTGAATCTCATGCTTTCGGAGATGACATTAGACACGTTTCACCCCGCTCAGGGCTTCTTCAGTCATTGAATAATTTCCCCAGACCTCTTGCCAGTTTGCATTTGGTCTCATGAATGTTCTTCTTTGTGATCTTTTCTTTTTATTGGCCAGTCTGAGATATTGCTTTATCTTTGCAACTTTGCCTAGAAGGTCAGCATCTCGGAGTCATCTCTTCAATGTTGACGTTGAGGTACTGCCACTCAAGAACCTGTGATGCATCTGTTTCTCAAAAAAGACACTCTAATGTACTTATCCTCTTGTTCAGTTGTGCTCTCCCTCTCCTCTTTCTATTCTGTTTAGCTTGATCTGCTCTTTGAAGGGAGTAGCACACAGCATTGTCCAAGATCTTTAGTTTCTTGGAAATTTCTCACATGGAATATTCTTCATTTCTCAGAACAAGAATAGATTGATTAGTTTCAGAACAACGTTTTTTGTTTCAAGCACTTCTGAGTCTGTAAAAAAAAAAACACCCACAAAGGCTGATGCTCCAGATTTAGCTAATCTAACGAAGGACAGTTTTATTGCTTTTTTTTAAAACCAACCAAACAGTTTTCAGCTGTGATAACATAATTGTGATAGGGTTTTCTAATAATCAGCCTTTTAAAATGATAAACTTGTATTAACTAACACAATGTACCATTGGAACACAGGAACAATGGTTGGTGATAATGGGCCCATGTACACCTATGTTGATATTCCAATAAAAATCAGCCAGCTATAATAGCTTTTTACAACGTTAACAATGTTTACATTGTACCTGTTTGGTAGGCTTCATTTTACACATTTAGATTATTTGAGCTTGTGACAAGCTTAGCACACCAACATTTTTTCCTGCTTGCACCCTAGTTGAGGTTGTTGGCTCCTCGTTGTCTGGTTGCAGCTTCCTGTCCTGGGGTTAATTGAGATGAGGTTTAATTGCACCTCCTCCAACACATTAAAAAAGTTTTGGTTGCAGTAAAAATTGTTTTGTGTGCCCACTATATAGGTTCTCCTCCTATTGAGAGTGTGCCTTGACATGGCGGATGAGCTTAAATTTACTAAAACCTCAAATTTTTTATTATGTTTATACATTTGTCATCAACTTTAGGGCAGAAAGTTTTTGTTTTAATGTCTACACTATATTTCTCATGCATCTGATGTTATTTTAGTGGACAAAATTATCTTTTCTTTCAAAAACAAAGACATTTCTAAGTGAACCCAAAGTTTTAAATGGTATTATATACACAGTATATAATCCATTAATTTATGTTATAAACTAATAGTGAATGTCTTAGAGTGATGTGCTTGTCTCATACAGGTGAGTGTTTATGTTTATTTTCTGAAATGGTATAATACGACGTGAGGAAAAAAACACTGGAAAGCGAGGGAAGAAGGAGGGAACAAATAAAGTGAACCTGTTTTTCTATTGCATGTTTGTAATTGGTTGTTCATAATGTAATTAAACAACTTCCTATACCACGACACTAATAAGCAGGCTGGACAGCAGTCCAAGAAAGCAATAATGGATAAAAATAATGATTGTGACTTTATCTAAATGACTTTCAAATTAAGTGTAATCCCACAATTGTCTCTTTCAAATACCATTTTGTTACATATAGCTTTCATATCCTGACATCTATAATGGCAAATTTTCGAAAACCGTTCTAGCTATTTTGGACAAGTGACAATTTAAATCACAGTTTGGGGAAATCTAAAATAAAATAGTTTATTTAAATATTTTATTCAGTACATACAGTAACTCAAAAATGTAAGAGGAATTATTCATGGAATGTTTGTCTTCTGACAAAATATCACAAACATTAAATGTTGATAGTAACATAATGCCAACTCTTTCAAAGTTGAATCACAAAACTCTAAATTGTCAATGGATAATGATACATATTATTATTATTACAGGATCTGCTGTTTACTCTGTGCGCTTCAGCACCGAGCATGAGGAGGATTTAATATTTTACACAGGGACTGGAGCAAGCTTTATTTTTGTCTTTCTGGCTGAAAAGTAGACATGAGTTGAATTGAATTAACTTTGATTTTAATTCAATGAATAACATTACAATTAAAGTAGTAGAGACTAATGCAGTAAAATAACTCAAGAAAACCTGAGATGCCCATAAGGGTTTCCTGAAGAAATGCTTTGAAAAATATCTGCCTTCAAGAAATGAAGTTATGTTTATTTGGAAGATTTCATGAAGTGTAAAACATTTTTTTTTTTTTAATGCAAGTATTTTTATTTTGTTATATTTTTTGCAATAAAAATAACAGATAATAAGGTAAATAAATGAAAATGACAGTTCGATCATACATAGAGTCATTAATATATAAAAACAAGAACAAAATAAATTGTAAATATTTCAACACTTTACAAATAGAAATCTTTAGTAATAGACTTGGAACAGTGAAGAAAAAAAGATGTGAAACGAAAGAAAGAAAAAAAAAGAAGAAGAAAAAAAAATTGGGGGAGTGGGGGGGAGGGGGGCCTTCTGCGGGGTAATGTCTGGTTGGTCTTGAATGTGCTAAGCATGCCATAGGAGCCTTGAAGGGTCGAGTAAGTGGAATTCTGTTAGCCAGGGGTCCCAAATTTTGTGGAACTGTGGGGAGGTTTCTTTAATGTATGCAGTTATCTTCTCCATTTGGAGGATGTGCCAGATTTTTGCATCTAGCTGGGTGGTGGTAGGTATTGATGACTTCCAGCAATGGGCGATCGTGAGTCTAGTTGCGGTACAGATCCTGAATATGAGTCTGTTAGCGTATTTGTCGACTGAATCCTGGTTGACTTTTCTGCATAATAGAGCTGTCCATGGTTGGAGCGGGATTACGGTCTTGAGAGCTTGACTTAATTTATCGAATGCGTATTGCCACAATGGTTGTACATGAGCACAGTGCCACCAGGTATGGAGCAATGTGCCTTCTTCACCGCAGTTTCGGAAACATAATGGGGAGACATTTGAGTACATATGATGAAGACGTGTGGGTGGCAGGTGCCAGCGAGTTAAGGTTTTGATGCAATTTTCTTGTATGAGCGTGCAAGACGTTACTTTCCAGAGATTCTGATAAATAAAGGTCCATTCAGTTCTATCAAGCTGTTCTCCTAGTTCTTGTTCCCATTTACTTTCATGTGGGGGTGGGTTCGGATAATTATCTCCCATAATGTGGGCATAAAGGCGGGATATGGCTCCTTTCTGTCTTGGGGGGTTTTGAAACATCCTCTCGAAAAAAGTGTTATCACATGTGGGGTATTTATTTAGTCAGAAATTGTCTAATGTAGTGAGCTATTTGTAAATAACGAAAGGATTCAGACTGGGGTAAAGTGTGCGTGTCCACCAGACTGGAGTGAGTTCTCAGTTTGTCATGTACCAGGAGGTCGCCTACTGTCAGGAGGTGTTTCTGGGGCCACCAGTGAAATAAAGAGATTCTTTCCCCAGGTGGGAAATCAGGGTTTTGTAGGATAGGGGTAAGTCTAGATCCCTTGGAGGATAAGTGGGATTTGTATCTATTTGTGTACCAGACTGTCAGTGTGTGAGTCAGTGTGGGACTGTTTTGTGTTTCACGTATCGGTCATTTGGTCAGCCACATTACTCTTTGGATATCTATTTTGGGACATAGGTCTGCTTCAAGCTGTAACCAGCGTTGATTGCGTGGTGATGCTGCTAGAGATAAGGCGGTGGCCAATTGAGCTGCTATATAATAAGAGTATATATGCGGGGAGGCTAAACCTCCTGAGATTTTGGGTAGATAGAGGGTTGTTTTCGAGATTCTGCTCTTGCGACCTAGCCAGATAAAATGATATATTGCTTTCTGCATACTTTCCACGCCTATTTTGCAAAGGGACAGGGAGATATTTCTGAAAAGATAGAGTAATCTGGGAAGCAGTGTCATTTTGACCGTATATATATTCTACCCATAAGGGACATATTGTAGAATGCCCAGGTTGTTAAATCTCTCTTGAGCTTAACAAACAGGGGGAGGTAGTTGGCAGAATATATCTAGTGAGTGTGGGGTGTCAGTTTTATCCCTTGTGATGTGAGGGAGTTTGGATTCCAGCGAAAATTGAAGTTTAGCTTAAGGAGCTGTTCCATTGGCGCAGGAATCGTTATGTTACGGGCCTCACATTTGCTGTGGTTGATCTTATAACCTGAAATGTGACCAAAAGTTGTCAAAAGATCGTAGAGATTTGGGAGGGAGGTGAGAGGGGATGTGATGCTTAATAGGATGTCATCTGCGAAGAGGCTCAATTTATATGAATGGGATCCTATTCTTATCCCTGTGATATCGGGGTTGGAACGAATGGCTTGGGCTAGGGGTTCGATGGCTAATGCGAAGAGGAGGGGGGAAAGAGGACAGCCCTGTCGTGTTCCTCCCTTGATTGGAAAGGACCGCGACCTGGCTGTGCCAATATCTACAATTGCTGTGGGGCTCGTATATAGAGCCTTGACCCTGGACAGAAAGGCCCCATCAAACCCGAATTTAGACATTGTGGACAACAGATACGTCCAGTCTACGCGATCAAACGCTTTTTCCGCGTCAAGCGAAAAAAGCATAATTGGAATCTCACGTTTTCTGCACGTATGTATCAAGTTGATCGCTCTCCTTATGTTATTTGGGGCCTCCCTGCCCGGGATGAACCCCACCTGGTCTGGATGGACGAGCCTGGGGAGAATACGATTAAGTCTTAATGCTAGGATTTTTGCGAAGAGTTTTACATCCAAATTGATCAGGGATATGGGCCTATAACTGGGACATTGTGTTGGATCCTTGCCCTCCTTTGGAATAACTACTATCTTTGCTCTCAGCATGTCGGGTGAGGGGTTGCTCTCTCCCGACATGTAGAGACCAAATAATTTGATCAGATGGGGTAAAAGCTGGGGAAGGAATGTTTTATAATATTTGGCCGTATATCCGTCGGGACCCGGGGCTTTCGAGTTTTTAAATAATTTCAGGGCTCTAGTAATTTCTTCTGGCGATATATCTGCATTTAAACTGTGAAGGGTTTCGGGTTTGAGTGTGGGAAGATTGCAATCTGTCAAAAATTGGTCCAGTGACTTGCTGGGGTCTTGGGGTTGTCGTGTTTTATTACCATCATATAATGTTGCGTAATATTCAGCGAACTGTTCTGATATCTTGGAAGGGTCGTGTAACATGGGACCTGAGCGAGGTGCTATGGTTCTTAGCGTTCTCGTTGAGATCATGTTACGAAGTTTTTTGTCCATCATGGTATCTGGTTTGTTTGCTTTGTCAAAATAGGTTTGCTGAGTTTTATGTACAGCTCTTATTGTGTCTTTTGTGAGGAGGAGATTAAGCTGTCCGCGGGTTTCTGTAATCTGAAGGAGTATGGAGGAGTGTCCTGTCTGTTTATGTGTCCGTTCTAACGATTTAAGTTTGGAGGATAGTGTAGATATCTCTGCGAAATATTGTTTGGACGCCAGAGCAATTAGTCTCCCTGGTAATACTGCCTTATGGGCGTCCCACACTATCGCTGGGGACATCTCTGGGGACACATTATCCTCAAAATACTGTTGGAGTGTGTCTTGTATCTCAGCTTTTGTCAGGGGATCTAGCAGTAAAGAGTCATTCAGTCGCCATAGGGGTCTTGGGCGGGTGGGGCAAAAATCAGGTGTCAGGTCTAGTATGGCATGGTCTGACCATGAGATTTCGTGAATTTTGGATGTGAAGAGAGCGTTTATTAAAGATTGATTTACAAATATATAGTCCAGTCTAGAGTACATGTGGTGGGAGTGTGAGTAAAATGTATAGTCGCAGTCAGTGGGGTGAAGAAGTCTCCAGGTGTCAAAAAGGCCCATAGATTTAACAAAGTCTTGGAGAAATTTATAAGAATGTTTTGGGCAATGTTGTGCTGTCGATAAGGTCCTGTCCAAGTAGGGGTCCATGACTGCGTTGAAGTCGCCACCCAGAATGAAGCCACCTTGGGGGCTAGTGAGGGCCATTTCAGACAGAGCGTCAAAAAATTTGGCGGTCGGGGGGCTCGGGGCTGATTGTGTACTAGACCGTCTAGCCTGAGGATTCTCCCTTCTGTGTCTGAATGGGATTTTAGAATGTGAAACTGTAGTCTTTTATGTATAAGGATGGAAACGCCATTATGTCTGTCTGGTGCTGACGAATGGTAATGTTGTGTGAATCTGCGGTCCCAGTATGTTGGTGTTTTACCTTTGGGAAAGTGTGTCTCTTGAAGCAGGACGATTTCTGCATTCAGTCTAATATAGTTACGAATAGCCTGTCTTCTCTTGCACGGTGACCGAAGGCCCTTCAAATTGTGGGAGATGATCTTCAACGGTGGGGGAGATGTGGTGTGATCGTCTTGAGTTGGGTCCATTTGTTAACCTTGTGTTGATCAAGCTTCGGAGGGGTGTCTTTCACTCTGTGGTGATGGGTAAGGGGGTAGAGCGGGTGGAAAGGAAGAAAAAGAGAAAAAAAAAAAAAAAAAGAAGGGGGGGAGGAGAAAGGTATAGAGAAGAAAAAGAGAAATGCACAATGTGATAGGCCGCTATGAGAGAAAATGGAGAAAATAAGTTGCAATTAGATCACAATTAGACTTTGTTTAAAGTGCTCTTAGAAAACAATACTGTTATAGTCATAAATGGACTATCAATACGTCTATTGGTCAGGTAGATAGGGGGTTATCGTGGTTGGAGATTCCCCGCTTAGATTCCCCTAAGCTACCAAAATCGTTTATGATAACGTAATAAAAGTGTAAAACATTTTTAATAAAAAATGCTTTAAGAAAAGATTACAAAGAAAGTACCATACCAAGCTCTCTCAGGGGGTGGGCATGTTGTTTAGAAGCTTGGGTCAACTTAGAAGCTATTACTGAAGTAATATCTGACCCAAGATTCCAAATTACATGTCTGCCCCCCTGAGAGAGTATTGTTTTAGCAAATGATAGAGTTATACAGAGTTATTCCTCTATTGAATCCTTTGACAGAAAACTCTTGTATATTTTCAGGTTGTAGTAAATAGTGATGCGGTTTCTGGATAATCCTCTTAGATGTTGTTAGGCAAATGAAACCACAAATAGTGCTCAGGAGGAGTACAAACACTGAACTGCTTGTGCCCTGAGTTTTTATACAAAGGAATTCATCTCTTATGTAATAAAAACTAAATGTTAGTGAAACTTCTTTGGGCTGAGCTGAAACTTTAGCGTGAGTCAGTAGATGTCCTTATGTTATAATTTCACCAAACATTTCCCTTTTGCATGATCATGCTAGACTAGTTAGAACTTGATTGTGTTTCCAAAAAGTAAGAATGCTCCTAATTACTTTCCTTATTTCATGTAACATTTATGGGCTATTTTTAGACAAATACTATTGTCTTAAAATACCTAGGGCTCATGTGTATTTAAATGTCCTATACTAATTGGCAACTATTGGATAAATGATTTGCTGGCATGTAATTAAAATGTCCTGATACATTTTCATTTTTCTTTCTTAGTCATTAATTTATGTTTAGTATTCGTATTTGTAATTAGCTGGAGTGCATTAGTTGGGAGTTTCTACCTTGCCAATGATTGGAATGGCTGTGTTTGTGGAGTGTCTATGCTTGGCCTATCTGAGCCCAAATGCATTGTGGGCAGCCATTAAATATGTAATTCTTCTGCAGCAAAACTATTGTCCAATTTAGGCTCCCCGAGGCATAGGTAAGCCCTGTCACCAGAACATCTATACTCATCTCCCACTAGGAGGGTTCTTGCAGTGAGTATGGTAAGAGCAGACATCTATAAGCATGTCTGCTCTCATGGGAATAGTTGGGGCTTAGGTAGGTTAGGATAGGGTTACGTTTTTAGTTAGGTGGCTCGCGCTGTTAGTTTACAGCTGATTGGCTGTAGCACAGCGCGAGCTCTAGTTTGTTACAATATAAATTAAAAGTGCGGGAGTCTATTCCAGTCAGCCGGCTGTCTAGCTGAAGAAGCCCCCACCCTCCCTCCCTTCATTTAATGTTTTTGATATTTTGTCGTGATCTTTTAAAGGGGGGGGGGGGGTATAAGTCACCCTTCTGGTCAATTAGACAGAGGGGTGGATATTGGTTAAGTAAGTGGAAGTTCAGGCTTTCGGGGCAGAACTGAGTGGTAAGAAATGTGATATATGTTAAGAGAAGTTATGCTATGGTTTTTGGTGGTTATATACAGTTTGGTTATTAAGAGCTAACCCCTACCCCTATTCAATAAAGATCACGGCCTTTCTCCAACATATTTCTTGTGTTTGTCTTTTATTTATAAATATATTTGCACCATACAATTTCCATGTGTAGCACTGTGAACTATGGCAGCCACCTCCATAGTGTCACAAACCTTGGTTCTAGTGAAAGAAATTAAGTAGTACTTCCCTTAAATTCCAACTGCTATGCCTGCTTGTTGAGGATGTATCGACTATTGTAGGCATTGAGTAGAGTAGCTGTATATCTCGTAGGCACTTAAAGTGTTAATGGTCAATTTAAGGTTAAAGTCTCATCATTTCATTCTATAAATAACACACTTTAGTTGTAGATTTGGGAGATGACAAGTCACTTTAGGGATAATGAGTCTCATTTTGAACTGTATGTTTTATAGGCTTATAAATATTTCAAACTCACCTTATGAGACACTCATTTATACTGCACTCTTTTACAAATACACACCCCAAAACTCGATAAACTGGGCTAGCTTGTTTGAGATTATTACATCTAGTCTCTTCCATCTAACATACTGTGCATTTGGAATAATATACGATGAATATCTCTGAATTATGTTAAGAAAAGGCTGCACTGCTCATACTAAAAAAAAAATGGTCAACCAAAAATATTAAAAAAAATCTAGCTAATGGATCTTTGTGCTTTTTATTTATTTGCTAAAGATCTCACACAATAGTAGTATATATTTATTTAGATTTGTTTGCAATAGTTCAACAAATTATTTAACAGACATGATAAAAAATAAAGCATTTAAATAAATATATTGCTCCGAACAGAGGTCCTGAATGTCCAATTGCTGTTATACATAAAACACTGTGACTGGGGCTTTTGATTCTAACTTACCTGCTTTCATGTGCAAGACTACTGATACATAACCCTCACTGTACAGTATGTTGTTTGCAGCTAATCTATTGATTGTGTTTATCAGTATAAATGCATGTGTATTTCTTTTGGGCATTGTTTCGGCAGGTTTTGGGCGAGAATAAAGCAAAACGTTCCCCATATTTTATTGTATGAAATGTAATTAAGCATGATCAAAATACAAAGTAATATGAGTTACCCAGGCAGCTGGGAATACGTATACTGCTGTCTGTACCACAGATGTATTTCTGGGATTTGTGTGCTCTCTGTTTGGAGTAAACAAAATCCAGAAATACATAGTGCGGCTGCTCCATACTAAGTGTGCGGCACACACCTAGCACATATGGAGCATCCGCCACTGGATGTGTGTGTATGATATGAAATACTTTGTGATAGTAATACAATATAACTAGTTTTCCCATGAGCTGTATAACATTTCATGGAAAAAGAAAGACGCATTTAAAAATCAATTATCATGAAATCAAAATCCTATAAAATTATGTAAACAATTAACATTTGCTACTTGGCTGCTAGAACAGTGTTGTTTTCTGGCCTACTCAGCCTTTTAGAAAATCATATTCTTTTTTTTATGTCACAAAAATTTTGATTCTTTAGATTTCTTCTTATAATATTGTACAATAATATTGTACAGCCAGAATCGTAATATGGGAACAGTTCTACAGTTCTACACCCTTCTACCTATCCTTCTTCCTGCTGTTGCTTAGACATGTGCCAAGTTCCTTTGTCTTGAAGCGGTAGATTTAAGAAATTCCTCTACTGTCTCTTTTTTCTATAAGATCAGAATACTTGGTATACTTCATATCATATCATAATAAGTAGATAAACTGTATAAATGACAGATTAGTAACAGGCTCCAAGATTTGTCCTTCATACCAACAACCTTATCATTGACAACCTGGGATTCCGAGTGTCGTGGCTTAGAAATAAAAATTTGGACCACAGGATTGTTTATAGAGGGCTAGTTGGGGGGCATGGCAGTTTATTATGTTATTCACATTTCTTACTAGTTACAGATATATCTTTTAAACAAGTTATCTATTTAACATCTCTGTAATTTCACATCTGTTAGTCAGTAGCCCAGCTTATAAACCCTAAAACAAACAGTCCCTCTTCGGCCATTTTAACAGTTGGGGCATATGAGGAGGTTGTGTCGATTCAACCTAAACAAATTTACTGTAGAACAAACAATGGACTAATTCAGATTTGAAAAAGGTCTGTCCTTCTCTAATATACTAATATGTTACAGGGAGGAGGAGTTGATGCCATTTGCTTGCTCTAATGTAACAGTATACACAATAAGTGCAGGATGTCTGGCTATCAGCTCAACAGCAGTCTCGCTTGGATGCTTTTGACGGAAATAACTCTCGTTGGGCCCTATAATAATAATAATAATATATAGCTATACATGAAATTGTTCTGTAATAACTTCTCTTCTTCCAGAAACCACAAGAAACAAGGCGTAGGTGCAGTTAATGTTTTAGTCAGACAATATTTTTTTAGATGGTGCTGAAAATACACAACTTAACACACCCTGAGCCTTTGGTGGCTACACAATACCAGTCTACACATAGGAATGTCTGGCTGTACAGATCCTGTGTAGAAGACACATCATTCCAAGAGCAGGTTCAGCTGGTGGAACCACTTTATTATGGTGGCAAGAACTGAATGATTGAACTCATTGAGCAGGAATGCTTACCCTTCACTCTGATCTGTTTTGACTACACCAAGTCACGATATAAGGTAATGGCAGTTAATGCCAAAAACTGATTGAATTACTTGAAAGAAAGGTGTGGGTCCAATCAGCCTTTCTGCAAAAGTGTTATTCTTTTTAAATGTCTTCAATTTAATTGACTTTTATTGAAGAATCCACTTTTCTTGTATGTTTTAGATATTAATAAATATATTATACACTTTTAAATAGAAGAGGGTGTAGAGGAGCTATTTCCACCAAAAAAACAATCCAACCTTTTCAGTACGGATGTGATATAAATCACTCTTTCGCAACTGGTGGATCCTCACCCAAAAGTGAGTCGTGACCTGGTGTGGAGTGGGTCGGAGATGTGTACTTCAACTTCGTCAAAAAGTCTAACTTTTGGGGAGGAACAATTATGTAGCAAAGCACATTGCATTCACCTTCTGAACCTTAGAAGCCTACGGAGAAACAGATGGCATTGTTTCGATAGTGTCACTGATATCTCTTCAAGAAACCCTCTAGGTTTAGAAAACAGCCAAGGCTTCACCATTTACTTTTTTGGATAAAATTCCAAAATTCCTCTTAGTTGGGTCAAGTGAAATCTCGGCTTGATGTGGCAGATACACGGCAGTGATGGTTTAATGTACCTATCTTTGTGAGAGTGGCTTCTCAGCTGTGGTCCAGATGAAGTAAAAATATAGGAACAAAATGGACATTGAACATGTCCTCAGAGTTGCTTTGTCAATCATCACCCCAGACTTTGAGACTGTTATCAGGAACAAAAAGCATCTCCAGCTTTCCCATTAGTTGTAATTAGTCTCATATGTTTCAATGGCTTTTTATGTTATTGGGTTTTTAGCTCAATAACACTTTCATTTCCCCTTGCACTGCAATTACTGCACTATTCATTTTGTGAAAATGCCTTTTTTATTGTTGGTTTCATGTTTTGAGCAGTGCATATTTACATTGTGGAATACTGTGAAAATAGTTTTGTGGAATAAATTAAAATCTCTCAAAAGTCAAATTCTTTTTGGGTCATGACTTAATGGCCAAGAACAAATATGGGTCCTTAAGTTGGACGGGATGAAAACCACTGCTATAAATTCTATTTTGATTGTTTGCCAATAATGTTGGCAGTGCCTTACAAAACTCGTTGGGCTATTGGCTGACAGTAAAGACTATAAGTTGACACCATTTGTGCCTATTGTCAGCTTCATTTGGTGGAATCATACATGGCTTTTGTCAGGCTAATGGTGTCAGGATATGTACGTTTGATGAGCTCTCCTCTGGCATTGCATAGTCATTGTTATTTTGGCACTCGTAGCCAGGTTTGTCTTAATTCTCAATAAATGTTTGTAACTTTTTAATCCATTACATCCAGTACTATGTTCTGTATTTTTTTGTGATACACTTTTGGAGAAATTTTCTTTAATAATAATATAAATAAGAAAAAAAAAACAGGTGCATTCAGATATTCTCTGGTTTTCAAGTATTTCCTGGGGATGGTACTTTTGCCCAACATCCATTACTATTACTCAACTTGATGGTGCTCATTTTATCTACCTTGGTATGATGAAGGGCTGAGCCAACCCTGCCAGAAGTTGAGCCTGTGACCCCCAAGGGTTGAATCGATTCTACAAATGGTGCATTAGTCCACTGAGCTATCTCACCACGCTAGTATTTAAGTGTCTTTATTTGAAATATGATGAATCCTTGAAGGCACTGTCATTTTATAATGAGAGTGATTCTGGTACTGTTACTACTGTTTAGTGTGTTCGCATATTGTTTTTTTCCTTTATATTTCCTCAGATATATATGTTAACATTATATAGAAAGCAAAAAGAATTGGGCATTTTAAACATGTTGGCCTCCCCCCACAAGTTTTCATTTAATCCAACACTTCTTTAATATTTTCTATTTCTAATAATGCTGGCAGATGAAGAGATGCACATGCCCCATACTTTAAACTAATCACACTGTGTTTAAAGAAGAAATGCCTAGAGCAAACAGATGGATATAATGGCAGATATATGGCCTCAGTTGCTGTCTGTGGTCCACATGTAGATCATGCCCAAATATGTAGGCATCAGAAGACATTTAGCCCAGAAGGCTTTTATCTGTACACTTGTGTGTGGTTATGGCCACCTAGTCAATGTGTGTTGTACTGCCATGTGTATGTGAACTTCAAAACTCCATCTGGGTGGCATAGCATCTTATAGGAACAAATAAAAGGCAGGCTTTAATGTAAGAGCTTTGCATAGTTCAATCATTTGATTCTCTGCTAGGACCAATGAGTTTAACTGCACAGGGCCCACTACAGTCTAGTGATTAAAAGTTGTGAGTTTTGGGGTCCATTGTCGGAACTTTACAATTCAAGAAAGAATGAAGGCCAGTGTCCGTCTTCTGCTAGTTTTATTTGAGTTTTGCAAGATAAGTTGTTGTCCTGAGCTAAGTCAACTATCTAGTGGTATTTAACCAAAGCCAGCCTTTGGGGTGTGTAACTGCACAGAGCAAAACACCCAGAGGGCATCAGAGGTGCTGGCTGTGAAGATTAGAACCACACGTGGTGCGTGAACACCTAAGGCCGGCTCTGTATCTAACCCCTCACCAGGAATTACATCAGGAATTACACAGCATATCAAGGGAGAAAGTCTAGTGCTAGTGGGCTATTTAGTCAATCTAGAGGTGGTACAATATGACAGCCAAGTGGGAATTTGCTCCAAGTTATAAATGATTAGAATAAAATGCATGTTATACATTAAACTTATGATTACTGTTCTGTGTTAAGATGACCTCTGGCACCTATGATTGCAATTTTGCACATACTAATTTTACTGCGCAAAAATGTCTGAGCCATCTTAATGAAGAAGACACGCAATATACTCATGATACAGTACTAGAGCTGGCAGTGATCGCACCGGAATTTACCATAGGTAACCAAACTGAGAGAGATATTATGGGTATTGCTGACAGATTTCGCAATGGAAACAGAAATAACCTTGTAATTGATGCCAAACATTAATACTACAATGTAATGTAAATTACCGTGTTTTTCATCCCATTTTGTCTTCATGGCACCGTTCTGGATTTTTGGTAGTTAACATAATATCAAGAAATTGTTTAATTTGATTATGTTCCTTTAATCCCCTGCAGTTTTGCAACCACGAATGAGTTATAGGTAATTCGGTTTATTATTTTAGCTTTTAAAGTTCAGAGATCAAACAGGTAGACCTAATCACAGGCTGTGAATGGAGCAATTCATGAAATGATTGCTGGTGTATTTTGGTAGCTATATGAATAATTGGGACATTTTCGTCAGTGATTAGTTGTCCCAATGTGGCCTATGAGAGATGTTTAAACTCTTAATTCTATGCTCACATTATTTACCCTTCTGACACCTGTACGAATGTTTACCATACTATCATGCCAATATGTCTGTGGAGAGAGTTTTATTTTATGAAAAGAAAAAAATGATCTTGTCTTCTCTTTTTCCCCAAATACCCCTTCCTTAAAAGTAAAGGGGATTTGTTATGCGACCTGCCAGTACTAGCTGGGCCATGATTTTAATGACCCAATGTGTCTCATTTGCTTTAATGAAAATGTTTCAAATACCACAGCACAGCTTTCCTAGGAAGGGATTTTTTTGCATTACCAAATCTGGGATAATATAACTGCTGTGACAATTAGTGGGTGAGACTAGTATATTACACTTTGGGTTTTATTTAATCTGCTGGAAGTTATTTGGCAAAAAGAAAAAGCACAGTCTGTGCAAATCCCGATGAAGAGGATACATTGTCTAAGCTGTATCAATAGCCATATTGACAAGTAACACGGATGCCGATTTCACTACTTAATTCAAAGTGTAGAAATGTATTGAAATAAAATGTCAGCTATTTTCTATATATATGACTGAATGTATTGGCTCACAAAATTATATATATTTTTTTACCATTATTCTCCTCGTTCCTACCTATTAAACTACAATATGACACTTGGGCGTTTGTGACGCTTTAGTTTCCCGGTGATCTTCTTTAATAATGCTAATTTTTCTAACCAAACCAGGATCATGGTAAAGCCACCAAAAACTCCACTGAATTAAACATATTCTGGAAAATAAGAATTTAAAAAAAAAAAAAAATGTACCCAATCTGAACGATGTTTCTATTGTAACTTTTATTACTTCTCCTTAGTGTATATAATTAAGACACAGTTCTATAATGCATTCCCTTCCTGGCTCCTCTATGGGAGCTTTAATACGTTGGCTAGGGTGAATAGTTCTAATAATGTCAGATTTTACGAGTTATGAAAAAAACAGTAAGCAGCACTGAGATTTAATGGCCCATTACTCAGGACATACTTGGCATTCATCAGTGTTCAAATGTTTTTAAGTAGCTATTAATGACACAATTTCCAAGTGCAGGAATAGTACTATAAATATTTCTTATGACAGCTATGAGTAATAGGTAAGGGAACTCCCAGTTAATTACATTTGTTTTAAATCTCTCTGTTTGTTAACTTTACCTGTCTTTGGTGACAACAATCAACACCTCTCAACAATAAATATAACAAAAGAGTGGCTTGTATTATTTAGAATATATCCTTATCAGTCACTATTCTTTTGTGCAAGTCACATAGTGTTCTTAAATATGCATGCCGTTTCTCTGTTGAAGTCTTAAAAGTACACCAGGGAATTAACTAGTAATTATGTTATGTAACAAAAACTTAACAAAGTAAAAATCTTTTATTCGCTTATTGTAGAAGGCCACTATATGACAAACTCACAAAAACTTGATACTGTCCTGATTCTTTCTGATCTATATAAAATATTGCTTCTAAAATTTGTTTTAGGGGAAATAATTAGAAAAGGAATTCTGTATAAATACTCCAAGCGCACAAA